>CM060683.1:117731000-119011333 GCA_030686995.1 Artemisia argyi | reverse complement strand
AACTAATAATGCAAACATATATATAGATTAAGAGAAGCATGCAAAAAAAAAATATATATCAAAGATAATCAAGTTAGCATCCTAAACAAATATCCAAATAACAAGTACTTCCGAATATACTTCGGACAAATAGCACACAAGACATAAAAATTAAATATTGTTTAACAAACATAATCCAAGCACATTATTTCTTTTTCTTCCCGAAGATGCCCTTCAAAGTTTTTCCGATAGACTTGAAGCCACCTCTAACTTCTTCGTGCAAGCTCTTTTGTCTTTTAAGCATCTCGGTAGTTCGTTCATGAAGCACTTCTTCGTTTTGATCACTAGGAGATGGGGTAGAATACTCGGGCTAGTCAAGATCCTCTAAATTGTCAACGAACTCAGAAAACGAAGGGGTACTAGCATCATGGATGTTTTCCTCCTCATCGTCATCGTCTTGCCTTAAGGATGATCCATGAAAGCTATGACGACGAGGTTTACCTGTAACAATTCGCAATTTCAGGTTAATTTTTATTCCCGAAAATTTTACTATTCACTTTTTACTATTCACTTTTACTATTCATCTCAGAAATTTTTATTTCATATTCTTGTAAGTTAAACTATTTTAACGATAATCCGAGAGTTTGACACTCGTCGGGTCATTTCTTCAAAAATCACAAAGTCGTGTCCGAGATTTACTTTTAAGTTTAAACGTCATTCTAGCATCCCGATATGTCCATAAAACATTATAAACAATAGAAATATGATTTTCTCTCATTTTAGGACAATTCCAAAAGTTTTGGAATTTTACGTTTTTCAGTTCAGCGTTTTACGCGAATTACGCGTTTTAGACCCGTGTTTCCAGTTTTTAGCAGGGTTTTAGCACCCGATAGAACCTACCACTCATTTTATATTTTATTATGGACTATATTGACATGTTTAACCATACTTTCAAGTTTCATATTTTTAGGATACCCGGTTTTACGTTTCGTGGCCTAAAAACTTACGGTTAGCAATTTACGGGTCCAAAACTAGCTACATAAGTAGGATAATACCAAGTTTTTGCATCTAGTCACCCTTATCTCTATATGGCCGACTTAGGAGGGGGAGGATTCACACTTGTGGCATGATCTCATGACTTTAGCCATTAGATCAATACTTGTTTACAACTTTGTCTCCAAGTTTAGCAAAAATATCCTAAAAACTAACCTCCTCAATGAACCTTCCTAGACACCTTCCTAACCTCCTCTTCATGCTATAAATAGAGAGCTCATTCCATCCTTTCTTCATAAATCAAACACCACAACATAAATCCCTAGCACCATGATCCTTTGATCTTCAATATACAAGTTACACTACAAAGTTCAAGGTCTTAGTATTCTCTACCTAGTTCTTAAGTTTGTTTGGTGATTCCATGGTTGAATTAGGAGCTACATAAGGTTACTAGGGCTGAAGTTAAATGGTTTTCACAAGGGTTAGATCAAGGCTAGCAAGGGTTACAAGAGTTATGGTGAAGGGTTTACAAGCTTAGGTTTAGTGTCCTAGTTCTATACTTGACTTCCTTTCTTTAGAAAGCCAAAAGTTGTAAGCAAACCCTTATACACTTTCTTGCTCAATATCATTTTCATGCTTATTATGGTTCTTTCATGCTATATATGTTCTTGTTATTGTGTTCATGATGTTTAAAAATGGATAAAACAAGTATTGGTATACATATGTTAACTTATGACAAGTAAACAAGCAAACTAGTGATTTTTATGGAGAACCACGACCAAAATAGTATAACTATGATACTTTACACTTACTTACTGTTATAAAGGACTTTAAAAGGAAAACATAGCAATTTGAATCACCCAAAACGAGTACACGAGTCAAAAGATACGGTTATAAGAAGTTAGCGACACCAAAACGCCGAAACTGCCTATACCCTACTGTTTGCATTCTGCCATTTTGAAAGTCCCACTTCTGGTCCGATTCATCAAAAAGTCAAAACACGAAAGTTGTCCGGAACGACGTTTTCGTTCAGGAACAAAGAAGCTCGAGCCCTGAAAATGCTTTCCGAGTGATAATTTCTTCAAATTATTAACAGCCCATTTTTAGACCAAAGTCACTATATAATAGTTATGTTTTACTAAGACCAAGAGGTCTAATGACCTAAAGCCAAGACCACAACCATGGCTAAAGCCAAGGTTGAGTCTCAAGACCATGGTAACAATGACCAAGGTCACGGCAAAGCCACGGCTAAAGACCATATAACTTTTAAAGATCAAAAAGCTTATATATATATATATGTTATCAAATACTACAATAGTAGGGAGCCTCATGTGAGGAGTTCATTAAGTAAGCCGTCGAGATGAGTTGTGGATTTACGAATTAAAGTGTCCTGGCTCCTCGAACGTTTACTCCATGACTTCTGAATTATGTCGGCCCGAACGGTAGTAAGAGATGTACAACCTATACATGTTTCATAAACGACTTATATTCAAAGACTTACACTATATACTAAGTACTACATCATGAACATTATGCAAGACATATATAGGCAATTCTTTGTGTTCTTAGACGTTACTCCAAACCTAAGTCGCAACGTTCTATTATAGGCTGCTCTTAGAGACTTTCGCGATTCGACTACCACTTTCATTTCTCATTACATAAGCTTAAGGTGAGTCATAGCCCCTACTCTTTTCGTACTTGTTTTAACTCTTAGGGGGGATACATACTCAACTACTTGCTTACTTGTACAAATACTCAAAACATTTATACTTGATTGTTTTATACTTAATTGTCTTATACTTGATGGCATTATACTTGATTTCATACATACATGACTGTCTTTTATATTTGGGAAGTGGCTCCCAGTAATCTTTTATCTTTGGGAAGTGGCTCCCAGTTGTCCTTAGGAATTGGCTCCCAAGTGAGGTCTTCGGAGATGAAGTAGAGACTCACTACTAATTGCTTAATTGTCTTGCTGAACTTATACATGTCTTTATTATACTATATGTTAGCAGTGGGTTGTAAACACACAGGTTACAAGTCTCTTATGGCGGGACTTGTAACTGAGTGGATTCACAATGCCTTTGCTATGTGAACATTCTTTTAAGGCTTTTCAACTGTTTTAAGACAAACTCTATGAACTCACCAACCATTGTGTTGACACTTTAGCATGTTTATCTCAGGTTAGTAAGGCGATAGCTAGTGCGTGGAACTTAGAGTCAAGCTGCATATTCTGAAGACTTACGCTTTTATCATTTACCATTCAAAACTTTGTATACATTTATGTATCATACTTTGGAATCTCAAGTTTGTAACTCGGAATTCATTAATCGAATGGTAACTTTTCAAAACGTCTCATTTAGAGTTCGTTTTCTATAACTTGTACTTTGTATTATGAAGTAGCACCCCTATGACACAGTCTTCCGCTGCGGTATTTTGGGGGTGTTACATTACCCTTGTCACTTCGAGTTCGTCGAGCTTGTTTTAGAGTGAGAGGACGTAGAGTGGGGTAGATGGACTCATAGATACTATTGTCAAGATCGGGGTAGTACTCGATAACATGACGATAGATACGAGTAAGGAACATTCCATATGGAAGGTTGGCTTTGGGAGTTTTTCTAGCACACTCAATCCGTTTGATAAAGAAGTAGGCCAAATTGTACGGCTTTTCGACAGCTATACAATACAACATGTGAGCAAGGCTAGCCGGGAGATGGTCCCGGTGACCTCCAGTACCAAACGCATTCTCACGAATGAGTTCTTCCCAACGCTTCATGTGCGGGCTTAATTCTTTGAGGAGAAGTTGGTATGGAGAGATTTGAACGTTTTTGGATTTTATTTTTCGACTTGTGGTGGCACGATCTATACCAAGGACTTGACGAATTTCGTCGGGATGAGGAATTTCGTCGAGATAGGGACCGAAGGTTGGTCGATAGCGATTAAGAGATTCGAGGTCCCACTTGTTTGAGAAAATGGATTGACCTCTAAATGGAATTTGGAGGATATGACCAAATTGTTCGAGAGTTAGGGTGATAAATTCATTTTGAATCATGAAAGAGATGGTGATGAAACCAAGATCATTGGCTTGGACGGTGACTTGGCTAAAGAAATCCATTATGAAGCGAGGAATGATAGGTTCATTTATTTCATAAAGACAATTGAAGTTGATGCTTGAAAACAAGCGATTTATGTATTCGGATTGAGCAAAAGCAAGATCTGCTACACGTCCCTCATGAACATTTCTATCTTCAATTTGACGATAGATAAGTCCAATGGAAGGAGATGTGGTAGGGAGTTGGGAAACTTTAGGAATGTAGTTTTTAGTGTGAGAAAGATCTTCGGTAGTTGCTTTGGGCATTTTCACCTAAACACATCAACAATACAAAAAGACCAAAATAAATATAAAGAAAGATAAAAGTATATGTTAATTGTTAAGGCTTATGTTGGAACGCAAACATACTTCGTTACTAATCCTAAGAAGTAGATTACCATGTTCCTTAATATTGTTTTTAACTCGTTCTAGATATACTTTACGATGTTTAATGAGTAGTTATGGACAAATCCAAACGCCCCTTTAAACATCTTAATATATCATGAAATTTACTAGATTTACATTAGATTGTAAAACTAGCTATTTCTTGCGAGTTTCTCATGCATGTGATTTGTTTTTGAAAAAGATGGTTTGTATTTTTACTTAAAAATGTCATTTTTAGTAATAAACCAAACGCTTCCTTAACTAATGACTTATACCCCTAGTATGTCAATATATATATGAATTATATATCTTGACGAGTTCGATTAGCAATTTTAAGGTTTATAGTTATAATAAAGTTTTATAAAAATTATAATGACTATGTTTTGATATTATTTGGACATAATCCAAACACCCCTATATTGTGAACCAATATAATTTTTCTTAGTCGAAAAAAAATGTAATTTTAAGTTTTACAAGTTACACAAGTATAATGTGATTAGTTTTAACATGTTTTCAAATCATTATTCAACAATAAGTTTACTAAAAATTTTGAAAAGGAGTGTATGAAAATTTTCAAAAATTTTCGACATGATAGTTTATAATAACTAGTTTCTAGTGTTGATCAATCATCCTAATCCTAGGGGAAGCATTTGGTTATGAAGTTTTAAGGCTTAATTCGAAAGAAACTATGAAAGTTGACGAATTTTATAAAACATGCATAATCATGAGTATGATCAAATAAGATGAAATTAGATGAAATGTGTTATGAAAAACTTACAATATGTAATGGTGATTGTGTTAGATGAATTTTCCCTTTGCGAATTAACCCGAATTGTGTGATTTGGAAGTGATTTGAGAGGTTTTTGGTTTTCGTCACAGCAGAAGCAAGGGAAGGGAAGTATGAAAAAGTGGAGTGTTTGGCAAAAGGAAAAAGGAGAAAAACGGGTTTGAACAATCAGATGGCCGGCCCCCTTAAACATTAAGGGGGCCGCCCTTCATTTGGCTGCCGGTCCCCTTAAACATTAAGGGGGCCGCCCTCCAAAATTCATTTTTTGTGATTTTGGGTTCTGGAAAGAGCAGAAAATTATTCATATATATGTATTAGATTTATATTTAATCAAAAATACGTTGGAGGGTATTCGCACGAAAGGAATTACTTGACACTTTTAATCGACAATTTGCCAATTAAATTTTCTTGATCGTTTCGGATGAAATTTATCAAGTTGTCAAGTACACGAGAACGTTGTGGAAGGTTCATAAGTATATGTATATATATAAATATATATGTATGTAGTATGGGCTTATAAGACGAGAATAAAGGAAGGAGACAAATGCAACGGAAGCCGGGAGTTTGTTTCATCCATAGATTTTTCGACTCATCTCTCTTCATCAGCATGAGTGTTGTTGAACAATAAAGTTCAATAAGGCAAATGGGGAAAAGAAAAGGTTCGTAAACGAACAATTTCTAGTTCTAGAAAATCAACAAATGAGTTTTCTAGGTTATAAGATCCTAGATATAACTAAGTGTATATATATATATATATATATATATATATATATATATATATATATATATATATATATATATATATATATTTAGATATAGTATAAGTAAATAAGTATACATATGTATAGAAGTAAAGACTAGAGAGAATAATGAACCAATCAAAATCACATAAAAGCTAGATACTAAACTAAGCATGCATTTGTTTACAAGGAAATAAAAGGAAATGTGTACCTTTCGTCTTCAATGCGTTAAACTTCAAAATCTTCAAAGGAAAGTCCGAACACGAGGTGACATCAAAGATTTCCATGTATGAATGGCGAAAGTTTTCACGTTGGTCCCCATGGTCTCATTTGACCAAAGTTGTTTGTCCCGAACATGTTTTGTATTTGACTTGGGTGCATATATGGTGGAAACATTCCCCATGGATTGAAGTTCCACATTTGTTGATTATTATTAAAGTTTTGTCTACTTTGGTTTACTCTTGGTTGAGGTGTTTTAGGTCTAGGATAAGAATTATTCGGTTTCCTAGGTGGTGGTGTTTTAGATCTTGTTTTAGTTTTGGACGATCCTACTTCGGTTTTTAAAGATGGTTTATAAAACGGTTTTATTTCTTCATTAGTAGCTAGATGTATTTTCTTATCATTTATGAGTATATACTCAGGATTAGATTTTGAAGGTTTTAGTTCCTTAAGTTCGCTTTCAAATTTAACATTTTTAACTTCACTTGTTGAGGCTTCGGTTGAGTTGAAACCTAGACCGGTTTTATCTCCGGATATTCTTTGAAAACTTATAATTTTACTAAGTGAGTTACTACTATTTTCAAATTTATCAAGTTTACAAATTTCTTCCTTAAGTTTGTTGTTTTCACTTCTAAGTGCTTGACATGATTTACATTCTTCAAAAGTTTCTTTACCTTTCTCAAGTTGATGTATTTTAATTTTTAGTTCAAGTACTTCATTTTCTAATTGGTTATTTGTGTATTTTAGTGATTTGTTTTTAGCCATAACTTGTTGTCCTAGTTTGCATAATCTATTGTATTCACTATCTAAGTCTTTTTCATCTAATGATAAATTTTCATCACTAAAATATTCAGTTTCGGAACGTACCTCACTTGATGTTTTAGCTATAAGACACTTTTCTTCCTTTTTTGTTTCTTTCTCATCTTCATCGCTATCACTCCAGGCGCCTCCAACAAACGCTCTTTGATTTTGATCTCTTGTCATCATTGGACATTTTCCAATAAGGTGATTCGGGTCACCACACTTGAAACATTTTCTCTCATTTTTGCTATACTTGTCATCATTATTCTTTTGAGATGTTCTTCTTTCATCGTGTGGTTGTCTAACGAATCTTCCTCGCCTTTTGAAGAATTTCTTGAAATCTCTTACGGCCATGACATATTCTTCGTCTTCGCTTTCGAAAGATGAGCTATCTTCGTTGTTGGATTCCTTTCTAGCTTTCAAGGCGATTGACTTGCTTTGCTCTCGTTTCCCTTTAACCATTTCGGAGTCCTTCTTTATTATAGCTTCGTAGACTTTTAAATTACCAATTAATTCATCAAGTTGTAGCGTTGACAAATTCTTCGATTCTTCAATAGCCGTCACTTTAGCTCGCCATTTTGGGTTAAGAGCTCTAAGAAACTTCCTAACAAAATTCTTACTAGAGAAATTCTCATCAAGTGCTTTTAAACTTGTGATTATGGTGTTAAATCTAGCAAAAGCATTATCAATTGATTCCTCTTTCGGAATCGTGAATTGCTCATATTGTTGAACAAGTAGATCTATTTTGTTATCTTTGACTTGATTATTACCTTGGTGGGTTATTAACAAAGAGTTCCAAATTTCTTTTGCGGTTTCACACATAAAGATCCTTTCGTACTCTTTACGTGGTAGCGCATTGTAAATAACCATTTTTGCTTCATTATTTTTAGCAAGTTTTCTTTTTAAATCATCATTTTGTTTTTCAAAAGATGCGATTTCATCTTTCTTAGTTTCGGGGTTATTTTGAATAGGTAAAAAATCACCATTGGTAATAATATGCCAAAGATCTAGATCTTTTGATTTCACATAAGTTTCGAATCGATTTTTCCAATATAAAAATCCATCACTTTCAAATAGTGGTGGTCTTTGCATAGATTGCCCTTCTAAATATTTTTCAGATTCCATAGATCGTTACAAGTTTTAAATCGTTTTTTTACATTTTTGTCCAATTTTTTACGTTTTCGTCAGTTTTTTTTACGTTTTCGTCCATTTTTTTACGTTTTCAACCGTTTTTTTTAATGTTTTCGTCAGTTTTTTTACGTTTTCGTCAATTTTTTTACGTTTTCGATACTCTTTTTTACGTTTTCAACATTTTTTTTACGTTTTTGACAATTTTTTTTACGTTTTCATCTGATTTTTTATGTTTTACTCCGATTTATTACTTTTTCATCAGTTTTTTACGTTTTTTGCATTTTCGTCAGGTTTTTTACCTTTTCGATTGTTGTTTTACGTTTTAAAAAACGTATAAAGACTGACGAAAACGTAAAGAAACTGTGGAAAACTAGAAGGGGGGGGGTTGAATAGTTTTACGTCCTTTTAAATTTATAAACACAAGTTTGTTTTAAAAACTTCAATTCTAGTTTATGTGAATTCAATACTTGCACTATATGAACAATTGTATGGTAACTAACTAACAAAACTAATATAGTAAAGGTAAATAAATAAGTAATGAGAAGAGTTAGAAAGATCAAACCACAACACAAGGATTTATAGTGGTTCGGCTACAAGGACACCTTCCTTGTTCCTACTCCACTCCTCGAGTCACCTACTCGAGAGTTTTCTTCACTATGTCAACAAACTCCCTTTTGGCGGAGAAAACCTTACACACCAATTTACACACCACACAACTTCACAACTTGATCACGCCTTCTACACAACTTCTTCACACCAATATACTACACACCAATCTTCTTCACAACTATCTTCTATACACCAATCTTCTACTTCACACCTATCTTCACAACTATCCTACTTCACTACTTATCAACTTCTATTATCTACATAACTAATCACAAGCACAACACAATATTCACAAATGAATATATATATACACTATGCACAATTATTCTTCAACACTTCTTGAGCTTGGTTGTAGAGAGAGTGTTCTTCTTTTGCACTTTGAATGAGAATGGATGATTGGGGATTGAATCACTTGACACAAGGATTAATATACTAATGATCAAAGGGTTTTAGAGGATGTTTTAGAGAGTTATAGATCCGAAAATTTCGTGCAAAAGGTGGGGAAAAATTCCAGAATTAAGGTGGTATTTATAGGAGAAGAATTCTGACAGTTTCTGACAGGGGAGCCTGGCCAGTCCCCTTAAATCATGGCCGGCCCCCTTAAAATTAAGGGGACCGCCCCTTATAATTAAGGGGGCCGCCCAACTGTAACGGCCAGAAAACTTGTCTTTTAGTGGGGAAAGTTTATTTGGTGAAAAACTAACTGATTTTGGTTAAATATTTGAAATCATATATTTAGTATGATTAAAACATTTTTCTTTATTACCAAAAGTGTTTTTCAAAAATATATAATATGTTTATATGATTAAATGAACTTTGTGTTAATTAATTAAATACCCCTTTGATCATGAGATGTATTAAGCACTTGTTTATCCATACCTTAAGTGATTAAGTTGGATATAGTGATATAAACTAGCTTAATACTTGTTTACGTAGTAGTTATACGATTGACGATTTTACATTTTTGTGATCGTCAAAATATAGAGATATCGAAAGATATGAATAACATTTTCACACATTATTTGTGTCAACAGAAACGGGTGGAAAAGTAAAAGAAAAACTAACAAAAACATAAAAACTAGACGAAAACGTAAAAAATTGATCAAAACGTAAAAAACTGACGAAAATCTAAAAAATCAGACCAAAACGTAAAAAAATAGATGAAAACTTAAAAAACGATCAACAATTAAAAAAACTGACGAAAACATTAAAAAACGATTGAAAACGTAAAAAACTGACGGAAATGTAAAAAATCAGACGAAAACATAAAAAATGGTCGAAAACATAAAGAAACTGACGAAAACGTAAAAAAACAGTCGAAAACGTAAAGAAACTGACAAAAATGTAAAGAAACTGACGAAAACATAAAGAAACGGACGAAAACGTAAAAAAAACGATGGAAAACGTAAAAAAACTGACGAAAACGTAAAAAACATGTCAAAAACGTAAAAAACTGACAAAAACGTAAAGAAACTGATGAAAAGGTAAAGAATCGGACGAAAATGTAAAAAAACGGTCGAAAACGAAAAAAAACAGACGAAAATGTAAAGAAACCGACGAAAACGTAAAAAAACAGTTGAAAACGTAAAGAAACTGACGAAAACGTAAAAAAAACTGACAAAAACGTAAAAAAACTGAAGAAAACGTAAAAAATAAGACGAAAACGTAAAAAAACTGACGAAAAACTAAAAAAACTAACGAAAACGTAAAAAAACAGTCGAAAATGTAAAGAAACTGACTAAAACGTAATGAAACTGACAAAAACATAAAGAATCGGACGAAAACGTAAAAAAAGTGACAAAAACGTAAAAAACATATCAAAACGTAAAAAAACTGACGAAAACGTAAAAAAAGTAATGAAAACATAAAAAATCGATAAAAACGTAAAAAAACTGACGAAAACTTAAAAAACGGTCGAAAACGTAAAGAAATTGACGAAAACGTAAAAAAAATGACGAAAACGTAAAAAACTGATGAAAACGTAAAAAAGGACGAAAACGTAAAAAATAGACGAAAACTAGGAGTGTTTTTTAGAATTTTAGTAAATACCAAACTTATACCCATGTTGTATTATTTTACCCAACTAGACCCATCAATATTTATTAATTAAAATCATCATACCCATCTTGACCCATCTAAATTATTTAACAATACCCAACTAAACCCATCCCACTGAAAATATTTACCCAACTTTACCCAACTTTTACCCATGGGTCATAATTTGCCACCTCTAATCTTATGTGAACTCAAATCTTGAACAATATGAACAACTATATCTAAGTATGAACAATAATAATAATGTAAACTAAGTATGTGAAATCAACACATGCATAATATAAACAATTATAGCTATATACGAGAGATAAGTAAGTAAACGTTTATTTTATAATCCTTAGTTATATTTTGTATGAAAACTATACTTGATCGAAATGATCAATTATATGTATGTTACCTTTTTAGTTTGATTGTAAAAAACTTTGTTTTGTGAATGAAACTTTTGTTTGATCTTTAAGTAAAATCAATACTAGCACTATATGAGTAACTATATATATATATATATATATATATATATATATATATATATATATATATATATATATATATATATATATATATATATATATATATATATATATACGTCTACGTCTACAAAAGTAATAGCGATATAAGCAAGATGATAAGTAAGATATGGAAAGATCTAACCGCGAGACAAAAGATTTAGTGGTTCGGCTACAAGGACACCTTCCTTGCCCTACTCCACTCCTCGAGTCACCTACTCGAGAGTTTTCTTCACTATGTCAACAAGCTCCCTTATGGCGGAGAAAACCTTACACACCAATATACACACCACAACTTCGTCACAACTTATTCACACCTTCTACACAACTTCTTCACACCAAGTCACTACTTAATCACAACTCTACTTCTTCACAACTATCTATCTTCACAACTATCTACTTCACAACAATCTTCTTCACAACTATCTACCTCCCAACAATCTTCTTCACACCACTACTTATATCTTACTACTTCTATTCACAACTTCTACTCCTAGATCTATCTAGTTACACTACTATCACACCTTTACAATGAATGTACACAACAACTAGACTATATACACAAATCTACAATACTTCACAACTTGATGTTGAAGAAGTATTCTTCTCTTGCACTTTGAGAGATGAGAGGTGAGGGAATGAATCACTTGAAACAAGGATTAACAATTATATGATCAAAGGGTTTTTAGGAGGATGTTTAGAGAGATTTGGATCTGAAAATTTTCGTGCAAGAGGTGGGAAAAATTCCAGATTTAAGGTGGTATTTATAGGGAAAAATTTCTGACAGAATCTGACAGGGGAGTGTGGCCGGTCCCCTTAATTGTGTGCCGGCCCCCTTAAAATTAAGGGGGCCGCCCTTATAATTAAGGGGGCCGCCCAGCTGTAATAGCCAGAAAGTTTATTTGGTGAAAAACTAACTGATTTTGGTTAAAAATTTGAATTCATATATTTACTATGAATTAAACATTTTCCTTTATTACCAAAAATATTTTTCAAAAATATATAATAAGTTTATTTAATTTTATAAACTTTGTATTATTTAAATAAACATCCCTTTGATCATAAAATGTATTAGTCACTTGTTTATTCATACCTTAAGTGATTATGTTGGATGAGATGATATAGACTTGCTTAAAACTTGTTTACGTATTAACTTTGCGTTTAATGTTTTTATATTTTGTGATCGTCAAAACTTAGGGATATCGAAAAATATTAATAACGTTTTTATACATTATTTATATCAACAATCTCCCCCTTTTTGATGATTACAAAATCTAAACTCATTAAACTAAAAATTAATATATATGCAAGTTTTTAGTGTGAGTTTATATCACTTCTCCCCCTTTTTGTTAGCATCAAAAAGGTTATCCCGATGAATGTATAGCTCCCCCTTGAAGTATACTCCCCCTCGTTTTGAGGTCATAAGAGATCGAGATATGGAATGCTTGCAAAAATATTTAGAGCACAAGAAAAATAGATATATATGCATGCAATAGATATGAAGTAACTAATAAGAATGCATGGTAATAAAACAAAAGAAACATTCATTAGTAATTATGTTGAAAACATCATCATTAGTACATATAGATGTATGCTTTTCTAGCAAATTCACTAGATAATACTAAGTTGCCAAGTTGAGGTCTCTTAGACTTGCTTGGAACACAAAATGTTTGAAATGATTTTATTTTTGGAGATGGGAAACATGGTATTTAGGAAAGGCAGACTTTTGTGGGAATGGTGTTTGTAGAGTTTGGAGAGTTTGGTGGTGAGTTTGGAGCGGAAGGTTTTGCTTGAGGGTTGGTGTTTTGTGTTATGGATGATGTTGGAGAAGACCTAGTGAGGAGATACTCAATCCAAGTGAGGTGTTCATTTATGGCCATGTTTTGTTTTTGGAGAAAAATGCAACAAGAACAATTGTTGACATGATTCTCAAGATGGATCAAGTTGTTGGGTGGTGATGAGTTGGTGGATGAAGGTTGTTGATCCAAATTGCTTTAAGCAAGATGTAAAGCAAGAAGAGCACTAAGCTCATGTGCTTCTTTAAGTTCTTCAACGAACTTTTTATGTTCGGAAGATGGTGATGATGGTGGAGTTGAATATTGATTATTGATTGTGGATTGAACATGGAACATAGGTTTCATGTATGGATGAGTTTTGATGGTTGTTGTTTAAAGATTGAGTATGTTCCTCAAGAGGGTCATTTGGAAGAAATGAATTGGGTGAATGTGGAATTTCATCAGTGAGGGTGATTGTGAGATTGTCTTGTTGAGACACAAGAGGGGTTTCATTTGGGTAATCATGAATGGATGAGGATGAATGTATGGAAGAATGGGATGTTTCATGAGTAGAGGGTGTTTTGGATGGTTCATTCGGTGCATTAGGAGATGAGCATTGAATTTGTGGTGATGGGGTTGTGTTGTCATCTTTGGTTAAGTCAATGAATAGTTGTTTAGGAGTGATGATGAGGATCTTTTGTTTCTTTGATGTTTTGGAAATGGAAGTTTTTGGTGAATCCATGGTGGATTATGGTGATGTGTGTTGGAGATGAAGGGTGAGATGAAGGTGCACTTGGGTAATGTGATGGATGGTTGGTTATTATGATGTGGTTTGTGAAAGGGTTCATTTGAGTGAACATGAGGTTTGTGTATCATGAAGTATGGTTTGACCTTCATGGGTTAAGTTGTAGTGGTGATGACACACTTTGTAGAGTGTAGGGAATGGTTTCAAGGTTGAATCATTTTGTGAGGATGACTAGATGGAGTTATTGGTGAGGATGGGAGATGAATATCAAGTGATGTGATTGGTGAGAGTGAAATGGCGATGTTCACGGAAGGGATGCCTTGGTTTTTCATATCACTTTGGTGGCTTGAGTGTGTAAAGGTTATGAGGTTTGAGTGTGTAAAGATTATGAGGTTTGGTTTTGGGCAAGTCCAACTCTTTAGGCAACTATGCATGTGTTATCTTAATGGAATATGCATGAAAAGTATATAGACAAATAAACATGTAATATAATTACAACTACGCATGCATGCAAACTTAATAAAGTAATAAATCAAGCAATTAAGGCATTCTTCCTAACATGACTAACTTAGTGCAAGGGCAAAAGCAACTAATGAGTGAGACACTAGTGATGGAACAAATGTGATAGTGTAATTCTTGATTTTGTTCTAGTGTATGCCTATATGAAACAAATACGGAGTTAAGATCGTTTCGACTCCTAAACAAATTTTCCTAAGAAACGATCCTTGATCTCCTTGATTTAGCTTTGCTCACTTCTAAGTGTCATGTATATGTATATATTGGATTATATATATATATATATATATATATATATATATATATATATATATATATATATATATATATATATATATATATATATATATATATATATATATATATATATATATATATATATATAAACAACGAGAGCGAGACTATTGTGCATGGTTTGATAGAAAAATGTTTTTATCATTATTCAACAATGAGTTTTCCTAATTGTGAGAATGATTTCAAAATGAATTGAGGTTTTCTTTTGAGAGTATATATGCAAAAACAAAATATCTCAATTCCTGATTTTTGTGCAAAACAGAATCCTAGACTCAGATTTGAGAAGAAAGAAAACTTAAAATTTTATGCTCAGATGGCCGGCCCCCTTAAAGTGAGGCCGGTCCCCTTAATTTTAAGGGGGCCGCCCTTATAAATTAAGGGGTCCACCCATCTGACAAAGAAAATTTTTCAGAACTTTGATTTTTCAGAAGACGTTAAGTATTCCAAGAATTTAATCAATTTGCTCCATCATTCCTAATCCTAAATGTAGGTAGTTAAGTAAATCACGCTTAAGAAGCTTAGTGACTATATCAGCAATGTTACCTTCCGAAACTACCTTCTCTATTGTTATATTTTCTTTTTGTATAATGTCCTTAAGAAAGTGATGACGTATTTCTATAGCACCTTTGTTATTGCACATAATAGGAATATTTTCTAACCTAATGCCATAGTCTTCGAAAGCTTGTTTCATCCATAGTTTTCTTACGCGAGGGATCTAGTCTTACTTCTATATTAACGATTAATCCACTTAACTCATTTCACTTCATCACCATGAGTTTTCTACTAGTGGACATAGAAGATTTCCATTTTCTATGTTGTTCGACAACGAACAATTTTAATTTAAATCCTAGGAAAGCCAACTAAGAGGGGTTCATACAATGTGAGCAAGTAAGTATTACTAGCTATATAACTAAGCATTATTCTAACTAGTTATTAATCTAAGAATATAATTTTAACGATAAACTTAAAAAAAAATGCGTACCTTTTAGTCTTCAATAAATTTTCTTCAAACACTTCAAGATGCCATGTTGACTTATAGAAGCCATTTGTAGATGAGATACCAATATTTTCCAAAAGTGACAACTTAGCCACTTGGTTCCCATGGTCTCATTGGTCCAAAGTTGTTTGAACCAAACATGGTTTGCAATTGACTAGGATGTATGTATGGTGGAAGTATTCCACATGGGCTAAAGCTTGGTTGATGTGGATAAATCCACATTGGGTGACTATTATTAAAAAAGTTTTGTCTACCTTGATTTCTCCTATGTTGAGGGGTTTTAGACCGAGGATGAGGATTATTTGGTCTATTTGGAAGTGGAGTTTTAGATCTTAATTTTAGTTTAGAAAATCCGGTTTTGGCTTTTAATGATGGTTTATAAAAACTTTTTACTTCCTCATCACTTGCAATAGGTATTTTTCTATCTTTTATAGATACATACTTAGGTTTTGAGTCTAATGGTTTTTGTTTACTAGATTCACATTCAAACTTTTTATTTTTATTTTCACTAGTTGAAACATTAGTTAAGTCGAATCCTAGACTGGTTTTATCTCCCAAAGTTTCGTGAACACTTATTATTTTCTTAAGTGGGTTACTACTATTTTTAAACTTGTCAAGTTTGGAAATTTCATCTTTAAGTTTTTCGTTTTAATTTTTAACCTCTATGCATGTTTTACATTCTATAAAAACTTCTTTTCCTTTTTTCAAATGTTTTAGTTTAATTTTCAATTTGAATACTTCATTTTCTAATAGATTATTAATATGTTTTAGTGACTTATTTTTAGCTATAACCTTTTGACCTAATTTGCATAACCTATTATATTCACTATCTAGGTCTTTTTCGTCTAATGATAAATTTTCGTCACTAAAGTATTCGGTTTCGGAACGTACCTCGCTTGATGTCTTAGCCATAAGACACTTCTCCTCTTTTGTGATTTCTTTCTCATCGTCATCGCTATCACTCCAAGCTCTTCCAACAAACGCCTTTTGATTTTGATCTCTTGACATCATTGGACATTTTTCGATGAGATGATTTGGATCACCACATTTGAAGCACTTCCTTTCACTTTTGCCATTGTTGTCATCTTTATTTCTTTGGTATGCTTTCCTTTCATCATGCGGTTGTCTAACGAATCTTCCTCGCCTTTTGAAGAATTTCTTGAAGTCTATTACGGCCATCGCATATTCTTTGTCATCACTTTTGGAGGTTGAGCTATCCTCGTTACTCGACTCCTTCCTAGCTTTCAATGCAATTGACTTGCTTTGCTCTCTTTTTCCATTGATCATCTCGGAGTCTTTCTTTATTATTGCTTCGTAGACTTTCAGGTTGCTGATCAACTCATCAAGTTGAAGAGTTGACAAGTTCTTCGATTCTTCAATCGTCGTAACTTTAGCTCGCCATTTTGGATGAAGATTCCTAAGAAATTTCCTAACAAAATTCTTACTAGAAAAATTCTCATCAAATGCTTTTAAACTTGTGATGACAGTGTTAAACCTAGCAAAAGCATTATCTATTGATTCCTCCTCCGGAATCGTAAATTGTTCATATTGTTGAACAAGAAGATCTATTTTATTATCTTTAACTTGACTATTACCTTGATGAGTGATTAGTAAAGAATCCCAAATTTCTTTTGCGGTTTTACACATAAAAATTCTTTCATATTCTTTGCGTGGTAACGCATTATAAATAACCATTTTAGCCTCATTATTTTTTGCTAGTTTCCTTTTCAAATCATCATTTTGTTTTTCAAAAGATACAATTTCATCCATTTTAGTTTCAAAATTATATTGAATAGGGGGAAAATCACCAAAGGTAATGACATGCCAAAAATCAAGATCTTTCGATTTCACATAAGTTTCGAATCTAATTTTCCAATATAAAAATCCATCACTTTCAAATAGTGGTGGTGTTTGCATAGATTGCCCTTCTAAATATTTTTCATATTCCATAGATCGTTTCAAGTTTTAAAATACGGTTTATTTTAAAAATCTTGTTTAACGTAGCTCTGATACAAATTGTGGAAAACTAGAAGGGGGGGGGGGGGGGTTGAATAGTTTTACGTCTGATGGGTGGGAATCGCAACAGGCTTTACCTCTCGAGGGATCTCGAGAAACTTACAACCCCCACCAGGCAGTGTACCTAATCGTTGTAGTATAGTATAGTGACAAGTACCGGGGGATTGATCGTTCAGCTTAGGAATAGTGTCGCTAGGATTAGAAAGCCTAATTACTAGTTCTAAAGGTGAGAGATGATTATTTTTGTGTTTTTATATTTTTTAGAAAGCAATTAAAATCTCGGGTTTTGGAAAAGTGGGCGGAATTAGTTGCTATTCAACTAACCCAAAACTAAGATGCAATTAAAATAAAATACTAAAAAGAAAATAAACTAATTAAACTAAAGTTGTGAGCAGTAATTGGAGAAAATGTGTTTACTTAGATTTCACTACTCCCTAGATATCTTTTACACGTTAATTACTTGTTATAATTACATGGATGACGGATTGTATTCCTTAATACCATTCATGGGGTGGCATACATAACTCCCCAATTCTATGAGCTCTTATCTCCTCCTACACCATGCCCAGCACAACTATAAGGATTGTAAACAGTGGCTCATGCATTAAATACAACCAATAAAGACCTAGTACGCCTCGGTTCATGTTTCTTAAGACGTTCAAGCATGTTACCATTTGGAGATCTGCCAGTTTTCTTAAGCCTAACATATAAAATTATTCATCCAAGACAAGAATAAACAAGTAATCAACACGTAATCAATATCTAGGTTTCATTAGATCTAAGCAAACACAAAGGAGATCTAGCCTAGCATGATAGAATTGAGACAAGAACAAAATATAGACAACCAACACATAGACATATTGATTGAATTAGAAGAACACTTATCTCAATTACAATGCAAGGTATCAAGGGTTTGGAACCCTTGAAAAACCTGTAAAGGTTGCACCAAAATCGTCTTTAGGGTTTCTCCAAAACTTCTCTCCCAAATGTGAAAAACTAGAAAACTATATATAGGAAAATAAGGCTGACGGCGTCAAGACACCAATGTGACGCCGTCACCTCGCCGCCAAATACTTCCTCGGACGGCCTTGATCTACTTCTGACGCCCTGTGTGACGCCGTCATCAACTATGGATTTTTATTCTTGGGCTTTTGACGCCGTCAGGAACACTCTTGACGCCTTCATGAACTACGGATTTTAATTCTTGATGTTTGACGCCGTCATGGCATTACTCTTGACGCCGTCACCTACTGTTTCCAGCATGGAAAATTGAGACTTAGCCGTTTTCTTCACTTTTATGCTCTAAAAACGTCCAAAATGGCTTCTTTTCCAGAATTCGCTCTCCAAGTACCTAAAATCACAAAAGGAACGATTTAGGGCAATATTTGATCAAATAAAGTCGGATTCGGGCTTAAATGACCCTCTAAAAATGGATCAATTTTCGCCTCATCATATACCCTTACACTTGAGATTTGCTTGTCCTCAAGCAAATACGCTTTTATTCTACTCAAAAGACAAGTTAGGGGTCATTTAACACTAATATAAAAGTAATTACAACAAATAATCGTTCCACTAAAGACCAATAGACAAGCACGGAGGTCATACACTAGCACCTCACAAATAGTGTTTAGATACTCACATCTCTCGGGTGTAATAAAGTAATATAACATTATGGAAATGGAAGATATCTCTCACTACCTGTCATAGCAAAATAAATTACCATAGGCTTGGGAAAGGATCAAACCTCCAGCACATGGCGTAAGCACCTAGGATAAACTATCAAAGGGGTCTTTTAAAGGGTTGTAACGTTAGGTATAGGGATATGAATTACACGGTTTTGTTGGATAAAAGAAGTTTTACTGGTGGCGAGTTAACAATCTTGGTCAATTACATGTACAATATGGCGTTGCTAAGCCAAGACTAGACTCGACTTAAGCTAATAAATGAAAAATAACAAAAACATAAAATAAACATAGAATGAAACGGGATGGTAGTCCGTATGTTTTTTTCTCTTTTTCTTTTCTATTTTTTTTTTCTTTTTCTTAATTTTTTCGATTTTTTTTTTTTTTTTTTTTTTTTTTTTTTGCATACACTCTTACCCTACCATCTAAAATAATACATCATAGGGATATGAACATTCCCCTTACACTTGAATCTTTACATACTTTACATTCAACTATTCTAATGACTCGAATTAAGAAAATCAAAACACTTGGAGCACTTTTAAGATTAACGTACATATGGGGTAATAATATTATGTTCTTCCCCGTTACTCCATAAAATAAGTACTTACCCATGAGTCCCAATCGTCCCAAAACAATATGTACAAGGATATGACTCGACTTAGCAACCATGTAATCAATTAGAAAGTTAACTTAGGGTTTAACAAATAACAATAATGCACTAAAAATGAGCGCATACACGGAAGGCTAAGGCGATTTGGGTGTACATTTAAGTGGGGTGTAACAAATTCTTCCTTTAAGTAAGATGCTTAAAGTTAGAAACGGAAAGATAGACTCGGAGGGGTGTACTAGGGGTATCGTGTACTAAAAATGAGTACAACGCTAAGGGTGTGGGAAAAATTAGTTGACTTAACTAGCCAAGTAATATGACTTAAATGGTCAAGTAATTATGATACGGGTTTAACACAAGGGTGATCCTAATGCCTCTTATCATGTAGTAAATCCTACCACACGAATGTAGTCTCACTAACGCAAGTTCACGAATCTAAATGCTACCGGTACACTCATAAGCACTAATAGTAAATGCTTTTCCTATCAAATCTAAAGGCGAACCTCACATATTTGGGTGGAAAATTTTTCTGAATATACGGTTATGTGCTAGTCATACAATCTCCTATCCATGAGACGCTTGCTATGGCTAAAGTTTCCCTCCTAAATGTTGCAAAAAATTTTAAATTTGGCGCTAAAATTGCACTAACAAGTATTTCTCATAGTTTTATTACACATCTACTATTAAACAAAGCAAACTCAAGCGAAAGTGCATATGTAAGGTATCATCTTTTTACCCTCCCCTTACACTTAAGATGAACATTGTCCCCAATGTTCAAGTAAAGAATGTAAAAGTGAAAAAGTAAAGAGAATGAAATCAAATACTCCCCTGATTCACTCGGTATGGATTATAGGATGGCCAGGTTAAATCTTCCTCCAAGAAAATGAACAATCAAAGCTTCCCTTCCAGAATATAAATCATCTCCTTGTCGAACATAACCTGTAAATCCTGACAAAATAGACAAGACAACCTCGCGTAAAATCGGCGGCATCCTATATAAGTTACTAAATCCTAGAAAACAAAGTAAGATATAATGCTTGTGGAATGAAGTTTGCAGATTTCCTGGAGATTATAAAACTTAATAATTCACAAAAACCATAAGACTCCATTAGAAAAACAAAACTGGTAAAATTTCCAGATTTTAACTCCTGACGCCGTCAAGAGTAAACCTCTGACGCCGTCAGAATGGACCTGCAGAAATTCTTATGTTAAGTTTCCGGAAAATTTCTGGAAAAACTTGGTCTTACTTCCTGGAAAATCCTGCAAAACTTCATTATGACTCAATACAAGCATTTGACTCTAACAAATACGAATATACATGCTCATTTATTCTTGTGGAGAATCATGATCGGTTTGTTTCTTAAAAACATATTTGGGGTTTCCCCTTACACTTATCTTTTGCAAAAATACTTTTAGGTTGGAGTTAAGACTAGGCCAAACAACATAGTAAAGTATTTCCACATTTTAATTTAGAGACATGATCAACCAACAATAAAAATAAAGCATGCATACGGAAGCAAATAACAATCAAACAAATAAAATCACACAAAACATGGGTTGCCTCCCAAGAAGCGCTTTTCTTTATTTACTAGTCTTGTAGCTAGACTCAAGGTCATTGGTTACTACGTGACCTCATCATTGGTTCCACTTTCCGATTGTAGATATTCCTTGTAGAAACCAATCACCTTTTTCTCAACCGCCCCCATAATCATTTGGGCAAATTCTTCATCGACTTTATACCTTGGTCCAAGGGCCAAGCAATCTTTGTAGTAAAGACTCCTTTTTTCCCATACATAGTCCATGCCCTTTTTCTTATCCTTCTCATCAATATCCTCAAAAGCACCAACGTTGTCCTTATCAAAACGAGATATAAAGCGAAATTCTTTCATCCTATTGGGCATCCTATAAGTGATACTATCGGTGTTACTTGCAAACCGGATCGTGCCTTCTACCTCATCATATTCTAACTTAGACTCCTCAACAAATGGTTTGCCAAACACAACATTGGATAATCGACAATCAATAACATTAGCAAGATCCTCCACAATCATAAAGTCGGTGACAAAAGTGAAATTACCAACAAAGACACGTAAACCTTTAACTCTCCCGACAAAGTTACAAACTCCACCGGGGTACTTGGGATCCCTTCTAGGTTCAAGTCTTGTTTCCACTATATCATTATAAACCGTTGAGGACATAATGTTGATTGGAGATTTAAAGTCAATGTAAGCATTGCTAATGTGCCTATATCCAATCATACATGGTATCTTAGCATTCTTAGGATCGCCTCTCTTGATCTTAGGTTCAATTATGGTGAAAGGAGATCGCGGGTTATCAATAAGATTATTATAATATGCAATCTCCTCCTTAGTGGGGTATAGATTAAAGTAGTCGTTAAGCTTCGGATCCATTTCCTCCTCTTCTAGTCCCTCAACAACATTCACAAAGTCATTAGGCCCTAGGTCCTTATTTGAATACAAGGCGGTTGCTAGGTCACTAAATGTATGTTCGAGTTCAATCTTAATCAACCTATTAAGCTCTCTAAGCTCCCTAATCTCACTCTCAATTTGTTCACGTAACACAGCCACTTCTCTAGGGGACAGGGGTGGATTCGCGTTTTCCATAATGGTCAACAGAATAGTCAATGAGGTTAATTTACTAACAAAGGCACAAAGAAATGAGATAGACTAAAGAAGACCTAAAACTAAAAAATAAAAATCTTATTAGAAAGGAATCTAGCAAGTAGACCTAATAAAAAGAAATTCTAACCTAGACAATAACTATTCCCCGGGCTGCGGCGCCAAAAACTTGATGCGTGGGAATCGCAACAGGCTTTACCTCTCGAGGGATCTCGAGAAGCTTACAACTCCCACCAGGCAGTGTACCTGATCGTTGTAGTATAGTATAGTGACAAGTACCAGGGGATTGATCGTTCAGTTTAGGAATAGTGTCGCTAGGATTAGAAAGCCTAATTACTAGTTCTAAAGGTGAGAGATGATTATTTTTGTGTTTTTATATTTTTTAGAAAGCAATTAAAATCTCGGGTTTTGGAAGAGTGGGCGGAATTAGTTGCTATTCAACTAACCCAAAACTAAGATGCAATTAAAATAAAATACTAAAAATAAAATAAACTAATTAAACTAAAGTTGTGAGCAGTAATTGGAGAAAATGTGTTTACTTAGATTTCACTACTCCCTAGATATCTTTTACACGTTAATTACTTGTTATAATTGCATGGATGACGGATTGTATTCCTTAATACCATTCATGGGGTGGCATACATAACTCCCCAATTCTATGAGCTCTTATCTCCTCCTACACCATGCCCAGCACAACTATAGGGATTGTAAACAGTGGCTCATGCATTAAATACAACCAATAAAGACCTAGTACGCCTCGGTTCATGTTTCTTAAGACATTCAAGCATGTTACCATTTGGAGATCTGCCAGTTTTCTTAAGCCTAACATATAAAATCATTCATCCAAGACAAGAATAAACAAGTAATCAACACATAATCAATATCTAGGTTTCATTAGATCTAAGCAAACACAAAGGAGATCTAGCCTAGCATGATAGAATTGAGACAAGAACAAAATATAGACAACCAACACATAGACATATTGATTGAATTAGAAGAACACTTATCTCAATTACAATGCAAGGTATCAAGGGTTTGGAACCCTTGAAAAACCTGTAAAGGTTGCACCAAAATCGTCTTTAGGGTTTCTCCAAAACTTCTCTCCCAAATGTGAAAAACTAGAAAACTATATATAGGAAAATAAGGCTGACGGCGTCAAGACAACAATGTGACGCCGTCACCTCGCCGCCAAATACTTCCTCGGACGGCCTTGATCTACTTCTGACGCCCTGTGTGACGCCGTCATCAACTACGGATTTTTATTCTTGGGCTTTTGACGCCGTCAGGAACACTCTTGACGCCTTCATGAACTACGGATTTTAATTCTTGATGTTTGACGCCGTCATGGCAGTACTCTTGACGCCGTCACCTACTGTTTCCAGCATGGAAAATTGAGACTTAGCCGTTTTCTTCACTTTTATGCTCCAAAAACGTCCAAAATGGCTTCTTTTCCAGAATTCGCTCTCCAAGTACCTAAAATCACAAAAGGAACGATTTAGGGCAATATTTGATCAAATAAAGTCGGATTCGGGCTTAAATGACCCCCTAAAAACGAATCATTTTTCGCCTCATCAGCGTCCGTTTTAAAATTTATAAAAACAAGTTTGTTTTAAAAACTTCGATTCGATCTTATGTGAACTCAAATCTTGAACAATATGAACAACTATATCTAAGTATGAACAATAATAATAATGTAAACTAAGTATGTGAAATCAACACATGCATAATATAAACAATTATAGCTATATACGAGAGATAAGTAAGTAAACATTTATTTTATAATCCTTAGTTATATTTTGTATGAAAACTATACTTGATCGAAATGATCAATTATATGTATGTTACCTTTTTAGTTTGATTGTAAAAAACTTTGTTTTGTGAATGAAACTTTTGTTTGATCTTTAAGTAAAATCAATACTAGCACTATATGAGCAACTATATATATATACGTCTACGTCTACAAAAGTAATAGCGATATAAGCAAGATGATAAGTAAGATATGGAAAGATCTAACCGCGAGACAAAGGATTTATAGTGGTTCGGCTACAAGGACACTTTCCTTGCCTTACTCCACTCCTCGAGTCACCTACTCGAGAGTTTTTTTCACTATGTCAACAAGCTCCCTTATGGCGGAGAAAACCTTACATACCAATATACACACCACAACTTCGTCACAACTTATTCACACCTTCTACACAACTTCTTCACACCAAGTCACTACTTAATCACAACTCTACTTCTTCACAACTATCTATCTTCACAACAATCTTCTTCACAACTATCTACCTCCCAACAATCTTCTTCACACCACTACTTATATCTTACTACTTCTATTCACAACTTCTACTCCTAGATCTATCTAGTTACACTACTATCACACCTTTACAATGAATGTACACAACAACTAGACTATATACACAAATCTACAATACTTCACAACTTGATGTTGAAGAAGTATTCTTCTCTTGCACTTTGAGAGATGAGAGGTGAGGGAATGAATCACTTGAAACAAGGATTAACAATTATATGATCAAAGGGTTTTTAGGAGGATGTTTAGAGAGATTTGGATCTGAAAATTTTCGTGCAAGAGGTGGGAAAAATTCCAGATTTAATGTGGTATTTATAGGGAAAAATTTCTGACAGAATCTGACAGGGGAGTGTGGCCGGTCCCCTTAATTGTGTGCCAGCCCCCTTAAAATTAAGGGGGCCGCCCTTATAATTAAGGGGGCCGCCCTTATAATTAAGGGGGCCGCCCAGCTGTAATAGCCAGAAAGTTTATTTGGTGAAAAACTAACTGATTTTGGTTAAAAATTTGAATTCATATATTTACTATGAATTAAACATTTTCCTTTATTACCAAATATGTTTTTCAAAAATATATAATAAGTTTATTTAATTTTATAAACTTTGTATTATTTAAATAAACATCCTTTTGATCATAAAATGTATTAGTCTCTTGTTTATTCATACCTTAAGTGATTATGTTGGATGAGATGATATAAACTTGCTTAAAACTTGTTTACGTATTAACTTTGCATTCAATGTTTTTATATTTTGTGATCATCAAAACTTAGGGATATCGAACAATATTAATAACGTTTTTATAAATTATTTATATCAACAGCCTAATGGGTTCTATAATAAGCCAATATAAAGAGACCCTTAGTTAACATGTTCCCGGGGGGGGGGGGGGGGGGGGGGAATATCAAGGGGGCAAAAGCAAATATGTACTTGAGAATAAGCAATTCATTGCCTTCTAAAGATAACACCAAACTTTCTATAAAAGATTCTTATAGTAAGCAAACAGGTTTAGTTTTTTGTTGATAGGGAAAAACAAGCATGTTTTGCAAGATTATCATTTTTTAAGAAGGAACCTAAGAATAAATTTGTACAGCGTATTAGAGAGCAAGGTTAAGTTCCATATGTTGGGTAACGACTTTAAATTGTGTTATAAAAAATTAGCCAGTGTCGATATGATATATTGAGACTATTATTTGTGACAGGCCTAAATATGAGCCTTTGGGCTGAGCACTGGCCGTCCAATATGCCATACACAGCAAGGTAAAATCACGTCGTTAGTAGGTTGTTAAGGAAGTTTTTTTGGTAATGAACAACTGCTACATGTTGTTTACCAAGTATTTTTCTAATTTTGAACTAACGACGTGTTTGGATATACGATAAAATACTCAATTGAATTTTCAAAAGTCATTTGGATTTGTTTGATGAACACCAGTTTTTTCAATGAAATGCATACATGAAATTTTATAGTAGATGCAACATTTTGTGAGACATTTTGGGTACCACAATTTCTTTGTAGGTTCATCTTTGTCCAACAAGACAATAACATAAAAACGTCTGAAAATAATGGGACGAGTGTTCAGCATCCCATTGTAAAAAAAAAGAAAAAATAAAAACTAAATCCGGTTGTGTTGTGTCGTCGACAAATTCACGCGTTCATAACACAAGAATTACAACTCGCAGTCGTCAACAACAGAAACCGCTCTTTAGTGATGGTCTGCAAATACGAGCTACAATGTCATTGGGTAAGTAACATTCAATATGGATTTTGCGCACTCGTCTTTTTTATTCCCCTCAAACCTGTTGTCATTTTTTAAATCAGTTTTTTGTATACAATGTTATGCAGCCACACCTGTATACACAAACGCACCAAAAAAAAAAGAGCGTGGCATGCAACAGAGGATGCACAGGAATAACACTATACTGTGATACTCGATTACAATTCTGAGTTTTATCAATTATTGCATCCCCATACGCATTTAACTAATACAAGGAATTTGGGTAATACCAGGTTTTTAGATACATACCCTGTTTTTTGTTGATAACCGAATGAAAATATGGATTTTTTACCCTTTTGCAGCAGTTCGTCGGTGGTTGCCTTGCAATCATGTCAATGAAGCATGCCAAGGTCTCATGCTCTTTCTGCCAGTTCTACATTTGGCATTAAAGGTTGAGATTTGGAGGTATGTGATGAGGCGAAAAATGAACCACTTTTAGGGGGTCATTTAAGCCCGAATCCGAATTTATTTGATCAAATATTGCCCTAAATCGTTCCTTTTGTGATTTTAGGTACTTTGGGAGAGAAATCTGGAAAAGGAAGCAATTCGGACGTTTTTGGAGCATAAAAGTGAAGAAAACGCCAAAGTCTTAATTTTCCATGCTGGGAACAGTAGGTGACGGCGTCAAGAGCAAATCTCATGAATTTCCATGACGACCCAGAACGGATTTGACGGCGTCACGTAGGAAGGGCGTCAAGAGTAAAAGAGTCGTGACGGCCTGGAAGTATATATGTCTTGACGGCGTCAGAAGTGGATCTAGGCAGTCCGAGGAGAGTTTTGGCGGCGAGGTGACGGCGTCACATTGTTTGTCTTGACGCCGTCAGACCTATTTTTCTATATATAGTTTTCTATTTTTCACACATTAAAAAAAGAGAAGTTTTGGGAGAAACCCTAAGTACGATTTTGGTGTAACTTTACAAGTTTTTCAAGGGTTCCAACCCCTTGATACCTTGCATGATTAATCAAGATAAGTGTTCTTCTAATTCAATCAATATATCTATGTGTTGGTTGTCTATATCTTGTTCTTGTCTTAATTCTATCATGCTAGGCTAGATCTCTTTTGTGTTTGCTTAGATCTAATGAAACCTAGATATTGATTATGTGTTGATTACTTGTTTATTCTTGTCTTGGATGAATGATTTATATGTTAGGCTTAAGAAAACTGGCAGATCTCCAAATGGTAACATGCTTGAACATCTTAAGAAACATGAACCGAGGTGCACTAGGTCTTTATTGGTTGTATTTAATGCATGAGCCACTGTTTACAATCCCTATAGTTGTGCTGGGCATGGTGTAGGAGGAGATAAGAGCTCATACAATTGGGGAGTTATGTGTGCCACCCCATGAATGGTATTAAGGAATACGATCCGTCATCCATGCAATTATAACAAGTAATTAACGTGTAAAAGATATCTAGGGAGTAGTGAAATCTAAGTAAACACATTTTCTCCAATTACTGCTCACAACTTTAATATAATTTAGCTTATTTTCATTTTTAGTATTTTATTTTGATTGCATCTTAGTATTGGGTTAGTTGAATAGCAACTAATTCCGCCCACTCTTCCAAACCCGAGATTTTACTTGCTTTCATAAAAATATAAAAACACAAAAATAATCATCCCTCACCTTTAGAACTAGTATTTAGGCTTTCTAATCCTAGCGACACTATTCCTAAGCTGAACGATCAATCCCCCGGTAGTTGTCACTATAATATACTACAACGATCAGGTACACTGCCTGGTGGGGGTTGTAAGCTTCTTGAGATCCCTCGAGAGGTAAAGCCTGTTGCGATTCCCACGCATCAAGTTTTTGGCGCCGTTGCCGGGGAATAGTTATTGTCTAGGTTAGAATTTCTTTGTATTAGGTCTACTTGCTAGATTCCTTTCTAGTAAGATTTTATTTTTATTTTTAAGTTTTCTTTAGTCTATCTCATTTCTTTGTGCTTTTGTTCGTAACTCTTTACCATCCGACACCATGGAAGGTGGTAACATCTTTGAACCCGTCATCCCACCACAACAAAACCCACCACTAGAACCCCTTAGGCCCCGAACCTTAGGAGAGTATTCCTGACCTAGCCACAATGGCTACCGAAACACCATTGAGCTCACCGGAGCCAATGTGACCCCCTTGCGATCCGACACCATCCGGTTGGTGCAAAGCGGATGTGCATTCCATGGACTTCGTTCCGAAGATCCAAACCAACATCTTAAGGACTTTCTCAAAATCATAGATTCCATTGACCTAGGTGTTGAAACTAGAGAGACAACCCGTTTACGCCTATTCCAATTCTCTCTACGGGATCAAGCTAGTCAATGGCTTGAGCGTTTACCCGCGGGATCCATTACCACATGGGACAATCTTGGCAATCGCTTCCTTACCCAATTCTTTCCGCCGGAAAAGACTGCAATGCTTAGAAGGGACATTTTGATGTTTGAGCAACAGCGGGGTGAAACTTTCTACGAGGCTTGGGCCCGTTTTAAGGATCTCCTCCACAAGATCCCTCATCATGGCATAAACCTTTGGTTATTAGTCCAGATTTTCTACGACCATGTTGACTATCACACTAAGCGCACCATCGACAGGGCCGCGGGAGGTAAATTGGGTGATAAGAACGCCGAGGAGTCTTGGGCAATTATCGAAGAGCTCGCTGTTGATAATCATGAGATGTGGGAATTTAAACATACGATAGAAGCGGCCATCAATGCAGTCTCGACATCTGGAGGAACCACCGAAATCCCCGATGAACTCCTATGCAAACTTGAGGCAAAAGTTGATTATTTTGAGGATAGGCAAAGGAGACCTTTAAGTCCTAGACGGGCTACTGTCAATTCTGTCTCAAAAACAACTTCGGCACCATTATCTGAGTCACCCTCTAGAGAAAACGCCGAGACTTTTCAGAACTATGCCCCACCTTGTTCCCCTCCCAAAGAGCTTAGTTCGGAGTTTGAAGCTAGGATGAGAGAATATATGGCAACTCACTCAGATCGGCTTGCTAGATTTGAGGAAGCAGTTTATAAGCAGAAAGAGGAAATGCAGGAGAAAATGAATGAGATGATGAGTCTATTAGAGGAGTATGCCAACCAGAGAACCCCCGAAAGAATACTACTAAGGAAAGAAAGCGCCACTCCCACCACCCAATTTGTTAACTCCATCACCATCATCCAAAAAGATAACGAGAAGGTAGGAACTCCTGCTAAACAGACCTTAGAAAAACCACCAGAATCCCAACCTTTGAGCTACTACCTGAAACATGATATAAACGAAAACACCATAACAAATTGGATTAAGGGTGATGGGCGTAACCAACCTCCCAATCAGGGTTCTGAAAATGAGGAAGAAGTGAAAGATGAGTATGATACGCTACCTGGAGGATCAGTATTCGAAAGACTAGTGGTACAAAAAGTAGCTACTGAGCAAGTGGCATGTGGGAACTTTGAGATACCAGCAAGCATCGGGGACTTGAAACATCTTAGTGCTTTCGCCGACCAAGGATCGGAAGTAAATCTTATGCCCCTAACTATTTACGTCCAACTAACGTCAAAATTGCCAACCCCTACTCGTGTTAGGTTATCTCTCGATCCCCTAGGAATCGCAGAAGATGTGTTAGTTAATGTCGCTGGATTCATGTACCCCGTTGATTTTATGATCATCGATGATAAAGGGGATGGATGCATGCCAATAATCCTTGGGTCACCATTCCTCACTACCGCTAGGGCTGTCATTAAATATGAAGGTAGGAAGATCGAGCTTAAATCTGGAAAAAGAAAGATTAGCTTCCCCATGACCCCACAAAGTAAGCATGAGGATTTGAGTTGGAGAAAGGTCAAAAACAACATTGACACGACACCCATTCGTGTTCAGAATAAAATTCTTGCATGGGAGGCAAGAATCAAAAGCTATAAGGAAGAAAAAAATGAGCGAAGCAAAAACAATAAGGTTCAGGCAGAATTCGAATATACTCAACCCATAGATAATCATGTACCATTTAAGGAAGGGAACTTGGTACTCTTGAGACACTTGGAAACAACAATACCACCCGATAAACCAAGTCCTTGGTGGTATGGGCCATTCACAATCGAAGGTGTGAGCCAAGATGGGGTAGCTAACTTGAGAAGCAAATTAGGTGGGAAGGTGATTGCGAGTATCGACAGATTGAGGCACTACCACCATAACAGTAATGATCGGAACTATATGGGGTATATCATTTCAAATGATGAGATCACGTAGTAACCTATGACCTTGAGTCTAGCTACAAGACTCGTAAATAAAGAAAATCGCTTCTTGGGAGGCAACCCATGCTTTGTGTGATTTTATTTGTTTGTTTGTTATTTGCTTCCGTATGCATGTTTTATTTTTATTGTTGGTTGATCATGTTTCTAAACTAAATAGTAGAAATACTTTACTTTGTTGTTTGGCCTAGTCTTAACTCCACCTAAAAGTATTTTTGCAAAAGATAAGTGTAAGGGGAAACCCCAAATATGTTTTTAAGAAACAACCGATCATGATTCTCCACAATATTAAATGAACATGTATATTCGTATTTGTTAGAGTCAAATGCTTGTATTGAGTCATAATGAAGTTTTGCAGGATTTTCCAGGAAGTAGGACCAAGTTTTTCCAGAAATTTTCCGGAAACTTAACATAAGGATTTCTGCAGGTCAATTCTGACGGCGTCAGGGGTTTACTCTTGACGGCGTCAGGAGTTAAAATCTGGAAATTTTACCGGTTTTGTTTTTCCAACGGAGTCTTATGGTTTTTGTGAATTATTAAGTTTTATAATCTCCAGGGAATCTGCAAACTTCATTCCACAAGCATTATATCTTATCTTGTTTTCTAGGATTTAGAAACTTATATAGAATGCCGCCGATTTTACGCGAGGTTGTCTTGTCTATTTTGTCAGGTTTTACAGGTTATGTATGACAAGAAGATGATTTATATTCTGGAAGGGAAGCTTTGATTGTTCGTTTTCTTGGAGGAAGATTTAACCTGGCCATCCTATTATCCATACCGAGCGAATCAGGGGAGTATTTGATTTCATTCTCTTTACTTTTTCACTTTTACATTCTTTACTTGAACATTGGGGACAATGTTCATCTTAAGTGTAAGGGGAGGGTAAAAAGATGATACCTTACATATGCACTTTCGCTTGAGTTTGCTTTGTTTAATGGTAGATGTGTAATAAAACTATGAGAAATACTTGTTAGTGCAATTTTAGCGCCAAATTTAAATTTTTTTACAACATTTAGGAGTGAAACTTTAGCCATAGCAAGCGTCTCATGGATAGGAGATTGTATGACTAGCACATAACCGTATATTCAGAAAAATTTTCCACCCAAATATGTGAGGTTCGCCTTTAGATTTGATAGGAAAAACATTCATTATTAGTGCTCATGAGTGTACCGGTAGCATTTAGATTCTAGAACTTGCGTTAGTAATGCATCTCGAGACCGCTAGTGAGACTACATTCGTGTGGTAGGATTTACTACATGATAAGAGGCATTAGGATTACCCTTGTGTTAAACCCGTATCATAATTACTTGACCATTTAAGTCATATTACTTGGCTAGTTAAGTCAACTAATTTTTCCCACACCCTTAGCGTTGTACTCATTTTTAGTACACGAAACCCCTAGTACACCCCTCCGAGCCTATCTTTTCGTTTCTAACTTTAAGCATTTTACTTAAAGGAAGAATTTGTTACACCCCACTTAAATGTACACCCAAATCGCCTTAGCCTTCCATGTATGCGCTCATTTTTAGTGCATTATTGTTATTTGTTAAACCCTAAGTTAACTTTCTAATTGATTACATGGTTGCTAAGTCGAGTCATATCCTTGTACATATTGTTTTGGGACGATTGGAACTCATGGGTAAGTACTTATTTTATGGAGTAATGGGGAAGAACATCATATTATTACCCCCATATGTACGTTAATCTTAAAAGTGCTCCAAGTGTTTTGATTTTCTTAATTCGAGTCATTAGATTAGTTTAAATGTAAAGTATGTAAAGATTCAAGTGTAAGGGGAATTCTCATCCCCTATGATGTATTATTTTGGATGGTAGGGTAAGAGCGTATGCAAAAAAAAAAAAAAAAAAAAAAAAATCGAAAAAAAATCAAGAAAGTATATATATATATATATATATATATATATATATATATATATATAGAAAAGGAAAAAGAGAAAAAACATACGGACTACCATCCCTTTTTATTCTATGTTCATTTTATGTTTTTGTTATTTTTCATTTATTAGCTTAAGTCGAGTCGAGTCCAGTCTTGGCTTAGCAACGCCACATTGTACATATAATTAACTAAGATTGTTAACTCGCCACCAGTAAAACTTCCTTTATCCAACAAAACCGTGTATTTCATATCCCTACACCTAACGTTACAACCCTTTAAAAGACCTCTTTGATAGTTTATCCTAGGTGCTTACGCCATGTGGTGGAGGTTTGATCCTTTCCCAAGCCTATGGTAATCTATTTTGCTATGACAGGTAGTGAGAGATATCTTCCGTTTCTATATTGTAATTTACACTTTATTACACCCGAGAGATGTGAGTATCTAAACACTATTTGTGAGGTGCTAGTGTATGACCTCCGTGCTTGTCTATTGGTCTTTAGTGGAACGATTATTTGTTGTAATTACTCTTATATTAGTGTTAAATGACCCCTAACTTGTCTTTTGAGTAGAATAAAAGCGCATTTGCTTGAGGACAAGCAAATCTTAAGTGTAAGGGTATATGATGAGGCGAAAAATGAACCACTTTTAGGGGGTCATTTATGCCCGAATCCGAATTTATTTGATCAAATATTGCCCTAAATCGTTCCTTTTGTGATTTTAGGTACTTTGGGAGACAAATCTGGAAAAGGAACCAATTCGGACGTTTTTGGAGCATAAAAGTGAAGAAAACGCCAAAGTCTTAATTTTTCATGCTGGGAACAGTAGGTGACGGCGTCAAGAGCAAAATCTTGATGGCGTCAAGAGCAAATCTCATGAATTTCCATGACGACCCAGAACGGATTTGACGGCGTCATGTAGGAAGGGCGTCAAGAGTAAAAGAGTCGTGACGGCCTGGAAGTATATATGTCTTGACGACGTCAGAAGTGGATCTAGGCAGTCTGAGGAGAGTTTTGGCGGCGAGGTGACGGCGTCACATTGTTTGTCTTGACGCCGTCAGACCTATTTTTCTATATATAGTTTTCTATTTTTCACACATTAAAAAAAGAGAAGTTTTGGGAGAAACCCTAAGTACGATTTTGGTGTAACTTTACAGGTTTTTCAAGGGTTCCAACCCCTTGATACCTTGCATGATTAATCAAGATAAGTGTTCTTCTAATTCAATCAATATGTCTATGTGTTGGTTGTCTATATCTTGTTCTTGTCTTAATTCTATCATGCTAGGCTAGATCTCTTTTGTGTTTGCTTAGATCTAATGAAACCTAGATATTGATTATGTGTTGATTACTTGTTTATTCTTGTCTTGGATGAATGATTTATATGTTAGGCTTAAGAAAATTGGCAGATCTCCAAATGGTAACATGCTTGAACGTCTTAAGAAACATGAACCGAGGCGCACTAGGTCTTTATTGGTTGTATTTAATGCATGAGCCACTGTTTACAATCCCTATAGTTGTGCTGGGCATGGTGTAGGAGGAGATAAGAGCTCATAGAATTGGGGAGTTATGTGTGCCACCCCATGAATGGTATTAAGGAATACGATCCGTCATCCATGCAATTATAACAAGTAATTAACGTGTAAAAGATATCTAGGGAGTAGTGAAATCTAAGTAAACACATTTTCTCCAATTACTGCTCACAACTTTAATATAATTTAGCTTATTTTCATTTTTAGTATTTTATTTTGATTGCATCTTAGTATTGGGTTAGTTGAATAGCAACTAATTCCGCCCACTCTTCTAAAACCCGAGATTTTACTTGCTTTCATAAAAACATAAAAACACAAAAATAATCATCCCTCACCTTTAGAACTAGTATTTAGGCTTTCTAATCCTAGCGACACTATTCCTAAGCTGAACGATCAATCCCCCGGTACTTGTCACTATACTATACTACAACGATCAGGTACACTGCCTGGTGGGGGTTGTAAGCTTCTCGAGGTCCCTCGAGAGGTAAAGCCTGTTTCGATTCCCACGCATCAGTATGCACATGTTCTTTGGCAAGTTTGAATCTATATAAACAAATGAAAATGTCGTAACTCGTATTAATATTCAAAATTTTTTTTCCTTTTCTGTGTAGCGAAGGAAATAGGCCACCTCCAACGAAGGCTGTAAGCTTTGAGTTGTCAGGTAGATACGTCTATTAACCTCTGGAATCAATGCCATTTGGATTCAATAGTTGGTTGTGGGATATTTGGATTTGGGTGTGTTTGGAATTTGGGATTACTCATGACGCTTTTTTTTTTTTTTTTTTTTTTTTTTTTTTTTTTTTGTTGGCAGCAACATGGATTTGATAATTGTCGCACTTTGATTATCAGCACGCCTGGAATGGTGTCAAGTGGAACATCAGAGCATCATTGCACAATGCCATTGGAGCAGCATTACACACTGTCATTGCGGAGTCATTTCTCAATGATCATCAACCCTCTTCCGCCATGTAATAAGGTATAATTCAAAAGCTTAGTTGCAAAAAAAAAAACCCAGTTAAGTTACTGTAAGAGATAGCAATCTTTGTTTTCATTCGTGTAAGGCCTAAATCTTTCGAAATCATTCGTGTAAGGCCTAAATCATACGAGATGTAAGTGCAATTATTAACAACAAATATACGGCCAATATCTTGGTAAAGAGTAAACAGTTGTTGTAATCACATGTCAAGCACCTACTTACATAGATGGTCTCTATTCCTGTACCATTATTTTCGGCTTTGTATTTATGTAACCGAGAACTACCTCATGATGAGAATGAAAACTTTAAAACTAGAATTGCAGTAAACATCATGCAGCATGTAGTATCAACTTTCATAGTGCACCTCATCATGCAGCATGTACTATCAAGTTTTCATTCTCATCATTTTTTTAAACATAAAAAGTTGGATAGCTAAAATCAAGTTTCAAGCACGTTTGTTGCCTTTATGTTACTTAGCCATATCAGATTATGTAAGCACAACAAAATGCTTTACAATGACTAGATTTGACATGTTAATATGAGCGAAATGGGCTGGGGGATTAAGAAGTTTTTTTCTGTGTGGTAGATTGAATATGCATCTTCGCGCACGTTAAATTATCTACATTCTTTTTTCGTTTTTATTTGTTGTAGGTATTCATCCGACTAATGTGCACGTGAATAAGGCCTCCTCTTTTGTGTCAGGTATTGATAAGAATGCTACAGGTATAAAAGAATATAAACGACACTCAGGTAAACAGCAAGAGCCTAAGACTTTTTAATCAAATGGAATCCTTATTCTTTGCAATCCCCCTAACATAAAAGCGCTGATACCCAAGCTGCATCAGGTTACAATTTTCCAGCTGATTTCAGAACAGCTATTCGCTTACATGGTCCAAGCATGTGTGAGTCAAATGGCTATTTGTACTAACATTTTTTTTGAAAACAAACGATATGTACAGAACATATACGCAATGATTTAGACTATATTAACTTTTTTCAATGTATTGTGGTTACAGTTACTGTACACATTTGGTCCGTGGATTAGACGCAAATGGGAATCCAGATCCGTCTGCATATAAGAATGGTGGAAAGGTATGCCTCTTTAACATGGTTTCTCATGGAATAAATGATAGAATAGTGATATCCCTTATTTTGATATTAATTACAGTACGACTAATATAGCATAACAGATATCAAATTTGAAGTTAAAAAAAGATGACATTATCACAGTCATAAAATTTAACAATACTGCTAATTATCCCTTACTTTGATACATACAGGTGCAAAAAGCTGACATGGTTTTGACGAAAAGTGATTATCACAGGAAGTATATGGCGTTTCTTAAGAACTCGCTTGATCAAAGCAATGATGTTAGCTTAGCCGAAAGACCATTGAAGAGGGTCTAAGTAATACTTCACTTAAGTTGGTTGGGTAACGGGAAAGTATTTGGCTGATATATGACTTTTGACGCTGCTCGATTCAGAATTTGCAGACATCTCATTACAACGCTAAGGTCCGCATAAGTATCCTTTCTTTCACTAATGTTTACCCCATTACTTGGATCTGCACAAATCAATTGGAACCATGGTATCGGAATATAGTTGATTGCTGTACAATTTAATTTTACTAAGTCACAATTTTCACTACTCAAACGGAACGCAAAGCTATCTTTTAAAGACTAAAAACAGGATAGAAGAAAAAATTACATTAGGTTTGCAAAATTTAAAAAAAAAAAAAAAAAATGTATCTTGTTGCAATGTTTAAACAGATTTCTTATAGTTTGTTGGCGTATGCAACCAAGAGCCATTTGAGACCAATGATGGACCCTTTTTGTTACTCTTTAGGATTCTGACCAACAAGTCATTTCAGACCAATTTACAAGAAAGTTTTGTGTCAGTTGACTGCTGGAGGCATTGGAGACTGTATGAGAAGCCCTGCTAATATGACACTTATATGTATGCAGGCTGATGCGACATTACGTGTTGCCCAATGGGTATGCGCTATTGGTCAGTCGTCATGTGTCCATGCTATAGGAGATCACTATGAAAAGCTTGGAATAACCATTCTTGGTAAGAACAATTTTTAATTAACTGTACCTTAATGTAATTTGATATATATTGATATTGTAGTAACTCCATAAGTAACTTTACAATGATTTGGACTATAGTTTATGTGTATAAAATTGTATGAGGAGTGGCTCAGGGAGTCGCTAAACGAAGGGCAGCGTCATCTCAGGCTTCAACAGTTTGAACAGGCTCGGCTATAATGGTACTGTGCAATTGGGAGCAAACCTGATATATAAGAAGGAAACTGTAGGTGACTTCGTCCAAGTCATAAGTATGTTGCATCACAAAATTTAATTTCAAGATCTAATATTAAGAAGGTGTTTGGAATTGCTTATTGCTTTTTGAAATATGACGTTTGAGTACTAAATGATTGTAGAGGAACAATTGGCGTATTTCGGGTAATGGGAACACTAAGAAGCTTGCATCAGGTTTAGTGAAGCCATTTATAACTCATTTGAAAGTTGTAGAGGAATAATTTGCATTGTATGCTAAGTTTATTAAGCTTGAAGTGGATAAACGTAAAAATGTGGATCCATGGTTCACAAAGAGGACACTTGAAAGGTACTGTATTCATATAAAAAAGCATGAGCTATTTAATGGGTTATGTGCCTGTTCTCATGATATGTTGATACTTTGGTCATTTTCATAATAAAAATTTAAGATATTTTTAATGGCCGTCAAGGCATCAAAAACCAAATACAACAGAAAAAAACAGGCCCGCCCGCAATGCGGCGGCCGACGCCATTCTCGTATTAATAAATTTACAAATACAAATACGAAAAATAAAAGTATGTAAATACTTATAGACTAATCGACAAGCATGCATATAAGTATATAACTATCTTCTTTAATGTCGTGGTGCAGAAGATGACAAAGAGAAGGCAAGATTATCTGTTAGTTAAGGGTATGGAATTACCGTTACCAGCATAATCAGATGGATATAAATGTTTATTTGAATTTGAGTTTAGATGAGAGGATGCACCTATGTATTACACGTCGGTCCAGCAATGTGATAGTGCTAAACGCACCTAGAATACCCGACTGAATCACAGGGTGTTGGACTTGGACCTGTTGTGCAAGGACTGGGTGCTGGACTTGTGGTATTTGGGCTTGTGTCGGCTGGGCCTGTTTGGCATAATAAGCAGCTTGGGCTGCTTGTCCCAAAACATATTTATGCCTGGTTGTTGTTCTAAAAAAGGGGTCCAAGATGACAGGTGAGCATGGCCCATTGTACATTTAACATTATCAGTTAAGGCCCAAGACGGATTATAAGATACATCATAAATACGACCCCAATTCCCACCAGTCTTAACTTTCGACAGATTCTTATTACCCAACCCCATTCCTATGACATTTATAAATTTGCATTGATCCCCAAACTTACATGTACCTTTAGAAAAATGATTGCACAAATGAGAAAGGCTTTGGTTACTTTGATTAGCTTGATTTGTGGTGCTTCGGTTGATATTATTACTAGACGAATGAATGGTTCGGTTATGACTTTGAGAATGAGACACCACAAGAATTGCAGACGACTTAAGGAGAGAGGTTTTAGTAGAGGGGAAATTTTAAAATCTTAATTTGGGTGATACAGTATTGATTAATCAGTTTTGCCTTGTTTATTATCCATTGTCAAAATCAAACCAATATTAATAAGAGAAAATGACAAAAATAATCAATTTTAGAAATATATTTCACTAAATACCTAATTTTTATTCAAAATGCAAAACTTTAAATGAAAATAGCAAGGTTTTGCTACGTTTTACTGATTTTAAAATAAGTTGCAAGGTTTATTCGAAATCTTGCGAACATTTTTTTTTAATCGTAAGACATTGCTATTTTTTATTTTTATTTTAAATCGTAAGGTTGACCTTGCTAGTTTTCAAGCTTACGTTTTTTTTATAAAAAAAATTAGCAAGACCTTGCTAGTTTCATGGGTAGTTTGAACGAGGTGGTAAACCCGCGCTTTGCCGCGAGATGTTTTGCTAAAGAAGCAGTTTACGTTGCGTTTAGTAAGTGTTGCAAACCGGAAGCGGCAGCAACAATGTCTGATATTCTATCAACTTCCGACTTGTTTAGCCCACATCAGAAACCATAGCAATGCGAGTTGAACAAACAATCACTTATTAATGGCAAAACTTGCACTGATTTTTTACCAAAAGAAAGCAAAAGACTTCGCATAGTTTGTGTGTATATACATTCAAAAACAACAATACAAATCTTACTTTATTGCATAATCTGTTTACAAATCACAAACTGACACTTCACCAATAATGCAATTGTTAATACATGATTTTAAGTTGGTTGCATTGTGCCTCTCTACAGCATCACATTAAACACTCCTAACCTGTTTTGAACCCTTGCCAAATCAACCTGCTCGTGTAAAGAATGCACTAACCTAAGGTAAGCTTGTATGCAACTGCAAAACAAAAGCCCTCATAAAACCACTAATAATCAGCTGGTCGGTGAAAATCTCCTCTTTATCTTCAACGTGGGAAGTCACTGCTCTCCTACCTCCATGACTACAGTCACAACTCCTTCACCGAAAAACTATATCAAACTACATTTAATCATTTTTAATGCAACTACTAATGCCCATTTACGTATCTGGTTTTGTTTATACCATATCGTAATAACGATTTCCTTTAGCGCTTTTTTAACTTTGCTTGAACCACCAAAAAACAGTTGCTTAAAAGGGCATAAAAGTTTTGTATGTTTCAACGTTTGCTGTTAAAAATATTAAAAATAAAGTATGCCAGCTTACACAATGAATTCAAATCAACATGATGTTTCAAATTCCCAATGGCCATTATCACTTATTAGAAACTCGTATAAAACAAAAAAGATGTTTTCTTTTTTGCTCCTACAAAACATGTAATCTTTGCACTAACTTTATATGGTTCAAGTGAATAATGCAACAAATTAGCCTTCTTATTTGTATTTGTATGTTTGTAAAGCAAGAATAATGGACCAACTAAAAAAATATACCTGATGCATATGTGGCATCCATCAAGCTCATCTTTCTTCACCCGTGAGGCCTCCTATGGCTCGAGATAACACTTGGTATGAATAAATAATTATGAGAAAACTTGAATGATGACAATTTATAAGAATTGCTCAGAGGTAGTTGATTTGAGCTAAGTCTTATCTATAAAATAGCTAAAAAATAAAGTACATGTGTTATTACTATATATATTAAACGGGAAATGAAACGACGTCGCTCATCAAACAGTGACCATGTGGGCTTCATGCAAATTTCTTTGTCCCGCTACTTGGGCCCGATCCAATGTCTGAATTTTTTATACCCGATAAACCTCCACCGCCTTTCCAGTGTCTTCCAAATCACACACCACCATCACTTTCCTTATTCAATTTTAATGGATTATGAAGTCTGGAATGGAAAATTGACGAGGAAAACAAGGGCTTGCTAGAGGATACATAATCGTATTGCTGACGGTGTGGAAAGGGGCTTTTATGCCTTTGGTGTTTTGGCGTGGTTGGTTACTGGATACATGAATATATGTGAGTACTTTTTTGTTATTTGATTTAGGAATCGTAGTTATGAATATGTTTATTCATGAACACTAGAAGCCGAGTTTTAGTTGCTTCAATATGTTTATAAGCTGTGGTTACAAGCTATGTATTCGGGATTTTTAAAAAATTTTAGGAGGTTGGGGCTTATTTATAAGACTTGATTTCAAGATGTTTGGAATACCTTATTTTCCCTGCACTTATTTAATTTTTGTGAACCTGATAAGGTATCTTTTTTGGGTTCCAGGGATTGCTTAGTTAAGCTGGGAGATGTTCTTTTCCAATTAGACATGCTTGCATCTAAGATGGTACGATATCCATTTTCTCGCTTCTTGCTTTCTCACTCGAATTCTAATCTTCTATTGTAAAAGTTTCAGATTTGTATGGATAAATTATCATCTTTCTAGGGTGTTTTATTAAATGAATTCTTATTTTTTGGCAGGCTAATTAGGAACAATCCGAAACAGGTATATATTACTTATAATAATAATTAGTAACCTTTGTTTATGATCCACTATGTTATAAGATTAGTTAATTGCGTATACTGATGTTGTGTTTCACATAAGTATTAACCTAGGGATAAACGGGTCAACTGACATCTCTTGAAGGTTATGGTGACTGTGCGGCTGCATATGTAGAGGAAGTAGAGTTGCCCTGTGCCGGAGTTGGTAATGGTCTGTAGCCATGGGTAATAATATATTCTAGAAATATTTTACATGAAAACCGGAATGATATTGATTTGTTTTGTATGTTTATGCAATAACATATACAATTACTATGTACAACATGCCAGAAGGATTCGGAGTCATAAAAACATAATGAATTTCATCGCCAAAGGTGTCAATGTTTATATACAATCAATACCCTTATTCTTATGTTCGTGCATTTGATTCTTGGTAATGGGTATTGAAAAGTTTAAAGCATTATGTAATTTTGTGTAGCATTGACACGTCTTGAATGGATATATATATTTTTTACTTATGTATAAATTAAATTATTGCGATTGTTTGTTACATTTTGTTGTCTTTTATATTTGTGCAGAAGGTGCAAGGAATCCATTGAGTCTTGCTGGAACTATGCTCGGGTACTACCCAGTCAGGCATATGCCTTCAAAAACTGCAATTGCACCTTTCAATCCAACTTTTTGGACGCATGTGAGATTCGTTCACTTTCCAATCTTTAAAGATGCAAAAATATTACAGTCGTATGAATATCCTACCACCTTTATCATTGGTTCTTTTGTGTTTAGTCTGAAGAATGTGTGCAAGAACTATCGATTGTACTAATGTTGACAACAAGGTAATTTAAAAGCTTTTTATGCCGAGAGGTTGGTCGGCTAATTTATATGTGATATCTGAATGCTTTTTTCCATTTTCATTGTTAACGTCTATACTACTGAAACTATTGTTTTATAGGTTTACCATCTGAGGCTGCTAGAAGACTATCGTCATTCAACTCGGATTGCATTTGTGGAGTTTGTCATGGTAAGTTTTCCTAAATTGTAAGGGTTTTGTGGCTTTATATGTGTGTATTTGCGTTTGTTTGAATACATAATGTCATTTGATGAAAAGGGAATGTGTCTTTACATTATCAACATGCTGATAAATTTGTAGTAATACATGAACATGTGGTGTAACAAATTTTTGAAAACTAAATTTGCTGAACATGGATTCCTTGCTTAGAGAAGGTAACTTCACATAATGACTAACCATATGTGGTTTTTCTTAATCTTTCGGTTTTCATTTTTCAGCTCACAAACTGAAACTTTCATTTATTTCATTTCCCAGGTTTCTTATTCGCTATTGGTGTTCTTTTGTGGAATGTTTGTTACTGTTGAAGGCTTCAATAAAACAGGAATCCCGAGTGCCATGTGGGACTTCATGGAACCTTATGCTCAAATTGATCACATCAGCGGTATAGCAATTCTTGCAGTTGTGATAGTTGTTCTATCAAATCTAGCTTCAAATGTGGCAATTGGTAACCTTTCTATTCAACAATAACAGTACTTTAGCTTTGCCACAAATTGGTCCATTTTGACATATTTGCTTAGGAATGGGTCATTCGGCCTATAATTTATCTCTAACCAGTCAAATTGTTGAGATAAAAAATTGCTAACCGGAAACATGTCAAATGGATAAAAAGGCACCCAAATTGTATTTTCAATGCATAAATCCTCATAAATCGTTTATTCAAGAAGTTAGATTACTATTAAAATAATATAGTTTGTGTCATCATATTAGAAAAACTGATTATTTTTTCAATTTCTTTTTTAATGTTTCGACCCATTTTGATCCGAACCATAACCGGTGCGTCCAACTTGCCCATTTTGCCACCTCTAAAATTGTTGGTGATATTTTTTTTCCTTTTCAGTGCTATTGCTTGGAGCAAGGGTGGTAGCTAGAGCTGGCATAACAGGTTACACGAACCTGTTAAGACACGAACCTGTTAAAGTCAAACACGAACACGACCTGTTAGCTTATCGTGTCATTTTTTTCAAACACGAACACGATACGAAAATAAACAGGTTAACCTGTTAAGACCTGTTAAGAACCTGTTAACATGCATATGACCAAATTGAATGATACAATAACCTGTTAACATGCATATGACCTGTTAAGTACTTGAACCTGTTAAGAACCTGAACCTGTTAAGAACCTGAACTTGAACATGAAACATACAATTTCAATTTCAAAGAGCTGCTCAGCTGCAGTGCTGCACAGCCTGCACTTGAACTCTTGAAGATGCAAAAGTTCATACATAATGCAAAAGTTCATACAATTTCAAAGACCCATAGAACATGAAACATACATCACAAATCTTAAGTCTTAACTAATACATAAATACATAATGATAATAATCGTTAACAATACGAAGTGGGATTGTTGACATTATATCTTTCAGCGAGCTCTTCAATTTTGACGCCTTTACTCGTATCTTCCATTTTAAATCTGAAAAGTCAAAAGAGTAAATATTAGAAAATGGTCCAGTCTCTACTTGGTGCTACAAATATATCAAGGTATATCACTTATGAATATTTTATCAACATGTGAAAATGGTCCAGTCTCTACTTGGTGCTACAAATGGTCCAGTCTCTACTTGGTGCTACAAATATATCAAGGTATATCACTTATGAATACTTTATCAACATGTGAATACTTTACTCGTATCTTCCATTCTATCAATGTGAATCAATAATTAAATCATCACACTTGTCGCCGTAAATGATCGATAGGTATGTAATGCAATAACATTTAAAAAAAAGAATCATGATATTTACCTAGAAATGTATAGCACTATCAATCTTGTCCTGTGTAACTAAGACAGTCAAGAGCTGGTTTTGAGCCATAATTTAAATTGATATAGCAGCTGTATTTAACTTACTGCTTTTATGCTTAAAATAAACAGATACATAGAAAAGTAAGCACCTGATTAAGTGAGTCGGGATTGTTGACTAAGTTTGAAGCACCTGATTCAGGACTACCATCAAGCGACATCGACATTATATCTTCAGCGAGCTCTTCAAGAGGAACGTCATTTGAACCTGCAAACAACCAATCTTTTGTGCAAATAAGGGCCTCAAGATACATAGAAAAGTAAGCACCTGAATGTGATCCTTTAACATATTTGACACTCTCTCTAACCTTGCAAACCGTTTGATCAATTTTTTGAAGCCCATCTTGCACAATCAAGTTTAAAATATGTGCACAACATCTCATATGAAAAAAACTACCCCTAGAAACAAGTGGTGATTTTGTATCTAGTTGCTCACGTAAAAGCTCAACAAAATGGTCATTAGAAGATGCATTATCCAAAGTTATACAAAATACCTTATTTTCTATGCCCCATTCTTCTAGTATCGAAAACACTTTTGCATTTAAAGCAACACCGGAATGAGGTGGTGGCATGAAAGAAAAAGATAAGACTCTCTTTTGCAAAACCCATTCCTTGTCAATAAAATGCACTGTAATAGCCAAATAACCATCGGTAGTAATAGAAGACCACAAATCCGAAGTTAAACATAACTTTCCCGGTGATTCCATAAGCATGCTTTTAATGTTTTCCTTTTCTTTCTTATACAATTTAAACACATCAAACTATTAATGTTCATCATATAACTGTGCTTATTAAAACTGCTTTTTTTATTTTTTTATTTTTATTTTTTTTAATCCTTAAACAAGCATAATTGACAAATATATGCTTATTTCTTAAACAAGCATAATCCTTAAACAAGCATAATCGACAGTCGACAACAATTACTTATATCATATATACCATTGCTACCGATTATATGTTTAATCTTGTCCACGAAAACAAACCAAAATATATATGGGTCGACATTCGACAACAAACTTAAGAGATGAGAGGGAATAGATTTAGTGATCTTACAATTAATGTTGTTGAAGCTGCTGCTGCTTGCCTAATGCCTGATTGCCTGCTTAATTCATTAGTTGATTTGAGAGAGGGAATAGAAAATTAGAAATAGATCTGAATATCTGATGGATTTGGTTTAGAGGCGGATAGGGAATAATATGGATAAATGGATTTGGATCTGATGGATTTTTAGGGTATTTAATTTTAAGGATAATGTTATATTATTATTATTATTATTATTATTATTATTATTATTATTATTATTATTATTATTATATATATATATATATATATATATATATATATATATATATATATATATATATATATATATATATATATATATATATATATATATATATATTAATATTAACAGGTCATAACAGGTATTAACAGGTCTGACCTGTTAAGACCTGTTAATTAACAGGTCTTAACAGGTCTGACCGCTTAAGACACGAAACCTGTTAAGAACAGGTCGTGTCGTGTCGTGTCGTGTTAACAGGTTTCGTGTCAAAATTGCCGGCCCTAGTGGTAGCAGCGGCAGCTACTATGTCACCAGAAAAGGAGAAAAAAAGCATGACTAATATTGTCATGGGTCAGCACTGTAGTTGGAAATCTTTCACTGCTAGGATCAGCTGCCAAATATGTTCGCTTTGGGCCCGAATTATTTATAATCTTTATTCAACGACACTATTTTTATGGAAATTTGGAACATTTTTTAACACGTTTCCAAAATAGGCTGAAGTATTGGCACCAGAAGAGACATTTTTTTAACACGCTTCCGAAAAGCCTAGTTAGATAGATACAAAAACTTTCACCGAAGCAATCCAAACACCGGGTAATAAATACACTGTTACCACTGCTGCTTTACAGCTGCCGGTGGATTTGACATCAGATCAGAAAGCTTTTTTCGTCCAAATAGGCCATTTTAAGAAAACTATCGAACGCGTTTGTGAGGAAAATGGTTAGTGTCCATTTAAAAATGTTTTCGGGTTTGATACTAACCTAAAAAACATAATCTCCGTGGAGGACAACCAAAGGTAGCAAGCATTTTTTTGACGTTCCAAGCCTTCGCCAGAGTTCCAGGCCTTCCATACTGCATGACAGATTGGCACATGTAAGAGAAAGAAAATAACTAATCCTGGGTTTGTGAAATGGATGCATGGTTTAATGTACAAATCGTCTCGTACTAACAGCTCTTTAGAAACAGATTAAGAAGAATGGTTTGTTTATGCTTATTGAAGTAACATATGAAAATAGTTACAATAAAATGCATACCTTTTGTGTCCGAACCACACTGAACCTACCCATTGATATGTCCAGTTGTACCAACCCATTGAACCCACCAACTCAACCCATAAATTGAGCTAACCCGCTGAACCAACACAATAAACCCACCCGCTGAACCCACGCCTTGTATCCCTTGAACCCACCCATTGAACAAACCCACTAAACAAAACTATTGAACCAACCACACTGACACAACCCATACAACTTTAGTCAACGCTGTCTATGTTCTTCACAACCTAGGTTCTATATCAGGTGTATAGTAGGGTGAAGGAATTGAAAGGCTGCAATGGCTGCATTGGTGCACGGCTGCACCCCTAATGATGTACAACCAATGCCCTTTAGATTCCATCAGTGTCCGTCAATTTTAGATGACGTCGAAAACAGGCACGAATGCGATATCATATAAGTGTCCAGCTTTTTAACAAATATCTGCAAAACGGTTAAAACAAATCAGTCATACTGCTAGTTAGAAGTCAGAGGTTTTTGTAAAGAAGCAAGCATTTATTTATAAAAAAAGCCTAAAAAAACAAAAGGAAAAGTAACAATTCATCGCACCACACTGCAAATAGTCCATATAGTTAAAAGTGGTATCTCTATTTTGCCTTTCATTTAACCATATTAATGTCCCTAACTGTCCTTTGATTTAAGCATGATCATCATACCTACAGGAAAAAGGCCCTACCATGCAACCTTTAAAAAAACATGCCTGTATAATATAACATGAAAATCATACCTTAACTTGACCTAAATACAGGCATTTTTTACGCTTGTTTGAAGAGTCGCCTTAAGGTAGCCAAATGGTTTCAGACAAAGTCTTTGTCTGCCAACAACGACTTCCATTCCATATGGCTGCTTTTAGCGTTTTAGTAATAGTTTTACCTGTTTGTACACAGATGAGAGACAAAGTAAGTTTATTCCATCTAGTGGGTACCTGCAACTATAAACAATAACAAAAACTGTAAAAATGAATCCTCAGCAAACCAAGAAATTATTGTTACAACAAAACTGATAGATACTTGAAACCTAATATGTGCCAGCCTCTTAGTAAACAATAATCCTATTAACGTATCTATATAATTCTTCTTTTCAATTAGTAAAACATTTTGCTAACATAGTTTAAAATTACCAAAAATAACCCTTTTTTTCTCTTTAGTTACAAATCACCACCACTACATGTACACAATCATTAGCATTTCCTTTCAGCCATTCGAAGCAACATACCGAAATTCAGTTTCCTAATCAAAGAACTTTTTATTTCTACTACTTTTATCAAACCTACTTATTCTTATCAAAGTTATAATGTCAGTATTTCGGAATAACCAATTACCAACCTCATCATTAGACAATGCTTAAATAACCCACACACAACCAAATAATCAGCTTATCTTCTTTACCAAAATAAAGTAAGCACATTGAAATACCCCATAGGAACTTGCAGTTGCCAAAGGATCCGTGTTTTCGGATCGGGTAATCATCAAAGGACGCTGGATTTGTTGGTCGGAGCTGGAGATTTCGGATCCAAAAGGTAAACGGGGATTGTGAGGAGAAGGGAACAGGGACGGGTCACGTATATTACCCGAGTTTGTATAATGGGCTTAGATGGGTCGGGTTGGAAGAAAAAAATACCCGCAAAGCCCAACAGTTAGTATATTGATATAATAGGTGAACCACTTCAATGAGTATAGTTTTGCAATTTGGTCCTGTTGTAACCATCCCAAACCATGAGGTTATTCACTTAAGCTTAAGAAGTATATAAGCTCGTAAGGTCAAGTGGACAAACTCATAAACTCAAAAGCGTACACTCTCCTTATTGCCATAGATAAACCTATTGTTGTTCGAAACTATTTTTTCATCCTTTAGAACAGAAAATTTAAACAAAGCAGACCTAAACGATTACTAGATGTTCAAATGATCGTGTATCAAATTGTACATGTGATTCCTTAAAATCTTTACCTAATGTTCGAAACTATTTAAGTATGTATTTGTAAATCTGATTAATCATTATTTAAGTATGTAGTTGTAAGCAACATATCTTTGACATGATCTTTTTATTGATACCTATTATTTAAGTATGTATCTTTAAGTTTGATCCCGCTGGTAACTTTTTCTAATACATGTTCTAAACATCCTTTTTGCATACCTGTAGTTGTTTTAACGAAATTTTTTTTCCTTTTTATCATTGCTTCAACATTAGCAACGAAAGCAGCAATGACTTCTCATTTGGCATCATCATCGGATGGAATAAGAATCGCACCAGCAACTACATTCTGCAAATCATCGTCTATCTGCAAAACTCCAGAATGGAGGAATTTATTAAAGTTTGTGCTTCTTAGATAAGTAGTGATAAATAATGACTAATCGGATTTACAAATACATACTTAAATAATAAAAAACAGATATTGTAATCAATTAATAACAAATATAAAAAAAATTAAACCTAATTATTGAACTTGATTTCATGAAGCATTCCGCCGCTCGCATCCGGATATCTCTTCTCCGTATCTATTCAGTCTCAACCTAGCAAAAAAAGTAAAACAAAACAAAATCCTTCTTACACAAAACCTCACGATGATCATCAGTTCATCAAGATAACTCATCCATCCATAAATGAAAATAAAACGAAACCCATATCCTAATAAAGAATTTCAATAGCACAAAATACATTTAAACTATTGAATACAAAAAAATAATAATAAAAAAATAAAATAAAATTACCAGTCCATTAGAAGTTTGTTCATGTAAAACCCTAAAAATATCCTGAAAATAAGAAATAAAATCAGAAAGTAAACCTTTCACAAAAAAAAAAAAAAAAAAAAAAAAAAAAAAAAAAAAAACCCCTCAAATCCACCTTAAAAAATATGATGAAATTTACACATACAAATAATCATAATCATAAAACCTAATTTCAAAATTCCCAATTTAGCGTATGAACCCTAAATCAAAATCCTAACAATAGATTTTCCAGATTACGATTAAGAGTTAAAAACATGTTTAGGATCACCAAATGCCTAAAACCCACTACACTAATTAACTTGTAACACACAAAATCACAAATCCCCAATTACGCATAAACCCGAATCCTATTAATCACCATATCTAAAAATCTATCCGTTGGATTTACAATTCCTTCAAAACCATATCTTATAATATGCTAAAGATCACTAAACTACTTACTGATTGAAGATATGAAGGAAAGGAAAAAAAATGAAATTAAGCAAAACCATGATTAATCTTGTTCGCTGATTACCTTTGTCTGTGGATCTGCGAATTGTGTGATGATTTGTTGGATCAATATTTTTTTTCGTCTACGTGTGTGTGTGGTTTGTGTTTTGTGAGTTGTGAGGGAGAAGAATCGAGAGACCCAGTTATATGAAAGAATTATAAGAGATAATGTGTGGGTGTGGAAGAAGGAGTTTGGAAGGCAGCAAAACACTGTTACTAACCCTGTACACATACACCCATATGCACTGTAGCAACTAAAAAAAAGTCTGTAGGGGAGCAATTTTGGTAGTAATGCATGCTAATGTGCTTGCACCACAAAATCTGGATGAAAGCAATTGGGGGGAGCACTGTACCAAGGCAGCCCTCTGATTAGTATATTGATATAATTTTTAGATAAAAAATAAATGTCTTGTAAAATTGATTATTTTTATCATTTTCCATATTAATAATGCACAATTAATAATGGCCCAACGTGTCTTAATAAGCTAACTGCTGAGCGGGGAAAGATGACACGTGTGTAGGGGTGTTCATGGTACGGATAACCGAATAAACCGAAAATCGAACCAAACTTATAACCGAACGAATTTGTCAAAACTGAACCGAACCGAACTTAAAATTCGGTTTTTGGTTGTGATATGGTTTTGGCTATCTGAACCGAATACCGAATTTATATAAATATTTATATTTTTTAATATATTTATATTATATATGTATGTGTGTGTGTGTGTGTATATATATATATATATATATATATATATATATATATATATATATATATATATATATATATATATATTATATATAACAAGAGGCGTTTGACCATTTAATGCCAAATAAGCATGGTCAATGCCCAGTCATCAGTTTTCGAGTGCCATGTCATCATTAGTGTTATTTTTTTTCCATTAATTTCCGATTTCTTATAAAATCCGGATTTTTTTGGATAAAAAATTATGTCTTTTGCAAAACTCGAACCTAGGTTGAGTAATACATACACAAACACCTCAACCAATGGACTAAGCAAGAAATTGTGATATACAATGAAAATCAAATATGTTATGCTTTTAAAAAAAAAATACCAGCTATACATGGAAAATATACTGATAATGCTTCATTAGTTACCTAATTCACAAAAAAAAGTCGTATGAAAAAAAAGTCTCAAAACCCTACAGCCAAAAAAAAAAAAAAAACTATAGCTACAAGAAACTCGATTCAAAAAAACTTTGATCATCTTCTTTGTTTTTGTTTAAAGGTATATGGTTTTTTCTCAAAACCCTAATGAATCTTTGTTATTTTTCTTTTTGCAGAACCACTGGGATTGCAGAAAATATGTGGTAAAGTTTCTTCTAATATGTTCCCACTCTTTGTTCATCTTCTTTGTTTGAACATACATGTTATTTTTCTCAAAACCATATATATTCAAGGAAAAAAAAGGAAGGACAAATCTCGATCATCATCAGAGACTTTCAAAGTAGAAAAAAGTTGTGCATGTTCATCAAGCAGGTACCTTTTCGTCTTGATTTGTGTTTATCTTTCCATACACATTTACATGCTAAGTTACCATTAAGTTGCTTTCAGTAATATTGTAGTAATACTAGAAGTCTCCTTGCATTAGTTGTTATCTTCTTCAGAATACGAAGACTCAAACTCTCTTTGCATTAGTCACCCTTTCCTTCTTAATAGTAGTGTTGATGCATAATCTGGCGCGGACTTATTCAACGACTCTCCTTGGGCCGTTAGTCGTCTTCATAAGCCCTAAGTAGACCTGTACAACAAAGAGAACCCGTTAGGAGTGGACCCGAGGCCGTAGCCCCGGGATCCACTTCCGACGGTCAAGTTAGTATGTGATGCGCGGAGCATATAATAGCTATTAGGTTTAGGATAACCTGTTATAATCTGTTCATGAATGAGACCCCAGCCATGTATTTATAGGATACGGATTAGGGTTAACGCGCAGAGTGGGCCGCTGGCTACCCGGGCCTGACCCATTCCTGGCCTAGTCCGGACCATACATCCACAAAGTACGTAAAGTGGGCCGCTGGCTACCCGGGCCTGACCCATTCCTGGCCCAGTCCGGACCATACGTCCACAAGCCCCCGAGTTTAGTATGACATAGCGCACGGCTATGTTATGCTAAACTTAAGTTCTGTTTATGGCTGCGTAGGCTTAATCAACCAAATGCGACGGTGCGCACTTGGTTTATATGCGCGTAAGGGACGAATCATACTGCGCAGTCCATATGCGACAGTGCGCACTGGGATTGCGATTGTGATTGTCTCACAATGGTAAAGGTGTCCGTGGCGAAGGTGGATTCCTATGTTGTATCCTGGATAAGGACGTACCTTTTATACCAGTAGCGATGCAACATTGTTGCGACAGAAGACGTGCTTCTATGGCAGAAGTGCGCGTTGTCCGCGACAAAAGTGTGCGCAGTACGCAACAAGAATGTGCGCACTATGTGCGCATAGGTGCGCGCTGTTTGCGCGTCTTTAGAACCGACAGAGAACGTCTTCCCTGCGGCAAGATGGTGCGAATATTTAAATCCGTCTTTGTACCGGGCCTGCAGTACCTCTTACGTATGATCTGTTTCCAAATATACCTGCGTGACGCGTGCGCCAACAGTGGTAGGATATACCCTGGTAGCCCCCCAAGTTTGATGGTGCTACTCGTGTAGGAGCATTAAACTTATATATTCAAATCCTGAAAAACACTTAATGCAAATATTAAAAGTATATGCCGCGAATCACGACATATAAAATAACTAATGAAGTAAAAGATTAGCGCGTAGCAAAATATAGCACGTAGCATATATAATTAATATATAAAAGAAGTAGGAGTATGAATTACACCTATCGTAAGGTTTTACGTACTACGTAAAAGAAGTAGCACGTAGCTAATAATAAAAATAATGCGCGCATGGCGATTAATTGATCTTTCTTTATTATTATGATAATAAAAATAATGGCGCGGATGGATGTACCATGACCGCGAGTAATAGATTTATCGTGCACGCACAGACGCAGATAGATTTATCGTGACCGCATGGACTCTTACGTTTTGTGGATATTCGCAGTTGACCACGGCTTACGTCCAGTGCATGTATGTAACAGTGACAAAGCGCTCATGGCGATTGACTAGCATCGTGATGACTGTACGTGACAGTGCGATCGTGTCGCCAATCTGCGAAGATTTCCTAACGCATGGTCTAACGCGGGTAGATTTATCGCCACTGTGCTGTTTCGCGGCTAAAAGATAAAATAGATCCGATCGTGCGGATTTAATGCGCTCGTAGCGATAGATAAAATCGTGTTTATCATAAATAAAAGATTTATGTAAAATCTTTTTAATCTTTAAAAGGTAATATATCTTATCGAATTAAAAAGATATGTACAAAAAATAAAAGAGATAAAAGATGAAAACAAGTGCGTGACTTGCTGTAAATAATGATATACATCCAATAAATCAATTATGTATAATAAAAGAGATAAAAGATAAAAACAAGTCCGTGACTTGTGAGAAAAACAATGAACGCAACTAATATTGCTGATCATGGCGATTAATTCTTTTTTATTATAATAAAAAGAGCAGCCGTATGTTTTTTACCAAAAGAAAACATATTTTGAGCAGCCGTATATTTGTTGTGTGTTGCGTACAAAAAATAAAGTTACCGCATAGTTATATTGATGCGACGATGGTCGCGTTCTAGTCCGGTGAGAGCACAACACTTGTCGTAGCCATGTCCCACGGATGGCGCCAACTTGTTGATGCATAATCTGGCGCGGACTTATTCAACGACTCTCCTTGGGCCGTTAGTCGTCTTCATAAGCCCTAAGTAGACCTGTACAACAAAGAGAACCCGTTAGGAGTGGACCCGAGGCCGTAGCCCCGGGATCCACCTCCGACGGTCAAGTTAGTATGTGATGCGCGGAGCATATAATAGCTATTAGGTTTAGGATAACCTGTTATAATCTGTTCATGAATGAGACCCCAGCCATGTATTTATAGGATACGGATTAGGGTTAACGCGCAGAGTGGGCCGCTGGCTACCCGGGCCTGACCCATTCCTGGCCTAGTCCGGACCATACATCCACAAAGTACGTAAAGTGGGCCGCTGGCTACCCGGGCCTGACCCATTCCTGGCCCAGTCCGGACCATACGTCCACAAGTAGTTAAAGAGTTACCTATTCCATGTATAAAGAGCCACCTAAAAAATAAAAAAATAACAATATTAGTTTTAACATGTCACAACCTGAAAAGGTCCAAGTGAGTCATCTTCAACCAATAAATTCTACATATCAAACTTTAGAGAGACCATTTGGGGATGTTACTGCTTATAAAAAAGATGGATTCAATGAAAGTAAACGCCAGCAAAGTCAGTGTGTCTACAATGGTAGACCAACAAAAGTGTTACAGAATCACCATATGTCAACCGATTATGGACATATACTATACGAAGCAAAAGGCAAGGCACAATTACGATCGGATGTTCATACATATGAGCCGTTAAACGACTATCAGAACGCATTGGCTACTAACGCAGGTAAACTATATATCTCTAACATTTATATGTATATAGTTTTACCAAATTCTGAATTCGAAATGGTTTTGCTTTTTTTCAGTATTCCAAAGTTATGAGCCACTATATGAACTGGAAAATTATCATCAAAATTGGGAAGGACAAACCTTTAACGATAGACTATTCAGAAAGTGACATTACTATGTAACAGAGTATCTCGGATGGTGAGTTTTCTTTCGTTGTTTACATATTCTTTTTGAGTATCACGTTGTTATGTATTTTGTTAATCTTTCTTATATTTTGGCTTGCAAGATGGAAGGGTAATGACTATTGATGAAAGAAAGGTAAGCCAACTACTGTATTTCTTTCAAATTCGAAATAAGACAACATTCGTGAAATTTTTTTATAATATTATTATAGATAGACGAGCTGTCTAATGGCTCAATATAAAGACGTCCAGCTATACTACTTTTGGTTACATATATTCCAAAACCAAGACATTGTGCTGTCTGCAACCCCTACTACATATGCCTTATCAAAAACAGCAACATATCATAAGTAAATAATTAGAGTTTGAAAAAGTTAATATAAAATTAATATGAAACTCATTTATATGTAATCCAATATATGTTAAATTATTTAAAAATAATAATAACAAGTTATATTGATGTTTCTAATAGTAATCAACGTCTTCTTCAGTCAACCAAGATGGCAAGGTGACTAGGGTCTTCCCTAGTGAGTGTCAAAATCCCACGCTCCCCATGAAAAAGAATGGTTAAGGATCTCGGAATGTTAAGAACTTCTCAAACGATAATATAGTACCAATTTTGGCCAGCACAGCTTCAATTACTCCCGGCTCCTGCACACAAAAATGTCATATGAATCATGATCATTAATGGAATTAACATAAGTGAAATTAGCTTGCTTACCTGAAATCTGCTTATGTAATTATCCTCCCCATATGCAATTCGCATCATCTTTTCAGTGTCTCCCTTTTGGTTCCAAGGTATGACAGGCACGCTGAAGTAAACTAGCTTTACGCTAGCGGGCCTAATCATGCCAAGGTGCCATGCAATGTATTCATCCCAATCATGACTCACAAAAAACACCTTTTTACCTTCACTTATGATAGCATCAAGAAACCCAATGGCGTCACCCCAACATACAGAAAACACTGAACTTGGTGTGGTCATTAACCGGTGCACCTGTTGTCTTGCCATACCCATGAAGGTCTGGTGCCACAGCTTGGTAATCATGATCAGCCAAATATAGAATCTGGTGGCGCCACGAGTACCAGAGCTCTGGGAAGCCATGTAGGAGCAATACTAATGGACCTTGACCCTTATTGCAGAACGTTGAGTTTAGGGATGAGCATTTCGAACCGAATCCCAGAACCGAACCGGAACCGTACCGGTACCGTACCGAAACAGTACCGTTCCCGATATACGGTACGGTACCGGTACTACGAAATAAGGAGGAAAAAAATCGGGACCACTAATTCGGTACGGGACCGGTACCAAATCGGGAAATTCCCAAAAAAAAGGGAAAAACCCGATTTCCCGGTACCGGTACCGGTACCGATACCAGTACCGGTATCCGAATCCCATTTGGTACGGTACCGGTACCACTAATTTATGCTCGGGAAAAATTCGGTACCACTAATTCAGTACGGTACTGGTACCGTGCTCATCCCTAGTTGAGTTCATTGGCACTTGTGCAGTTGTGCTGTATGGTCTCCATATTGGTTCTTGTCATGTGTGGAGTGTGTCATATAAACCAGGTTAGTTTGGCTTTTATAGCCTTTTCAGCTAGAGCTATATTATACCTTTATCTGATTATTGTTATTGATGGATTAAAAATGTATATTAGCAAATAATGATCTATTAGTATAAACAAAAAACTAATTTGCTAGTCACTGAAAACATATATTTATTTGAATAAGCCAAGTTTAGTTAATTTTTATTCTTCCTTAAACTAACCAAAGTTTTGAGCAAATAAAAAGACCAATGCGTTTAGCAATTAGCATATACCGCTGAAACGTGGATTTAGTTATTACTACTACGCAATATTTTTTCTTTATTGTGTCAATTATAATATGGCCTGGGCCCTCCAACTCTATAATCTTAATTGGTCAAGAAAAAAATCAAATGGTATAGAAACGTGGATTTACGTAGCACCTTTGTAGCTGACACTCATTTAAAAAGATTGAAAATTTTGAATAACTTTTATTTTAGTTTTTATCTAAATTAATATGAAATATTTTTAATGAAATTTGATATACCTAACTCATTATACTCCAGAGAGAAGATGAGAAAATATGACCAAAATTTGTTGAGATGCACATAGAAATGAGTTTCAGAAGAAAAAAAATCAGTTCGTTAGTAAACTGAGTTCTCACTTTTAAAAGCCACTCAAAAAAGCTTAAACAAATACTCCTTCAATGTGATTTAAATACGATGCTTATTTATTGGTTATCTCCCTTAACGGGTTTACATTTATACACAAAAATGGACTCATTGGATCTGTTATTTTTTTTCAAGGGCGTCTCTCATGAGCGTGAGCACGACTTATTTGGTAAAAACATGATTCATATGCATTAATGGATGAAGATTATAGATGAAGCCATTAAGAAAAAGAAAAAAAAAATCTAAGGCATGTAACTACTTTTTGCATAGTATGCTTCCGTGTGAAAAAGGTGTTGTGTATGTTATTATTTATACTGGCACAGGATATGCTGCTAAATGAACATAAAAGGCAAAGAGTTGTAGACACAAATTATATTGGTAATAGCCGTTTTAATAGTGAAGATCAATCATGTTCAGTTCATCCAAAAAGACGCAAGCAAATTATATCAAGTTTGTTTAATACATTATTTGTTACCCAACCAGTGTCTGCACATATGACATACCATATGTTTTAATGTAACCGTTCACATATTCTACTACAACAGGAAGCTCAAAAGAAAGTTCTGACTTATCCCACAAAACTGATAACATGTCCGGCTGTCTACAAAGTTATGATAACACAACCACTTTACACGCCCTGATTCAGCCATCTTTTGTTGATACCCTCAATGCAATGCCAAAAGCTAAAATGTTAACTCAATACAAGAGGCAACGAAGTACAGACACTATGGGTCATCACAAATTCTCGAAATGACAGAAGCAGATTATACCAGGTTTGTTTCAGAAATTATTTGTTAACCAAATACTTTCTGCATATACGACATATCATAACTGTTATTTTAACAATTGACAGATTCTACTCAAACACCAGATTTGAGTCAACGACAATTAACAAGAGCCAAGGGCAATCTCTCAACAAAATTGGTGTTTATCTTCCTGAACCCATTTTCAGCCATGGACAACTTTATGTTGCGCTGTCAAGAGCTACAACCCAAATGGTCTCAAAATCCTTTTAAGAAAACACCAAGAATACCCCCCCCCCCCCCCCCCCCCCCCCTAACACAACTAAAAACATAGTTTACAAAGACTTTCTTAGCACACTTAGCAAAACACAGGTTTAAGCAATTAGAGTCGGTTTTCACTACGAATAGTCATTATTGCTAACATTCTCCATTCTTTACAGTTATTAAATTTTTTTTTTCCATACATGTCATTCAGTAAAGTGCATTACAATAGGTAAGAATCTATTAACTTACTTTATATCCCCAAAGTTTTTTACACTAATATTTACTTTAATTTTATTCTCATAGAATGGAATTAACCCCTATTTGAGAGCTCAAACCTGAGGACAGGGATAAAGTCATTGAAGCAAAAGTGTACCGTGCATGGGCTGCCAGAAATCCTCCAGACACAACTGAAAGAGGATATCGTGCGATCTTATTAGATAGACAGGTAAGTCGAACAAAAGCTCTTATAAATTTTTTTTCTATAATTAGTTTATTATAACAAATTTCAACATACCTAGGGCGATCCAATACAAGCAAACATGGATGCTGCTGACATCCACCATTTCAGACCTACTCTCATACCTGGCAAAGCATTTCGCATATCAGAATTCCAATGTAGAAAAACAGAAAACTGGCAGCAAACACTTGAGAACAAGACTTCACTGTTCTTTAACACATTGACAGAGTTGGACCCAATACCAGCAGAATCATTTCCAAATCACTACTTCAACTTTGTCTCTTACAATCAACTACCTAAGAAGCTTTTCGACCCACGAGGCAGTGGCAAAAAATAATATCCAGTACTTACAGGTACCAAAACACAAGTTATAATAATTTTAATTATTATAGTTACAATTCTACAATTAACTCTACATATTGTACAATATACAGACTATATCGGATGTTACATTACATCAGGCGATGCTGGAGATATTGGAGATCCAAACAAGAACCAGTCAAGAATCAGAAAAGTGGAGATACAAAATCTCAAGTAAGCTACTATACACAACTTATAAAAGAAACTACATATAATGCGCACCAAATTGATAAAATATATTTGCAATTTTTATAACAACAGTCGGAATTCTGTTGAACTAACACTATGGGATGAGTTGGCTGACAAGTTTGAAAAAGAAGAGATTGAAGCACTTGAAAGGCCTATCATAATTGCCGTTACTTCATGCAAAGTTTCAAAATACCAGAAGAGAGGTAATTTTTTTTAGTAATAACACAATAAAATTTAGTATATGTAACTAAACATGACGAACATTTAAAAAAAATTGAATTACTGTTTACAGAACTACAACTTTCGTCGACACCAGCAACATACTATTACATTAATCCTAAAATCCCAGAACTGGAGCAATACAAAGCAGCGTAAGCTGCTTAAATCCTTTTTGATTTTCTGAATAGTGTAAATCTAAATTTATTGAACTAATAGAATTACATATGTAACAGGTACATACAACTTTACGAAGAGAAAGAACCATTATGTGTCACTAGATACCGGTTACCGGACGCTGAACAAGAACAAAACAAAAACCGTATCCCAATTGCAACACTGCTTACACATAATCCAGAAACTTATAGGGTTAGTTACAACCACTAATATGCATTTATATTTTAACATCTCTTATATACAAAACACGCGTATGATACATGTTTATTTCTTTCTTTACTAGGGTGTTCGATTCTCTTGCCAAGGAACAATAACATATCTCAATACCAGCAGAGGATGGTACTACACTGCATGTTCTGTTGGTAATTGCAGTCAGACAGCAGCTATGAATGTAAAAAGCACGGAATTATACCAGCTCCTAACTATCAGTAAACACATATCGTATATAAATTCTCCTTATTTTACAGCCACTCACATAACCATTACATTTATGCAGATACAATTTCAGAGCTACTATTGCAGATGGCACTAAACCAGCACAGTTCATATTTTTCACACCTAAGGCAGACGAATTTGTTGGTGTGAATTGTGCAAACCTAGTTGCATCAAATGACATTCCTCAGCCAGGCCACTTTCCAAAAGCCGTTGAAAGCATCGTTGGCACTAGCCATCCATTTCAGTTTCATTACAATCCAACCTGCATCCAAGGATACATAGAATTTGTTATCGATGAGGTCTTTGGCATAACAGATCAAGTCAAACAAATTGAAGGCCAACCTTCAAGTAAAGAAGGAAATTTATGCTAACAATTTATATATATCATATCCATTAAAAGTAACACTTAAAAACACTGATTTTTATTTGATAGGCACTCATGCATCACCAAAGCTTTTGCCTCCTACCGATTACATTCCGACAACAACACAACGTTGATCATTAATATATTGAGTCTACAAAAAAACCTCACAAAAGTAAATGAACATGAACCAGCAAAACTAATAACCTGATGCAGTCATATGGAAGCAATGAAAAGGGCAACATGTTGGTACATTGATGACACAATCTTATAACTACTACAGGATCCTCGATGACAATCCTGATCGTGTTATCCAGTCCGGTTAAACGGTGTGACTGGATTACTCAGTTCTCAGGTATGTCTGTATGAGATACTTTTTTTTTCAACATTATTCTAATAGCATGTAAGCAAAACTTGTACAAGAGAGTCCTAGCTATAGGATGAAGTCTAATCTTTCGGAGTTTTTTAGACGTCTATTATATTGTGTAATGGATTATATCGTATGCTAATTGCTTTAAAGTTTATTTTCCATCCATTTGGATTTGGTAAATGTGTTTTTTATAGACAAATGCATGTTTAATTTTAAGTTGTTGTTGTAAATAAAAAAAGGGAAATCTGAGTGTCGATCTTTTGCGCAAAAACAGACCAAATCTACTACATAAAGCTAAAATGCCCACGGAACATTTTGTTGAGGAAGCACCTATATTTGATATTTTGCCTACTTTTTTATATTTTCTCAAACAGTGTGGAGTCTATGAAAACCTCTGCACGCGAAATTCCAATTGACCATGCTCATGGGGCTATATGTTGTCTCAAGTGTCAAGAGCAAGAAGGGTTTGAAGACTCTATGTTGTTATATAGATGGAAAATATAAAAATTCAACGACCAATGTTGTGTATAAAGAAGCTTTATTTTGCGTTTGAACTCAAAACATATATTTTGTAATGGCATATCATTTATTAAGTTTTATTCCCTTTTATATGCTTACCGTTCGTTTCTTTCTGTTCTTTAATCACTGTATAAATATTTCACAATGTTCGTAATTAATTAACCGTTACTTAATTTATTCTTTGAGAACTCACAAGGCACGTCCGATATAATTGAATTGTATATTTGCATTATTTTGCGTGACCTAATACTACCCAAAGAATAATTACAAGTCATGCCTGCCCACAACAAATTAAAATAAAACGTAAAATTACAAGTCATGCCCGCCCATTGGGCGGGCTTTGAGACTAGTGTATATATATATATATATATATATATATATATATATATATATATATATATATATATATATATATATATATATATATATAGACACACACACACCATTAAAATCTTATCTAATATAAAAAAACACTTTTTATGTTTGAAATAGTTTTTTTTCCCAAAAATCTATATAATTAATTTAATATATATATATATATATATATATATATATATATATATATATATATATATATATATATATATATATATATAAATGGTGTAATTCAAGTACAAATGTCGGTTTTCGGTTTTGACCAATAACCGAACCAAACCAAACCTCGATTCGGTTATCGGTTCAGTTCGGTCACATATATTTTTGGTTCGGTTCGGTTTTCGGTTATGACCAATGATGAGGCGAAATTTGTTACGCTTTTAAGGGGTCATTTAAGCCTTAATTCGTGATAAATGATCAATTATTACCCTAAATCGTTCCTTTTGTCATTTTAGGTACTTTTGAGAAGAATTCTGGAAAACATAGCATTTTGGACGTTTTTGGAGCGACAAGTGAAGAAAACGACAAAGTCAAGAATCCAAGCTGGAAATTGCACCTGATGGCGTCACCTACTCCTAAGGGACGGCGTCAGCCTTTGTGACAAGAGGTGGAAATTAATTTTACATTGACGCGCTAGAAGACTTTTTGGGCATTAATACGTGATGGCATCACCCTTTACCTGAAGAAGGCCGTCACGTGTAACCTTGAAGCGTGACGGCCCAGAATCCATATAAAGTGACGGTGTCAAGAAGTTGGATTGGGCAACAAGAACCCATAGCCGCGGCGAGATGACGGCGTCAACAATCAAAAGGTGACGCCGTCACCCTTGTAAATCTATATATAGTTTTTTATTTTTCATTCATTAGTTTGCAACTTTGGAGAGGAACTTTTCACACAAACCCTAGGTCGAATTTCAGAAGTTTTTAAGGGTTTCATAACCTTGTCTCTTCCATGTTTAATTAAAGATAAGTAATCTATCAATCATTCAATTGTTTGATTCTATCTTACGCTTGTCTTTCTTTTAACATGCTAGGCTAGGTTTATTTGCGTTTGCTGAAATGTAGTGAAACCTAGTTATTGATTATTGTTTGATGGTTGGTTATTAATTTTTGTTGGATGATTGTTAATCGATGTTAGGCTTAAGAAAACTGGCTAATCTCCTATTCGGTAACTTGCTTGAACGTCTTAAGAAACATGAATCGGATGTGTACTACGATTTTAATGGTTGTATTTAATGCATAAGTGACTATTAAGGAGGCCATGGTAAGGATACTTAACGTGTCACCATAGGAAGAGATAGAAGCTTATAGAGTTGGGGAAGATCGTACACGGCCCCACAAATGGTATTAAGGAATGCAACCCATCACCCACGCAATTGTAACAAGCTTATCAATCAATAAAAGATAACTATGGAGTAATGAAATCTAAGTAAGCACATTTTCTCCATTTATAGTTTCACAATTTATTTTATTGTCATTTTATTTTTATTGCATTAGTAGTTATTTGGGTTAGTTGACTAGCAACTAATTCCGCCCCTCTTCCAAAAATCCGAGATTTTACTTGCTTTCATAAAATATAAAAATACAAAAAAAATCATCCCACAACGCTAGACCTAGTTAGATTAATTTCAATCCTAACGAACACTATTCCCTGTGGAGAACGATCAATCCCCCGGTACTTGCCACTTCACTATACTACATCGGTCAGGTACACTGCCTGGTGGGGATTGTAAGCTTCTCAAGATCCCTTGAGAAGTAAAACTTTTGTGTAGACCACGATCCGTACATCAAAGTTTTTGGCGCCGTTGCCGAGGAATAGTTAATGTTTAGGTTGAGATTTATTTTTATTAGGTCTACTCATTAGATTCCTATCTAGTGAGATTTTTCTTTTTATTTTGTAGCCTTCTTGTAGTCTATCTTTCTTCTTTGTTTCCTTTGTTTGTAAACCTTCTCGATGGATAACAATACCATTGATCATTTGATTCCTGTTATTCGTGTTTTTCATCGAAGAATTTTTCAACTACCCATCCCAATCCCTGTAGTGGAATATGAGAACCCAACTAACCTCTCACCTGACCATCACTTTGGCAATAATTCTGAGATGGAGGAATCTGACAATGATAACGACCATAGGGTTAGCCCTTTTACTGTTTGGACACCGATGAGGACCTAGATGATGGTGATGTAATTAATGAGGATAGGATGGAAGAAGATATGAACCCTCTTAAGCATGTTGATCCTAGGACTAAAATTGAAAAAGACAGCCTCTTTAACATGCAATTCCCTTGCAAGATTGGATATATGAGCTTTGATGCATACCTTAACTCATCTTTACCTATGAACATAATTTCACATGCCAACTATAATAAAATCATGGTAAATGAGTTAGCATATCAGGTGAATACTATTGTTGCTAGGAATGAACCATTGCACGTGTTTGTAGGAAGTTTCGTGTATTTGGTTGATTTTATTGTTATGGAAAACGTAGGAGAATTCATTGATGAGAAATTAACCCAAATAATATTTGGAGAACCCTTTAAACGGTTAACCAATCTTGATGAAAAACTTAAGGATGGGTTGATTACCTTTTCGGATGGGGGTGAAGATTTTGTTTACCAAATGCCAAGATCGCACCCTAGGTTTAAGAATCACTCAATTGAGGCATGCAATAGAATTCCCCCTATCGAGTTGTTGAGCGAGAATGACAAAAAGAAAGGACTAAAATACTCCCACGAAAATAATAAGAAATACTATCGCGGATGTGAGCATAAGTGATACGCGATAGGGCATGACTTTGAGTCTAGCTACAAGACTCATTAATAAAGAAAAGCGCTTCTTGGGAGGCAACCCAAGCTTTATTTGTTTGCTTGTTTGTTTAGTTGATTTTATTTGCTTCCGTATGTTTGTTTTATTTTCATTACTTATTGTTCATATATCAAACATTTTGTGAAAATGCTTTATTTTGTTTTTAACTTCGACTTGATTACATATAAAGGTATTTTGCAAAAGATAAGTGTACGGGAAATCCAAATTTGTTTTTAAGAATGGATTAAGCATGAACGTTAACAATGAGATATAAACATACATTTAGTACTTTTTGAATCAAATACTTATATTGAGTCATAATAATTGTTTTACATGATTCCAGGAATTAGAACATAGGTTTATCCAGAAATTTTCCAAAAACAAAATAAAGAATTACGTCAGGTCAAATCTGACGGCGTCAGGCATAATTTTCTGGAAATTTTGCAGGTTTTGTTTTTCTGCCGGAATTGTAAAGTTTCGTAAAATCTATATTTTATAACCTCCAGGAATCTGCAAACAATCATTCCACTAGCATTATATCTTTACTTGCTTTCTAGGATTTAATTTTATGTAGATTTACCGCCGATTTTACGCGAGGTTTTCTTGTTTGTTTTCTCAACTAATTAACAGGTTATATTGGACAAGAAGATGTACATGGAGAATCAAGCTTTTGGAGCTACTTTAATCGTGAAGTTTTCACATTTTCTTGGAGGAAGATTTAACCATGTTACTACATCATCCACATCGAACGAATGAGGGGAGTATTTGTTTCATTCTTTCATTTTACTTACCTTTACTTTCTTTCAGTTGAACATTGGGGACAATGTTCAGCCTAAGTGTAAGGGGAGGGTAAATGAAGATTCCTTAGAGATTATAACTTCACTTGATTTTTGTCTTATTCGATAGTAGATGTTTAATAAAACTGAGATAAACACTTGTTAGGGTAATTTTAGCACCAAATTTAAGATTTTTTGCGACATGTAGGAATGAAACTTTAGTCTTAATAAGCGTCTCATGGATAGGAGTTATATGACTAGCACAAAAACCGTACCATTCAAAAATTTTCCATCCCAAATATGTAAATTCGCCCCTAGATTTGATAGGAAAAGCCTTAGTGCTTATGTGTGTACAGGTAGCATTTAGATTCTAGAACTTGCATTAGTGATTCATTCCAAGACCACATGTGAGACTACATTCGTGTAGTTGGAATTACTACATGATAAGAGGCATAGGATAACCCATGTTTTTAAGCCTGTTTCTTTTTGTAATTAAATTGACTTCATTGGTCAAGTAATTTCCCCACACCTTTACAATGTACTCATTTTTAGTACATGATACCCCTAGTACACCCCTCAGAGCCTATCTTTTTCATTTATAACTTTAAGCATTTTACTTAAAGGAAGAATTTGTTTACAATTCACCCCAAAATATACACCCAAATCGCCTTAGTCTTCCTTGTATGCACTCATCTTTAGTGCATTATTGTTACCACATTTGTTTTTAACCATTTGTTAATTGTCTAATTGATTGACTGATTGATAAGTCGAGTCATATCTTGTACATATTATTTTGGGATGATTGAGACTCATGGGTAAAGCACTATTGTTATGGAGTAATGGGGAAGAACATCATTTATTACCCTCATATGTGTGTTAATATTTTAAAGTACTCTAAGTGTTCTGATTATCTTAATTCGAGTCATTAGATTAGTTACATGTAAAGTATGTAAAAGTTCAAGTGTAAGGGGAGAGCCAAGCCCCCTTGATGTATTATTTTGGATGATAGGGCAAGAATGTATGAAAAAATAATAATAAAAAATTAAAAAGAAATCGAAAAAAATCAAGAAAAATAATAGAAAAAGAAAAAGAGAAAAAACATACGAACTACCATCCCGTTTCCTTTTGTTTTTATTTGAGTTTATGTTACTTATTTATTAGCCTAAGTTAAGTCGAGTCTTGGCTTAGCAACGCCGCATTATACATGTAATTAACTAAGATAATTAACTTGCCACCAGTAAATATCCCTTTATCCAATAAACTATGTTTTCCATATCCCTACACCTAACGTTATAACCCTTTAAAATGACATCTTTGATAGTTTTCCTATGTGCTTACGCCAAGTGGTGGAGGTTTTTGATCCTTTACCAAGCCTATAGTAATCTATTTGCTAAGATAGGTAGTGAATGATATTTTTCCATTTCCACTAGTTATGTTTTAGTTTATGACACCCGAGAAATGAGAGTATCCAAACACTATTTGTGAGGTGCTAGTATATAAACTCCGTGCTTGTTTTGATTAAGGTGGAACGATCATGTGTTGTAATTACTTTTATATTAATGTTAAATGACCCCTAACTTGTATTTTGATTAGAATAAAAGCCCATTTTCTTGAGGACAAGTAAATCTCAAGTGTAAGGGTATTTGATGAGGCAAAATTTGTTACACTTTTAAGGGGTTATTTAAGCCTTAAGTTGTGATAATATGATCAATTATTATCCTAAGTCGTTCCTTTTGTCATTTTAGGTACTTTTGAGAAGAATTCTGGAAAACATAGCATTTTTGACATTTTTGAAGCGAAAAGTGAAGAAAACGACAAAGTCAAGAATCCAAGCTAGAAATTGCACCTGACGGCGACACCTACTCCTAAGGGACGACGTCAGCCTTGGTGACAAGAGGTGGAAATTACTTTTACATTTGACGCGCCAGAAGACTTTTTGGGCATTAACACGTGACGGCGTCACCCTTTACCTGAAGAAGGCCGTCACGTGTAACCTTGAAGCGTGACGGCCCAGAACCCATATAAAGTGACGGCGTCAAGAAGTTGGATTGGGCGACAAGAAACCATAGCCGCGGCGAGATGACGGCGTCAACCATCAAAAGGTGACGCTGTCACCCTTGTAAATCTATATATAGTTTTTGACTTTTCATTCATTAGTGTGCAACTTTGGAGAGGAACTTTGTCACACAAACCCTAGGTCGAATTTCAGAAGTTTTTAAGAGTTTCATACCCTTGTCTCTTCCATTTTTAATTAAAGATAAGTAATCTATCAATCATTCAATATGTCTATGTGTTGTTTAATTATATCTTACGCTTGTCTTTCTTTTAACATGCTAGGCTAGGTTTATTTGTGTTTGCTTAGATGTAGTGAAACCTTGTTATTAATTATTGATTGATGGTTGGTTATTAATTGTTGTTGGGTGATTGTTAATCGATGTTAGGCTTAAGAACACTGGCTAATCTCCTATTCGGTAACTTGCTTGAACGTCTTAATAAACATGAATCGGATGTATACTACGATTTTAATGGTTGTATTTAATGCATAAGTGACTATTAAGTAGGCCATGGTAAGGAAACTTAACGTGTCGCCATAGGAAGAGATGGAAGCTTAAAGAGTTGGAGAAGATCGTACACGGTCCCACAAATGGTATTAAGGAATGCAACCCTTCACCCACGCAATTGTAACAAGCTTATCAATCAATAAAAGATAACTAGGGAGTAATGAAATCTAAGTAAACACGTTTTCTCCATTTATAGTTTCACAATTTATTTTATTGTCATTTTATTTTTATTGCATTAGTAGTTATTTGGGTTAGTTGACTAGCAACTAATTCCGCCCCTTTTCCAAAAACCCGAGATTTTACTTGCTTTCATAAAATATAAAAATACATAAAGAATCATTCCTCACCTCTAGACCTAGTTAGATTAATTTCAATCCTAACGAACACTATTCCCTGTGGAGAACGATCAATCCCCCGGTACTAGCCACTTGACTATACTAGATCGGTTAGGTACACTGCCTGGTAAGGATCGTAAGCTTCTCAAGATCCCTTGAGAAGTAAAACTTTCGTGTAGACCACGATCCGCATATCAACCAAAAAAAATTTTAACCGAACAAACCGGACCAAATAAACCGATTAACCCGAGAACCGAACCGATGAACACCCCTGCACGTGTGTACTGACGGTAATCGCTAGAATTTGAGAGAAATGGGGTGTATTGGTAAGATCTTGCTAGTTTATGATGTAAAAGTAAATGAATATAATTGATTATATTATGTAACTCGTCATAAAGATAGATTTATGCAATTTTTTAATAAGTAAAAGATATACGAGATGTATCTCGATACGGAATATATAAAAAATCACTAACCATAGTAGTTGTGTCTCATAAATTACATGAAACTTATTAATGCACTATATTTAATGTTTATACTTTACACATGACTACGTAAAATCATCCGTAAAACTGTCCATGAGATACTAAATTGAAAATTTTAATCCTTTTAGTTTAAGATTATTGTACCGATAATTATATAAATATTTAGTTACAAAATGGATTTTATAAATTGAAGAATCATTATACATATGTGTAGTCAATAAATCATAACCATTACTATAGACTTGTGTACTACAAATTTACATTTTTTATATTGTTTTATCTTAAGTAACTTAATGTTCAAATTAATATATACACTTACAAACACTTGATAGTTATAATGAATCATTATAACTTGTATTAAATCAAATATCTTTTTCTTTTTTAATAAAGAACTTTTAATTATAACAAATGTGTAAAATTAAAAATTTAAAAACTTCTAAATATAAAAGTGTCACATGTTTTATATATAGTAGAGATAGAGATATTTGTTTAAGAAACTTTCGTGACTAATGAGCGAGGCAACTTTCTAACGTTCTAAATCTATGATAATATTAGGGGTGTGCACGGTTCGGTTTGAGTCGGTTTTTAGCTAAACCGAAACCGAACCGAAATGTTCGGTTTTTATAGAAACCAAAACCGAAATCGTTCGGTTTTTGGAGGTTTGGTTTTTTTCGGTTTATTATCAGTTTTTGTTTGATTTTTCGGTTTTTAACTATTTATATTTGGGTATGACGCATTTATACCAACAAACTTGTATTACATAAAAAATTGGTTGTTCTTCTTTACTTTTTATCAATCTAAGCATACTAAAGTTTATTGCATAATTTAACAATTGCACACATATAGATGAGACACGCACATGCAAGTGAACATACACATAATATGATCATGGTCATATATTTATTGATATATTCTTAAGTAAACACATAATACGACAAACACGCATATAAACATAAACGTTAAGATAAATATATTATAAATCCACATACAAAATGAATATGAATTTATTAATTTGATTTATTTAGTTATTATTCATATTATATTAATTATATATTATTATATAATAAAGCGGTTCGGTTCAGTTTTTACGTTTTGATTTTTAGATGAAAACCAAACCCAAACCGCATTTTTCGGTTCCTAAAAAAGTAAAAACCAAATCATCGGTTTTTAGTTTCGATCAACTTTTTCGGTTTGATTTTTTTGGTTTTCGGTTCTTTCAGTTTGTTTTGCTCACCCCTAGATAATACCAAGTTTACATTATATAATTACTCATTTTATCTAAAAAAATTAAAATATTTTACGATATATTAACTTGAAATATTTGTAGTTTTTTTAGACAGCTATCACTAGAATGAATGGTTAAGTCAGAAAATTTTAGAAAATATATCATTATATATAAAGCAGTAGTTTTTGCATCTAAAATTATTCTTTATATAAAAAATAAACTTAACTTTTCTCTCATTCCCACCCAACTCTTCCCAATTAATTTAATGGCATGATTAACTAACTGATTAAACAAACAATTTGTAATAACTTTAGTGCTTTGTTTTTAATATAGTTTGGAATTGGTAGGTGTTTTTGCAATTTTTTTTGTAACATTAAAAAAGTCATGAAACTTTTTGTCTTCTTCTTATCGACAGGTGTTTAAATTTAATATGCGTTTAGTAAAATCCTATCTCCTACACTTTCGCAACGTATATTTACTTTGTTTAGTAGAATCACATCTCACTTTATAATAAGAGTTAATTGCATTTATGGTCCTTGTGGTTTGGCCAAATTGCAAGTTTAGTCCCTAAAACTTTGAAACTTCAAGGATAGTCATTATTTTAAAGTTTGGATTGCATTTTTAGTCCTTGAATAAAGTTAAATGACTAAAATACATTTTGTCTCCTTCAGAAAAAGACAAGGGTGATTTGGTCATTTCGCACTGATAAGGACCATAAAAGACCACAGTTTAGGTATGTATAATTCTGGAGTAAGAGAATTCTTTCTGGTTTCAAGAAATAGAGGCATGCTAGCTGCATATTGAAGTTTGTTGGTTTTGTGTTAGAAAAACCTGTTGTCATCCATTTGTGTACACCTTCGCCTTGATAGTTTTGTTGCTATCACCTGGATTTGATTCGTTGGTGCTAGTGATCCCAGTGCTGCAAATTATCGCTACCCTGTTGTGTAAAACATACTCATTTAGAAATAGCAACCGGTTAATAAAGCAATTAGCGCAAAAGTAGCCATTATAATGAAATCCTGTAACCACCAAGGAGAAAAACTATTGAGTGAATTTTACTTCATTCCTTTTCATGATGTGCTTAGACATGTTATCAAGCAAGAGAACCGATAGGGTATTATTGTCAAATATCTCGGTATTTTAACCACTAAAAGCTCAAGGTAATGAATCGTATCTTGTACTTGTACTTGGTAGGTTTGCATCATATGTTTAATAAACACCTTTTGTGCACTGTGTAGATTAGTTTTCATTAGTTCTAGATTTGCTTGAGGGCAAGCAAAGTGTAAGTGTGGGGAATTTGATAACGCTTCAATTGTATATACTTTTAGGCGTGTTATACTCACTTTTGTACATGTTATTTGGTTAATTTGATGAGCTTTTTGGTAATTATAAGCACAAAGTTAAGTTTTCAAGTTCATAATTAGACAAGACCAAGAAAACAAAGGAACGGTCGAAAAATGACGAATAAACAAGAAATTGTGCATGTACATGAATTCCACTACACGTGCACCTCTTGGAGCCCATTTGAGAAGATAAAGTCATGAAGTGTATGCTCCCAAGACTCAAGATTATAGCCTTGGACGTGTTTAAAGCAAAGTCATTAGTTGTTACCCATAGAAACAACACCCAGTGGGCTACTTGGAAAGTAAAAAAGTGCACACAGGAATTGCCAAACGAGTCCATGTCGCCAACCGGGAAATGTTGTAGCAACCGTAGGTTGACTCCGACCACAGGTTGAACCATGAACCACGAGTTGGGAGAGGAAGTCAGTTTTAATGCAAAATTAATTGTGCCAACCATCAAAATTTCTATCATTTGCACATCGTTACTTTTTTCTCAGTCATTTTATGACCCTTTGCCCCCAAGTTATGCAATTAAATGGCCTTAGTCCTTGTGCAATGTTATATACCTTCCTTTTTGATTCATTTTGATACATCTCTCATTAATCCATCTACATATAAACTCTACATACTTTCAAAGATAGAATTCCAAGCCTTCAAACCACTGGAAAAATGCAAGAGCTTAAAGAGGATCAAGAATACATAATTCCAAGGTTGAACCATTAAGAAATCATCTCTAAGCATTGAAACATCAAAGCATTATCATCTGTAATCATCATTACACCTTTGTAAGACCTTAAGATAATGTTTCTTGTGCCAAACCTTTTGTGATTATGTCTTTGTTTGCTATGAGTGGCAAGTGCCTTTGTGCACTTGCTTAGATGATTTTGAAACATAAGGAGTTGGTTGATTGTGACTACATGATTATATTCAATTTCAAGCTATTACTAAGATCCAATTATACTTAATAGTTTCATGTGACAATTGTTTATTAAATTATATTGATTGGTGATCGTGTCAAAGGACGAAAGGGACATTGTTATTCGGTCAATTGTAGCCTTATGTCTATGATTGTCTATCTTTTGTATTGACCATTTCATAAGTAATTTGATTAAACAAGAATCTTAAGTGTGATTGTTGATAAACGTATGAAACTACCGCGAATCGAGTTTGTTGAAATTGTGTTAGTCTTGAATTGGCTGATTAATCTTAATGTTTGTTTTTATCATTTTATAATCTTAATGAGGATTGTAAGTCTTAGCGACAATAGATTAGATTACCATCTAATTATCATAATTAAGTTGTTAAAGATCATTCTCACAATCAAACAAGACCAAGTGTTTTAAACTAGCTAAGCAAGTGTATTTTTAATATCTTGAATTATCATTATAATCATTTACTTGCTTCTAACTTTCGCTTTATTGATTAAATCTTTGATTCCAAACTTATATATAGAAACTAAACAAATCCATGTGAATGATCTCACTTACCAAATAATCTTACTACACACGGACGAGTATACTTGCTCGCATGTGTTTCGTTTAAATTAGAGGTAACTCGGGTTATAAATTTTAAAACTTGCACATGTGAGACATATTAAAGAGATGAGCGTAGATAGAGAGAGAGAGATGAAGATTGCATGTGTTTTGATACCATGAGGATCTGATAGAGAGCTGAGGGTTTAGCCACATATGTGTTGAAGAAAACACACATCATCTTACTGCATAGTTTATAACAAAAACGGGCCAACAAACAACATATGATGACCCAATACAACCCAAAACACAAAGATGGCCCAACAAAATACCAAACGATATGGATGAAACAACAAAACGGCGTCATTTTGTTTTCTATCCACCATAAATGGCGTCGTGTGCGCGTCTTATGTATAATAGGGTACTTCATGTATATGCACGAGATTATAAATATCAAAATGAAAGCACGAGTTATTGTGATATATAAATGAATATACAAGGTTGTACGTATACAAACAACTCATGTTATTTTATTATTATTATTATATATTTTTTTTTTTTTTGCTTTTCAAAAAAAAAAAAAAAAGTGTAAGTAAGGATATTCGGAAAACAAAAATACTATATGCTTTCAATAGCAACACATATTATTCCTTTTTATAAGTTTAACCGTTGCGTACACAGTTTTGAAAATTAAATACGGATGAAACTATTATTAGCCGGAATATAATTATCAAAACTAAGCACGAGTTCCTGTGATATGAAAATAAATATACGAGATTATACTTATAACAATAACTCATGTAATTCCTATTTAAAGTTTAAATAAGGATATCCAGAAAATCATTTGTTATAACTCTATATTTTAACTTATCAACGGTATTACGTGTTGTTAAACGCGCATATTGTGTACAACATGATGCCAACAATTAAATTTGAACAGCTTGCTCCACATCATGACAGTTAAACAAAGTCAAATCCTTAATCCAACAAGAACTTATACAAAATATTAATTAATATTAATATAAAATGAAAAAGTTTATGTATATACTTATTTCACAATTACAGAAACACGTCTAAATTCTTATCTATACTATCTATAAAACAAAAATGGTCAAAGTGAAAAATGAAGAGTGAAAAGTCAAGAAAATGAAATATTGAAAAATTAAAAAGGAAATGTTGAAACAATAATCATGTGCAATTTCAACTATTAATACACATATGTTTCAAAAGGAAACTATTAATACTCATCGAAAATTGGGTTAACCAAGGACGCTTCAAACTAGGAGGGTTGACCCGATTTATTTTGACCTGTTTTTCGACCTAACCCGTCGGGTTTACTCATTTATATTGACCCATTTTTTTACCGGAATATTTTAACTGGTTGAACCACTTGAGTCGATGAAACGCCCAGGCTATTTTTTATTTATTTATTTATTCTTTTTTTTACTGATTTAGCATAACGCCACACTTATATTAACACCTAAAAACTGTACATAACATATATCATTCGCCTTGACCCGTACATGATCAAAATGGGTCAATATGGGCAAGAATGGCACTGTGCCAAACACCCTTGAACTATAAAGAACTACTTAACTACTTGATCATTACATAACCATGAGTTTATATGTTCGTACACAAAAGCATACAACCTAGGGCGTTTCTTGGTAAGAGAGCGTGTAGGGAAAAAGGCTCAATACCCAAGTATTTCACCGGGTCTAGTTCTCGGTCTTCGTACCCTTGATTGCACTACCACTAGCTTCACCTATAATAAACATAACAAAGCAACGTAAGCAATAGCTTAGTGAGATAACATATAAAAGATACTAATCATAACATGGCATAATACTATGGTTGCTTCGTATTGTTATTATATACTAGTCGCCCACTAAGGACGTTGTGAACCCATATTGGTTCAATATGACTGAAATTGTTCTAGTCGTCCACTTAGGACGTCTAAGTCATATATTCCATGACTTTGAGCCGCTTATGCACACTGATCACCCACAAAGGATGTCTAAGTCCCATTTAACGAGATGAGATACTAATAAAGGCTCGGTCATCCACTAAGGATTTCTAGGCTCCATTTCGGAGCATGTTATGACATAATAACATGTGTCGTCCACTTAGGACGCTATACAAGTAGTATCATGGAAATAGAGTTAAAATCACATAACTAAACCCAAACTGGTCATTTGGGGCTGTTTTGACCCGTCTAGCATAATTCACATATAAACATACTACAAGTAACTCATTTAGGCACATAACGTATAATTGTAACACCATGGACTTGTAACTCAAATATAATACATGAACCTTACCATGAATACCACAATTAAAGTGGTACACTAACGGGTTACCAAGGACCCGTTTCTATGCTTAAATATGTTACTCACCTTGTAAACACTTGAATAGAACACGAGCTCCCTTAAACATGTCCCTGGCTAACTCTTATAACCTAGGAACACATAAATGACATGGAGCTTATTTAGAACATAACTAAGCTTATCATAATAAGCACTAAAAGGATAGATAAGCCATAAGGGGGTGTTCGGTTAGTGGCTTATATAACCACACCAACATAATTTCTGAAAATTAACACCACAAAATGGTGTTATAGCACCTTAATAAGGTACCCATCACTTTTCTAACCAATTCTACATGATTAATAGTGTACTTGGTCATTTCTCAAAAATCATAACTTCACATAATCATGTGAAATTCTACAATAACCCCATAAATGGCATAAAGATATGAACTTTAGGCTTTACCCACAACTAGGAAGCCATAACATACTAACATCAAATTAAGATATGTTCCTTACCTCGAATTGAGTTGTGGAAACCTTAATTTATGCGTTTCTAGACTTAGGTAAGGTATTATCTTGCTTCAAACTTGCTCTAAATCAACTTGGAATCAAAACCCTAGATCACAAGAGGGAGATGTGTATGAGTCGTGAGTTAGAGAAGGAGGGAGAGTATTCTGGAATTTCGTTTTCCTGAGAATGAAGTATGATAGCATATTAATATTTTTTTAAGTTTCACACTTTGGCAACTTTAGTCCCTGTACAAGAAAATTGTTACAAAGTTAGTACCTTAAAAGATTAGGATGTTACAACTCTCCCCCACTTATTCGGTTTGGGTCCTGACAAACCATTCCTGATAAAAAGCGGGGCAGTATTTGATGAGATCCTCTTCGGGCTCCTATGTGCACTCCGACCCCTTTATGTGCTTCCATCTTACCTTAAGAAGGAGGACCTCTCTTTTTCTGAGTTTCTTGACCATGGTATCAAGAATCTCTATTAGCTCTTCAACGTAGCCGAGTTTCTCATCAACTGTTATATCCGCTAGAGGGATATACTGTGCCTCATCTGCAAGACATTTTCATAACTGAGACACGTGGAAAGTATTGTGAATACTGTTGAACTCTTCTAGTAGCTCAAGTCTGTATGCTACTTTTCTAACTCTATCGATTATTCTGAATGGACCAATGTAACGTGGTCCTAGCTTTCCACGCTTCCTGAATCGGATAACACCTTTCTAGGGAGAAACTTTTAGCATGACACGATCACCAACTTGAAATTCTATAGGTCGTCTCTTCTTGTCTGCATAAGACTTATGTCGATCCTGGGCCATCTTAAGCCTTTCTCTGATTTGATCAATCTTATCATTCGTTTGTTGAACAACATCTGAACTAGCTAATTCTCTTTGTCTAATTTCACCCCAACATATAGGAGTTTGGCACTTCCTTCCATACAACATCTCATATGGAGGCATCTTAATGCTGGAATGATAACTGTTATTATAAAAGAATTCTGCTAGTGCTAAGTACTTATCCCAGCTACCACCGAAGTCGATAGCGCAGGCTCGAAGCATATCTTCCAGTGTCTGAATGGTCCTTTCACTCTGACCATCTGTCTGCGGATGATAAGCCATACTAAAATGGACACGAGTACCTAGATTCTCTTGGAATTTCCGCCAGAATCTAGAGGTAAATCTGATATCTCTATCCGATACTATAGAGACTGGTACTCCATGTCTAGCTACTACTTCGCAAAGATATAACTCCGCAAGAGCTTCCGAGGACATCGATTCCTTAATAGGAAAGAAAATCGCACTCTTTGTTAAACAATCTACAATTACCCATATTGCATCATACTGACGTGGTGTCTTGGGTAATTTCGTGATAAGATCCATAGTGATCCTTTCCCATTTCGAGACAGGAATCTCGAGAGGTTGTAGCTTACGATAAGGTTGCTGATGTTTTGTCTTAACTTGAAGGCAAGTAAGACACTGCTCGACATATTTTACAATATCTCTTTTCATACATGGCCACCAATAATCTGGTTTAAGATCATAATACATCTTGGTGGCACCTGGGTGAATGGAATATTTCGACTTATGAGCCTCGTCGAGCAACAACTTTTTGAGCTCTTTATTATTCGGTATCCATATTCTACTAAAGCGTGTTCTGAGTCCTCGTGAGTCCACAACTAAGTTGTGCACCTGACCCACGAGTTGTTCTGAGTTTACATCACCGTTCTCCCATGCTTCTAACTGAACTGTTTTGATGTGCTCATAAAAGTCTGGAGTAATCACCATCTGAAGTGATTTTACTAGTAGAGAATCATACCTTGTCTTTCGACTTAAGGCATCTGCCACAACGTTGGCCTTACCCGGGTGGTAAAGAATTTCACAATCATAATCTTTGACTAGATCCAACCAACGTCGTTGCCTCATATTGAGGTCACGCTGATCAAAGAAGTTTTTGAGACTTTTATGGTCGGTAAAGATCTTGATCTTTACTCCATAAAGATAATGCCTCCACAATTTTAAGGCAAAAACTACTGCTGCTAGCTCTAAATCATGAGTGGGGTAATCTTCCTCATGTTTCTTGAGCTGCCTGGAAGCATAAGCTATGACTCGGCCTCTCTGCATGAGAACACAGCCGAGGCCATTGGCTGATGCATCACAATAAACTTCCAGGTCATCATTGCCTTCTGGCAATACTAAGACTGGAGCCTGACTTAACTTCTGTTTTAGAGTCTGAAAAGAGTTCCTGATCCTCATCCCACTCGAATTTCACATTCTTGCGGGTGAGTTCAGTGAGCGAAGAAGCAATCTTTGCAAAATCTTGGAAAAAAAGGCGGTAGTAACCCGCGAGTCCAAGAAAATATCTAATTTCTGTGGGAGTTTTTGGTCGCCCCAATTTATGATGACACTAATTTTAGCTGGGTCTACTTTAGTGCCTTCGCCGTTTACAACATGCCCGAGAAATTGAACTTCTCGGAGCCAGAACTCACACTTCGAGAACTTAGCATAAAGCTTTTCTCGTCTTAACATACTGAGGACTTGGTGCAAGTGGGTTTCATGATCACTAGCTGATTTGGAATAAACCAGGATATCGTCAATGAAAACAATAACTGACTGATCAAACATCGGACGACAGACCCGATTCATCAGGTCCATAAATGCTGCTGGGGCATTCGTCAAGCCAAATGGCAGAACTGTAAAGTCGTAATGCCCATACCTGGTCCGGAAAGCTGTTTTCGGGATGTCCTCTTCCCGAACCTTTAACTGGTGATATCCTGATCTAAGATCTATTTTTGAAAAGAAGCTTGCGCCCTGGAGCTGATCAAATAAATCATCAATCCTAGGAAGAGGATAACGATTTTTGATGGTAACTTTATTGAGCTCTCGGTAGTCAATGCACATTCGCATACTACCGTCTTTCTTTTTGACAAAAAGAACTGGTGCCCCCCACGGGGAACTACTAGGGCGAATGAAGCCCTTGTCTAGCAGTTCTTGTAACTGCTTCATGAGTTCCTGCATTTCTGATGGAGCAAGTCTGTAGGGAGTTTTAGCAATAGGGGTACTCCCTGGAATAAGATCAATGTGGAACTCTACTTGTCTATCAGGTGGTAGACCTGGGAGTTCCTCTGGAAAGACATCAGGAAATTCCTGAACAACTGGAATTTTATTAAGGTCTGGAACGGGTTTCTGAATATCAACAACATGAGCTAAATAGGCTTGACAGCCACGTGCCAAGTATTTCTTGGTTCTAGCATAAGTACAAATAGCAAGGTTAGCCTTTTTATGCTCACCATAGATAACTGTTTCTCCCCCACTTGGGGTTCTGAGTCGGACTAGCTTATGATGACACAAAATGATGGCTTCATTTGTGCCGAGCCAGTCCATACCAATAACTACATCAAGCTCTCCCATAGGGATAGGAATTAGGTCGATCGGATACTTTTCATTATCAATTTCTATTTCACAGTTATGAAAGACATCAACTACACGTATCACTTTGTTATTAGCCACTTCCACATCTAGTGGTGGCTTAAGCTGGCTAATTGGAGCAGAAAATCTCTGACTGAACCTTTCGGATACAAAAGATCTATCTGCACCAGAATCAAATAACACACAAGCAGGTAATAGATTCACAAAGAAGGTACCTGTCACAACGTCGTATGTTTCCTTAGCTTCATCCACAGTCATCTGATGAACACGAGCTGGGGGTCTATGTGGTCTTTGGGTAGTAGGAAGGCCAGGGGCTCCTGAAGGTCTAGAAGTAGATGGCGCCCCTCACCTGTCTGTATTCCTTCTAGGTTCTTGTTGACGTGTAGGAGGAGGTCTGACATTTGGACAAGACTCAGTCGTGTGATTCGGATCATAGCATTTCCTGCAAACCTGAGCTGGTTTTGGACAATCTTTACTGATGTGACCAGGCTCACCGCAACCGTAGCAGGTTCGGCTACCTGCACGGCATTCCCCCAGGTGATACCTTTTACAATTCGCACACAGTGGAAAACTCCTACCCCCGTGCTAGGATAAGCCTCATTTGGATTAACTTTCTTTCGAGACGAACTAGCCTGTTCCATCTTTCTCTTAGGAGGAATCTCTTCCTCTTTATTTGTTTCCTGTTCTCGCTCTAAAGCTGCATTCATGAGCTGATCCATGTTTTTCCAATCCCTGGCTGAAATAAACTGACGGATATCTTTTCGAAGCATATCCACATAATGTTTCATAAGCAACCTTTCATCATTAGCATATTCAGGCAGAAAATGTGCTCTGTCCAGGAATATCATAGAGAAATCATGTACTGACTCCGTGGTCTGGTGAGTACCCAAGAAGTCTCGGCGAATCTTATTAAGTTCCGCCTCTGGAGCAAAGTTCTGAAAGAGTAATTCCTTGAACTGCTTCCAAGTCATACTCCTAGCAATTTATGGTGTTTTTGATGAAAGGGTCCAATTCCACCATGATTTAGCTCGATCGCGAAGGAGATTAATAACAAAATTAACCCAACAATCCTCAGGGACCTTGCTGGTGGCAAACGCCCCTTCAACATCTTGGATCCATCTGTGGCATTTAAAAGGATCCTGTTCTCCCGAGTAAGTCGGGGGCTTACAAGTTGAAAAGTCAGTATAAGAACTTCCTTAGTTAGACCGACTCGTGCCGCCAGCTTCTGATCAAGTTTTGTTGTGATAGCCTGAGCTATGATCTTACTGAGACATTATGTATAATATGGTATAGCTGCTTCCTGTGCCTTGGCTACTTCTTGAGATATCATATCTCTGATCTGTCTAGCCATAGTATCAGAAATAGGAGCATTATCATGCTCATCTGTTTCTGGTGGATCGGGGGTTGGCTCCCGATCATCCTGTTCTGGTATATCTACATGAGTCGGCCACTCAGAGCTTTCAGGAGGTCTTTCAGCCATATCTACGCTGAAAGTTAAACATATTGCACGATAAGGGAATAATAAGACTCACTGTAAGATTCATAATTCATTCCTTTAGTGTAACATAACACAAGTAAGTTCCCGTTATGTGATGCGATTATTACCACGTTGGCCAGACGTCGTAATAATTCCATCAGATAACCAAGTTCTTACCGTTACCATATTACACTAATAATGCGGAAACGTATGCTAATACTAATACTGATGCTACATAATAATGCGGAAACGTATCTAATACTATAGGTCCCATAGAGCCTAGGTTTAAGTCTAAGTACCCATCTACAGTGGATACCTAAATCCCTTAAACCACAGCTCTAATGCCAACTTGAAACGCCCAGGCTTTTTTTTTTTTTTTTTTTTTTACTGATTTAGCATAATGCCACACTTATATTAACACCTAAAAACTGTACATAACATATATCATTCGCCTTGACCTGTACATGATCAAAATGGGTCAATATGGGCAAGAATGGCACTGTGCCAAACACCCTTGAACTATAAAGAACTACTTAACTACTTGATCATTACATAACCATGAGTTTATATGTTCGTACACAAAAGCATACAACCTAGGGCGTTTCTTGGTAAGAGAGCGTGTAGGGAAAAAGGCTCCATACCCAAGTATTTCACCGGGTCTAGTTCTCGGTCTTCGTACCCTTGATTGCACTACCACTAGCTTCACCTATAATAAACATAACGAAGCAACGTAAGCAATAGCTTAGTGAGATAACATATAAAAGATACTGATCATAACATGGCATAATACTATGGTTGCTTCGTAATGTTATTATATACTAGTCGCCCACTAAGGACGTTGTGAACCCATATTGGTTCAATATGACTGAAATTGTTCTAGTCGTCCACTTAGGACGTCTAAGTCATATATTCCATGACTTTGAGCCGCTTATACACACTGATCACCCACAAAGGATGTCTAAGTCCCATTTAACGAGATGAGATACTAATAAAGGCTCGGTCATCCACTAAGGATGTCTAGGCTCCATTTCGGAGCATGTTATGCCATAATAACATGTGTCGTCCACTTAGGACGCTATACAAGTAGTATCGTGGAAATAGAGTTAAAATCACATAACTAAACCCAAACGGGTCATTTGGGGCTGTTTTGACCCGTCTAGCATAATTCACATGTAAACATACTACAAGTAACTCATTTAGGCACAAAACGTATAATTGTAACACCATGGACTTGTAACTCAAATATAATACATAAACCTTACCATGAATACCACAATTAAAGTGGTACACTAACGGGTTACCAAGGACCCGTTTCTATGCTTAAATATGTTACTCACCTTGTAAACGCTTGAATAGAACACGAGCTCCCTTAAACACGTCCCTGGCTAACTCTTATAACCTAGGAACACATAAATGACATGGAGCTTATTTAGAACATAACTAAGCTTATCATAATAAGCACTAAAAGGATAGATAAGCCATAAGGGGGTGTTTGGTTTGTGGCTTATATAACCACACCAACATAATTTCCGAAAATTAACACCACAAAATGGTGTTATAGCACCTTAATAAGGTACCCATCACTTTTCTAACCAATTCTACATGATTAATAGTATACTTGGTCATTTCTCAAAAATCATAACTTCACATAATCATGTGAAATTCTACAATAACCCCATAAATGGCATAAAGAGATGAACTTTAGGCTTAACCCACAACTAGGAAGCCATAACATACTAACATCAAATTAAGATATATTCCTTACCTCGAATTGAGTTGTGGAAACCTTAATTTATGCGTTTCTAGACTTAGGTAAGGTATTATCTTGCTTCAAACTTGCTCTAAATCAACTTGGAATCAAAACCCTAGATCACAAGAGGGAGATGTGTATGAGTCGTGAGTTAGAGAAGGAGGGAGAGTATTCTGGAATTTCGTTTTCCTGGGAATGGAGTATGATAGCATATTAATATTTTTTTTAAGTTTTACACTTTGGCAACTTTAGTCCGTGTACAAGAAAATTGTTACAAAGTTAGTACCTTAAAAGATTAGGATGTTACAGTCGAATCGTTCAAAATATTATTTTTAATCCCCAAATTCTAAAACTTTTATTATTTTCCATTTTATAACCCATAAACTTTTTTTTATTATTAAAACTATTTGTCCCTATAAAATAACGTTGTTATGCTCGTCACTTATGTCTGAATTTAAAATAAATTTAATTCAACTCATTATAAGTAGTAGATTGTAAGTCGAGTTAACCTTTTCATTAGCTTTTTGCCTTTTTGTCAACTCAACTCATTGAGTTGTTGAGATTTACATACAATGGTCAATGGTGCGTGAAACTCGAGTCAACTAAAAAACACGATCCCTGATTGCAAAACATGAAAGGAAGTTGGTCTTTATCTGAGAGGCTTACGGTTTTGTTACCCTTGCCACGTAACGTTTGTGTCAATAATAAAACACGTATTAATTAATCCAATTACTTCTTACATCGATCGCAACAATTCGATTTTATATTTTGAAGCTAACAATGTGTGTGTTATAAATTTGGGTAATATAAAACTACCGATCTAGATTTTGGACCAGAAAGAATTACTGTACTAATCATGAGCTAAAACAAGTGTCAAAATACACAATTATATTTGGGAAACAACTAGAAAGCAAAACTTTAATAAAAAGTCATCCATATATGGGACCTCGTGTTGTCGTTGCCACCCTTTTTTTGTTGTTTGTTTAGGAGGCTCAGTTCATCTAAATTGTTTGTTTTCTAAAATATCTAAAGGTTTCTTTCAATAAGATACCACTTCATAAACATTTGATGTTCTTTCTTGTTTTTGCTAGAATATTAGTCGACTGATTTTAGAATGATCTTACTCCAAGTGATATTCATGGTTTATATCATCAAAAACAACAAAGGAGTTTACGAGTAGCATTTTTTACGGACTGGAAACTATTACTATATTTTAAGTCCAATCAACAGCTAAGCTTTTTTTAATATATACGCATTCTTTTCCTAAACGTCCAAATCATGGCTACACAATATTTAAATTGCTAGGGTGTACTATGATGTTTCAACTTGAGAAAAACATATATTCGTTAACTTAAACAGTGAGGTACTGAGGCATATCACTTTTTCAAACTCGAGATTAGAATGGTTTATATTGGCTTAACCGAATATTCCTCCAATCTATATTATGTTTCTCAAGTTTCCTATACATTTAAGCCTTTAAAATTTACACTTTTCTTTGCTTAGACAATCAGACATAAACATTTCAAAAAAAAAAAAAAAAAAAAAAAAAAAAAGAAGCCCTGATCAGAACATCTAATGACGTATATCATACCTTATCACACCTTGGCTAATTGTACATGTTGCTAATCAAAAAACAAAACAATCAAACAAAATCGATAAATGAAGTGGAAACTTTATTTAAAATTGTTAAAAGAAATTCAAAACCAAATTAAAATATACCAAACATAAGTATAAAATTCAAATTCGATGATGAAAAAAAACTAATAATTTCGATCCTTATTTAAAAGTAACCAATGAACTAGTTGTCAAATTTTAAGCCAACTCAAAATGGGAGACGTACCAAAAACTAAATATCAAATTTACTGAACTTCTTTTAAAATTTAATTCACTTTTTCAACAATGTTTATGAGCACGTTACTCATTCTCCCGATTAATTATACTTTCGCTCATAGTGAAAGTATTCATCCTATAGTAGATGGTGTAGATTAGCCATTTTCGGTATTATTCGTTTCTGGCTTTTGTTTTGTTTTTCTTGGTTTGATCTCCTTCTTGGAGGCCTAGAGACCTAAGGTGTTTGGCTTGTTGGCTTTAAAAAAAAAAAAAAAAAAAAAAAAAAACGCCTTTCACTCATAGCGAAAAGGATCAACGCAAGTTATTATTTATATAATCTAGATAGTAGATGATACTATGGTTCTCTTCATTATAGTGTTTTTTTGTAACTTTATGAACATTTGAGCATATGATTGCTCACGTTGGTATTGGATTCTTATTCCACAAATGCTGGAACATATCTATAAAAACTCTAAAAAAGAGATTAATGTGGACTAAGTGCTATTTTTTGTCTAATAAGTGCCGTGAGGGCATTGGTTAGAGAGTATTTATTGAATGCTAACTTTCATTTTAAATAGAAAAACACATTGATCACACATTACTAAAACTTATAAATTACCTTATTTAAATGTGGTTTTTAATTTAATACACAAGTTTCCTTCTTTATTCGTCTAAACCGGTGCCTTAAGAGCATCCGTTAGACAATCCCGTATCTTTCTCAAAATAAAAGTTTACTTTTAAATGCGATTTAGAAAATCTTACTAATTACATTATACACTATATAATATCATCTTTACCATTAAATTTTATTTTTATTGGTTGAAACACAAATGAATAATTATTTTAACACGTCTTTAATAAGAACATTGATTTTAGAATGGAAAGTACAAGCTTTTTTTTTTTTTTTAATTTAGTTTTTGAATTATAAGAGTCAAGGGAATGGTAACGCCATAACATAACTTCGTCCTATGTTGCTTGATTTCAACGGCATTGAGGCGTTGTTCGTTGTTTCCAGTTTGGTGGCGTTGTAATGTACATTGCCTTGGCAAAGTGCGTTGTAACGTAAAGGAGACCAAAAAAAAAAAAAAAAAAAAAATCATTTGGGTTCAAACGGTCGAATTTTCAAATTCAAAAAAATTTCAATTTACCCCCTATTGGGCTAACCGGTAACATTTTTTTTTTTTTTAATTAAGTTTTTACTCACATATAAATGCAACACGTTTTTTCCAAATATTTTCACACTTAACTCATTCTCACACTTAACATATTTACACACATAATTCATTTTCACACTTCATAATTATGGCTTGTCGTCTCCTCATACCGTCAAACAAATGCAAAAGTATATTAAAAAACAATGTGATAAAGACGACATGGCTCGACAACAGGCTCTTGTCGAAGTTATCAAGCAGTTTGAGCTCGCAAAGGCACTGAAACAACGATACGCGGAGTGCAAAGACATCTCTGCAGAAAGAAAAGTTGTAATCGACCAGTTTTTGAGCGATGAAGCTCGCAAAGACGGCGCCATTAGTGAGACGTTGTGGGATTGTGTTTCACAGATACAAGCCCAAATCACCAACAAGATCCGTTGGAGTTTTGAGGAAAACAAAATTGTTGGTTCTGTATCACAACATAACCAACAATTTAGGCAAGGTGCATCAACTTCATCTGATGCACCAAGATTTGTTGAGCAACAAGAATATCAACCTCAACCAACTCAATTTGGGCTAGGTTATGAAGAAGATACGGGTTGGAACGAGAGTAATGAGCAGAGCTTAGCAAATTGGAAACAGAGTATGAATAGAGCAGGTTTGCGAACTACTCTGCGTACGACGATGATTATATCTCAGACAACTCTCAAACTTGGGATCGCTTGGATTAAGTTTACGTACCGTAGTTTTTAAATTTGAACGTTTTTATTTTATGTTTATGTAATGTTTTAATTTATGTTTATGAACATTTACGTTTTTATATATTTATCGTATCATATCGTATGTATTAATTATGTAATGTTTACGTTTATGAATGAAATATTAGTTAGTGAAGGTTTATTTAATTATTAAAATATTAGTTAAAGGGTTAATTTGTAAATTGTATTTTTGTTAAATAAAGATAGGTCTAAAAAAAATGATGTTATTGGGTGTTATAATTAAATGGTGTTTTTTGATGTTATGTTATTTGGTGTTGAAATGACGTGACGCTAAAATGACACAAAAAGTGAAGTTTTAACATGTTATTGTTCACTAGCCTCTAAGTTTGTAGTAAACCTCAATTTAAAGTACTACAATTTGACGATGTTATAATACAATTTAAAGTAAATGGTTTGATTATCATCATTTACACATAGACATAGTCAAATCCAAAGTTTTTTTAATATCAAAGTCTCGTCACATGATATAGCTATACTTTATAGGGAAATTTGCAAATGTATGAGTAAAGTTAACACTTATTTTCAACTTGACTCACTTTTAAGTTATATAGTTAGAATTATGTTTTTTTTTTTTTTTTAATATTACAATATTATTCTGTTCTCACATACAACACAAGTCTTACACGCTCTTACTCTTTTTTTTTGAACGGTTACTTTCTTTCAAGGGAAAATCATGTCCAATTTGAAACTCGATGGGGGGAAAACCTTCAACTTAAGCCGCCCGAAGGCACGACACTTAAATTGAAGCAAACCCTGCCTTCTTCAGATTCGAACCCTGGTGGGTTGAAACCTTCATTGAAAGACTTTGAAATCGTACCGACACTTTATTTGTCTTGCTCTTACATCATTGTCTTCCACTTTATTTCCTAGTTCGATGCTTTTAATTTCGTAAAATTGATTACAGAATGATTTTTACAAACTTTATAATTTAAGAATCGATTTTTTTTTTTAAATTTATATATGAAGCAAAATTGATCTTAAAAAAATGAAGATTAAATTTTAAGATTTTTGATACAACTTGTTTGATAATTTTTAGTTATTACCTTAAATATATTTCTTAAAGTGTATATATATATTTTTAACGATATAAAATAATTTTAAAGATTCGTAATTAAATTTCGCGATATTCGTGGCAACTTGACAAAATTGAGAAGAATATGAGTCTTGGGTATATATATTAATTAATAAAAAGAGCGAAACTGTGTCAGGAGAGAGATAAATGTTTTATTAAGCGATAAATGCTTTATTAGGCGAGAGAAAAAATTATTTAATTTCGCAGTATTTCGTAATATTTCGTAATTAAATTGTAATATATCATTTTTTTCTGGTTTTTTAAGTTACTCAATGCAAAATCTTCTATTATGAATATATTATGATATTATGTGAAAAAATTATACAAAAAAGTTTAACAAAAAATATTGACATTAAATTAAAGAGGATCAAAAAATACATTGACATAATTAGTTTGATTAAAAACTTAATAATTTTAAAAATACATGACATCAAAAGACGATGATTATGTAATTTGCATAAAAACAAGTGTTTTCTACAACAAAATAACACAAGTGATAATTCGCAGTTAGAATTAGAACAATCTTGTTATTTCACAAAAAAAATACTTAGTTTCACCAGTCACAAAGTTGAGTCAAGTTAAAAATAAATGTCATCTTAATCACACTTTTGCAAATTTCCCCTTTATATTTTATTTTAGGCACTTTAACTAATGTAGTACGAAAATTCTAAAAATTTCGGTTCTTGCGTATAAATGTTTTTAGGTTTTTCTAACTTGTGACGTGGTAACACAAATTTAAAACATTAAATAAACACATTTATACCTTAAAAAATTATTTCTATATAAAACAATGATAAATTTAATAAACAAAATTAATTTAAGAAACTATTAATATTAACTAACTTGTAAATATAATAACCATATTTTATTTAATGACTTAAAATTTAAAGCTTATTACATCATAGCACATGTTAAAAAAATTCTCAAATTTTTTATTTATTACATCATAAACTTACAATTATGATTTGAACAAAGGACTCCTGCGCTGGTAATGTGAATAAGTATAAACAAAGCAAACTTTGGCCAGTTGATTTTGCTTTTCAAGAGATGGCTTTTAGCTAAAGTCCCTACATAACTACATCATTAATGTTCTTCTCCTTGTGAATTGTTAATTGTCGTTTAATATCCTGCAAATTACCGAAAGTAGAAATGTAAACCTATATAGAATCAAGCTTATCATTTCAAGTGAATGAATGATTGCATTATTATATAATTTTAGCCGTTTAGTTACAATTAATTAATATAAAGTTATAATCGCATTTGTGAATGGAATATAAAAAGAGTGCATCATACACGACACGCATCACACAATCGTTTTCTTTTCCCTTATCTATGCTATTTACTTCCAATTTTTATTCGTACGTTAAAATCAAGGTCGTCTCAAAATATCAATATTTCAAAAAGGCCTAAAAAGAGCTTGCAAATTGGAGTTTCGAGGAATTTTATATCATTAGGTTGGGTGTAACAGGGGTATCTAAAACGTTATGTGTCTCCTTTAAAACACAACCTAGACAACGTGTAACACAGTGGGCGGAGGCACATATAAAGTATGGAGGGCACTTGCCCCTAACACTTTCTTTAGAAGTTCTATTTTCAAAGGGTATTGTTTCGATTTTTTGAAATTTTAATGGTGGTGCCCTCAACATAGAAACGAAGGTGCCCTCTTTGAATCTGTAAGTTTTTAAGAAGTTGTTCAAAAAGATGGAGAAGATGATGCATAGATTGCTAGGTGAGTAGGCGCTATGCTAGCTGTGAGAGAAGTAAATAAAAATAGATTTAAATAATATAATGTTATAATAAACATATCTTTTTCTTAAGTACTTCGTATAATTTTCTTGTTGTTTTGCGTAAATAGATCCTCACTTTCTAATTTAGTATTCAATTTCTAGTAGGTATTGTTGGGTTTTATTTATATATCTATACTACATATAATGTAAAAATGGTCAATGTGAAATGTTAAGTTTTCAACAATAGTCAAATGAGAGAGAAAGTGAAATGCAATTAATACTTTTATTAAAACACCCCAATATTTAAAATTACAATTATTTATTCACATTGTACAACCAAATTAAAGCATATTTACCAAATTAAATACAACCAATTCAAACACAAATCGGGTTGACCCGGGACGCTTCAAACCTGGCGGGTTGACCCAGCTTAATTTGACCCGTTTTTGACCCAACCTAGCAAGTTGACCCAGTTTAAATACAACCAATTCAAAGACAAATCGGGTTGACCCGGGACGCTTCAAACCCGGCGGGTTGACCCAGTTTAATTTGACCCGTTTTCGACCCAACCTAGCAAGTTGACCCGGTTTAAATCGACCTACTTTTCGACCGGAACGGTTCAACCGGTTGAACCACCCGGGTCGAACCGGGTTTCAAAACATTATCCATTACTTAAAAGTACAATGATTTATTCACATTGTACAACCAATTAAAAACATATTTACCAAATTAAATACAACCAATTAAAACACAAACCGGGTTGATCCGGGACGCTTCAAACCCGTTTTCCGACCGGAACGGTTCAACCAGTTGAACCACCCGGGTCGAACCAGGTTTCAAAACATTATGTTTAATTACCAAATTTTCAAACTTTTATTATTTTTCGTATAACCTCTAAACTTTTTTTTATCAATAAACTATATGTCGCTATAAAATCTTGTTGCTTGCGGGTTGCCCCCTCATTGCTTGCGTTTGAAAATAGGATGCCCGATTATTCTTTTAAGGAATCTCGATCCGGAAAATGAATTATGTAATGACACGAGGTTGATATGTAAACGTTTTGACCCTAATGTCATCAACGCCGAGATTGCTGTCGGGCAACACGCTGGAGTTAGAGTGCTCTTGCCAAGAATTCCTCTTGCTTCATCTGAAGAAGACATGTTCCCTTTCAAACTAAAGAGAACACAATTCTCTATTCGCCTTAGCTTTGCGATGACTCTTAATAAAGCTCAAGGCCAAACAATTCCAAATGTGGGTGTCTATTTGTCTGACTCTGTTTTCTCCCATGACCAGCTTTATGTGGCATTGTCTAGAGGGATTTCCCGTAGAACAACAAAGGTATTTGTTAATCCAGTCAAAGAGTTCTGTCAAGCAGGAATCTACACCTCGAATGTCATTTATCAAGAAGTTTTACGCGAAGAGTAACGTGTGTTGTTAGTTTTTATTTCATAACTGATGTAATGTTTTACTTTCAATTTCATTAAATGTTTTTATATGTTGTTTGATAGATGTTAAGAATTTTTTTCTATATTTTAGTTATCGTGTAGTACAACCGTTTGCAATTACATTCTGATCGGTTCACGTTCTATTTTGAACTCTACACAAAACACTCACCACAATATCACAAATCGTTAATTATCTGCCGCTAGAAATTCCGTTGCTATGCACGGGTACTCGCCTATTATTGAAAGTTTGTAAATCTCATAATGTGAATGTTTAATATTCTTAAAAGAAGAAATCCTAAAAGCTAATGTATTTAGTACCTTATGATTTTTATGTTGTTACTTCTATTACTTTAAATAAGCTACTTTTTTAATTTTCTTGTACACAACCTGTCTACGTGGTTCTTGTATTTTTTATTATTTTCAAAATAAACTGTATATGTGTAATTTTCTTTCCGTACTACATATAGCAATTTTTTTTTTTTTTTTTTTTTTTTTTTTTTTTTTTTTTTAAATTTTTTTTCGTACTATAAATAGTAAGTTTTTTGTTTTTTTTTGCCTCGTTATATTTACTTCTTGTTAAATTGTTTCTTGTTGCATTATTGTTTCTTGTTGCATTTTCTTCCTCAAAATAAACTGTTTCTATGAATGCTTGGTCAAGGGAACGTGTGCTCGGATGCATTTTTTTCCTCAAAATAATCTGTTTCTTGTAGCATTTTCTTCCTCATCTTTTGTTGCATCTTTGTTGATGCAACGTGTGCTCGATTACAATGTTCTTATGATAATGATTATATACTTCGTACGAAGAAAATTTTTGCCCCCCACAATCAAATTTTCTGTCTCCGCCACTGGTAACACTCCAACCCGATAAGGGTAGAAGTATTACGTTATGGTTTACAAAGATCACAAAAGAAAATCTGAAGTACAAGGTTTACAAATGAGAACAACAAATAAATACTAAGTCTGATAATGAGGTCACTTCTAGTCATCTCAAATCCAGGATAGCTATCAGGGTATAGTCCTCTAAGACCAAATCACGATTATATTTAAGTGTAACAAAGAAAACGTGTACAACCTTTAAATGTGTACAATTGTGTTAAACATAATTCTAAATATTTGTATTACATATATATGTTCAATTATTAACGTGTTAAGTACTTAGATTATATTCGGAATGAAATGTCTTAAATATTTAAACACATTTTATAAATTTGAGATCAAAGGGTATTTTGGGTAGTTTACGTATTCAGAAATTTTGGGTTTTACACAACGCATGATGTGGGTCCTAAGAATATGAAAATTTGGTTTTGGCCATAATCGACTTGTGATGTGGGTTTGCACGTATGTGAGAAAGAGATAAAGAGTTGTGATGTTGGTTTTTGTGGGTTAATTATACTGTTAGGTAACGAATTTTTCAAAATTTTCAATGTTAGGTAATTTACTTTAAAAAATACTATGTTAGGTAACAAAACTTTAATATTTGTTCAATGTTAGGTAATTTTACCTATTTTTGCAACGGGTAACCGGTGCATTCTATCCCCGTTTTAATAAAGTTAAAAAAATCATTTTTTTATTAAAATAGTTTGACAAAAAACACAATCATTTTCACGAATCAAATCTGCTAGTCTATTGAAACCCAACATCTAGCTTGTTCTTCATCTTCTTGATTCAGATCAAATTCATAAAACACAAAATACTAGTTAAAGTGTTAGAATTGTTTTAAATGCGAAAACAAATATTGTATGAATCAATCTGCTATTCAAATGAAACCCAACATCCTAAAAAAAAGATCACAGTGATGAGTGTGGATCTGGGTCGTGGTTTCTGAATAGATCTGGGTTGTTCTTCATCTTCTTGATCGTGGTTTCTGAAACCCAACATCTAGCTTGTTCTTCATCTTCTTGATCTAGCTTGTGGATTTGGATCGTGGTTTCTGTCTAACTGTGGAGCTGCAGTTGATTGAAATACATCTCAACCTTTAATTTAAGATGTAGATTTTTATCTATAATTTTGAATTTGGGTTTGTTTATCTATACAGTAATTCAGGTGTGTTTGGGGTAACTAATTTATAATTAACGAGTTTTAATGTTTTATGCTTGCTTATATTTAACGGGGATTTTTTTGCTCAAAAACCATTTGTAAAAAGCGCTTTTGTATTTTCTAATTGGTGGTATGTTACCAAAATATGATAATGGTGACTTACGTTTTACCAAACTGTATATTCTAACTTTAACTTATATTAATTATACATTGATTGCAAATAAACACTTATAATTTTCTCTCAATCTGTTTGCCTGGGTAATGTTAGTATAAGTTAAAGACAAAATTTGTTTCTGTCATTTCCTATTTAGCTATAAAAAAAGCAGTACATTGATGTCGAAAATGGGAGCTGTTTACATTGGTGGTGGCCGGAGTGGTGGTGGTGGCTGGTTAAATGAGAGAGACACTTGAAAAGACCAAAATATCTATTTAATTAATTAACTCTTTTAATTATAACTGGACACATGTGGGTCTCATAAGCTTTAGAAGTCATATTACCTAACATTGAAGGTTGCAACAAGTTTCATTACATAACTTAGTATTTTCGAGAGTAAGTTACTTAATATTGGAAATTTTTGAAAGTTCGTTACCTAACGTTAGATTTAACCCGGTTTTTGTCAGGTATATTTGTGTATAAGTAGGGTCTGTTTGGGTGGGGAAGTTGGTGGTCCTATTACACCTGTTTGGTGGTAAAGTTGGAAACAGATATGTTGCTCAGTTGGCGATTGTGATTTATGCCACAATTACATTTGGCCTTATAGAAAATAATTATATTATTGTTAGAGCTTCACGTCCTTTTATCCTTTTCATTTTGAATGAATGAATATGTTAAATTATTAGCGTGCAATAGTTAAGATATATGCCTATAGGGTCAACTATAGTTTAGCTCAACTTAAGAAGATTAGTAGTATATTATGAAATCTCCTAACCTACTTAATGTAGATTTCTTGTTCACCGGGAATTAGTTTTCTCCCCCTTCATTATCCTATTAGTAAAGATGATCAGGGTGTGAGCGTTAATTGTACCTTCTTTTCTAGCTAACATTTAATAAAAGTGTTAGTGCAAATATTACGATATTAAATATATACAGTCTTGTTTGTTTTGATTGATGACAAACCATGTAACTTGTAATACATAACGTAAAATGTACAAGTTACTCGTAATCATATTTTGTCTCAACATACATTCAACATCTTTGGATTCCTCAAGTCCTTTTATGCTACAACACAGGTTCGTACATGTTTGTTATGTTGCGTTATGATCAAAACCCAAATTAACCATCAAACATGTTTAGTTAAATAGTTTACATAAAATCAAAACCATTTTTATGAAACACTTATAAGTAATATTTATTACTTACATTTTCATAAAATTCTTTAGACGCCGTCGCACCTTAAAACATTTAAATCCTAGAATGCGAGGGAAAAATCAAGATTTAAACTTTAAATCCTTAAGCCAAACACCCCTTTTCACAGCAAATCATCAATTTGCTAAAGTGGTGCGACCTAATTTAATTGATTTCACCCTACCATTAAACCCAATTGATTGTCAACTACTAATTACCGCAATGCATTGTTAAATAATCACGATTATGGGGCAAAACAAGTTATAATCATAAATCAATTTCTAGGGTTTCGGATTTTTGGGGATAACCTAAATTAATCGATATAATGGATAATTGAAGCGAGAGGGATTAGTAAAAATCACTTACCAAGTGGAGATTTGCGACAAAAATGCTTAAATTGGCCCTTGGAGATTCGGTAGGTGTGTGTGATGTGGATATGGTTTGTTGGGTTCAGAATGAAAGGGATAGATTTGTATATATTTTGTGACTGTGCAGACGGGCTGACGCCGTCAGGACCCCGATTTTTGTATTAAAAATAATTTTTTTCATTTAAGCCCATTAACTTTTTGGCTTATGAAAACTTTTTTGTTCTTACTCCCACCTGGGTCAAAAAATTTGTTTCTTTTATTTGGTGAAGTTTGATTTTTCGAAGGACTAATTAGTACAAATCAATCTCCAATCTCAATTTTGGTAAGTAATTATTGAGATAGGAAATCTTTCCCAACAAGTTTCAAAGACGAGGATAGGTTTTATTCGTGTTTTTCTTATGCCGGGTTTAAACCTGAAGGAACGTTTCCTTATTTCATGGAAATTTGGAAGCGTAACTCGTAAACTTCCAACGAAAATGTTATTGTCATAAAAGTTCTCTTTTCTAGAGGGAGACTTATGGGGGAAGCAGTTATTCCAGATTGAATCCACAAGGGAAAGTGTTTCATTGTGCAAACCGTTGCTCGTTTCAACAGGGGTTGAGATTTCACAAACCTTTTCGATCTTTCTAGGTAAAGCTTCTCCCCTAATCTTTTCCTTAATCCTTGACATGAAACTTTCAGCCAAGTTCATAAAGACATTTCGGGTATCGTCCATGAGGACCTCTAACTGCCAGATCTGTCTTACTTGATTATTCACAAAGGTTAACATTATCCCTTCGAACTCATCCTGTCGTAGAAATTCAGGAAACGTATGCCTACTGACTGCATTCACATACCCACAAGAATTCGTTTCATGAGTAGCCATAGGTATCTCAGCCCTTATTAATTCCCCAACCTGCCTTTCAATGTTCTCGAATAATTGCTCTTAGGTTGCATTAATGTAATCCAGACCCCCTTCTTCCAGGAATATAAGATCCTCCCATTCTTCTTCCTCGTATTGTGCTAAGTCCTCAATGACCTTCCAGCACTCATCAATACTTCAGCTTACCATTGGCAGCATAATCTATGGCCCTTCTAGTTTGATGATTGATACCATCATAGAAGATTTGGATTTGGAGCCAAAGATCAATGCCATGATGAGGGACTTTTTGGAGTAAGTCCTTGAAACGAGTTCATCCTTCGTAAAGAGTTTCACCTTGATGTTGTTGGAACATCAATATGTCATTCCTTAGCTTGGTTCTCCCCGGTGGGAAAAACTGAGCGAGGAAACGATAAGTGAGATCATCCAAGGAGGTGATGGATCCCGCGGGTAAACGCTCAAGCTATTGACTAGCTTGGGTACGTAGAGAGAATTGGAAGAGACGCAAGCATGTCATCTCTTGAGTGGCAACATCAAGGTCTATGGAATCAACGATGTTAATACAAATATCACCTAAAATCGTTATTTATATTTTACGATTTTTGCTAAATTTTGTTAACGACAAAGTGTAAACTTTATTTTTAGCAAAACATAAATATAGTCTAAGTCTTTCATACATTAACTTTATTTCAAAGTTAACAATACATTTGCTACATGTTTCATAAGTTAAATGCTAGTAACACTTTAAGTGTCGAAAATATTTTTAGTAAGTTTTACTAAATAATGTGTCTTATTAAGTCATAAGCTTTCAAACACTTTAAACATCTCATACATACATTCTAAGTAGCTACATCAACTTTTTACAAGTTTACTTTTATTTAAATAATATTCTAAAAATAGAAATATACATATACATCATGCATTGCATTATCAAATATTCTCTTAAGTGATTTGTCCCATCATATATTTTGTGTAGATTTACAAACCACAATCTTGTAGTTGACTTTGAAAGATCTTGAGAATATTTTGGTTAGATTTGGAAAGATTTCTTGGAAGATTTTCTGTCAGATATGACGGAACCCTGGGGATATACGGATGGAACCCTCAAAAGGGTTCTGCCGGATCCATGGCTTGGTTGAGGTTTTCCCCTATAAATAGCAAGCCACGTCCAAGAAATCATACAAAAATTACAATCATATTTTGCATATACACTCTCATTTCATTCATCTAACTCAGTAACATTTCATTTGTGTAAGATTCTTTTGTAGCAATAAGATCACAAGTTCATATGAAAGTCTACAAGTTTCAACACGACGTTGCAAGACTTGTTAGCATTAGCATTGTGTAAACTTGTATAGTTTATACATCTCTTAATTGTATTCATTTAGTAGGGTGTGGTTAGTATTTTAGTCCTTAAAATACTTAGAGTGAAGGGAGTGGTTGTACATGTGTGAAAGAACTCGACATCTAGCTTTGTGTCGGAAATATTGTATAGGCGACGTTAGGTTGGTTCTACCTCGAACTAGAACCTGGTATTTAGCTTTGTACCGGAAAAAGTGTAAGCGACGTGTGTAAGATTTTTTCCACCGGTGAAAGGAGCTTGTTGACTAGTGACAAAAAACTCTCGAGTTGGATACTCAGGGAGTGGAGTAGGGCAAGGAAAAAAAGTCCTTGTAGCCGAACCACTATAAACATCCGTGTTGTGGTTTGATCATTTCTTTCTTTATCTTGCATATTATTTATTGTCCATTAGTTTCAATTGTCGATTATACATAAAAGTTTCAAGGATAATTAAAGGAAAAACCGGTAAACTATTCAACCCCCCTTCTAGTTTTCGACAATTGGTATCAAGAGCTACGTTACTTAAGTTTTTAAAATATATTGTATTTTAAAACTTGGAACAATCTATGGATTTTGAAAATTTCAAAGAAGGGCAATCTATTGATGCGTAGGGATTGCACCAAGCTTTACCTCTCAAGGGATCTTGAGAAGCTTACAACCCCCACCAGGCAGTGTACCTGATCGTTGTAGTATAATATAGTGACAAGTACCGGGGGATTGATCGTTCAGCTAGGAATAGTGTCGCTAGAATTAGAAAACCTAAATACTAGTTCTAAAGGTGAGGGATGATTATTTTTGTATTTTTATATTTTTTTAGAAAGCAAGTAAAAATCTCGGGTTTTAAGAATTTGGGCGGAATTAGTTGCTAATCAACTAACCCAATATTAAAGATGCAATCAAAATAAAATACTAGAAATGAAAATAAAACTAAATTAAACTAAGGTTGTGAGCAATAAGTGGAGAAATTGTGTTTACTTAGATTTCACTACTCCTTAGATATCTTTTACACGTTAATTACTTGTTATAGTTGCGTAGATGACGGATTGTATTCCTTAATACCGTTCATGGGGTGGCACACTTAACTCCCCAATCCTATGAGTGCCTACTTCACTCCTATGTCGAGCCGGCTAAGAAGCTCCTAACATGGGATCATTAGAATTTACTCATGCATTAAATACAACCAATAAAACCTAGTGCACGTCAGTTCATGTTTCCTAAGACGTTCAAGCATGTTACCATTTGGAGATCTGCCAGTTTTCTTAAGCCTAACATCGAAATTATTCATCCAATACAACCATAAACAAGTAATCAACACATAATCAACATCTAGGTTTCATTAGATCTAAGCAAACACAAGATAGATCTAGCCTAGCATGATGAAATTAAGACAAGTACAAGATATAGACAACCAACACATAGACATATTGATTGAATTAGAAGAACACTTATCTCAATTACACATGAAAGGGTTCAAGGGCTGAAAACCCTTGAAAAAACTGTAAAATTCGTAATATGTTCGGCCTTAGGGTTTCTCCAAAACTTCTCATTTTTTTATGAATGAAAATTAGAAAACTATATATAGGAAATTGAGGCTGACGGCGTCAAGACCAAATAGGTGACGCCGTCATCTCGCCGCCAAAATAATTCTCGGAATGCCTTGATCTACATCTGACGCCGTCATGTATTAGCTTTTTCCAGGCCGTCATGTATTTTACACTTGACGCTCTTCCTTGTGACGCCTTCATTTCAGTACTGGGCCGTCATGCAATTTACTCTTGACGCCGTCAAATTGTTACTCTTAACGCCGTTACCTACTATTCCCAGCTTGGAAAATTAAGTCTTTGGCGTTTTCTTCACTTTAATGCTCCAAAAACGTCCGAATTGCTTCCTTTTCCAGATTTCTCTCCCAAAGTACCTAAAATCACAAAAGGAACGATTTAGGGCAATATTTGATCAAATAAATTCAATTCCGGGCTTAAATGACCCCCTAAAAGTGGTTCATTTTTCGCCTCATCATATACCCTTACACTTAAGATTTGCTTGTCCTCAAGTAAATGCGCTTTTATTCTACTCAAAATACAAGTTAGGGGTCATTTAACACTAATATAAAAGTAATTACAACAAATAATCGTTCCACTAAAGACCAATAGACAAGCACGGAGGTCATATACAAGCACCTCACAAATAGTGTTTAGATACTCACATCTCTCGGGTGTAATAAAGTATAAATTACAATATGGAAACGGAAGATATCTCTCACTACCTGTCATAGCAAAATAGATTACCATAGGCTTGGGAAAGGATCAAACCTCCACCACATGGCGTAAGCACCTAGGATAAACTATCAAAGAGGTCTTTTAAAAGGTTGTAACGTTAGGTGTAGGGATATGAAATATACGGTTTTGTTGGATATAGGCAGTCTTTACTGGTGTCTAGTTAACAATCTTGGTTAATTACATGTACAATATGGCGTTGCTAAGCCAAGACTAGACTCGACTTAAGCTAATAAATGAAAAACAGTAAAAACATAAAATGAACATAGAATAAAAAGGGATGGTAGTCCGTATGTTTTTTTTTTTTTTTTTTTTTTTTTTTTTTTTTTTTTTTTTTGCATACACTTTTACCCTACCATCCAAATAATACATCATAGGGAATGAACATTCCCCTTACACTTAAATTTTTACATACTTTACAATAAACTAATCTATTGACTCGAATTAAGAAAATCAAAACACTTGGAGTACTATTAAGATTAACGCACATATGGGGGTAATAAATGATGTTCTTCCCCATTACTCCATAAAATAAGTACTTTACCCATGAGTCCCAATCGTCCCAAAATAATATGTACAAGGATATGACTCGACTTAGCAACCATGTAATCAATTAGATAATTAACTTAGGGTTTAACAAATAACAATAATGCACTAAAAATGAGCGCATACACGGAAGGCTAAGGCGATTTGGGTGTACATTTAAGTGGGGTGTAACAAATTCTTCCTTTAAGTAAGATGCTTAAAGTTAGAAACGAAAAGATAGGCTCGGAGGGGTGTACTAGGGGTTTCGTGTACTAAAAATGAGTACAACGCTAAGGGTGTGGGAAAAATTAGTTGACTTAACTAGCCAAGTAATATGACTTAAATGGTCAAGTAATTATAATACGGGTTTAACACAAGGGTGATCCTAATGCCTCTTATCATGTAGTAAATCCTACCACACGAATGTAGTCTCACTAGCAGTCTCGGGATGCATCACTAACGCAAGTTCTAGAATCTAAATGCTACCGGTACACTCATAAGCACTAATAATGAATGCTTTTCCTATCAAATCTAAAGGCGAACCTCACATATTTGGGTGGAAAATTTTTCTGAATATACGGTTATGTGCTAGTCATACAATCTCCTATCCATGAGACGCTTGCTATGGCTAAAGTTTCACTCCTAAATGTTGTAAAAAATTTTAAATTTGGCGCTAAAATTGCACTAACAAGTATTTCTCATAGTTTTATTACACATCTACTATCAAACAAACAAACTCAAGCGAAAGTGTATCTGTAAGGTATCATCATTTTACCCTCCCCTTACACTTAGGATGAACATTGTCCCCAATGTTCAAGTAAAGAATGTAAAAGTGAAATAAGTAAAAAGAATGAAATCAAATACTCCCCTGATTCGCTCAGTATGGATAATAAGGTGGCCAGGTTAAATCTTCCTCCAAGAAAACGAACAATCAAAGCTTCCCTTCCAGAAAAATAAATCATCTTCTTGTCATACATAACCTGTAAATCCTGAGAAAACAAACAAGACAACCTCGCATAAAATCGGCGGCAATCTACATAAGTTACTAAATCCTAGAAAACAAAATAAGATATAATGCTTGTGGAATGAAGTTTGCAGATTTCCTGGAGATTATAAAACTTAATAATTCAACAAAAACCTTAAGACTCCGTTAGAAAAACAAAACCGGTAAAATTTCCAGATTTTTACACGTGACGCCGTCAAGAGCAAGCTCATGACGCCGTCAGAAGTGACATGCAGAAATTCTTATGTTAAGTTTCCGGAAAATTTATGGAAAAACTTGGTCCTACTTCCTGGAAAATCCTGCAAAACTTCATTATGACTTAATACAAGCATTTGACTCTAAAAAATACGAATATACATGTTCACTTAATATTGTGGAGAATCATGATCAGTTTGTTTCTTAAAAACATATTTGGGGTTTCCCCTTACACTTATCTTTTGCAAAAATACTTTTAGGTGGAGTTAAGACTAGGCTAAAACAACAAAGTAAAGTATTTCCACTATTTAGTTTTGAAACATGATCTACCGACAATAAGAATAAAGCATGCATACGGAAGCAAATAACAAACAAAATAAAATAAAATCACACAAAACATGGGTTGCCTCCCAAGAAGCGCTTTTCTTTATTTATGAGTCTTGTAGCTAGACTCAAAGTCATGGGTTACGTTTTCCTTTCCAATTTTTGTGCCAACTCAAAACATCTAACCCAATTCTCATCACGCTTGTATTCCGGGCCTAGATTCATGCAACCCGAATAGTATGTTCGCCTTTTCTCATAATAGGCGTCATCAGTAATTCCATCTTCCTTAACCTCATAGTGTCGAATCTCATCAATTTGTAGATTCTTGGTGCCCTTTAATTTTTCCTTCATGTGAGGCATCATAAAAGTGACCTTCTCTATCCCATCAGTAAACTGAGCTATCCCCTTCTCATGGTCGTAATACATCTTAGTCTTTTCAACAAAAGGTTGTCCTAGAACCATCTCTCCTAGGTGTGGATCTATAATGCCTCTAACATCTTCTAGGATTACGAAGTCGCCTTGATAAGTAAAATTTCCTATAAAGATGTGTACCCCTTTAACTCTCCTGACGAAATTGCATAGCCTATTAGAGTTGTAAGGGTCTTTCCTAGGGCTTAACCTTTCGTTCATTATCCAATTGTAATAGAGCCTAGACATGATATTCATAGGTGCTTTTAAGTCAATGTATGTATGCTCTCTAGACATGTACCCAATCATGCAAGAAATTTTTATGTTCCTGAAGTTATGCCTCCTAATCCGTGGCGTCTTTCTATATTTTGAGGGGCAAGGGTGTTGTAAAAGGAACCTATGGTAACTCAATTCATCCGGGGTTGGAGTGAAGTCCGTAAACTCAATTTTTATTTGGAGAGGCTTAATGAATTCCTTAAATGTGTTAACTTCTCTCTTTCTTCTTTTATGCGCTGTAAGCCTCTTGCTAACTTCTAAACGGCGATTCTCTAAATCCGTGAAGACCAAACTAGTACAAACAAAAACACGAAGAAATAAGATAGACTAAAGAGAACCTAAATATAAAAATAAAATCTTACTAGAAAGGAATCTAGCAAGTAGACCTAATAAAAAGAGATTCTAACCTAGACAATAACTATTCCCTGGCAACGGCGCCAAAAACTTGATGTGTAGGGATTGCACCAGGCTTTACCTCTCAAGGGATCTTGAGAAGCTTACAACCCCCACCAGGCAGTGTACCTGATCGTTGTAGTATAGTATAGTGACAAGTACCGGGGGATTGATCGTTCAGCTAGGAATAGTGTCGCTAGGATTAGAAAACCTAAATACTAGTTCTAAAGGTGAAGGATGATTATTTTTGTATTTTTATATTTTTTTAGAAAGCAAGTAAAAATCTCGGGTTTTAAGAATTTGGGCGGAATTAGTTGCTAATTAACTAACCCAATACTAAAGATGCAATCAAAATAAAATACTAGAAATGAAAATAAAACTAAATTAAACTAAGGTTGTGAGCAATAAGTGGAGAAATTGTGTTTACTTAGATTTCACTACTCCCTAGATATCTTTTACACGTTAATTACTTGTTATAGTTGCGTGGATGACGGATTGTATTCCTTAATACCATTCATGGGGTGGCGCACTTAACTCCCCAATCCTATGAGTGCCTACTTCACTCCTATGTCGAGCCGGCTAAGAAGCTCCTAACATGGGATCATTAGAATTTACTCATGCATTAAATACAACCAATAAAACCTAGTGCACGTCAGTTCATGTTTCCTAAGACGTTCAAGCATGTTACCATTTGGAGATCTGCCAGTTTTCTTAAGCCTAACATTGAAATCATTCATCCAATACAACCATAAACAAGTAATCAACACATAATCAACATCTAGGTTTCATTAGATCTAAGCAAACACAAGATAGATCTAGCCTAGCATGATGGAATTAAGACATGTACAAGATATAGACAACCAACACATAGACATATTGATTGAATTAGAAGAACACTTATCTCAATTACACATGAAAGGGTTCAAGGGCTGAAAACCCTTGAAAAACCTGTAAAATTCGTAATATGTTCGGCCTTAGGGTTTCTCCAAAACTTCTCTTTTTTTTTTTTTTTTTTTTTTTTTTTTTTTTTTTTTTTTTATGAATGAAAATTAGAAAACTATATATAGGAAATTGAGGCTGACGGCGTCAAGACCAAATAGGTGACGCCGTTATCTCGCCGCCAAAATAATTCTCGGACTGCCTTGATCTACATCTGACGCCGTCATGTATTAGCTTTTTCCAGGCCGTCACATATTTTACACTTGACGCTCTTCCTTGTGACGCCTTCATTTCAGTACTGGGCCGTCATGCAATTTACTCTTGACGCCGTCAAATTGTTACTCTTGACGCCGTCACCTACTGTTCCCAGCTTGGAAAATTAAGTCTTTGGCGTTTTCTTCACTTTAATGCTCCAAAAACGTCCGAATTGCTTCCTTTTCCAGATTTCTCTCCCAAAGTACCTAAAATCACAAAAGAAACAATTTAGGGCAATATTTGATTAGATAAATTCAATTCCGGGCTTAAATGACCCCCTAAAAGTGGTTCATTTTTCGCCTCATCATCTATGCAAAGACCACCACTTTTTGAACCAAATGGTTTTATATATTGGAAAAACCGCTTTGAAACTTACGTTAAATCAAAAGACATAGACCGTTGGTATAATATTATTGAAGGTGATCACAAAGGCACTTTTAAGGATATTGGAAGTGGTCAGGATGAGGATAGTGCACTTACTAAACATAGTGAGGATAAAAAAAAAATTGATTGCTAAAAATATTGAAGCTAAAATGATGCTTTATAATGTTTTACCAAAGAAAGAATATGAAAGGGTCTTTATGTGTAAAACCGCTAAAGAAATTTGGCAATCTTTAATAATCACTCATCAAGGAAACTTACAAGTTAAGGATAACAAAATTGATCTCCTTGTTCAACAATATGAACAATTTTCTATTCCCGAAGATGAAAGTATTGATAGTGCATTTGCTAGATTTAACACTATTATTACTTCGCTTAAAGCACTTGACGAATTGATTGATGCCAAACCACCTAACTTAAATTAACCAAAGAATGGTCAACTAAGTCAAATAGCCTAGATCAATACTCCGGGTAATATAATGTATCACCGGGTCGTTAAATCCCGTTGAGGTGTGAAATGTAACTTTAGCGTATTCGTAATCGGGTGTTATTCACGGAAAAGGGTTTGCTGTGAGAATTATTTGGATATTATTAACAAAAATAGCTTAGGAAAGCTATTTGAATGATTACTTGAACTTAGATCGAGAAGAAATCACCTAAAAATTAAAAACCGTACGTTTGCCGAAGACGTGGACAAACGTACAAAATGTGAGAACGGTAATCAGGAAAGGCTACTGATATGAAAATTACTTTTTTATAAACCTAATGATAAGAGAAAATTTTTGGAAATTTAAAATTAATTTTTACACTAATTTAATAATTACTATTAATTAAATACTATTTTTCTAATTACTTTTAATTAACTAAATTAACCTAAATTCTAAATAATTATGAAATTAACTTGGAAAAATCAAAATTAAACTTAGAAAAATCTAAAATACTATAAAACTAATTTTAGAAATGAAAATATATTTTTAAGACTATTTAATTAATTATTACTAATTATTAATTACTTTTTAATTATTTAAAAATAATCTAAATTCTAATTAATTATTAAATTACACTAGAAAAGTGAGAATAAAATTTGAAAAACTTAAAAATAACTAAAAACTAATTTTAAAATTTAGATTATATTTTTCTGATTTACTAATTAATTATTATTAATTATTAACTATTTAATAATTACTAAAAACTACTTTTAATTAAGAAAAATACTAAATGACAAAAGAAAAATCTGAAAAATTTACAGAAATAGTTTTTACACACCAGAAGCCTAGGAAAATTGTAAAAATGGAATTTGCTTATAAATAAGCTGATGAATAAGCCAAATGGCTTAAATAGAAGCTATCACTTCTATTAAGTTGGGCTTATTTGAGATTTTCTTTTTCCAAACTGCTTAATACAACTTATTAGACAACTTTTGTGAAGTGACTTTGACTGAGGTCAAGGAAATAAGCACTTCAAGTGCTTATTACCTTAACAGTTGACTTTTTGTTGACCAAGAGTGAAATAAGCTCAAATGAGCTAATGTGGGGCCCACTCTGGTGAAAACAGATATAAACAAGTATAATGAACAAACTTAAACAAGTATCACACAAATAAGCCAAAGAAATAAGCCACAATACCAAAATAAGCACTTGGCTTATTTGGTTCTGAGACAGTTGAGGGACAGACTTTTGGGGTCAAACCAGGTAGGGTCCACTGATCTTATGGTCAAATAAAGGGTCAACCCTTGATCCTGGGTAGGAGGGGGGTTGAATGGTGCAAATTAGGATCTGTGGGACCCACTGGGTCAGTCACAAAATGCCACCAAAGTTGGGGTTGTGAGACAAGTCTGCTGATACAGGGCAAGTTCTTGCCCTGCAACTAACTTTGAGGCCAGGTGGGCCCTCCTAAACAAATTCCATAAAATCTAGAAAAATTCTCAAAAATCAACAAAGTGGTAGAGATTCAACTTGTAAAAACTCAGACTCTAAAACCTAGTATCCATCAAATTACAGACCTCCAAAGTTTGATTAAAATCTGAGAATGCTCAATTGACTTTTTGGAGAAATTGCAAGGTTTGACTTTAGTGAACTTGTGTGACTGATTTAATGACTTAGAATGATATATTAAGCTGTGTGCAAGTTAATTTAAGTAAACAAAACACTTTATGAATTGGTTTGATGGAATTTTCACTTCAAAACTCACCACAGTTGACTGTGGTGAGCAATACCTTGTGATTTTGACTTTGGGAGAGTTTATGACCAAATAAAATGTTTCCCTGAGCTTGTATACAACTAATAGAACTGATGAACCAAAGAACTACTCAAATAAACAAGCAATGCACACAAACAATCTATAACCAAACACCCCTAATCAACACATAAAGCTATGAAACTTGGTTCAAATCATCACAAACTACACCCTAGTGATTACTACTATCTAATAAACAACTATAACACTAATTTTAGCACAGATAAAACACTAGAAATACTTCTTAAGTTAAGATGACAAAAATGAAATATTGAGATCTTACAAAGCCTTCCAAGCTCAGTCCAAGAACCAAGGAACCTCAAACACCAAACCTATGTGGTTTCCACAAACCTCTAACCCACAGCCATCCTTGATTCACTGTGCTCCTTGCTCATTCATTAAGTGATCACCAATTTTTTATTTATTTTTTATTTTTTTCTTGATTTTTAGCAATTATTAAAAACTGCTTAAAGATAGTTTACACAAGCTGATAAAGCTTATAAATCCTTTTTATCTGAGTTTGTGAGAGCTTCTGAGTAGATTAAACATACATTAGATTACTTGATTAGAACTTGAGATTTTGAAATGAGACTTTGAAAAGTGAAAAATGAGAATTAACTTAAAACCAAACTTTCATTAATAATAAAAGGTACAAATACATTGAAAATAAACTGAAACTATATGAAAACTAGAAAATTACACACTAATGAGCTTCTATGAGCTTTTTTATATATAACGACCTAAAATAATGCCTAAGGTCTTCCACATGGCTTCAATTTGAAAACTGAGAGTCCCAATGTCATTTTGTTGACCCTCTGACCAAATCCCCATCGTTCAATTAGGTTATGATTGATCCTAGCCTTTGATTGGCACTTTGGCGCCAAAACCATGTCGGGCAATTCTGAGTGGTGTTGGTGAGGGGTTTGGTGATGCATTTATGGTGGTGGAGTTGTTAGGTGGGGCTATTAATTGTGGGGGGGCTTGGTTGGTGAAAAGGCGAGGAGGGGGGATGGATGTGTACCCTGGTTTTGCGCATGCTTGTTGGGGGAGAAGACGGGTCAACGCAAATTTGACCGGGGGTTATTTAGAACGGTTAGGAGGGGTTGGGCTAATGTTGTTTGGGCCTGGGTTGTGTAGCTGGATCAGACCAATGCTTGGGTTGGGTTTGGTTTTTGGATTAAATAAAAATAGGGTCCGGTTGGGTAATAGTTAACACAAGGACCATTTTTGTAAATCCTTCAAAGTTGAGGGGGCTGAAGTGTAACTTATCCAAGGTACCCACAAGGACTAATGTTGCCAATAATCATAACTTCAAGAACCATTTTGGCATATTTCCAATTTTCAAAATTCCAAAACTTTCCCAGGGACCACTTTTGCCATTTTTGGATTTTTCAGGGACTAATTATGTAATTTTGGAAAACTTGCAACCCAAATGTAATATTTTGTGAAATTGACTTTCAAAACCTTGGGTTGACTTTTTCTTTCAAAATAAATGCTTAGGGACTAAATTTGACAAGTTTTGAAACTTGGGGGACTGAAACTGCCAATACTGCAAACTTTGTACGTTTTTTCTTTGTTTTTGCACATTTTGCTTTCAAAACACATAAAACACAATCCCTGGGATAATTTAAGTATTTTGGTATCTTTTTGATTGTTTTTGTGCGTTTTGGCAGTTTAAATATATCAAAAACGATGAGTGTTTGAGCACTCATCAATCCCCCACACTGAACTATTGCTAGTCCCTAGCAATCTTTTTAGAAAACTTGATGGATTTTAAACTCTTTACCAAAAGCCATCACTTCTGGAGTAGCCAGGTGTAAGAACTGTGGTACACCTGATAACCGTGTGATTTTGAGCAAACCACCAGCTTCCAACGGATTTGTTAAGTCTTTACCAAGAGCCGTTTGCTCCTGGACTAGCCAACTCTTGATGGACCTAGTCAACATCTTGGTGAGCTGATTACCAATTATGGATTTTCCACGGCCTTTACCACAAGTCATAATCTTGCGGGCTAGCCAACTCATTTGTTTTCGGGGAGTTGATGAACCATACAATTTTGGGCAAATTGCCAGCCGTCAACGGATTTGATTTATCTTTACCAAGAGCCGTTTGCTCTTGGATTAGCCAATCCCTTTTGTCGTTTAGACAAGGCGGACTGATTACCACAAAAATTTTGAAATAAAGTGAAAAATTTTGAAAATTTTGGCCAAAAACGGGGGTACTTGAAAGATATTTTGATAAAATTCGTTAGAATTTCCCCCCACACTTAGAAATGAATATTGTCCTCAATATTCAAAGTCCCGGCTATTATGCCGAAGCTATGAACGTAAAAAGCCAAGATTCGAATCTAACTGCGAAAATACCAATTTTCACTTTATTTCTATATATACATCTTTTTTTTTTTTTTTTTTTTTTTTTTTTTTTTTTTTTTTTTTTTTTAGAGCTTTATATACATATATACATTTTTTTTTTAAACAGGGGGGGGGGGGGGGTTGGCCATTCCCCCACACTAAGTGGTAGAAAATAGAAAGAATCAGAGATACGGGTGAAAACCCGTATTGTTGCTAGTTTTTGATCATCGAGTCGCTAGCTTGACTCTATCCCCGAATTCAATTGTCCTTGGGGAAAGTTTGGAGATCCGGGACGACCATGGATGGTACGTCCTCTCCAAAGTAGTGCTTTAACCGATGTCCATTCACTTTGAAGTTAGGACCGTCATTTTGAGATAATTCGACGGTACCATAAGGATAAACTTTTGTGATAGTGAATGGACCAGTCCATCGGGTTTTGAGCTTTCCCGAGAAGATCTTGAGTCTAGAGTTGAAAAGAAGGACTCGATCACCAACGTTAAAAACGCGGTTTTTGATTTTTGAGTCATGAATCTTCTTTATCTTTTGTTTATAGATCAAAGAGTTCTTGTAAGCTTGATCACGAAGTTCGTTTAATTCATTGAGTTGAACTTTTCTGTGATCACCCGCTGTTCTGAGGTCGAAATTGGCATGCTTGAGGGCCCAATAGGCCTTGTGCTCAAGCTCGATCGAAAGATGGCACGCTTTCCCGTACACAAGTTTATAAGGCATACACCCAATGGGTGTTTTGTAAGCCGTACGGAAAGCCCAAAGTGCATCATCTAATTTGTCCGACCACGATGCACGATTCTCACATACAGTTCTTTCCAAGATTCTTTTAATGCCCCGATTGGACACTTCGACTTGTCCACTCGTTTGAGGGTGGTACGCAGTAGAAAGACGGTGAGTCACACCGTACTTTTGCATGACTTTGTTAAATTTGTCATTACAGAAGTGCGTACCACGATCACTAATAATAGCACGTGGAGTTCCGAATCGGGCAAAAAGAGCTTTTAAAAATTTCACGACTACTCGGGCATCATTTGTGGGTAAAGCTTTTGCTTCAACCCATTTTGACAAGTAGTCAACTGCCACGAGTATGTATTTGTTTCCGTGAGAGGATGGAAATGGCCCCATAAAGTCGATGCCCCAGATATCAAAGATCTCACAAACTTGAATTGCATTCTGAAGCATTTCATTTTTTTGTGAAATATTCCCATGACGTTGACAAGCGTCACAGGACTTGACCAAATCTTGGGCATCCTTGTAGATCGAGGGCCAATAAAAGCCTGAATCAAACACCTTTTTGGCGGTGTAGTTGGGATTGTGGTGGCCCCCCGTGGGACCAGCATGGCAAGCCTTTAAAATTTCAGTGGCTTCCTGACCATACACACACCGCCAGATGACTTGATCCGCGCATATCTTGAACAAGTAGGGGTCGTCCCAAAAGTAATGTTTGACATCTTTGAAAAATTTATTTTTTTGTTGGGACGACATCCCTTTCACAATAAAGTTACCTGCAAGATAGTTTGCAAAGTCAGCAAACCATGGGGTAATCGAGTCTTCACGAAATAAAACCACATTGAGGGTTTCGAGAGGAAATGTTTCATTTATTTCCTTTTTCTCGAAAGCATTTTGGTGAGGGTTTTCAAGACGGGAGAGATGATCAGCAGCTAGGTTCTCAGCTCCTTTTTTATCACGAATAATGATATCAAATTCCTGAAGGAGGAGAACCCATCGGAGGAGTCTCGGCTTTGCATCTTGTTTTGCAAATAGATACTTCAAAGCCGAATGATCCGTATACACTATGCTTTTAGTCAGAATCAGGTATGGCCGGAATTTTTCAAAAGCATACACCACAGCTAATAATTCTTTTTCAGTGGTGGTGTAATGACTTTGAGCCTCGGTCATAGTTTTGCTGGCATAGTGTATAGGCTGAAAATGTTTTGTTTTGCGTTGCCCCAAGACTGCCCCTATAGCATAATTACTAGCATCACACATGAGCTCGAAGGGCAAGTCCCAATCGGGGGCAACAAGAATCGGTGCCTCGGTAAGCCTTTTCTTTAATGTTTCAAAGGCTTCGATGCACTCAGGGGAGAAGATAAAAGGAGCATCCTTCTCGAGGAGATGGGTCATAGGCCGGGCGATTTTAGAAAAATCTTGAATAAACCTACGGTAGAAACCAGCGTGACCCAAAAAGCTCCTAACACCTTTCACAGTCGTGGGATGAGGCAATTTTGCAATGACGTCCACTTTGGCATGGTCAACCTCCATCCCATTCTTTGAAATTTTATGGCCGTGCACAATGCCCTCTTTGACCATAAAGTGACTCTTCTCCCAATTTAGACATAACTTTGTGTCTTCACAACGTTTTAGCATGCTGTCTAAATGGGAGAGACATGATTTAAACGAATCCCCAATGACCGAGAAATCATCCATAAAGACCTCCATACTTTTCCCGATCATGTCGGAAAAAATGGCCATCATACATCTTTGAAACGTGCCCGGAGCATTACATAAGCCAAATGGCATACGTTTATATGCGAAAGTTCATAGGGGCACGTAAAAGTGGTCTTTTCTTGGTCTTGCGGGTCAATGGGAATCTGAAAGTAACCCGAGAAACCATCGAGGAAGCAATAGTACTCATTCCCCGCTAATCTCTCGAGCATCTGATCCATAAAGGGCAGAGGAAAATGATCCTTACGGGTGGCGTCATTCAATTTACGATAATCAATGCAGACGCGCCACCCCGTAACCAAGCGAGTTGGAATTAACTCATTTTCCTCGTTTGTGACAACAGTAATGCCACCCTTTTTTGGAACACAGTGAACTGGGCTGACCCAAGGACTGTCCGAGATAGGGTAAATCAATCCGGCATCAAGAAGTTTAAAAACCTCTTGTTTGATAACCTCGTGAATTTTTGGATTCACCCTTTTTTGATGTTGGACCGCAGGTTTGAAGTCATCCTCCATTAATATCTTGCGAGTACAAAACTCAGGGTCGATGCCCTTGATATCGGAGAGACGCCAAGCAATTGCTCATTTATGAGACTTCAAAACCTGTATAAGAGCAGCCTTTTCCTCAACACTTAAGTCTTTAGCAATAATGACGGGTAATTTATCATCACCCTCCAGAAATGCATACTCAAGGTGAGGCGGCAAGTCCTTAAGTTCAACCGCGGGAAAGTCATCAGTTTTCTCAACATTTTTGACTTCCTCCTTATGAAGTGTTTGTGGTAGAACAGGAAGATGAGAGGGATCTTCGTTTAACAATTTTTCCAGCAGGTGAATATCCCTCTCGAGGTCGATCTCTTGGTTATCAATTCCATCGGGAATCGAATCACTTTTGAGAAAGGCCTCAATTTCTTCTAAGAAGATGAAGTCACTTCCCTCAAACGGAGTGAGGGAAGGAGAAGAATTGGCAATAATGGGGTGAGAAGATGGAGTGAAGTTTTCACTCGAAGAATCATCGACAAAACCTAAAACCTCTTGAGCGTACTCCTCAGACGCGACATCAATGACATCAATTCGGTTAACCGTTTCGGCGTCATAGTTAGAGGAGTACCTCGAAGTTTGATCGAGGTTAAAGGTTACAGCTTCATTACCAACACGAAGAGTTATTTCCTCTTCGTGCACATCAATTAACGCACGACCCGTCCTTAAGAATCCTCTCCTAAGAATGAGAGGAACTCGTGGGTCAGCATCGAACTTAACAACAACGAAGTCAGCGGGGAAATGGAACTTTCCTACTTTCACGAATACATCTTCGGCAATGCCGAGAGGACGAGAGATTGAACGGTCGGCAAGCTCGAGAGTCATGCACGTAGGAGTGAGTTGAGGAAGAGATAGTTTCTCCCACACTGAGTAAGGCATCAGGTTGATGCTAGCGCCAAGATCAGCTAAGGCGAAGCACTCAACCATCCCAGGGAAAACACATGGAATGAGAAATCTCCCAGGGTCTCCAAGCTTCTTGGGAAGCTTCTTTAAAATAACTGCTGAGCAGTTTTCGTTCAATGGAGTCTTTGCCATTTCGTACAATTTTTCCTTGTTGCTTAACAAGTTCTTGATCATCGATGCGAATTTGGGCATCAGGATGATAGCATCCGCAAGGCTAACGTCAAAGTGCAAATCTTGAAAGATTTGATAAAACTTATCCATTTGGTGACTAGCCTTTTCGCGGAGCTTTTGCTCATTAAGTCTTGACGGGTATGGTAGTGAAGGTTTGGATTTAGGGTTCTCTCCAGGAGTTGTTGATGGTTCAAATACAACTCCCGGTTTTGGTACAAGTCCAGATTTTGGTACAATTTCCGGAACAACCTGAGGGTGGACGTGTGCGGTACTTCGTGGGCTAGTAAATTGCACCTTGTCCGTGGTTGCCTCAGGCTCAATTTCAACTTCCTCGGGGTAAAGAGGAGGAGGAATAGGAGGGACTGGCGGCACTTCATAAGCTTTACCACTTCGTGTAGTAATAGCTTTGAGTTCACCCTTGGGGTTAACAACTGTATTAGCCGGGAGACCTCCTGATATAGAGGGTGGAGTGAGATGATTCATAAGACTGGCAAGCATATTTTCAATCTTGCCTTGATTTTGATCAATTTTGTTGTTTGTTTGCATCAACTCACTCTTCAGCTCTTGACCCTGTTTGGTTATTGATGATTGGAAATCATTTTTCAAATTTGAGATTTAATTTTGCATTGCCCTCATTTTGGTCTCATTAACTTTGATGTAGTTATTGAGCTCGTTTGGGAGGGGATCTTGATAATTTGGAGCTGAATACCCTTGATTACCCCTTTGGGGTGGGTACTGATTGACGGGGGTAGGGTTTTGATTTTGTAAATTAGGCCCCCTTGGTGGATTAGGATTAAACCTATTTGGATTCTGAGGAAAACCGGGTGGCCACCCTGATTGCTAGCCCGGTAATTTGGATCCACTTGAGGACGGTATTGGTTACCTCCTTGGTTGGAATTGCCGGCTATTGCATTTACTTCGAATGGATTGCCTTCAGTGGCAGTGCAATTATAATATGAATGTGGACCACCACAAGTGACACAAACTTCTATCTTTTTGATTTCAGCCTGTGGAGAAGGAGAAGAATCTTTCTTGCTTTGGGCGAGAACAAATGCATGGACAGCTTCCGTGAGTTTATCAAGTCTAGCATCGGTGCTAGACTGAGCCACGGGTGATGAAGAAGGAACAACATCCCTTTGGGAACAAACCGATCTGCTTCGGGGAATGCGAACCTTAGATTTATTCTCAATGATTTCTAAAGCATCCTTTGTGGTGCGATTCAAGAAGTTACCTCCAGCGGAGGCATTTAGAGAGTCTTGATCAGATTGGCTTACACCATTGTAGAAAGTATCAAGTGTCATGAGATCAGAGAAACCGTGGTGAGGGCATTTTCGGAGCAATTCCTTGTAACGATCCCATGCCTCACTAAAGGATTCATCAAATTTCTGCGTGAATTTCATGATATCATTCTTGAGACTTGTGGTTTTGGAAGGAGGAAAGAATTCATTCATGAACTTTTTCACAAGATCTTCCCATGTCTCAATAGATCGTGGAGGTTGTTTTTCAAGCCAAATCCGGGCTTGTCCCTCCAGGGAGAATGGGAAGAGAAGAAGTTTGATTGCATCAGAGGGAACATCTTTGCATTTGATGGTGTAAGTGATTTTATTGAACCATCGAATGTGATCTTGAGGATCGTCCCTCTCATAACCGTAGAATTGACGTGATGTGGCCAGATTTATTAATCCTGTTTTAAGCTCAAAATTATCGGCCGAATCAGAAAACGTTACGATATGGTTTTGTTGTTTTTTACTTTTTTTGGTGTTTTAACACTTTAGGAAAAGTGTCAATGACATTTTTATGTGTTTTGATTTTGAAAATATTCACAAGTGATGGTATTTGTACAATGAGTGAGGTGAGATAACACTAATCTCGAAAAACGCTACAGAAACGCGCACACCTCCCCGGCAGCGGCGCCATAAATTGATTGATGCCAAACCACCTAACTTAAATTAACCAAAGAATGGTCAACTAAGTCAAATAGCCTAGATCAATACTCCGGGTAATATAATGTATCACCGGGTCGTTAAATCCCGTTGAGGTGTGAAATGTAACTTTAGCGTATTCGTAATCGGGTGTTATTCACGGAAAAGGGTTTGCTGTGAGAATTATTTGGATATTATTAACAAAAATAGCTTAGGAAAGCTATTTGAATGATTACTTGAACTTAGATCGAGAAGAAATCACCTAAAAATTAAAAACCGTACGTTTGCCGAAGACGTGGACAAACGTACAAAATGTGAGAACGGTAATCAGGAAAGGCTACTGATATGAAAATTACTTTTTTATAAACCTAATGATAAGAGAAAATTTTTGGAAATTTAAAATTAATTTTTACACTAATTTAATAATTACTATTAATTAAATACTATTTTTCTAATTACTTTTAATTAACTAAATTAACCTAAATTCTAAATAATTATGAAATTAACTTGGAAAAATCAAAATTAAACTTAGAAAAATCTAAAATACTATAAAACTAATTTTAGAAATGAAAATATATTTTTAAGACTATTTAATTAATTATTACTAATTATTAATTACTTTTTAATTATTTAAAAATAATCTAAATTCTAATTAATTATTAAATTACACTAGAAAAGTGAGAATAAAATTTGAAAAACTTAAAATTAACTAAAAACTAATTTTAAAATTTAGATTATATTTTTCTGATTTACTAATTAATTATTATTAATTATTAACTATTTAATAATTACTAAAAACTACTTTTAATTTAGAAAAATACTAAATGACAAAAGAAAAATCTGAAAAATTTACAGAAATAGTTTTTACACACCAGAAGCCTAGGAAAATTGTAAAAATGGAATTTGCTTATAAATAAGCTGATGAATAAGCCAAATGGCTTAAATAGAAGCTATCACTTCTATAAAGTTGGGCTTATTTGAGATTTTCTTTTTCCAAACTGCTTAATACAACTTATTAGACAACTTTTGTGAAGTGACTTTGACTGAGGTCAAGGAAATAAGCACTTCAAGTGCTTATTACCTTAACAGTTGACTTTTTGTTGACCAAGAGTGAAATAAGCTCAAATGAGCTAATGTGGGGCCCACTTTGGTGAAAACAGATATAAACAAGTATAATGAACAAACTTAAACAAGTATCACACAAATAAGCCAAAGAAATAAGCCACAATACCAAAATAAGCACTTGGCTTATTTGGTTCTGAGACAGTTGAGGGACAGACTTTTGGGGTCAAACCAGGTAGGGTCCACTGATCTTATGGTCAAATAAAGGGTCAACCCTTGATCCTGGGTAGGAGGGGGGTTGAATGGTGCAAATTAGGATCTGTGGGACCCACTGGGTCAGTCACAAAATGCCACCAAAGTTGGGGTTGTGAGACAAGTCTGCTGATACAGGGCAAGTTCTTGCCCTGCAACTAACTTTGTGGCCAGGTGGGCCCTCCTAAACAAATTCCATAAAATCTATAAAAATTCTCAAAAATCAACAAAGTGGTAGAGATTCAACTTGTAAAAACTCAGACTCTAAAACCTAGTATCCATCAAATTACAGACCTCCAAAGTTTGATTAAAATCTGAGAATGCACAATTGACTTTTTGGAGAAATTGCAAGGTTTGACTTTAGTAAACTTATGTGACTGATTTAATGACTTAGAATGATATATTAAGCTGTGTACAAGTTAATTTAAGTAAACAAAACACTTTATGAATTGGTTTGATGGAATTTTCACTTCAAAACTCACCACAGTTGACTGTGGTGAGCAATACCTTGTGATTTTGACTTTGGGAGAGTTTATGACCAAATAAAATGTTTCCCTGAGCTTGTATACAACTAATAGAACTGATGAACCAAAGAACTACTCAAATAAACAAGCAATGAACACAAACAATCTATAACCAAACACCCCTAATCAACACATAAAGCTATGAAACTTGGTTCAAATCATCACAAACTACACCCTAGTGATTACTACTATCTAATAAACAACTATAACACTAATTTTAGCACATATAAAACACTAGAAATACTTCTTAAGTTAAGATGACAAAAATGAAATATTGAGATCTTACAAAGCCTTCCAAGCTCAGTCCAAGAACCAAGGAACCTTAAACACCAAACCTATGTGGTTTCCACAAACCTCTAACCCACAGCCATCCTTGATTCACTGTGCTCCTTGCTCATTCATTAAGTGATCACCAATTTTTTATTTATTTTTTATTTTTTTCTTGATTTTTAGCAATTATTAAAAACTGCTTAAAAATAGTTTACACAAGCTGATAAAGCTTATAAATCCTTTTTATCTGAGTTTGTGAGAGCTTCTGAGTAGATTAAACATACATTAGATTACTTGATTAGAACTTGAGATTTTGAAATGAGACTTTGAAAAGTGAAAAATGAGAATTAACTTAAAACCAAACTTTCATTAATAATAAAAGGTACAAATACATTGAAAATAAACTGAAACTATATAAAAACTAGAAAACTACACACTAATGAGCTTCTATGAGCTTTTTTATATATAACGACCTAAAATAATGCCTAAGGTCTTCCACATGGCTTCAATTTGAAAACTGAGAGTCCCAATGTCATTTTGTTGACCCTCTGACCAAATCCCCATCGTTCAATTAGGTTATGATTGATCCTAGCCTTTGATTGGCACTTTGGCGCCAAAACCATGTCGGGCAATTCTGAGTGGTGTTGGTGAGGGGTTTGGTGATGCATTTATGGTGGTGGAGTTGTTAGGTGGGGCTATTAATTGTGGGGGGGCTTGGTTGGTGAAAAGGCGAGGAGGGGGGATGGATGTGTACCCTGGTTTTGCGCATGCTTGTTGGGGGAGAAGACGGGTCAACGCAAATTTGACCGGGGGTTATTTAGAACGGTTAGGAGGGGTTGGGCTAATGTTGTTTGGGCCTGGGTTGTGTAGCTGGATCAGACCAATGCTTGGGTTGGGTTTGGTTTTTGGATTAAATAAAAATAGGTTCCGGTTGGGTAATAGTTAACACAAGGACCATTTTTGTAAATCCTTCAAAGTTGAGGGTGCTGAAGTGTAACTTATCCAAGGTACCCACAAGGACTAATGTTGCCAATAATCATAACTTCAAGAACCATTTTGGCATATTTCCAATTTTCAAAATTCCAAAACTTTCCCAGGGACCACTTTTGCCATTTTTGGATTTTTCAGGGACTAATTATGTAATTTTGGAAAACTTGCAACCCAAATGTAATATTTAGTGAAATTGACTTTCAAAACCTTGGGTTGACTTTTTCTTTCAAAATAAATGCTTAGGGACTAAATTTGACAAGTTTTGAAACTTGGGGGACTGAAACTGCCAATACTGCAAACTTTGTACGTTTTTTCTTTGTTTTTGCACATTTTGCTTTCAAAACACATAAAACACAATCCCTGGGATAATTTAAGTATTTTGGTATCTTTTTGATTGTTTTTGTGCGTTTTGGCAGTTTAAATATATCAAAAACGATGAGTGTTTGAGCACTCATCACGAATCTTTTTGTAACAAGAATTTTGTCAGGAAATTTCTTAGAACACTCCATCCGAAGTGGAGAGCCAAAGTGATGGCAATTGAAGAATCTAAAGATCTTTGAAGCATGTCAATTGACGAGCTAATTGGAAACTGATGGATCTAAACACACTACCTTGTGTTATAATGATACTTTGAATGATACTAACAAGTATGCGGAATATACTTGTTAATACTTAGAAGGTTTGTTTGAATGTTTGATTGTGAGTTGTATATGAATGAACAAAGTTGTATGAACACAGAATACTTAACCAAACTATTAGCTCCAATATTATTAATGATGATAATACGAGTGATCTAGAATATCACTAGGTTTACAACTTGAAGCTCTATGAATTGATACGTGCATAAGCTAAACCTAGGACCTCCTTTTATAGGACATAAGGAGTCCTGTACAAGATAAGTATAAGCATAGAATAATAGAATATACACAAGATCTTTTCTATACTTATCTATACACACGTTTCCTAACAATTATCCTGCAGCAGTGGTAATGATATGTACTAGCAGTGGTAATGTGTTTCCACTGCTAGTGCATTCTTTAACAGTTGTAATCTTCATGCTGATCAGTGGTAACTGTTAGTATAATCCTCCCCTAAACTTATGATTTCTATGCAAATACATAAGTTTCTTCAGGCAATCAGCATCACTGAGGATATAGGGAATTCTTCCAAACACTTCATTTTCTTCTTAAAGCCTGCATAGCTCTTGAACACTGATCTTGTATCTTCTATATCAAAGCTCTGACTTTCTCAGTGTCTTCATGAACTCTTAATCTTGATGTCAACATTGCAGTAAGGGTTACAGCTCTAAGTGGATATTCCTTTTTAGCAAACATGAATACATCCATTCCAGCTTTTGTAGAAACATGATGAACTTCACATGAATTACAGTATGACCATGTGGTATTCAGATCTGTAACTTCAAACTTCCAGTAACGGTCATTAGGATCTGGTTCATAAAGTCTCCTTAAATCAACCCATAGCTGCATTTCCTTTATATCTTTGAAGTTATCAGCCTTGAATCTTTCTTGAACTAACTTCCAAAGCATATCAAGATCACTTCTATCACAAGCTTTAATAAGATCTTCAAACTGAATGAAAGATGAAGTTTCACCTCCCAATCTTGTTATCTTCCATGTTGGAGCAAAATTCTTTGCTGTGTAACTTTCCCAATCAATAATGGGATGTCTAACTTGTAGAGGATCTGGATAGAAATCTTCTTCTTCTATCACTATCATAGCAGTCAGCTGATCTTCTGTATGTTTCTCATATTGAGATTCTTCTTCTTGAGCAAATCTTGTCTTCTTAGTTATTTTTTGTTTAGAAGCTGTAGCTTTCCTTTTAGACTTAGGAAATCTTCTTTCTTCTTCTTCAAAATTTATAGGAATAAAATCACTATCTTGTCTTTTAAGCCTGTAGAAGATCCCTTCAATCCTATCATGAGACATTCCTTTGAATTGAGACATTTTCCAATTTCCAACATGACAGCAATAAGTCTTCATCTCTGCAATAACTTGTGCCTTGGTTGGTTGTCTTGGTTTCTTTTGACCTTTTCTGACTTTTCCAATAACTTCTTCAAGTGTTTGTTGATTCTTCATTTGGATAAAATCAGATAATTGAGCTGATCTTTGTTCTTCTGTCAGAGTCTTATCAGCAACAAGCTCAATTGCCTTCTTCTTGACCACTGGATCATTGGCAATCATGTATTCAATCTCTTCCTCAGTTGGCACATATGTGAACATTGGAGCTTTTTCCCTGAGAACTATAGGTGGAACAGTGGAAATTAGATTAGGTGCAGTGGTTTCCAACTTATCCAACCTTTTTGCCTCCATGAAACTTGCAATCTCCAACTCATCTTGCCTTTTCTTCTTTGTAGTTTCATCTTCCACTAATTTCCTTGCAACTTCAGCATCATAGTCTATCTGAGCTTGTTCCCTTCTGGAAATCTTCCTTGGTTGCTCAGTTTATTTGCTAGACATAACTGCTTTACCTTTCTCTTTTCTAATTCTTTCAGCTTCTTCCTCTGCAGTGGTAAAATTTTGACTAGCAGTGGGAAGTATTAACTCATCAGTGGAAAGATTTTGAGGATCTCCAACTAATTCATCAATCTTCAAATCTGAAGTGCCATAATCAAAGTCAGCATCAAAGTCATAATCATCCCCAAAATCAATTCTCCTCCCCTTAGTTTCAGCATCTGTCTTCCTCCCCTGTTTGGAAGAATTTCCCAAATCTGAAGTACCATCTTGAGGTGAGGATGGGGATGAGAGCACAAGTTTGGTAGATCTTTGCTTCTTTAACCCCTTAACTTCTTCCTGCAAAGTCTGAATCTCTGCTTTCAATTGAGCAAGCTCTATGGCATGTTGTTGCTTTGTCTGTGCCAGATCTTTCTCCAGAGCTTGAACCTGTTTGACTAATTTGGTATAAAGTTCCATCAATTCATTAGTTTGCACACTACCCTCAACACTTCCAACTGTGTGACCTATTGGGAGAGGTGAATCATAGGGCAATGGTTCAGATTCTTTTCTAGTTGGACTAGATTGAAGCCTAGATCCACCACTACTTGTTCCTAAACCAAAAGGCTCAGAATCAGACAATGTTGTGATGGGAGGAGGTGACTGTTTTTGCCTCCTCTCATAAGTGTGAGTAAATGCAGGGGTGTGTTGGATAGGTGGAACAACAATAGTGGGTGTGTGTTGGGATACAACTGGGATTGTTGCATCTTCACCCTGTACCTGTGAAATCTTTGAAAGCATTTCAGGAAAAAGTGGCTTAACTTCCCCATTCTATCCTTCTGAAGCCTTATTCATATTTTGGAAAATTTTTGGCTTAAGACAGGGGGTTTTATAAACTCTTTTGTGGGTTTGCAGTGGAAATTCATTTAGCACTGCTTGCACAAACCTTGGATACATCAAAAATTTATATGAACTCTTTACATTGCCTTTCATACTATTAAAAATAAACTTTGAAAAATTGAAAGTCCTATATGTGGCTAAGCAAACCAAAGGGTAAGCCAATGTTGAACTGAATTGTTCATAAGAAGTTTTCTTAGGACTTAGGCAATGTAAAAGAGTATGAATTAAAAACCTCCAATGGGGACAGAAACATCCTTTTCTGAAAGTAACCTTTTTATCAGATGTATCATACCCCATTGTTGAAAGATGTTTATGAATGTCTGAATTTGGTAATGTGATGATACCATTGAGAGCATCCAATTGGAAAATTCTCCTCAAGGATGATTCAGTAACATCAATAGTTACCCCATCAACTATGGCTCTAAGAGCATCCACAGATTCATGTGTGTCTCTTTGTTCAATGGTTATGGACTCCACAGAGTTCCAGAACTGTTTGATTTGAGAGACATAGATTGTGGGATTTAAAGTTAAAGCATACCTAATATGGGTGGTATTGAGAAAGTCCATAATCTGATGAAAAACAGGGCCACTCTTTTCGTTAGACTTCTGCAAGTAGGCCACTTGGTTGTGCTCATCTGCAAAGTTTAATATTGCCATAGTTTTGTGAGAAAAAGATGAATGTATTAGTAATCTTGAATGGTGATCACGCCGTATGAGAGATAAAATATTTATACTAGTAGGGTTTTAGAGAAGGATGCGCAAAGAGAATTATCTTAAGAAAGTATTTATCTTTGGGAAAAGAATAAATTTAAAATAGGTAAGAAGATAATTCACAAAAATTAACCCTATTAATATGGAAAACACGGTTACTCTCAATGGCTAGTAAAAAATAAGATTACTGACACAACAGTTGTAACGGCTAGTTCATCAATGGTAAAAATTTCACTTGCAGTGGCAACTGTGAACTAGCAGTGGTAAATTTTCACAAAAATTTTCAAGAGCAGTGGTAAGTAAATCATATAAAAGTGCAACTGCTCTTAACATAGTTTTTAGCAAACTATCAGCTATCAACGGATTTGATATGTCTTTACCATGAGCCGTTTGCTATGGACTAGCCAACTCTTCATCATTTGGAATATGGTGAGTTGATAACCATATAGTTTTTGGTAAACTATCAACCATAAACGGATTTGTTAAGTCTTTACCAGTAGCCGTTTGCTCTGGACTAGTTGATTCTTATGTGGATTAGACATGGTGAATCAATAACCATTTGTTGTGAGTCTTAGTTACACACCATTTGATCAACTCTCAGCAAGAATATTGGTTATTTACCTGCACATGTTAGTATAAATCATATAATATGAATAACCAAAGTTTTAACAAAAGTTACTTTTTGACCAAGCCACTATTCCTAAAAATATCTTCCCAAAGTCAACCCGATATAGTAAATAATATCTGTATTTACTTCCCCAAACTACCAAAATAGATAAGAGTTATTGCATCTCTTAATTATCGCTAGGGTTTTGACTTTGCCTATAAAAGGGGCTTGAATCAACACAAATCTTCACCAAAACTTTTCATTAACATCACAAACCCTATAATCATCATGAGCCATTTCCCACTGATCTACATCTCTTAATATGATTCATCTGATGAAGAGATAAGCTATTATTCTGACTCAGAACAAGAATCTTCAGGATGGGGTAACTACTTTCCTCCATGTGCTTCAAGCTCAACAAACATGAAGCCAAATAAAAAGATTTCTACCCCTGCTCCTGCTCCATATCTTGAGTGCTACTCAAGTTCTTCTTCTTCTGATGATGAGCCATAAACTCTTTCCAAGGAGCTACAACAGGCACTGACAAAAGCCCTTGAATCAGCATTGGTAAATATGAAGTGGCCTGCCCCTGAGAAGCCTGCAAGACTCCAAAAGCCTCCAAAACAAGTGTTAGGTCTTGCTTGCCCAAGGAAGCAATCAAACTTTGATAACAAGAGGAAGAGTGCTCAGAAGGCAAAGAATGACTACCAGGAGAAGGGCAAGAAGCCAATAGAGTAGCTGGTGTAGGGTGTAGGGTGTTAGGATCTGTGTCTTTGGTGTTTGTTTATTGTACTCTCAGTTTATGGAATGTAACTCTTGAATGGTTCTATGATTAATAAAGTTACATTAGTTTTTCTTGTTTCCACTGTGAGAGCAAATATTTCCACTGCTTGATATATATTTCCACTGTTGTCTTTATCCGCTGCACTAAAGTTAGTGGACAAACATATACAAACAGACATGAAAAGTTAAGTACTAAAAACCTCCCCTCAACACTAAAAGTTAGTAGACATCAAAAGTTGATGGGTTAAGCATTCCAATACTTGTTACCAAGTACTGAAACCTACCCACATCAAGTCCTTTTTTTAATAAATCAGCATAGTTGTCATCAGTATGAATTTTGACAACTTGAATAAGCTTTTTCTCATAACAATCTCTTATAAAGTGATGTCTAATTTCAATATGTTTAGTTTTAGTGTGTTGAACAGGATTTTTAATTATGCATATGGTACTGCTATTGTCAATAAAAATGATGGTGTTCATGAAATTGTACCCATAGTCCAAAAGTTGATTTTGAAGCCATAAGACCTGAGCACAACAGCTTGCAACAGCAACATACTCTGCTTCAGTGGTTGAAGTAGCCACCATTGTCTGTTTCTTGCACTGCCATGACACCAATCTACATCCAAGAAATTGACATCCTCCTGTGGTTGACCTTCTATCCAAACTTTCACCAGCATAGTCACTATCTGAGTAGGTAACCAATTCCATAGGAGATTCTCTTGGATACCACAATCCTAGATTAGGATATGTCTTCAGGTATCTGAAAATCTTTTCCACTACAGCCAAGTGTGATGTCTTTGGAGTGATTTGATACCTTGCACAAGTACACACAACAAACATAATGTCTAGTCTAGATGATGTAAGATACATCAAAGAACCAATCATTGATCTATAAGTGTGAACATCCACTTCCTCTCCACTATCATCCTTCAAGAGAGGATGTGAAGTCTTATCAGCAGGAGTGCTTGAAGGCTTGTCATCAGTAAAATGGAACTTTTTGATAATTTCAGCCACATATTTGTCTTGACTAATAAAGATTCCATCTTGTCTCTGTTGTACTTGAAGTCCCAAAAAGAAAGTGAGTTCCCCCATAGAAATCATTTGAAACTCATCCTTCATCATCTTCTCAAATTCTTTGCACATCGCTGGCTTTGTGGATCCAAAAATAATATCATCAACATAAACTTGAACCAACAGGATATCATTTTTGTCTTTCTTGATGAACAAAGTCTGATCAATCTTCCCTCTATGAAACCCATTATTTAGTAGATAAGCAGCAAGGGTTTCATACCATTTTCTTGGAGCTTGATGTAAGCCATAAAGAGCCTTGACTAATCTATAGACTTTATTAGGATGTTCAGGATCTTCAAAGCCTGGAGGTTGTGAGACATAGACCTCCTCATCAATCTTTCCATAAAGAAAAGCACTCTTGACATCCATTTGATATACAGTAAAACCCATAAAAGATGCATATGCCAGGAACAATCTAATAGCCTCAATCCTTGCAACTAGAGCAAAAACTTCTTTATAGTCAATGCCCTCTTCTTGAGTATATCCTTGAGCAACTAGTCTAGCTTTATTCCTGATAACAATGCCTCTTTCATCCTTCTTGTTTCTCAAGACCCATTTTGTACCAATAACCTTCATACCATCAGGTAGATTACAAAGAACCCAAACCTTTTGAAGCTTGAATTGGAGCAATTCCTCTTGCATAGCCTCCACCCAGCTTGATTATTCCAGTGCTTTTTGCACACTCTTAGGTTCCACTTGTGATAGAAAACAGAAAAACAAACATTCATTCTTCTTTGCATGCTTCTTGGACTCATAAACTTCACTAATGAATCCATGATCATTGGTCATATTTGTTTGTTTTCTGGTCTTCACTCCTGATTGTAATTCACCAATCACGTTGTCAAGGGGATTTATTTTGTGAATTGAAGCTTGAGGAGCATGTGAAACATCATATGCATGTGGCATATTTGTGATTTCCACATCAGATATGATGGTTTCCTAAGCAACAGAAGTAGAATTTTCCACATTTGGACTGTCAGTGGAAACTTCAGGTGTAGCAGTGGGAAGTGGATTACCACTGCTTTCAGGAATGTCCTTGTTCTGAGCTTCTAAATTCACAACTTCTGCATCACCTTCTTTTCCAATAGCAGTTGAAGGTTGTGGATCTTCCTTCTTCGACACATCATCATTTTCTATGAATTCCCGTATTGGCATATTGATTTGATCTTTATTATCCTCAGAATCTTGAGTAGGTTCATCTTCATCAAGAAATTCTTCTGAACCTTCAATGTTGTTATCCCCAGTACCTGAAGCAACAGGTACATAGTTCATTGTGTTTGAGAGTGTATCAAGATCAAATAACCAATCAGGGCCTGCACCTGCAGTGTTAGCTTTATTTTCAAGGAACTCAACATGCAGATTCTCTTCAATCTTCTTAGTTCTTAAATTGTACACTCTGAATGCTTTACTAGCCATTGAGTATCCAACAAAGAAGCCTTCATCTGACTTTTCTTCAAATTTACCCAGAAGATCAATGGTATTGAGAATTGTGACATGACATCCAAATGGTCTCATGAAATCCAGGATAGGGGGTCTTCCTCTGAATAACTCATAAGGTGTCTTGTTCTTTGTTTTCACCACCAAAACCCTGTTCTGAATATAACAAGCAGTGTTAACTGCTTCAGTCCAAAATGTCACTGGTAGTTTAGAATCAGCTAATGGTTCTAGTAGCTTCAATCAGTGTTCTGTTTCTTCTTTTAGCTACACCATTTTGCTGAGGGGTTCTTGCAACACTGAATTCTCTCTTAATACCCTTCTCTCTGCAGAAATCATCCATAACTCTGTTTTCATTCACCCTGGTATTCCCAAAAACTTCCCTTCTTCCCTTGTGATAGTTACAGTAAGCATGAAGGTGATCAAAACTACCACAGATGTGACATGGTTTGTTGTTAAACTCAAAATCACTACCAAATTGTTGAGATTTTACATGATTCTAACTCCTCTTGTTGCCCCTAGGAGTTGATGACCTACTTCTGTACATCTCAGCATATCTAGTTGTGGGTCTAGTATGATTAGCTTGTTTCATAGGCTTTTCTTTTTCAACCTTAACAACCTCAGGAATACTCTTTTTAACTTCCACTTTAACTTTTTCAGGAACAACTGTTTTAGACTCAACTTTTACACATTCATCCTTAAGAGATGAATCACTAGCACTTTCATATGCATCAGCCTCAACCTTAACCTTTTCATTAGTAATTTCTTTGACAAATTTTGGGCCATAGGTCATGGTTGGTTCCTGAAACTCTTCTAACCCTATATGTGCTAAGTCAATACCAGGAGGTGATGGAACACCTCTTAGGGGTGGTGGAACAGACTTGTATCCTAAACCTGATTTGACTTTATTAACAACCTGTGCCTCCCAAATTTTGTCAATGCACTTAGATTGAGAAGGCGCTTGAAAGACCGGCCTTGAGAGGACATTCTCTTTCTTGATCAATTAGCCAAGATTTTGACCAGATACGAAATCCTATATGTTTTCATTGGCCTTCTTAATCTTATCTAACTCTTCTCTAAGAGCCTCATTCACAGCTATCTTATAATCTAAGTCTCTTCTTAAAACAGCAATATCATCACTAAACTTAGATTCATTAGCTCTATAGTGTTCTATCTGTGCTTCTAAAACAGCAAGACCTCTTTTATGATTAGCTAGATTATAACTAGTTTGATTTAGCTCTAACCTCTGTTCGTCATATTGCTCTTTTAGATTTTCATATTCTTTTAAAGCTTTACAAGTTCTAGAACAACCATTATTTGAATGTACCTTAGAGTCAGAAAAGGCCATAAGAGCAAGTTCAGTTGCAATCATTGCAGATTCCTCATCTGCTTCTTCTTCATCAGCCATATAGCTCCAATCATAGCTTACACCATCAATGGCCAGTAGAACTTTTGGTTCTTCAACTGTAGGCTTCTTCTTCTTATCCTGCTTGTACCAAGTAGACCTGTTATCTGACTTCTTTGGCTTCCTGCATTCCCTGGCAAAGTGTCCCATCTTGTGACAGTTGTAACACTCCACCTTCTTCTTATCAAAGCCTTCAGTCTCATTACCATTTATAATGATCTTCCTTCCAGTTCTCTTCCAGAATTTCTTTGCCTTTAAACTCAGCAATGCAACTTGCCATTTTATATCCATCTCTTCCATGTCATCTTCATCAACTTGATCCAAGTCTTCATGTGTCAGAATTGAACCATTGACTTGACTTGAGAGATAGGCATAAAAAGTAGAATCTCCAAGACCAGCAATTTGCTTCTTTGAACTAGCAGTGGTAACAATTCCACTGCCAGTGGAAACATCAATGTGAGCAGCATCCTCTTCATCATCACTATCAGCATCAGAATCATCAACCACAGATGATGAGATAAGAGCTAAGTTCCCTGAACTTGTACTTAGCTTACCAGCCTTCTTCAACCTCTGTTCAATAACTTTAAAGTTATTGTACAAATCATTGAGCTTCAATTTTCTAATTCAGGCTTGTCTTCCTAAACTGCAACATTGGTATGAAACTCAGGAGATAGACTTCTTAGAAACTTCAAATTGAGGTCTTCCCTTTCTACCTCAATTCCAAACACTGTGAGTTGTGTCATAATCTTCTGAAGCCTAGTGAAGATGCTGTCAATGGATTCATTACTTGTTGAACAAAAATTTTTGTAAGTTTGTTTCAACAAGGTCTTCTGTGTCTTCTTGGTAGAATCATTACCACAAAAAACATTGCAGATCTCTTCAAATAAAGTCTTTGCAGTCTTGTACTTACTGTAAGCTAAGATCTGATCCATAGGAAGGGTCATAAGCAACAAACTTCTAACTTTCAGATCATTCTTCTTCTGGAGTCTCTCATCAGATGTAACTGGACCTGTATTCACCTTCTGCACTTCCTTGCCATCAATTGTTTCTGTGGAAGTACTTGGCTTGAAAGAGTCTCCATACATAATGATTTCCCAGAGTGCATAGTCTTGCACCAAAAAGCACTATTCAATAATTATCCTCCACATCTCATAATCATTCAGTTTAAGCTTAGGAAGCTTAGCAGCAATGTTGGACTAATTGTTCTCCATCTCCATTGGATCTTGTGAGTATGAGTAAACTTCGGATCTTCTAACTCAAAGTATTAGAAACCTGTCTCTGATACCAGTTGATGGATCTAAACACACTACCTTGTGTTATAATGATACTTTGAATGATACTAACAAGTATGCAGAATATACTTGTTAATACTTAGAAGGTTTGTTTGAATGCTTGATTGTGAGTTATATATGAATGAACAAAGTTGTATGAATACAGAATACTTAACCAAACTATTAGCTCCAATATTATTAATGATAATAATACGAGTGATCTAGAATATCACTAGGTTTACAACTTGAAGCTGTATGAATTGATACGTGCATAACCTAAACCTAGGACCTCCTTTTATAGGACACAAGGAGTCCTGTACAAGATAAGTATAAGCATAGAATAATAGAATATACATAAGATCTTTTCTATACTTATCTATACACATGTTTCCTAACAATTATCCTGCAGCAGTGGTAATGATATGTGCTAGCAGTGGTAATGTGTTTCCATTGCTAGTGCATTCTTCAATAGTTGTAATCTTCATGCTGATCAGTGGTAACTGTTAGTATAATTCCCAACAGAAACCTCAAAGTTCATGAAATGGTAATGGAAGAAGATTTGGAAATAGTCAAAGGGAAGAAAGAAAAAGTCAAGTCTATTGCCTTGAAAGCTAGAGTTGAATCAAGTGTTGATGAAGAATCTAGTTCGGATAGCGATGATGAAGAATATGCCATGGCCGTTAGAGACTTCAAGAAGTTCTTTCGAAGACGAGAAAAGTTTGTAAGGCAACCTAGAGATGAAAAGAAAGCTTTCAGAAAAGATCGTGATGACAAGAAAGGAAAGGGCGAAAGAAAGTGTTTTAGGTGCGGAGACATAAGTCATCTCATAGGAGAATGTCCAAAACCACCCAAAGGAAAATCTCAAAGATCCTTTGTAAATGGTGCGTGGAGTGATAGTGAAGATGATGACGAGGAGCCAAAGAATGACGAGATTGCTCTCATGGCTCATGACTCAAATGTAGTACATTCCGACTCATCTTGTTCTTCTATTGATGATGACACGTTGCAAAGAGAATATAACAAACTTTGTGAACTAAGCTTAAAAATCATAAACAAAAACAAATTTTTGAAAACTGAAAAGGAATTTTTAGAAAACAAAGTTTATTAATTTAAAGAAAAAGCCAAACGTTTAGAAAAGAGTAAAATTATTGATACGATGTGTAAATCATGTCAAGAGCTTAAACTTGAAATTGAGAAACTAAAAATCACTCAAAATGATCTCATCAAACAAACCACAAAGTTTAAAAGATTCGATAAAAGTATTTCTTGTGCGGATGAAATAATGAAACTCCAAAAGTCTCCATTTGATAAAACAGGATTAGGATTTACAAAATTAGGAACATTAAGTAGTATAACTAAACAAGCGGAAAACGTACAAGAAAATAGTAAAACTGCTACAACAGCCCACTGATCCGGCGGAACCAAAAACAGGGTTCCGCCCGTTGATCAGAAAGGTTCCGCGGACTCTGCAGCAAAAAAGAATTTTTTTCCGTTATCTACTCGTACTGAGTTTGTTAAAGTCACACGAAAACCTGGTACTAGTTCAACAGAAACAAAACTAAAACCTGCTATTAAAATAGGAGTAGAATTTGCTAAAAATGAATTTAGAACTAGAACCATTCAACCTAGGCCTAAAACTCCTATTCCCAAATGCCCCTTTCCAAAGAGCAACTACAATGCACAACCAAACTATCAACATGGTTGGAACCAAAACCTACCTAGACATTACCAAGTTCCAATTTACATGTCTTGAACCCATATCCACAATTTCCATACATGGATCAAGTTAATAGTATGTTTAACCAAAATGGACCCATGAGATATTGGGGACCAAATGTTCGAGTGTTTTTTATAAAACAGGTATGCTTGAAAGTAAGTTTGGAACCGGATGAATGGATCAAGGATAGTGGTTGCTCTAGACATATGACGGTAAACAAAAGCCTCTTTTCAACATATCAAGAATATGACGGAGGTAACGTTACTTTTGGTAGCAAACTTAAAAGCAAAATCATCGAAAAAAGTACAATTTCTCATGACTTCATCTCTATTGATGTTGTCGCTCATGTTGACAACCTAGGTTTTAATCATCTCAGTATAAGTCAACTTTGCCGTAAAAAAGTATAACATCCTTTTTAGTGGAAATAGAAGTAAAATACTAAAAGACAGAATAACTATAGCAAAAGGTGTTCTAAAGAACAACGTATATGTCATGAAAATTGATCTGACATCTAGAGATAAACTTTGCCTCACCTCATTAGATGATTCCTCAACCCTTTGGCATCGATGCTTAGGTCATGCTAATATGAGACTCATTCAATCTCTATCATCTAAAGAATTAGTTAGAGACCTACCCAAGTTGAAATACGACCAACACTTTTGTGATGCTTGCAAAATTGGTAAACAAGTACATAGTAGCCATAAGGCTAAAAACATGGTGTCTACATCTAGGTTTCTAGAACTTTTACATATGGATTTGTTTGGTCCATCCGCTATATAAAGTTATAGAGGTAACTTCTACACTTTGGTTATAGTAAATGATTATTCAAGATATACTTGGACAAAATTTTTGAAAAGTAAAAACGAAGCTTTTGACCAATTTGAAATTCTTAGTAAGAAAATTCAAAACCAATAAGGAACTTGCATTGTGTCAATTAGAACGGACCACGGTTGTGTTGACAATGAAATACAATTTGAAAACCGGACGCTTCAAGAGATGAGTAGAACAATGCTTAACAAACAAAATATCCCTTAAAGTTTTGGTGTAATGCCGTCAACACATCATTTTACATTCTAAATCGAGTCTTAATTAGACCATTTTTGAATAAAACTCCATATGAATTATATAGAGGTAAAAAGGCTATGTTAGGATATTTTAGAGTGTTGATGAGACGTAAAGTGTACCGCTTTTAGGGGGTCATTTAAACCCTAAGTCGTGATTATTTGATCAAATGTTACCTCAAATCGTTTCTTTTGTCATTTTAGGTACTTTGGAGAAGAAATCTGGAAAAGGAAGCATTTTGGACGTTTTTTGAGCGAAAAGTGAAAAAATGATAAAGTCTCTAAAATCAAGCTGGAAAGAGTAACTGACGACATCACGCTTTAAAGGTGACAGCGTCACGCTTTGGCAAAAAGGTGGATATGAAGTTTACACGAGACGCGCCAAAATGATTTTTGGGATTAAAGAGTGACGGCGTCACCCTTTGGAACGCCTAGGCCATCACATGTAATTTACAAGGTGATGGCCCGGAAATATTATAACGTGACGGAATCAAGTTTAAACCAGATGGCCATCTAGTGTACTTCTAACGCCGTCAACCTTGGTCGACAGAAAAGTTGCCCATAAATATAACATTATAACTTCACTTTTTGTAAGCCCCCAACCCTAGGTCCGATTTTAGGGTTAGGGTAGGTGTTTTTCCAGCAACTTAGAGGGTTTCAATCACTCCAAAAACATCTTGTATTGGTTTATTGATTCTATCTTAATTATATCTTTCATTGTTATTGTTGCTTGCTCTTCATTGATTATGCTTTGCTAATTCACCTTGTGTCTACTTATGATTATATGAAACTTGTATATAATTAATTAGATCTTATTGATTCCTTGTTGATGTTTGAGTCTATCTTCATCAATTAAGGTGTGACAACTTCAATAGGTCTAGTTGATTTAGTTTATAATTATTGGTTCCTATTGTTTCTTGTTTTGATTGAATGATATCGATGTTAGGCTTAAGAAAACTAGCTAATCTCCTATTGGTAACTTGCTTGAACGTCTTAAGAAACATGAGTCGGATGTGTACTATGATTAATTGGTTGTATATAATGCATAAGTGACTACTAACGAGGCCATGTTAGGAGCTAGTTGTCGGCTCGACATAGGAAGAGGTAGAAGCTTATAGAGTTGGGGAAGATCGTACACGGCCCCACGAATGGTATTAAGGAATACAACCCGTCAATTAAAACAAGGTGTGACAATTAAATAGGTAGAATTAGATAGCTAGCAAGGAGTAATATATCATAGCTAGATACACTTGACTTCCCTCATGGAACTCTAGTTTATTTTCCTATACATTAGTTTAAGTAGTAGCTTTTGGGTTAGTTGATTAGCAACTAATTCTGCCCCTTCTTCCAAAACCCGAGATTTTTACTTGCTTTCCATAAAATTTAAAAATACAAAAAGAATCCTCCCTCACCTCTAGACCTAGTTAGATTAATTTCAATCCTAACGAACACTATTCTTTGAGTTGAAAGATCAATCCCCCGATACTTGCCACTTTACTATACTACAACGGTCAGGTACACTGCCTGGTGGGGATTGCAAGATTCTCAAGATCCCTTGAGAGGTAAAACCTTTTGTGAGGGCGCAATCCCACGCATCAAGTTTTTGGCGCCACAGCCCGGGAAATAATTATTGCTTATGTTGAATTTTATTTTTATTAGGTCTACTCACAAGATTCCTATCAAGTGAGATTTCTTCTTTTTATTTTGTAGCTTTCTCGTAGTCTATCTTTTCTTTGTGATTTTGTTTGTAATTTGCTTCAAATGGACTTTTCACTTAGACTTCTAAGATTGCAAGATAAGGTTGAGTGGCTAGAACACCAAGGAGTTCAAAATACCACATTTAGAGATACCTATGAATCATATGAGCCTTCACCTAGGATAGATTCTTATGAACAACCTCCATGTTTAGGATCTCGTTTTAGTGAGGCCAATAGGAAAAGCAACCTAGTTTGCCAAGGAATTATGGAGAGAGCTGTAGCAATAAACTATAAGTTGGATGAAGCACTAGGTTTACTGTTATCACTACCTAAGAAAATAATCGAGGAGGATTTAGCCGAGCATGATCACATTGATAAAAAAGACCTAGGTTTTATGACCAATGACTTTGAATCTCAAGGAACACATGATGAATCCTTTAGGTACTTTGAACATAATATTATTGAGGAAGGTCCTTATGATTCGGACATAGAAGTTGAGATGCCTAGATAAGCACGTGAGATGCTTAGGAGAATGCTTAGGATAGATTCTACCAAAACACATGATGAGGATATAGGTGATCTTGACACGTGGAATGATGAGGTCAATAACATAAGCCTATAAAATACTCAACCATCATTTGAGGCACACACACCGCCCGTGACTTACCCGGAAGAAGTAGAAGAAACTTTAGGAATTCCGATGGAGGTAGAACCCTTGGACCAAGCACCACTTGAGGAAATAGGTTTGAATACTTGTAGTGATAACCTTACTCTTAGTTCTAGGGAATTTCCTAGTGTTGATGGACCGGAACCCCAATCTTTACACAACTTTCCATCCTTAGATTTACATCTAGGAGACAAAAAAGGAACCGACCCACCCATCAACCAATATTACCCGGGTAGTTTTAGGATGAAGGAAGCCATTCACTCACCCCCTTCACATCACGTGGCATATTTCCACCCTAAGGGTGTGTATCGCTACTTCCACCCGCACTTAATCCTAAGTGTAGGGAAAACCTCCCTTATTTTCGTTAAATAAGGGTAGAGTCAGGCTCGTGACTCAAACAAAAACAAGCGCTTCTTGGGAGGCAACCCAAGCTTTATTTGTTTGTTTGTTTGATTTTATTTGTTTCCGTATGCATGTTTTATTTTTATTGTTTGTGGCTCATGTTTCAAAGTAAATTGTGAAACGCTTTATTTTGTTTTTAACTTCGACTTGATTACATATAAAGGTATTTCGCAAAAGATAAGTGTAAGGGAAATCTTAATTTGTTTCTAAGAACGAGATTAGACATGAACCATAAAAATATTAAATGAATATGCATATTAGTATTTGTGTGAGTCAAATGCTTGTATCGAGTCATAATGATGTTTTTCAGGATTTCCAGGAATTAAGGCGTGAGTTTTTCCAGAAATTTTTCAGAAACTTAACATAAGATTTCTGTCAGAGCACTCTGACGGCGTCAGGGTTATAACCTAACGACGTCAGGTGTAAAATTCTGAAAAATTTTGCGAGTTTTGTTTTTCTTACAGAGTCTTAAAGTTTTTGTTAATTCTTGAGTTTTATTAAATCCAGAAAATCTGCAAACATTCATTCCACAAGCATTATATCTTAATTTGATTTCTAGGATTTTAGTATACATAGAGTTTGCCACCGAATTTACGCGAGGTTTGCCATGATTATTTTCTCAGGTTTAACAGGTTATATTGGACAAGAAGATGATTTATATTTCTAGAGGGAAGTTTTCAACGTTCATTTTCTTGGAGGAGGATCTAAGCATGTTATCACATTATCCACACCGAACGAATCAGGGGAGTATTTGTTTCATTCTTTTACCTTCATTACTTTTATATCCTTTTTATTGAACATTGGAGACAATGTTCAGCCTAAGTATAAAGGGAAGGTAAATGATGATACCTTAGAGAATGCAATTGCACTTAAGTTTGTTTGTTCAATAGTAGGTGTGTAATAAAACTATGAGAAATACTTGTTTAGGAAATTTTATCGCCAAATTTAAATTTTTTTACAACATTTGGGAGTGAAGCTTTAGTCTTAATGAGCGTCTCATGGATAGGAGTTGTATGGCTAGCACAAAAACCGTACCACTCAAAAATTTTCCACCCCAAATATGTGAGGTTCGCCTTTAGATCATTAGGATAAAAGCATTCATTGTTGGTGCTTATGAGTGTACCGGTAGTACTTAGATTCTTGAACTTGCGTTAGTGATGCATCCCGAGACCACTAGTGAGACTACATTCGTTTAGTAGGATTTACTACATGATAAGAGGCATTAGGATAACCCTTGTGTTTAAACCCATATTATAATTACTTGAGCAATGAAGTCATAATTACTTGACTAGCAAAGTCAATTAATTTTCCCACACCTTTGCGTTGTACTCATTTTTAGTACACGATACCCCTAGTACAACCCTCAGAGCCTATCTTTTTCATTTTTAACTTTAAGCATTTTACTTAAAGATAGAATTTGTTTACAATCCACCCCAAATATACACCCAAATCGCCTTAGCCTTCCTTGTATGCACTCATCTTTAGTGCATTATTGTTATATGTTTAAACCCTTAGTTAATTGTCTAATTGATTACATGGTTGCTAAGTCGAGTCATATCTTGTACATATTGTTTTGGGATGATTGGGACTCATGGGTAAAGTACTAGTATTATGGAGTATTGGGGAAGAACATCATTTATTACCCCCATATATGAGTTAATCTTAAAAAGTACTCCAAGTGTTTTGATTATCTTAATTCAAGTCATTAGAATAGTTGATTGTAAAGTATGTAAAAATTAAGTGTAAGGGGAATGAAAATCCCCTATGATATATTATTTTGGATGGTAGGGTAAGAGTGTATGCAAAAAAAAAAAAAAAAAAAAAAAAAAAAAAAAAAAAAAAAAAAAAAGGGAAATCAAGAAAAAGAAAAAAATAGAAAAAAAAGAAAAAGAAAACATACGGACTAACATCCCGTTTCCTTTTATGTTTTTGTTAGTTTATGATTAGCTTAAGTTGAGTCGAGTTTTGGCTTAGCAATGCCACATTGTACATGTAATTTATCAAGATGATTAACTCGCCACCAGTAAAGATTGCCTTTATCCAACAAAACTGTGTTTATTATATCCCTACACCTCACGTTATAACCCTTTAAAAGACCTCTTTGATAGTTTATCCTAGGTGCTTATGCCATTGGTGGAGGTTTGATCCTTTCCCAAGCCTATGGTAATCTATGTGCTATGACAGGTAGTGAGAGATATTTTCCATTTTCATATTGTGATATATACTTTTATTACACCTGAGAGATGTGAGTATCTAAACACTATTTGTGACGTGCTAGTGTATAATTTCCGTGCTTGTTTTGGTTGAAGTGAAACGATTATTTGTTGTAATTACTTTTATATTAGTGTTAAACGACCCCTAGCTTGTATTTTGATTAGAATAAAAGCGCATTTGCTTGAGGGCAAACAAATCTCTAGTGTAAGGGTATTTGATGAGACTAAAAGTGTACCGCTTTTAGGGCGTCATTTAAGCCCTAAGTTGTGATTATTTGATCAAATATTGCCTCAAATCGTTCCTTTTGTCATTTTAGGTACTTTGGAGAAGAAATCTGGAAAAGGAAGCATTTTGGACGTTTTTGGAGCGAAAAGTGAAGAAAATGACAAAGTCTCCAAAATCAAGCTGGAAACAGTACCTGACAGTGTCTCGCTTTGGCAAAAAGGTGGATTTGAAGTTTACACGAGACGCGCCAGAATGATTTTTGGGATTAAAGAGTGACGGCGTCACCCTTTGGGACGCCTAGGCCGTCATGTGTAATTTACAAGGTGATGGCCCAGAAATATTATAACGTGATGGCGTCAAGTTTAAACCAGATGGCCATCTAGTGTACGTCTGACGCCGTCAACCTTGGCTGACAGAAAAGTTGCCTATAAATACAACATTATAACTTCACTTTTTTAGGCCCCCGACCTTAGGTCCGATTTTTGGGTCAGGGTAGGGTTTTTTCCAGCAACTTAGAGGGTTTCAATCACTCCAAAAAGATCTTGTATTGGTTTGTTGATTCTATCTTAATTATGTCTTTCATTGTTATTGTTGCTTGCTCTTCATTGATTATGCTTTGCTAATTTACCTTGTGTCTACTTATGATTGTATGAAATTTGTATATAATTAATTAGATCTAGTTGATTCCTTGTTGATGTTTGTGTCTATCTTCATCAATTAAGGTGTGACAACTTCAATAGGTCTAGTTGATTTAGTTTATAATTCTTGGTTCCTATTGTTTCTTGTTTTGATTGAATGATATCGATGTTAGGCTTAAGAAAACTGGCTAATCTCCTATTGGTAACTTGCTTGAACGTCTTAAGAAACATGAATCGGATGTGTACTACGATTAATTGGTTGTATTTAATGCATACGTGACTACTAAGGAGGCCATGTTAGGAGCTAGTTGTCGGCTCGACATAGGAAGAGGTAGAAGCTTATAGAGTTGGGGAAGATCGTACATGGCCCCATGAATGGTATTAAAGAATAAAACCCGTCAATTAAAACAAGGTGTGACAATTCAATAGGTAGAATTGGATAGCTAGCAAGGAGTAATATATCATAGGTAGATATGCTTCACTTCCCTCGTAGAACCCTAGTTTATTTTCCTATACATTAGTTTAAGTAGTAGCTAGCAACTAATTCCACCCCTTCTTCCAAAACCCGAGATTTTTACTTGCTTTCCATAAAATTTAAAAATACAAAAGAATCCTCCTTCACCTCTAGACCTAGTTAGATTAATTTCTATCCTAACGAACACTATTCTTTGAGTTAAACAATCAATCCCCCGGTACTTGCCACTTTACTATACTACAACGGTCAGGTACACTGCCTGGTGGGGATTGCAAGCTTCTCAAGATCCCTTGAGAGGTAAAACCTTTTGCGAGGGCGCAATCCCACGCATCAAGTGTTTGGGAGTAAATACTTTATACTAAAAACCAAGGATTATCTCACTAAATTTGACCCAAAGTCTTATGAAGGTGTGTTTCTTGGATATTCACAAAATAGTAAAGCTTATATTGTTTTTGACAAAGAAACCTTAAGAGTCGAGGAATCGTTGAACATGACATTCGACGAAAATCCACCTCCCTCTAAGACATCACCTTCGGTAGATGATGATTTAGTTGAAAGTCAAGTCATTGAATATGAAAACAAGATAGATAATGACAAGGAAGATGAACTATTAAACAAGGAACTTGTTAATATTAGAGAATCTAAAAGTCATCCATTAGATAGTGCCATAGGAAAAATTCATGAAAGAACCTTAAGACCTAAAGTCCAAAATCAAAGTAATTTCTTTTGTTTTGTGTTTACGATTGAACCAAAGAATATAAATGAAGCTATAAAAGATGAATCATGGGTCGTAGCTATGCAAGAGGAATTAAACCAATTTATTAGAAATGATGTTTGGACATTAGTTCCTCATCCTAAGAATCAAACAATAATTGGAACAAAATAGGTCTTTCGAAATAAAATGGATGAAAATGGTACAGTGTCTAGAAACAAAGCTAGGCTAGTAGCACAAGGTTATAATCAACAAGAAGGCATTGCCTATGATGAAACTTTTGCTCTAGTTGCTAGGCTCGAGTCTATTAGGATTTTATTTGCATATATATGTGCACATGATTTTAAACTCTTTCAAATGGACGTCAAAAGTGCATTTTTAAATGGATTTATCAATGAAGAAGTCTATGTTATTCAACCTCCGGGTTTCACCGATTTTGAAAATCCTAATCACGTTTACAAACTTAAAAAGGCTTTATACGAACTTAAGCAAGCTCCAAAAGCGTGGTATGATTGACTTAAGACCTTCCTAGTTGACCATAAGTATACCATGGGCTTAGTTTATAATACTCTCTTCACTAAGAAGAAATATTCACATATTATCATAGTCCAAATTTATGTTGATGACATCATATTCGGATCAACTTGTCAAGAATTATGTGACGATTTCTCAAAAATCATACATGATGAGTTTGAAATGAGTATGATGGGAGAACTTAACTTTTTCATAGGACTTCAAATTAAACAATTAGAAGATGGGATATTCTTTAACCAATCTAAATACATAAAAGACATGCTTAAGAAATTTGGTCTTGAAGATTCAAAACCTATCAAAATGCCCATGTCCTTGAAAACTAAACTCACTAAGGATGAGAAAAGTGAATCTGTAGATAACACTAAATATAGAGGAATGATTGGTAGTCTACTTGTTGGGATCATACTTTAGTATTTAGTCAAGTCTCGGTCATTACATTTTGTAATAGGTTGCTTAAGTATTAGTTATGTTTATTGTTTTAGTAAATGGGCAACATGTAAAAGCCCATAAGGCTTACAAGCCCACGTTTACATGATGAAAGGGACTAGGGAATGTTGCCCTAGCTTCCCTCCTATAAATACAAGGCTTATGTAGCCTTAACACTTGTTGGTTATTTTGATATTCTAATGAAACTCTTGCTTGTATAATTCTCTCATATCTTATAATCAACCAATCCTTATATCTATCTCATTCTTTACTTGTGTGATATCAATATGGGCACCTAACAAGTGGTATCATTCGCCTAATAGAGATTGAAGTGGTGTTTATTTGGTTTACGTGGGATTTAGGTGTATTTTTCCTTTTATTTTTGCTTTTTCTTTGTTTCTATCACTTAATCTTGAAGCTTGGACAAGTTTCAAGGTTGATATAGTGATTAGAAGCTTAGATTTTGCATAAAGTTTTGATCTTTCATAGTTTTTAGTACTTTTTATCATTGTTTCTTAAGTTTTATAGCTTCTTTGATATTAGAAAACTAGTCTTTGGTACCTAAAACTTTCATATTTTGTGTTTTCTAAGTGTTGGGGAAGTTATTTGATCAAAAGTTACTCATTTCTAAGCATTTTTCTTCAAAAAGTAGTGATTTTTCATTGTTTCTGGTCACTCTACGCATAAGAATTAGTGGAACAGTACATTTTGAAAGCTGTCAACAGTACTTTTGGTCTCCCTACGCATAAGACAACTTCTTACGCGTGAGTTTTGGTCTAAAACCCCATTCCTATGCGTAAATGAGCAATCTACGCCATAGATCTACGCTGAAGATATTGTCTATGCCTAAGTTCTACGCAGAAGCTACTTTCTACACCAAAGATCTACGCTGAAGACATTTCTTACGCATAAGACTCTTCTTACGCGTAAGTTTCTGATTTCTACGCATAAGTCTCTTATATGGTTCTCTCTTCTAGCAAAGGTGACTCAGTACTTCCCTAGCTTGGACAAGTTAGTGGAATACTTCGACTAAGGATATCTTTCAAGCTTGGACAAGTTTGAAAGATTTGTTTGGTTTTTACCTTACACATAACTTTCTTTACGCAAAAGGTTTAAACTTACGCGTAAAAGGGTAATCTTACGCATAAACCTTGTGTTTACGCATAACATTACCTTTCTACGCTTAACTTTAAATTTACGCATAAGTTTTGTTACGCGTAAGATTTCAACTTTGCCCAAGGATTTTGAACTTCACCAAAGGAACGTACATTTCAATCGTCTACAAGATCCATCTTTTCACACAAGTGTTTCATTATGTCTCAACTACCGTACTACAACTTTAACCATCCTCAGCAACATCAGAATCAACAATATCATCAGCAACAGCAACAGTATCAACAATCACCACAATATTATCAACAACCGGTTTACTCACAACAACATCTTTTCATGCAACAACATCAGATGGTTCCAATGCAACAATCCTATGCAATGTCACAACAACAAGGCCAACTCCCATCAAAACCTACTCACTGGTTTGACAGGATGTGTGAAGTCATTTCAACTCAACAATCCAGACATGAAGCAGGATCTATTCACACCCCACCAATGCTAACACCAGGTAATTATGTTTAGTGGGCAAGTCGATTCTTAAGGTTTATAGAACTCAAGAAACCCAATGGTAAGTACATGAAACAAGTTATCCTTGAAGGACCGTTTCAGTGGCCTGTTAACTACGTTGGCGGTGACCCATCTGCTGATCCTCCAGTAGCTCCAACTGCTGTGCTAGTTCCTGAGTCTTCACTTACTGCTGAACAACACCACCATCGTGAAGCAGATGAGTATGCTATGTCTTACATACTTCAGGGAATACCAAATATCATATTCAGAAGTGTTGATGCTTAGACAACTGCAAAAGCTATGTGGGAACACGTCCATCTACTTATGCAAGGCACACAACTGAACAAGGAAGACATGGAATCTAAACTTTACTTGGAATACACTAATATCATGATCGAACCAGGGGAATCACTTGAATCTTACTTTCATCATTTCACCAATGTCGTCAACGACTTAGAGAGACATGAAGTACACCTTCCAAGGATCGCTGTCAATACAAAGTTTGTTAGTAGTCTGGGTTCCGAGTGGCAAAAGTATGTGACATTTATGAGACAAGCTAAGAATCTTTATAGAGATCCATATGGTTTGTTGTACGACTATCTCAAGCACTATGAGTCTGAAGTTGAAAAAGATAGAGCCGCACGAGGAGGATATACACCACCACCTACTTCTAATCCCCTAGCACTCGTTGCTCAATCTCATGCTGCACATCCTCCGATGTCTAATCATGCTTATGATCAGGAACAGAATTATCTCAGTTACCAGCAACCTGCTACTTCACACAAAATGGTCCCATATGAATCATCCTCGCAGCACGCTTCTCCTCAACCTCCTCCATATGACAACCATGATAGCATGTATTATTCTAATCAGATTGAAGATGATGATGATGACGTCAATACGTTGAATCAAGGACTTGCTCTTATTGCTCGTGCTTTTAGCAAATTCTCTAACAAAACCAACAACCGTCTTCGTTCTTCATCAAATACAAGGAATCATGCTGTCATTCAAGATGGTCGAGTTGAGATTCAGAACCGTAATCCTGGACGTTCAGGCTCAGGAGGGTATTCTGGAAATTCAGGGTATGGACAAAGATTCAACAACAATGGGGGATTCAGAAACAACTCAGGTGCTCCTCAGAGAAGTAACGAAAATGTGGCAAATACCAATACAGTATCTGGGAATGCAATATGGTGCTACAACTGCAGCGAAAAAGGTCATATTGCAACTGCATGTCCAAAACCGAGAACCCGCGGTAGTCAGTTTCACAAGCAGGCATTACTAATGGCTCTCAAAGATGAAAAGGAAGGAACTTTCAATGCACAAGAGAACAGTTCTTTGCTAATGCTTACAACGATGATGATATGGAAGATCTTGAAGCTAATGCAGCTGTGATGCTCATGGCAAACATGCAGGAACTGAGTCTTATGTTTCATCTTCCAATAGGGCTCCTGTCAAACCCGTGGCACAAGTAAATGGTCCATTACCATCTTCTGGTACTGTGACACCATTACCAACACGTTGTAAAGTTTTAGACTATTTTCAAACTTTCATGAAAGGCATCGAAAACTTGGAAAACGTAATTGAACATCATTCAGAAATTAAAATTGCTACTTTTCAATCAGCTTACGAGCGGGAAAAGCGAGACATTTTTCAAAAACAAATTCTGCCTTTATTTCAAAATTTGCGTTATTGTGCTACTCGTTGGGAACAGGAACTCCAAAAAGAAGTTACAGATATGAAAAACATTTTCGCTCTTAATGAAAATGCAATTTTGGTTCAACAACGCAAAAATCGATTTTTGAAAACGGATTCTGATCGACTCTTGGTAAAACTCCTCACATCTGATATTCATACTCTCATCATGAATGATCTCTACTATTCTAGCAATGCTACGGTATTTGAAAGTTACTGTGCTGATATTGATGTGCTGAAATCAGAAGCTGAAACATTGAAACATAAATATGAAACGTTGCATCAAAACAGTGATGATGTGAAAAACAAACTTTCAAACGAAATTTGTCAACACAAACAAAAACTTGATTGGTGTCAAGCTCAAAGTATTGAAAATGAATTGCAACTATGAAGTAAAAATGCTTTTCTCAAAAACAAATGTCTTCAATATGAAAAAGAAATTGCGAATTTACAAATTGAAAACGTCGAATGGCAACAAAACCGCGATGACATTCGTTATTGCAATGGTTTACTTGAGTCTGCTATTCAAGAAAAAAATCACATCATCATTGATTTGAAAGAGAAAATTAAGCTACTTCAAAAAGGAAAGTTTGTTGACACCACAGTGATAGCACCAGGAATGTTTCAAATAGACAGAACAGATAAGGGTAATCATGCTAAGAGTTCTAATGTTAGTTCTTCCATTTCTACAGGACTAATTTCCCCTAAGAGCGTTAGCAGCCCAAAGCCAAAAAGCGTTAAGAAGACTAAAAAGACTAGGCTCTGGCAACGTAGAAGAGGAACACTAGAAGTGCAAGAAGTAGAAGATCACCTTAGGAACTTGAATAAAACTCATGTTGCATCTGATTTAGATTCTAATCTGGCAAATTGTAATCAAAATCTTAATGTAACGAATGATGAACCTTCAAATGTTTTGAATATTAATGCATCTTGTGTGTTTTGTCGTCAAAGTGTGTTATCTGGTGATCATACTAAATGTGTAGCTAATAATCTCTTACATCGTAAAAAGAAACGTAGATTCAGCTTTCCTTCTAGGCCCACTACTGCCTCTAAGTCTACCTTAGGAAAAACGCCAACTACCGTTTCAAATGATGTTGTAGTCAACCCAAGAGCAGAAATCAACAAATCTAGGAACACGCCGAAAGCTAGTGCATTCACTAAAAACAAAGCAAAAACTAGTTGGAATTGGCAACATTGGTTACAATACAAACCAAATTTTAAATGGATCCCTAAACTGTTAAATACTTGTGTTTCTAACCAACAGGAACCCACTATTTCTTCGGGTTCCACCCTTACTTCTGTTCCATCTCTGTCGTCTACTTGTGATGCAGGTGGTTCAGATGGTTCTCTGGATTGTTGATAGCGGCTACACCCGACATATGACAGGCAATCTCAAACTGTTAACCAACTTTGTCTCAAAGTTTATTGGAACTGTCAGATTCGGGAAATGATCAATACGCTTTAATCATGGGTTACGAAGACTATGTGAATGGGAATATTGAAATTAGCAGAGTATATTATGTTGAAGGCCTGGGTCACAACCTCTTTTCAGTCGATCAATTTTGTGATGGGGATTTAGAAGTAGCATTTCGAGAGAAAACTTGTTTTGTTCGTGATCTACAAGGAAATGATTTGATGTCAGGCAAACGTGGCACTAACCTTTACACAATTTCAATGTCTGACATGATCGCTTCATCTCCTATCTGTCTTCTATCCAAAGCTGAAATGACTAAATCCTGGTTATGGCACAAACGCCTTTCTCATTTGAATTTCAAAACGATGACTGATCTCGCTTGTCACAAATTAGTTGAAGGCTTTCCAAGATTCCGCTATGCCAAAGATCACCTATGTCCAGCCTGTGAACAAGGGAAAAGTACCCGTGCTCATTTTCCCTCAAAACCTGAACACAGTACTAAGCATGTTTTACAAATGCTACATATGGATTTGTGTGGTCCGATGCGTGTTCAAACGATCAACGATAAATGCTACATTTTAGTAATTGTTGATGATTACTCTTGCTGGACTTGGGTTTATTTTCTTCGAAGTAAAGATCAAGCTCCTCAAATGATCATCACATTTCTCACCAAAATACAAGTTCAGCTACGCAACACAGTCAGAATTGTTAGAACTGACAATGGCACAGAATTTAAGAATCAGACTCTAAGGTCCTATTTTGAGAAAGTGGGAATTGAACATCAAACATCCATTCCACGAACACCCGAACAGAATGGAGTTGTCGAAAGACGCAACAGAATGTTAGTGGAAGCTGCTCGAACGATGTTAATCAATGCTCAATTACCAGATTACTTATGGGCGGAAGCTGTTTCAACCGCTTGCTACACTCAAAATCGTTGTATGATCACAAAACGCCATCACAAAACCCCATATCAGATTGTTCACAAAAGGAAACCGAACATCAGTTACTTTCATGTATTTGGAGTTCTATGTTACCCAGTCAATGATCGTGATGATCTAGGTAAACTTAAAGCTAAGGCTGACATTGGAATATTTATTGGATACTGTGAAAATTCAAAAGGCTTTCGGATATGGAATCGTCGTACTCGGGAAATTCAAGAAACTATTCATTCTAATTTCGATGAACTCACTCAAATGGCTTCTGAGCAAAACAACTTAGGACCCGCATCCAACCGTCTACACTTTCCAGAATCTTCGGCTGAACCGTTGCCACTCTCCCGTCAAGAAGTGGAAACCTTGTTTGCTCCATTGTTTGATGATACGATTGTTAACCGTCCATCTGAGGCCACACCAAATTCCGCTGCACATCTTGATCAACATCAAGTACCTGATACACCTCAACAAACTACTACTATTATTGGAAGAGACGGTCCTCCAATTATATCACCTAGAACAACAGAACAAACCGGGTCCAACTCACAACACTCAACTAGAGACTCCATACCTTTATCAGTTCCACAAACCGCAGAGCATGACCCAGAACATTTCGTCAACCCATTTGCACCGGCTCCACCTGTCCCCGACATTGCTGAGTCATCTACACGCAATTTGGGTCCTGCTCACTTGCAAGATACTTATCAACTTCATCCTTCGACATACAAATGGACTAGAGATCACCCCTTAGTTCAAATTATTGGCCATCCAGATGCACCAATTATAACAAGACAATGCCTTCACACAGATGGTGAAACTTGCATTTACGCACTCACAGTTTGTGAAACCGTGCCTAAAAACATCAAAGAAGCTATGACTTATGAAAACTGGATTGAGTCTATGCAAGAAGAATTCGAATCCTTTCAAAGATTGGAAGTTTGATAATTGGTTGAAAAACCCGAAGGAACTGTCATATGCAGAAGGAACTGGAAAAACAAACTGGACGTAGAAGGAACTGTCATACGCAACAAATCCCGCTTGGTAGCAAAAGGATACTCTCAAGAAGAAGGAATCGATTTTGAAGAATCATTTGCTCCAGTAGCTAGACTTGAAGCTGTACGGATATTCTTAACATTTGCTGCTCATCGGAATATGATTGTTTACCAAATGGACGTGAAAACGGCTTTTCTGAACGGTCAACTCCGAGAAGTGGTTTATGTCAGTCAACCTGAAGGATTCGTTGATCCAGAACGTCCCAATCATGTCTACAAGCTTAAGAAGTCTCTCTACGGTCTTAAGCAAGCCCCCAGGGCGTGGTATGACAAGCTTTCTAAATTCCTGTTGGCTAATAATTCTACTCAAGGCTCGGTGGATCCAACACTGTTTACAAAAATATACGGGATGGACTTATTAATCGTTCAAATTTATGTCGATGACATTATTTTTTCTTCAACCAACAAAAATTACTCAATGGATTTTGCAAAATTAATGACAGATAATTTCGAAATGTCCATGATGGGTGAACTTACGTTCTTTCTAGGACTACAAGTTCATCAATCACCCCGTGGAATTTTTCTAAATCAGTCCAAATATGCTCTTGAGATTTTAAAGAAACATGGAATGCAAAGCTGTGATACAATGAATACACCTATGGCCAATTCCACAAAACTAGATGCTGATATACATGGGACTCCTGTTGACCCTACCAAATACCGAAGTATTATTGGGTCCCTCATGTACCTCACATCTAGCAGACCTGACATTGTATTTGTTGTCTTTATGTGTTCTCGATATCAGTCTAATCCAACTGAAAAACACCTCTATGAGGCTAAAAGAATCCTTCGATACATAAAGGGAACCATCCACTTGGGGATCTGGTATCCGAAGGATTTTGGTTTTGAACTAATAGCTTTTTCAGACGCTGACAATGCAGGATGCTTAGACTCGCGAAAAAGTACATCAGGTGGCTTACAGTTTCTTGGAGATAAACTTGTGTCTGGGCAATCAAAGAAGCATGACTGCACTTCACTGTCATCTACAGAATCTGAATACGTAGCTATGTCTGCTTGTTGTGCTCAAGTCATTTGGATGGGATCACAACTTAAAGACTATGGCTACCTATTCAATAAGATTCCGATCTACTGCGATTCCAAAAGTGCCATTGCAATCTCCTGTAACACAGTTCATCACTGCAAATCCAAACACATTGATCTCCGATATCATTTCATCAAGGAGCATGTCAAGAAGGGTATAGTTGAATTATATTTTGTGGGTACTGAGTACCAATTGGCGGACTTACTTACAAAACCCTTAGCTCCATCAAGGTTTGCAAGTTTAGTTCACCAAATTGGTATGCGATGTTTGACACCAGAGGATCTGGAAAAGTTTCTAAAACAAAAGTAAAATGTCAAACATCAAAACTATCTTTGTAAAATATTTTCCAAAAAAAAAAAAAAAAAAAAAAAATGCAAGTACAAACCACTCTTTTCAACACTATTTTATAACAATGTCTTAAAATATTACAAAAACAAGTGTTGAGGGGGAGGTAAAGTATTTTTTAAATTTTCTCAAAATATTTACTTCGTACTTGCATTTTACCAAAAACATTTTATTTGATATAACATAAGTGATGCTTAAAAAGGTTTTTCGGGTTGCTCTCTTTGACTAATTGAAGCAAATTTGTCAAAAATTACAAGACATCGGTCTAAGGTCGAGGGGGAGTAAAATTCTACAAGTTGTTCTTCTCTAAATACTTGGTGTAGTTAACGAATGTTATATTGTGAGTTAGAATGGTATACTAGTTGCTACATTTGTTTAGGTTAAGGGACTTAAAGTGACAATTTTTCAAACAAGATTTAAACACTAGTCAAAACTACTTTGACCCACCACATTTACTGCACCTGCAAAAAACATTTACTACTCCATCTAACTAATCAACGACTCACAATCAACCTTCTAATCTAATCGTTGTTCTTCAAATCTGTAAGTGTCAATATGTTTTGATCATGTTTCTTATCAATGGTTTTAAATTTCATTAAGATCTAACGGTCCAAGTCGTTTAAATCATTGAAAATACACTTAGGGTTTGCGTAGAATTTGAACATGAGATTAAGAGTGTTATTGTTTGATTTAGTTAGTGGGATATGATCATTTGATGATGCTAAACATGTTACTAAACTCCAATCGTGCCCAGAAACTTCTATTAATGAAAATCAAAATTAGGGTTCATCGTACGATTTGGGGGTTTTTGTGTAATGATGTTTTAAAACAATTAAATGGTTAGGTTATTGTTAGAAGTGGATTAGGAACGTGTTGTAGTGGCTTAATTGTTTCAGTAACAAATATAGATCAAGAATCTTTGATAGGGTTCATACGACACTTGTAGCTATGAACTTGAGATTTTGTGGTTAAAAATTGTTATAACTTGGTAAATATATTCCTTAGCATGTTTAAAACACTCGCCTAACATATTTTACTGTTAGCCTTAAAGTTTTGTTATATTCGGGAATTGCATTAGTCTTTAACTACAAGGACTAGTCTTGCCATTAGTGTATAGATTACCTTGTATTCTTGTATAAATACCCCTCCTAGTCCCAACTAGGAGGGTGGATGTCTCTTTGTATTCTCTAGGTGTGTGTGGTTTCCTTCTTTCTCTCTCTAGAAAACACACACACCTTCCCCATTCGTTTAATCTAATAATACCATGTTTATTCTTTATTTCGAGCATCCCTGACCTCCTGAAGGTGTTTCTTGGTCTTTACAATTGGTATCAGAGCTAACCGGGGGTGAATCGTGGTGTTTTGTGGTGAAAAATCGTGTTTTTGGGTGAATAAAACGGATCTGGTACTGTTCATCAAAGGTTTGCCGAGTTAGGTAAGTTGCCGAGTTAGGTAAGTTGCCGAGTTAGGTAATTTGCCGAGTTATGTTTTGCCGAGTTAGGTGTTTTGCCGAGTTAGGCTGTTTCACCTAATCGTTTATCGAGTTAGGTTTTTCGTGGCTTACTCCTAAGTCGATACTCGGCCAAATTTTTCCGAGTTTGCCGAGTTAGGATATTGCCGAGTTAGGATCTGCCAAGTTAGGATCTGCCGAGTTAGGATATGCCGAGTTAGGATCTGCCGAGTTAGAAAAACTTGCCGAATTAGAGAAAACTTGCCGAGTTAGAAAAACTTGCCGAGTTAGAAAAACTTGCCGAGTTAGAAAAACCTGCCGAGTTAAGTTTCTTTTTCTTCTAATTTTGCCGAGTTTGGTATTGAATTTTGCCGAGTTAGGCTGTTCCAACCTTATCGTTTATCGAGTAAGGATTTCTTTTGGACTAATCTAAACGAAACTCTGCCAAAATTGACTTAGGATATCGAGTATCGAGATGGGTTTTTGAGCAAGGACACATCAAAGGATTATTATATAAACAAAACCCTTACCTCATCGATTAACCTAATGTCTATATACCCTAAAACCTAACTTTCATCCTCACCTAAAACACATGATATTATTGGTAAACATCTTATAGAACATGATTCATTTTAATGTCTCATTATCTAAATACCAATATATCACACACCAAAAACACACCACGTTTTGCTTAAACGATCCTGATCAAGAATCACAATCAAATAACAACAGCTTGTATCGGATTTTGTGATATGGGGATAATTCGTTATTATTTATTCGGGTTTGAAGTAACATTTTACGGGCGCGTGTACTTATTTCATCTGCTTTCTTTCTTCACTACCGCGAAGATGACTTGTTTTGGGCATATATTAATGGTGACGAAGACTTGGATATCTAGTTACTTCTGTGATTCTTTCTCTCTATACCCACAGAGTAGCTATCACTTTAAGGAGTTACGTTGTAGTGCTCAGTGTCTCACGTAGTTGAGGATATGTCAAGATGGATTGTGCTTATTACACTTCTTTAGGGGTATAAGGTACACCGTTCTTAGTCACAGGATAGTACAAGCTTAAGTCACAAGTCTGGGGGATTTTATTTCATTCTCAAGTTCATCATATCAGGTTATCTTCATATGGGGCTACTACAGAGAGCCGTTGTTGATTCAGAGGTTGATAAAGAGTAAGACAGTTTCAAATGGTATTGTTAGTAGATTGGGATTATCGACATCTTCTCACGGGCTTATGTGATTAATGATAAAGTGCTTTTAGTTAATACTTCAAGTACACAATGTCATGCTGATTCCGATGAGATCGCAATCATCAGGGGAGAGAAATGTGTACATCGAGGACGCACAACAAGTTCACGAGATCGGGCTTAATGATTTATGAAATGGTTTGTGTCGGAGATTGGTTGATTCTATATCCTTATCCTCTCAACTTTTTCTACGTACTTCTACCTTATCCACCTTCACCAATTTCGGGCATCAAATTCAAGATGATCGGTGTTTCAACTTGTTACTTTGGTGTTATCATTTCATGTGTACGTTATGGGCTGATTTGCTTTATGCAAGATAACTGGAATGCATTTGGTGAGATGAAGATGTTGATATTCAGTTCCCCCGAATGGACAATCTTGAAGAAGGTCGAGTCTACAGTCTGTTCTACATTTTCCGCTGTGTGTTTGAAGACTAAAGACGGTTTGCAGCTAATTATCAAAAGACTTCTTCAGTTTCAGGGCATTCATCAGAATGGTTGTCAGTTTGGGGGAGAGCACTAATTAGGGGAGAGTGTAAAGCCAGATTTAATCCCTAATTAGATTTGCTCACATTGTTCTTCTGCAAGTAAAAAGATGGCAGCTGAGAAGATTCAGGAAACTGAATGAAAGAATGAAGTTTGAAGACCACTCTCAGAGCTGCTGCGCTTATGCTTTGTATTTAATTTTACTTATAGGGAACATTGTAAGCAATTCCCATATAACTTCACTTTGGGGAGAGATTGTTAGCCTTAAAGTTTTGTTATATTCGGGAATTGCATTAGTCTTTAACTACAAGGACTAGTCTTGCCATTAGTGTATAGATTACCTTGTATTCTTGTATAAATACCCCTCCTAGTCCCAACTAGGAGGGTGGATGTCTCTTTGTATTCTCTAGGTGTGTGTGGTTTCCTTCTTTCTCTCTCTAGAAAACACACACACCTTCCCCATTCTTTTAATCTAATAATACCATGTTTATTCTTTATTTTGAGCATCCCCGACCTCCTGAAGGTGTTTCTTGGTCATTACAATCACGTAGAGAGAATTGGAATAGGCTTAATCGGGTTGACTCTCTAGTTGTAACATCAAGGTCTATAGAATCTACGATTTTAAGGAAATCCTTGAGATGTTGATTAGGATCTTCGGAACGAAGTCCATGGAATGCACATCCACTTTGCACCAACCGGATGGTGTCGGATCGCAAGGGAGACACATTGGCTCCTTGAGTGAGCTCAATAGTGTTTCGATAGCCTTGGTGGCTAGGACGAGAATACTCTCCTAAGGTTCGGGGCCTAAGAGGTTGGTTTGCTAGTGGTGGGTTTTGTAGGTGGTTTTGCTGTGGTGGGTTGATGGGTTCAAAGATGTTACCACCTTCCATGATGTCGGATAGTAAAGATTACGAACAAAGACACGAAGAAACAAGATAGACTAAAGAAAACCTAGAAATAAAAATAAAATCTTACTAGAAAGGAATCTAGCAAGTAGACCTAATAAAAAGAAATCCTAACCTAGACAATAACTATTCCCCGGGTTGCGGCGCCAAAAACTTGATACGTGGGAATCGCACCAGGCTTTACCTCATGTGGGATCCCGAGAAGCTTACAACCCCCACCAGGCAGTGTACCTGATCGTTGTAGTATAGTATAGTGACAAGTACCGGGGGATTGATCGTTCAACTCAGGAATAGTGTCGCTAGGATTAGAAAGCCTAAAAACTAGGTCTAGAGGTGAGGGATGATTCTTTTTGTATTTTTTTTATATTTTTTAAAAGCAATTAAAATCTCGGGTTTTGGAAGAGTGGGCAGAATTAGTTGCTAGCCAACTAACCCAATAACTGAAGATGCAATCAAAATAAAATACCAAAAATGAAAATAAAGCTAATTACTAATATGGTGTGAACAATAATAGGGAAAGTTGTGTTTACTTAGGTTTCATTACTCCGTAGATATCTTTTACAGGTTGATAGTTTATTACAATTGCATGGATGACGGGTCGTATTCCTTAATACTAGTCGTAGGGCCGTGTACAATATTCCCTAACTCTCTAGGATCCTACTTCACTCCTATGTCGAGCCGTTAGAAGCTCCTAACATGGGATCATTAGAATTCTCCTACTCATTAAATACAACCAAAAATCATAGTACACATCTGATCATGTTTCTTAAGACGTTCAAGCATGTCTCCAATGGAAGTCTGCCAGTTTTCTTAAGCCTAACATCGAATACAATCATCTGTAACAACTATAAACAAACAATCAACCAATAATTAACATCTAGGTTTCACTATATCTAAGCAAACACAAAAGAGATCTAGCCAAGCATGTTAAATTCAAGACAAGTGTAAGATATATTCAAGCAACACATAGACATATTGATTGAATTGAAAGAGTATTTATCTCAATTGAACATGAAAGGTTTCAAAGGGTAAAAACCCTTGAAAGAGCTGTAATATTCGGACTAGGGTTTCTCTCCAAAGTTACACCCTAATTGTTACTCTCTAATGAATGAAAATTGCAGAACTATATATAGATTTTACAAGGTGACGGCCTGAAGAAGAAATTTCTGATGCCGTCAACTCGCCGCCCATAATGAAATCGGATTGCCTAGATCCACTTTTGACGCCGTCATGTGTTAATTTGTTCTGGGCCGTCACTCACATTTGGACCATGATGGCCTATGGTGACGCCGTCATGTCCCTATTGCAAAACTCTTCTTGATCGTCACGGACTTTATCCACTTCCACCTCTTGTATTACTCTTGACTCCGTCATTAAGAAACTTGTAACGCCATCAGGTACTGTTCCCAGCAAGGAAAATTAAGACTTTGCCATTTTCTTCACTTTTATGCTCCAAAAATGTCCAAAATGCTTCCTTTTCCAGAATTCACTCCAAAAGTACCTAAAATGACAAAAGGAACGATTTAGGGCAATATTTGATTAAATAAATTCGAATCCGGGCTAAAATGACTGCCTAAAAATGGTTCAATTTTCGCCTCATCAGTGAGAATCATAGGTTTAGAGGTTAGTGAATACAAGTTCCCTGGGTTCAGTTGTTACACCCATCTGGGAAAATGTAGGTTTTGTGATAATTGTGATGCACGTACAATTATCAGGAGTGGAGTATGTTGCACTAAGCTCATGAATCACACCTTAACAATCCGGGTCATGTGGGCTGCAGACCCAACATGAGGGGATAGAAGGATGACTTGCCAAAGTTATTCCTTAAGTGGATTCAAATATAGTACTTATTGGTACCACCTAGTGGGGTGTTAATACCAACGGGAGTTGTCAAACTCCCATAGATCTATCAACTATATTCGCGTTCGCGTGGGTAAAATATCAACGACAGTTAGTTTACTCGTGCAACAACCAAAGAAAAAGACTTATCTTCGGTTTTAAGTAAAGCATTTAGCATGTATCCCCCTCACAGGGTTTATAAAGCATTTAGAGTGAAAGTATTTTTTTAAAAAAAAAGTATGAGGCTATGAACTCACCTGGGTTTAGATTAATCTAAGTGATGCAAATAGTGACTCGGAAACTAGACCGCCTTACTCACGTATCCTAGTGTGTTGTTGGTTTTGGATGTATGTCAAGCTTTAGTTGTTTATGTTTCTCAAGTTATTGTTTTTAGGTTTGTTAATGTTTTATATATAACATAACACCGTTCAGGCCATTGTAATTCAGAAGTATATGACTCTTCACCTGAAGCTCCCTACTATTGTATTATGTTATCAACATAATACCGTTCGGGCCATCATAATTCAGAAGTTAATACTCCTCACACAAAGCTCTCTATTATTGAGTTATGTTGTTATTAGGGTTTAGTTATAATCATATCACCGTTCGGGCCATCATATCTCAGAAGTATATGCAATAATCGTTCGAGGAGTTAGAGCACTTTAATTCGTAAACCCAACAAACTCGTCAAAACGAAATATCCACATACTACTCCTCCCATGAAGCTCTCTAGTATTGTGTTATGCTTCTAACTTTATTTAGGTTTTATAATTATATGATATTTTCACTTTTTACCCTTATAGTATATATATTTACGTTTTCTACCCTAAATTTATATTTCTTATATTACTTATACTAATAACTATCTATACTTGACACAACTAGTCCCTAGACTTCTATATTTTAAGTAACTAACCTTAGACTCTTAAGTTTTCAATATTTACCATTTAGACCTTTAACTTTATAATATTTACGTTTTTAGTCCTTTTTAGTTTATACTTATTTTAATATCTATCCTAGGGTTTTAATATTATGCAAAACTAGTCCTTACACTTATAACTTCTAGGAAATGTCAAAAACAGTCCCTAGACTTTATAATTTCAGAAATTTATGATATATACCCTTATGCATGTAAAGTTTTGCAAAACTAGTCCTAATATGCATGTAACTTATATTTTATCTAGCAACTAAGTTTTCTAGCTTATGTTTTACTTATTTCAACTTATCTAGGTTATTTATAACTAGTGTATGACTTAAAGAAGTGACTTATAGCATGCATGCAAGTATACAACTCAATCTAGGGTTTTAAAATGAAATCTAACTAGTTCTAGCATTCAAGGCTTAGGCAAGGTATCCTATGGGTTCTAAGGGAACCTAAATCTATCCTAAGACTAAACTAAAGCTAAATAAACTAAAATGTAAGATTTACTTGGCTAGGGGAGGGTTTACGTGGGTTTAGGGTTTTCTAGGGCTCGCTCGACTTCAAACCACAACACAACACAACCAAAGCTTAGCTACTCGTTTCCTAGGGCTTCTAAGGGTCTTAAACTACAGAAATGTGAAGTAGAGAAGAGAATGAGAGGTGTGAAGAAGAATGGAGGGGAGGAGGGGGTATTTATACCCGCGTAGATGCGGTTTGAGGTAGAAACGGGGTATAGGTGTTGAGTAGGGGGAGGAGTAAGTGATTGGCTCCAAACGGTCAACCTAAATCAACTACGTGAATGGTCAACAAGGTCAAACTGCTTAGAGTCAATCTACGTTGAAGTATAGGGGTTTCCCCAGGTCGTTATGTCCCGGCGAGGTGTGATGGTATAAAAACGAGTTTGTGATCGGGTGAATTTGAATGGGAAAAAGATAAATCTGAGTGATTACACTAAGGAATATAAGAAGAAATAGCTTAAATAAGCTATATGAATGGTTACGTGAAAGTTAGATACTTAAAAACGTTTAAAATCTAAAAACGCGTACGTTTACATTTAAAATAACGTAAACGTACAAAATAAAAAGTGAAAACTAAAATCTGAAAACGCTTAGGGGGTGAAAATGACTTTTTAACAAACCTAAGGATGAAAGAAAATTTTTAGAAAAAGAAAATAAATTTTTACACTAATTACTTATTTAATATTAATTAAATACTATTTAATACTAATTATTAATATTTAAATAACTTAAATACAATATAGTATTATTTTAATACTAGAAAAATGAAAAATTAATTTTCTAAAATTATAAAATAACTAAAAACTAACTTTAAACTTAAAAATATATCTTTTTGTCTTTTTGTGATTTTTATATTAATTAATTACTAATTATATTTAATTAAACTAATTAACTAATTTTAAATTACTAATATTACTTAAATAACTTAGAAAATTATAGAAAAATTTATAAATCTAATTAACCGTCACAAGAATCCTAAAAAATTATAAAAAGTTTATTTTATGTATTTTTAAACTATTTTACTAATTATTATACTAATTATTAATTAATTACTAACTAAACTAATTAAATTATAAAAATTAGATGATGAACAGTAGAAATTCTAGAAAAATTCCTAAAATTATTTTATAATTTATAAAAGCTAGGAAAAATATAAAAACTAGGTATTACTTTATAAAAATTAATTTTCCTATTTAATACTTGAATATTAATTAATAATTAATAAAACTAATATTAAATCTAATAAATACTAAATGACAATATAAAAATCTGGAAAAATTACTGAAAATACTTTAATATAAAAGAAAAATTAAGGAAAATATAAAAATGTAAAAATACTTATTAATAAGCAAAAAAGGAAAATTAAAAAGCTAAATTATGTTAAATAGAAACTATCACTTAATTTATTTTTGACTTTTCTGAAATTTTCTTTTTCAAATCTACTAAAATACTTGAAGTAACAAACTTTAATGAAGACACTTTGGCTGTGGATCAAAAATAAGCACTATGGAACCTAAAGAGCTTAACAGATTTGATTATATAGCTTATTAGGACTTATAAGCTTAGAAAAAGCTACACAACATGCTACAAGGACTGAGCCAAAGCTGAAATAGGATACAAACAAGCTAAGTGTACTGAATACAAGCTATAGCATGCAAATTAGAACACTGAATAAGCCAAAACAAGCAAATAAGCACTCCAAAATACCCACAGATTCAGCAGGCCTACAGTGAACTCTAGGGGCAATTTAAGCTTATTGGATAAGCTGAAAAGCACAATTTGAGCATTGGGGTAGCAAGCTGAGCTGGTGGATATTCCAAAAAGCCAAAGCTCTTTAAGTGGGGCCTACAGATCAGCTTATGGAGAGCTTCTAAAAATGGCTTGTTTGGTCTGGTTCTGTGGTGCAGGGGAGATGCCTCCCCCTGTAGGTTACTTTGGGAAGATGTGGGGCCCGCAGAAAAAATCATAAAAATGAAGTAAAGGTGGGAATCCAAAGATGAGGTGGGGGGGTACAATTCCTAAAAATCTCAAGTCCTAATTCCCAATACAAAATTCCTGAAAATTCATCCAATTTTTGGTTTTCTGCCTCAAAGGCAAATTTTGACTTTTTAAATGAACATGCAATGTTGACTTTTTTCAACTTTAATCCACCCTAACTGCTCTAAATTGTTGTTATAAGCTGAAATGATACAAAATTAAGCAAACTTAATAAGATTAGAACCTAAAGTGATGAATTATCCTTTACATTTCCTAACAGTGGATCAATGAGGTGGTTTAGAAGCTCAGTTTGACTTTGGAACTATGACCTATGGTTCTTAAGGTTCTACTGAGCTATAACAACTTTAAGAAACAAGTTACACTCCAAAACAACAACAAAGAACTCCCCAAACCTATTAGAACAGCATAAACCAAACACCCCTTTATGAACAACTATGATGAATTTTATGAAGCCATCACAGTATTTAGGCAAAGAAACTGAAGAGCAAAGATTCAAACAACTAACTAGGGGTATAATGAACAACAACAAACAGGAAGTAAGCACAATTAAGCAGAGAAATAAGTTGATGCACATTAAGCTAAAAAAAAGAGAATTTGACTTACAATCGAAGATAAGTCTTTGACACTCCAATTCAGTTTCTAAACAGTCCTAATGCTCTCCAAGAGCTCTAAACCATTGCATTCCATCTTCTTCTTCTTCTGCTTCAATTTTTATTTTTTTATTTTTTTCTTTGTATATTTTTTTTTATATTTTTGATGAAACTTAAACTTGAACTAAAACTTGAATTTCTGAACTGAGATCTTAGATTAATCAAAAAGTAAGCAAATTACAACTGGAGTTTTAATTGAAAAATAAAATTACAATAAAATTCAAGAATATCTAATTTAAACTAAAATCTACTCTACACTACTCTACTGCTCCTTCTTCATTCTTTTCTCATTTTAATAAGTCCTGGTGAGATACTCTGATTTTTCCACTTTGATTTGGAGTCGTTGGATTACTAGAATTCATCCTGGCTGTTTATCCATTTTGGCAGGAAATTGGAATTTGGCTTATAGCTTGTAAAACTTATGCAAGTGGTCTTAGTTTGGACCAATGTTGCAAAAATCGTGAATCGGTAGTCGAGCGGTCGACCACCCTGCAGCCTGTAATCGGTCAAGGCGGTGATTAATCGGTGATTAATCGGTTGGGCATTTCCTGCATGTTTTGGGAATTTCTGGAGAGCAAACTAAAGATCTTAACTGATTCCAAGCCTTCTATATTTACAAACCTCAATAAAAGGCTTCAATTCTGATTATGAGGCCCATTGTACGTTATAAGTGAAATAAACGATCCCCAAATTAAGTAAAATGCCTAAATTTCTATTTTTTTAAAATTGACCGATTCGGCCGATTTTTGGCCGATTCAGCTGATTCGGCCGATTTTTGACCGATTCGGTTGATTTTTGACCGATTTTTTCTGATTTTTTTGCCTAGGCCGATTTTTTCACCGATTTTCGAAAATCGACAAGGTGCATCACCGATTAGCGATTAATCGGCGATTAATCAGCCGATTCGGCCGATTTTTGCAACATTGGTTTGGACTGAGGTGTTTGTTTAGAGGTATAAGGGTGTAGGGGTGATGATGGAGGGGGTGGAGATGGAGTGTTTGCAGGGTTTTGCAGGGGGTGAGGTGGAAGGGAGATGGTCAAAAGGGAGGTTTGACCCGTTTTTATTATTAAAACGGGAAGTGGACTGGTGATGGATGGGCCTAGGATTTGGACTGGATTTGGTAATTTGGGTGGGTTTTGGATTTTTGGAAATTATAAACAAGGGTCCATTAGGTTTTAGCTATGTAAATCACAAGGACCATTCTTGCAAATTCTGAAAGTTGAGGGGTGTGTTCTGCCAACTTCCCAAATTTGTTCCAAGTGCAAAATATGCCAACTTTCGATTTCCCAAGGTCTAAGAATATAATTTTTCACTTTTGGTCATTCAAGGACTAAAATTGCCAATTATTGAAACTTGAGGGACCAAAATGTACTTTTCTCCAAACTTTCACCTAAGGACCATATTTGCCAAAGTTTAATAACACAAGGACCAAAATTGATAAATTCCAAAGATGTAAATTCCCAGGGACCAAATATGTCAGGTTTCAAAGTTGAGGGACTTGTTTTGCCAATTTTCTAAACTTATGACCCGAGGGTATTTCTTGCCAAGTTTCATTTACCAAAGGACCCTAAATGTTAATTTTCCACTTTTTTAAATATCCAGGGGTGTTTTATGTCAATTTTGAAACTCGAGGGACTAGTTTTGCCAATTATGCAAACATTGTTTGTTTTTCAATTATTTTCAATCCTTTTGCATTTGAAATACACAAAAACACATTTCAATGATATTTCTAACATTATATGGTTTATTTGTGTGCTTTTGGTCGTTTTTGTGGGTTTAACAATGTAAAATATATGTGTATTTAGACACATATCAGTAAGCAAGGCTAGAGGGGGGTTGTGGCAAGTCTAGTGGTGACAAGGAGAAGCTAGGAGGTAGCTAGGGGCGGAGCTAGGATGGTTGTGGTGGTGGAGAGCCGAGAGAGGCGGTTAGTGGAAAGGTGGTGACAAGTAGGTTATGAACCTACTTGTGTGCTAGCTTAGAAGTGCTTGTAAGCTGCTTAGGGTGTTTAGTGATGGTTTAGGGTGATTAGGGGTAGATTAGTGGTGGATTAGACAAGTAGGTGATGCACCTACTTGTGCGGGTGCTTAGAGGTGTTAGGGTATGTGCTTGGGTATGACTAAGGTGTTAGGGTGCTAGGTTGAGGTGTTTGAGGTGCTTATGTTTAGGTTTTACTTGTTTTAGTTAAGTTTAGACCTAGTTGTACTTACTAAGTGTTTAAGGTTTTACCTAAGGTTTAGTACCTAAGTTAAGTTCCTAAGAGTGTCTAGTGACTATTCCTAAGTCCTAAAGGGTTTATTCTAAGTGAGGGTAACTTATGGGAAAGGTTTGGGAAGGTTTGACCTAGTTTTGTAACCTAAATGACCTAAGTGTGTTTAGTGAGAGACTAGGGTTTATCCTATGGTTTAGTGCCTAGACTTGTGTCCTATGACTGTCTAATAACTATTCCTAAGTTCTAAGAGGTTTATACTAAGTGGTAGTGACCTATGGGGAAGTTTTGGGATGGTTTAGACCTAATTCTAGTTAATTATGACCTAATTATGGTTTTGGGCTTATGAGGTTTATATCTAAGTTCTAAAGGGTTTATTCTATAGCCTAATGGTCCTAATATTCCTAAGGAAACTCATACTTATGCCTTGGACACATTCATACTAGTTAAACTAAGCATATAGGTTCAAATAAGCACATAATCCTACTTAAGTTTTAGTTAGTGTTTATTAGGGTTTTGTGTTATGTTTAGTGTTTTAGATTGGTGAATTACTTATTATGGTGTTGTTATGATTTTATGTTTGACATACCTGGGGTTTATAGGATGTGAGTGCTGAGTTATTTGGCTTGTGTAGATACGTGAGCAGGTCTAGTGAGTCATGCAAGTAATAATGCATATAAAAAGCAAAAATTTACCTGTGAAATACCTACTATAGGTATTTGTAATGGGAATGATAGTAATGGGTGTTTGTGAGTTGTTATAAAACAAAGGAAGACCTCCTTTATGATGTCGAAGAAACCCTTGTGCAGTTGAGGAGAATCAACATGAAGCTAAATCCAAGAATGTGCTCCTTCGGCGTTGAAAAAGAACGCTCGAACGAACATCCACTCGCAAGACGAAGGATCCAGGCTAACTTAACTAAAGAAAGAATTACCTCGAAGGTGCAAGCTTAAAGATCACCAGGGAAAACTCACGGTTTGAAAGACAAGCTGGAAACACTAAGAGAATTTTTATCGAAGGGTGTCAACAGGTCTTCATCACTTTTCAAGGCCCGTAATTGGTCCTGAACGGTCAACTAAATTTACCAAGTGATTGGCCAACTAATTTAAACGTCTCAGACCAAATCTCCAAGGAGTATAGTGTTTCCCCGGGTCGTTATGTCCCGACGAGGCATGCAATTGTATTTGTGAACGTTTTAAGTGATCGGGTGATTAATCAGGAAGGTCAAGAATTTGATTATTATGATTACACTAAGAGATGAGGAATGAAATTAACTAAGAAACACTATAAGAACAATTACTGATGATCAGATACACTAAAAACGTAACCTAAACCTAAAAACGCGCGTTTGAATTTAAAATAAACGCGAACGCGCAAGATAAAAAGTGAAACGGGAGCAAATAAAGTCCTACGAATATGAAAATTATATTTTTACAATCCTAATGATATAAGAAATTTTTTGGAAAATTAAAATTATTTTTACAACTATGTAATTAATTACTATTAATTAATTACTAATTATTAATTACTTTTTAATTACCTAAATTATACTAAATTACCATTAATTATAGATTTAGGCTAGAAAAATGAAAATTAAATTTAGAAAAATTTAAAATATTATAAAACTAATTTTAAAACAGAATATATATTTTTCCTACTTTTTAATTAATTATTACTAATTATTTAATTAATTTAAACTAAACTAAATTATAAAAAATACTAAATGAAATGAGAAAAGTCTGAAAAAATTACTAAAAATCCTACAGGTTATAAGGAACTTAAGAAAAATTTAAAATCAGAAAGTGCTTATAAATAAGAAGAAAAATAAGCCAAAAGGCTTAAATAGAAGCTATCATTTTGATTATTTTTGGATTTTCTTGATTTTTATTTCACAAAACTACTAAACACTGGAAAATATCAAACTTTTATGAAAACAAACTTGATGGAACTTACAAATAAGCCATTGGTGAGCTTATTTTCTTAACAGCTTATTATTTATGAGCTTTTGATGAAGCACAAGCTGCTTATAAGCTACACTACTGGCTCAAAGCACAAAATAAGCTAGAAAAAGATAGAATGAACTCAGATCAAGCTAAAACAGCAAGAATAGCACAAGGGATAAGCTAAAAATAAGAAATAAGCTAATCCATTTACACTGCCTGTCAAACAGTCACTGCAGGCAACTTAAAAGGCTGATTCAGCTTATTAAATATGCTTGGAAACCCTAATAAGGCCTGGATCCAACAAGATGAGCTTGTGAATTTTCCAAAATGCCAAATGACACAAGCTACCTCCCACAGATAAGCTCTATAAGAGCTTAAGAAGATGAGCTTAAATACTGATGAGTCAGTATATGGGTGTCACTAGGTGGAACATGTGAACATCAATTAAGCTGATAAATAAGCTTGAAAGGGGAAAATGAGCACAAGCGTAAGCAGTTGGGGTGGTGGAGCTTCCAAAACACCCAAAAGCTCTCAGTGGGACCCACTGAGAAGCTCCACAAGAGCTTGTGATAAAAGGACTCACCCCTGGCACAGGGCACTCAGAATCACACAGGCAACTTTAAGCATTAGCATAAGCTAAAATAAAATTCCTAAAAATAACACAACCATTGATTCCTGTAGATAGGATGGTATATTTTGTCCTCAAGAAATTTCAAAGCTTAGTTTGATGCACAAAAATCATGAAAATTCCTACTAAAAGTGATTTTCTGCTAAAGAGTGCAATTTTGACTTTTGATATTTCTTGTAAAGTTTGACCAAAATGGATTTAGATTGCATCAATTCAACTGAAAATGAACTTATAAGCTGCTATGAGGGTAAATTAACCTTAGTGGACTTAAAATCTAACAACTTAGCAAAAATCAAATGTCACAGTACATAAGGTACCTTAGATTCAAAGATTATGAGCAAGTTTTGACTTTCTGGCATTAGGCTTAAGTTTCTAATGCTTCCTGTGTCTTTATTAGTACCTGAGCAGTTTATGGGAACCAATGGAATACCAAGAAAACAGCTAGAACTCTCATCATTCACTTCACCCAAACACCCCTTAATTCCACAGTTAAACTAAATTTAGCAGGATTAAAACTTAAACAATCTAACTAGCGATCCAAATGATGTTCTAAACTAATATTAAGGCTAAAAAGACAACAAAGTGCAACAAAGAACAAACAGAACACACATATGCAGTTATTGGCAAATTTCACAGTGAAACAACCACAACATAAACTAATGACTTAGAAACTAAACAATAAGCATTTTAAGCATCAAAAGGCATAAATGAGCTACTCTAAATCAGAAATAAGCAAAAATATAAGCTAATGAGCCGATGAACAGTATTAAGTAGAGAAGTTGGAAAATGACTTACAAAGAGCCTAAGCTCATAACAAGATACTCAACTACTTCTTCTACTAACCTATGGTCTCCCATGAGACTCTAAACCACATCTATCCATGCTTCTTCTTTCTGTATCAGCAACCTATCATCTTCAAACTTTATTTATTTTTGATTTTTCTCTTCTATTTTTCTCTTTTTCTTATTTAATCTTTTTTTTCTTTTTAATTACTGAGACTTATGGTGAGTTTGAGAGATCTTAGAATGCTTTTGTGAAACTGCAAATAACTTGGAATTTGAAGAAACTAGATTACTTGTATTAATATAAAAGAGGTTTACAAATTACACTACTTGACTGAATTGGAAATTACATTAAAAAACTACTTGCCTCTCAGGCTTACATTGATGACCTATTTATATTAGAAAATAAAACTAGGGCTTCCTTCTCCTTTGTGCTTGTTCTGTGAGATGAGACAGCTTTGGAAAGTGCTTTATACTTCTTTGGAATCAAATCCCACCATTGGATTAGCCTCTGCTTCATCTTCACCCATGATTGCAATTTATGCGCCAAATAAGTGATGTGGATAGCCAGCGTGGAGGGGACAGGGAGTTGTTACAAATGGGGGGTTGACTTTGTTTGAGGTAGTGGAATAAGGTGGTTAGTAGGAGATGACGGGGGGGGGGGGGGGGGACAAAAGTGTTGGTGGTTGCAGGATGTTTGTTTGGCAGCAAAAGGAGAGGTCAGGGAAGGGGGTTGACTTTTATTGACCCCCGTTTTATTAATAAAACGTGTGGGGTGGTTTGGGCTTTGGGTGATGGTTGGGCCAAGGTTGGGGAGTGGACAGGATCTGCTTGGTTTGTATTTGGATTTGGTGGATTGGTTTGAAACAATACAAAGGGTCCGTTTGTTATACAAGGACCAATTTTGCCAATGTGCTAAAAATTTGAGGACCAACTCCGCCAATCTTTTAAAATATTCCAAGGGACCAAACTTGCCACATTCCATCAATATAAGTTCCATAAAAGAGATTTTCCAAAATTTGAATTTCCCGGGTACTAATTTTGGCAATTTTGAAAGTACGGGGACCAAATTTGTAACATTTTGAAATTCATCACCAAAGGACTAATTATGACACTTGTAATTTCCAAAAGGACCTTTGTTGATTTTTCTTCCAAAATAAATGTTCAGGGACTAGTTTTGTCAATTTTTGAATGTTGGGGGACTGAAATTGCTAATTATGCAAACTTTGTTCGTTTTTCATCTGTTTTTAAACATTTTGCATCTGAAACATATAAAACACAATCCTGGGATAATTTCTGTATTTTGATGCATTTCTGAGTGTTTTTGGATGTTTTTGCAGTTCAAATACGACAAAAATGATGAGTGTTTGAGCACTCATCAGCCCGCAATGAAGGCATCAACGAAATATCCTATCAATGGAGTATGGAAGCCGAAACAGCCTTCCAAAGATGGAAGAGGTGCATGGAAATCTTGCTAACGATTACGACTCCAGCCAGAGGTGAAATTTTGCTCCTACACATAGCAACATCCTTCGATAAGGTCGGCGCAATGCTCTTTGCGGAGAAAAGAAACATGCAGATACTAATATACTTCGTTCGTAGGGTTTTACCAGACGTGGAACGAAGCTACGTAGAGTCATAAAAATTAATCTTAGCTCTGGTTTATGCCACAAGGCGCCTACGAAGGTACTTCAAGGATCACCCTTGTCTTGTTTTATACAACAAAGATTTCATCAACCAAGTATTTAGAGTTCAATGTTCGAAGAATGTACCAAGATACCCTTATCTTGAAAAGCATCACATACAATTCACATTAACCTTCCTAAGAGTCTTAGGGTATTCGAAGCCCTCTACGCTAAAAGGATAAAGACGGAGTGGGTCGCGACCCTCCGTCAGCAATCAAATTATACGATTGCCAAAAACCCTTGGTTGAGAACATAAAGGGTAATCACTATAACCCTAAAATATCTATCAACAACATTAAAAAAAATCATAGTAGCAAAAGCGGGATATACTACCCTTACACATTATAAATTATGCTAACATCTGTAGCATATAAAGTACCTGTAGCAACAAGATAATAGAAATTGTCTTGGCTGAAGCCTCACAAACACAAAAGCATAGAAATTGTTTAGAAGTAGGTCATAACCTACGAAGGACAGATTTTTAATTTTTCTAAGGGTACACACCACCCTTGAGTCCAAATTACTGCACACATTGCAGCCTTCATTCTTCATGGGGAAGCTTGGGACTTCCCTAAGTAACATGGGATGGGATCTTCTCAGGACTTTCCTTGGCAGGAGATGAAGGTTCTTCAACATTTGTCTTCTTACCTGGAGATAGGGGTTACACTGTGGACTCATTGTTGACCGGGGATGGAGGCTTCTCAGGAGCGATCTTCACTGACGGAGGCTTGACAGGGGTTACCTTTTTGCTTGATGAAGGAGGTTGTGCCCTTCAAGGCTTCTTAGCAAGGAGTGCATCAACGGAAGCTATTGGGTCTTTGGTTGCCTCACGAAGGAAAGGGTAATCTGTCGTATCTAGAGCATTTCTAGCATTGTCATACTCCCTCTCATGGGTAGAGCGGTAGTAGGGTACCTTTGATAGATCCACCGGCTTACCAGTCGCAGCAATCTCTTCAAGTGTTGTGCATTTCCCATAAAATATCGCAGCATTAACCAAGTCTGCTATCACTTTCCCAACCTCATCACTATGGTACAACTCCATAGTTATATAGGGAACAACCTTCGACACAACCGCAACTCTATCCTTCTTTATAGCCTTGTGTTGACATTTCAAGCCATCCAATTCCTCTCGAAGCTTAATCTGTTTCTCTTGGAGCTTTGTTCTCTCTGTTTCCAGACCTTTACATTTGGACTCTAGAGTAGCAATTTCCACCTTATATCATCCAATCTTTACCTCCTCAACACGCAGCCTCTTACATTCTGACCGAGCATCTTTGAGTTTCTTTTCTAGGCCCTGGATGTCAGATCGCAGGTCCTGAATCAAAGGGTTCTTCTCAATTTCCTCCATAGCTTCCTCACATTATGCTTCAAGATAAGCAAACTCCCGATCCCTTTCCTTTTCCTTGGCAAGAATGGCATCCATTTTTTCCCTAGCACCCTTTACTGTACGGATCAAATCCCTCGTACGATCATTCAAATGATTATCCAGGACTGCTTGCCTCGTGTAGCTCTTGTCATGGAGATCACAAAGCTCCTCCACAGACATGTTATCCAAGACTCCTCTCCAGTTAGGAGGGGTAACTTTCTCCACTAACTGATGACAAGCAAGAGCATTCGGTAGCTCCTTAGTATTGGGCAGGACTGCACAACAGACATTTGTTAGATACATGAAGTATTACCTATTTTTATACGGTATGAAGCTTATACTTACCATGGATGTCATCATCAAGAACTTGTGGTGCAGACTAAATGGCTTTGCCTTTGGGACATTTCTTGTTATGACCAAGAAACACGTTCCGGAGGTCGAGGTTGATTGAAATATGTAAATACCATGGTTATTTCTAGAGAGAGAAAGTAGAGAGAGAAAGGTGGAGAACTATGTGTTTTATTAATATGAAATGAAGTGAAGCTTACGCACACTTTCCCACACCCATCATGGAGAGTCATGAGGGGTATTTATAGGCTCATCACACTACATGTTTGCCTAATCTACATAAGTAGTCCCTAGGGACACAACATGCTACATATCTAGTCCATTTCACATGTGTAACGTTATCTTTATAAAATAGCGAGGCTAACAATCTCCTTCCAAGATATCGTCACACGTGAATGGTTAGAATGAGACCTATAAATACATAAACAATGTAAATTACAAAAATAGTAAACTATGTTGATGTTGTTGAAGCGTAGAGTCTCTATAGTCTAGATACTTAGGCAGACTTGAAGTTCTTCCATCCGACGAACTCGGCATTTGATCTTTGGCACTGAAGGCACTGATTTACGTAGCTTTGAACTTCAACTGTAATGGTCTAGTTAGGTTATTACTCCCTCCTAACTATTGAGCCTTTATTCTTTTTCCTATTCCCTCCTGAACCGACAACTCTTCTTTCATCTCGCAACGAATAAAGTAGATTCAAAAGTGTAGACACATGGTTGTTGTTCGGGGAGCAACACAACAATATAACTCACATAACATTGCATAGAAGGTTGGTAATAAGATCTGATGTACACATACTTGGTACCTCATGGTACTTCTCTAGTTTTAAGCACAGTTCCCTCGATCAACCAACGTACTGAAGACGAAACACTACTTCTTTTGGCATGTTCTTCTCCCTCCTGATGGTTGCGAGTTATCGGAATCATCATAATCTTGTGTACATTCCATACAATTACCTGTACTTTACACTTCTGAAGCAAGATATAAGCCATGAAAGAATAATTTTGTGAGAATATGCTGATAGAATATGACTCTCTTTTTTCTACACTCTCGTCTCTTCTCTTCAACCTATAAGCGACGTCTTCAAATTCCACCCAACTAGTAAATGACCATTGACTAGAGAAACAACCCAATATAACCAATCTGAAAATGAAATAGACATCCCTTAGATATGTGACTTAATCTTGTACGATGGTGTGACTAAGAACCTATACTGAGCACTACAACGTAACTCCTTTAAGCATAGGTAGGTCTATATACTTAAACGTGCAAACAGTATATGAAATCTCTGCCTCTTGAACTATCCACAACTTCGTGCGACACTAAGTACTACAATGTAACTCCTTAAAGTGATAGCTATAACCGGTGAGCACTACAATGTAACTCCTTACAGCGGGTATAACTAGATAATCCAAGTCTTAATCATTATCATTACCAGTGAATGCACAAACAAGTATCTTCGAAAGTCATGCATCCATCCACCCCTAGACTTTGAGATAAATAAGTACACATGCCCTTGAAATGAACTTTAAACCCAGAAAAGTGATAAAGAATTATCCCCATAATCACAAAATCCGATACTAGCCATTGCCATTTGATTGTGATTCTTGATTAGGATCTTTTAAGCAATACATGGTGTGTTTTTGGTGAAGTGGTAATTAGGGTTTAGATACTCGATAGAAGATTACTTGATAAAATTAGGTAAAATCGGGCAGAGCTTCGTTTAGATTTGTCGTACGAAAACCTTACTCGATATACGATAAGGAGATATGGCTAACTCGCCAATATAAAGAAACTCTTACTCGAAAAAAAAAAACCTAACTCGATATTATAAGTAAACCTTTACTCGATATCATGAATCCTTACTCGGCGAAAATGAGGTTACTTGATAAAGAGTTCACTTACTCGGTAAATTGATACCTTACTCGATACTGAGCAGCATTACTCGAAAACCCTACTATTTCGCATCTCCTTACTCGATACAGCCCTTGCTTACTCGATAAGCAAACTTGATAAGCAATGATACGTGGGAATTGCGCCCTCGCAACAGGTTTTACCTCTCAAGGGATCTTGAGAAGCTTACAACCCCCACCAGGTAGTGTACCTGATCGTTGTAGTATAGTATAGTGACAAGTACCGGGGGATTGATCGTTCAACTCAGGAATAGTGTCGCTAGGATTAGAAAGCCTACCAAACTAGGTCAAGAGGTGAGGGATGGTTCTTTTTGTATTTTTATATTTTATGGAAAGCAAGTAAAATCTCGGGTTTTGAAGGAGTGGGCTGAATTAGTTGCTAGCCAACTAACCCAATTAACTAAGATGCAATCAAAATAAAATAAAAGAAATGAAAATTAAACTATTATACTAATGTGGTGGAAACAATAATGAGAAAAGTTGTGTTTACATAGATTTCATTACTCCCTAGATATCTTTTACCGTTTGATTAGCTTGTTACAATTGCATGGATGACGGGTTATATTCCTTAATACTAGTCGTAGGGTCGTGTACAATATTCCCTAACTCTATAAGATCCTACTTCACTCCTATGTCGAGCCGTTAAAAGCTCCTAACATGGGATCATTAGAATTCATTTATGCATTAAATACAACCAAAAATCATAGTACACCTCCGATCATGTTTCTAAAGACGTTCAAGCAAGTTACCAATGGAAGTCTGCCAGTTTTCTTAAGTCTAACATCGAATACAATCATCCGTAACAATTATAAACAAATAATCAACATCTAGGTTTCACTACATCTAAGCAAACACAGTAAAAGCCTAGCCTAACATGTTAAGAGAAAGATAAACATGAGATAGAATCAAACAATACATAGACATATTGAATGATTATTGAAGTACTTATCTTTATTAAAACATGGAAGAAAGAAGGGTTTGAAACCCCTTCAATATGCAGGAAATTCGACCTAGGGTTTGTGCACAACTTGTTCCACAAAAGTTCCACACTTTACAATGAAAAATTAGAAAAATATATATAGACTATGCATCCTGACGGCGTCATGTATTAACCTCTGATGCTGTCAACTCGCCGCCAAGATGAAATTCATATTGCCTAGATCCACTTCTGACGCCGTCATGTAGTAATAAGCTCTGGGCCGTCACGTATATTTAGTCCCTGACGGCCTTGGTGATGCCGTCAGGCCAAATAGCCTAAAAACATTCTGGATCGTCACGTGTATTTTCCACTTCCACCTCTTTTGCCACTCTTGACGTCGTCACGTGTTGAGGCTTGACGTCGTCAAGTACTGTTCCCAGCAAGGAATTTGAGACTTTACTGTATTCTTCACTTTTATGCTCCAAAAACGTCCAAAATGCTTCATTTTCCAGATTTCTCTCCAAAAGTACCTAAAATGAGAAAATGAACGATTTAGGGCAATATTTGATCAAATAATCTCGAATTCGGCTTAAATGACCCCTTAAAAGCGGTACACTTTTCGCCTCATCAAGCAAACTTGATAAGCTAACTTGATAAGCTAACTTGATAAACTAACTTGATAAACTAACTTGATAAGCTAACTCGATAAACTAACTTGATAAGCAAACTTGATAAACTAACTTGATCAGCTAACTCGATAAACAGCTAACTCGATAAGCATCTAACTCGATAAACAGCTAACTCGATAATCTTCATACCTAACTCGATAAAATACGTAACTTCAGCCCAAAAAACACGAGATTTTCACCCAAAAACACCACGATTTGCCCCTGGTTAGCTCTGATACCACTTGTTATGACCAAGAAACACGTTCTGGAGGTCGAGGTTGATCGAAATATGTAAATACCATGGTTATTTCTAGAGAGAGAAAGTAGAGAGAGAAAGGTGGAGAACTATGTGTTTTATTAATATGAAATGAAGTGAAGCTTATACACACTTTCCCACACCCCTCATGGAGAGTCATGAGGGGTATTTATAGGCTCATCACACTACATGTTTGCCTAATCTACATAAGTAGTCCCTAGGGACACAACATGCTACATATCTAGTCCATTTCACATGTGTGACGTTATCTTTATAAAATAGCGAGGCTAACATTTCTGCCTAGTGGTCCTCAAAGACGGAATGGGCAACAAGAGCTCCCTTTTAGGATTTGCCTTGATAGCTTTTTCTTTAGTACCTTTCTTGTTTCGTACCCTATCAGCTATGCCGGAGGATCCTACGATATGGCTAGGGACTTTTCTATCTTGGCAGGCTTTGCAGAGGCTATGGGCTCGATGGCCAGAGCATCTACGTCGTTGTTGTTCACAGAAACAGAGGGAGAACCAACCCCATAACTCACCTCATTTGGATCCTTGGGAAGAAAGCTCATCTCCCTTGCTCCACCGGCTACAACGAAGTTTCTGAAAGACATTCCTGTAAACATGGAAGGAAAGAATAAATATCATCAGATAGGTCATTTAAATTATTAAAATAGGAATGTACATACTTTCTCCATCACAAATAATTTCAGGCTTCATCGGAGAACCCTCCCAGTGATCAACGATACCAGCCATATACAGGATAGGCTCAGGGAACGTTTGCACATTCACTGGATGGCGAGCAAGCCGTTGATACAACGGATTCCTTCGAACAATGTAAGGAAGCTCATCATTGAAGCGTCTCTTATCAACCTTGTATGCTTCATCCAACAAAGCAGGGTAGTACAAAGGTATGATTGTATCTTGGATATAAAAGAAACTCCCTTTCCAGTCAGGTATATTTGAAAACGGTTTTAAAAGCAAATGTGGCACATCAGCATCTCCCCTTTTGGCTAAAGTTAACCAATTCCCAGCAGGATAAAGGTTCATAAAACCCCTAAGTACATTTAGTGTCGGCTCATAGCCATAGGCTTTACACATCACAATGTATGTTGTTAGCTTGGCTAGGCCAAAAGGGTTAAACCTAGAGATGTGTACTTTGTAATATTGCATAAACTCTATAATTAACAGGTGAATGGGTATCCTAAAGTTTGATAGAGTAAAAGCATGCGTATAAAGCCCTACATAACCCTTTGGTGCATCAAAAATATCCTGATGTTTTTTGGGAAGCATGATTTTATACTCCTTAGGTATTGGATAATCCTCAAGAAACTCATGTAAAGCCTCTTTCGATAGAGTACATTTTTGCTCTTTGATTACAAATTTTGCGTTCATACTCATAGTGATAATGATAAACGATAATAATCAGAGATGAAAATTTACCTTTGAAACGAAGGATATGAGAAGAGCAGGGTCGTACTTTTGATCAAAGAAATTATCTAAGAATGTGACTGTGTGTAATTTTGGGCGAAAGTAATTTAGGGTTTGGGGGTGAAAATCTTTTATATCGCCGCTTCTCTAAATCTGCATCGTACACGTGTTCTTGTAATTTGAATTTATCCGGATTTCAAAAGAGTTTATGGTTTTTGAGATGACGTTTACGAAAATCAATATTTACGCTTTAAGGCTTTAGCTACAAGTGGGTTGGGGTAATAATTGCCGCATTTAATGTGCAATTAGTTATGTAAGTGCGTATTTTTTGGATCTGATTAATGCTTTTGTATATAGTTTTGGTGATAGAGTCGTAAGCAATGTACCTTCGTACATGTACATCACTTTCGACTGGGGGGGCTTGATAATGTACCCTCCGAACAGGTCTAAGGACTCCCCTTCGGTCCTGCTCGAAACCTACATAATCGCAGGCTCTGGCTAGCCTCCTAACACTTTCATTAGCGTAAAACTAGTCACCAATGACCTAGTTACCAGATGGGAATTCGCCAGTCGAAGGATTAAACCCTTCGGGGTATCCTTCGATGAAATGTAAGGACGGAATAATGCCAAGTCCAAACATGGGGAAGACCAAGTCTAACCCACGTCTCATCTCCCTCTTTAGCTTTCCCGCTAAACCAGGAGGAGTGGGACACTAACCCCCTGGCGGTTGCCACTTATCATGGGACGCCCCCATGATCTCCAAAAAAGGTGTAAGCACTCTCCAAGCTATTTTTCTCCCCTATAAATAGCTTGGACGATCCACAAGTCTGATATGCAATCTCAATAACTCCATTTTACTATATCTTCACTAAACATTTCATACCAAATACTTATTCACACGCCGGAGGTGGTTCGCATAGCCCAACCCCTGCACAATCACTTAACGTAGTGTCTTCGTATTTCTTATTTTCAGGTTAGACACAAGCTTGGCTCAACCACAACATCCCCTATATCCTTTGATCACCATCGAAGTCCTGGTCGTACAAATTATTGTACAATCAATCATTATTGTAAAAGTAAAAATTAAATTAAATATTAATAGTTGATATTAAAGATGGTGCAACTTAAAATAATAAAGATAAGAAAAGTAGGGAAAATGGGTGGAGTTTGCACAAGGACATATACTTGGTAACAATCCTCATTTATGAGACCCACGAAAATATACCAAACATTATTTTTAGGCAAGTGGTTCCCAAATCCTAACCCCACCACCTCAAACCAAACGGGCCATAAAACTAGTTTATGATAAGAGAGCACGGTGTGGGCATGTTATTCACCCGCCAAAGACCCAACAATGCACGAATGGCACGTTGTGCTGCACCATGCCTTTGTTATTCGTCCGCCGTTTAGGCTTTAGCCATTCTAATCACTTGTGCCGTTTTGTGGTATTTTGTAAGACCTACAAAATGTTATTTGTTTTTTTAGAAGATTATTTTAGTTGTTCACGCGTTATTTGATGCATTATAATATTGTGCTGAGATGATAGACGAATAACACAACAACTTGAACTCTAAGAAGAAGATACTTATTCTTTGCTTATATTTTGTTAAAATTAAGGTTATAAATAGCTCGAGGCGTGTCGTGGAATCATAATCAAGCTTCATGCTTTAGTGGACAAGATGAAGCTTTTGCTTTTATAAGGCATGACATAAGACGACACAAAATATGAAAATATTTATATATTTATATCATATTTCATATATATTGAGTTTATAAAAAGACGTGGCACAAGAAAACATAAGGCAGTTACATGGCGGCATGAGCAAGCCTCATGATTTTGCGGGCATTTGCATGTCTTTTAGAGCCATGATTAAAATAGATATATCCGGCTAGAGCTTTCAAGAAGTATGTATTATCAAAACCTTACAAATGGTTTAATCAAAGATACAGTCTTCTTTTACTATCGCTACTATCCAACAAACCAAAATACTAAACAAGTTGATTTTGACTTCCCACACTTACCATTTCCTCACTTAAACCAAGAAGATAAGCAACATATAAAGGACCATTCTTGACAAACTTTAAAAACCAAAACCACTTGACAAGCAATTGTACTTTAAGGTTCAAGCATCCAAAGAATAACAAAAACCACTTAACAACAATGTCATCATCATCTGTCATCGTCCTATGAAGTATCCTCTTCCCTACCACTCCACCACCCTCCTTTAACCACTTTACTCTCTCTCTTACAACTTTACTCTCTCTCTTACACACACAAAAACACCTTAAAAAACACACACTAAATTTCATACACCATTGTCATGATCATCACTTGTCACCTTCATTTCTTTTATTAACTATATTTCTTAAAAAAAAGAATGACAAAGAACATGACAGTACCAGAAAGACGACAACAACAACAACAACAACGTGCAAGACACCCGACAGAGATTCCGACAAGAACCCCACTAAGGGTACTATTTAGAGTTGCATCAGTTGCATGTGGTATACAGTTTGGTTGGGCTTTACAGTTATCATTACTAACACCATACGTACAAGAGTTGGGTATCCCACATGCATGGTCTAGTATAATCTGGCTATGTGGGCCCTTGTCTGGATTCTTTGTCCAACCATTAGCTGGTCATATGAGTGATCGGAGTACTAGTAAGTATGGGAGACGTAGGCCTTTTATTGTTGTGGGTTGTGGGATGATTATTTTGTCTGTTATTTTGATTGGTTTTGCTGCTGATATTGGTGGCTGGTTGGGTGATGGTGAGAAGAAGACTAGAGCTATTGTGGTTTTTGTTGTTGGATTTTGGTTTCTTGATATGGCTAATAATGCTACTCAGGGGCCTTGTAGAGCTCTTCTTGCTGATCTTACTGGTATGATTTTCTTATCTTTTGGTTTTTTGTGTTTATGGTTATTAGGGTTTGTGAAATGATTATCTAATTATTGTGTTTTTTCGCGTTTTGATTTGATGTTGTGGTTGGTTAATTAGTTAATTATTTGATTACCATGGTGAGTCAGTGTGAAAATTGCCTTTCGCAAAGGCGGGGCGTGGACTGGTATCGATGTTCTGTTTGTGAATTGTTTGATTATTGATGTGATTTTTAGGAAATTGATGATTTGAAGACCCCGAAAATCTTAGTTAGCAGGTGATCTGAAAAGTATGGGATGCTTGATCTAATGGAACTAATTTGATTGATGTATGGATATAGGGTTGTTTGGATGTACGATTAAGTTTGAGTAGGAATTATTGGCTTTGAGTATTTGGGGTTAAAGTGGTTATAGTTTTTGCCTTCAAGTTTTTTTTTGGTTAAATGATACGATTTGGGGAAATTTGTAACTAGTTGCCTCTTAAGGAAATTGATGTAAATCTACCCGAGTTTATTGATTATCTCATTAGGTACTTATCTTGTTTATGCGAGTGACTATAAACAGTTTCTGACCGCATATCCAAACACCCCCATAACTCACCAACTAGCTCATCGACAGGCTTGGCAAACTCACCTGATTTGGGTAACATCAGAAGCTTGTTTAGACCAACTGAGCTTGCCAATCATATTTGCACACATACCTGCCTTATATTTATCGACCCCACAGCATCTTGGAGAGATTAATTATATTTTGTTGTATTATTGTAGTGGGGTTTATTTTAATTTATTAATGAGCAAAACTTTATACAAGTCCGTAGGACCTGAGCTAGATATTTTCAGCCTTGGCAAGTAATAACTCAAAACCTGAGCTTAAATAATATATCACAAAATTCACTCTAGTTGATATGTTTGCTAATAGAAAATTTTCTTTTGTTAGAATAATCCTGGGGATAGCAAGTCAAATTTCGGTCCTGTAAGTCCAACCAAATGACCTGAGTTTAATAACTAATTACTGATACTTGGTCCTTAAAAACCCTTGGTCCCAAAACCTCGGATACTCATGTTGGTCATAACACTGTCACTAACATACATCAAGGAATGCGACATGGGTCCGTCCTGAACTATATTTAGCCAAAGCACAGGGACGATTTTTGCAATTTACTCAAAACAAAAAACATCACAAACAAACAAACACTAACAACAATGTCATCATCTGTCATCGTCCTATGAAGTATCCTCTTCCCTACCACCATCACCCTCCTTTAACCACTTTACTCTCTTACACACACACACACACACACATACAAAACACCTTAAAAAACACACACTAAATTTCATACCATCATCACGATCACTTGTCACCTTTATAAATAACCAGCAACACTTGAAAGAAGAAAACATAAATGAAAAAGAACATGACAGTACCAGAAAGTCAACAACAGCGTGTGAGAGACCCGAAAGAGTCTCCAACAAGAACCCCACTAAGGATACTATTTAGAGTTGCATCAGTTGCATGTGGTATACAGTTCGGTTGGGCTTTACAGTTATCATTACTAACACCATACGTACAAGAGTTAGGTATCTCACATGAATGGTCTAGTATAATCTGGCTATGTGGGCCCTTGTCTGGATTCTTTGTCCAACCATTAGCTGGTCATATGAGTGATCGGAGTACTAGTAAGTATGGGAGACGTAGGCCTTTTATTGTTGTGGGTTGTGGGATGATTATTTTGTCTGTTATTTTGATTGGTTTTGCGGCTGATATTGGTGGGTGGTTGGGTGATCGTGAGAAGAAGACTAGAGCTACTGTGGTTTTTGTTATTGGCTTTTGGTTTCTTGATATGGCTAATAATGCTACTCAGGGACCTTGTAGAGCTCTTCTTGCTGATCTTACTGGTATCATTTTCTTATCTTTTGGTTTTGTGTTTTTCCGGGGTTTGCTAGTCTTGTGGTTGGCTAATTGTTAGCAGGTGATCTGAAAAGTATAGGATGTTTGATAGAATGGAACTAATTTGATTGATGTATGGGTATAGGGTTGTTTGGATGTATGATTAAGTTCGAGTAGGAATTATTGGTTTTGAGTATTTGGGGTTTAAAGTGGTTATAGTTTTTGCTTTCAAGTTTTTTGTGGGTTGAAATGATAAGATTTGGGAAAATTTGTAACTAGTTGCCTCTTAAGGAAATTGATGTAAATGTACCTGATTTATTGATTATCTCATTAGTTACTTATCTTGTGTATGCGAGTGACTATAAACAGTTTCTGGCCGCCCCATAGCTCCCCAACTAGCTCATTGATAGGCTTGGCAAACTCGCCTGATTTGGGTAATATCAGAAGCTTGTTTAGACTAATTGAGCTTGCCAATCATATTTGCACATATACCAGCCATATATTAATCTACCCCACAGCATCTTGGAGAGTTTAATTATATTTTGTTTGTATTATTGTTGGGTGGGGTTTATTTTATTAATGATCAAAACTTTATATAAGTCGACAGGACCTGAGCTTGATATTTTCAGCTTTGGCAAGTAAGAATTCAAAACCTGGGCTTACATAATCTTTGACAAATTACACTCTAGTTGATATGTTTGCAAGTAGATTTTTTTATTTTTATTTTTTATTTATTTTTATTATTTTATTTATTTATTTATTTTTGTTAGAATAATATGTGCATACCTGGGAATAGCAAGTCAAATTTCGGTCCTGTAAGTCCAACCAAATGACCTGAGTTTAATAACTAATTAATGATACTTGGTCAGAAAACCTCATACTCATGTGGGTCATAACACTAAGTTACATCAAGGATGCCACATGGCTCCATCCTGAACTATATTTTCCTTTCAAATTGTGCTAAATCTTGCACTTATTACTACGGACACCATTTATCCATGAGTCACTGTCACATTACTATCTAGGTAGTGCTGGGCCGCTGGCAGCTACTGTTTCTTTCTTGTTTTATTCATGCAATGTTTGAGGTGATTATACAATTTAAAATGGATGGCGAAAGCGACACTTTGTTGAAAATTTTAGATACTAACATACAATGCAAACTATCTTAGCTGATATGTTTGCATGTATAAATCTTTTCTTTGGTAGACTAATATGATATGCGGGAATAGAGACACATTTTGGGCCCGTAAGGTCAACTAAATGAGCTGCCGACCTGAGTTCATTTAAGATGAATACTTGGTCCCCAAAGCCTTGGATGCTTATGTGGGTCATAAGTCATAACACTATATGCTTTCATATTGTGCTGATAAATAACTATGGACATAGTCATGTTCACGTTACTCTCAAGCTAGCAGCTACTTTTGCTTTCTTGTTTTCATTAATGCAACGTTTGAGGTGACGTAACGTAAAATGGATGGGCGAAAGCGACATTTTACTTAAAACCAAAGTACTAGTAACAGTTCATCAGAAATTTTATTAATACACGCAATGGAATTGGAACTAATTGTAGCATTGTGAAGTTGGCAATTTTCCTAAGACACTTTGCAATTGCAATGTTTGCTGATAAACGAAAGTGAGGACGTAGATGCACAATTCACGTATTAGTTGGGTTTCTGTTCATGATTTTACTCTTTCTATAAAATTTCACACAACGTAGTTGGTCACACTTATTTCATAGAGCCCATATGTAAGAAAACCAAAATGTGAAACCTGCTAATCTCAGATGGAACTGTTCAGTAAAGGTGGTAAGTGAGCAGATTGAGTGGAATTTGATAATGGGTCAAAATGAGTAATTGTTCAAGTTAGTGTGTCAAATTTGGCTGTTCTTATAATTTGTCAAAATATATGCACATAGATAAGGTTGAGTTATCTATCGGATCCATTCACCACTTTTTACCCATCTCTCTTATTGTATTACTGTACGCATACACACACATGTATAACAATTAGGTAATATCATTATATCGGAATAACAAACTTAGCAAGGTTTAATATATTTTTATTTTTTAGTCAACTAATAATTGAAGTTAAGATATTGATAAGGACATTAACATCATAATAAATGCTAGAAATTTAAGTTTATATTATTACAGTTAAGAGTTAGGATCAAATAAGAAGAAAAATTAAAATAAGAATGATAAGAAGAAACCACAACCACTCATTTCAGATGCACCTACAAAAATATATGCATCTCCCCTTAAAATTCTCCCTCCTATTTGAATTGTGTGGCTAGAAATTCTTCTTATTCTTCTTATTTTAGTTTTTCTTCTTAGTGGATCCCTCCCTTACAGTTAATAGTTACAATGTTAAACATAAGTTTTGACAAGCCTAATCTTGTAAAACATTGTTACAACACATGTTCTGTAAATTAGTTATCTCTAAGCTTTCTGGAAATTCTACCTTCTAATTTAATAATAATGTTGATTTTGTAGTGTTGAGTCTCAAAATGTACTATATTGTAATACAATACGTTATTCTAATTTGACACTTTATTTAATTTTTAAATCCACATCTTTTATCAGGGAATGATAATCGAAGAACAAGAGTTGCAAATGCATACTTCTCTCTTTTTATGGCTATTGGTAATGTTCTTGGCTATGCAACTGGAGCTTACAGTGGCTGGTACAAAGTTTTCCCTTTTACCACCAATTCTTCGTGTGACATTAATTGTGCAAACCTCAAGGCTGCCTTCCTTCTTGATGTCATTTTCATCATGTGCACTACATACATTAGCGTCACCGCAATTCACGAGCAACCGCTAACTTCCATTCACGATGCTGAAGAATCAAGTCATCCCCAGGAAGCATTTTTCTGGGAAATGTTTGGGACGTTTAAGTACCTTCCAGGGTCCGTTTGGCTGATCCTATCTGTCACTTCTTTGACTTGGATAGGGTGGTTTCCCTTTATTCTCTTTGATACTGATTGGATGGGTCGGGAAATTTATGGTGGAGATCCAAATGGTGACCTGAGGTATAGTGATGGAGTTAGAATGGGTGCGTTTGGTTTGATGTTGAACTCAGTGGTACTTGGAATAACTTCGGTGTGCATGGAAAGTCTTTGTAGGAGATGGGGTTCGGGTTTCATATGGGGGATTTCAAATATTGTTATGTTTCTTTGTTTTCTTGCAATGCTTGTGCTTTCATATGTGGCAAGCGTTGCAGATTATGGCAGTGATGGGGTACCACCAACTGGGATCGTGATTGCTGCACTCATTATTTTTGCTATTCTTGGCATGCCATTAGCTGTAAGATTTTGCTAAAACTTTTACATCGAGTATGTTTTTAGGTCATAATGATTTTTGGTGCTGAGGATTGTCTTTTGACTACTTTGAAGCTGACTCATTTATTTGTGAAAATGATGCAGGTTACGTATAGTGTGCCATACGCATTGGTAGCCTCACGGATTGAGTCTCTAGGACTTGGCCAAGGTGGGTTAACGAGTCATTTTACTGTACTTTCTTATTTGTAGTCTGTATCTCTCTGCCCAGGGATGCTAAATTCTTTAATATATGACCCCTTGCAGGGTTGTCGATGGGTGTTCTAAACGTCTCCATTGTAATACCGCAGGTATGTTTTTCCCCTCTCATATCTTTAATCTCCCTTAATCATAACGAGTGTTGGATCAAGGGTTCTGGATCAAGTTGTGCGTTACTGTATCGTTCTTTTCCTTTCAAAAGGACAAGATACAGTATCATGCTTGTTTTACACTAAAAAACTTACAATTTTTTCATAAAATAGTCACATCCATGTATATCCACCAGGTCTAGAGTAATATTTGAATAACGTGACCATGGAATAGGGTCATGACATAAGATATGCGAAATTAACTTGCCACGAGCAGCATCAGTGAGCCTATTGGTAACATTACTCCTTTGTGAAAGTTAGCCCATTGGGTCTAGAACAATATTTGAATTGGCTCACTGATGGCTAACTTTATTCCATTATATGTACTTGTGCACTTGTTGGTTTCTCTACATATAAAGGAATAAAGGCTTCCGAGCAATAGATAATTCCTCTATTTTGAACAAATAGACCGTCAAAATGGAAATAATTAACACACATGTCAACTATTTAACACTTATCTATGTGATGCCCCTCTTCCCCTTCCCTCATAACACACATATAGCAGTGAATGTGATTCAGTTATGACCCAAAACCGTAAGTTCAGTTTTTGTGATTTCAAAACCATCTGTTTCGGTTACCATATGGTTCATTTTTATATTAGAGCTCAATGGTAGGTCGGTTCTGGTTGGTGTTGGTTATCACCAGGTTTTGGGCTTGGGCTAATTTGGCCCAAGGGATAACATTACTGCAGTTTTGACCTTTTTTTTAGCCCAAGACGTTTGTGTAGTAGCAAATTCACAGCCAATGACTAAAGTGTACCTGCTAGCGACAGTTGCAGTTTTATACTGCAGAATGAATTAATATTTACTTCAAACTGTCAAAATCAGTAATCATAGATATTACTCAACATTTTTATGCTGCCAAACATGTCTGGTGTCGATTAATCATCCTTTGTAAGCTTTGTAACCCTTGCTGTAATCTGTTTCATATTGACACACTGCCAAATAATCATATGCTAACTTTGTAGCATACATATCAAAAGAATATTGAAGAAATATCACATACAACCACACCTAAGGCCCAAATATATGTGTTATATTATAGGCTTACGAATAACATTTATCTGATTCCTAATTCCTTATGTTTTAGAACATGAAGTCAATAGTAGCTAGTAACTACCAAACAGTATTTTAGAATGATGTCTATTGTTCAGACAAAAGGATCAAGATTCGTTTTTGTAGAAAGCTACTTCATGTCTACAAAAAAACACAATTTCTGAAAATAGAACATATGAAAAATACAAAAAACACAATTTCTGAATTGGATTAAAAGGACTATAAACTCGATTCAAAATTTTATAGCCATCAAACTACAAAAAACACAATTTCTGGAAAAAAAAAAAAATTGGAATAAATGCACTTATGTCCGAACTCCAATTATGTCTGGTTACTTTAATAGCTCAATAAAATAACTAATGGAAAATAGTACATTTTGGCATAATTAAGTACATGGGTGGATTAAGGAGGGAATATTTACATCCCCATGAAGTGTTGGTTACTAGGTACTTTAACAATATTACACCCTGGACTAGGCAAGATGGCGGGTCGGGCTAGTTTGGTTAACGGGTCAAAGCAGGTCTGGGTTGAAACGGTTGAGCTTGGGTTGACCGACAAACATTTTTGGTGTTATTAATTTAATACTATAAATAATGACGTGTTAGTTATGATTACAAGGAAGAATAATGTTATAATAATCAGGGGCGCAGCTACATAGGGGGGGGGGGGCGACCCCCCGAAATTTTTTTTGCGATGTAGGGGGTATATAGTTTTCGTGTAGAAAAATTTCGGTATATACGGTTTCGACCCCCCAAAATTTCGGTATTACCCAAAAAATAGCGTTAGGAAAAAAAAAATTTAGATCCCGACCCCCCACTGAAAATTTTCTAGCTTCGCCACTGATAATAATAATCTAAATAGCTCAATCAAAATAATTAATGACAAATAGTGCATTTTGGTAACCACAAGGTGTGACCCAATGTTAAAAATACCAGCCTTCCAAAGAGGAGGTCAAGGGTTCGAATCCAACGGGGAGAAAATTCATCCCCTTGTGGCCACGGAGGTTCACCTGCGCCAACTCAGGGCCATCCAAAGGGTAGTCGCCCTGGGATTAGTCGGCTCGCAATGTCGAGGTGTATTTTCAATTCCTTTGATCTGTTCGACCATATGGCCTGATCATTTTTTAGCTACGTTTTATTTCACTCGTTTGAGATACAACATAAGCAATATTGTAGGATTGAACCTTTAGTAAATAAATCAGTTGAAATTGTCAGTTTGTCACCTCTATCATGCCCATCCACAACAAGGCCACATTCTCGACAACACACATATCAAATTCGTCTCCAATGCACTACAAGCTTTGTATGTGCGTTTGTGTGCGCGTATGTGCTCACGTATTTGTTTTGATGACCTCAGAGGTTCACACGAGTTAAAATGGTGTGGTGGGGACCTTGGTGCTTGTTCTGACTACCCATTGATGTTGGCCCTAGTGTGTAGTGATTAACTAGGCAACTGATAAATGCACGATTTGACCTACCAAGCTTCAAAGGCCAGTTGAGCAGCAATCCACAAGTGTGGTGCAAGACCATAATGCAGTAATAGTGGAGCAGATATAGATATAACTATATAAGTAAACATTATAATCACGTATATACCATCCATGCCATGGCATTAGTGACATTGGGTTTTTAGTTTGGTCTGAACATTACTAGCCAGACCAAGTTTACTCAGCTTTTGAACGGCTTTTGCTCCTCTTGTAGATACCGAAACTAAATGCATTGTACTCAAAGTGAGCTGTCCAGGCTTCTTTCATTATAGGCTGTCTAAGATCGAGCCTTGGCTTACATCTGGTATTGTCGGTTATTAGCATCTTTAAAACATATGTCCGACGCCATCTAATATGGCCTCAAATAACCATGGCTACAAGTTGCTAAGATGCTAAAACTAACAGGCTAAGTGCATAGTATTTACGTACAGATTGCAGAGATTTGCATAGGGTCATAATTATTGCTGCATGCGTGCCTGTTATCACTGGCACATCACTATTCTAATAATAAGTTATGTAGCTATTATACTTGATTGCTTATTATCTTGAGATGTTTGTGTTGACAACAGGTTGTGGTCTCTCTTGGAAGTGGACCATGGGACCAGTTATTCGGTGAGGGCAACTCTCCAGCCTTTGCTGTAGCAGCAGTTGCAGCCTTTGCTAGTGGACTCGTAGCCATCTTAGCTATTCCAAGGTCCAGGCCAGAAAAGTCCAAAATTCAAAAATGATAAGCTACTGTTATTTTTTGATACCTGAGTCAAGTGTTGTTGTATTATCCTTTTGATTGTTTTACTTTTACATATATATATTTGTTTGGTAACAGGAGTCTACTGCATAAACAAATGTTCAGAATTTTGTGTATAGGGCTTGTTAATTAGCTCCAATAATATTATCATTATATATATCAACAGATTGTTGGGCTGCCGACGCACCACTCTTGCTATATTTATATTTCGTTGCATTGGTTTATTTATCTATATTTTGTTAGCTTGGTTTATATGATGCCAAAACAATATGCGCCAACAAACTTATATAACAATACTGACACTTGCATTCAGATCTATAAGGTGTGCTTTGTTTCATTATCGACACCTATATCTTTGCTCTTGCATACATGATACTAATGTACCTGTAACATGTGATGAGTTAAGTAAATATAAAAACAACCCTAGTACCCATTACCACCACGCGAGACGTATTAGTAACCCACATTGTGACCCAATTTACAGTCAGCTTTTTATATTTAATAACTAACGGACACGTTACAACCTTCCCCAGTTATGGTCACCTTCGGTGAAATGCTAAATTCACGCAAAGTGGCGGACCCAGCCGGAAATTCAAGGTGTTTCCTTGATTTGATCAAGTTGAAAAATGCAATGGGTCAACCAACTTGTTAATTTTTCGGGTCGGACCAGGTCAATTTAACACGGTGCGATAATGAAAAAACAATGAACATAGTTTTATAGCATAATAGCTACAAGATTACCAGTACATACTTTATTCTCTTTTAATTAGCCCATTAAAAGAAAAATAAACTAAATAATAAAAACTTACAATTAAATATTCAGATAAAATCTGGTGAGGCACTTAGTCCCATTGTTTTGGTTTTTTCCGATGTTAGTTTTGTTTCTTAGAAAGAGAGTATGAGATATGAGAATGTGAGAGATGATATGGGTTGTGAGTGAGAGAGAAAATATATTCCGAATATATTTATTTGGGTAATGATTGAGTGGTGTTTGATGGTGTGGGGTGTGTAAACACGCCGAGCCTTTTCTTAAACTGTATGTTTTTTGTCAGATGACAATAATTTTGAGACGGAGAGAGTATGAATTATTAAATGGGTTAGTTTTGTTGGGCTAAATCTACTTTATACTGAAAGTAAGGTTTTTGTCAAAAAGATTTATAAAGTAGTTCTCAAATAATTTATAAGGTAGTTTCTTAAATAATTTCTACATCGCTTTTAAAAGATTTTATCGTGTAAGGTGGTTCCTGGACACCGCCTATGTAAAGCATAGGTCTGCATGTGTTCCCACACAGGATGCAGCGTGACACTGAAGAATAAATTTGACAAAAAATTAGGGACTAAGCTGGTCTCACTACTATTAGATTTAGAGTTACTATAACACATTACAATTTTGATTTAGTAATGCATGTTCAATTTCACTATTGGTGACATAATACCAAGTTGGTCCTTATCTTAGTGGTATCACCTAAGGCTGAAAGTAGTGTTGGGTGAGTCACTCACCGCCATCTCAACTTTCTCTTTCCTCTCACTTCCCCTCATTCTCTTTTATTATACATCTGTTTTGGTCACTATACATCACTTTCATTAAAATACCCATTTTATACTAAATATAACCCACTAAATACTCCCAACACACTCACAAACCAAATAAAAAAATATTAAAACAAAAGTGGGGCCCAAATTGTCAGCCAAAAACAAAGGTGAGCAACTCACGAAACTTTGAAATTTGGACATAAGATGGACTTGTGTTTTGGGTGTGTCGCGCGTGAGTCACTCACCAAGGGGTGAGTTTGCAACTACTCCGTCTAGTCTAAAAAGCATTGTTGATAACCGGTAATGACGAACGGTCTATACATAAGTCTATCGTGTAGACAATATGTGAAAGAGCTCTGTATTGAAATAGCACAGTTCATTTAGAAGTGTCTGCATATACTGAAATACGTGAACTTAATCACAAGATCCCCGTTTAGAAGTGACAATATGCATATAGAGGCTCACTCAAATTAGTTGCAACTTACATGAACTTGTGTCTCACGCAACTAGAAACTCTATGCACGGTAGACCCTAGCCTGACTATCCCTTTAGAGCCCTGAAGGGTATCAACTTGATCTTTACACTATCTACGTTGTTAGGTTGGTCTCTTATTGACTCACATGTCTTTGAAACACGCAAAGTTCATGCTAGAAATATGCTAAAGGGATGTGTTGGGACAACATTAGTTAGATCTCCTTATGTTTTAATGATGACAAATAAACCTTCGAAACACATAAAATCACAAATGTTAGCCAAAATCCTCCCGACCCAATAACTGGGCCTGGCGCGCTGCTGGCTCTCCAACGCGCCAGCCCACTGTATTAGTTGGGACGAATTCTGAAAGCCGGCTTTCCCTTTACACGACAAATGTGGATCTTTCAATACAGGTATGAAACTGTTATGTGCTTTATTGGGAACACTCGAAACGAGTTTTAGAATTAAAGAGATCCAAATTTACAACCTCCCGTTTTTGGCAAAACACCAACTCAACTCTTTTGATAAACGCCTCTAGCCAAGGCTTTTCTAAACCTAGGGGACTTATATATTTCATGTGACATCAAGTGAAAGTAGTCATATGTCCATAATCCGTGTTTACGTCTTCTCTAGTCACGTAACAGATTTACTCCCTTATTGGTCAAACTAAGTCAAAGGTCCCTTTGCGTAAACGCATCCTTTCCCATTATGGGATATGCTTTACAATGATGCAAAGCACTTAGCTTGTTTGCATCAAGATGATTATTAATTACATAGAGTCATCGAAATTCACGTATTATGAGATTATGAATACTCGACGTTGAGTTGCTTGAGATTATGAGTAACTTTTGATTTTATCATCCAACACACCCATAATCATCTTTGTCAATTATTTTATTGCTTAATGACAAAGTAAACCTTAATCACTCCTTTGATTAATCTCTACACCAAACCAATCCTCCTACCATTTCAAATTCCTCCCAAATCTTATCCCCAACATTCCCTAATATATAAGATTATATAAATAACACCATTCTTAAACAAATGTGTTAAGAAAATCAAAGCTTGTGCAAAATTTATTAGTAGTTAGTGAAAATAAAACCTAAAAATTTAAAATTAAAAATCTGAAAATTTCATCAGGTCAGTCGATACGCCGCATCCATGGAAAGGGATGCGCCGTATCGAGCCTGGAATTAATGAGAGTCAGAAAAATAGATGCGTCGCATTCTTAACCAGGGATAGGCCGCATTAAAGATGCTGACAAAAAGTGTTAGGAATTAAATATCAGAAGAATCAAAGCGAGTTTCCACTGAAGGTGATTCTGCTGCTGAATCCTGCTGCTGCTTTATTCTGCTGCTGAATCATACTACTGCTTGATTCTGCTGCTGAATCATACTACTGCTTGATTCTGCTGCTGAATCATACTACTGCTTGATTCTGCTGCTGCTATGACTGTGCAACTATGACTCATAACAAACAGCTGTATAGATAAGACCGACTTATTCAACACTTGCATAAAAAGATAATATCTTAGTTCTAGTCATTAAATTGAACACTCCAAGTGAGTTGTTTATCTTAGATACATGATGTATCTTGTATGACTAAGCTAGAATAGTGATTAGTCATAAGCTAGTTATTTGTTGAGTCATGTAGTTTGTAAAAGATATTTCCTTGGACTATAAAAGGAAAATCTTAGATATGTAGATAAGAGAGACAATGCCATACACAACTCTGATAGACAGACAATAAAAAAAAAAAAAACATAAGATTCAAGGTCTTTGTAACCCTAGTGATAAGCAAAAGATCACTCGTATTATTTTTTTTGAATAATATTGAATCGTTTGGTGTTAACTATTCCATTTCCATAACAATAAACATAAATCTTCTAAGTGTGGTTAAGTAGATTCCGCATACTTAATCATATTTACACAAACATATCTCATACACAAAGAACGAAGGTTTAACCACCTTATCGTGTAATCGGTCCCTCAACAAGTGGTATCAGAGCTTACAGGTTGATATTTTTGTTTTAGAAGAAGAAGTTAGAAATGGATGTTGAGTCTATTCAAACAAATGTTGCTGCTAAGTTACCAATGCTCAAACAGAATGAGTTTGAGATGTGGAGGTTAAGAATAGAACAATATTTTCAAGTGCAAGATTATGCACTGTGGGAAATTATTGAAGATGGAGATTCTTACAAGCCTACAACCACTACATCAACAGTTGATGGTAAGGAAGTTGATAAGCTGCAAACCAAGCCACAAACTGCAGAAGACAGAATTAAGAAGAAGAATGACCTAAAGGCCAGAAGCATGCTGATGATGACCATTCCAAATGATCAACTTATAAACTTCAGCAAATTCAAAGATGCAAAGTCACTATTTGAGGCCATTATTGCAAGGTATGGTGGGAATGAAGCCACCAAGAAGACCCAGAAGACTCTTCTTAAGCAACAGTTTGAAAATTTCACATCAACCAACCATGAATCTTTAGACCATATGTTCAACAGGCTACAGAATATTGTGAGTCAACTTGCTATTCTTGGAGTTGAAATACCTCAAGAAGATTTAAACTCAAAATTTCTGAGAAGCTTACCTGAAGAATGGGCTATGCATGTTGTTGTCTGGAAGAACAAGTCAGACATTGACACCATGGATCTTATGGATCTGTATAGCAACTTTAAGATTGTTGAGCAAGATTTGAAGAAAACTGGAGGTACTAGTTCAAGCACTGGGAACATGGCATTTATGTCATCTCCTAGTAATTCAGTTCCAGTTACTAATGAAAAAGTTCATGATGTTGCAAGTGCTGCAAGTTCATCAAGCAGTACTTTTGCAATTTTGGATGAGAAAACATGTTGTGCTTTCTTCACAAGCAAACATAATGGATCCATGTTAACTCATGAAGACCTTCAAGAGATCAATGATGATGATCTGGAGGAAATGGATCTAAAATGGCAAATTTCTCTTCTTAGCATGAGAGCTAAGAAATTCTATCAAAGGACGGGGAAGAAGATCACAATCAGTAGCAATGATCCTGCTGGTTATGACAAGTCAAAGATAGAATGCTACAACTGTCACAAGATGGGACACTTCTCAAGAGAATGTAGGAGGCCAAGACAGCAAGATAGCAGAAATAGAGATGTTGGAAGAAAATCCAATACAGGGGAGATGTCTGAACCAAAAGCTATGGTAGCAATTGATGGATTAGGTTTTGATTGGAGCTTCATGGATGATGAAGAAATGGGTTCTTCACAGATGGCTCTTATGGCATTTACTGCACCTGAGGTACATGATCATAAAACCTGTTCAAATACTTGTACTGCTCTTAAAGACTTAAAAATCTTAATTAAACAGTATGATGACCAAAAGGTTCGATACGCCAAATCTGATCTAGATTGTTTCAATTATAAAAGTGGTTTAGAATCTGCAGAGAGACAAATCCTACACTATAAAAGGAATGAACTTACCTTTACTGATGCTAAAACTTTTCTTGAAAATGATAATCAATTTAAAGATCAAATCATTGAGGCTTTAAAAGAAGCATTGGATAGGGTTAAGACTGAGAAAGAAAACATTCAATTGACTAAAGAGAAGCTTGAACATGCTTCTAAAAATGTAAACAAAATAATAGACAGTCAAGTGAATAATAAAGTTAAGTCAGGATTAGGATATAATGCAGCCCCACCCCCTTATAGAGGTATCCCAAAACCCCCAGGGATCGACCTAGAACATTCAGGATTGCCTGAATTTCAGCTACCTGAGTTACAATATGGAGTTCAACCAAACTCTAACATAGTAGCTGATGAGCCTAAGAAAGAAAGTAAATGTTCATGTAAAACATTACTTTTTCAGGACAAGGTGTCCTTTGTAAATAAACAGGTTATGTCTAAACCTGAAGTGGTTAAGAAAGTAAGAACAAGAGTTCCTAAGATAGTCAAACACAATACTGATAGGCCTAAAACCAATGAAAAATATGTTAGGCAACCAGTTAGATATTGTGAACAATATAGAACCACAAACAAGCCCAGAGGTAACCAAAGAAATTGGAATAACCTCAAGTCTTACCAATTAGGTGATGACTTTGCTTTTCACAATAAAGCTTGTTTCATTTGTGGTAGTTTTGACCATCTTGCAGCTTTCTGCAACCAATGGGTATCTGGGTATGAAAGTAATAGAGTGAACTACAAAAGGCAAAAACCTAAATCTCATTTTCACTCTAATTCTAAAAGATCAAAACCCAAAACAGTCACAAAAACTGTTCCTACTGAAAGGAAAATGGTTTCTGCTGAAAAACCATATATGACTGTTTACCTAAAATCAACAATTAAAGGTGCAAAAACAACTTTCAAACATGCATCTAATATTGTTCAAAGGCCCATTCAAACAAAAGCAGTGGTCCAAAAACAAGTTTGGAGACCAAAGGGTACAACTACAAAGCTAGCAGTTTCTTCTGCTAAGCATACTGCTGCTAAGGGTAACAGGGCAAATGCTGTTAAGGCCTCAGCATGTTGGATTCTTAAATCCAATGTTGCATCAACAGTCCTCAAGAGATTACATTTCATTGATGCAAGAGGCAGATCCAAGTCAGTGTTGGCTTGGATCCCCAAAGAAAACTAATTCTTTTATTTTGTGCAGGGACATTCACCAACAGATCATGAAGATCAAGGATATTCAGATAGTGGGTGTTCAAGGCACATGACAGGCAACATGTCTTATCTTTCCAACTTTCAATCAATTGATGGTGGATATGTTACCTTTGGAGGAGGAATTGGTGGAAAGATTACTGGTAAAGGTACTATCAAAACCAGTAAATTAGATTTTGAAGATGTGTTTTATGTGCAGGAGCTTAAGTATAATCTCTTTAGTGTCTCACAAATGTGTGATAGAAAGAATAATGTTCTTTTTACTGAGACTGAATGTCTTGTACTTTCTCCTGATTTTAAGATGCCTGATGAAAGTCAAGTACTTCTTAAAATTCCTAGGAAGGGCAATATGTACAGTGTTGATATGAATAACATTGTTTCTAAAGATGCTTTAACTTGTCTTGTTGCAAAGGCCACATTAGATGAATCTATGTTATGGCATAGGAGACTTGGTCATATTAACTTCAAAACCATAAATAAGATTGTTAAGAATGGTTTGGTAAGAGGTTTACCTCAAAAACGTTTTGAAAATGATCAAACATGCATTGCTTGTCTTAAAGGCAAACAACACAAAGTCACTTGTAAGCCCAAGATTTTTAACTCTATCAGTCAATCATTGTTTATGCTTCATATGGACTTATTTGGACCTGTTTCAATAAGTAGTATAATGCATAAGAGATTTTGTCTAGTTGTTACTGATGACTATAGTAGATTTACATGGGTATTCTTTTTAGGAACTAAGGATGAAACTTCTAGCATCCTTAAGACCTTCATTACAGAGATAGAAAACCTAGTAAGCAAAAGAGTAAAAGTCATTAGATGTGATAATGGGACAGAATTTAAAAATAGAGTTATGGATGATTTCTGCAAAGAAAAAGGTATTAAAAGAGAATTTAGTGTTGCTAGAACTCCTCAACAGAATGGAGTAGCTGAAAGAAAGAATAGAACACTAATAGAAGCTGCTAGAACTATGTTAGCTGATTCAAAGTTGCCTATAACTTTTTGGGCTGAAGCAGTCAACACTGCTTGTTATGTTCAGAACAGAGTTTTAATAGTACAACCTCACAATAAGACATCATATGAACTTTTTAGAGGTAGAACTCCTGCAATAGGATTTCTTAGACCTTTTGGATGTCATGTGACAATTCTGAATACCTTAGACCATTTGAGAAAATTTGATGGTAAAGCAGATGAAGGTTTCTTTGTTGGATATTCTCTCAATAGCAAAGCTTTTAGAGTATACAACATAAGAACTAAGAGAGTAGAAGAGAGTCTACATATAGATTTCTTAGAGAATAAGTCTAATGTAGAAGGTCAAGGACCAAAATGGCTATTTGATCTTGAAACTCTAACCCATTCAATGAATTATGTGCCTGTTGTTGCAGAAACTAATGATTTTTCAGGTTCACAAGCAACAGATGAGGCAAGGTTAGACAAGAAGACACATCAAGATTATGTGATGATGCCAATATGGTCAAATACCAATGTGGAATCAACTTCAACCAATGGAGAATCTTCTTCTGGCAAAGCTAAAGAAGATGTTGAAGATAAAATCAGAGAAGGAAGAACAGAAGAACAGCAAAATGTTCCTGCTGATGAGCAAAATGTTCCCGCTGATGATCAAACAATTCCTGCTGATAAGCAAATTGTCTCTGCTGATAGTCCTTCAGAAGAAACAAAATCAGACTTTTCAGAAGATGAGGTGGATTTGTGCAATATTCCATCTGATTATCAAGTTCCTTCCACTCCACAAACACGAATTCACAAAGTCCACTCCCTAGAAAATGTGATTGGAGATGTACAATCTGGTGTGAAGACAAGACAACAATTGATGTCTTCAGATCAAAAAGGGATTCTTGATGCCCTTTATGCTTCAAAGCAACATGAGTCTTCAAACTCCTGTTTGTTTGTATGTTTTCTCTCACAAGATGAACCAAAGAATATTCATAAAGCCCTAGAAAATTCAAGCTGGTTAGAGGCTATACAAGAGGAGCTTCTTCAGTTCAAAATTCAAAAGGTATGGGTGCTAGTTGATTTACCTTATGGTGTAAGGGTAATTGGCACTAGATGGGTTTTTAGAAATAAAAGGGATGAAAGAGGCATAGTGATTAAGAATAAGGCTAGATTAGTAGCACAAGGGTACACACAAGAAGAAGGGATAGACTATGATGAGGTTTATGCTCCAGTAGCTCGAATTGAGGCAATTAGGCTTTTCTTAGCTTATGCTTCATTTATGAACTTCACAGTTTACCAAATGGATGTCAAGAGTGCATTTTTATATGGTTCAATTGAAGAAGAGGTGTATGTTACACAACCTCCAGGCTTCACTGACCCTGACCATCCAGACAAAGTGTACAAGGTAGTTAAAGCTCTATATGGCCTACATCAGGCACCAAGAGCTTGGTATGCAACACTAGCTTCCTATTTATTAGAGAATGGATTTCAAAGAGGAAAGATTGATCAGACACTTTTCATCAAACAACACAAGAAAGATCTTCTGTTAGTACAGGTGTATGTGGATGACATTATCTTTGGATCTACAAGGAAGGAGATGTGTTTAGACTTTGAAAAACTTATGAAAGATAAGTTTCAGATGAGTTCTATGGGAGAACTTACATTCTTTTTGGGTCTGCAAGTTAAGCAATCTTCTGAAGGCATATTTATTAGTCAAGACAAATATGTTGCAGAGATTCTTAGAAAATTTCAATTTGCTGATTCAAAAATAGCAAGCACACCAATGGATCCTGAGAAGCCACTTCTTAAAGATGCAGATGGAGAAAATGTGGATGTACATACATACAGATCTATGATAGGTTCTTTGATGTATCTTACATCATCCAGACCTGATATCATGTTCTCTGTTTGTGCTTGTGCAAGATTTCAAGTAACTCCAAAGGTTTCTCATTTAACAGCAGTCAAAAGAATTTTTAGATATCTCAAAGGTCAACCAAGGTTGGGTTTATGGTATTCTAGAGAATCACCTTTTGATTTGATAGCATTCTCAGACAGTGACTATGCTGGTGCTAGCTTGGACAGAAAGTCAACAACCGGAGGATGTCAATTCCTTGGATGCAGACTTATCTCATGGCAGTGTAAGAAGCAAACAATTGTGGCAAATTCAACAACTGAAGCTGAATATGTAGCTACTGCAAGTTGCTGTGGTCAAGTTCTATGGCTTCAAAACCAACTTCTTGATTATGGGTACAATTTCTTACATACCATTTTACATATTGATAATAGTAGTACAATTTGCATTATTAAAAATCTAGTGCAACATTCTAAAACAAAACACATTGAAATAAGACATCATTTTATAAGAGATTGCAATGAGAAAAGGTTAATTCAAGTAATGAAAATTGCTTCAGAACAAAACTTTGCAGATCTTCTTACCAAAGCTTTTGATGTTGGTAGATTTCAGTACTTGGTAGCAAGTATTGGAATGCTTAATCTTTAAATTTTTCAATATAATGTGTTTTTGTATATAGATTTTTGTTAATGCATCTAACTTTGTTATCTAAGTCTACTATTAACAATATTTGAAGTTATTCATACAGTTAGTTTTATGATTATTCTAATTCAAGACAAGTACTTTGTACTTTGTTCTTTTGGTTTTAGACTAACAATTTCAGGTATGAATGTTTGAGCTGAAAGGCTATTTCAAGTGAAAGCTGATCATTGCTGCGGATCATTTCCACTGATATAATAGGTTCATGATAGAAAAGGTTTAGGACTTCAAAAAAATCCTTAAAACTTCTTTCTTGGAATCTGATTATGATATTTCACTTTGAATTGATAAATTAGTTGATCAGTTAATCACTGATACAACTCACTTTCTATCATTTTATACTCTCAAGTATAATGTGACTAGTCTACGGATATCTGATAGAAAGAACAGCGAGCAAAAGTGAATCTAACACTTGTGTTAGAGGTAACAAATACCACGAGCTGGAAACCCTGTAAAGAAAACCTTTTGAATAGGTTTATCTATACACAGGCGGTTATTTATAACTGAAAACATTGGTTCTCACACAACCAGAGGTTGCTTTAAACCGAAATTTTGATTAAGTGTCTGTTACACACTTAATCCTTTCAAAATGGTTGTAAGCAGTATGATTTTTTATAATAAAATCATATACATACTGCTAAGGCAAAAGTTTCTTAAAAGGATTTTCAAAAGATGACTTTAAAAACCATCAAATGATGGACCATAAGTCAAAAATGTCCATTGAATCACCTCTCATAGGAGTTAACACACCTAGAAGTGATGAGGACAGAATCTTAAACTCTTAAGGAATTGATGGCTTCATGTACAAATTGTCTGAAAACATGGAACAATGCTAAATCAGATGATGATGTTATGATTGTGAGAAAATCTTTCAAACATGGGGAGGATATCAATATAAGATGATATTTGAATCTCAGGGGAGGAAATTCAAAGCCCAGTTTAAGGAAGATTAACCAAAAGAAAAGACAAGATCATACAAGATGATGACATAGAGGTTGAAAATGACAAGAACATTCTTAAATGTTGTATTCAGAAAGGATGAAGCATTTCAAAGGAGAAAGTTCTATCTAGGTCAAAAAGTTGAAAAGATTCAATTTCAGTTCACTACGTTTGTTCATCACTTGTTGAAAGATCAGAAAGCAGATAAATTCCAGAGAAAGATAAGTTCATTCACTCAGAAGAGAAGAAAGTTCAGATCAACCAAATCTGACAATGAAGTGTTTGAAAGATCTTCACAAAGTCCTCATTTAATTCAGAAAAACATGTTTGAATGTGATTCACATGTTTAGGGCAGGATTGTTAGGAATTAAATATCAGAAGAATCAAAGCGAGTTTCCACTGAAGGTGATTCTGCTGCTGAATCCTGCTGCTGCTTTATTCTGCTGCTGAATCATACTACTGCTTGATTCTGCTGCTGAATCATACTACTGCTTGATTCTGCTGCTGAATCATACTACTGCTTGATTCTGCTGCTGCTATGACTGTGCAACTATGACTCATAACAAACAGCTGTATAGATAAGACCGACTTATTCAACACTTGCATAAAAAGATAATATCTTAGTTCTAGTCATTAAATTGAACACTCCAAGTGAGTTGTTTATCTTAGATACATGATGTATCTTGTATGACTAAGCTAGAATAGTGATTAGTCATAAGCTAGTTATTTGTTGAGTCATGTAGTTTGTAAAAGATATTTCCTTGGACTATAAAAGGAAAATCTTAGATATGTAGATAAGAGAGACAATGCCATACACAACTCTGATAGACAGACAATAAAAAAAAAAAAAACATAAGATTCAAGGTCTTTGTAACCCTAGTGATAAGCAAAAGATCACTCGTATTATTTTTTTTGAATAATATTGAATCGTTTGGTGTTAACTATTCCATTTCCATAACAATAAACATAAATCTTCTAAGTGTGGTTAAGTAGATTCCGCATACTTAATCATATTTACACAAACATATCTCATACACAAAGAACGAAGGTTTAACCACCTTATCGTGTAATCGGTCCCTCAACAAAAAGTTTATAGTTCAGAAAAATAAAATGCAAAAAAATAAATGATAGATATGACCTATAAAGTTGATACGCCGTATCTATTGAAGGAGATGTGCCGCATCAAGTGCAGGTCTGACAGACTCGATACAAAAATATAGAAAAAAGATAATCCGGGTTGTCTCCCGGTGAGCACTTTTCTTTATTACAGAGTCTTCAAGTTAGACTCATCTTCAGCTCCTACTTTGCTTTGTTAACACCCACGTATCCACTGGTGATCCATTGACTAACAGTCTCATCTCGTATATACTCAGGTCCCAAATTCAACACTTGTTTGTAGAATCCTTGCATCTTTTGGTATGGATATTCGATCCCCTTCTGTACCTCTTTATCATCTACAAAAAGAAATGGTGAAAATTTATAGCATAACCAGTTAGTTGTACGTTTAAACCTTGGGTGAGCACGAGGCATCATATAGGTGATTTTGTCGTTCTTATTTTGTAAGGTGATCTTTCCTTCAAATCTCTTGGCATCGATATTAATTTCCCTACAAAATGGCTTTCCAACGATCACATCGCCCATTTCTTGGTCACGATAAGCCTCCATGTTTTCTACTACAGCAAATTCTGTAACAATAGTAATATTTCCAACAAAAATAGGTAGTTTTATAAACATTCCAACTACATTCTTTCCTCTATATTCTATCTTTTCTCTCATAATAGAATTATAAAAATCTTTTGACATCACATTAATTGGTAAAATAGGGAAGAAGTTGGCATCCACTAGTTTGTAACCTATCATGCAAGGAAATTGTAAATTATATGCACAATCTACATGGATTCTTCTACCATAATCACAAAAACTAGGATATTCCTCAAACTCATCATAATTCTTAGTAATAATAACATTAAGTCTAGGCAATCCACTATTTCTCCATCTTTTAATTCGGGATTTGGATCTTTCATAAATTTATCATTGAGCTCTAATGGTGTATTAAGATCATTTATTTCAATGTAGTCTCCATCAAAGGGGTCAAGTGATCTATTTTGGATTAAGATTTCTCCCATTAGCCTAGCTTCTAGGTCGAGGTCCATTCGTTCTCTTAATCCTAGCACATAAACACCTTTAATTATGCTCTTTACAGGATTTTCACACTTATAGACTAGTTTCTCATCCCCTACTCTAATGAGATTTTTCTTTTAAAAACATCTATCTTAGCATGAGCAGTAGACAAGAAAGGTCGTCCAAGGATTAAGGGAACCTTGATATCCTCAGGCATGTCTAGTATAACAAAATCTACTGGGAACACAAATTTCTCGATCCTAACAAGCACATTTTCTGCTACACCCTCAAGTTGTTTTACAGTTTTATCTGCCAATTCAATAAGTAGCTTAGTGGGGGCTAATTTTCCTAAGCCTAGGGTAGTGAATGTCTTAAAGGGCATAACACTAACACTAGCTCCTAAGTCAGCTAAGGCATTATTGAAATACATATCATTAATAGAACAAGGCAAAGTAAAACTTCCTGGATCTTTTTCTTTGTGAGTTAAGGCATTGTGATCGGTTGCAGAGCACTCTTCTTTCATTGTAGCCTTGATTTCCTCTTAAATCCTTGACTTTTCCTTGAGCAATCTTCTTACACTGATTAAATAGTTAAAGAAAAATTGAGGTTTTGCAGCATCTGTATTCAATAGTCTTCCAAGAATAGGTACATTAGGCAAGACTTCTTCATTTGTGGTGATTGCTTTGACATGATCCTTTGGATTTGTTTCAGTTGACCCTGGTAGGCCTCCATATCCCCTTTCTGGAAGCACCTTGCTCATCTGACCAATTTGTTGTTCCAATGCTTTGATTGAAGCTCCTTGATTTCTGGTAGCAACATCGGTTGAAGCTTGGATTTCTTTGATCATCGTACTTGTTTCTTCATGTTTTTAATAGCATCATCCATAATCCGCTTTAAAGTGTCATCCAAAGTTTGCCTCCTGTCTTGATAGGATGGATTTCTGTTGTCCCTTTGATAGTATCCTGGAGCAACTACTCTAAATCTTCCTGAAGGTTGGAATGGTTGGCCAAATTGTGTATAATATGCTTCTTCAAATGTTTCACCTTCCTTCTTCGATTAGCAATCTTTAGTGTAGTGAGGTCCTTGGCATATTTCACCACCAACTTGAACAACATAAGCTTTTTCATCTCTTTTCTTCATATCTCTACTAATTTTGTCCAATTGAGCTTGAATAGCAGCATATCTGTCAAAATTATTGCTGCTCTTGGATCTAATAGAGGTTCCGTTGTACCACTTCTGAGAATGATCAGCCGCTTCTTGGATAACCTTCCTAGCATTTACTGCACTCATTTGAGGTACAGCTCCTTTAGACTCCAAGATCTGTCGAGTAAGCACATCCAATCCCTGATAAAACAATATTATCTCCTGCATAGTAGTCAAATAATGTTGAGGACATTTCAATAATAATTCTTTGAATCGCTCCCAAGCCTGATAAAGAGTCTCATCGGGCTCTTGCTTGAAGTTATTGATAGCCTCCATCTTTTTAGCGGTCTTAGCAGGTGGACAATATCTCTTCAGAAACTTGCTCTTCAAATCTTCCCATTATGTAATTGAACCAGCCGTTTCATTCTTTTGCCACCTGTTAGCAGCTAATGTAAGTGAAATAGTGAAAACACGAAGCATAAGTTGGTCAATAGTAACTTTCTCAGTTGTAAATAAATCTGCAATTTCAAGGATCTTTTCCACATGTTCATTATCATCTTCATTTTCCGATCCACTAAAAGCATTCTCTCGTAGCTCTTTAAGAAATTGACCCTTCAATTCAAACTTGGCCTTTTCAACAAACTTTGGCCTAGCAACGCCCGAACCATAGTCCGCTCGGTTCTTGTTCATGTACTCCTCCATAGTTGGATCCGTCATTGTTTTTGTTACTTTTTCCTCTTTACTCTGGGATTCTTGATCAGAAAAGTAGTCAAGTTCTAACAAACATGAAAGATCAAAGCTTTCTATGTTGAAAAGCTTTTTAAGCGAATGAAAAGCTGATACGTGTTTTGCACCCTCGCAAAAGGTTTTACCTCTCAAGGGATCTTGAGAGATTTTGCAATCCACCAGGCAGTGTACCTGACCGTTGTAGTGTAGTAAATGGTAGGTCTGGGGGATTGATCGTTCTCTAGGGGAATAGTGTCGTTAGGATTGAAGTATAGGTCAACTAGGTCTAAAGGTGAGGGATGATTCTTTTTGTATTTTTTGATATTACGGAAAACAATTAAAATCTCGGGTATTGGAAGAGTGGGCGGAATTAGTTGCTAGTCAACTAACCCAAAATTACTAACTAAACTAAAAACAATAAACTAAATGACAAGAAAAGTAAATGTGGTGAACTTCTATGTGAGACAAGCGTTTTTACTTATATTTCACTACTCCCTAGTTATCTCTTATTGATTTATTAAGTTGTTACAATTGTTTAGTTGAAGGATTGTATTCCTTAATACCGGTCGTGGGGGCGTGTACGTCCTTCCCCAACTCTATGAGTATCTATTTCTTCTTATGACGACACGTTTAGTATCCTATCATAGAATCATCAACATCTACTCATGCATTAAATACAATCAATAAAACCGTAGTACACATCCCATTACGTTTCTTAAGACGATCAAGCTTGTTACCGTATAGGAGGTTAGCCAGTTTTCTTAAGCCTAACACGAGTTAATCAACCAAAAAATCAATAACAAATCAACAATCAATAATTAATAACTAGGTTTCATTAGATCTAAGCAAACACTAAAAGACAAACAATTAATCAAACAACACATAGACATATTGAATGATTAAAGGGAGAACTTATCTTTAATGGAACATGGAAGAAAAGAGGGTTTGAAACCCTAAAAATGCTGTAAAATTCAGACAAGGGTTTTCTCCCAAATTGTACTCTAAAAGTTCCACACCTTGAATAAAAAAAATCTAAAACTATATATAGAGATACAAAGGTGACGACGTCAGGTTATAGGTCCTGACGCCGTCATATCGCCATCATTAGGGTTTCGTGATGCCCAATGAAGCTGCTTGACGTCGTCACTTGTATTTTCCTTTGTCACATGTTAATCCTCCTAAAGTTTTCTGGAGCGTCACTTGCAAATATTTCCACCTCTTGAATCTTCAAGTGACAGCGTCACCTTGTAAAGCGTGACGTCGTCAGGTGTAATTTCCAGCTTAGTTTCTTATTTTGTCGTTTTCTTCACTTTTGAATCTAAAAACGTCCAAAATGCTCCATTTTCCAGAATTCTCGTCCCAAGTACCTAAAATGAAAAAAGAAGCGATTTGAAGTAATATTTGACTATATATTTATGATTTAGGGCTTAAATGACCCCCTAAAAATGTATCAAATAAATCCTTATCAGAAGCTCTTTCAGGATCTTCGAAAGGTTTGGTTAAGTTCTTAGTTGAACTCCTGGTCATGCACTTCGTGAAATCAGGACAAAAGCATCAGTAGGATAGGTTTGATAAAGTAAAGTATCAGAAAACTAATAATGAAAACAGAATACAAAAAATAAAAGTTGTTGATATCTGCAGACGATGCGCCGTATCCTATAAAAAGGATACGCCGTATCTAAATACGTTAAAAACTAATCAGACTTTTATATAAGAAAATCAATGCGCCGTATTATATAAGTAAATATGTCGTATGTTTAGAATTATCAAAAATTACTTGTACTTATTAAAAATAAATGCGCCGTATGAGCAAAAGCTAATACACAGTATGTTCGTTACGTTTCAAATACAAGATTGTTGATTTCAATGCGCCGTATCTTCAGAAACTTATACGCCGCTTCTAGTAAATTTAATAAATTCGAAAACTATTTTTAATAAATAAGTAATACGCCGTATCTATAAAACAGATGCGCCGTATGACGTTTAGGGTTTTAAAAATTTTCTAATTAAAACAGAATACACCGTATCTAGGGGATATATGCGCCGTATTCGAATTATTAAATAATTACGCTGTATATAAAATTAAAATGCAATATGCCGTATCTGTGAAAACAGATGCGCTATATCGTTTGTATCAGCAAAATACAACATTCAGAAAACAATGTAGAAAAAATAAGAAAACTAAAAATACAAAAATTACAGAAAAATAAACAACTAGAAAACAATAAATATGCAGAATATTACAATAAATGTAATTAAAATAATACACAACAAAGTTAGCAATTAAAATCTAAACAAGTTAAAACCTAATTAAAATACTAACAGATAAACATATATATTAAACAATTCTCTCCCCGGCAGCGGCGTCAAAAACTTAATGCGTGCGTATATCATTCTAGAGTAGGATTATTCTTTATCAAGTTTTAAATTTATATTTAGCTAACTTATCCTATAACATACACTAACGAGCAGTGTATCCGATGAATGTAGCGTAGTTGATAAGTAGAGTGTTGATCGCTAAGAGTAGAACGTTAACACCTAGAATGTCTATCAGTATTTTAATTCCTAAGTTAGTTTTACAATCTAATCTACGGGAGGGGGTTCAGTCTGAGAGACTGGTACGATTTGAGTTGATTAATAAAATAATAAAACTATTGAGACAGAATACAACGAATGGTGAACACATACACAGATAGATAAAAAATACAGATAAGAGGCCTGACTAATGACTAAGTAGCTTGTCACTTGTTTTTTTACTAGTTTTATATTATGAGTGTCATAAACTATTCTCTCTCATTAGTATCTTGATTATAGGTGAGTAAACTCTTAATGATTACTTATGTCTATATTATTTAACCTTTTTTAAATGCTTACACTAACTTATAATGCTAGTGAAGTAATCGTGTGAGGGGTATGACAGCCCAAGCAAGCCATAACTAGACACAGAGATTATCAAAGAACATATAACAAGAACCAAATAAACATCAAATAAACTTTAATCAATGGAAAAACAATTTTAAGGGGAGCAATATGGTGGTCACAAGCCCATCAATCCTGATGGATTAAAGTGTACTATAACAATAAAACAAAACTACTTAATAAAATTAAAACACAAGCAAGACCTTCTTACTACTCTTGAAATCTTCAATTGGGTGTGTCTTGTGTTTCCTCTTCGTTGCTATTCTTCTCTTTAGGGTATCTGTAACTCTTGGTTCTTTTTGGCACACGAAATTCGGCTGTATCTTGGGGTATTTATAGTTTCTGTCAGAGGGTTTGATGCGACGCATCAACTAAGTAGATGCGGCGCATTGACTTAACTTCGCATGGGGTCCAAGATTATTATATTCTGGAATATTCGTACACCGTCTTCAGATGCAGCGTAACTTAGATCTCTAAGCGGCGCATGTCCTTCAGTATCTTGGATCATCTTTGGTGAATCTTGAGAGTAATGCACCGTATGTATGAAATGTAATGCGGCATATCTGGAGTAGAACAAGTTGGTTCTTATTCGTTGACCAAGGTTTCATATGCGACGCATGGAATAATTACTTGCGGCGCATTCTTCAAAGTCAGGCAATGGTCTTTGAAATCATTTAAGTATAGTCATACGACGTATCTGTCTAGAATGATATGGCGTATCTCCTTCAGTTCAGTAGACTTTTTCCATCTTGATCATTTAGCTCCATATATCGTCCAAAATCACTAACTTTCACCAAATGCTTGTTTTTACCTTAGAATTACTAAAGTAAATTATTAAGTACCAATTCTCATAGATAATAATATAAAACAAGTAAAATATATAGGATAAATGATGACAATAATATGTACTCATTTGATGTCATCAACTAGGGCTGAGCATCAGGCCGGATCCCGACCAGTCCCGACTAATCCCGATCCCGAAAGTCACCTAAATCGTAAACCGAATACCGACCCCAAAGTAGTCGGTTTTTTGGCCCGTCCCGTCCCGTCCCGAACAGTCCCGAAAGTAGTTGGATTTTGCTTGTATTTTGTCGGTTTTTGGCCCGTCCCGACCCATCCCGAATCCCGAAAATGCTAAAAATCCATCCCGACTCCCGCCCCGAGAAGCTAATATTCCGTTTCGGGACTATTGGTTTATGTCGGGATCGGATCGATTGTCGGGACTCGGGCGGTTTTGCTCACCCCTATCATCAACAAATTTGCCTTAGATTTTACGAAAACATTGGCTTGTCTTGATAGAATGTGGAAGCAAGGAAAAACGTACGGAGCTATTCTAAATTTTAGTTCTATTAAACTGAATGAGACATGGATTTATATATGGTGACAACCTGTCTTGGTTACCAAGGCATAATAACTTCTAAATTAAACTGATTTGCAAATATTCTATAAACCAAACACGATTTGGTAGTCATTAATTGACAAAAAATGGGGATGTGTATAAACTTTTATAGAAATTTTAAATCAATTCCTAAAATTAATTGATACAGATTTATTGTTAGCATTAAAATTATGTAATAGAAAAGTGATGGTCAATCTCATTGTAAGAACCTTGTATGTCGTGTGGTAGGAATAGTGTTTGGGCCTTGGTCTTGGTAAGCTAATATGTCATGTGTTAAGTAATGTAAGCATTTAAATGTAAAAGGAAACCAAACCCAAGACCAAGCCCATGGAAAGCCTTTTAGGGCATCTTGTAACTCACTATATAAACACCTCAAAGCTCATTTGAGGTGTGTGCTTGTGTGTGTATTGTGTGTGCCTCTCTTGAATAAAAGCTTTCTATTTCATCTTATTCTCTCTTTATTAAACGCCACATACATCTTTACAAGTCACCATCTTTACTTCATATACTTGTCATATTTGTGTTAAAGTTGATAGATTTAAGGTCCTACAAGTGGTATCATTCGCCTAACAATGATTTAGGAGTGTGGGAAAATCGTTTTTATCAAGTTTTGTGTTAAAAAGTTGCATTTTTTCTTATAAACGTGGACTTTTTCTTTATAAAGCTTTGATTTTTATGAGTTTTAGTGTCAAAGTTGTTGTTTTTATTGAAGTTTTAGTGTTTCTAAGTGTTTTGGGAAAGATTTGATCAAAAGAAACAAGTGTAAAAAGTGTTTTGGTTGAAAAAATCGGATTTTTAGCTGTTTGGGTCATCTTACGTGTAAAAAGGACAAGCACTACCAAGTTCTTAGCTGGAAATTGTACTTTTTGGTACTTTTACGCGTGAGTTTTAGCAAAAAACCCATTTTCTACGCATAAGATGGAATCCTACGCTTAAGTTTAAGCAGAAAAACCTCTTCCTACGCATAAGATTCATTTCCTACGCCTAAGTTGAGTTCCTACGCTTAAGATCCTACGCAAAAGTCTGTTTCTACGCAAAAGTTTGGAGTCTACACCTAAGATTGGATTCTTACGCGTAAGATTGAAGTTTTTGCATAAGTTTTACACCTAACATTGGATTTTACGCAAAAGGTGGGATTCTACGCATAAGATCTACGCAGAAGGTTACTCAGTACTTTCCTAGCTTGGACAAGTTAGTGGAATACTTCGACACGGGATATCTTTCAAGCTTGGACAAGTTTGAGAGATTTGTTTGGTTCTTTAACCTTACGCATAAACCATATCTTACGCATAAGTTATAGCTTACGCGTAAAGTTCAAGTTTACGCATAAACATTGTGTTTACGCTTAACCTTACTCTTTACGCATAACCTTAAGCTTACGCATAAGATCCAAGTTACGCGTAAGATTCTAAGTTAACCATAAGATTCAAAGTTAAGCGTAAGATTCACTGTTTACGCATAAGTTCAGGGTTTACGCATAAGAATTTGACTTTTGACAACCAAACTTCAAAGGGCCATAACTTTTGAACCGTAACTCCGTTTTTGACGAATTTGCTGTCAAAACGACCGTAAGACCGAGAAGAAGGACACCTTTAATTATCGGAAGATCATTCAAGCCAAGCTTCGAGGCCCAATTCCACTCCGAACGAAAGTTATTGAGGTTTTAAGGTTTCAGATCAAAATTTTCACCATAAAAACTTGCATCAACTTACACTAAACACAACTCCTACTTCGTTGAATCGATCCAAGATCAACTTTATCATTTATCAATGGCAACTCAGCAAGACATTCATGCAGCCGGTGTCGAAAACCAACCTCCCATGCTGTCAAAGGGTGGTTACTCACAGTGGGCTAGTCGTATGATGCGCTATCTTAAGAGCAAGCCAAATGGAAAGCTTCTTATCAAATCCATTGTGGAAGGACCCTTCAAACAAAGACAAGTACTAGACCCTGTAGATCCTAATGGAACCCCCCAGTACAACCATACTACAGAGATCAGAATGAGACTGAGTACCCTGAGGAAGACAGACAACAGATAGTAGCTGATGATCAAGCATTTCATCTCGTTGTTCTTGGTCTACCTGAAACCACTTATGCAACTGTTGACAGTGAAGGAAGTGCTCATGCAATCTGGGAAAGAGTCAAGAGGTTAATGTATGGGACAGACATCGGGAAACAAGAAATGGAAACACAATTTCTCAAGGAACTTCGCAAGTTTACTTCAATTCCTGGTGAATCCATAGAGTCGTACTACCTCAGGTTCTGTAAGATCATGAATGATATATCGAGACACAACCTCAGGCAGACAAACATTGCTAACAACACCAAATTTTTGAATGAGTTACAACCAGAATGGGGAAGATACGTCACTATTGTTTATCAGACAAAGAATTTGCATGAAGTGACTTATGATCAGTTGTACGACTTCTTGAAGCAAAATCAAGCTGAGGCTAATGAAGTAAGGGCCAAATTACTTGCTAAAAAGCATGATCCTATAGCATTAATGGCTAATACACCAACACCTTTACCAGTGAACACACAACAACCATCATCATCTTCCACTCACAACTACATGCAACCATCATACATTCAACAACCAACACCGGTCTACCAACAACAGTTCTACCCACAACAACAACAACAACATGTTATTCAACAACAACAATATCCACAGTTCCAAGAACCAAAATTCACTGACAATGATGAAGCTACTGCAGCCTTGACACAAGCGTTTGCTTTTCTGACAAAGGCATTCCAAGGACATTATTCTACACCAACTAACAACAACCAAAGGATTTCATCGAACACTCGCAACAAGCAGATTGCTCAGCCGAGTTTCAATATGGGCAACGGAGGCCAAATGGTTGGAGTTTATGGGAATCAGCAAGGATATGCTACTGGATTTAATATGGGTAATCAAAATATGCAGAATGCAGGTCAGTATGCAGGGAATCAGTATGGTCAGTATGCAGGGAATCAGATGGGTTAGTTTGTTGGAAATCAGAGGGGTCAGAATGTTGGTAATCAAGCAATGGATAATCAGAATAGGAATGTTGCAACTCCAGTTGTTGGGAATCAGGGTAATGTGAATCAGGGTAATCCGGTAAAGTGTTTCAACTGTTAGGGTGTAGGTCATATGGCAAGAAACTGTCCTACTAAGCCGAACAAGAAAGATCTAGAGTACTTAAAGAAACCAGTGCTGTTGGCACAAAAGGAAAAGGCAGGGGTTCAATTGAATGCAGAGGAAAATGATTTTATGGCTCTTATGGATGACATGGAAGAACGAGAGGATATCGATGCGAACTGCATATTCATGGCAAATCTTCAGGAAGCTAAGTATGACACAGATTCTGACACACTTCCTGTTTATGACACCAATGCACCATCTGAGGTATCAAACTTCAACACATGTCACAATAATGATATATTTGATATGTCTCCTCATGAGGAACAACATTCTGAGAAGCTAGCACCCACTTATGATACATACCTGGACACGCCAAGTAGTAGCACTACTTCTTCAGCAACTCCAGATGTGAATCATAATGGAGGCTTCGTTTCACAGCATGCTGAGAATGATGAGGAAACACGTGCTTTATTTGAATCATTATTAAATAATTGTGGTATTGAAATCAAGAAAGTGAAAAAGGTCAATCGCGATGTTAAGGTCGCGAATGAGAAATTGACCACTGAGCTTTAGAGATACAAGGAAAATGCAAAAAGTTTTCAAATTCACAAAGAACGCGAGTCAGAACTTGAAATTGGTTATAAGAAGTTAATTACTTGTTAAAGATAGGGAATGGAAAAACAAGTTTGCTAATCTTGAAATAAGTTCAACAAAAACCATTAACTCTTTAAAACAAGAAATTTATGAGTTAACAAACTAACTTTCAAAACAAAAAACAGCTTATACCAATCTTGAAAAAGAAAGGGATAAGTTGAAAAAGGACTTTGCAAAGAAAGAAGATAAACTTTTGGACAAAATCATAGAGTCAGAACACATGATTGCACATCTAGAAGAATTAGTGGTTAAGTCGGTCAGTCAAGTCAAACAATGAAAATGATTTCAAATCAAACTAATCCGATTTACCATACGAAAAATAATATGGCTCTTTAACACAAATCCTTGTAATCTCAAGAAAGCTCAACAAGAACATAATGTTTTGTATAATGGTAATGTGATTTACACCAAACATGATCCACCCGTCGTTCGGGATTCTATGGAAATGATGGAACTTGTCGAAGAGAGCATTACTAAAATGAAACAAAAGTATTTGAAACCCATTGATTACAACAAATTGAACAAACTTTCGGGAATTACTTTTGTTCCACAAAAAGAACCATCAGTGTTTTCCATAAAACGACCATTCTCAAAAATGTTTTCTAAGAAAGTTGTTGCTTCCAAATCAATTTCTAACATGGAACAGATTTCCTTACACAACACTTTTAACATAAGTGCTGCTAGGGGATATCTTGATGATATTAAAACCAGAGTTGGGCAACTTAAAACGACTTTAGAATCTAAAACGAGACTTAATGAGATCAACTGGAATTCCACGGTTCATTTACAGCTTAAAAACATTCTTGAAAGTAAAGTTGCTCCTCAAGTTAATAACATTCATGCTTGTGTAATTCATTTTGAACAAGCATTTTTGAAAGAAACAGCTGACTTCGTCACAGATCACAAATCCCTGATAAAGAAGGCTAATGAATCTTTTGAGCAAATCAATGTTTTGGAAAACCTAAATGATTCTCTCTTCGAAGCCGTTATGACTACTGATATTATGTCCATCATTTTATAAAGCTTGAAAAAGAAAATGTGTTATATTTTAAACAACTCGATCGAAGAAGAGAAGAATGCAAGTATGACAAACTGTCGTATGAGCGTGCTTTCAAGAACATGAAAGAGCAAAATGATCTTTTGAGGGCTCAGCTTGAAAGTTAAAAAGGGAAGGGTGAGGAAACTAAGTTTGCAAAACCATCGACTTCGGAGAAGCCAATTGTTTCAAACAAGGTTAACAAACCAAAAATGTCAATTTCACGGTTTGCTCCTAAAGTCGATGAGAAAAAGGATTTGACAAAACCAGTCACTCCAACACCCTTGCCCAAGCAATTTAAAAATGAAAAGATTGATAAAGGAAAAGTGGTTATTGAAACACCAAAAGTGATAGCACCTGGCCTTTTTAGGATTAGTCCCACTAGTGCGTCTGCCTCAACATCTAAGACAAATGCGTGCAAAAAAGGATAATTCTAAAGAGTCTAGTGATGCTAAAAAGGACAACAATATAAATCCTAACGCGTGTGCCTTACCTTCTACAGGATTAGAAAGCACCTCTAGGAGCAGCAGACTAAAGCCTAGGAGCAATACAAGGAACAATAGAGTCTCGTCTGCCTCTACGAGTAGTAGCAAGAATAAAGTTGGAGAAGTAGAAGAACACCCTAGGAATTTATCGCTTTGTAATAAGAAACATGATTCATCTGAATGTAATGTTGAAAGTACTGGTTCTAATACATGTAATGACTCTGTTTGTTTAATATGCAAGAAATGTTTAATTAATGATGTTCATGATGAATGTGTTTCTAAGAATGTGAATGTTACGCCTGAACAGAAGTATGTTCCAAAGGGAACTAGTGCTAGATCTAGATCTATAGAAAGATTAGTTGCACGCTTTAGGTCTACCACTAGTAGTCGAATGCCTAGGAACTACCTTAAGTTTTGTATGTGGATACCAACGGGTAGAGAGTTCATTCTTAAGAATGGCAAATTGAAAGTTGTTCAAAATAAACATATAGCAACCTTTGATGTGTGTGATTCGGAATTTACTCCTAACCCCATGGAACCAAATTTAAAATGGTTTCCAAATACAAACTCTTCTGTTCTTGGCAGGTTATCGAAATATGTCTTTGGATCGTCGACTTGGGTTGCTCCAAGCACATGACTGGAAATTTAAAGCTGCTGATAAATTTCGTATGGAAATTCATGGGAACTGTACGCTTTGGAAATGATCATGTAGCAGCTATTCTGGGTTTTGGAGATATTCGGTTTGGGAATTTTTTGACCTCGAGTTTACTACGTCGAAGGGTTGGGACACAACTTGTTTTCAGTTGGGCAGTTTTGTGATGCAGATTTAGAAGTTGCATTCAGGAGAAACAAGGTTTTTATTAGAAATTTAGTTGGTGATGATCTCTTAACTGGTAATCGTGGCACAAACTTGTATGTTATCGACATCAACCAAATGGCTTCTACATCACCAATTTGTCTTATAACAAGAGAAACCGAAACAAAGTCTTGGCTGTGGCATAGAAGGTTATCCCATCTCAATTTTGACACCATCAACAAGTTAGCCAAAGACAACATCGTCACCGGTCTTCCTAAGTTCAAATACACCAGGGATCAGCTATGTCTATCATGCGAACAAGGAAAAAGCAAAAGAGCATCATATAAACCCAAAACCGTACCTAGTTCGGAAGCAAGGTTACATATGTTGCACATGGACTTATGTGACCCAATGCGAGTTGAAAGCATTAATGGAAAGAAGTATATTCTTGTTATTGTTGATGATTATTCAAGATATACATGGATAAATTTTCTGAGGTCAAAAGACGAAGCACCTGGTACCATCATCACCTTTTTGAAGCGTATCCAAGTTCTACTTCAAGCTCAAGTAAGGATTGTAAGAACAGATAATGGTACAGAATTTAAAAATCAGTAGTTAAGAACCTACTTTGAAGATGTTGGAATCACATACCAAACATCAGTTGTTAGAACTCCACAGCAGAATGGGGTAGTTGAAAGAAGAAGCCGAACTCTTGTGGAAGCTGCTCACACAATGCTAATTTATTCTAGTGCACCACTATTCTTATGGGCTGATGCTATTGCCACTGCTTGTTTCACTCAGAACCGATCCCTAGTACATCCAAGATTCAATAAAACCCCATATGAGCTAGTGAACAACCGTAAACCTGACATCTCTTACCTTCACGTGTTTGGCGCTTTGTGCTATCCGACGAATGACAGAGAAGATCTAGGGAAGTTAAAAGCTAAGGGTGATATTGGAATCTTCATTGGATATTCAGAAAACTCAAGGGCATTCAGGGTGTATAATAGAAGATCTAAAAGGATAATGGAGACGATGAATGTGAAGTTTGACAAGATTTCACAAATGGCTTCTGAGAGACTCGCTCTAGAACCCGCGCTTAATTCGATGGCTTCTAATCAAACCAGATTAGGACCCGCACCAAACATGCAGACTTCTGGACACATCAGTTCAGGACTCGTGCCTCAAGGAGCTCATTCAACAAACACGGATAAACCTTCAGAACAAGACCATCACAAGATGCATCTACTACAATCGAAGCTGAAGCACCAACTACCTCAACATCATCTACATCTACTCCAGCAACTCGAGTACTTGAAACTGATCTACCAAGAGTTGATGAGCAAAACCAAAACATAAATTTTCAAGAAGAACCAACAAATAATTCAAACGATGTTGCATTAGAAGATGAAGAAGTATTTGAAAACCCATTTGCAACAGACTCTGCTGAATCTTCTTCAAGGTTACAAGAACCATCTAACACGCATTCGTTAAACCCAAGGTACCCTTCTACATTTCAATGGACAAAATATCATCCAATAGAACATGTTATTGGTGAACCTTCAAAGCCAGTTCAGACAAGGAGACAACCTGCCACTGATCTCGAATTGTGCATTTACATTTGCTCAATCAGCCTCAAAGAACCAAAAAACATTCAGGAAGCAATGGCAGAAAACGCTTGGATAGAAGCAATGCAGGAGGAAATTCTTCAATACCAGTTACATGATAGTTGGGAATGTTGGGAATTCTGCTAAGAAGAAAATTTTGGTGAAGAATCTGCTGATGGTTTCTACTGAAGACACAGATTCTGCTTATAGTTTAGTTTCTGCTGAAGTTTAGTTTCAGCATTAGTTGTTTCTGCGGATATAGTTTTTCCGTGTTTTATGTAATATAGTTAGGATATGCATGAGTTTATTTAGGAAGTGATAATGCATATCTTTTAGAAGTTTTAGAATATACGTTTCTTGGTAAATGGTTTAGGGTTCCTTGTGTATAAAAGGAACACACGATTATGTATTGATTAAGTTTTTAGAAAACACTTTGATAATTAAAAAGGATCCATAGAGGATCAATTGTTCTTAGTATTAAAACTTGTGTTTGTTTCCGCTTTAAAATACAAGTTACAAAGATTGTCTATTAGTGTGTTGGTGATTACATTAACATAACTAACGAGTCTAGAGTGCTCAGAAGATCTATCAAGGTCTTAGTTTCAACAAGTGGTATCAGAGCCTCGGGAGAGTCTCTGTGATACTAAGAAGCACAAATCTTACACTCTTTCAATCCAAAACAATCAAGAAAAATGCCTGGATCAGATGATGAAGCTGATACAACCCAGAACCAAAACACCACTTCTCTCCAACAACTCAATCTCTCCAACAGTAATGCTAAATTCCCATATTTAAAGAATGCTGAAGACTATGATTTGTGGTCCCTGAAGATGCAAAACTGGATCACAAACATTGACTGGAATCTTTGGGAAGTTGTCCGTAAGGGGAACAGCCTGAAGAAACATGTTTAAGATGCTGATGGGATTGTCACTATTGTAGGTCCCAAAACTGCTGAAGAGGTTCTAGCCGTGCAAAGGGAGAATAAGGTAAGAACAATTCTGCTTCAAGCTATACCTGATGACCACATGGGTGACTTCCACTTCATGGAGGATGCCAAGGACATCTGGTTGGCAATCAAGGCTAGATTTGGAGGGAATGAAGAACCAAGAAGAATGAAGAGGTCAATGCTGAAGCAGCATTTTCAAGAGTTTCAGATATCTGAGGAAGAAGGAATCCACAAAGGCTATGACAGGTTTCACAAGATCTTGAGTCAACTTAATCAGCTGAAGGCTAGGCCAGATAATGAGGAGTGCAATGCTAAGTTTCTGAGATCATTGCCACCATCCTGGTTGCAAGTCAGCATTGCTCTCAAAGCTAAAGGAGGGTTGGACATGATTTCCTTTGATGACCTCTACAACAGACTCAAATCTCTTGAGCCTGATGTTAGAAGTCCCATTCGACCATCCACTCACTCAGCCTTCGTAAGCACCACTACAAAACCTGTGCACCATGCCTCAAGTTCTTACACCTCAGGAGCATCTTCTCAAACCCAAACTAAATCAGCTCCTAAATCAAAATCTAGTAGTGTAATGGATGATATTGTTCATTCATTTGTAGCTGAATATGAACATCAGCAGTTTCTTGCTTATGAGGATTTTGAACAGGTGGATCCATTGGAGATGGAGGAGATGCACTTGAAATGGCAGCTAGCAATGATTTCTATGAACATCAAAAGGTTTGAGACTAAGTCTGGGAGAAAGTTTGGTTTTAATGGAAGAAATGCAGCAAGGTTTGACAGAAGGAAGGTTAAATGCTACACTTGTGGTTAAATGGGCCATTTTTCAAGAGAGTGCAAGGAAAGAAAGTCTGGTGATGAAGTTAGATATGGCTCATATCTATTGAAATCAGGGACTTCTAAAGCTACACCTTCCATAGCTTTGGTGACTCTGGATCACCAGATTGATTGGGCTGAACATGAACCTGCTGAAGAGGAAACTTCTGAACAAGTGAATTTGTTGGCTTACTCCCCTTCAGAGGATAAGAAGGAACAAGTCTCCTTGATGGGCATCTCTCAGGTACACAATTGTGTGTTTGGATGTAGTGTAAGATACAATGAACTTAAACAAGAATATGATGAATTGAAACCTAAGTACAATGAGTGTTATATAGAAGTTGAGGCCTATAAAAAGGCTTTAAAAACTTTAGAAAAACAAAAGGTCTGGTTTCAAAAGAATCAACTTAAATATGATGAAAAGATAAGAGTTCTACAAAGTGATTTAGAATGTGCAAAGATAGATTTAAGACGTACTGAAAAAGAGAAATCTGATATAGAAAAGGAAAAACAAGAATTACAAGTTAAGTTAGATAAAGAGGTAGCTGGTCGTATGAAGTGGCAGGAAGGAGCATCTAATTTGAATAAATTGATTGATGGTCGCCAATCTGTTAGGTCTAGAAAAGCATTAGGATATGGGAAATATATAGATCCTGAAGAGTTAACTTATCCTGATATGTCTAGTGTTTTTGACCCTGAACCAGCCTTAGCATATCAAACACCTGTAAAATTTGTTAAGGAAGGGGGAATGAATGCTGTCCCTGGACCTATAAGAGGGGAACATATGCCTATAGACCTGTCCATACCTGTTGACTTTAATGGATCACATCATCTCTATGGCAAAAAGTCAAGTGAATTGCCAGACCCTATTATTAAATCTACTGACTTTGTCTCTTGTTGTGACAGTGACAAGTCTTCTGATGAAGGGTCTACTTCATTTGCCAGTTGTGATTCAAGTGAGAAGTCAGACCTGCCCAAGACCACTTTCAAGACCACACCCAAGACATCACCCAAGACTCCCCGCAAGCCTACTAGAGTTACTGCTGATTCCAAGACAGTTTCTTCTGAAGACTTGTTTTCTAATTCTTTGCAAAACAATATTTCTAGTTCTGTTAAAAACAATTCTGTTAATCATTGTGGTTTGAATGCTTTTTCATATTATCGAACTTCCTTCAGTTTGAATAAATCTTCTAAAAAGAAGAAATGTTTTGTGTGTGGAAGTAAATTTCATTTGATTAAGGATTGTACTTTTCATGAGCAAAGAATGGGTGTATATTTTAGTCAAAGAAAACCTAGGCAAATGTGGAAGAATGTTAATGATATACCCTCTTTTATTCCACATTAGTAGAAATCCAATTCTGCTAAACCACATTCTTCATGGAGAAGAACCAATACTAGACCTTATGTTCGACCCACTAGTTCTTTCTTTTCTAATGGTTATTGGCCTAGACAGTTTGACTCAATATATGTTGGTGGAAGGTATTGGGATACTGCTGTGAAGCCCTCAGCAGGTTGTTCTTGGACAAAGAAGGGACCTAATTTGCATTACAGGCCCAAGAACAATGGTGGATCTAAAACATCTACATGGCCTACCTCTAATGATCCACAAGGCAGGCTCAAGTCAGCAATGACTTGAGTCTCCAATGTGTACTAACTTTTGTATAATTTTTGTTGTTGTTGTAGGATCATCCTCTGAAAAGTACTGAAGTAGGCATAGTTGATAGTGGTTGTTCTAGAAGTATGTCAGGGAACAAGGACAAGATGCATGACTTTGTGCCTATAGAAGGAGGAGGCAGTGTAACTTTTGGTGGTGGAGATGGGAAAATTACTGGGAAAGGAACTATTAAAACACCTCTGTTAGATTTTGAGAATGTTTATTATGTGAAGGAACTGGAGCACTTTAATCTGTTCTCTGTATCACAAATTTGTGACACTAAGGATAAGGTTTTCTTCTCTGAGGATGAATGTCTTGTGCTATCCAAGGACTTCAAACTTCCAGAAGATACAACTATTTTTCTGAGAGTTCCTAGAACCTTCAACTTGTACACATTCAATCTAAATGATGTTAAGCCAGAAGGTGATCTAACATGTTTGGTGGCCAAAGCTTCCCAGGATGAATCTACCAAGTGGCACAGGAGAATGGCTCATGTAAACTACAAGACTATCAATAAGTTGTCTAAACTTGGTCTTGTTCAGGGCCTTCCTTCTAAACTCTTCACCAATGAACACAATTGTATTGCTTGCAACAAGGGAAAGCAACACAGAGCCTCTTACAAAGCCATAAAAGCTGTGAGCACCATCTCAGAACCTCTTCAGTTGCTGCACATGGATCTCTTTGGTCCAACTCCTATCAGAAGTATTGATCATAAGTACTTCTGCCTGGTTATCACAGATGATTATAGCAGGTTTTCCTGGGTATTCTTTCTAAAAACTAAAGATGAAACAACTCCTATTTTGAAAGAATTCATCACTTTAATTGAAAACCAGCTAAATAAAAAGGTTAAAGGCATTAGGTGTGACAATGGGACAGAATTCAAAAATGTTGTTTTCATAGAATTCTGTAAGTCTAAGGGGATTAGAAGGGATTATAGTACTCCAAGAATCCCACAACAAAATGGGGTTGCTGAAAGGAAAAATAGAACCTTAATTGAGGCAGCAAGATCTATGCTTGTAGACTCTAAATTACCCACTATGTTTTGGACTGAAGTAGTAAGTACTGCTTGCTATGTCTTGAACAGGGTATCCATCACTAGACATCATGTCAAGACACCTTATGAACTTCTCACTGGGAAAGTTCCAGACATTCATTACCTTAAGCCTTTTGGTTGCAAAGTGACCATTTTGAATACTGCTGATACACTAGATAAGTTTGATGGGAAAGCTGATGAGGGATACATTGTGGGTTATTCAGCTCATAGCAAGGCCTATAGGGTTTATAATTTGAATTCCAAAAGGATAGAGGAGACCCTTAACCTAAGATTTCTTGAAGATCAGCCTAATACTCAGGGACAGGGCCATTCTTGGTATTTTGACCTAGATTATTTGACTGATTATTTGGGTTACACTAGACATGCTTCTAATCCTAATGCAGGTACCAAAGAACCAATTTCTAACCCTGCAGGTTCCATGGATGATGACTCAGAGAGTGACTCTGAGCCAGATGAACATACCATTGTTGTACCTTCTTTTCCACCTAACCATTTTGTAGGAAATCATTCTACTGCTGAACAAGAAGATGAGTCACATTATGCAGAGGATCTTGCTAGACTTAAGAAGCAAGAACATGCTGCTACTCAGGAAGCTCAGAGACTCAGTGAAAAGGTTGCACAAGAGACTGATGCCATACTTCAACAATCAGCACAAGCAGTCAGTGGAAACAAGGATGCTGCTGACAGTTCTTCTGAAGGCTCTCCTATTCCTAGTGATGAGCTCAAAGCTGCTGATACTCCTGCTGCACAATCTCCCATTTCTACTGAAGCTTCAACAGACTTTGAGAAGCCCTTTACAAGATTTCCAAGTCCTTCTGATCTTGGCAATTATCAGCCCAAGCCTGGTCTCTTTCACTCAGCTTCTTATGATACTGAGTTTGGGCCTACTGTCAACAACCTTGATGCCACAATTGATGTCAACCCTACAGCAACAAAGAGGATTAATAATGATCATCCCCTATCCAAGATTATTGGAGATCCTCAAGCACCTGTTAGAACTAGAAGCACTGTCAAGAACACTAATTATGGTGAAATTGCTTTCATCTCCTTGTCTACAATCAAAAGAGGGATAATTACACAGACTTCAAACATTGTCTGTTTGCATGCTTTCTTTCTCAGATAGAGCCAACCAGTGTTCCTCAAGCACTGGCTAATTCAAGTTGGCTTGAAGCAATGCAAGAAGAGATGCTGCAATTTAAGAATCAGAAGGTTTGGATATTGGTTCCTCTCCCTGATGGTAAATATGCCATTGGGACAAAATGGATTTTGAAGAATAAAAGAGATGCCAGGGGTATTGTGGTGAAAAAAAAGCAAGATTAGTGGCTCAAGGGTTTAGGTAAGAGGAAGGCATTGACTATGATGAGATCTTTGCACCAGTGGCCAGAGTTGAAGCAATCAGGATATTCCTGGCCTATGCATCATATATGGGCTTTATGGTTTATCAGATGGATGTCAAAGGTGCTTTCTTGTATGGTGAGATTGAAGAGGAGGTTTATGTGACTCAACCCAAGGGATTTGAAGACCCTGATCATCCTGAGTATGTGTATAAGGTTGTCAAAGCTCTCTATGGCCTTCATCAGGCTCCCAGAGCTTGGTATGCTAGAATTTCTACATTTCTCCTGAAGCATGGCTACAGAAGAGGTGCCATTGACAAGACTCTATTCCTAAAGAAAGACTCCAGGGATATTATTCTTGTGCAGGTTTATGTGGATGACATTATATTTGGTTCCACCAAAGAAGCATGGTGTAGAGAGTTTGAGGATTTGATGAAGGGAGAATTTCAAATGAGTGCCATGGGGGAGCTCACTTTCTTTTTGGGTTTACAGGTTCAGCAGAAACCTGATGGTAGTTTTATTCATCAGGAGAAGTATGTAAAGGATATGTTGACAAAGTTTGATATGGAGAATGTCAGGACTGCCACTACTCCCTATGAAGCCCCCAAACCAAAGAACAATCTTGACCCTGATCTTCCTGTGAATGTTCATTTATATAGGCCAATGATTGGTTCTTTGATGTATTTGACTGCTTCTAGACCTGATATTACATTTGCTGTGAGTGCTTGTTCAAGGCACCAAGTCACTCCACTTACCTCTCACTTGAATGCTGTCAAAAAGATTTTTAAGTACCTGAAAGGCCAACCCAAATTAGGTCTTTGGTATCCAAAAGAATCTCCATTTCAGCTAGCAGCTTATAGTGATAGTGACTATGCTGGTGCCAATATGGATAGAAGATCCACAAATAGAGGTTGCCAATTCCTTGGAAGGAGACTGATTTCTTGGCAATGCAAGAAACAAACCATTGTTGCTACCTCTACTATTGAAGCAGAGTATGTTGCTGCTACCAACTGTTGTGGACAGGTTCTATGGATTCAGAATCAATTGCTGGATTATGGGTATAATATCATGAAGACCACCATTTTCATTGACAATCAAAGTACCATTTGTATTGTTAAAAATCCAGTTTTTCATAATAGAACCAAACATATTGAAATTAGACACCACTTTATCAGGGATGCTTAATGGAAACATTTAATTAAAGTGGTAAAAATACACACAGATGATAATGTGGCAGATTTATTAACCAAAGCTTTTGATGGACCAAGGTTTCAACATCTACTGGTCCATATTGGTATGCTTAACCCTTAACTGCAAAGTTTAAGGGGAGGAATAAGCCTCAGGGGAGGCATATGCCTCAGGGGAGGATTGTGAGTGTAAACTTTGTAGATTTTGTATAATTTGTATACTTTTTGAGTTTTTAACACTAACCAACTAATGTATTGTAAGATTGTTTGGTCTGTTTGTTAGTTTGTGTCTGTTTTGCAGAATGCCATTGCAAGTTGTTGATGAGTTTAACCATGATATGTTAAGATGGTTGTTTAGATGTGTTTCTTCTAAAGTCTAATGGAGGCTAAGATTGATTTCTACTGATTCAAAATATACAGAGATCAAAATTAGCAAATGAGTTTTCATTCTTTCTGAGAACATATTGCAGCTTACAAACAACTTCAAAGGAAATTACAAGATACAATCCTATACAAGTCTAAATTAGTCTAGCTTCTATCATCTATTACAAAAGCTGATGCATAACCAGTATGATGAAGAAGCTGAAGCTGAAGATGAAAATGGAAAAAGAAGAGGAGGAAGAATGATGAAAATGACGATGAAGATGCTCAAGAACCAAGGTTTATAACTTTGGTCCCTGGCAACATCCCATCATCACCTACACCATTTTCCCTTTCCCCTTACCCACGACATCTGTCTTCTTCCCCTTTCCCTTGCTTCCATGGCATGAAGAACCAAGTCCTGGAGCAGGAAGACTTAACACCACACTTCGTGATGTTGGAAGAGATGGATTTCTCTTCCTAGGCCTTGTTTGGGGTTTCTCTGGTGTGGAAGGAGGAAGAAATAAGGGATCTTCGTCTTCATCCTCTGAAGAGTCTTCATCAGATGTGAAAATGAAGGGAGAGACATATTGTCTCTCAGCAGGAATGCGGGCATTACTTGCTTCCCCCTTCTCCAAGGCATTCCATCTCCTTTCCAACTCACGGGCATAATCAGAATCATCTATTTCTGATGGATATTGTGGAAGATCATCGGATGAGGAGGAAGAGGAGGAGGATATGTCTATGATTTCAGGCTTGGAGGACATTATTTGAGGGAGAATTGGGATTAATTGTGGAATTAGGGTTTTGAGATGATTTGGGGATAATTTGATGTCTGAGAAGTGTAATTTGGGGTTATTAAATAAGCAAAGTTTAGGCATTATGATAATTAATGCGAGTTGGGTGGCACAGTAAAAATCAAGATATTCACCGAAGATATTTTTACATTTGCTTGGTTTCTGCTGATATTGACCATTCCTCAGCAGATTTGACCTTCATTGCTGCTGAAGGGTAATTTTGAATTTGGAGGATCTTACTTTACACGTCAGACTTGGTCAACAATTAGTTCCGATAATTTTGACCACGATTGGGGAACTTCCAAATATAACCTACTTCGCATATCTCTTCCTAAACAAAATTATTCGCTTATTACTCCATTTAAACCCATAATTCTTTGAGTAATTCATAACCGTCTCACACTAATTTATTCAAATGGCGCAACTCGAATTGAAGAGAGATCATAACAAGTATGCTATTCTGAAAAAGGCTAAGGGACATGAAGAGTTTGATTTAATGGTGGAGTTTTTGCAGCGATCAAAGATTCATTATGCTTTGACACATTGTCCCAATCTGATATATGAATCAATGGTGACACAATTTTGGGCATCTGCTACAAAGAGATCTAACACAGAGATTGTTGCTGAAATTGAAGGTGTAGAGTATGTGGTGACAGAAGGTTTGATCAGGACAAAGCTTCAGTTGGATGATGAGAATGGTGTATATCACTCCAACACTTCGGAGATTCTTGCTGGGCTAAGGGAAGCTGGATATCAAAGTACTGAAACAACTAAGTGGCAGAAGAATCAATTTTGTCCTAAGTTGAGGTATTTGGTGCATTTGCTGCTCCAATGTATAAGCAACAAGTGTGGTGGATGGGACCAATTCTCTCTACAATTGGGTTGTGGTATTGTCTGTCTCTCTAAGGGTCTAACTTATAACTTTTCAAAGTTTATTTTTGAAAATATGCTAGAAAATATTGATAAACAACAACATAAGTTCTTAATGTACCCTAAATTTTTACAAATTGTGTTAGACATAACCACTGAAGATAGGACCCATGTGCCTATTAAAAGTCTTGGTTCTAAGTTGTTTGCCTCAATGAAAACAAATTATACTGGGGAACATCGCCCTCTGTTAGATGCTATGTTTCCACATGACAATGATAATGTAGTTGAGGGTGATGCTGCTGGGAATGTACCTACTCAAAATGCTGCAGATAATGGTAATCCATCATCTTCTGGTGTTGCTGCTGATGGTAATCCTTCAGTGGTAATTGAGGAAGAGCCAACTACAACTGCTGAACCATTACCTGTTTCTTCTGACCTACCACCACCTTCCCCTGCCCATATGTCACCTAGTCCTGTTAATTCACCATCCCAGGTTGCTCCAGTTGAGCAAACTCATGAGATTGAAGATACACTTCAGTCTCTTGAACCTGAGATCACTAGACTACCTACACCTAGTCCAGTGAGAGAGCCAGTTGGTGAAGGCTCTCCCAATGTTGTACATATGTCTATTTCTCCTACTAGGTCCCATGAAGCTCCATTTACCACTGAGCAATCTGTTGGTGGAGTAGAGGACCCTGTTACTCTTACTTCTGTATATGATTCACTCTGCAGGTATATGAGAAAAACTGATGATCTCCAAAAGGAGCTTGCTGATACCAAGTTTACTCTTGGTAATGAGATTGAGATGCTGAAAAGGAAAGTTCAGGATTTGGAGGCACAATTGTCTCAACAGAAGAAAAGCAAGGGGATAATGGATACTGCTGAAGTGCCCCAGGAGCATAATTTGGACTCTCTTGAAATTTTGGTTGAAGTTGCTAGACAGTCACATGTTTCTTCCCCCAAAGCTACTGAAGTACCTTCATCTAAGCTAACAATTAATTTCAGCAGAAGAAGTAGAAAACAATATTTGGCAAAGAAAGCTGCTGAATCTTCTAGGGTATCAAGTGGTGATGATATTCTTATGGCAGAAGCTACTGATACTCTTCAGGAGAAACAATCATCCAGTGCTATTGCTGCTGACAAATATACTGGTGGAACTCATGCATCAATAGATACATTCTTTGTAGCAGGGAAAGTGTATTTGAATTCCCCTGTTCATAATTCATCTAGGATTAAGCAATTTTCTCCTGATGACATCACTGAAACCCTCAAGTCTCAAGGATCTACTGATAATATACTTAATTCAGATGTTCAAGAATTAAATGCTGATCCTATGGAAGATTTGGATGTTTCTCATGATGATTTTGCTGAAGGGGCTGAAGTGGGTGAGGATGAGATTGTTACAGCTAAAGAAAGAGTTGCACAAGAAAAACTTTTTAAAGAATGGGAAGATTATAAGAGGAGTTCAGATATGGCTGAGGCAGAGCAAGCCAAGTTTGATTCAAAATATCAGTCTGCTACACAAAGATATATTTCTACCTTGCCTATTGAAAGACAAAGAGAATTGGATGCTGCTATTCCAAATTTTGATGAGTCAGACTGGCAGCATATTGGAGAACAAGTGATTGCTAATCCTGACTTAGCTGTTGAAATTCTTGGTGATAAGGTGGATAAAAAGGACTGGGTTTCTAAAATTGTGAAACAGATGAAGTTGAGGAAGAAAGAAGCAGATGAGCAAAGAGCCAAAGCAAAAAGAGATAAACCCATGACTCAAGCACAACAAAGGGAATATATGAGAACATATGTGAAAAGCCAAAGCAGTGCTTTATATAACAATGCTTGGACTAGGAAACAAGTGTGGGCACTTTCAGATGAAAAATTGGTTCAGATGTATAATAGAATCAAGTCTAGGTGTGACAAAGATGGAATGGGTGCTTCTAAGAATGTTCCTATCACTCTTGCTACTGCTGGTTTATCTGTTAATATGGATATTCCTGTTGTTGCTGATAAGGTATCTTTACCTGCCACTTCTGCTGATGTACCACCTGTTGCTGCTTCATCTTGTATTGACAAAGGTAAAGCTAAAGTGGTAGCAGAAGATCCTCCATCTAGAAAGAGAACCAGGAAACAAATGGAGGAGGAAAGGTTGGGTGAAGAGGCTGCTAAAAGGTTAGATGATGAACAACAAGCTGATCTGGTAAGATTTCATGAGATTAAGGAAAGAGAGGTAGAGCTTCAAGCTGCTAGAGCCAAACAGACGAGGAAGGCTATGGATGAACTATATGCATCTGCTGCACTTGAATCTTCTCAGGATTCTACCAATGAACAATTGGATAATCCATCAGTGGAAACTGATGCTGCAGAAGGTGTATCTACTGAAGCTGAAGTTCCTGATGAATCTTCTTTACCTCATGATGCCATTTATGTTCCTGGAAGAAGAGCTAAGAGAATGGCTAAAGTCAGAACTTCACATTCAGCACAAAGACTAATTGATGTGAATGCTTTTGATGCTTCATTTATCAAAGAAGGATCCCCTGATGATTGGCCTGAGGCAACTAGAGATGTTTTGGTTCACTGGGAGTTGACTAAAAATGGACAGATCAATACCATTTATAGACTAGATAAAACTTCTATATCCTTTACATTTCTACAAGAAATACTACATCTTGTGGATCATCAGGATTTGCTCACTCTCAATGATTTAGTTCACAAATTTTATGCAAATCATACTCCTACAGGGTCTGGATTGTATTTATTGGGTGATCTCAGAGTGTTTTTTGATTCTTCTACTCCCACTGGTGTTGGTTATGACATATGGAAAAACAATCAGAGATGGAAGGTTCAAAGTTGGAAGTTTTATCCTATTCCATATGTTCATGTGTTGGAAACTACATCTGGACTCAGACTTATTATGGATCTTGGCAAGAGGTATCCTTTGACAGTGTCTCTGATGGAGAAAATGCTTCAACAAAAGTTGGAGATTCCTCCTGATCTAGTTGGGAATGCAAGGTTGTTTGCTGAATCTTTGGTGAAAGTCTTCAAACTCAGGATTAGGACTTCCAGAGCAGCTTCTGTTTGATGGTATATTGTTGTATATTTATTTATTTTATTAGTATTAAGGAAAAAAAAACTAACATTTTTGTATAGTATTGTGTATGTTGTATGCAGGTTTGGGTTATCAACTTACCTGATGTTGGCTATTCCATCAAAAAGTTGGCTAGTCCAAAGGGTACAACTTTGGTAAAGACACATCAAATCTGTTGATAGCTGTAATGGTTTGCTCAAAACCATAGGGTACTCAACTCACCCATGCTTCATTGCTGAGAGTTGAAATGGTTGTCAATTGACCATGGATTTTTCCTGTATGGATTCCTAATAATTGGCTAGCCCACATGTATATGGCTTGTGGTAAAGACAGTGGAAAACCATATTTGGTAATCAGTTGACCAAGATGATTTTTCATCAAACTAATTGACTAGTCCTGAGCAAACGGCTACAGGTAAAGACATCTCAAATCTGTTTATAGCTGATGATTTGCTAAAAATCATGTGGTCATCAGTGTACCCTAGTTTCGGACTTAAAACATTTGGCTACTCCAGTAGTGATGGCTATTGGTAAAGAGACATCAAATCCATTATTTTCAATGATTCACCTCTCACAGGCGTTACCACACCTGGATGTGATGAGAATAGTATGAAACTAATTTGTTTTGATGTACAATTTGTCATTTGTTGCTGCAAAGAATGGAGTTTTCAAGTATATGCTGATCATAGAGATCCTACTGATGGTGATTCTTTGCTGATGATGTTCGACTTCAATCCTCTTGGTATGTACCTTCAAAGATCTATCAAGAATCTTGAACTTAACCATGTCAAATTCAAGATTAGGGGAGGATTGTTGGGAATTCTGCTAAGAAGAGAATTCTGCTGAAGAATCTGCTGATGGTTTCTACCGAAGACACAGATTCTGCTTATAGTTTAGTTTCTACTGAAGTTTAGTTTCAGCATTAGTTGTTTCTGCGGATAAAGTTTTTCCGTGTTTTATGTAATATAGTTAGGATATGCATGAGTTTATTTAGGAAGTGATAATGCATATCTTTTAGAAGTTTTAGAATATACGTTTCTTGGGAAACGGTTTAGGGTTCCTTGTGTATAAAAGGAACACACGATTATGTATTGATTAAGTTTTTAGAAAACACTTTGATAATTAAAAAGGATCCATAGAGGATCAATTGTTCTTAGTATTAAAACTTGCGTTTGTTTCCGCTTTAAAATACAAGTTACAGAGATTGTCTATTAGTGTGTTGATGATTACATTAACATAACTAACGATTCTAGAGTGCTCAGAAGATCTATCAAGGTCTTAGTTTCAACAGGGAACTTGTTGAACGACCACTTGATATACGTGTTCTTGATCTCAAGTGGTTGTGGAAGAACAAACTGGATGAGGAAATGACTGTTATTCGCAACAAAGCTCGTCTGGTGGCTAAAGGTTATCCACAAGAAGAAGGGATAGATTTCAAAGAATCATTCGTGCCTGTAGCTAGACTTGAAGCAGTTTGGATTTTCTTAGCCTATGCAGCTCACAAAAACATCACAGTCTATCAGATGGACATTAAGACAGCTTTCTTGAATGGAACTCTGAAAGAAGAAGTGTATGTGAGTCAGCCAGAAGGATTCGTTGACAAAGAACATCTAGACTACGTCTACAAGCTTAAGAAAGCCATTTATGGTTTAAAACAAGCTCCAAGAGCGTGGTATGACGAACTATCATCTTTCTTGCTCAAAAACAATTTCACAAAAGGAACGGTTGATGACACCTTATTTACCAAAAAAATTCAAAGATGACATTTTGATCGTTCAAATTTACGTGGACGACATTATTTTTGGAACAACCAATCCTAACCATTCAAAAAATTTTGAAAATCTCATGAAAAGCAAATTTGAAATGTCCATGATGGGGGAACTAAAATTCTTTCTTGGTTTACAAATACATCAATCCCCTCGTGGTATTTTTATCAATCAAGCTAAATATACAATAGAGATTTTGAAAAAAAATGAAATGGAAAACTGTGATTCTGTTGGTACACCAATGGTCACTTCACCAAAAATAGGTGCTGATTTGTCTGGGAAACCCATAGATCCGAAGAAATATCGGAGCATGATCGGTTCTCTCATGTCCCTAACTGCTAGTCGACCCGATATTCAATTTGCTGTTTGTTTGTTAGCACGGTTTCAGGCAAAGCCTACCGAACTTCACGTCAAAGAGGTTAAACGGATCTCTCGATACCTACGAAGAACCATTACATGGGACTTTGGTACCCGAAGGATTCGGGGTTTAATCTAACAGCATTTTCAGATGCCGACAATGCCGGTGATCAAGTTTCAGCAAAGAGTACATCTGATGGAGCACAATTTTTGGGTAAAAAGCTAATAAGCTGGTCGTCAAAGAAATAGGATTGTACTGCGCTATCAACCGCCAAAGCCGAGTATGTGTCTCTATCTGCGTGTTGTGCCCAAGTTCTTTGGATGAGGACACAACTCACAGATTATGGCTTTACTTTTGACAGAATACCTATGTATTGTGACTCAAAAAATGCCATAGCCATCTCGTGCAATACCGTACAACACTCAAAGACGAAGTATATAAAAGTCCGCTACCATTTCATCAAAGAGCACGTAGAAGAGGGTACTGTTGAATTATTTTTTGTTAAGACTGATTACCAACTCACCAATCTATTCACTAAAGCCCTTCCAAAAGAACGGTTTGACTATTTAGTTCGACGAATTGGCATGCGAAGCCTAACTCCTGAGGAGCTAGAACGTCTTCTCGAATCTTCTTGAAAAATATTATCAAAATCGCTTCGCTGTAAATATTTTTGAAAAAACAAAATACAAAATTTGAAAAACCAACAAAAACAAAATACAAAATATAAAATTTCAAAAAATACCAAAACAATATAAAATCAAAAAATCCAAAAATATTCATCTCACGACATGTCTCTCGTATAAATCAATATTCTGTATGTTTCTAGAAATGTCATTCAACAATGATACGAACATGTACAGATGCTTGAACGGGAGTTCTTTAATGTTTTTCTAAAACATGTCGTTTCTCAAAAGTTTCTTCACTATGGCTTTCGTATACTTCAGTACGAAACCCGGACCCGAATGATGACTTCTGATTATTTCTAATCAAGGACTCGTATTTTCAAGGACGAAATCTTTTTCAAAAGTTCGAGTCGAAACAAACGTAAAAGACTTCAAACAAAAACTCATTTTCAAAACAGAATTCTTGAGCACTTTTTCAAGATTGTTCAAAAGATTTCTCAAAATCTCTCAAAATTAGTGCTCAAGATAACTCCCTCCAAACCCTTAATTGATTTTAAAATGAGCTATCATTAAGGGGGAGTACAAAAACAAAAATGTTCCGAATTCATGCAAAATGAAATATGTCTTTCTTTCCAAAAAGCTTTTTCTTAATCTGTTGATATCAAAAATATCATGATATGCTATTTTTGAGGGGGAGAAGACATGATTAAAATGTGATCAAAGATGTTTAAAGATTGTGACTGAATCTCAAAAGAGCTCGACTCAGTAAGTACCAATGAATTGATGAAGCTTAAAATGTCAGTAATCGAAAAGACTTGTCCTGGACGGGTAATAATTTCAAGCTAGTCTAACTAGTGATGTAAGCGTGTCTCGAATAGGATTTGTCTGAGTAGAATGTACCGTATCAAGAGACTTTCTTTCGACTTGACCAGGAAGGGTAATAATTTCAAGCTAGTCTAACTAGTGATGTAAGTGTGTCTCGAATCAGTCATGTTCACTGAAAGTGGATCAATTCAAAAAGTGCAAACTCCTCACGCATGTGCAAATTTCTTAAAAATTCATGAGCACATGTGAAGGGGGAGTCCTTCAAATGTCGTAAAACTCTCAAAGTGGTAAAAACAATGTGTTTTATTATCATAAACACTTTGAGAGATTTTCAATTGAATGGTTTTATGGCAACAATAGGATAGTCATGAAGATATAAGATGACTAAGGTTAGGAAAAATAGTCCTATGATCCGCCAGAACCGGAGGGATCTACCCAAGGACAAATCCAATAGATTAGAATTAGAAGTCCTTAGGTATGATTGAAAAAAGGAGAAAATGAGAAAGGTGAAAGAAGGGGTTGAAGAATTAAAAAGAAAAGTTATGAAAAAGGGTGAAAAGAAATAGCCCTCCAAATGTTCAACCTTAGGGCAGAAACCGGGTTCAATTCGTATGCTACTGGTTGTTGCTAAGGTGACATCGGTATTGAAGATAAAGACGTCATGGACCTAGTGACGCACTGAACTAAACCTTCTTAACCACTCAAGTTCTCTTAAAAGAGATTGTTTCATTCTCACGGGGAACCGGTGTAATCTATCGACCTGTCTCTTAGAGATGGTTGATATTGAAGCAGGAGACCTCTCCCTAATCTCCGCATAGGAAACCCAATGTGCAATTATATATTGAGTCTAGACCCCCGATATTCATCAAAAGATCTCTTAGGAACACATGATATTTCTACACTAGTTGTTCATCATTAAGGACGCCAGATGTAAACATAAGAGTCCTACGCAGATCTTAGCAATCTGCCGAGAATGTTTATGAGAGGATTTACTTATGTATTTCTCAATGATTGAACGGAAACTCCTGCCAGGGTCAACTCCAAACAGCCCTGACAGCAGGTCACTTCGGTAACTTCTTATGGGTTACTCTTTGTGTTCGCGGTGGTTTCAAACGGTCTACAGTCATGGAGTGATCCCCAGCGACTCACCCATTCGTTGATCTACTTAGTAGGTCTCATAAGCTCTCTCTAGAGTATCCGAAATGGGAACGGCCTTGGTAAGGGTTAGAAGGAGTCTTCACACTATGCTGTTGACGATCTCTAATTCTTATCTGTAAGTACTGGTTGATTTATTGCTATCTGTTTACCTGCAGCTATACATCATCTCCATGGCGACAAATTCCGCATGCTCATACATATATCTGGAAGTTAAAGAAAGCTTCCTCAAAGATCTATACAACACAAAGTTCAAAGAAAGATTCTACGCAAAAAAGAAGAATATACAAAGTATAAAGACTAAAGATCAAAGTGAAAGAAAGGGAACTACGTGCATATGAATATCAAAGTCCAAAGATGTATGAGCATGTTGGAATGGCGAACAACCACCACTGATGCAGAAGTGACGAAAGGCAGATTGCTCCACATCACAAAAGAACAAAGAATGATGAAAAGTCAGTCATCAAAGATCATAAAGCATGAAGGAACAATGACTAAAGACTATTCTACAACGACACACAAAGTTCAAGACAAAGAACACGGAAGACCTAATCACGTGGAGCATCATTCGAATGACCACCCCTTAGAGGGAGATTGTTAGCATTAAAATTATGTAATAGAAAAGTGATGGTCAATCTCATTGTAAGAACCTTGTATGTCGTGTGGTAGGAATAGTGTTTGTGCCTTGGTCTTGGTAAGCTAATATGTCATGTGTTAAGTAATGTAAGCATTTAAATGTAAAAGGAAACCAAGCCCAAGACCAAGCCCATGGAAAGCCTTTTAGGGCATCTTGTAACTCACTATATAAAACCTCAAAGCTTATTTGAGGTGTGTGCTTGTGTGTGTATTGTGTATGCCTCTCTTGAATAAAAGCTTTCTATTTCATCTTATTCTCTCTTTATTAAACGCCACATACATCTTTACAAGTCACCATCTTTACTTCATATACTTGTCATATTTGTGTTAAAGTTGATAGATTTAAGGTCCTACATTTATGGAAAGAAAATCAAAATGTGCAGCAAAAAGATTCGTGCACAAGCTCGAATTTTCGGAGTTGCATTTATGTCCGCAGGTCATGTGGGCTCACATTAGTTCGCAAGCTTGGAACCTATTTTGTCCCAGAAATTCCGAAATCTGCACCCTCTTGCACACGCACGTAGTTGTTGGAGTAAAACCAACCAAAGACAATTTAATGGTTGATACAAGATAGATATAAACACCTCTTTATTTCCTTTTCCAAGTGATGTGGGAAACACTCCCAATTCACAATTTTTTTTATTTCAAGTGCCTCACTTTGAGACACGATATCTCATTCATATTAACTCCATTTTGGACACACTTTAAATCATTGCGAAGCTCTTCAAGGAGAACGCAAACCTACTAACCAATGCAAATATATATAACATATACATATATTAAATAGTGTCCAAATTTTGTGAATAATCATTTTTGCGAAACATTTTTCCAAAAATATATACTAATGCCAAAATATTTATCATATTGTTTAAAGGTGTTAGGAATACGAATATTCATATCAAAAGACTCGGTCACCCCGAGTACTGTTTAGCATTAAGTAGCTCGTAGTATTTATCCTAGTTGTATAGTAGTAGATTAATATGTAATTAGTATTCGTGGAGTGAGTCGAGTCTTTACCCACTGTCAGCTCATTTCATAGCCCATTTCATGGGGAAAAATTATGTGTAACTATAAATACCCTCTCCCACCCAAGGGAGAGGGTTGAACCTTCATTTGTAATCTAACATTTCTCTAGTTTTCTCTCAAGGCTCCCAATCCTTCTCTCTCACTCTCTCTCTCTCTCTAACTTCTCTCTAGAATCTTAACACATATCAAACCTTAGCATACACACACCATACGAATTCTTACATCATGATTTAGTCACAATTGGTATTAGAGCCAAGGTTTCATCTTAAGGACCTGGTATACTCGGATTTGTGAGTGGTTTTATGTGTGTCTTTTGGTGCGAATGGTATTTCATGTAAACTCACTTATTTGATCTCGTTTAATGGCTTGTAGTGTGTTAGTGTTCTACTTTTATGGTTAGAGGTGTTAGAGGTACTTAGTTTATCATTTGGGTAGGTTGTATCATTCATGTGTTAGGAGTGTCAAGCAATTCGAGGTGTGTTTCATACTAGCGAGTTGTCGCTCGGTGGTGCTTTCTTACTAGCGACTTGGTCTGGACTGGGCAGCGATTTGTTTAGATCCTAGTAGCGAGTTGCTATCTTTACTATATTGGGAAAAACAGACAAATCGCTAGAAAGCGACGGGTTTATCTGTTGTGGTAGCGAGTTGTTAGTCTTGTCCTTTTGTGACAGTAGCAATTTTTGGGACTAGCGATTTGGTCTTAGCGATTTGCTAGTCAGCGAGTTGCCTCCAGCGAGTTGGTTCCAGTGATTTGCCTTGGTTAGTGATTTGGTGGTTAGTGAGTTGGGTGATTTGGTGGCTAGCGATTTGGTGGTTAGCAAGTTGGGTTATAGCAATTTGGTGTCTTGCTATTTGGCTCATTTGTGTAGCGATTTGTTGACTAGTGTTAGAGATTTGGTCTTGTGTCAATTTAATGATTAGTGAATTGTTGCGACTTAAGTTGTTACGACGAATCTAACTGTGATTTGACATTGTGAGTTAACTCTTACGACTTGACTTATTACGAGGCGATCTGTTGTAATTGGACATGTTGCGACTGAACACATATCACTAATTATTCAAGTCTTGATACTAAGACTTACTCACAAACTACATCTTACGGTTTCTTTTGTTGACTTTTGAAAATCCCGCGAAAGAATCGATTTCTCGGTTTAAGTCACAAAAGTTGTAAAATCCCGACTAAGATTTTATCATGGCAAGCACCATTTCTTTTGATGACATTCAAGCTGTCGGGTCCGATACCCGCCCTCCTATGCTTGATAGGACGGATTATGAGTCATGGGCACAAAGAATTCGACTCTACTGCTTAGGAAAAGAGAACGGTGTCAACATACTGAAATCCATCGATGAAGGACCCTTTAAAATGGGCACCATTAGAGACACTATTGCTGCTGGAGAAAATCAACCTGCCGTTCTTGGACTTCCTAGACCTCACACTTACGATGATCTTAATGAACACGAAATGAAGCATTATAATGCTGACATTAGAGCTTCAAACATCATCATTCAAGGACTTCCTAAAGATGTCTACAAGCTCATTAATTTCAACACAGAAGCTAAAGCAGTGTGGGACAATGTCAAAACGCTTCTTGCTGGGTCTGAATTAACCAAAGAAGATCGTGAATCCGAGCTATATGATGAATTTGAGCATTTCAAGCAGAACCCGGGAGAGAGCATCACTGACTACTATGTCAGGTTTCACAAGCTTGTGAATGATATAAGAATCATTAAGATGACAATGCCCAACATTCAACTAAACTCCAAATTTGTGAACAACATGGCACCCGAATGGGATAGGTTTGTGACAGCTGTGAAACTCAACAAAGGGTTGAGAGATACCAACCATGAACAATGTGCAAAGTTTGAGCTAACCGACCGTGAGCAGAAAATGGATTTGCAAATGCGTGTACTCATATCTGAACGCAACAGAAAGGAAGAAACATTTAATAGGGAATTGGAATCTTTAAAAAGGCAACTTGATCAGTCTGTTAAACAAAAACATGAAATTCAAGAAAGTGTAAAAGTCCTAAAAAATGATTTCCAAGAAAAAGAGACTAGGCTTTTAGATGATTTTTCCAGACTCAAAACGTTGAAGAATAAACTTGAAAACAAGTTTTACATGCAAGGACAAACCATCCAAACCGCTCAAATGATTCATAGTCATAGAATGTTGTGTGATGAACATAGTGAAAAGGATTTAGGCAAGCCTAAATCTAACTTCCTTAGGAGCGTTAGAACTGCCCAGCCTGCTTTGTATGATGCTAATGTTATGCTTGAGCCTGATCATGCCCCCTAATGTGACATCATTTGATGAGTCAAATGTGATTGTAGATGAAACTAGAGTTAAATTGGCTGAAAAATTAAAGGATCCCCTGTGCATTAAAAATAAAATTATGTACCATTATGATTACTCTGAAGATAATAGAATAGTGGTTTTTGTCCCACAAATGAGGTTAGCTCCAGAGTATGTATTTTGGAACTTAGACTTAGAAAAAATGCAAGCAGACAGAATTATGGGAGAAACCCGTACCATGTTTAGGATAGCTGACCCAACGTTATACCCTTATAAGACACCCATGCATCTTGTTCCTTTAACTCTCCCCACGCAAAATAATACGCTAATTACCAATGTTGCAAAAATCGTGAATCGGTACTGAGGCGGTCGAGGGCCGATTAGCGATTTTTGACCGATTAATCGGCCGATTTTCTTAACTCGGCCGATTAATCGGCCGATTACCTTGGAAATCCCTCCAAGTTCCAGGGCCGATTACCGATTAATCGGATGATTCGGCCGATTTTTGCAACACTGCTAATTACTCTATATGTTCTTGGTCAATTATTCGCTGATTTTGATAAAACATGTAAAAATAGAATTACACCAACGGGTATTACTGAAGGAGAAAGGAGTTTTGAACAAACTAAACGATGCTATTTAACTGAGGTCATGCCATTCTTTAAACTTGTCAAAGAACCTTTTGAGGGACTTCAAAAAACCCTGAACAAAGATGTGGCTGATATGAAAGAGGTATATAAAATTGTGGAAAGTGAGGGAAAACAACTGATTATTTATCTGATTAAACATAGTGAAATTGAGAGGAAAAATGTTCGCATCATGAATGAGAATTTGATTGCTAGTTGTGTTGCACAGGATGTGTTTTATACTGCTACTGAATCTGCCTTATCTGTCTGCCAATTTCATGAAATGTCTATTGCATTGAATGTTTTCCAGAATAGTGTTGTTGAGCTTGAGGGGGAGAATTTAAAATTGCATGAGAAAATTCAAAATGATGACCATGATAACATGGTCACGCATTTTTCAAAACTAGAGGTTGATAATCTTAATTTGCAATTAAAATATCAACATTTAGAAGCAAGATTTAAAATCTCAAAAAACAAGACATCTTCGGATGCTCCTGACTTTGATGCATATTTTGAATTAGCCAAACGTGATGAAAAAATTCAAGCTCACATGATGCGTGGGGATTGCACCAGGCTTTACCTCTCGAGGGATCTCGAGAAGCTTACAACCTCCACCAGGCAGTGTACCTGATCATTGTAGTATAGTATAGTGACAAGTACCGGGGGATTGATCGTTCAACTCAGGAATAGTGTCGTTAGGATTGAAATTAATCTAACTAGGTCTAAAGGTGAAGGATGATTCTTTTTGTATTTTTATATTTTATGAGAAGCAAGTAAAAATTTCGGGTATTGGAAGGATGGGCGGAATTAGTTGTTAATCAACTAACCCAAAAGCTACTAATTAAACTAATGTGCAAAAGCTACTAATTAAACTAAGGTTCTACAAGATAAGTGAAGCATGTCTACCTATGATATGTTACTCCTTGCTAGCTATCCAATTCTACCTATTGAATTGTCACACCTTGCTTTAATTGACGGGTTGTACTCCTTAATACCATTCATGGGGTTGCGTACTTACTTCCCCAATTCTATAAACTCCTACTTCACTCTTATGTCGAGCCGGCTAAGAAGCTCCTAACATGGGATCACTAGAATTAGCTCATGCATTAAATACAACCATAAAAACCTAGTACACATCGGTTCATGTTTCTTAAGACGTTCAAGCAATTTACACAATGGAGATCTGCCAGTTTTCTTAAGTCTAACATCGAATACAATCAACCAAACAAGAGACAATAGGAAACAAGAATTATAAACTAAACCAACTAGATCTATTGAAGTTGTCACGACTTAATTGATGGAGATAGACACACACATCAACAAGCCCTCATTGATGGAGATAGACACAAACATCAACAAGAAATCAATGAGATCTGATCAATTATATACAAGTTTCACATAATCATAAGTAGACACAAGGTGAATTAGCAAAACATAATCAAAGAAGGACAATCAACAATATTAATGAAAGACATAATTGAGATAGAATCATCAAACCAATACATGATGTTTATAGAGTGATTGAAACCCTCTAAGTTGCTGTAAAAACACCTACCTAAACCCAGGAATCGACCTTAGGGTTTAGGGCTTACAAAAGTGAAGTTATGATGTTATATTTATAGGCAAGTATTCTGTTCGCAAGGCTTGATGGAGTCAGCTTTAACAAATGATGGCGTCAGCCTTCCATTTTCACCAAATCGAATATTTCTTCGTCCTCTTCGCGTGGGCTTTTGAATCACCTAAATCCGAGTTCGTATGCAAAAGTTATGACCAAAACAATATCAGCTACTCCGCGCGCAAGTTTTGACAAGTTAACACGTGATGGCCTTGGGTGACGCCGTCACGTTTCTTCTGGACCGTCACCATTTTTACTCTTGACGCCGTCACATGAATGCTCTTGACGCCATCAGGTACTGTTGCCAGTAAGGAAAATTAAGACTTTGTCATTTTCTTCACTTTTATGCTCCAAAAATGTCCAAAATGCTTCATTTTCCAGAATTCACTCCAAAAGTACCTAAAATCACAAAAGGAACGATTTAGGGCAATATTTGATCAAATAAATTCGAATTCGGGCTTAAATGACCCCCTAAAAACGGATCATTTTTCGCCTCATTATATACCCTTACACTTGAGATTTGCTTGTTCTCAAGCAAATGCGCTTTTATTCTAATCAAAATACAAGTTAGAGGTCATTTAACACTAATATAAAAGTAATTACAACAAATAATCGTTCCACTAAAGACCAAAGACAAGCACGGAGGTCATACACTAGCACCTCACAAATAGTGTTTAGATACTCATATCTATCGGGTGTAATAAAGTAATATCACAATATGTAAATGGAAAACATCTCTCACTACCTGTCATAGCAAAATAGATTACCATAGGCTTGGGAAAGGATCAAACCTCCACCACATGGCGTAAGCACCTAGGATAAACTATCAAAGAGGTCTTTTAAAGGGTTGTAACGTTAGGTGTAGGGATATGGAATACACGGTTTTGTTGGATATAGGCAGTCTTTACTGGTGGCGAGTTAACAGTCTTGGTTATTTACATGTACAATATGGCGTTGCTAAGCCAAGACTAGACTCGACTTAGGCTAATAAATGAAAAATAACAAAAACATAAAATAAACATAGAATGAAACGGGATGGTAGTCCGTATGTTTTTTCTCTTCTCTTTTTTTCTAATTTTATTTTATTTTATTTATTTATTTATTTTTTTTTGCATACACTTTTACCCTACCATCCAAAATAATACATCATAGGGAATGAAAATTTCCCTTACACTTGAATCTTTACATACTTCACAATAAACTAATCTAATGACTCGAATCAAGAAAATCAAAACACTTGGAGTACTTTTAAGATTAACGCACGTACGGGGGTAATAATATGATGTTCTTCCCCATTACTCCAAAACACAAGTACTTTACCCATGAGTCCCAATCGTCCCAAAACAATATGTACAAGGATATGACTCGACTTAGCAACCATGTAATCAATTAGATAATTAACTTAGGGTTTAACAAATAACAATAATGCACTAAAGATGAGTGCATACACGGAAGGCTAAGGCGATTTGGGTGTACATTTAAGTGGGGTGTAAAAAATTCTTCCTTTAAGTAAGATGCTTAAAGTTAGAAACGAAAAGATAGGCTCGGAGGGGTGTACTAGGGGTTTCGTGTACTAAAAATGAGTACAACGCTAAGGTGTGGGAAAAATTAATTGACTTAACTAGCCAAGTAATATGACTTAAATGGCCAAGTAATTATGATACGGGTTTAACACAAGGGTGATCCTAATGCCTCTTATCATGTAGTAAATCCTACTACACGAATGTAGTCTCAGTAGCGGTCTCGGGATGCATCACTAACGCAAGTTCTAGAATCTAAATGCTACCGGTACACTCATAAGCACTAATAGTAAATGGTTTTCCTATCAAATCTAAAGGCGAACCTCACATATTTGGGTGGAAAATTTTTCTGAATGGTACGGTTTTGTGCTAGTCATACGATCTCCTATCCATGAGACGCTTGCTAAGGCTAAAGTTTCACTCCTAAATGTTGTAAAAAATTTTAAATTTGGCGCTAAAATTACACTAACAAGTATTTCTCATAGTTTTATTACACATCTACCATCAAACAAACAAACTCAAGCGAAAGTGTATCTGTAAGGTATCATCATTTTACCCTCCCCTTACACTTAGGATGAACATTGTCCCCAATGTTCAAGTAAAGAATGTAAAAGTAAAACAGGTAAAAGAATGAAATCAAATGCTCCCCTGATTCGCTCGGTATGGATAATAAGGTGGCCAGGTTAGATTTTCCTCCAAGAAAATGAACAATCAAAGCTTCCCTTCCAGAAAAATAAATCATCTTCTTGTCATACATAACCTGTAAATCCTGAGAAAACAGACAAGGCAACCTCGCATAAAATCGGCAGCAATCTACATAAGTTACTAAATCCTAGAAAACAAAATAAGATATAATGCTTGTGGAATGAAGTTTGCAGATTTCCTGGAGATTATAAAACTCAATAATTCAACAAAAACTTTAAGACTCCGTTAGAAAAACAAAACTGGTAAAATTTCCTGATTTTTACACGTGACGCCGTCAAGAGTAAACTCGTGACGCCGTCAGAAGTGACCTGCAGAAATTCTTATGTTAAGTTTCTGGAAAATTTCTGAAAAAACTTATGTCCTACTTTCCTGGAAAATCCTGCAAAACATCATTATAACTCGATACAAGCATTTGACTCTAACAAGTACTAATACACATGTCCATTTAATATTGTTGTGGTTCATGCTCAATTTCATTCTTATAAACAAATTTGGATCTCCCTTACACTTATCTTTTACAAAATACCTTTATATGCAATTAAGACGAAGTTAAAAACAAAATAAAGCATTTTCACAATTTACTTTGAAACATGAGCCACAAGCAACAAAAATAAAACATGCATACGGAAACAAATAAAATCAAATGAACAAACAAACAAACAAATAAATAAATAAAGCTTGGGTTGCCTCCCAATAAGCGCTTGTTTTTGTTCGAGTCACGAGCCTGACTCTACCCTTATTTAACGGAAATAGGGGAGGTTTTCCCTACACTTTGAATTAAGTGCGGGTGGAAGTAGCGATATACACCCTTAGGGTGGAAACATGCCATGTGAGGAAAGTGTGGTGGAGGAATTATATGCTCAAAGGGGTGTGCTCCTATCATCATAACCTTACCAAATTCAATCGGGTTAATGGGTGGATTAAGATTTTCTCCTAGAAAGGGATCATTTTCTATCAACTTCAAGAGACTACTAGTTGGGGATCCATCTTGACCTAATAAACCCGGTTTAAACCCATAATGTTTCTTGTGATCAATCATAAATGGGTGATGTAAGCATGTAAGGTCATTTTCCACTCCTATATTGGCTTCCTCTCTACAAGGCTTAGAGTCCACTACCTTTATCCTAAGACTACCCGGACTACATGGGTTGATGGGTGGGTTGGCTCCTCTTTTGTCTCCTAGATGTATACCTAAGGATGGAAAGTTGTGTGAAGATTGAGGTTCCGGTTCATCAACACTAGGTAATTCCCTAGAACTAAAAGTAAGGTTATCACTACAAGTATTCAAACCTATATCCTCTAGTGGTGTTTGGTATAAGGGTTCTACCTCTATTGGAATTCCTAAAGTTACTTCTACTTCTTCTGGGTAAGTCACGGGCGGTGTGCGTGGGGATTGCACCAGGCTTTACCTCTCGAGGGATCTCGAGAAGCTTACAACCACCACCAGGCAGTGTACCTGATCGTTGTAGTATAGTATAGTGACAAGTACCCGGGGATTGATCATTCAACTCAGGAATAGTGTCGTTAGGATTGAAATTAATCTAACTAGGTCTAAAGGTGAAGGATGATTCTTTTTGTATTTTTATATTTTATGAAAAACAATTAAAAATTTCGGGTATTGGAAGGATGGGCGAAATTAGTTGTTAATCAACTAACCCAAAAACTACTAATTAAACTAATGTGCAAGAAAGATAAACTAAGGTTCTACAAGATAAGTGAAGCATGTCTACCTATGATATGTTACTCCTTGCTAGCTATCCAATTCTACCTATTTAATTGTCACACCTTGCTTTAATTGATGGGTTGTATTCCTTAATACTATTCATGGGGTGGCGTACTTACTTCCCCAATTCTATAAGCTCCTACTTCACTCCTATGTCGAGCCGGCTAAGAAGCTCCTAACATGGGATCACTAGAATTCGCTCATGCATTAAATACAACCATAAAAACCTAGTACACATCGGTTCATGTTTCTTAAGACGTTCAAGCAATTTACACAATGGAGATCTGCCAGTTTTCTTAAGCCTAACATCGAATACAATCAACCAAACAAGAGACAATAGGAAAACAAGAATTATAAACTAAATCAACTAGATCTATTAAAGTTGTCACGCCTTAATTGATGGAGATAGACACACACATCAACAAGCCCTCATTGATGGAGATAGACACAAACATCAACAAGAAATCAATGAGATCTAATCAATTATATACAAGTTTCACATAATCATAAGTAGACACAAGGTGAATTAGCAAAACATAATCAAAGAAGGACAATCAACAATAATAATGAAAGACATAATTGAGATAGAATCATCAAACCAATACATGATGTTTATGGAGTGTTTGAAACCCTCTAAGTTGCTGGAAAAACTCCTACCTAAACCCAGGAATCGACCTTAGGGTTTAGGGCTTACAAAAAGTGAAGTTATGATGTTATATTTATAGGCAAGTATTCTGTCAGCAAGGCTTGACGGCGTTAGCTTTAACACATGACGGCATCAGCCCGCCATTTTCACCAAATCGAAGATTTCTTCGTCCTCTTTGCGTGGGCTTTTGAATCACCTAAATCCGAGTTCGTATGCAAAAGTTATGACCAAAACAATATCAGCTACTCTGCGCGCAAGTTTTGACAAGTTAACACGTGACGGCTTTGGGTGCGCCGTCACGTTTCTTCTGGACCGTCACCACTTTTACTTTTGACGCCGTCACATGAATGCTCTTGACGCCGTCAGGTACTGTTCCCAGCAAGGAAAATTAAGACTTTGCCGTTTCTTCACTTTTATGCTCCAAAAACGTCCAAAATGCTTCCTTTTCCAGAATTCACTCCAAAAGTACCTAAAATCACAAAAGGAACGATTTAGGGCAATATTTGATCAAATAAATTTGAATTCGGGCTTAAATGACCCCCTAAAAACGGATCATTTTTTGCCTCATCAACACACTAACACGATGCAAAAACTGAAGGTTCAAATTGCCCAATTAGAGTTAACCAAGTATGTTGTGACTGACACCAATAAACCTTCGTCGTTAGATTTTCAGAATTTTCACTATCAAGATACCATTAATAAATTACATCATGATATTGAGTGGTTTCAAGCTAAAAATTCCAATACTAAACAGCGTTACAAAGAGTTATATGACACAATCAAGATCACACGTGAGAAAACCAATGAAAAAATAACTTCTTTGCTTAATGAAATTGAAAATCTAAAGACGAAGGTGAAAGGTAAAATGCAGTCACCATCAGTGACATGAATGTTCCAAAGGTTTCTACTATTAGAAAATATGATGTTGATGCTATTTATATACCACTTCCTTTTAGGAACAGTAGGTCTGCTCACTATGCGTATCTATCGTACGTTAAAGATAGTCTAGACATTCTTCGCGAGACTATAGAAGAAGATAGGACAGTGAAACCACAGGATAGTGCTATTCTAGATGCATGCTTTCTCATGAAACGATCTCAGGAGATTTTAGAATATGCCATTGGCACATGTCCTAAGAATGACTACAAGCAAAATTGGGTCACTGCATCTCCACTTATGAGTATGAACAAGCATGTTACCTTTGATGTGCCACTTAAGACATTTGAACCAAGCACATCAAAACCAGAAAAACAAGTAGCTGTTTAACAAACTAATGTTCCCATCATTGCTTCTACAGGAGTAAACAGTGATTCTAAAGCTAGCGGGTCAAAGCCTAGTCGCAATACAAGGAACAATAGGACTACGCCGTCTAAGAGTACTAATGGGAAGGAAGTAGAAGACCACCTTAGGAACAATAACAGTAGTTTGTATGAAATGAATCGTGTTGATTCTAGTATTAGCTTTAAGTGTGCTGTAATTAATTCGAATTCTGATGCTACTTGAAAGACATGTAATGACGGCTTAATTTCTGGTAATCATGATAAGTGTGTTGTGTCATTTTTGATGTCTACTAAACGATCCCCTACTAAACGAGTTAGGAAATATAAAGTGAGAAAACGTGTTTGGAAAAAAACTGGAAAGATATTCACCAATGTAGGATATCAATGGAGACCCACATGAAAAATGTTTGCTAATGCCGGTTATCAATGGAAACCTACTGGACGGAATTTCACATTAGGAAACAGGTGCCCTTTGACTAAAATAGCATATTCCAGGCATGAAACAATTAAGAAATGGAAGCCAACTGGTAGAATCTTCCCTTTAGAGACTATATGCCTTGATATTAGGGCCACTGCATCCAATAGTGACGTTTCCACTAAGATAACCAAGACTGCAGTAAATACTATTGCTCCTGAATTTGTGTGTGCTAACCAAACGGACCCGAATAGCACTTGGGGATCCACGTATTTTAGTTATCCATCGTTATTTGTTTTCAAATGCAGGTCGTACAAATCGTCCTTTGGTATTTGGACTCAGGCTTCTCAAAACATATGACCGGGGATCGATCATGGCTTAAGAATTTCATGAACAAGTTTATCGGGACAGTTAGATTCGGGAATGACCATTTTGGGGCAATTATGGGTTATGGAGACTATTTGTTTGGTGACAGTGTCATCTCCAGAGTATATTATGTTGAAGGACTTGGGCACAATCTATTCTCTGTTGGCCAATTTTGTGATTCTGATCTCGAAGTTGCATTCAGGAAACATACATGCTTCGTTAGAGAAATAGATGGCATTGACCTACTTAAAGGCAGTCGTGGCACGAATCTTTACACCATCTCTATCGAAGACATGATGCGATCCTCTCCCATTTGCCTGCTTTCTAAGGTATCAAAGAACAAATCATGACTATGGCATCGCTGGTTGAACCAATTGAACTTTAGCACAATTAATGAACTTACACGCAAAGATCTTGTTCGAGGCATGCCCAGTTTGAATTACGAAAAAGATCATCTTTGTTCAACATGTCAATTGGGAAAAAGCAAGAAACACACTCACAAACCCAAAACTGTCAACACCATTACGGAAGTTCTTCACACCCTTCACATGAATCTGTGCGGTCCAATGAGAGTACAAAGTATCAATGGGTAGAGATACATTCTGGTTATTGTTGATGATTTCTCTAGGTTTACATGGGTGAAGTTTTTTAGATCAAAGGATGAAACTCCAGAGATTATCATTAAAATCATCAAGCAACTGCAAGTCAGACTCAATAAAACTGTCAAATTCATCCGCACAGACAATGGAACTGAGTTTGTTAATCAACGACTCACTCAGTTTTATGAAAGCATTGGGATAAGTCACCAAAAGAGTGTTCCACGCACGCCTAAAAAATGGAGTTGTTGAAAGATAAAACCGTACTCTTGTTGAAGCTGCTCGAACCATGCTGATACTTGCTAGAACTTCAATGTTTCTCTGGGCGGAAGCTATTGCAACTGCTTGCTACACTCAAAACCAATCATTGAAACATCCTCTCCAAAACAAAAATCCTTATGAGCTAGTACATCAAAGAAAGCCAGACTTCTCTTTCCTACGTGTGTTTGGTGCACTATGCTACCCGACCAATGACAGCGAAGACTTGGGTAAACTTAAGGCTAAAGCAGACACTGGAGTCTTTGTTGGATATGCACCAGATCACAAGGGATACTGATGAGGCAAAAAGTGTACCACTTTTAAGGGTCATTTAAGCCCGAATTCGAGATTATTTGATCAAATATTGCCCTAAATAGTTCCTTTTGTCCTTTTAGGTACTTTTGGAGAGAAATCTGGAAAAAGAAGCATTTTGGAAGTTTTTGGAGCATAAAAGTGAAGAAAATGGCAAAGCCTCAAATTTCCTTGCTGGAACAGTACCTGACGGCGTCAAGCTTCTTCAAGTGACGGCGTCAAGAGTTACAAAAGAGGTGGATGTGGAATTACAACGTGACGGCCCAGAGTATTTTCAAGCTTATGGACCTGACGGCGTCACCAAGGCCGTCAGGGTCCAAACACTAGTGACGGCCCAGAGCATTTCTCCACATGACGGCGTCACAAATAGATCTAGGCAATACAATTTTATCAAGGCGGAGAGTTGACGGTGTGACAAATAGATCTAGGCAATACGATTTTATCAAGGCGGCGAGTTGACGGCGTCACAAGCTAACACATGACGCCGTCACGATGTAATATCTATATATTGTTTTCCAAATTTCATTCATTAGTGTGCAACTTTGAGGGAATAAACCCTAGTCCGAATTTTATCAGTTTTTCAAGGGTTCCAACACCTTGATTCTTCCATGTTCAATTGAAGATAAGTATTCATTCAAATCATTCAATATGTCTATGTGTTCTGTGATTATATCTTACGCTTTTCTTCTCTTTAACATGCTAGGCTAGATTTTCATTGTGTTTGCTTAGATGTAGTGAAACCTAGATGTTGATTATGGGTTGATTGTTTGTTTATAATTGTTACGGATGATTGTATTCGATGTTAGGCTTAAGAAAACTGGCAGACTTCCATTGGTAACTTGCTTGAACGTTTTAAGAAACATGATCGGAGGTGTACTACGATTTTTGGTTGTATTTAATGTGTAAGAGAATTCTAATGATCCCATGTTAGGAGCTTCTAACGGCTCGACATAGGAGTGAAGTAGGATCTTATAGAGTTAGGGAATATTGTACACGGCCCTACGACTAGTATTAAGAAATATGACCCGTCATCCATGCAATTGTAACAAGCTAATCAACCTGTAAAAGATATCTAGGGAGTAATGAAATCTAACTAAACACAACTTTCCTCATTATTGTTTCCACCATATTAGTATAATAGTTTAATTTTCATTTCTGTTATTTTATTTTGATTGCATCTTTAGTTAATTGGGTTAGTTGGCTAGCAACTAATTCCGCCCACTCCTTCAAAACCCGATATTTTTACTTGCTTTCCATAAAATATAAAAATACAAAAAGAATCATCCCTCACCTCTAGACCTAGTTTATTAGGCTTTCTAATCCTAGTGACACTATTCCTGAATTGAACGATCAATCCCCCGGTACTTGTCACTATACTATACTACAACGATCAGGTACACTGCCTGGTGGGGGTTGTAAGCTTCTCCAGATCCCTTGAGAGGTAAAACCTGTTGCGAGGGTGCAATCCCCATGTATCAAGTTTTTGGCGCCACAGCCCGGGGAATAGTTATTATCTAGGTTAGGATTTCTTTTTATTAGGTCTACTTGCTAGAGGTTTTATTTTTATTTTTAGGTTTTCTTTAGTCTATCTTATTTCTTCGTGTCTTTGTTCATAACCTTTACCATCCGACATCATGGAAGGTGGTAACCTCTTTGAACCCAACAACCCACCACAACAAAACCACCTACAAAACCTACCACTAGCAAACCAACCTCCTAGGCCCCGAACTTTAGGAGAGTATTCCCGTCCTAGCCACCAAGGCTATCAAAACACTATTGAACTCACTCAAGGAGCCAATGTGTCCCCCTTGCAATCCGACACCATCCGGTTGGTGCAAAGTGGATGTGCATTCCATGGACTTCGTTCCGAAGATCCTAATCAACGTCTCAAGGATTTCCATCACCTCATGGGATGATCTCACCACTCGTTTCCTTGCTCAATTTTTCCCACCGGGGAGAACTACCAAGCTTAGAAATGATATCTTGATGTTCCAACAACGTCAAGGTGAAACTCTATATGAAGCATGGACTCGTTTCAAGGACTGACTCCAAAAAGTCCCTCATCATGGCATAGATCTTTGGCTCCAAGTCCAAATCTTCTATGACCTTATCGATCTCTCCACAAGGCGAACCATTGACCAATCAGCCGGTGGCAAGCTACATGATCTAAGTGCGGAAGAATCATGGGAACTCATAGAAGATCTTGCTCTCTATGACAACGAAAGTTGGAATGATCCCCATTATTTGAATAAGACGGTCAAGGCAATATCTTTGCCTTCGAACAATTCTAGCACTCCCGACCGTAGGATCATGGAACTTGAGGACCAAGTCAAGTTTCTCATGAAATCTTACGAAGCTCCTAAGCCTTCAAGCCAACTGAACAAAATCACTTCTTCATGCGAATTATGTAGTGGTCCCCATGACACTCGTGATTGCGTGGAACTCCCCGGACAAGCTTTTGCGGATTACGCATCCTCGCGTACCGACGAAGCAGGAGACAAGTGGTAAACTTTCAAACCCGAGCCAAACCCTTACGGTGATTCCTACAACCCTTCTTGGAAAAATCACCCGAACCTTAGGTGGAAACAAAACTAAAACATGCCCCAAAACAATTCTTCCAGTCCACCTAATCGTTACTAACCAAACAGTCCACCCTCTAACCATACTTTTAACAACAATCCTTCCAATAACTATGGTAGTACCAATAATCTTGAAGGATTGATGTCCAAATTATGGCATCTCAAGAAGCTCGCATAGCCAAGTTTGAAACCGAATTCAATCAACAACAAATGGAGATGACCAATAAGATTGACAACTTGTTGAAAGCCCTCAACAACCAAGTGCTAACTACACCTAGGAAGGACACTAGGGACACTAATAGCGGAATCCGAATTAAGGACCCCTCATCATCCAAACATGTCCACTTTGTCAACGTTGTCACCATTAAGCCAATAGATAAGAATGTAGAAGAAAGTGACAAGGATGAAGTTGGAATAGAAACCGGGACTAAGGATGAGGTTAAGGAAGTTGAGGATATTAAGGACGAAAAGTTAGAGGAAGTAGAAAACGTAGAAGAGTACTTTGATAAGTTACCCACCAAGGAAGAACGGGAATATCACAAGGATCTATTCGATGATCCCGAGATACCTTACGTCCTTGGTTCACCCCTTATTAAAGTAGGTGATCCCTCTAACATCAACATACCATGCAACATTGGGCATATGCATGTGTAAAAAGCTTACATCGATCTTTGGTCTCCTATAAACATCATGACTAGGACCTATTATAATTGGGTAATGAAGAAGCAACTTGGATATAGGATGATGCCTAACACGAATTGGATGAGCAACATTGTAGGAAGAGTGAAAGGACTACATGATTTTGTAGGAAACTTCACTTATGTTACCGACTTTGTGGTTGTAGAGGATATTCGTCCGGTAATAGATGGTTGCCTAAGTTAAGTAGTGTTCGGAAAACCGTTTGTTGAAGCCTCTAAGATGAGTTATGACCCGTCCCTAGGGATAGTTAGATTCAAGAATGAGAACGATGAGATTTCTTACCAAATGCCCTATAGGATTGAACAATACCGTCTTCTATCAAACCTAGAAAAGGAACACAAGCAAGCGGTTTACTATAGGAATGATGAGGATAGACGTAGAGGAGTAGATTATGTCATGAGTAGAATACTTGGGTTCTATAAGGAATGTTTGCAACTAGGTCCGAAATACAAAACTAAGATTGGAGATGACCTAGAGAATGAGACCAATGGCGAGGTCACGTAATTGCCCATGACCTTGAGTCTAGCTACAAGACTCGTAAATAAAGAAAAGCGCTTCTTGGGAGGCAACCCATGTTTTGTGTGTTTGTTTGATTTTTAATTGTTTGATTGTTATTTGCTTCCGTATGCATGCTTTATTTTTATTGTTGGTAGATCAGGTTTCAAACTAAAATTGTGAAAATGCTTTATTTTGTTGTTTAACTTCTTTTTAACTTCATATAAAGGCATTTTGCAAAAGCTAAGTGTAAGGGGAAACCCCAAATTTGTTTCTAAGAACGAAAATGATCTTGATTCACCACAATGTTATATGAACATGTATATTAGTAATTGTTAGAGTCAAATGCTTGTATCGAGTCATAATGATGTTTTGCAGGATTTTCCAGGAAGTAGGGCATAAGTTTTTCCAAAAATTTTCTGGAAACTTAACATAAAGATTTCTGCAGGTCACTTCTGACGGCGTCACGTGTAAAATTCTAGAAATTTTGCGAGTTTTGTTTTTCTAATGGAGTCTTAAAGTTTTTGTTAATTCTTTAGTTTTATAAACTCCAGGAAATCTGCAAACATTCATTTCACAAGCATTATATCTTAATTTGTTTTCTAGGACTTGTTAGTATATATAGATTGCCGCCAATCTTATGCGAGGTTGCCTTGTTTGTTTTCTCAGGTTTAACAGGTTATATATGACAAGAAGATGATTTATATTTCTGGAAGGGAAGCTTTGAATGTTCATTTTCTTGGAGGAAGATCTAACCTTGTTGACACACTATCCACACCGAATGAATCAGGGGAGTATTTGTTTTCATTCTTTTACCTTTTTTACTTTTACATCCTTTAATTGAACATTGGGGACAATGTTCATCCTAAGTGTAAGGGGAGGGTAAATGATGATACCTTGTAGGATACTATTGCACTTGAGTTTGTTTGTTCGATGGTAGGTGTGTAATAAAACTAAGAGAAATACTTGTTAGTGTAATTTTAGCGCCAAATTTAAATTTTTTTACAACATTTAGGAGTGAAACTTTAGCCTTAACAAGCGTCTCATGGATAGGAGTCGTATGACTAGCACAAAACCGTACCATTCAGAAAAATTTTCCACCCAAATATGTGAGGTTCGCCTTTAGATTTGATAGGAAAAGCATTTATTATTAGTGCTTATGAGTGTACCGGTAGCATTTAGATTCTAGAACTTGCGTTAGTGATGCATCCCGAGACCGCTAGTGAGACTACATTCGTGTAGTAGGATTTACTACATGATAAGAGGCATTAGGATTACCCTTGTGTTAAACCCGTATCATAATTACTTGACCATTTAAGTCATATTATTTGACTAGTAAAGTCAATTGATTTTTCCCACACCTTAGCGTTGTACTCATTTTTAGTATACGAAACCCCTAGTACACCCCTCCGAGCCTATCTTTTTGTTTCTAACTTTAAGCATTTTACTTAAAGGAAGAATTTGTTACAACCCACCCAAATGTGCAACCAAATCGCCTTAGCCTTCCATGTACGCACTCATCTTTAGTGCATTATTGTTACATGTTTAAACCCTTAGTTAATTATCTAATTGATTACATGATTGCTAAGTCGAGTCATATCTTGTACATATTGTTTTGGGATGATTGGGACTCATGGGTAAAGTACTAGTGTTATGGAGTTATGGGGAAGAACATCATATTACCCCTATATGTGCATTAATATTTAAAAGTACTCCTAGTGTTTTGATTATCTTGATTTGAGTCATTAGATTAGTTTATTGTAAAGTATGTAAAAATTCAAGTATAAGGGGAATGTACATTCCCTATGATGTATCATTTTGGATTGTAGGGTAAGAGTGTATGCACAAAAAAAAAATAAAAAAAAATAATAATATTAATAATAATAAAATCGAAGAAATTAAGAAAAAGAAAAGAAATAGAAAAAGAAAGGATAAAAAAACATACGGACTACCATCCCGTTTCATTCTATGTTTGTTTTATGTTTTTGCTATTTTTATTTATTAGCTTAAGTCGAGTCGAGTCTTGGCTTAGCAACGCTATATTGTACATGTAATTAACCAAGATGATTAACTCGCCATCAGTAAATATTGCCTTTATCCAACAAAACCGTGTTTTCCATATCCCTACACCTAACGTTATAACCTTTTAAAAGACCTCTTTGATAGTTTATCCTAGGTGCTTACGCCAAGTGGTGGAGGTTTGATCCTTCCCAAGCCTATGGTAATCTATTTGCTATGACAGGTAGTGAGAGATGTTTTCCATTTCCCTATTGTGATATATACTTTATTACACCCGAGAGATGTGAGTATCTAAACACTATTTGTGAGGTGCTAGTGTATGACCTCCGTGCTTGTTTTTGGTTCTTATTGGAACGATTATTTGTTATAATTACTTTTATATTAGTGTTAAATAACCCCTAACTTGTATTTTGATTAGAATAAAAGTGCATTTGCTTGAGGACATTTGATGAGGCGAAAAGTGTAGCGCTTTTAAGGGGTCATTTAAGCCCGAATTCGAGATTATTTGATCAAATATTGCCCTAAATCATTCCTTTTGTCATTTTAGGTACTTTTGGAGAGAAATCTGGAAAAGAAAGCATTTTGGAGCATAAAAGTGAAGAAAACGGCAAAGTCTCAAATTTCCTTGCTGGAACAGTACCTGACGGCGTCAAGCTTCTTCAAGTGTTGGCGTCAAGAATTACAAAAGAGGTGGATGTGGAATTACAACGTGACGGCCCAGAGTATTTTCAAGCTTATGGACCTGACGGCGTCACCACGGCCGTCAGGGTCCAAACACTAGTGACGGCCCAGAGCATTTCTCCACATGACGGCGTCACAAATAGATCTAGGCAATACGATTTTATCAAGGTGGCGAGTTGACGGCGTCACAAATAGATCTTGGTAATACGATTTTATCAAGGCGGTGAGTTGACGACGTCACGAGCTAACACATGACCCCGTCACGATGTAATATCTATATATAGTTTTCCAAATTTCATTCATTAGTGTGCAACTTTGAGGGAATAAACCCTAGTCCAAATTTTATCAGTTTTTCAAGGGTTCCAACCATGACCCATAAGTTCAATGAATTGGTGGATTCGTATGAGCACGATGACCTAGTTTCTAAGAACATGAACTTAGATTCAAACCAAGATTATGAAATGGTTAGTGTTGAACTACCTAGTTGCATGAGCGGGATAGATTTCACCAAAACATACGACACACATGAGGTTAGAGTTGAGCCACCTAGTTGCATGTCATGGTTAGGCACTACCATAATACAAGATGAACACATAGGTGATATTGATGTGATGGAAGAGATAGTAGAAAACCCAAGCCCACTAAGTACCCCACAATTCCTACCATCATTTGAGGCATACACACCGCCCGTGACTTACCCGGAAGAAGTAGAAGAGACTATAGGAACCCCAATAGAGGTAGAACCCTTGGACCAAGCACCACTTGAGGATATAGGTTTGAATACTTGTAGTGATAACCTTACTCTTAGTTCTAGGGAATTTCCTAGTGTTGATGAACCGGAACCTCAACCTTTACACAACTTTCCATCCTTAGATATACATCTAGGAGACAAAAGAGGAACCGACCCACCCATCAACCAATATTATCTGGGTAGTTTCAGGATGAAGGAAGCCATTCACTCACCCCCTTCACCTCACATGGCATATTCCCACCCTAAGGGTGTGTATCGCTACTTCCACCCGCACTTAATCCTAAGTGTAGGGAAAACCTCCCCTATTTCCATTAAATAAGGGTAGAGTCAGGCTCGTGACTCGAACAAAAACAAGCGCTTCTTGGGAGGCAACTCATGTTTTTAATTGTTTGATGTTTTTTATTTTATTTGTTTGTTTGTGTCATATATGCTTAATCATAGTTGTTTAATTTTCATGTTTTGAATAATTTGTGAAAATGCTTTATTTTGTTTTTAACTTCGTCTTAATTGCATATAAAGGTATTTTACAAAAAGAAAAGTGTAGGGAAGTTTATATTTTGTTAAAAAGAACGAATTTCGAACATGAAAAATTCACAATTCATGATTAGCATATATTCTATCTTGTTTGTGTGTCAATACTCGTGGATATGTTTTATGAGTTCCTATTTGTAATTCATTCCACAAGTATCCTATCCTTTAATTGTTTTGTTTCTATTTCTAAGTTTGGAATTACATCTATTTGTGATTTTTGTTCGGTTTGATGCTTTGGTTTTTGTGTTTGTTGATTACAGGACAAGAAGATGATTTATATTTCTGGAGGAAAGCTTTCAACATTCATTTTCTTGGAGGTAGATTTAACCATGTTGTCACATTATCCACACCGAACGAATCAGGAGAGTATTAGTTTCTTTCATTCTTATTTATTTTTACTTTTACATCTTTTATCTAGAACATTGGGGACAATGTTCTGTTTAAGTGTAGGGAGGGTATATTAGAAACTATAACTCCACTTGATTTTTCTTTTGTTTGATAGTGAATGTGTAATAAAACTGAGAGAAATATTTGTTAGGGCAATTTTAGCACCAAATTTAATTTTTTTTGCAACATATAGGAGTGAAACTTTAGTCTTAATAAGCGTCTCATGGATAGGAATTGTATGACTAGAACAAAAACCATACCACTCAAAAATTTCCACCCCAAAAATGTGAGGTTCGCCTTTAGATCTTTAGGAAAAAGCATTCATTCTTAATGCTTGTGAGTGTACCGGTAGTATTTGTTGGGAATTAAATAATCAGAAGAATCAGCATAAAGGCTTAAGGAAATACATCAAGTATGTTTCTGCTGATAAAGCACAAAGCATGTTTCCACTGATGGATTCTGCTGAAGAAAGGTTTCTACTGATAGTGTTTCTGCTGATGGATTCTGCTGATGCTACTATGACTCATACAACAGCTGTGTAGATAAGTACAACTTATTCTACTGACTCATATACAAGAAAAATATCTTTGTTGTAGTCATCAAATTGAACACTCCAAGTGGGTTGTAATCCTAGATACATGTTGTATCTTAATGACTGACATGATAAGTCATCATCTAGCTAGAATAAAGATTAGTCATAAGCTAGTAAATTAGATGAGTAATATAGATTGTAAAAGATCTTTCCTTGGACTATAAAAGGAAGATCTTAGATATGTGCTAAGAGTGACGAGTGTGATAGTGATAGACATATACATACAGAAAAACATTAGAACAAAAACACAAGATTCAAGGTCTTTGTAACCCTAGTGATAGTGAAGATCACTCGTATTATTTTGAATAATATTGAATCGTTTGGTGAAATACTTTCATTGTTCTTTGTTAAATAAACACAAGCATCACAGTTCCATTTCCAATAAACATTCTAAGTGTGGTTAAGTAGATTCCGCATACTTAATCATATTCACTCAAAGTATCATATTTACACATTAAAAGGTCCAACACCTATAGTGTGTGATCAAATCAAGTGATCCTCTCAGTTGGTATCAGAGCTCTTAGGTTGATATCTTTGATTTAGAAGAAGAAATGGATGCATAATCTATTCAAACAAATGTTGCTGCAAAGTTGCCAGTTCTCAAACAGAATGAGTTTGAATTGTGGAGGTTAAGAATAGAACAGTTTTTCCAGGTGCATGATTACACTCTCTGGGAAATCATTGAAGATGGAAACTCTTTCAAACCCACAACCACTTTATCAACAGTTGAAGATAGGGAAATTACAGTTGTTCAAACAATCCCTACAACTGCTGATGAAAGAATAAAGAAGAAGAATGACCTCAAGGCCAGAAGCATGCTGATGATGACCATTCCAAATGATCAACTTATAAACTTCAGCAAATTCAAAGATGCCAAGTCATTATTTGAGGCAATTGTTGCAAGGTATGGAGGGAATGAAGCTACCAAGAAGACCCAGAAAACCCTTCTCAAGCAACAGTTTGAAAATTTCTCATTAACCATGAATGAATCTCTTGACCACATGTTTACAAGGCTACAGAAAATTGTGAGTCAACTTGCTGTTCTTGGGGTTGACATACCTCAAGAAGATTTAAACTCAAAATTTCTGAGAAGCTTACCAGAAGAGTGGGCTATGCATGTTGTTGTTTGGAAGAATAAACCAGACATAGACACTATGGATCTTATGGATTTGTATAGCAACTTTAAAATTATGGAACAAGAAGTACAGAAAACTGGTGTCTCTAGTTCATATACTGGGAACATGGCTTTTATGTCATCTCCTAGTAGTTCAAACCCAGTTAAAGATGAAAAGGTTGATAATGGAATTGGTGTTGCTAGTTCATCAAGCAGTACCTTTGGTATATTGATTGAAAAGGCTTGTTGTGCCTTTTTCACAAGCCATAATAATGGGTCAATGCTTACTCATGAAGATCTTCTAGAAATCAATGATGATGATTTAGAAGAAATGGACTTAAAATGGCAAATTTCTCTTCTTAGCATGAGGGCTAAGAAATTCTATCAGAGGACAGGGAAGAAACTCACCATCAGCAGCAATGATACTGCTGGTTTTGACAAGTCAAAGATAGAATGCTATAACTGTCATATGTTGGGGCACTTCTCAAGAGAATGTAGAAGGCCAATGTAGCAAGATAACAAGAATAGAGGTTTTGGAAGCAAGTCCAAGACTAGGGAATCAACCAATCCAAAGGCTATGGTAGCCATTGATGGATTAGGATTTGATTGGAGCTTTACAGCTGATGAAGAAGAAGAAGCTTCTCCTCAGACAGCTCTTATGGCTTTCACCACAGAGGTAAAACCTGATAAAGTTTGTTCAAATAATTGTTTTGCTCTTAAAAGTTTAGAAACCTTAACCAAACATTATGAGAATCAAAGGAAAGAATTAATTGATACAGCTCATAGCATAACAAATCATAAAAGAGGTATAGCTACTCTAGAGGAACAAGTCATACATTTTCGAACAAATGAATCTACCTTTACTGATGTCAAAATTCTTCTTGAAAGAGAAATAATGTTTAAAAATAATGACATTAGTAACTTGAAAGCTGAAGTAGATAGGCTTAGTAAGGCTAAAAAGAATATTCAAATGAGTGTAGAAACACTAGATTATGCATCTAAGGGTGTGACTAACTTAATTGAATGTCAAGTTATAAATAAAGCTAAGTCTGGTGTTGGATACAAATCTGTTCCTCCACCATATAGAGGTATTCCTTCACCCCTAGGAATTGACCTAGAACACACAGGATTACCTGAATTTCAACTACCTGAATTAAAATATGGTGTTCAACCAAAATCTAATGTAATTGATAATGAACCTTTGAAAGAAAGTGAAAGTTTAAGTAAAACTTCACTTCCTAAGGACAAGGTGTGTTCTTGTCAGTGTTGCAAAAATCGGCCGATAATCGGTAATCGGCCCAGGACCTTGGAGAGAATTCCACGGAAATCGGCCGATTAATAGGCCGAGTCAAGAAAATCGGCCGATTAATCGGTAAAAAATCGCTAATCGGCCCCGGACCGCCTCCGTACCGATTCACAATTTTTGCAACATTGGTTCTTGTAGAAAGTCAGATGGTCCAATCATTGAGGACTTAACATCTGATGATAAAAAGGATAAACAGGTTATGTCTAAACCTGAAGTGGTTAAGAAAGCAAGAACAAGAGTTCCTAAGATAGTCAAACACAATAATGATAGGCCTAAGACCAGTGAAAAACATGTTAGGCAACCAGTAAGATATTGTGAACAATATAGAACCATAAATAAGCCTAGAGGTAACCAAAGGAATTGGTATAGCCTCAAGTCTCTCCAACAAAGAGATAACAAAGTTTGTTACACATGTGGTAGTTTTGACCATCTTGCAGCTTTCTGCAACCAATGGGTAACTGGGTATGAAAGTAATAGAGTGAACTACAAAAGGCAAACACCTAAATCTCATTTTCACTCTAATTCTAAAAGATCAAAACCCAAAACAGTCACAAAAGCAGTTCCTGCTGATAGAGCAAAAACTGTTCCTGCTGAAAGGAAAATGGTTACTGCTGAAAAACCATATATGACTGTTTACCCAAAATCAACAAGTAAGGGTGCAAAAACAACTTTCAAACATGCATCTAATATTGTTCAAAGGCCCATTCAAACAAAAGCAGTGGTCCAAAAACAAGTTTGGAGACCAAAGCTAGCAGTTTCTGCTAAGCATACTGCTGCTAAGGGAAACAGGGCAAATGCTGTTAAGGCTTCAGCATGTTGGATTCTTAAATCCAATGTTGCATCAACAATTCTCAAAAGATTACATCCCATTGATGCAAGAGGCGGATCCAAGTCAGAAATGGTTTGGATCCCAAAACAAAACTAATTCCTTTATTTATGTGCAGGGACATTCATCAGCAGATACTGAAGATCAAGGATTCTCAGATAGTGGATGTTCAAGGCACATGACAGGCAACAAGTCTTATCTCTCAAATTTTCAATCAGTAGATGGAGGCTATGTTACCTTTGGAGGAGGAATTGGAGGAAAAATTACTGGTAAAGGTACTATTAAAACCGGTAAATTAGATTTTGAATATGTGTACTATGTGCAAGAGCTTAAGTATAATCTTTTCAGTGTCTCACAAATGTGTGACAAAAAGAACAAAGTTCTCTTTACTGACACTGAATGTCTTGTATTTTCTTCTGATTTTAAGATGCCTGATGAAAGTCAAGCACTTCTTAGAATTCCAAGAAAAGGAAACATGTACAGTGTTGATATGAAGAAAATTGTTCCAAAAGATTCTCTTACTTGTCTTATTGCTAAGGCCACATTGGATGAATCTATGAAATGGCATAGGAGGCTTGGTCATATTAACTTCAAAACAATAAATAAGATTGTCAAAGATGGTTTGGTAAGAGGTTTACCTCAAAAACGATTTGAAAATGATCAAACATGCATTGCTTGTCTTAAAGGCAAACAAAATAAAGCCACTTGTAAGCCCAAAATTTTTAACTCTATCAATCAATCATTGTTTATGCTGCATATGGACTTATTTGGTCCTACAAATGTTAGAAGTTTGTTGCATAAGAGATATTGTCTAGTTATCACTGATGACTTTAGTAGATTTACATGGGTATTCTTTTTAGGAACTAAGGATGAAACTTCTAGCATCCTTAAGACCTTCATTACAGAGATAGAGAACCTAGTAAGCAAAAGAGTAAAAGTCATTAGATGTGATAATGGGACATAATTTAAAAATAGAGTTATGGATGATTTCTGCAAAGAAAAAGGTATTAAAAGAGAATTTAGTGTTGCAAGAACTCCACAACAGAATGGAGTTGCTGAAAGGAAAAATAGAACACTAATAGAAGCTGCTAGAACTATGTTAGCTGACTCTAAGTTGCCTATAACTTTTTGGGCAGAAGCAGTCAACACTGCTTGCTATGTTCAAAATAGAGTTTTAGTTGTAAAACCTCACAATAAGACATCATATGAACTTTTTAGAGGTAGAACTCCTGAAATAGGATTTCTTAGACCTTTTGGATGTCATGTGACAATTCTAAATACCTTAGACCATCTTGGACAGTTTGATGGTAAAGCAGATGAAGGATTCTTAGTTGGATACTCTATCAATAGCAAAGCATTCAGAGTATACAACATGAGAACTAGAAAAGTAGAAGAAAATCTACATGTGAAGTTTTGGGAAAATAAAACCAATGTAGAAGGTCAAGGTCCCAAATGGCTATTTGATCTTGAATCTCTATCCAAATCAATGAATTATGTGCCTTTTGTTGCAGAAACTAATGAATTTTCAGGTTCACAAACTGCTGATGCAACAAATGGAGAAGGATTAGAGAATGAGGCAAATCAAGATTATGTGATAATGCCAATATGGACAAATACAAGTGTGGATTCAACTTCAATAAATGGTGAATCTTCTTCTGAAAATTCTAAAGAAGATGTTGAAGATGAATACAAGGAAGAAGGAGCTAAGGAACAAAAGTTTCAAGTCAGAAGTAACACTGCTGTTTCTGCTGATAAGCAAATCGTTCCCGCTGATGAGCAAAATGTTTCTGCTGATGATCCATCAGAAGAAACACAAGCAAATCTCTTAGACAATGAGGTGGATTTCAACAACCTTCCACCTGATTATCAAGTTCTTTCTACTCCACACTCAAGGATTCACAAAGTTCACTCCCTAGACAATGTGATTGGAGATGTACAATCAGGAATAAAGACAAGACAACAATTGATGTCTTCAGATCAACAAGGGCTTCTTGATGCCCTTTATGCTTCAAAACAGCATGAGTTTTCAAACTCTTGCTTATTTGTATGTTTTCTCTCACAAGATGAACCAAAGAATATTCATAAAGCCCTAGAGAATTCAAGCTGGTTGGAGGCTATGCAAGAGGAGCTTCTTCAGTTTAAGATTCAAAAGGTTTGGGTACTAGTTGATTTACCAAGTGGTATAAGGGTAATTGGCACTAGATGGGTTTTTAGGAATAAAAGGGATGAAAGGGGCATAGTGATAAGAAATAAAGCTAGATTAGTAGCTCAAGGGTACACACAAGAAGAAGGGATAGACTATGAAGAAGTTTTTGCTCCAGTAGCAAGGATTGAAGCCATTAGACTCTTTTTGGCTTATGCTTCATTTATGGGATTCACAGTTTATCAAATGGATGTCAAGAGTGCTTTCCTATATGGTACTATTGAAGAGGAGGTGTATGTCTCACAACCTCCTGGTTTTGTTGATCCTGACCATCCAGACAAAGTGTAGAAGGTTGTTAAAGCTCTATATGGCCTACATCAGGCACCAAGAGCTTGGTTTGAAACACTGGCTTCCTACTTAATTTCAAATGGATTTCAAAGAGGCAAGATAGATCAGACACTTTTCACCAAGAAGCATAAGAAGGATCTTTTGCTAGTTCAAGTGTATGTGGATGATATCATCTTTGGATCTACAAGGAAGGAGATGTGTTTGGAGTTTGAGAAGCTTATGCACAATAAGTTTCAGATGAGTTCCATGGGGGAACTTACATTCTTTTTGGGTCTGCAGGTTAAACAATCAAGAGAAGGAATCTTTATTAGTCAAGACAAATATGTTGCAGATATTCTTAGAAAGTTTCAATTTGCTGATTCCAAAACAGCAAGCACACCAATTGATCCTGAGAAGCCACTTCCTAAAGATGTAGAAGGAACTAATGTGGATGTACATACATACAGATCTATGATAGGTTCTTTGATGTATCTCACATCATCAAGACCTGATATCATGTTCTCTGTTTGTGCTTGTGCAAGATATCAAGTAACTCCTAAGGTTTCTCATTTAACAGAAGTCAAGAGAATTTTTAGATATCTCAAGGGTCAACCTAGGTTGGGTCTATGGTATTCTAAGGAGTCATCTTTTGACTTGGTAGCATACTCAGATAGTGATTATGCTGGTGCTAGCTTGGACAGAAAGTCAACAACTGGAGGATGTCAATTTCTTGGGTGTAGACTTATCTCATGGCAGTGTAAGAAGCAGACAATGGTGGCTACTTCAACAACTGAAGCTCAATATGTAGCTGCTGCAAATTGTTGTGGTCAAGTTCTATGGCTTCAAAACCAACTTCTTGACTATGGGTACAATTTCTTACATACCATTATTCATATTGATAATAGTAGTACAATTTACATTATTAAAAATCCAGTGCAAGATTCTAAAACAAAACACATTGAAATAAGACATCATTTTATTAGAGATTGCAATGAAAAGAGGTTAATTCAAGTAATGAAAATTGCTTCAGAACAAAACTTTGCAGATCTTCTTCCAAAAGCTTTTGATGTTGGAAGATTTCAGTACTTGGTAGCAGGTATTGGAATGCTTAATCTTTAAATTTTTCAAAATAATGTGTTCTTGTATATAGATTTTGTTAATGCATCTAACTTTTTCATCTAAAACTACTATTACCAATTAAAAGTTATTCATACAGTTAGTTCTATGATTATACTAATTCAAGACAAGTACTTTGTACTTTGTTCTTTTGGTTTTAGACTAACAATTTCATGTATGGATGTTTGAGCTCAAAGGCTATTTCAAGTGAAATCTGTAAGCAACAAATCTATGATCATTGCTGCTGAATGCTGATCATTGCTGCTGATATAATAGGTTCATGATAGAAAGAGATTGGGATTTCAAAACTCCTTAAAACTTCTTTCTTGGAACCTGATTATGATGTTTCACATTGAATTGATGATTTAGTTGATCAGTTAATAACTGATACAACTCACTTTCTATCATTTTATACTCTCAAGTATAATGTGACTAATCTAAGGATATTTGATAGAAAGAACAACGAGCAACAGTGAATCTAACACTTGTGTTAGAGGTAACAAATGCCACGAGCTGGAAACCCTGTAAAGAAAGCCTTTTGAATAGGTTTATCTGTACACAGGTAGTTATTTATAACTGAAAATATTGGTTCTCACACAACCAGAGGTTGCTTTAAACCAAAATTTTGATTAAGTGTTAGTTACCACACTTAATCCCTTCAAAATGGTTAGAAGCAGTATGATTTTTTATCATAAAATCATGTTCATACTGCTTAGTCAAAAATTTCTTAAAAAGGATTTTCAAAGAGGCTCAGAAAATCATCTAATGATGGATTATGAGTCAATGCTCAGTGATTCACCACTCATAGGAGGTTACACACCTAGAAGTGATGAGGGCAGCATTTAAACTCTTAAGGAATTGATGGCTTCATGTACAAATTGTCTGAAAACATGGAAATTACTAGATCAGATGATATGATATGATTGTGAGAGATCTTCTAAACAGGGGAGGAAATTTCTCAGGAGAGAAATAAATCTCAGGGGAGGTTACAAAAAGCCCTTTAAAAGGAAGATTATCCAAAGAAAAAGAAGGAAAAAATAAGAGCATACAAGATGATGACATGGTTTCTACTGATAAAGAACAAGAACAGAGCTGATAGGAGAAAGTTCTATCTAGATCAAAAGATGAAAGGTTTCAAGTTTAGTTCACTACGTTTGTTCATGACTTCCAAAGACATGCTGAAAGATGATTTCTACTTCTTGGAACAAGCATCCAAGATACACAGCATCATTGCCTCTTATAATTCTTCAAGTTGAAAATTGCACCATCTTTTAGTCCAAGATTGGAGCAAAGAAAAGAAAGCAGATGAGTTACAGAGAAAGACATTCAATCACTCAAAAGAGAAGAAAGTTCAGATCAAAATTCTGACAATGAAGTGTTTGAAAGATCTTCACAAAGTCCTCATTTAATTCAGAAAAACATGTTTGAATGTAATTCACATGTTTAGGGGAGGATTGTTGGGAATTAAATAATCAGAAGAATCAGCATAAAGGCTTAAGGAAATACATCAAGTATGTTTCTGCTGATAAAGCACAAAGCATGTTTCCACTGATGGATTCTGCTGAAGAAAGGTTTCTACTGATAGTGTTTCTGCTGATGGATTCTGCTGATGCTACTATGACTCATACAACAGCTGTGTAGATAAGTACAACTTATTCTACTGACTCATTGTCACACCCCCAAAATCGGGTCCAGCGGAAGCATACATGTAGCTGGGGTGTAACTCAATTGATATCACAACACTAGTTCAAAAATGGTTTGCACTTGAATCATTTAAAATAAAATAGTTAAATCAAATTGTTGAATTTACATCGTTAAAAGTAATGCGGAAGTAGGCCCTTAAAATAGTTTAAAACGGTCCCCAAATGATTAAATCAGAGTCTTCTATGACCATGCCATGCCCTGCCAAAACCTCCTGTAGCGTGCCATTGGTTATAACCTGAAAATACATGCTAAAGTGTCAACACAATGGTTGGTGATCTTGGTGGATTTTGGTTTATGGTCGTGGCTAGGAAGAGAGAAAGGAAGAGAAAACCTTGCTTTTTGATTTCTAAAAATGAACTAGTATATGTTAAATGTGTTTATGTAAGAAAATATCTAATATAATGGCATTATTGTAATTAAGAGGTCAAGTTGAAGTAACATGGGGAGGGGGGGCTGCACATGTGTAAAAATGAATGAGTATGTAAAAAGCTTGGTGTTATCTGGTTCACGGAGTCGGTTTTGGTTCCGTTAATCGCAAACCGTAAAGTTTTAAACCGCGAAACGTAAATTTGGGTATCGTAAAAATATGAAATATGAAATAATGACTAAACTTGTCAAAATACTCCATAATAAAATATAAAATGAATGGTAAGTTCCATCGGGTTGCTTAAACGCTGTTAAAACTGGAAACGCGGGTTAAAAACGCGTAATTCGCGTAAAACGCTGAACTGAAAAACGTAAAATTCCAAAACTTTAAGAATTGTCGTAAAATGAGAGAAAATCATATTTTTATCTTTTATATTGTTTTATAGACATATCGGGATGCCGGAAGGACATTTAAACCTAAAAGTAAATCTCGGACACGGCTTCGTGAATTTTGCAGAAATGATCCGACGAGCGTCAAACTCTCGGATTACCGTTAAAATAGTTTAACTTACGAGAATATGAAATAAAAATTTCTGACATGAATAGTGTTTTGTGAATAGTAAAAGTGAATAGTAACTTTCCGAGATAAAAATTGGAATTTCGACGTTTGAAATAGGACATGAAATTACGAGTTGTGACATTCTTCCCCTCTAAAAGGAACTTCGTCCCGAAGTTCAGTTAATGTTGGTCTCAGAAGTGTTATTGGTAAAAAGATGATGATATTTATCGTGTAAACTTCTGAGCTCTAATGGGAGCTCAAGTCTGACGGCCACTACGCCTACTCTGTCTGAAATATTACATGGTCCAGTGTATATCGGGTTTAACTTTCCAAGTTTTCTGAATGGTATCATGCCTTTCCTAGGCAGAACTTTCTGTATAACTCTGCTTACCAACTTGAAGTTTTAATGGTTTACAACTTTATCGAACTTGTAACTGATTCTTGATTTGTAGGAAGTTCCTGGTTATATCATGAATACTTACTGGACTAGTGAGTTGGGCTTTTCCAAATTTCGATCCGTCAATGAATGTTGGCACTTCGACCATAGAATGCCTCAAATGGTGTAGTCTCTACGCTCGCGCGATAACTATAGTTGCAACTGAATTTGATTTATGGTAATTGGTTAGTCCAACCATTTCTTGAGTCAATCACTCATGCTCTGAGCATATCTCCCTATGTTTGAATCGTTCTCTAATTCTGACCATTGGTCTGCAGATAATAGGTGGTGTGGTTCCAAAGAAATCTTAATTTAATCGCTAGGTGTTTGAGGTGAATTAAATTCCTCTATTAGAAATAATTGAAATGGGTATCATGAATCTTGTAGAAAACTTACAAGGTTAAGTCCGTCAAATGGGTGTTGTTGAAAATAATAGATTAGGATAAAGTGGTGATCCTCCGCAGGATGTCATGAATCGAGTCTCTCTCCACCTACGATGCTTAGTCTCCATTACTAAGATTTTCCCCAAGTTCTATGTCGTCAAATCACAAAATCCTAAATGTATAAGTGATGTAATATAGTGATTGATTTTTCAAAGTTTGTTTTGAGATTGTGTTTTGTTCATAAACCTTCCCCGAATAAATGAATCTACAAGTTTAAGCAAACGGTTCTCCAAGTAACATTTTTCTTAATGTTTCAAAATTTAATAGTTATGCAAGATAGGACAGTTTTCAATATAAGGTGGATAATATGGTTTACCAAAGATCGATGTTTAAAATTTCCTAACAATTCAATAGTTTTGTAAAGGATTAACCAAAAGGAATTTGTTTATCAAAATAAGAGCCTCAGAAAAGTATTTCTTACAAGATATATGTTTGGTATAACTGTAGTTTGGAGAAAAAAAATCCATTTGAAAGTGAAAGTATTAAGAGGATAAAATAGTCAGGTATGTATGTCTGCACAAAGGCATAGGTGTCTAACATGTTTGGATAAAGTCTATTGGTGAGTCCATGTTCAATTGAATGTTCTACAGTCTTGGTTAGGAGATTGGATTTATCTCTATGGTGTTGTTTTGTGAGCACTCGTATATAAACGAATCTTGTAATTCAGTCAAACCAATACTTTCTAGATGATGGAATTTTGGCGATCAGGCCAATGATAGTGGTTCGAATGGTTTTGTGATATCCTGATATTTCTGTTGAGTTTTGAATTATCTTAGTGTACCGAGGGATCCTCCTCCTAGATGGTATGGAAAGTCTTTCCTATGGAAGTCATTGATAATATCTACTTATCAATATTAGGAGTAGTGAGTACTGAGTGACATAGGAATCTATAGATTGTTAGCTAATTCCTTATATATATGGGGATGGGGAAATGATAGTGATGGTAAGAAGGGAAGAGACTGTGACAACTGCGACAAAATTGATATTGTGATAAAAGAAAATACTGTGATGTAAGTGTATTGTGCATAGACGTAAATGTTCATGAAATGAAATGATCAATTGACGTGCTTCCAAGCGGCGGTTCACAAAGTGATGAAAAGTATGAATGTTCTGACAACGAGGGTATACACACACACACATGAATGAAACATTTGGAAAATGAGTTGAGAATTTATTCCAGACAGAATTTTATTATAACCATTCTCAGTGTTGCAAAATTCATCTCTGAGTCAGACATAGGTGGTCAGCCTATATCTCACTATCCCGGGTTGAATATAGATGACCAGTCTATATCCCACCGAGGTTCCATGAATTTTGAAATACTCAGCTCAGTCATACTAAGACTATGTCCTTCAAAAATACCAAGACGTTCTGAAAGACAAAAGCAAGTGACCAAACTCGAGGTCAAATGATGAAACTATGCAAGGAAAAACATAATGCGGTGACATATATGATACGTGAGCATGCTTATATGAAAGACAATTATAGTAATCAACTATAATAAATGAATATAATATATCAGGTAATGAGACATAAATCTCATCACCTATGTCAGCAACTAACCACAAATGAGGCTTCAGCTTGGCAGGCAGGCACGTGACGGTCATAGGGTTAAGTTTTCTTGAAAGTAGCTATAGTCTAGGTTTTAAAAACACTTAGTTCGCTATAGCCAAAGCTCTGATGCCAATCTGTCACACCCCCAAAATCGGGTCCAGCGGAAGCATACATGTAGCTGGGGTGTAACTCAATTGATATCACAACACTAGTTCAAAAATGGTTTGCACTTGAATCATTTAAAATAAAATAGTTAAATCAAATTGTTGAATTTACATCGTTAAAAGTAATGCGGAAGTAGGCCCTTAAAATAGTTTAAAACGGTCCCCAAATGATTAAATCAGAGTCTTCTATGACCATGCCATGCCCTGCCAAAACCTCCTGTAGCGTGCCATTGGTTATAACCTGAAAATACATGCTAAAGTGTCAACACAATGGTTGGTGATCTTGGTGGATTTTGGTTTATGGTCGTGGCTAGGAAGAGAGAAAGGAAGAGAAAACCTTGCTTTTTGATTTCTAAAAATGAACTAGTATATGTTAAATGTGTTTATGTAAGAAAATATCTAATATAATGGCATTATTGTAATTAAGAGGTCAAGTTGAAGTAACATGGGGAGGGGGGGGGGGGGGGCTGCACATGTGTAAAAATGAATGAGTATGTAAAAAGCTTGGTGTTATCTGGTTCACGGAGTCGGTTTTGGTTCCGTTAATCGCAAACCGTAAAGTTTTAAACCGCGAAACGTAAATTCGGGTATCGTAAAAATATGAAATATGAAATAATGACTAAACTTGTCAAAATACTCCATAATAAAATATAAAATGAATGGTAAGTTCCATCGGGTTGCTTAAACGCTGTTAAAACTGGAAACGCGGGTTAAAAACGCGTAATTCGCGTAAAACGCTGAACTGAAAAACGTAAAATTCCAAAACTTTAAGAATTGTCGTAAAATGAGAGAAAATCATATTTGTATCGTTTATATTGTTTTATAGACATATCGGGATGCCGGAAGGACATTTAAACCTAAAAGTAAATCTCGGACACGGCTTCGTGAATTTTGCAGAAATGATCCGACGAGCGTCAAACTCTCGGATTACCGTTAAAATAGTTTAACTTACGAGAATATGAAATAAAAATTTCGGACATGAATAGTGTTTTGTGAATAGTAAAAGTGAATAGTAACTTTCCGAGATAAAAATTGGAATTTCGACGTTTGAAATAGGACATGAAATTACGAGTTGTGACACTCATATACAAGAAAAATATCTTTGTTGTAGTCATCAAATTGAACACTCCAAGTGAGTTGTAATCCTAGATACATGTTGTATCTTAATGACTGACATGATAAGTCATCATCTAGCTAGAATAAAGATTAGTCATAAGCTAGTAAATTAGATGAGTCATATAGATTGTAAAAGATCTTTCCTTGGACTATAAAAGGAAGATCTTAGATATGTGCTAAGAGTGACGAGTGTGATAGTGATAGACATATACATACAGAAAAACATTAGAACAAAAACACAAGATTCAAGGTCTTTGTAACCCTAGTGATAGTGAAGATCACTCGTATTATTTTGAATAATATTGAATCGTTTGGTGAAATACTTTCATTGTTCTTTGTTAAATAAACACAAGCATCACATTTCCATTTCCAATAAACATTCTAAGTGTGGTTAAGTAGATTCCGCATACTTAATCATATTCACTCAAAGTATCATATTTACACATTAAAAGGTCCAACACCTATAGTGTGTGATCAAATCAAGTGATCCTCTCAGTATTTAGATTCTAGAACTTGTGATAGCGATGCATCCCGAGACCGCTAGTGAGACTACATTCGTGTAGTTAGGATTTACTACATGATAAGAGGCATTAGGATAACCCTTGTTTCACACCTGTAATATAATTACATTGACTTCATAGGTGTTAGCCTTGCTCTTTTATAAAGATAACGTCACATACGTGAATTGGACTAGATACGTAGTTAGTTGTGCCTTTAGGGACTACTATTGTACAAAAGGCAAACATGTAATTGGATGAGCCTATAAATACCCATCATGACTCTCCATGAGGGGTGTGAGAAATTGTGTAACCTTCATTTAGTCATTAATAAATATCCTTTTTCTTCACCCTCTCTCTACTTTATCTCTCTAGAACCAAACATGGATATCATTTATTTTGATCAACCTCGACCTCCCGAATCACATAAAAATCATTACTTTTCAGTCCTACAATTGGCATCAGAGCCTCGTTGTGTTGTTTTGATGATCTTTTTTGGTTCGAATCATGTTTGAAGCTGTTTTGTTATACATTTTTTCATATTTGGATTTTTTTTTCCTTATCTTTATGGTTATTAACAGTTTCTAAACATCTTTGTGTATCCTTTGGTCAAAAAGTCACTGCTTTCATTTAATGTGTCCATCTATCTATGTGTCAATCTTTGACCAGTTTCATACAAATATTATCTTTTGAGACTGTTTTGTCCCTTCTGTAACCTGTGGTCAACGTACGCGTATTTTTGAGGTCTGATAACATGGTCAAAAAGTCTCTGTATGCTGCTCAAAATTTTTGACCGGAATCTGATCGGATAAGGATGCCGGAATATGGTCAACGAGTGAAAAACTCTTTTTACGCTCAAGTTTATGCAGAAAACCTTCTTATTATGCGAAACTTCAGTTTTTCTATCCATAACTTGGAAAGTTATGCGTAAGGTTCATGTTTGGCAAAAAACCCTTGTCTTACGCGTAAGTCTTACGCATAAGACCTTGTTTATGCCAAAAACCTTGTTTACGCGTAAGGCGGGTTTACACAAAAGATTCCTACGCAAAAGATTTTGTACGCATAAGATTTCAACAAGGTTACGTGTAATGTTTTGCGTAAAGGGGCCAAAATCAAAAAACTAAGGAAGAAAAAGATGAAGCAGAAAAAATACCATAAACCTTAATACCAACTCAACCTCAGCTTATTTTCACATCATAAGTCCAACTTACATATAGAAATAGTATGACAGCTTATTATCCAATCCTAACCCCTCAACAACAACAACAAATCCATCATCTATCCTAAATCTCACATATCACTCCCCAACTCTGATCATACAAACAAGTAACGAGCATCAAGAAATCTCAGATTTGTTTAACTTTTCTATAATCTTTTACAGATTTTTTTTAAGTTAAACAATTTTATCATAGATTCTTTTGGAAACTTTGTTTCCTTAATATCCGAAACAAAAAGAAATGATTCATAACAATGTTGTTATAACCATTTCTTAGGTTCGTTCATGACCACCAACATAACGAAACTCAAAACTCATTTACCTACCTGAGTTCACGAATCAAATAAGAGAAGGAAAAGAATGGGGCTCGATTGTGAGTTTGTGTTTGTTATGATTTGTCTTGTCATGCTTCTTGTACAGGTATGAAGATCAATTGATGAGGGAGATTAGCTTGATGAGATTGTTTATATTGATGAAATGAATTATGAGAAATGAGATTAGTTTTGTTTTTAGATCTGATCTATTTTGTTAGTGAGAGAAATAACAGATAATGGGGGCGGATTTTTTTTAAGATGGATGTATGTTGCTAGGATTAGGTCAATTGGTTTTATATTAAACGTGTATTGAAAAGAGTTAGATCAGGTCTAGGTATTCAATTGGAGTTATTATTGGATTTGGGCTGCTCAAGAGAATTTGGACATGATCGTGTGGTGGGTTTACATGCTTTCATCAAACTTGGACAATAAAAACTATGTAAACCGAATTTATTTGGATACATATGTTTTTACAAATGTGAGTTGAATGGTATTTTGGTTATGTTAATATTCACGAGGATACATAATTTCACGGCTAGAATTGTTTCATTTAAGAAAAATGACTACGGGGTTTTTTGTCACACCCCCAAAATCGGGTCCAGCGGAAGCATACATGTAGCTGGGGTGTAACTCAATTGGTATTACAGCACAAGTACAAAATTTGTTTTCACTTCAATCATTTAGAGTAAAATCGTTTAACTAAAAGTATTGAGTTTACATTGTTTGAAATTAGTGCGGAAGTAGGCCCTTAAAAGTAGTTTAAAATGGTCCCCATATAAATAATCAGAGTCTTCTATGACCATGCCATGCCCTGCCAAAACCTCCTGTAGCGTGCCATAAGCTAAAACCTGAAAATACATGCTAAAGTGTCAACACGAGGTTGGTGAGTTCATAGAGTTTGTTTAACAAGTAAAGCCTATAGAGAAAAGATCGCCCAGCAAAGGCATCGTAAATCCACTTAGTTACAGGTCCCGCCATAAGAGACTTGTAACCTGTGTGTTTACAACCCACTGCCAAAAGTAATATGTTTACGTGAACAAAAGTAATACTTGTATTTAAATTCCCAGACAAATATAGCAAAACGGCTATATAAATAATTCAGTCAATGAGGCCATATGATAAATCAGTCAAGCGGGAAAACCCGTAATAAGGTTGATGCAAAGGCATCGCAATTCAGTCAAGTAATGAAACAGCAATATTACGTTTGACATCACAGCCAAGTGGGGAATACCACAATACGTTTGACATCACAGCCAAGTGGGGAATACCACAATATTACAATGAACATATAGGTCAATCAAGTAGGGAAACAGTAATACTACGTTTGACATCACAGCCAAGTGGGGAATACCACAATATTACGTTTGACATCACAGCCAAGTGGGGAATACCACAATACGTTTGACATCACAGCCAAGTGGGGAATACCACAATATTACGTTTGACATCACAGCCAAGTGGGGAATACCACAGTATTACAATGGACATATAAGAACAATTGGGGACTATGAGGTCATATAAACAAAGCTGACAATGTCGCCAGGTAAAATAATACTGACAATGTCGCCAGAGATCTAATACTGACAATGTCGCCAGAGATCTAATACTGACAATGTCGCCAGAGATCTAATAAGTACTAAAGTTTAAGAGACAAGTCACATGAAATACAGGTAATCAAGCATACCAATGAAATGTAGGAAATCAACCATATATATAGATAAAACTGGAAATATTTGATTAATCAACCAGGTAAAACAAGTAGTGCGTTTAAGTAAAACGAGCATGTATTCTCCCCCAAAGAGTTTACCAAAACAATTGAAAAAGTAGGGGCTATGACTCACCTGGTGCGATAGCTACGATGACAAGAATGGATACACTGAAATGAGGCACGATCTCTAACCGCAACCTAATATGAATGATATGATCTAATGTAAGAAATGAAATGACGCTACACATGCAAATACGTATGTTATCGATACCACTCATTAGTTTTGAAAATAACGTTTATCGTTGACAAATACGTTTTTGACGTCTCGTTAGGTTAATAACCACTTTTCACAGAAATAGGTTGAAACGGTACTCCACGATCCTTGTTTGGTGTCTTATTGGCAGATATAAGGTTTTCGTCGCAAAAATAGCATTTTCGTTACTTGAAAATATGCCCAATATGGCCTCGCAAAACTAGTCGCGAAATATTGTACGTTAAGTGTTAATGGTCAAGCTCGGCGTTTTTGAAAACCTTGTAACAATATCTTGAAGTCGTGTCATTTAGCTTTTGGCGATACGGGTCTCGATCGATGAGAAAATCAACTCTTATTGTTGTTACTTGAAAGTATTAGGTTCAATACTTAGAAAATTTCATTATAGTAAAAGCTGTCAAAATATATATAGTTTATCGGTTATATAGATGAGGTCGTAGTTTATTCGTTATAAGTCTATTCGACGAACGGCCAAATGATTTGAAAAGCTTGTTGGAAGATCTAGATTTCATAAAACTACGGCTCGGACTCAAATTGATCCGATCATGAAGAAAAACAGCCGAGAAGGTGGTGTCTCGCAAAGACAATTTTTGCGGCAAAAAGTGTAATAGAAAAGCTGATGGAAAAATATATATATTCGTCTAAGTTCGAACGCTTGTATCTTTTTCGTTATAAGCTCGTTTTCTACGTTCTTTATATCCCCGGAATCGTGGGATGGCATACTAATATATTTTTGATAAATCGGGACGGCTAAATCAAGTTTTAGGCCTCGAAACAGTCCATGAAAATCGTGGGACAGCAAGGTATTTTTCAGAAAATAGTTTTCGTCGTTAAAATTGAAAATAGTATATCTTTTTCGTCGTAACTCGGATTTTATCCCCGTTTTCGGCCATAGTTCCGTATCGTAAAGTATTTTCTGAATATTAGGTCCAAAATTACCCAGAATTCTCTGATCTTTCCACGTTTTGCAAAAATGGACAGCAACTTTCTATAAGTGGTCAAAACTTGGTTTTCCTAGTTACTAACTTGTTCAAAAACCAACCAAACTACTTCAAATCATCCCAAATCCTACCATACACCTTCTTAGGGTGTCATGGGTTCCTAGACATCACCAATCTTAGTGGGTTTCATGGGAATAATCATAGGATAATTATAAACTCATAATAGGTAAAAATACTTGAAAAGTGGTATGACAACTTATGTATATGAGCATGTTTTGTTACTAGATTATGAAAATACATCAAGTAAATGATTAAAAGAGTAGGAAAATCATGGGTAACTTACTTGTGATGATTATTGAAAGATGATGATAAAAACCTAATTAATCTTTGAGGTTTTTATTCCAAAACCATAACTAGATTATTACTAATACTTGATATATACTTGGATCTTGAAAAATTGATGGTTTCCTCTTCTTCTTCTATCTTTGACCGAACCACAAGAATGGTGGATGAGAATGAGAGCTTTTTGTTTCTAGTTTTTCTTGTATGTGTAAATAATTATGTAAAAGAGTTTATGTATCAATGTATTAGGATAGTATGGTAAATAATTGGTTAAATGAAAGTCAACAATGTGACTAGGGGGTGGGGGGTTCGGCTGAATTTGGGGAAGGGAGGGGACAAGGAGCTTAAAATAAGGAATACATAAAAGTTTATGTTTTAATGTTTATTAAATATCTAGATATTAGTTAGGATATTTTGTTATCGAGTGCCGAGTTAACTAAAAATAAACCGTGACGAGTTGAAATAAAATATGTCGAAGTTGTAAAAATTATAAAATATTATTCCTGGTGAGAATCGGGTGTTAAAATAATTATCGGGTTGAAATATCGCAAACCGACGGAGTAATAAGCTCCGACCGTAAAATATAGTCATTGATTTGAAAACACCGGGTAAACTAATAATATAATTTCTATATCATTAAAATAAGTACGAAAATATGTTAGGATCATAATCGGGAGTATTGGGTATACGTTCGTAGTAAAAACTGAGTGGTAATGTTAATTACAAATTAAGCATACGTAAATAGAAATAATGCATATCCGTGTAGGGCCTAAAGTGTTGATGATGTTACGAGTGATATATAGACTACTCCAGCCTATAAGACGTGTCATTAATGAATGATGCATGAATTTGCAGTTAAACCCCATTGGTTACACGAATTTGAAGACTCGTAAACTCAGTTTACGTAATGGTGAATTATGATCATGAATAGTGATTCCCTCCGGGAATGAATAGTGTCACATGAATAGTAAAATTTCTGAATGTTTCTCGAAATGTCAAATTGACCTCAAAAATGATGAATAGTAAAATGACGAATAGTGATCGATGAATAGTAATTTGTGCATAGTAAATTGTCGAGGTTTGGAAAATGACCGGAAATTACGAGTTGTGACAGTCTTCCCTTCTAACAGGAACTTCGTCCCGAAGTTCAGTTTGTGTAAGTCTCTAGAGTGGTATTGGTGAAAAGATGATGATATTTATTGTGTAAGCTACCGAGCTCTAATGGGAGTTCAAGTCTGTAGGCCACTAAACCCATACTGTCTGAATCCCGGGTTTATCTTCCCAAATTTTTCTTAATGGTATCATGCCTTTCCTAGGCAGAACTTTCAACAATATCTTGCCATTAACTTGAAATTCTAAAGGTTTACAACTTATTGAACTTGTAACTGATTCTTGACTCGTAAGAAATTCTCTGGTTATTTCATGAATGCCTACTGGACTAGTGAGTTAGGATTTTTCCAAGTTTTGATCCGTCAATGGATGTTGACACTTCGACCATAGAGTGCTTCGAATGGTGTAGTCTCTAAGCTCGTGTGATAACTATGGTTGCAACTGAATTTGATTTATGGCAAATGGTTAATCCAACCATTTCTGGTGTCAATCACACCCGATTTGGGCATATCTCCCTAGGTTTGAATCAATCTCAAATTCTGACCATTGGTCTTCAGGTAATAGGTGGTGTGGTTCCAAAGAGATCTAAATGAAATCGCTAGGAGTTGAGGTGGAATCAAATTCCTTTATTAGGGATAATTGAAATGGGTATCATGAATCTTGTTTTGAAAGACTTACAGGGTTAAATCCGTAAAAGGGGTGTTGTTGAAAATAATAGATTAGGATAAGGTTGGGATCCTCCGCAGGATGTCAGGAATTGAGTCTTTCTCCACCTACGGTGCTTAGTCTCCATTACTAAGATTTTCCCCAAGTTATAGGTCATCAACTCACAAACTCCTAAAGGTATAAGTGTGGTAATATAGTGATTGATTTTTAAAGTTTGTTTTGAGATTGTGTTTTGTTCATAAACCTTCCCCGAATAAATGAATTTATAAGTTTAAGCAAACGGCTTTTTAGGTAATATCCTTCTTGATGTTTCAAAATTTAGTAGTTATGCAATATAGGAAAATTTTCAACATAAGGTGGATAATATGGTTTACCAAAGATCGATGTTTAAAATTTTGTAACATTCAATAGTTTTGTAAAATATTATCCAAAAGGAATTTGCTTGTCAAAATAAGTGCATCAGAAAAGTGTTTCTTACAAGATATATGTTTTGTATAATGGTAGTTTGGAGAAAAATCCTTTTAAAAGTGCAAGTATTAAGTGGATAAAATAGCTAGGTATGTATGTATGCACAAATGCATAGGTGTCTAACATGTTTGAATAAAGGCTATTGGTGAGGACATGTTCAATTTATAGTCTCGGTTAAAAGGTTGAATTTATCTCTATGGTGTTGCTTAGTGAGCACTCGTATCTAAATGAATCTTGTAATTCAGTCAAGCCAATACTTTCCAGATTATAGAATTTTGGTGATCAGGCCAGTGATAGTGGTTCGGATGGTTTTGTGATATCCTGAGATTCATGGTGAGTTTTGAATGGTCTTAAGGTACCGAAGGATCATCCTCATAGAAGGTATAGAAAGTCTTTCCTAGGGAGGTCATTGATAATATCCACTTATCAATATAGGGAGTAGTGAGGGATGAGTGACATCGGAATCTATAGAGTGTCACCTACTTCTTTGTATATATGGGGGTGGGGAAAAGAAATGATAGTGATGGTGAGGAGGGAAGAGACTGTGACAACTGCAACAAAATGAGATTGTGACACAAGAAAATACTGTGATATGAGTGTATTGTGCAAAAATATGAAAGTTCATGAAATAAATTGACTAACTGACATGTTTCCAATCGGTGGTTTACGAAGTGATGAAAAGTATGAAGGTTCCAACAACGAGAGTATACACACACATGAATGAAACATTTGGAAATGAGTTGAGAATTCAATCCAGACATAATCTTATTATAACCATTCTCAGTGTTGCAAAATTCATCTCTGAGTCAGACATAGGTGGTCAGCCTATATCTCACTATCCCGGGTTGAATATAGATGACCAGTCTATATTCCACCGAGGTTCCATGAATTTTGAAATACTCAGCTCAGTTATACTAATACTATGTCCTTCACAAGTACCAAGACGTTCTGAAAGACAAAAGCAGGTGGCCAAACTCGAGGTCAAATGATGAAACTATGCAAGGAAAAACATAACACGGTGACATATATGATACGTGAACATGCTTATATGAAAGACAATTACAGTAATCAACTATAATAAATGGATATAATATACCAGATAATGAGACGCAAATCTCATCACCTAAGTCAGCAACAAACCACAAATGAGGTATCATCTTGGCAGGCAGGCACGTGACGGTCATAGGGTTAAGTTTTCGTAAAAGTAGCTATAGTCTAGGTTTTAAAAACACTTAGTTCGCTATAGCCAAAGCTCTGATACCAATCTGTCACACCCCCAAAATCGGGTCCAGCGGAAGCATACATGTAGCTGGGGTGTAACTCAATTGGTATTACAGCACAAGTACAAAATTTGTTTTCACTTCAATCATTTAGAGTAAAATCGTTTAACTAAAAGTATTGAGTTTACATTGTTTGAAATTAGTGCGGAAGTAGGCCCTTAAAAGTAGTTTAAAACGGTCCCCATATAAATAATCAGAGTCTTCTATGACCATGCCATGCCCTGCCAAAACCTCCTGTAGCGTGCCATAAGCTAAAACCTGAAAATACATGCTAAAGTGTCAACACGAGGTTGGTGAGTTCATAGAGTTTGTTTAACAAGTAAAGCCTATAGAGAAAAGATCGCCCAGCAAAGGCATCGTAAATCCACTTAGTTACAGGTCCCGCCATAAGAGACTTGTAACCTGTGTGTTTACAACCCACTGCCAAAAGTAATATGTTTACGTGAACAAAAGTAATACTTGTATTTAAATTCCCAGACAAATATAGCAAAACGGCTATATAAATAATTCAGTCAATGAGGCCATATGATAAATCAGTCAAGCGGGAAAACCCGTAATAAGGTTGATGCAAAGGCATCGCAATTCAGTCAAGTAATGAAACAGCAATATTACGTTTGACATCACAGCCAAGTGGGGAATACCACAATACGTTTGACATCACAGCCAAGTGGGGAATACCACAATATTACAATGAACATATAGGTCAATCAAGTAGGGAAACAGTAATACTACGTTTGACATCACAGCCAAGTGGGGAATACCACAATATTACGTTTGACATCACAGCCAAGTGGGGAATACCACAGTATTACAATGGACATATAAGAACAATTGGGGACTATGAGGTCATATAAACAAAGCTGACAATGTCGCCAGGTAAAATAATACTGACAATGTCGCCAGAGATCTAATACTGACAATGTCGCCAGAGATCTAATAAGTACTAAAGTTTAAGAGACAAGTCACATGAAATACAGGTAATCAAGCATACCAATGAAATGTAGGAAATCAACCATATATATAGATAAAACTGGAAATATTTGAGTAATCAACCAGGTAAAACAAGTAGTGCGTTTAAGTAAAACGAGCATGTATTCTCCCCCAAAGAGTTTACCAAAACAATTGAAAAAGTAGGGGCTATGACTCACCTGGTGCGATAGCTACGATGACAAGAATGGATACACTGAAATGAGGCACGATCTCTAACCGCAACCTAATATGAATGATATGATCTAATGTAAGAAATGAAATGACGCTACACATGCAAATACGTATGTTATCGATACCACTCATTAGTTTTGAAAATAACGTTTATCGTTGACAAATACGTTTTTGACGTCTCGTTAGGTTAATAACCACTTTTCACAGAAATAGGTTGAAACGGTACTCCACGATCCTTGTTTGGTGTCTTATTGGCAGATATAAGGTTTTCGTCGCAAAAATAGCATTTTCGTTACTTGAAAATATGCCCAATATGGCCTCGCAAAACTAGTCGCGAAATATTGTACGTTAAGTGTTAATGGTCAAGCTCGGCGTTTTTGAAAACCTTGTAACAATATCTTGAAGTCGTGTCATTTAGCTTTTGGCGATACGGGTCTCGATCGATGAGAAAATCAACTCTTATTGTTGTTACTTGAAAGTATTAGGTTCAATACTTAGAAAATTTCATTATAGTAAAAGCTGTCAAAATATATATAGTTTATCGGTTATATAGATGAGGTCGTAGTTTATTCGTTATAAGTCTATTCGACGAACGGCCAAATGATTTGAAAAGCTTGTTGGAAGATCTAGATTTCATAAAACTACGGCTCGGACTCAAATTGATCCGATCATGAAGAAAAACAGCCGAGAAGGTGGTGTCTCGCAAAGACAATTTTTGCGGCAAAAAGTGTAATAGAAAAGCTGATGGAAAAATATATATATTCGTCTAAGTTCGAACGCTTGTATCTTTTTCGTTATAAGCTCGTTTTCTACGTTCTTTATATCCCCGGAATCGTGGGATGGCATACTAATATATTTTTGATAAATCGGGACGGCTAAATCAAGTTTTAGGCCTCGAAACAGTCCATGAAAATCGTGGGACAGCAAGGTATTTTTCAGAAAATAGTTTTCGTCGTTAAAATTGAAAATAGTATATCTTTTTCGTCGTAACTCGGATTTTATCCCCGTTTTCGGCCATAGTTCCGTATCGTAAAGTATTTTCTGAATATTAGGTCCAAAATTACCCAGAATTCTCTGATCTTTCCACGTTTTGCAAAAATGGACAGCAACTTTCTATAAGTGGTCAAAACTTGGTTTTCCTAGTTACTAACTTGTTCAAAAACCAACCAAACTACTTCAAATCATCCCAAATCCTACCATACACCTTCTTAGGGTGTCATGGGTTCCTAGACATCACCAATCTTAGTGGGTTTCATGGGAATAATCATAGGATAATTATAAACTCATAATAGGTAAAAATACTTGAAAAGTGGTATGACAACTTATGTATATGAGCATGTTTTGTTACTAGATTATGAAAATACATCAAGTAAATGATTAAAAGAGTAGGAAAATCATGGGTAACTTACTTGTGATGATTATTGAAAGATGATGATAAAAACCTAATTAATCTTTGAGGTTTTTATTCCAAAACCATAACTAGATTATTACTAATACTTGATATATACTTGGATCTTGAAAAATTGATGGTTTCCTCTTCTTCTTCTATCTTTGACCGAACCACAAGAATGGTGGATGAGAATGAGAGCTTTTTGTTTCTAGTTTTTCTTGTATGTGTAAATAATTATGTAAAAGAGTTTATGTATCAATGTATTAGGATAGTATGGTAAATAATTGGTTAAATGAAAGTCAACAATGTGACTAGGGGGTGGGGGGTTCGGCTGAATTTGGGGAAGGGAGGGGACAAGGAGCTTAAAATAAGGAATACATAAAAGTTTATGTTTTAATGTTTATTAAATATCTAGATATTAGTTAGGATATTTTGTTATCGAGTGCCGAGTTAACTAAAAATAAACCGTGACGAGTTGAAATAAAATATGTCGAAGTTGTAAAAATTATAAAATATTATTCCTGGTGAGAATCGGGTGTTAAAATAATTATCGGGTTGAAATATCGCAAACCGACGGAGTAATAAGCTCCGACCGTAAAATATAGTCATTGATTTGAAAACACCGGGTAAACTAATAATATAATTTCTATATCATTAAAATAAGTACGAAAATATGTTAGGATCATAATCGGGAGTATTGGGTATACGTTCGTAGTAAAAACTGAGTGGTAATGTTAATTACAAATTAAGCATACGTAAATAGAAATAATGCATATCCGTGTAGGGCCTAAAGTGTTGATGATGTTACGAGTGATATATAGACTACTCCAGCCTATAAGACGTGTCATTAATGAATGATGCATGAATTTGCAGTTAAACCCCATTGGTTACACGAATTTGAAGACTCGTAAACTCAGTTTACGTAATGGTGAATTATGATCATGAATAGTGATTCCCTCCGGGAATGAATAGTGTCACATGAATAGTAAAATTTCTGAATGTTTCTCGAAATGTCAAATTGACCTCAAAAATGATGAATAGTAAAATGACGAATAGTGATCGATGAATAGTAATTTGTGCATAGTAAATTGTCGAGGTTTGGAAAATGACCGGAAATTACGAGTTGTGACATTTTTGCACGGTATTATTGATTTGACTTTGAAGTGGCATTTCAAAATGTGTACTTATTTATCTCAAAGTCTAGGGGTGGTTGGATGCACGACTTTTGAAGATAACTTTTCTACGCAAATTAAAAAATTCAGTCTTGACAATCTAGTTATTACTGATGTAAGGAGTTACGTTGTAGTGCTCATAGTATAACTATCACTTTAAGGAGTTATGTTGTAGTACTCAGTGTCACGCGAAGCAGTGGATTGTTCAAGCGGTGAATATTTCGTGCAACCTCATACTTAAAGGAGTTACGTTGTAGTGCTCAGTATAGGTATTAAGTCACATCTATCGTACAAGCATTAAGTCACAAGATGGGATGTTTACTTCGTTTTCAAGTTGGTCATATCGGGTTGTCTCCATATGTGGTCATTACTAGTAGCCGGTGAATTCAAAGGAGGTTCGATTATAGGTTGATTTGAAAGAAAAGTATTGAGAGTATATTTTTGCGACATATACTCACAGAATGTGCTTCAAAAAGCTGTTATGGCTTCTAAATTGCATCAAGTACAAGGTGATTATACGGCATGTACAGTACATTATGATGATTCCGATACCTCGCAACCATCAGGAGGGAGAAGAACATGCCAAAAGAAGTAGTGTTTCATCTTCAGCAATTGGATTGACCGAGAGAATTGTGCTTAACATCGTGAATGGAGAAGTAGTGTGTGTACACCAGGGCTTATTACCAACTTCAATGCAATGTTATGTGAGTTATATTGTCATGACGCACCCTGAACGACAACCATGTGGCAACACTTTTGAATCTACTTTATCCGCTGCGTGATGAAAAGAGACTTGTCGGTTCAGGAGGGAGCTAGAAAAAGAAATAAAGGCTCGCTAGTTAGGAGGGAGTAATAACCTAACTAGACCATTACAGTTGAAGTTTAGAGCTACAAAGACCTTTGCCGTCAGTGTCAAAGATCAAACGCCGAGATCGTCGGACGAGAGAACTTCAAGTCTGCCTCAATATCTAGACTACAGAGACTCTGTGCTTCAACAACGTCAACATAGTTTACTATTGTTGTAATTTACATTGTTTATGTATTTATAGGTCTCATTGTAACCATTCACGTGTGACGATATCTTGGAGGGAGATTATTAGCCTTGCTCTTTTATAAAGATAACGTCACATACGTGAATTGGACTAGATACGTAGTTAGTTGTGCCTTTAGGGACTACTATTGTACAAAAGGCAAACATGTAATTGGATGAGCCTATAAATACCCCTCATGACTCTCCATGAGGGGTGTGAGAAATTGTGTAACCTTCATTTAGTCATTAATAAATATCCTTTTTCTTCACCCTCTATCTACTTTATCTCTCTAGAACCAAACATGGATATCATCTATTTTGATCAACCTCGACCTCCCGAATCACATAAAAATCATTACTTTTCGGTCCTACAATAGGTTAAGTAATTCTCCCACACCTTTGCGTTGTACTCATTTTTAGTACACGATACCCCTAGTACACCCCTCCGAGCCTATCTTTTTCTTTTTTAACTTTAAGCATCTTACTTAAAGATAGAATTTGTTTACAATCCACCCCAAATGTGCAACCAAATCGCCTTAGCCTTCCGTGTATGCACTCATCTTTAGTGCATTATTGTTATTTGTTTAAACCCTTAGTTAGTTGTCTAATTGATTACATGGTTTCTAAGCCGAGTCATATCTTTTACATATTGTTTTGGGATGATTGGGACTCATGGGTAAAGTACTATTGTAATGGAGTAATGGGGATGACGTCAATTATTACCCCCATATGTGCGTTAATATTTAAAAGTACTCCAAGTGTTTTGATTATCTTGATTCGAGTCATTAGAATAGTTTATTATGAATTATGTAAAAGCTCAAGTGTAGGGAGGAAACGAGCTCCCTTTGATGTATTATTTTGGATGGTAGAGTAAAAGTGTATGCAAAAAAATAAAATAAAATAAAATAAAATAAAATCAAAAATCAAAAAAAGAAATTAAAAAAAAAGTAAAAGAAAAGAGAAAAACATACGGGCTACAATCCGTTTCTTTTATTTATGTTTAAGTCAAAAAGTGTCTTGAAAAAAAATCCAAAAAGAGTCTTAGTTAGTTCAAGTTGAGTCGAGTCTTGGCTTAGCAACACCTCATTATACATGTAGTTAACTAAGACAATCACATGACGGCCAACAAAACCATGTTTTCCATATCCCCTACACCTAACGTTATAATCCTTTAAAAAGACCTCTTTGATAGTTTTCCTAGGTGCTTACGCCAAGTGGTGGAGGTTTTGATCATTTCCCAAGCCTATGGTAATCTATTTGCTATGACAGATAATGAGTGATATTTTTCCATTTCCAATTATGATATATAAATTAACACCCGAGAGATGAGAGTATCCAAACACTTAATGTGAGGTGCTAGTGTATAATTTCCGTGCTTGTTTTGACTAAGGTAGAATGATCATTTGTTGGAATTACTTTTATATTAGTGTTAAATGACCCATAACTTGTATTTTTATTGGTGGAAAAGCTCATTTGCTTGAGGACAAGCAAATCACAAGTGTAGGGATATTTGATGAAGCGAAAAGTGTACCGCTTTTAGGGGGTCATTTAAGCCCTAATTCGAGATTATTTGATCAAATATTGCCCTAAATTGTTCCTTTTGTCATTTTAGGTACTTTTGGAGAGAAATCTGGAAAAGGAAGCATTTTGGACATTTTTAGAGCATAAAAGTGAAGAAAACGACAAAGTCTCAAAATCCTTGCTGGGAACAGTACCTGATGGCGTCAAGGCTCTACAAGTGACGGCGTCAAGCTCAGAAAAAGAGGTGGATATGGCAAATACACATGACGGCCCAGAACTATTTCAAGGCAATTTGGCCTGACGGCGTCACCAAGGCTGTCAAGGCCAGATTACACGTGACGACCCAGAGTAAGTTTACACATGACAGCGTCAGGATTCAACCTGACGACGTCAGATGATTTAGAGTGACGAAGTCAGGAAGAAGGCTTACATAAGAAGAAACCTTAGTGAAAGCGTCACAAGATGATCAAGACAATCACAACTTGCGCGCGGAGTAGCTGACACTGTTTTGGCCATAACTTTTGCATATGAACTCGGATTTGAGCGATTCAAATAGGGAAACGATCGGGACGAAAAGATCTAAAATTTGAGGAAGAAAATTTGGTCTTGAAGCCGTCAAGGTTGGTCTGACGCCGTCAAGATCAGGTCGGGCAAAAAACAACCTATAAATACAACATCATAACTTCATTATTTGAAAGCCCTAAACCCTAAGGTCGATTCCTGGGTTTAGGTAGGTGTTTTTCCAGCAACTTAGAGGGTTTCAATCACTCCATAAACATCTTGTAATGGTTTGTTGATTCTATCTTAATTCATGTCTTCAATTATCATTATTGTTGCTTGTTCTTTATTAATTATGCTTGGCTAATTCACCTTGTGTCTACTTATGACTGTGTGAAACTTGTATATAATTGATTAGATCTTATTGATTCCTTGTTGATGTTTGTGTCTATCTTCATCAATTAGGGTGTGACACTTCGATAGGTCTAATTGGTTTAGCTTATAATTCTTGTTTCCTATTGTCTCTTGTTTAATTGAATGATACCGATGTTAGGCTTAAGAAAACTGGCAGACTTCCAATTGGTAACTTGCTTGAACGTCTTAAGAAACATGATTGGAGGTGTACTACAATTATATGGTTGTATTTAATGCATAAGCGAATTCTAGTGATCCAATGTTAGGAGCTTTTAGTCGGCTCAACATAGGAGTGAAGTATGAGTTTATAGACTTAGGGAAGATCGTACACGGCCCTATGAATAGTATTAAGGAATAAAACCCATCAATTAAAACAAGGATGTGACAATTCAATAGGTAGAATTGGATAGCTAGCAAGGAGTAATACATCATAGGTAGACATGCTTCACTTACCTTGTAGAACCTTAGTCTATTTTTCTTGCACATTAGTTTAATTAGTAGCTTTTGGGTTAGTTGATTAGCAACTAATTCCGCCCTTCCTTCCAATACCCGAGATTTTTACCTGCTTTTCATAAAATGTAAAACATAAAAAGAATCATCCTTCACCTTTAGACCTAGTTAGATTGATTTCAATCCTAACGAACACTATTCCTGAGTTGAATGATCAATCCCCCGGTACTTGTCACTATACTATAGTACAACGATCAGGTACACTGCCTGGCGGGGATTGCAAGCTTCTCAAGATCCCTTGAGAGGTAAAACCTGTTGCGAGGGCGCAATCCCCCGTATCATAGTGCCACCTCCAGACTGTGCTATGGTTATTGCTCTCAATTGGATATTCAAAGTGAAGCTTGATGAGTATGTTGATGTTCTGAAAAACAAGGCTCAGCTTGTAGCCAAAGGATACCGTCAAGAAGAAGGCATAGACTCTGAAGAATCCTTTGCACATGTTGCTCGAATTGAAGACATAAGAATCTTCCTTGCAAATTCTACCAGTCAGAATATTGTTGTATATCAAATGGATGTGAAGACCGCATTCTTAAATGGTAGATTCAAAGAGGTAGTCTATGTTAGTCAGCCTGAAGGATTTGTGGACCCTGAGCATCTTAATCACGTCTATCGTTTGAAGAAGGCCTTCTATGGCCTAAAGCAGGCTCCTAGGGCGTGGTATGACACATTTTACAAGTTTCTTCTAGCTAACAAGTTCTCCAAGGGTGTTGTTGATCCTACACTTTTTACCAGAAAATCAGGCAAACACCTTCTTCATGTTTAGATCTATGTAGATGACATTATCTTTGCCTCTTCTGACCCTATGGAATGTGATCATTTTTCAAAAGAGATGAATTCAGAGTTCCAAATGTCCATGATTGGACAAATGTTGTTCTTTTTGGGGTTACAAATTTCTCAAAATCCCAACGCCATTTTCATCAATCAATCCAAGTATGCTAATGAAATTTTGAAGAAGTTTGGATTTGATTCATGTGACAGTTGACACTCCTATGGTTGAAAGATCAAAATTGGATGAGGGCATTGATGGGATCTAGTCGACCAAACCAAGTATCGTAGCATGATTGGATCCTTATGTACCTTACTGCTAGTAGGTCAGATCTTCTATTTGTTGTGTGCATGTGTGCTCGATATCTATCCAAGCCAACCAAAAGACACTTGGAAGCGGTCAAGAGGGTGTTTAGGTATCTTTAAGGGACTATTCACATGGGTCTCTGGTACCCTAACGACACTGCTATGGCACTCACGGCCTACTCTGATGCTGACCATGCTGGGTGTCAAGATACTCGTCGAAGTACATCAGGAGGAAACTTGTCAGCTGGTCATCGAAAAGGCAAATGAGTACATCGATATCTTCCACAGAAGCTTAATACATTACCATGTCTTCATGTTGTGCTCAAATCTTTTGGATGAGATCTCAATTATCGGATTATAGCTTTGCCTACAACAAAATTCCTATGTACTGTGACAACAAAAGTGCAATTGCTCTTTGCTGCAACAACGTTCAGCACTCCAGATCAAAGCACATTGATATTCGGCATCATTTCATTAGGTAACAAGTTGAGAAAGGGGTTGTGGAACTCTACTTCGTGAGGACAGAGTTTCAGCTGGCTGATATTTTCACTAAGGCACTTCCAAGAGAACGATTTCAATTTATTCTTCCGCGCCTTGGAATGAAGAGCCTTACACTAGAGTCACTCAAAGTCTTCAGGAAGAGAATAAGGAGTAATGGATTCGCTTCACATATCCTTGTATATAGTTTAAAACCAAAAAGAAAATAGAAAATTATAAAACCTATAAAAACCATAAAAATCAAAAAAACCAAAAATACCAAAAATAGTTCTTCTTTAGGCATGTCTTCTGTTTATCGATAACATTTACGGTCCTAGAAATGTCATTCAATAATGGCACGGGACTTTAAATGAAGCTCGTGCAGAACTTAAATATGAATAATTAAAACATGTCTTTATGGCTTGTTATTACTTAAGATAGCAACCCGCACCTCTAGATGGGGAAAATACGTCGCCAAAAAGACGGTTGTTCCTCTTACTGGGTGAAGTTCACCCGGGCACGGATTACTTTATATCCGTGTATCCTCGATCTGATGTATATTTCAGTGCATCATTTCTCGTATAAGAAGAGAATTCTTCTTTACATCGCAAATACTTTTCCTTCTATGATTCTTCAGGAAAGTATTTGTGCTAAACTTGGTGTTACCATGACTTTTGAAAATCAATCAGACTTGCAATTTTTCATAAAATTTGCCACTTCATCGATGACTCAAAGTTAAGTATTTCATTAAAATAATAAATTGAAAATGGGTCATCGATTGAGGGGGAGAATTATTTCAAAAAAACTATATCATCAAATCAAGATCTTTGTTCATAACAAGCAGTGAATAAAATGTGATTGTTATGTGTTAGAATATGAATTTTTCATGAGTTTCTAGTTAAACTGTAACAATTCACAATTTCAGGTTAATTTCTATTCCCGAAAATTTCACTATTCATTTTTACTATTCACTTTTACTATTCATTTTCCAAAATTTGATTTTTTATTTCATATTCTCGTGTGATAAATCATTTCCATGGCAAAATAAAAGTTTGACACTCATCAGATCATTTTCGCGAAAGTTATTAAGGAACTACACATTTTAGGTTAAAACGTCATTCAAAAATCCTACGCACAACGAAACTCAACCGCGTTAATTTTCCCCGCATCAGAAAAATGTTTGATACACTCATGATTTATTTGAGAATTAATCATGACTAAGAAAAATGTGACCAAATAAACCCTCGGCCGTGAGAAACAGAAATTTTCGTTTTTAAGCGCTTTTACTTAGCCGTAACCCTAGCCTATACCTGCACCGCGTTTCTAAGATGATTTGAGTTTTCACATTTTTGGAAAAAGTCAACATATTTTTCCCTCCTCCTTTGACCAAAAATCATTCCTTGATTTTATAAATCATTCCTTGATTTTTAGACTTATGGTTTTATGTCTTAAAGACATTAAATACCAACCGACACTAGACTGAGCCCAGTCTAGACATTATAAGTCATTTTAACTCATTATTATCATATTAGAAAAGTAACATTTTACTTTTCTCAATTTTACACAATATTCGTACGTTTTACGTATTACACGTTTTAGACCCGTGTTTCCAGTTTTAGCAGGGTTTTAGCACCCCAATGGAACCTACCACTCATTTTATATTTTATTATGGAGTATATTGACATGTTTAACCATTCTTTCAAGTTCCACATTTTTACGATACCCGGTTTTACGTTTTATGGCTTAAGCATTTACGGTTAGCATTTTACGAAGTCAAAACTAACTTAATATCTAGGATAATATCACCAAAGGCCAACTCATCCCTCCCTAGCCTTATGAACCGCCAATAGGAGGGGGAGTCACCCCTTGGTGTGGCTTAATCTCATGCAAAGTGACCTTAGATGTTTACATGTGTACAAGCTTACTTGAGAAGCTTTGCATAGTCATGTTTTGTAACCTCCTCAAAGCCATATAAATACCCCCCCCCCCCTCCCCCCTTGTTGCCGTCCCATATCAACCACACCAACACCATCTCCTTAGCAAATATTACTTATAGTTTCATGCAAGAATCAAGTGCAACATCAACATAGAAACCCTAGTTTGGTTTTAAGTAATCAAAAATACTTCCAAACCCTAGAAACTTTGGTGATTTCTCTGGAGTTTAGATCTACTCAAGTCACCTCAACCTTCATCATCTCTCTTTCAAGAATACAAGTGTAGAAAGATTGCTTGAAGGGAAGTAGAGGGAAGCATAATCAATCAAAGTCCTTACCTTACTTGTTACTTACCTTTCTTTGTTGAAAGCCATAAGTTGTAATCAAACCCTAACATACTTCTTGTTAAATATCATTTTTATGCTATTTATATATCATTCATGCTATATTTTGTCTTGTGATTATGTTCATGATGTATAAAAATGGGTAAAATAAGTATTGGTATATATATGTTAACGTATGTTATTTAAACAAGTAAACTAGTGACTTTCATGGTGAAATCTGACCAAAGTGGTATAATTATGATATTGTACAATTACATATTGTAGTAGAGGACTTAACAAGGAAACTATAGCAATTTGAACCACTTAAAATGAGTACATGAGTAAAAAGTTATGGCTATTTGAAGTTACTAAAACTTTACAGCAAAACTGCCTAAAAACCTTTTGTGACAGAACATTAAACATGCAAAAAGAGGCCCTTCTGGTCCGTTTCATGAAAACGTTAAAGCACGAAAGTTGTCCGGAATGACGTTTTATTCAAAAACTCAGGAGCACGTATCCAGAAAACTAATAACGAATGAGATTTACTTCAGTTTCTTAACAGCTATTTTATATACCAAAGTTACTATATAATAGTTATGGTTTAATAAGACCAAGAGGTCTAATGACCTAAAGCCAAGACCACAACCATAGCTAAAGCCAAGGTTGAGTCTCAAGCCCATGATAACAACGACCAAGGTCACGGCAAGGCCATGACTAAAGACCATATAAACTTACCTAGGCGAGAACATGAACTATAGAGTTAATGACAACATAAACATCCAATTTGGATCTACTCCATCAAAATAACCATGAGACTAATTGTAATAACAATCTTCATCCAAAAGTAAACTTTAATAAGTTTATTCAAATATTGGACATGTAACTTTTCGGATCAAAACATATATATATATATATATATATATATATATATATATATATATATATATATATATATATATATATATATATTATTAAATACTACAATAGTAGGGAGCCTCATGTGAGGAGTTCATTAAGTAAGCCGTTGAGATTAATTGTGGATTTATGAATTAAAGTGTCCTGGCTCCTCGAACGTTTACTACATGACTTCTGAATTATGTCGGCCCGAACGGTAGTAAGCGATATATAAACTATACATGTTTCATAAACCATTTCTTTTCAAAGACTTATACTATACTAAGTTGTAACACCCCCAAAATATCGCAGCGGAAGATTGCGTCACTGGGGTATTACTTCATGGTTCACAACACAATGTATAGAAAACGACTCTAAATGAGACGTTTTGAAATAAATTATCATTCGATTAAAATGTCAGAGTTTACAAAGAGAGGTCCCACAAGTTTACAAAATGTACAACATTAAAGTTGTAAAGCTTTTCGAATGATAATATATGCATTGTCTTCAAAATGTTTTCCGTGTGCCTTCACATGCCATCTATTTCTTTAATTACCTGAAAATACATTGCTAAAACGGTCAACAATAATGTTGGTGAGAAATCATATGTAAATGATATGTCTGTACGGTAACCACAACTATAAGATACATATGACAATGTCGCCACATACTAAAAAATAATACAATTGTTATAAGCTCATGACCCCGAAGCTAGACTGAAATTGAATTGCCCCAACAGAGTGTTTTGCCAGACACTCTAATATGATAAAAATGAAATGCGTCCGTATGACTAGTTGGCGCTACCAACCCGGACGGAGGCGTCACCCTCAATATATCTATTCATTCACTCTCGCTTACTGTCAATTAACGGTTCATGATAAACAGGGGACTTTAACATGGCAATGCGGTAACTTAAGCAATGTAAATGAATTTGATACTTTGGCCCGTATGAAAATGGTACAATGTATTCCCTCCGCAGGTTTGAAATTAAATAATAACTTGAAAAACGGGGCTATGAAAACTCACCTTGGAATGTAGTGACACAAGTAACACAATTGTGCCAAGGAGTATGGCATAACAGTAACATAAGTGATGTCAAGAATTAGAGCACAATGATATGAAATTCGGCGAGACCTAATGATTATGTAGTTTATCTCAGAATATGTCACGTAATAATAGTACGACACATGAGTTTCAAAAGATAATATGTTTTAGTTTTCGTGGAAGATCTGTATCATTTCTTGTAAAAAGTTTAATATCATCGTTCGTGTGGTGGTATAAAATCAGAGTCAAGACAAATCGTACGCTAAAGTATAATACATATAGCATCTAGCTAGGCCGATAATAGTCCAATGGGCGATTGCCCGATATCTTAAGTCCGTAATAAGTCTAATATAAAATTTATTCGATATAAGTCCAAGTGTTTTGAGTCGTAGTCCAATGTCTAAAGTTTGAGTCTAATATGTCCAAATCACAATCCGTATGATAGTCTGTCATGTAGATATATTGTCCAAAATAATATGTCACTTATGTATCCGTTATATCCAATAGATATCAATGAGTCCAATAGTCCAAGCTTAATGGTTTTTGTCTAACATCCAATGTACATAGTCCATCATGTTCGATAAGTATCCAACGTACAACTACGTTCAAGTGTTATAATCTGATATAAGTCAAATAAATATCAAATGAGTAGTCCAATGTCCCAATTCTTGTATTATCTATTTTTAGTGGTTTATGGTCTTAATTATATCATATCACAAGTGAAATTACAAGTTCAAATTCCTAGTTCAATCCAGAAAGTTTGGCAGCTCACAGTAGTCCCACGAAAATGACTATAAGTAGAGTTCAACAACCCCGATTAAGGTGAGGTTTTCGGCTACGTTTAAGTCTAGATGTTTCCTACATTTCATAAAATTGGGCCGACAACCAGAAATGAATAAAACTATTAGCTTTTTACACTTAGAATTCTATTAGGCAGTTTTTGACATGTTTAGCCATTTTGGCTCTCATTTACTCATATACGACCTTATAAATAACGAAATAACAAGATTGGATTTAGGTTTAGATATACCACAGGGATCGAGAGAGATAGAGGGTAGAAGATGATGGATGTGGCATTGGTGGTTAACTCAAACCAAACTCAACCCGTAATAATCACAACCTAAACCAAATCAACACCCACAACCATCCAAACTCCTTATGTTGGTGATGGCAGTGGTGTTATCAGGTGGTGATGAAGCGGTGGTGGTGGTCAGATGGTGTGGCAGTGTAAGGCGGTGTATAGTGAAAGAGAGGAGAGAAGATGGAATGTTAGAGAGATAAAGATAGAAATCTGATCTATCTCTTTCTTTTTTTTATAAATATGTAATGAAGAGGCGGTTTGTAAAGATAAGGGAAGGATTTTTATTACTCCTTTCGTGTATTTCGTGTCCCGCTGAGTTCAAGTGTAACTCGGTACTTTGGTTGAGTATATGCGAAAAATAAAATTCTAAAAACGTTTTTATATAAAAACACGGTTATTGATCCCGAAAAGTAATTAATGAACTTAAGCCATTATTCATGGAATTTTGGTACACACGGAGTGTCGTTTTTCATTGAACGTGAGATAACTATCCGGTAAATAATCAAATGTGAACGTAAATGTTCAGAAGAAAATAATTTGAAAATAAAAATAATTTTTTACTAAGAAACTTGTCGGTTAACTACCAGTATGCAGAGTATCTGATTTTATGCAACGGCAAGAATAAATAGTCAAAAAGTCAAAGTCAACTTTAAAAGTCAAATGGAAAAATAGTCATTTTGCCTTAAGAAAATTTACGGGTTATTACAGTATCCACCCCTCAACTCGAACTTCGTCCCGAAGTTCAGTGGGTGTTATCTGCTGATAGTGTGTTCGAGAAAAGATGGAATTACTTGCGACGCATCTGGTCTTCACGCTCTCACTTGAATTTGAGTTCTTACTGAAAGTCTAACGAATTTTGACAATAGGAATGTGACTTTACTTAAGTCGTTTAACCTTATGGTCAATCTGGATCTCTTCCAAAGGAATAGTAAGTGTATGACACTCATTCCAATTTCTCAAATGAAAGTTGTGTACACTGTTAAGTTCTGGTGGTAGCTAAGTGTGCAAGCTACCGGACCAATCCTAATCAGGATATATAATAGTCCGATGTTGAGATGTCTGGAAAAATAAGTGTGGTTATTTATGGTAAATTCTGATCTTCACAACCGAAGAGTAATGTTGCAGGACCAGTTAGAGGCACCGCATGAGTGAATGTTGTATTAGTGGTTAAAGGTTGCTCTTACAAGGAGTTCAAGAGCTAAAAGCTCAACTATTCCTAGGTCACAAAAGAGCGGTTGGTTTGACTCATTGGTTTGAAATGATGGGGTTTGTATTATTGATCAGCAACTATGCTGAAAACTGTAAAGTTAAATATGCCACAAGAATACTTCTGGATGATGCTTTGTCATGGTGAAATTCTGTTGTACAACCTATTGGTATTGAGAATAGTTACAAGATTGCTTGGATTAAGTTCAAGAAGTTATAAATCAAGAAGTATTACCCTCGGAATGAGGTACAAGAAATGGAGGTGAAGTTTTCTTGCTGTCAGTGATGTTGATGTCAGAAGTATATTCGTCGTTTTGAAGAATTGGTAGTAGTGTGCCCAATGATGGTCTAACCAATGAGAAGATATGGGAAAAGTTCATCTGAGAACTTCCACTCAGTATTCAAGGGAATGTAACTTCGTTTGATCTATTCACACCGGATGTAATAATCCAGATGTCTCGTAGTCCAGTAGATCAAATTGTGCGAGCTCGGTTTGCTCAAGAATTCAGTAATGGCAAAAATAACAACAATAACAAACGGTGAGGGGATGTGGAGAATAAGGACGTGTTGAGAAACAATGTCTCTAAAATAAAGACCAACAAATCGGAGGAGTTCGTGAGAGAGCTTATGTGTAGGTGTCCACGCACCTAAGTAAAGTAGGCAACTATGTACCCAAGTAGTGTTGGTAGAATGTCATACTCAATCTGTTAGTTCAACATTGAACCAAGTTCGTTAGCTCAATAAACGGTTCATGATTGTAAAGATCTGTAATGGCAAAAGTGATAACTTAAGAATGAACAGTTCAAATGAGGTCTTAAGATTTTTGCTGAGTTATAGAATACTAGTGATTCTCAAGCTCGAGTTCATATTCATGTCATATAGGATACAAATAAGCCCACATATTTATAATTCATTATTTACATAGAGAGGCGTCCCAAACAATGTAAATAAAGAAATATAAACTTATGGTTCGGCGATTCACAATTTCTTTATTTAAATAAAAAGGCGTCCCAATTCATTTAAATAAGGATATTCCAAATCATCCTACTTAAGAATTTCCAACATAACACTCATACTTAACTGATGAGTTACAAAGCGGTGTATTATGAGGCGTCGTAAGTGTTCCGAGAGTGTGGAATGAATGTTCACACTCATCATCGAAGACGAGGAGTAAAATAATTAGAGAATGTCGACATAGCATTCAAAAGAGTTGGTGAGTTAATAGTTATGAAATAGTTTTCTCACAATGTTTGAGAAATATCAGAGAGACCATTATGCTGCTTACAATGCTGGAAAATAAATAAGGCTAATGTCGGAATATTAGATAAGACCATTGTGTATCTCTCAATGTCATAATAATGAATGAGACCATTGTAATCGCATACAATGTCTTGAAAAGGTTTCATAGATCACATAAATGTAAGAGTAGGCATGGCACACGGAATGTGAAAGACAACAATGAGTGTTACGTGTTAAAATGTAAGATGTAGTTCTAGTCTAGGTTCAAATGCAACCTGGTTCTCTATAACTCATGCTCTGATACCAATCTGTTTGAATATACGACCTTATAAATAACGAAATAACAAGATTTGATTTAGGTTTAGATATACCACAGGGATCGAGAGAGATAGAGGGTAGAAGATGATGGAGGTGGCGTTGGTGGTTAACTCAAACCAAACTCAACCCGTAATAATCACAACCTAAACCAAATCAACACCCACAACCATCCAAACTCCTTATGTTGGTGATGGCAGTGGTGTTATCAGGTGGTGATGAAGCGGTGGTGGTGGTCAGATGGTGTGGCAGTGTAAGGCGGTGTATAGTGAAAGAGAGGAGAGAAGATGGAATGTTAGAGAGATAAAGATAGAAATCTGATCTATCTCTTTTTTTTATAAATATGTAATGAAGAGGCGGTTTGTAAAGATAAGGGAAGGATTTTTATTACTCCTTTCGTGTATTTCGTGTCCCGCTGAGTTCAAGTGTAACTCGGTACTTTGGTTGAGTATATGCGAAAAATAAAATTCTAAAAACGTTTTTATATAAAAACACGGTTATTGATCCCGAAAAGTAATTAATGAACTTAAGCCATTATTCATGGAATTTCGGTACACACGGAGTGTCGTTTTTCATTGAACGTGAGATAAATATCCGGTAAATAATCAAATGTGAACGTAAATGTTCAGAAGAAAATAATTTGAAAATAAAAATAATTTTTGACTAAGAAACTTGTCGGTTAACTACCAGTATGCAGAGTATTTGATTTTATGCAACGGCAATAATAAATAGTCAAAAAGTCAAAGTCAACTTTAAAAGTCAAATGGAAAAATACTCATTTTGCCTTAAGAAAATTTACGGGTTATTACATAAGTACTACATCATGGACTAAATGCAAGACATATATATAGGCAGTTCTTCATATTCTTTACTCGAATCCTAAGTCGCAACATTCTATTATAGGTTGCTTGTAGAGACCTTCGCGATTCGACCATCTCATTCACTACTTGCTATATAACTTATGGCGAGTTCATAGCCCCACTTTCCATTACTTAATTGTTTTACAAGCCCTTGGGGGGAATACATGCTATTTTAAACCGAACACAATGCTTTGAAACTGTATGCTACCTGATTGTTTTATTATTATTAAGTACCATCCTTGCCAATCCTAGGCCCCATATCATGAACCATTTAATCACTAGTATTAGTGAGCGCGAGTATTGTGAATAGGCCTATTGGGATTGACGAATCCCATTTGTTTGACTAGATAAGTTCAAAGGAATGCACTATATTTGAAACATTAAGTATGACGGCAAAGTACTTACCGGGGCAACAAACCCGCCGATTGATATTGGTACCCGTTAACGTATTGGTTGCATGAGCTTAGTATATAATAATAACTGTTTTGTTTTCCCAACCATGAGTATGAGTCTAATTAACTCATACTACCAAAATATTGTGTTCAAACATTAAACAAACTCTATGAATATCACTCAACCTTTGTGTTGACCTTTTAAGCATGTATTTCAGGTCCATGATAATCAAGAATGGAGCGGAGGGGCACGGGCTAAATGAAGAAGGCTATAATCTACTTTGTCATTCGATAAAACATCAAAAGACTTTATATTGATGTATTTTGTAAACATGGAAACTTTTTGGGACCTAACTATGTAAACTCTGATATATTTGAATAATTCGAATGATAACTCTTTTTAAAACGACTTAGTTAGAGATCGTTTTCTATTATTATGACTGTTGTGCCATCGAGTAACACCCAAGTTGAATTCCACTGCATCATGAATTGGGGGTGTTACATAAACTCTAAATCATTTATAAACTTATCATTTCTGACACATAACATGCTCTCTCAAGGATTGTGGGGGAGCAATGTATCGTCTCATAATCAGTTTATCTTAAATTTGACCACATTTTTCTCTCAAAATCTTTGAACTTATTTAAATCACTTGGGATCACAAATCTCAAATGGTTTGAAACTTTTGATCGGGGGAGAAGATGTGATGTTTTGGACTTAAATGTAAGCTCTCCCATATGTGCTAAACTCTTTTGTATATCAATGCACATATTAAGGGGGAGCAAATGGTTTGTGGTGACAAAAAGGATATGGCATCTCATGTGAGTGCATCTTAGGCTTAACCAATGAATTGACGGAACATATAATGTCATGAATCGAAAGGATTAGTCCTGGTCGGGTAATAATTTCAAGCTGATCTAACCAGTGATATAAGCGTGTCTCGAAGAGGACTTGTCTAAGTAGAGTGTATAAGCGTGTCTCGAAGAGGACTTGTCTAAGTAGAGTGTACCATTTCGAGAAACCTTCTGCGAACTTGATCAGGATGGGTAATAATTTCAAGCTAGTCTAATTAGTGATGTAAATGTGTCTCAAATGGGTCTTGTTCACTTAAGGTGGATCAATTCAAAAAGTGCAACTCTACCGAACATGTGCAAATTTTAAATTAAAACATATGAGCACATGTTAAGGGGGAGCATTTGAAAATCATAAAACTCTCAAAGTGTTAGCAAAATGTGTTTCTTAATCATAAACACTTTGAGAGAATTTTCAATGATTTGGTTGATGGCAACATAGGATAGTCATGAAGTTATAAGGTGGCTAAGGTTAGGAAAACCGTCCTATGATCTGCCAGAGCCGGAGGGATCTACCCAAGGACAATACCGAATAGTTAGTATTAGAACGTCCTTAGGTGTGATTATGAAAAGAAGGAGTAATGTGAGAAAGGGGAAAGAAGAGGTTGAAGAATTAAAAAGAAGTGAAATGAGAAAGGGTGAAAAGAAATAGCCATCCAAATTATTCAACCTTAGGGCAGAAACCAGGTTCAATTCATATGCTACTGGTTGTTGCTAAGGTGGCACCGGTATTGAAGACTAAGACGTCATGGACCTAGTGACGCACTGCACTAAACCTTCTAACCACTCAAGTTCTCTTAAAATAGCTTGTTTCATTCTCATGGGGAACCCCGCATAATCTATCAACCGCTCATTACGAGCCATGTTGATATTGAAATAGGAGACACCGCTCCAGTCTCTGACTACCAAGTCATACACTTATTGAGTCTAGAGCCACGAGATGCATCAAAATATCTAATAGGAACACGTGTTGCTTCTACACTGGTTGTTCAACATTAAGGACACCAGCTGTAATATTATGTGTCCTACGCAGATCTTAGCATTCTGCCAGAACATTTATGAGGGAATATACGTATGTAATTCCTAGTGATTGAATGGAAATTCCTTCTAGGGTCGATATCAAACAGCCCTGAAAGCAGGTCACTTTGGTAATTCCTTGTGGATTACGCTTAGTGATTATGGCGGTTACAAAACGGTCTACAGTCGTGGAGTGATCTCCAGCGACTCACCTAATCATTGATCTACTTAGGTAGATCTTGTAAGCCCTCTCGGGGGTATCCGATTTAGGAATGGCCTTCGTAAGGACTAGAGAAAGTCTTCACACTATGCTGTTGACAATCTCAAAATCTGAACTTGTAAGTGCCAGATGATTTGTAGCTGACTGTTTGATTGCAGGAATTTCTGATGGTTAGAGTTGATTGCTGAAAATGTGTTGATCCATCACCACATGCTCACACTTCAACATCATATTCAAAGAAATCATGATCATTGAATGGGCTTCAACTATGCTTCTCCGACTCTGATGCTGAAAATCATGAATCTGAAAAGTGTGAGCATGCTGATACAAAGATGTCCTCGTCACTTGGAGTTGTTACTACAAAAAGATGACTTGGAGATATTCATTTGGATGGTACACTCAACGAAATGTCAAAGATCATCCAATACATAAAACAAATCATCAAAAGTCCACTGATGAGGCAAAAAGTGTTACGCTTTTAGGGGGTCATTTAAGTCCTAAGTCGTGATTATTTGATCAAATATTGCCTCAAATCATTCCTTTTGTCATTTTAGGTACTTTGGAGAAGAAATCTTGAAAAGGAAGCATTTTGGACGTTTTTGGAGCGAAAAGTGAAGAAAACGACAAAGTCTCCAAAATCAAGCTGGAAACAGTGCCTGATGGTGTCACACTCTAAAGGTGACGGCGTCACGTGTTGGCAAAGAGGTGGATATGAAGTTTACACGAGACGCGCCAGAAAGTTTTTTTTCTTAAAGAGTGAGGCCGTCACCCTTTGTGACGCCTAGGCCGTCACGTACAATCTATAAGGTGACAAAAAATGAGGATTATAAAGAGACGGCGTCAGATCTGGATCTAGGCAATCCGAGGAAAGAATTGGCGGCGAGTTGACGGCGTCACATGTAGAACGTGACGCCGTCAGATTGTATTCTCTATATATAGTTTTCTAATTTTTATTCATTAGAGAGAGAACTTTTGGAGGAACTTCACCATAAACCCTAGGACGAATTTTAACCTTCTTGTAAGGGTTTCAAACCCTTCTTTCATCCATGATTAATTAAAGATAAGTCTTCCAATAATCATTCAATATGTCTATGTGTTGTTTGATTCTATCTTATGCTTATCTTTATATTAACATGCTAGGCTAGGTTTATTTGTGTTTGCTTAGATGTAATGAAACCTAGCTATTGATTATTGATTGATTGTTTGTTATTAATTGTTGTGGATGAATGATTTCTATGTTAGGCTTAAGAAAACTGGCTAATCTCCAATTGGTAACATGCTTGAACGTCTTAAGAAACATGAATCGGATGTGTACTACGATTTTTATGGTTGTATTTAATGCACAAGTGACTACTAAGGAGGCCATGTTAGGAGCTAGTTGTCGGCTCGACATAGGATGAGGTAGAAGCTTATAGAGTTGGGGAAGATCATACACGGCCCCACAAATGGTATTAAGGAATATAACCTGTCATCCACGCAATTGTAACAAACTAATCAATTAATGAAAGATAGCTAAGGAGTAGTGAAATCTAAGTAAACTGATAAGGCGAAAAGTGTGCCGCTTTTGGGGGGTGATTTAAGCCCGAATTCGTAATTATTTGATCAATTATTCGTTCCTTTTTTTCATTTTAGGTACTTTTGAGAGGAAATTTACAAAAGAAAGCATTTTGGACGTTTTTGGAGCGAAAAAGTGAAGAAAACGACAAAGTCTCAAAATCCTTGCTGGGAACAGTACCTGATGGCGTCTAGGCAATGCAAGTGACGGCGTCAAGAGTGGCAAGAGAGGTGGATGTGGAAAATACACGTGACGGCCCAGAACATTTTCAAGGCAATTTGGCCTGACGGCGTCACCAAGGCCGTCAGGGTCAAAACACATGCGACGGCCCAGAGTAAATTTACACATGACGGCGTCAGAAGTGGATCTAGGCAATACAAATTTTATCTTGGTGGCGAGTTGACGGCGTCACAAGCTAAAACGTGATGCCGTCAAGGTGTAAAATCTATATATAGTTTTCTAATTTTCATTCATAAAGTGTGGAACTTTTGGAGAGCTTCTTTGTGAAAACCCTAGACGAATTTTCTATAATAATAAGGGTTTCAACCATTGTTCCATCCATGTTCAATTGAAGATAAGTTTTCCAATAATTATACAATATGTCTATGTGTTGTGTGATTCTATCTTATGTTTTCCTTCTTTTTAACATGCTAGGCTAGGTTTTTAATGTGTTTGCTTAGATGTAATGAAACCTAGATGTTGATTATTGGTTGATGGTTTGTTTATAGTTGTTCTGGATGATTGTATTCGATGTTAGGCTTAAGAAAACTGACAGACTTCCAATTCGTAACTTGCTTGAACGTCTTAAGAAACATGATCGGAGGTGTACTACGATTTATGGTTGTATTTAATGCATAAGCGAATTCTAGTGATCCCATGTTAGGAGCTTTTAGTCGGCTCGACATAGGAGTGAAGTAGGAACTTATAGAGTTAGGGAATTTCGTACATGGCCCTATGACTAGTATTAAGGAATATAACACGTCATCCATGCAATTGTAACAAGCTAATCAACCGGTAAAAGATATCTAGGGAGTAATGAAATCCAAGTAAACACATTTTCTCTTATTATTGTTTACACCACAAATTAGTTTTAGTTTATTTTATTTTATTTTGATTGCATCTTTAGTTAATTGGGTTAGTTGACTAGCAACTAGTTCCACCCACTCCTTCAAAACCTGAGATTTTACTTGCTTTCATAAAAATATAAAAATACAAAAAGAATCATCCCTCACCTTTAGACCTAGTTTAGTAGACTTTTTGTTAGGAATACGTTTATTCATATGAAGACTCGGTCACCCCGAGCATTGTTTAGCATTGTGTAGCTCATAGTATTTATCGTGGTAGTTAGTAATAGTAGTTAATATATGTAAATAGTATTCGTAGAGTGGGTCAGGTCTTTACCCACTGTCAGCTCACTCTACAGCTCGTTTCATGAAGCACAAGTAGTTGTAGTATATATACCCTCTCCCACCCAAGGGAGAGGGTTGGACCTTTCACACACTTAATCTAATATCTTTTTCTTTCACTCACTAAAGGCTCCCATTCTCTCTCTTTCTCTCTCTATAATTCTTACTATTTGATCCATAATCACAGTAACCATACATGTTAATCATTATGAGCATCCTACAATAGGTATCAAGAGCCATGGTTTCATCCTAGGATTGTTAGTGCTCGAATTTGTAGTTTGGTGTTGTGTTTCTTATATGGTTCGAATGGTATTAGTAGTAAAATCACTAGTTTGATCTCGTTTTGTGATAAGAGTGGTGTTATTCTTGTACTTTCTTCATTAGTAGAGTTATATGCACTTAGGTTTGCATTTGAAGTGGTTGAATCATTCATTTGTTGGGTGTAAAGTGGAATTCGTGTTGTGTTTCTTGGTAGCGAGTTGCTATTCGGTAACATTTTCTTTGTAGCGAGTTGTTGGAAAATTGGCAGCGGGTTGGTTGGAATTTTGTAGCGATTTGGCAGTTTCTATATTCTTGGAAAAGAAGACAACTCGCCAAGAAAGCGACTGTTTTGTCCTTTTTCGTCTAGCGAGTTGTCAGAGGTTGTTCTTACTTCCAGCGAGTTGCTAAGTAGCGAGTTGTCAAAAGTAGTGAGTTGTCATAAGTAGCGAGTTGATTTGTCTGACTAGCGAGTTGGTGACTAGAGAATTGTGCTTGACTAGCGAGTTGGTAGTAGCGAGGTGTCTGATTTTAGCGAGTTGACTTTTCTGGCGAGTTGGACTTAGCAGGTTGACAACTTCAGCGAGTTGTAGTGTTAGCGGTTTGGTTATTTAGCTACTTGGAATTCTAGCGAGTTGTTCAAGTGTGATTCTAGCGAGTTGATTACTTGCAGTTTGACCAAAGGTGATTTTTTACGTCAAAACTTCAAACGGCCATAACTTTTGAACCGTAACTCCGTTTTCAGCGAATTAGCTGTCAAAACGTCCGGAACAGGCTGAATATTGTGAGGTTTCACCACGAAGTTGTGAAACGAATTTTTCGAGGCCCTAATCACCTCCAGAGTGAAGTTATTGAGGTTTTAAGTTTTCAGACCAAAAAATTTCACCGTAACAACTTGCATCAACCTAACCAAATTACGACTAAACAACATATAACCTTGTCATAACAAACAATCACCACTCTTAACATACAATCACTGCTATGGAATCTTCGTGCTCGAATTCTAATGATAATGTGCTTCATCAGCCAGTTAAATTGCCCGATAACGCAAAGGATAGTCGCATTGAATGTTTTCGATCACTCCATTCACATCCCAAGGTTCTCTTTGCAAAACCTGGATACTTGGGAGGTTTCAATAGTGCATTCGCAACACTCTTTGGTCAAAATGTTGAGACCTTCACAGTCAAAATGATTCTACACTTAGATCAACTTCAACAACAACTTGAAAAGGGTGAATTTTCTGAAGGTGGATCTATGGCTGCATTCTATGTGATCAACAACCAACTCCAAGCTTTCATTGATTCACGATTCACTGAGGAGTATGATCATGAGTGTCAAATGACGAAAAAGAGCTTTGCTACTCATACGGGAATTTAAGTTGACGTTTTCAGAGTCACACTACTCCAACTCATGGGTAATGTGAAGGAGTACATTATGGAAAGAGCACAACACAAACTCAAGCATGAAGACAAGGTGAAGGCATGTCGGGAGCAATCAAGTGTTAGTATTGTGGATTCAGGTAAAGCATCGGATGCTGGGTTAGTTGTCACCGAAGGCAGGGGATCAAAGACTGATAAGCTTGACACAGCGAACAGTTCAATGACTCCTACACATGATGTGGATGTATATATCAGACCGGTAAAAGAACATGTGTCATATGCTAAGGTACTCGAACTGTGTAACATGGTTGATGAACAAAAGATTCCTAACAAAGTACAACCCACAAACGATGTCTATTCAGATGTTGTTGACATGGGAAATAGCAATGTTGACCCATGTGAACAACATATGAAACACAATGAAGTGTCTGTTGTACAATGTAGTGCATCTTCTGTTTTAAATGATGATTATGTGTTGCATGAGAACACTACCTATAACCCTGATGACTCCTTGACCACTAGATTTAATATCCTTAAGGATCAGGTGGCAATGTACGAACAACGTGCTATATTTGAACTCACTGGACGTGAGCAGAACATGGAATGGCAAATGCGTACATACATATCTGAAAATAATCTTAAGCGAGAAACATTGAAAAAGGAGTTACAATCTTTGCAAAAACAACTGGATCAAACTGTTAAACAAAAACAAGAGATTCAGAAAGGCTTAAACACACTCAAACATGATTTCAAAGAGAAGGAAACAAAACTCCTAAATGATTTCTCTAGTCTTAAAATGCTAAAAAATAAACTTGAGGATAAGTTATACACGCAAGGCCAAACCATTCAAACTGCTCAAATGATGCATAAACATAGGAAGTTGAGTGATGATCATAGTGAGAAGGATTCTACAAATCCAAAAACCAATTTCCTTAGAAGCGGTATAGGTGCACAACCAGCATTATATGATGCAAACATTATGCTTGAGCCTAATCATGCCCCTCCTGATGCTACATCTGATGATGAGGGCAATGAGATAGAAGATAGAACCAGAGAAAAACTTGCTGAGAAATTAAGGGATCCCCAGTGCATTACTAATAAAATCTTGTATAATTATGATTACTCTGAAAATAATGAATTAGCTATCTTTGTCCCACAAAAGAAATTTACTCCATAGCAAGTCTTCTGGAACATTGACATGGAAAAGATGAAAGCAGAAAGAATAGTGGGAAAAACACGTACAGTTTTTCGGATAGCTGGCCCAACGATATATCCCATTAACACACCACGGCATCTTGTTCCTTTCACCCTCCCCACGCAAAATAATACACTAATTGCCTTATGTGTCCTTGGTCAGTTATTCGCTGATTTTGATAAAACATGTAAAAAGAGAATAACACCAACGGGTATTACTGAAGGGGAAAGAGGTTTTGAACAAACAAAACAGTGTTACCTAACTGAAGTCATGCCATGTTTTGATCGTCTCAAAGAACACTTTGAGGGTTTTAAAAAGACTATTAATAATGATGTGACTGAAATGAAAAAGGTTTTCAAAGATGTGGAAAATGAGGGTAAACAATTGGCAATTGATCTTAAATACAGTGAAATTGAGAGGAAAAATATTCTCATCATGAATGAGAATTTGATTGCTAAATGTATTGCACAGGATGTATTTTATACTGCTACTGATTCTGCATTATCTGCCTGCCAATTTCATGAGATGTCTATTGCATTGAACGTTTTCCAGAATCGTGTTGTTGAGCTTGAGGGGGAGAATTTAAAATTGCGTGAGAAAATTCAAGACGATGACCATGATAACATGGTCAGGCATTTGTCGAAACTAGAGGTTGAGAATCTTAATTTACAATTAAAGTATCAACATTTAGCAGAAAGAACTAAAATCTCAAATGCCAAGACATCTTCGGATGCTCCTGAATTTGATGCATATTTTGAATTAGCCAAACGTGATGAAAAGATTCAAGCTCACACTAACACGATTCGGAATCTGAGGGTCCAAATTGCCCAATTGAAGTCATACAAGAGTGATGCGATTAGCACCCAAAAACCACAGTCTATAGATTCTCAGAATTTTCAATTTCATGATACCATAAATAAATTGCAACATGAAAATGATTGGTTTCGTGCTGAAAATTCAAAAGTTAAACAACATTACAAAGAGTTATATGATTCAATTAAGATCACACGTGATATAAACAATGAAAAGATAACTTCTTTGCTTAAAGAGATTGAGAATCTAAAGACTCAGGTGAAAGGGAAAATGCCAATCATCACTTGTGATAATGTTGTTCAAAAGGTTTCTGCTTGTAAGAAGTACGCAATTGATGCTGTGAATATTCCTCTTCCCCTTAGGAATAATAAGTTAGTTCATAGAGACTATCTTAAACATCTTAAGGAGTGCCTTGACTTGCTTCGTGAAACCATTGAAGAGGATAGGATAGCAAAACCACTTGATGATGCTATTGTAGGTGCCTGCTTTCTCACTAATAGATCTCAGGAACTCTTAGAATATGCTATTGGTAAATGTCCTAAAATTGATAGCAAGCGAGATAGGTCTACTGCATCATCATCTATGACTAAGAACAAGCATGTTACCTTTGAGGTACCCTTGGAAACTTCAGATCCCAACACATCAAAACATGTTCAGCAACCGGAAGTGAAAAGGACTAAAATTCCCATTAGTCCGTCTACAGGAGTAAATAGTAACACTAAAGCTAGAGAGTCTAAATCAAGGAGAAATAGAAGGAATTATAGGACTTCACCTGCTAAAAGTGTTCCTAAAAAGAAAGTAGACGACCATATGTGGAACATTAAGTCCAACTTGAGCAAAATGAGTCATAATTCAAAACCAAATTCATGTTGCAATACATGTAATGAATGCATAATTTCGAGTAATCATGATAAATGTGTTGTGAAATTTCTGAAGTCGTTTTACAAAACTCCAGTTAAGAAAGTTTGGAGAGCTAAACAAAGTAAGAAAATTTGGAAAACAACAGGTAAACTGTTTGCCAATGTTGGTTATCAATGGAAGCCCACAGGAAGGAAATTCACTTTAGGAGAACAGTGCCCTTTAACTAGGATAACCAACTCTAAAGTAGTGCCTATTAAGGAATGGAAGCCAACTGGTAGAACTTTCCCTTTGGAGACCCAATGTCCTTTAACTAGGCCCATTGCATCTACTAGTGAAATTTCCACCATTGAAACGAATGCACCTAAGGTCTTAGTAGCTCCAGAACTTGTTTGCACTAACCAACTGGAACCCAACTCAAATTGGGGATCCGACGCTCCAAATTTTCTGCTCTCGTCTGTTTCTAAATAGAGGTCGTACATTTCGTCCTTTGATATTTGGACTCAGGCTGCTCTAAACCTATGATTGGGGATCGCTCAGGGCTCGAGAATTTCGTGAATAAGTTTATCGGGACAGTTAGATTCGGGAACTATCATTTTGGGGTAATTATAAGTTATGGAGATTATGTTTCTGGAGACAGCTAATTTCCTGGGTATACTACGTGGAAGGACTTAGGCATAATCTGTTCTTTGTTGGTCAATATCTTGATTCCGATCTTGAAGATTGCCTTCAGAAATTACACATGCTTCGTCTGAGAATTGGATGGTATTGATCTTCTTAAAGACAGTCATGGCACAAATCTATACACCTTTTCTATTGAAGACGTGATGTGGTCCTCTCCTATTTGCCTTCTCTCAAAGACCTCAAAGAATAAATCGTGGCTATGGCAACAAAGTTTTAATCACTTGAACTTTGGTACTATCTATTATCTTGCTCACAATGATCTTGTATGAGGTCTACACAGATTAAAGTTCGAAAAAGAACTTCTTCATTCGGCTTGTTAACTGGGTAAACGAAAAAGCATACTCACAAACCTAAAATTGTCAACACCAACATGGATGTTCTTTACACCCTTCACATGGACCCAGGCAGACCAATAAGTGTGAAGAGTATAAATGGGAAGTAATGTGTACTCGTTGTTGTCGACGAATACTCTCGGTTTACATGGGTAAAGTTTTTTGAGAACCAAGGACGTGACTCTAGAAGTTATCATAAAACTCATCAAACAACTGCTAGTAAGACTCACATAACCGTCAGAATCATTCAGACAAACAATGGAACGGAGTTTATCAATAAACAACTCGTTCTACTTCTCCAAGGCACCGATGATCCTATGAGCGGAAGCAATTGCTACAGCATGTTACACCGAAAACCGATACTTGATACATACTCTTCACAACAAAACTCCATATGAGCTGATACATGGCAAGAAACCGGATCTCTCCTCTCTATTTGTGTTTGGTGCTTTATGCTACCCTACAAAAATGACAGTCAAGATCTGGGAATGTTATAAGCTAAAACTAGTATTGGATTCTACGTTGGTTACGCTCCAGATAGTAAGGGATACCAAGTATACAACAAACGAACTCGATAAATCCTGGAAACCGTTCACGTCACATTCGTTGAGCTGACTGAGCATACGGCTCCTGTACACATCAGTGCAGGACCCGTGTATAAACTTTTGTCTCCTGAATCAATCAGTTCAGGTCTTGTACAGAATCCCACTCCTGCATGTACCTTATGTATCACCTACAAATGAGCATTTGAAGATCTAGTTTGACCAAATGATTGATGAATACTTTGAGACACCTACTGATGATACACTGACACCACCAGCTGCCACTGCTCCAGTTCTGTACAACTCAAATGGTCCATCAGTGTCTACTTGAATTGATCAAGATGCTCAATCTGCAAGTTACTCACCATCATCGTCAAACCTTCAATCTCCTTCAGTACATCAAGGCACTGCAGTCGACAATTCTTTTGAAGTGAATTCATTTGCTCCTCTTGAAGATGCTCCATACTAAAACCTGTTTGCTCATGAATCTTCTTCTGAGACATCCTCTTCAAGGAGTACAAACACGGCTTCTTCATGTTCATACCTACATCCACATGAACATCTCAGAAAACGGACTGATGATCATCCGATTGACAACATTATTGGGAATCCTTCTCGATCGGTGTTCACATGAAGGAAAATTACCACCCATGCCTTGTGGTGCTGTTATAATTCCGTACTATCCAAAGTCGAACCCAAAGATTTCAAGACAACTATCTCTAAAGACTGTTGGGTTAATGCGATGCAAGATGAAGCTCGCAATTTCAATCGACTTGAAGTATGGGAACGGGTACTACCTCCAGAATGTGCAATGATTATAGCTCTAAGTGGATCTTCAAAGTGAAACTTGATGAGCATTATGTCGTTCTGAAAACAAGGCAAGGCTTGTTGCTAAGGGATATCTTCTACAGGAAGGCATAGATTTAGAGGAATCTTTCACTCTGGTTGTTCGTATTGAAGCTATCAGAATGTTTCTCGCCAATGCTGCAAGTCAGAACATGATGGTCTATCAAATGGATATGAAAATTGCATTTCTAAATGGCGAGCTGAATAAAGTTCTTTATTTCAGTCAACCGGAAAGATTTGTATATTTTGATCGTCCTAACCATGTCTATCGTCTGAAAAGGGCTCTCTTTGGCCTAAAACAGACGCCTAGGGCATGGTTTGATACACTGTCAAAGTTTCTCCTGGGAAACGGATTCTCCTAAGGTGTGGTGGGACAAGTTGAGATAAGGGTAGTGGAACTTTACTTGGTGAGGACAGAATTTCGGCTGGCAGATTTCTTCACTAAGGCTCTCTCAAGAGAACAATTTCAATTTATTCTCCAGCGCCTTGGAATGAAGAGTATTATGCCAGAATCACTCATACGTCATCAGGAAGTTAATGAGGAGTAGTGGGTTTTGCTTCACATATCCTTTGTACATAGTTTTAAAACTAAAAGAAAATAGAAAATATAAAACCTACAAAAATCATAAAAATCATAAAATCATAAAATCTAAAAATATTCTTCTCTCGACATGTCTCTTGTGTAATCAATATTATGTACGTTTCTAGAAATTTCATTCAATAATGACACGGAAACATACATATGCTTGAGCAAGAGTTTTCTTTTAAATAATGTTTTTCTAAAACATGTCGTTTCTAAAAATATTCTTTCAAAATGGTTTGCTATTACCTCAGATAGCAACCCGGTCTTAATATTGGGGAAAGTTCGTCGCCAAAAAGATGACTGTTCCTAACAAAGGCATGAATTACTTTATATTCGTGCCTTTCCGATCTAATGTACGTTTCAGTGCATTATTTCTTGTTTAAGAAGAGAAGTCTTCTTTTTATCATAACAAATAATTTTCTTTCTATGATTCTTCGGAAAATTATTTATGTGATACATGGTGGTAACGTGTTGCTTGTAAATCAATCAGTCTTAGATACTTCATAAATTTTGCCACTCAATTAATGACAATGGGTCATCAATTGAGGGGGAGAATGATTTCCAATTTTTATCATCAAACGGATTTCTTGGTTGTCTCATAATTGTTATAAAAGGTTTTGTAGTTAATGGGGTATTAGTTGAAGAGGAACGTACTAAGCTTTATCTTAAATGGCCAAATGTGTTAGTTGTTAGAAAGATTAGGGCATTATGTGCTATTTGCGTATAGTTTCCTAATCTTTATGTAACTAGAAGGTCCATTTGTCTCACGTTGGTATCCTCGCTTAATCCCCTAAATACGTTTTAATCCAAAATCTTAATGATGTTAGAAAACCATTGTGTTTGATGCTCTTGTTCTCTCCTCTGGCATTCGTATAATTTGATTGATTGTGTTTCGTTTGCTGTTTGCTAATAATTGTTTGATTGTTGCTGATTATGTGTTCATGTTCTCAGGATTTGCTTAGGTATGTAGTTACCGGGCTAGAATCTTATTCCTAAGCTCCTGATTTGAATGTTGAAAATATGCGTGAATTGCCATGTTAGTGTTGTTGTTTATGTCTGATAGAAACTTGCAATGAATGTTCATGATTGCTAGTTTCTCTTCATGCTAGATAGCATTTTGATGAGTTGCTTGAATGTTCTTTGATCATGATATGAATATGGTATTATGAGAAGGCTAGATGCTACGTGGTAGCAGTTAATTAAGAGATCTGTATGTATGCATATCTTTGTTGATACTCTTATGCAGATTCCATGGCTGATGTGAATGTGCCTGCTCCTGCTCTAACCATTTGATCAGATGTTCAAACTTCATTAACTGGCTTTGATTTCACCACAACAACAACATCGGTAGCAACAACGACAACAACTCTTTCACCACCACCACCAGTTATCTTGTGCATCATAAGTAGTGTGGTATCAAATGTTATGTGTCAGTACATGATTTTTTATTTTCATGAGTTTCTCATTAAACTTTAAATCGTTTATAAACTCATCATAACTGACACTAACATTCTCCCTCATTGATTGGGGGGGGGGGGGGGGTACTGAATTGTCTCAATATCAGAATATCTTTAATCAGACCACATCTTGCTCCCAAACTTTTCTAACTTATTTAAATCACTTGGGATCACAAATCTCAAATGGTTTGAAATTTTTGATCAGGGGAGAAAATATGATTTAAATATGAAATCTGATATAAAATGTGATTGTTTTGGACTTATACAAATGCTCCCCGATATGTGCTAAACTCTTTTGTATATCAATGCACATATTGAGGGGAAGCAAAATGGCTTGTGTAAAAGGATCCTTGCATCTTATGTGAGTGCATCTCAGTCTTGACTCATGAATTGACGAAACAGAATTGTCTTGAATCGAAAGGACTAGTCCTGGACGGGTAATAACTTCAAGCTGGTTTAACCAGTGATGTAAGCGTGTCTCGAAAAGGACTAGTTTGAGTAGAATGTACCGTTTCGAGAAACCTTGGGTGAATTTGATCGGGCCGGGTAATAACTTCAAGCTAGTTTAACTAGTGATGTAAGCGTGTCTCGAATGCCCGGTCATGTTCACTTAAGGTAGATCAATTCAAAAAGTGCAACTCTTCCCGACATGTGCAAATTTTCAAATCAATACATATGAGCACATGTTGAGGGGGAGCATTTGAAAATGAAAAAACTCTCAATGTGTTAACAAAATGAGTTTCTTAATCAAAAACACGTTGAGAGAATTTTCAATGATTTGGTATATGGCAACATAGGATAGTCATGAAGTTATAAGGTGGCTAAGGTTAGGAAAATCATCCTATGATCCGCCAGAGCCGGAGGGATCTACCCATGGACAATACCAAATAGATAGTATTAGTAAGTCCGTAGGTAAGATCATGAAAAAAAGGAGAAATGTGAGAATGGAGAAAGAAATGGTTGAAGAATTAAAAAGAAATGAAATGAGAAAGGGTGAAAAGAAATAGCCCTCCAATTATTCAACCTTAGGGCAGAAACCGGGTTCAACTCATATGCTACTGGTTGTTACTAAGGTAACACCGGTATTGAAGACAAGACGTCATAGACCCAGTGACGCACTGCACTAAACCTTTTAACCACTCAAGTTCTCTTAAAAGGACTTGTTTCATTCTCACGGGGAACCAGAGTAATCTATCAACTTATCTCTTAGAGATGGTTGATATGGAAGCAGGAGACCTCTCCCTAATCTCCGCAAAGGAAAACCAAATGCACTTATTGAGTCTAGAGCCTCGAGATGCATAAAAAAATCTCATAGGAACACGTGCTACTTCTACCCTGGTTGTTCAACATTAAGGACACCAGTGGTAAACTTATGAGTCCTACGCAGATCTTAGCAATCTGCCGGAACATTTATGAGGGATGTTGCTTTAGTAACTCCCAGTGATTGAATGGAAATTCCTGCCAGGGTCAACATCAAGCAGCCTTGAAAGCAGGTCACTTAGGTAATTCCTTGTGGATTACGCTTAGTGGTCGCGATGGTTACAAATGGTCAACAGTCGTGGAGTGATCTCCAGCGACTCACCCATTCGTTGATCTACTTAGGTAGTTCACGTGAATCCTCTCAGGGTTTACCGATTGGGAACGGTCTTAGTATGGGTTAGAAGGAATCTTCACACTATGCTGTTGACGATCTCTAATTCCAAACCTATAAGTACCGGATGGTTTATTGCTAACTGTTTGCTTGCAGGAATTTCAAACGGTTGCAGTTGATTGCTGAAAGGATGTTGATCCATCAACACATGCTCACACTTCAACATCACAATCTATGAAATCATGATCATTAATTGGGCCTTATATATGCTTCCACAACTCTGATGCAGAAGATCATGATTCTGAAAAGTGTGAGCATGCCAACACAAAGATGTCCAAATCACATGGAGACGTTACTGTGGAAAACAAGAAGGGGGTTGAATAGTTTACCGTTTAAAATCTTTTTAACTTGTTTAGTTAGCTTTGAAACTTCCCGTTTGATCAAAGATATATACACAAACACAGTATATAACATGCAAGTAAATGAAAGAAACGATCAAACCACAACACGAGTATTTATCGTGGTTCGGCTACAAGGACTCTTTTTCCTTGCCCTACGTCCATGCCCCGAGTATCCAACTCGAGAGTTTCTTTCACTAGTCAACAAGCTCCTTTCACCGGCGGAGAAAACCTTATACGTCGCTTATACTTTTACCGACACAAAGCTAGATGTCGAGTTCTTTACCAAGGGTACAACCACTCCCGTTAGTTCTTTTACAAAGGTACAACTACTCCCAATACACTTTGTATTTTGAGGACTAAAATACTAACCGATCACTACTGAAAATACACAATCAAATGAAGTGTAAACTACACAAGTCTACACAATGCTAAGCTAACAAGTCTTGCAACGTTGTGTTGAATACTTGTTACTTTTAATGAGCTCGTGAATCTCTTTGCTACAAAAAGAAATTTCACATATGAAATGTTAAAGGGTTAGATGAAAGAATGAATGTGTGTGTGTAAAATATGATGTAGAATGATAAGCCAAAAATCAACTTGTGGCTTGGTATTTATAGCAAAGCCTTCTGCAGGCCTGGCGGATACGGCGGAACCCTCAGATGGGTTCTGCCCGTGTACCCCCAAGGTTCCACCGGGTTTGCAGTTGGTTTTGCAATAAATCTTGCAAACCAAACAAAGTCACATCTCATTACACCTTGCAAACCAAACAATGTCACATCTCATAATATCTAGTCAAACACTAAACTTGCAAGCAACCACATAGTAAGCCAAACACATTTCTTTCCATAAATGTATATTGACAAAACTTGCCATAAATGTGATGTGACAATTCTATTTTAAGAAATAAAAAGTGTTGTGTTTTATGAAATGTAAAGTGTAGCAAAAGTCTAGTTTATGCAAGTCTTTAAAACTAAGATTATGTTTTACTTAGAAACTAAAGTTTACATTTTGTCGTTAACAAAACTTAGCGAAGATCGTAAAATATAAATAACGTTTTTAGGCGATATTTGTATTAACAATCTCCCCCTTTTTGTTGATGACAAAACATAAACTTTGTTTTTAAGTAACTCACAAAATCTTGGTGTTTAAGACTTAAAAAAAATTATATTAAACTTGTTTTACTTAAGTGATGAAAATCATATTAAGTTTTGAAGGTTTAATATATTTCTCCCCCTTTTTGTCAAAACAAAAAGTAGAGTACCGAAGCGGAAAAATGCACTTGCTCCCCCTTGCTTGTTACTACCCCTAAAAGGAGTGCCAAGATGGGAAACATGGATTTTGATCCTACAAAAAAAATGGTTAGTTGGTGATATATATATACTCAAGCTTGTAGTTACCACACACATTGCAACCACAATGACAACACAAAAATGATCAACCAACAATGCACGAAAGTAAGTAGAAAGAAATATCATTCCAAGTAAAATTTGGACTTTGAAAAGTCAAAAGACAAGAAATGTGAAATATTCTTCTACTTCTAAACAAAAACAAAAAAATAACCAAGAAAGAAAAATAAAATCCTACTTTCCTAAATGGGGAAAATGGCCTCCAAAGGTTGTCTAGGATTTGTTTGGGTAGGAAAGAGCATCCAAACGTTCTATGATGTGTTAGAATGCAAAACGGGTTTCATCATAGAATTGGTGAAGCAACATTTTGATGCTTGCACCCATTTGCTCACAATTTGAGCAAACATGGGGATGAGTGGGTGGAAATGGGTTGGTTTTGGTTTCTTGGTTTGAGGGTTGGTTGGTTTTTGGTTCTTGGGTGGAGGATGGATTTGGTATTGAGTCAAGCAAGGTGGTTTGAAATTTCATTGCTTGATGAAGGTAGTTCTCAACCATGCTTTGGATTTCCTCATATGAGGGGAAGAAAGACTCAAAGGTTTGGGCTTGAGAATGTGGTAGAGTTGGGTGATCATGGTTTTCAAAGTTTGGTTCTCCATAAAGAGGACCATGGATGTCATGGTAGATAGGGTGAAACAACAATGGTTTGGGTTGATGGTACACTTGTTGTGGTGGTTGGGTATGGTTAAAATGCTTATTTTGGTCTAGAATTGACCTTGGTGATTCATTTGCAAAAGGTGGTGGTTGTGTAGGTCTTGGTGGAAGATCATTTAGATCTTGGACAAAAGGGTGTGGTGATGTGGGAGGAGACCCAAATAACTCCATAGGTTCAATTTGGGTATTGGTGATGGTGATGGAGTTTTGGATGGTTGGGTTGGAGCACTTGGTAGAGTTTGGTCAATGGGTGATTTAGTAGGTGTTGGAGTGAACTCATTGGGTTCATTGGGTGATGGTGATGGAGATGCAAGGTTCAAAAAGTGTTCATTTTTGATAGGTGAGGTGAATTCATCCGAAGATGAGGAGCTTAGGTTGATGGGTTGATTAGACCATAGTGGTTTAACACTTATCCGGGCAGTTTTCCGGATGGGTCATGATGGTTGAGAGGTGATAGTTGACTTAGTCATGGTGGAAAATGGTTTAGAAGTTCAGAAATTGTGATGAAGAAGGTGTGATTTGATAGTGTTTAGGATGGTTTAATTTATAGTGATGAAGAATTGTGGAAAGGAGTGTTTGGATTTGATGTTAGTCCATACAAAAATGGAGGTTCCTAATGATTTGGAAAAATAATTATGGGTTGTCATATCATGGAAGTCAATCCAATGAAAATGGTTAAGTGAGAAGACAAGGTTTGCACTAAATGCTTAGTGGTTTTAGTAAATTTGTTGAAGTATAAATCTCAGGGATTTCAAGGATCCTTTAGAAGGGTTCCTTCCTTTATGTGTGAAGGGTCCTTGGGGTGGTTATGGCTATTTTTGAATTTTGGCGGGAAATGGTTTTGGTTGAGTTATAAGGAATGAGAAGTACCCTATTGTGCTAAACACATTGCAGGAAATGGGTTTCTATCTAAAAGGATTAGATTTTGGTGTTTGGATGTTCAAATGTTGAAAACAAAAACAAAAATTCTGCAGGCAACTGGCGGAACCCTCAGAATACACAGGCGGAACCCAATTGAGGGTACCGTCTGGTCCGTTGAGCCAATTCTGGGTTTCGCAGAAAATACACTGGCGGAACCCAATTTTGGGTACCGCCGGATCCGCCAGTGGTGAAAAAAGTGAGAGTCCGCGTTTTTGACCCGCGAAACGATTTTCAAAATTTTCGAAAACTCCTAAAATCAAAAAGATAATGCATTTCTGGTTAGGCAATGCAAAAAATAGACACGTAAACACACATATCATATGACTTTGACCTTGAGGTTGAGAATTTCACTATACTTAGTGAAAATAACATAAACATGAAAATTTGACAATTTGCCAAAAGTTGTCTTCCTGCATCAAAGTTAGATAAAACATGTTCCAAATAGTATCAAACATTGTACCAACCCACAAGTACATCACAAACATTGTTTAAACAACCAAATTAGTTCAAATAGCACCTAGTGCCAAACACTCCTACACACCCGCACTCATTGACGGTCAATCTTGTTCTTGAGCTTTCCAAGGAACCTTCCAAGATTCTTAAACATCCCCTTTTTTTGCTTGAACTCCGCTGACTCATTTGGAATATCCGGAAGTTGGGATAGGTATTCGAGAGGTGGGAGCCTAGAGTTTGGCAAATTGTCATCTTCACTCATTGAGGAAGATGATGATGAGGTAGGAGGATGAGGACGTTTTCCTTGGGCTTTGTAGACTCTCTTATCACTAAGTGGAACAAAGGTGTGTGGAATGAGAGAGTAGTCAAGACGAAGACCATTTGGAGTTGGTGGAATGGGTGAGATGAACCTAAAGAGACGGGTTAAGAGCATTCCATACGGCATAGCCATTGTGCCATGCACGGGAATGTCGGCCATTCTCTAGGCCATGTAGTAGGCAAGGTTGAAGGGTTACCTAACGGACAAGGAGTAGAGCATGTAGCAAAGGAAAAGGTTAATATGATCTCGGTTTCCTATTGTGCTAATGACATTGGCTCTAAGGACTTCCTCCCATTTCTTGAATTGGGGCTTAAGTTCGTTCATTTCCATTCCATATGGGTCCTTATCGACCTCATTTCCCGAACGGGTTCTCCTAGTGTTGGTGGTCCTAACAAAGAGGTGGTCACGAAGTACATCTTTTGACACAAGAGGAGTGTCATAAGGATGGATGCGGTCATGGAGGTTGTCAAGAGTTGAGAGGGAGTGCAAGTCAGAGTAGATGCAAGTACCTCGGTTTGGGACACATATGATTTAAGCAAACTCCTCAAGAGTAAAGGAGTATTGATGACCACTAGTCCTAAAGTTGATAGACATATGACCATAATCATCCGTGGAGAGGACGGTAGATGCATAGAACTCTAGAATGAATCTAGGACAAATAGGCTCGTCGATATTCAAAAGACACTCAAAGTTGATTGTGGCAAATTCGGCGTAAAGGTTTGTGCCTTCTAGGAAAGACGGGTCAATGGTTCTACCCTCATGGACATAGTGTTTTTCTAAGGCTTTGGAAACGTTGACTTGGTTTGGGGTAAGTCCTTTGGTTTTGTGGTGTTTTGGTAGGTACTTAATGGTGTCCTTGTGGTCGTAGTGGGTTAGAGGAGGCATGATGATTCCTAGAACAACAAAATTTCACATTTTAGTTTAAGTAAACTACTATTATAATGTAGAAGTTCTAGTGTGTGCCTATATGAAAACAATGTGGAGGTGCGGTTATCTTGACTCATTTTGATGCTTCAAAAACGTTTTATAATGCAAGTTTTGTTATAAAACAAAAGATAACCCAAACACTCCTAGTTCAATGTAGCTTTGTTTGAATGTACCCGAAAATACATATTGGTTATGTATTCCCTTTAGCATTCAAGAGACATTATGCAAGTGATGTTTTAAACATAACGTTTTGATTTTGTATTCTCAATGTGAGACGAAAAATATTTGTCCTACTTGTGAGAAATTTTTAGAAAGATTTGACATGGGGTGTTTTAGCAAACATGTTTATACTAATTAAGAATGCAATTCCTAACTATGGGGAACATGATTAGTTTTGTTAAACACCTAATTTTATGCATGAGTTTCTCGAGTTTAATGCATAACCTCAAGTTTTTGTTTTTGTGCAAAAATAGAATTCCTAGACTCAGATCAGGATTGTAATCAAGTTTAGAATACTTACAATGATGATTGATTTGCAATGTTAGTGAAAGGAAGACCAAGAATTCGTAGGTATGGATGGATGGTAAAGTGAATAGTAATAGTTTGGAAGTGGTGGTATGAGATAATGGGTGTTTGGTTTAATATAAACAAAATATTGATTCTGCAGGTCGGCGGACACGGCGGACCCCTGAGTTGGGTTCCGTCCGTTGTGTCTGAGGGTTCCGCCGACCCTGCTGAGAAAAAGAGTTATGGATTTGTTTTGATTTTTGTGATTTTTGTCTAAAGTCCAGAACTACAATGTAGGTTCCATGAGTCCTAAGCCTAGCCTAAGAAGGTTAAAAGGTTCACGTTTAAGGGGTTTTGTGAGAATGTCGGCTATGTTGTCTTTGGAAGAAACTTTCTCAATTGAGATATTTCCTTTTTGAACATTGTCACGAAGGAAATGATGACGGATTTCAATATGTTTGGTACGAGCATGTTGAACCGGGTTTTTGCTAAGATCAATGGCACCTTTGTTGTCACAAAGAATTGTGATGTCATTGAGTTGAATTCCGTAGTCGATAAGAGCTTGCTTCATCCAAAGAGCTTGTTGACATGCCTTTCCGGCCAAAACGTACTCGGCTTCCGTTGTTGAGATAGCAAGAGCCGTTTGCTTCTTAGAGAACCATGAGGTGAGACAATGTCCAACAAAAGTACAAATACCGCTTGTACTTTTTCTATCGACATAGTCACCGGCATGATCCGAGTCGGCATACACTATGGTGTCTATTCCCGTTCCTTTGGGATACCATAAACCTAAATGTGTAGTACCCTTAATATACCTAAAAATCCTTTTAACGGCTTCGAGATGGGTAGTCTTAGGATCTTCTTGAAAACGAGCACATAGACAAACACTAAATATAATGTCGGGTCTACTAGCCGTTAGGTAAAGTAGACTACCAATCATACCTCTATATTTAGTGCTATCTACGGATTCACTTTCCTCATCCTTGGTGAGTTTAGTTTCCGTGGACATGGGAGTTTTGATAGGTTTTGAATCTTCTAATCCAAATTTCTTAAGCATGTCCTTAATATATTTAGATTGGTTAAAGAAGATACCATCTTCTAGTTGTTTAATTTGGAGTCCTAGGAAAAAGTTGAGTTCTCCCATCATACTCATTTCAAACTCGTCATGCATGATTTTTGAGAAATCCACACATAATTCTTGACAAGTTGATCCGAATATAATGTCATCAACATAGATTTAGACTATGATAATATGTGAATCTTTCTTCTTAGTGAAGAGAGTATTATCAACTAAGCCCATGGTATACTTATGGTCAACTAGGAAGGTTTTAAGTCGATCATACCATGCTTTTGGAGCTTGCTTAAGTCCGTAAAGAGCCTTTTTAAGTTTGTAAACATGATTTGGCTTTTCAAAATCGATGAAGCCTGGTGGTTGAGCAACATACACTTCTTCATTTATGACTCCATTTAGAAATGCACTTTTGACGTCCATTTTAAAGAGTTTGAAATTATGTGCACATGCATATGCAAGTAAGATTCTAATTGACTCGAGCCTAGCAACTGGAGCAAAATTTTCATCGTAGTCAATGCCTTCTTGTTGGTTATATCTTTGTGCAACTAGCCTAGCTTTCTTTCTAGACACAATTCCATTTTCATCCATTTTATTACGAAATACCCATTTTGTTCCAATTATAGTTTGACTATTTGGTTGAGGAACTAATGTCCATACATCATTCCTAACAAATTGGTTTAACTCTTCTTGCATTGCAATTACCCAAGACTCATCTTTAATGGCTTCATTAATATTTTTAGGTTCAATGGTTGACACGAAACAAAAGTAGTTGCTTTCATTTTGAACTTTTGACCTTAGTGTTCTTTCGTTAATGTTGCCAATGACACCATCTAATGGATGACTTTTGGATTCTTTGACATTGACAAGTTCTTTGTTTAAAATTTCTTGACTTTCTATTGCTTGGCTTTCAACTAAGTCATCATCTACCAAAGGTGATGTCTTAGAGGGAGGTGTACTCTCGTCAAATGTTACGTTCAATGATTCCTCGACTCTTAAGGTTTCTTTGTTCAAAACAATGTACGCTTTACTATTTTGTGAATATCCAAGAAATACACCTTCATAAGACTTTGGGTCAAATTTGGTGAGATAATCCTTGGTGTTAAGAATGAAACATTTACTCCCAAACACTCTAAAGTATCTTAATGTAGGCTTTTTACCTTTATATAGTTCATAAGGAGTTTTATTCAAAAATGGTCTAATTAAGACTCGATTTAAAATGTACGTTGATGTGTCAACGGCATTACACCAAAACTTTTGTGGAATGTTTTGTTCATTAAGCATTGTTCTACTCATCTCTTGCAATGTCCGGTTTTTATGTTCTACTACACAATTAGATTGAGGAGTACGTGGAGCCGAAAAGTTATGAGTTATATGATGAGGCGAAAAATGGTCCGTTTTTAGGGGGTCATTTAAGCCCGAATCCAAATTTATTTGATCAAATATTGCCCTAAATCGTTCCTTTTGTGATTTTAGGTACTTGGAGAGTGAATTCTGGAAAAGAAGCCATTTTGGACGTTTTTGGAGCATAAAAGTGAAGAAAACGGCAAAGTCTCAAATTTCTATGCTGGGAACAGTGCATGAAGGCGTCAAGAGTTGTTCTTGACGGCGTCAAAGTCCCAAGAATAAAATACCGTGGTTGATGACGGCGTCACATAGGCCGTCATAAGTAGATCAAGGCCGTCCGAGGAAGTATTTGGCGGCGAGATGACGGCGTCACACCCTTGTTCTTGACGCCGTCACCCTTGTTTTCCTATATATAGTTTTCTAGTTTTTCACATTAAAAAAAAGAGAAGTTTTGGAGAAACCCTAAAGACGAATTTGGTGCAACTTTTACAGGTTTTTCAAGGGTTCTAAACCCTTGATACCTTGCATTGTAATTGAGATAAGTGTTCTTCTAATTCAATCAATATGTCTATGTGTTGGTTGTCTATATCTTGTTCTTGTCTCAATTCCATTATGCTAGGCTAGATCTCCTTTGTGTTTGCTTAGATCTAATGAAACCTAGATATTGATTATGTGTTGATTACTTGTTTATTCTTGTCTTGGATGAATGATTTTATATGTTAGGCTTAAGAAAACTGGCAGATCTCCAAATGCTAACATGCTTGAACGTCTTAAGAAACATGAACCGAGGCGTACTAGGTCTTTATTGGTTGTATTTAATGCATGAGCCACTGTTTACAATCCCTATAGTTGTGCTGGGTCATGGTGTAGGAAGAGATAAGAGCTCATAGAATTGGGGAGTTATGTATGCCACCCCATGAATGGTATTAAGGAATACAATCCGTCATCCATGCAATTATAACAAGTAATTAACGTGTAAAAGATATCTAGGGAGTAGTGAAATCTAAGTAAACACATTTTCTCCAATTACTGCTCACAACCTTAGTTTAATTTGTTTAATTTCATTTTTATTATTTTATTTTGATTGCATCGTAGTTTTGGGTTAGTTGAATAGCAACTAATTCCGCCCACTCTTCCAAAAACCGAGATTTTACTTGCTTTCATAAAAACATAAAAATACAAAAATAATCATCCCTCACCTTTAGAACTAGTAATTTAGGCTTTCTAACCCTAGCGACACTATTCCCAAGCTGAACGATCAATCCCCCGGTACTTGTCACTATACTATACTACAACGATCAGGTACACTGCCTGGTGGGGGTTGTAAGCTTCTCGAGATCCCTCGAGAGGTAAAGCCTGTTGCGATTCCCACGCATCAAGTTTTTGGCGCCGTTGCCGGGGAATAGTTATTGTCTAGGTTAGAATTTCTTTTTATTAGGTCTACTTGCTAGATTCCTTTCTAGTAAGATTTTTATTTTTATTTTTAGGTTTTCTTTAGTCTATCTTATTTCTTCGTGCCTTTGTTCGTAACTCTTTACCATCCGACATCATGGAAGGTGGTAACATCTTTGAACCCGTCATCCCACCACAACAAAACCCACCATTAGAACCCCTTAGGCCCCGAACCTTAGGAGAGTATTCCCGACCTATCCACCAAGGCTACCGAAGCACCATTGAGCTCACCGGAGCCAATGTGACCCCCTTGCGATCCGACACCATCCGGTTGGTGCAAAGCGGATGTGCATTCCATGGACTTCGTTCCGAAGATCCAAACCAACATCTTAAGGACTTTCTAAAAATCGTAGATTCCATAGACCTAGGTGTTGAAACTAGAGAGACTACCCGTTTACGCCTATTCCAATTCTCTCTACAGGATCAAGCTAGTCAATGGCTTGAGCGTTTACCCGCAGGATCCATCACCACATGGGATGATCTCACTACTCGTTTCCTTGCTCAATTTTTCCCACCGAGGAGAACTACTAAGCTTAGGAATGACATCTTGATGTTCCAACAACGTCAAAATGAATCTCTTTACGAAGCATGGACTCGTTTCAAGGACTTACTCCAAAAAGTCCCTCATCGTGGCATAGATCTTTGGCTCAAAGTCCAAATTTTTTATGACCATATCGACATCTCCACGAGGCAAGCCATTGACCAATCGGCCGGTGGTAAGCTACGTGATCTAAGTGCGGAACAATCATGGGAACTCATAGAAGATCTTGCTCTCTATGACAACGAAACTTGGAACGATCCCCGTGACTTGAACAAAACGGTTAAGGCAATATCTTTGCCTTCGAACAACTCTAGCACTCCCGACCGTAGGATCATGGAACTTGAGGACCAAGTCAAGTTTCTCATGAAATCTTACGATGCTCCTAAGCCTTCAAGCCAAGTGAACAAAATCACTTCTTCATGCGAATTATGTAGTGGTCCCCATGACACTCGTGATTGTATGGAACTCCCCGGAACAGCTTTTGCGGACTACGCATCCACGCGTACCGACGAAGCGGGAGATAAGTGGTACACTTTCAAGCCCGAGCCAAACCCTTACGGTGATTCATACAACCCCTCATGGAAAAATCACCCAAACCTTAGGTGGAAACAAAATCAACCCAATTCTTCCAATCCGCCTAATCGTTACCAACCAAACGGTCCACCATCCAACCGTACTTTCAACAACAATCCTTCTAACAACTATGGTAGTACCGACAATCTTGAAGTATTGATGTCAAAGTTCATGGCATCTCAAGAAGCTCGCATATCTAAGTTTGAAGCCGATTTCAAACAAAAGCAAAGCCAGATGACCACTAGAATTGATGCATTGTTAAAAGCTCTCAATGACCGAGAAATGGGAGCACTCCCAAGCGACACGGTCAAGAATCCGAAACTAACCGTTAATTCCATATCCTCAGTTTCGTCACCCACTTCGTGTCCACAATACTACTCGGTTAAATCAACGAGCACGTGTTTCAAACAAAACCAAGTTCCCCAAAAGGACCAATCAAATAAAACACCCACTATAGAGCCGGTCAAAAGCATGGTTGAAACACCTCTTACGCAAGACCTTGATGATGAACTCAAAGAACTTCACCTTGAACGCCCCGTCATTGATGTCTTAGCGCGTGCTCCTTACTATAGTGCCCTCCTAGAAAAATATGAGAAGTATAAGCTAGGTAAAAATGGGACCGCCTTCGTTCAAAACAAGTTGCCTAAAAAGCTTGATGATCCGGGTATATTTGTTTTGCCTTGTAAGATAGGAAGATCCGAAGCTTCCGACACACTAGCCGACTTAGGGTCAAGCCTCAACTTGATTCCCTTGTCCTTGTTCACCGCTCTTAAGCTAGGAAAGTTAGAGGAAACGGAGGTATTAATAGGGTTAGCGGATGGGAGTATTGCCCATCCGGTTGGAATGATTAAGGATGTAGTTGTTCACGTAGGAAAGTTAACTATATTAGCGGATTTTCACGTCCTAGACATGGTTAGTGACACTACATGCCCATTATTGGTAGGAAGAGGATTTTTAGCAACCGCTAGCGCCATGATAGATTGTAAGGAGTCTAAGATAGCGGTAGGTGAAGGTGATACTTGGTCGGTGTACGATGTAAAGAAGCATAGTTATGATTATGATGATGAACCAACACCGCATTGGGTAGAGATGAATAGGAGACCGTCTAGATATGGACCTTGGATAGAAAGGAACTTTATAGGACCTCAATGCCCATTCTATCTAGAAAAAGACTTTGTTGGAAAGACACATTCGGTAGAACAACTCATAGCTAGAGATGAAGAGCTAGACCCCTTTGAGGACCCCTTAGTCTTTAGGAAGATGATTGAGTTATTAAGCGTAATGCCCATCAACATAGAAAGGAATAAATGGAAAAGAGAGGGAGATAAGTGTAAATGGAGGTGGGACAAGCCACCTAAAGAAGGTGACGGGTCATGGCATATTAGAATGACTTTGTATGATCCGGATGAAGAAAAGTTTGAAAGGTCATACCACACTAAGGAAACCGATAGGAAGTTGAAACCTAAGTTTGATCCCAAAGATGTCCTCAATAAGGAACTCACCCGTATCACGTAGTAACCCATACCCTTGAGTCTAGCTACAAGACTCGTAAATAAAGAAAAGCGCTTCTTGGGAGGCAACCCATGTTTTGTGTGATTTTAATTGTTTGTTTGTTATTTTCTTCCGTATGCATGTTTTATTTTTATTGTTGGTTGATCATGTTTCTCAATTAAAATGTGGAAATACTTTACTATGTTGTTTGGCCTAGTCTTAACTCCAACCTAAAAGTATTTTTGCAAAAGATAAGTGTAAGGGGAAACCCCAAATATGTTTTTAAGAAACAAACTGATCATGATTCTCCACAATATTAAATGAACATGTATATTCGTATTTGTTAGAGTCAAATGCTTGTATTGAGTCATAATGAAGTTTTGCAGGATTTTCCAGGAAGTAGGACCAAGTTTTTCCAGAAATTTTCCGGAAACTTAACATAAGAATTTCTGCAGGTCCATTCTGACGGCGTCAGAGGATTACTCTTGACGGCGTCAGGAGTTAAAATCTGGAAATTTTACCGGTTTTGTTTTTCTAACGGAGTCTTATGGTTTTTGTGAATTATTAAGTTTTATAATCTCCGGGAAATCTACAAACTTCATTCCACAAGCATTATATCTTATCTTGTTTTCTAGGATTTAGTAACTTATATAGGATGCCGCCAATTTTACGCGAAGTTGTCTTGTCTATTGTTGTCAGGATTTACAGGTTATGTATGACAAGGAGATGATTTATATTCTGGAAGGGAAGCTTTGATTGTTCGTTTTCTTGGAGGAAGATCTAACCTGGCCAACCTATAATCCATACCGAGCGAATCAGGGGAGTATTTGATTTCATTCTCTTTACTTTTTCACTTTTACATTCTTTACTTGAACATTGGGGACAATGTTCATCTTAAGTGTAAGGGGAGGGTAAAAAGATGATACCTTACATATGCACTTTCGCTTGAGTTTGTCTTGTTTAATAGTAGATGTGCAATAAAACTATTAGAAATACTTGTTAGTGTAATTTTAGCGCCAAATTTAAATTTTTTACAACATTTAGGAGTGAAACTTTAGCCATAGCAAGCGTCTCATGGATAGGAGATTGTATGACTAGCACATAACCGTATATTCAGAAAAATTTTCCACCCAAAATTGTGAGGTTCGCCTTTAGATTTGATAGGAAAAGCATTTACTATTAGTGCTTATGAGTGTACCGGTAGCATTTAGATTCTAGAACTTGCGTTAGTGATGCATCCCGAGACCGCTAGTGAGACTACGTTCGTGTGGTAGGATTTACTACATGATAAGAGGCATTAGGATCACCCTTGTGTTAAACCCGTATCATAATTACTTGACCATTTAAGTCATATTACTTGACTACTTAAGTCAACTAATTTTTCCCACACCCTTAGCGTTGTACTCATTTTTAGTACACGATACCCCTAGTACACCCCTCCGAGCCTATCTTTTCGTTTCTAACTTTAAGCATCTTACTTAAAGGAAGAATTTGTTACACCCCACTTAAATGTACACCCAAATCGCCTTAGCCTTCCGTGTATGCGCTCATTTTTAGTGCATTATTGTTATTTGTTAAACCCTAAGTTAACTTTCTAATTAATTACATGGTTGCTAAGTCGAGTCATATCCTTGTACATATTGTTTTGGGACGATTGGGACTCATGGGTAAGTACTTATTTTATGGAGTAATGGGGAAGAACATCATTTATTACCCCCATATATACGTTAATCTTAAAAGTGCTCCAAGTGTTTTGATTTTCTTAATTCGAGTCATTAGATTAGTTTAATGTAAAGTATGTAAAAATTCAAGTGTAAGGGGAATTTTCATCCCCTATGATGTATTATTTTGGATGGTAGGGTAAGAGTGTATGCAAAAAAAAAAAAAAAAAAAAAAAAAAAAAAAAAAAAAATCAAGAAAAAGAAAAAAAAAAAAAAAAAAAAAAATCAAGAAAAAGAAAAAAAAAAAAAAAAAAAAAAAGGAAAAAAGAGAAAAAACATACGGACTACCATCCCGTTTTTATTCTATGTTTATTTTATGTTTTTGTTATTTTTCATTTATTAGCTTAAGTCGAGTCTAGTCTTGGCTTAGCAACGCCACATTGTTCATGTAATTAACCAAGATTGTTAACTCGCCACCAGTAAAACTTCCTTTATCCAACAAAACCGTGTAATTCATATCCCTATACCTAACGTTACAACCCTTTAAAAGACCTCTTTGATAGTTTATCCTAGGTGCTTACGCCATGTGGTGGAGGTTTGATCCTTTCCCAAGCCTATGGTAATCTATTTTGCTATGACAGGTAGTGAGAGATATCTTCCATTTCCATAATGTTATATTACTTTATTACACCCGAGAGATGTGAGTATCTAAACACTATTTGTGAGGTGCTAGTGTATGACCTCCGTGCTTGTCTATTGGTCTTTAGTGGAACGATTATTTGTTGTAATTACTTTTATATTAGTGTTAAATGACCCCTAACTTGTCTTTTGAGTTGAATAAAAGCGCATTTGCTTGAGGACAAGCAAATCTCAAGTGTAAGGGTATATGATGAGGCGAAAAATGGTCCGTTTTTAGGGGGTCATTTAAGCCCGAATCCGAAATTATTTGATCAAATATTGCCCTAAATCGTTCCTTTTGTGATTTTAGGTACTTGGAGAGTGAATTCTGGAAAAGAAGCCATTTTGGACGTTTTTGGAGCATAAAAGTGAAGAAAACGGCAAAGTCTCAAATTTCTATGCTGGGAACAGTGCATGAAGGCGTCAAGAGTTGTTCTTGACGGCGTCAAAGTCCCAAGAATAAAATACCGTGGTTGATGACGGCGTCACATAGGCCGTCATAAGTAGATCAAGGCCGTCCGAGGAAGTATTTGGCGGCGAGATGACGGCGTCACACCCTTGTTCTTGACGCCGTCACCCTTGTTTTCCTATATATAGTTTTCTAGTTTTTCACATTAAAAAAAGAGAAGTTTTGGAGAAACCCTAAAGACGAATTTGGTGCAACTTTTACAGGTTTTTCAAGGGTTCCAAACCCTTGATACCTTGCATTGTAATTGAGATAAGTGTTCTTCTAATTCAATCAATATGTCTATGTGTTGGTTGTCTATATCTTGTTCTTGTCTCAATTCCATTATGCTAGGCTAGATCTCCTTTGTGTTTGCTTAGATCTAATGAAACCTAGATATTGATTATGTGTTGATTACTTGTTTATTCTTGTCTTGGATGAATGATTTTATATGTTAGGCTTAAGAAAACTGGCAGATCTCCAAATGGTAACATGCTTAAACGTCTTAAGAAACATGAACCGAGGCGTACTAGGTCTTTATTGGTTGTATTTAATGCATGAGCCACTGTTTACAATCCCTATAGTTGTGCTGGGTCATGGTGTAGGAGGAGATAAGAGCTCATAGAATTGGGGAGTTATGTATGCCACCCCATGAATGGTATTAAGGAATACAATCCGTCATCCATGCAATTATAACAAGTAATTAACGTGTAAAAGATATCTAGGGAGTAGTGAAATCTAAGTAAACACATTTTCTCCAATTACTGCTCACAACCTTAGTTTAATTAGTTTAATTTCATTTTTATTATTTTATTTTGATTGCATCTTAGTTTTGGGTTAGTTGAATAGCAACTAATTCCGCCCACTCTTCCAAAAACCGAGATTTTACTTGCTTTCATAAAAACATAAAAATACAAAAATAATCATCCCTCACCTTTAGAACTAGTAATTTAGGCTTTCTAACCCTAGCGACACTATTCCCAAGCTGAACGATCAATCCCCCGATACTTGTCACTATACTATACTACAACGATCAGGTACACTGCCTGGTGGGGGTTGTAAGCTTCTCGAGATCCCTCGAGAGGTAAAGCCTGTTGCGATTCCCACGCGTCATTATACCATTAATATCACAAAAGTTTCCAAATTGAAATTCATTATCAAATTCACGACCGTGATCCGTTCTAATAGACACAATATTAGACCCTACTTGATTTTGAATTTTCTTACTTAGAATCTCAAATTTATCAAAAGCTTCATTTTTACTTTTCAAAAAATTTGTCCAAGTATATCTTGAGTAATCATCAACTATAACCAAAGTGTAGAAGTTACCTCCATAACTTTGTATAGCGGATGGACCAAATAAATCCATATGCAAAATTTCTAGACACCTAGATGTAGAAACCAAGTTTTTAGCCTTATGGCTACTATGGACTTGTTTACCGACTTTGCAAGCATCACAAAAGTGTTGGTCGTATTTCAACTTAGGTAGGTTTCGAACTAAGTCTTTAGAGGAGAGGTTTTGGATTAGTCTCATGTTAGCGTGTCCTAAACGTCTATGCCATAAAGTTGAAGATTCATCTAATGAGGTAAGACAAAGTTTGTCTCTAGATGTTGGATCCATCTTCATGACATATACGTTGTTCTTAAGGACACCTTTGGCTATGGTTATACCATCTTTAAGTATTTTACTACCATTTTCACTAAAAAGGACATTATACTTATTACGACAAAGTTGACTAATACTAAGGAGATTAAAACCTAAGTTATCAACATGAGCTACATCATCTATAAAAAGGGAGTCATGAGAGATTGTACCTTTTTCGATGATTTTGCTCTTAGCTTTACTACCAAACGTAACATTACCTCCGTCACATTTGTGATAAGAAGTGAAGAGGCTTTTGTTACCCGTCATGTGCCTTGAACAACGTCTATCTTAAATCCATTCATCCGGTTCCAAACAAACTTTGAGGCACACCTATTTTATGAAAAACACTCAAACATTTGGTCCCTAATTTCTCATGGGTCCATTTTGGTTAACCATACCATTAACTTGTTCCAAGTATGAAAATAGAGCATAAGGGTTCCATGACATGTAATTTGGAGTTTGGTAATGTCTAGGAGTGTTTTGGTTCCAAACATGTTGGTAGTTTGGTCAAGCGTTGAAGTTGCTCTTTGGAAAGGGGCGTTTGGGAATTGGAGTCTTAGGTCTTGGTTAAGTAGTCTTAGCTCTAAATTCATTTTTACTAAGTCCTACTCCAGTTTTAAACACATGTTTTGTTCCATTTTTATACGTAACTTTAAAAAATTTTGAACGATCCGATGTGGATGGAGTTACTGCTGCAGCAGGCCTGGCGGAACCTTCGGGTCCAACGGGCGAAACCCTGTATTGGATCCGTCTGTTTCGCGGGCTGCTGTAGCAGTTTTGTTTGTTTCTTGTGCAATCTTTTCTTGTTTCGTTTGACCCTTTGAAGTTACTATTTTCATGAATCCTAGTCCTCATTTGAGTTGTGAGCCATGAGAGCAATATCATCATTCTTTGGCTCATCGTCATCTCCTTCATATCATCACGATCTTTTTGGAAAGTTTTCTTGTCTCCTTAGGTTGCCTTACAAACTTTCCTCTTCTACGAAAGAACTTTTTGAAGTCTCTAACGGCCATAGCATATTCCTCATCATCACTATCCGAAGTAGATTCTTCATCATCACTTGATTGGACTCTAGCTTTCAAGGCAATGGACTTAACTTTTTCTTTCTTGCCTCTAACTAGTTCCGAATCTTTTTCCATTACCATTTCATGAACTTTGAGGTTTCCAATTAGCTCATCAAGTGACATGCTTGAAAGATCTTTGGATTCTTCAATTTCCGTCACTTTTGCTCTCCACTTCAAATGGAGTGCTCTAAGAAATTTCCTGACAAAGTTCTTACTACAAAAAGATTCATCAAGTGCTTTAAGTGAAGTAATAATAGTGTTAAACCTAGCAAAAGCATTATCAATAATCTCATCTTCGGAAATAACAAATTGTTCATATTGTTGAACAAGAAGATCAATTTTGTTATCTTTAACTTGTGAGTTTCCTTGATGAGTGACAATTAAAGATTGCCAAATATCTTTGGCGGTTTTACACAAAAAGACTCTTTCATATTCTTTCTTAGGCAAAGCGTTGTAAAGCATCATTTTAGTTTCATTATTTTTACCAATCAATTTCTTTTGATCATCATCTTTAATGTTAGTAACTGCGTTATCACCATCAATGATTATATACCATAAATCTATATCTTTAGATTTCACGTAAGTTTCAAAACGGTTTTTCCAATATATAAAACCATTTGCTTCAAAGAGTGGTGGTCTTTGCATAGATTGCCCTTCTTTGTAATTTTCAAAATCCATGGATCGTTTCAAGTTTTAAAACACAATATATTTTAAAAGCTTGAGTAACGTAGCTCTTGATGCCAATTGTGGAAAACTAGAAGGGGGGTTGAATAGTTTACCGTTTAAAATCTTTTTAACTTGTTTAGTTAGCTTTGAAACTTTTCGTTTGATCAAAGATATATACACAAACACAATATATAACATGCAAGTAAATGAAAGAAACGATCAAACCACAACACGAGTATTTATCATGGTTCGGCTACAAGGACTCTTTTTCCTTGCCCTATGTCCACGCCCTGAGTATCCAACTCGAGAGTTTCTTTCACTAGTCAACAAGCTCCTTTCACCGGCGGAGAAAACCTTACACGTCGCTTATACTTTTACCGACACAAAGCTAGATGTCGAGTTCTTTACCAAGGGTACAACCACTCCCGTTAGTTCTTTTACAAGGGTATAACTACTCCCAATACACTTTGTATTTTGAGGACTAAAATACTAACCGATCACTACTGAAAATACACAATCAAATGAAGTGTAAACTACACAAGTCTACACAATGCTAAGCTAACAAGTCTTGCAACGTTGTGTTGAATACTTGTTACTTTTAATGAGCTCGTGAATCTCTTTGCTACAAAAAGAAACTTCACATATGAAATGTTAAAGGGTTAGATGAAAGAATGAATGTGTGTGTGTAAAATATGATGTAGAGTGATAAGCCAAAAATCAACTTATGGCTTGGTATTTATAGCAAAGCCTTCTGCAGGCCTGGCGGATACGGCGGAACCCTCAGATGGGTTCCGCCCGTGTACCCCCAGGGTTCCACCGGGCTTGCAGTTGGTTTTGCAATAAATCTTGCAAACCAAACAAAGTCACATCTCATTACACCTTGCAAACCAAACAATGTCACATCTCATAATATCTAGTCAAACACTAAACTTGCAAGCAACCACATAGTAAGTCAAACACATTTCTTTCCATAAATGTATATTGACAAAACTTGCCATAAATGTGATGTGACAATTCTATTTTAAGAAATAAAAAGTGTTTTGTTTTATGAAATGTAAAGTGTAGCAAAAGTCTAGTTTATGCAAGTCTTTAAAACTAAGATTATGTTTTACTTAGAAACTAAAGTTTACATTTTGTCGTTAACAAAACTTAGCGAAGATCGTAAAATATAAATAACATTTTTAGGCGATATTTGTATTAACAGTTACTACTCGAAGATGACTTTCAGACTCTCATTTGGATGATGAACTCGAAATAATTTCCAAAGATCATCCAACACATTGAACAAGTCATCTAGAGTCTGTTGATCAAAGCACAAAGATCACGGCATTGAAGAATCAAAAGGCTACGAGCTACACAGATATCTTCAAAGATTAGAATGCTATGATTCAATATATATTTTCTGGGGTGACCTCCCTTAAGGGGAGATTGTTAGGAATACGTTTATTCATATGAAAGACTCGGTCACCCCGAGCATTGTTTAGCATTGTGTAGCTCATAGTATTTATCGTAGTAGTTAGTAATAGTAGTTAATATATGTAAATAGTATTCGTAGAGTTGGTCGGGTCTTTACCCACTGTCAACTCACTCTACAGCTCGTTTCATGGAGCACAAGTAGTTGTAGTATATATACCCTCTCCCACCCAAGGGAGAGGGTTGGACCTTTCACACACTTAATCTAATATCTTTTTCTTTCTCTCACTAAAGGCTCCCATTCTCTCTCTTTCTCTCTCTATAATTCTTACTATTTGATCCATAATAACAATAACCATACATGTTAATCATTATGAGTATCCTACACTTTTTAATCCTAGAGAACACTATTCTTGAGTTGAACAATCAATCCCCTGATACTTGTCACTATACTATACTACAACGGACAGGTACACTGCCTGGTGGGGATTGCAAGCTTCTCAAGATTCCTTGAGAGGTAAAACCTTTTGCGAGGGTGCAATTCCACGCATCAAGTTTTTGGCGCCGCAGCCCGGGGAATAGTTATTGTCTAGGTTACAATTTCTTTTTATTAGATCTACTTTCTAGATTCCTTTCTAGTAAGATTTTTATTTAATTTTTATAGGTTTCTTTAGTCTTTCTTATTTCTTCGTTTCTTTGTTCGTAACTTTTAGCATCCGCCATCATGGAAGGTGGTAATCTCTTTGATCCCATCAACCCACCACAACAAAACCACCCACAAAACCCACCACTACCAAACCAACCTCCTAGACCCCGAACTTTTGGAGAGTATTCCCGTCCTAGCCACCAAGGCTATCGAAACACCATTGAGCTCACTCAAGGAGCCAATGTGTCTCCCTTGCGATCCGACACCATCCGGTTGGTGCAAAGCGGATGTGCATTCCATGGACTTCGTTTTGAAGATCCTAATCAACATCTCAAGGATTTCCTTAAAATCGTTGATTCCATAGACCTTGATGTTGTGACTCGAGAGATGACCCGATTGCGTCTCTTCTAATTCTCTCTACATGACCAAGCTAGTCAATGGCTTGAGCGTTTACCCGCGGGATCCATCACCTCTTGGGATGATCTCACTACTCGTTTCCTTACTCAATTTTTCCCACCGGGGAGAACTACTAAGCTTAGAAATGATATCTTGATGTTCCAACAACGTCAAGGTGAAACTCTCTATGAAGCATGGACTCGTTTCAAGGACTTACTCCAAAAAGTCCCACATCATGGCATAGATCTTTGGCTCCACAAGGCGAGCCATTGACCAATTGGCCAGTGGCAAGCTTCGTGATCTAAGTGCGGAAGAATCATGGGAACTCATAGAAGATCTTGCTCTCTATGACAACAAAAGTTCGAATGATCCCCGTGATTTGAACAAAACGGTAAAGGCAATTTCTTTGCCTTCGAAAAATTAATGCACTCCCGACCGTAGGATCATGGAACTTGAAGACCAAGTCAAGTTTCTCATTAAATCCTACGAAGCTCCTAAACCTTCAAGCCAAGTGAACAAAATCACTTCTTCATGCGAATTATGTAGTGGTCCCTATGACACTCATGATTGCGTGGAACTCCCCGAATAAGCTTTTGCGGATTACGCATCCTCGCGTACTGACGGAGCGGGAGACAAGTGGTACACTTTCAAACCCGAGCAAAACCGTTACGGTGATTCATACAACCCCTCTTGGAAAAATCACCCGAACCTTAGGTGGAAGCAAAACCAAAACATGCCCCAAAATAATTCTTCCATCCCACCTAATCGTTACCAACCAAACGGTCCAACCTCTAACCGTACTTTCAACAACAATCCTTCCAACAACTATGGTAGTACAAATAACTTTGAAGGATTGATGTCCAAATTTATGGCATCTCAAGAGACTCGTTTAGCAAAGTTTGAAGCCAATTTCAAACAAAAGAAAAGTGAGATGACTAATAAGATTGACACATTGTTGAAAGTTCTCAATGACTGAGAAATGGGAGCACTCCCAAGTAACACGATCAAGAATCCGAAACTAAACGTTAAGGCTATATCATCTGTTTCGTCTCTTACTTCTTGCCCACAATATTATTCGGTCAATGCCATGAGCACATGTTTCAAACAAACCCAAATCTTTCAAAAGAACCAATTGAATGTAACACCCAACATCAATTCGGTCAATAGCATAGTCGAAACACTTCCTACACAAGACCTCGGCGAAGAATTCAAGGAACTTCACCTTGAGCGTCCCGTCATTGATGTCTTAGCCCGTGCTCCCTACTACAATGCCCTTCTAGAAAAATATGAAGAGAAACTTAAGTTGGGTAAGAATGGGACCGCCTTCGTTCAAAACAAGTTGCCTAAGAAATTAGATGATCCGGGCATATTTGTGTTACCTTTTAAGATCGGAAATTCTGAGGCTTTTGACACACTAGCCGATCTTGGGTCAAGCGTAAATTTGCTTCCATTATCTCTATACACCACTCTTAAGCCAGTAAAGTTAGATGAAACAGAGGTAATCATAGGACTCGCAGATGGAAGTGTAGCATATCCGGTTGGGGTAGTGAAGGACGTGTTAGTGCATATAGGAAAATTGACAATGTTAGCCGACTTCCACATCCTTGATATGGTTAGTGACACTACATGCCCGTTATTAATCGAAAGAGGATTCTTAGCTACCACAAGTGCGATGATTGATTGTAAGGAGTCTAGGATAGCGGTAGGAGAAGGAGAAACTTGGTCGGTCTATGATGTTAAGAAACATGCCTATGATACCAATGAGGAACCAATACCACATTGGGTAGATGTGAATAGGAGACCATCTAGGTATGGACCTTAGGTTAACGGAGATTTCATAGGACCTCAACGCCCATTTTATTTAGAAGATGAGTTTATAAACAAAACACATTCGGTGGAACAACTCATAGCTAGGGATGAAGAACTAAACCCTTTTGAGGATCCCTTAGTCTTTAGAAAAATGATTGAATTCCTAGGAGTGATGCCTATCAATTTAGGAATGAACAAGTGGAAAAGGGAAGGGGATAAGTGTAAATGGAATTGGGACAAGCCACCTAAGGAAGGTGACGGATCATGGCATATGAAGATGATTCTATATGATCCGGGATGGAGAAAAGTTTGAGAAGTCATACCGTACCAAGAAAACCGATAGGAAATTGAAACCTAAGTTTGATCCCAAGGATGTCCTCGACGAGGAGCTCACACGTATAGGATAGCCCATGCCTTTGAGTCTAGCTACAAGACTCGTAAATAAATAAAAGTTCTTCTTGGGAAGCAACCCATGTTTTATTTGTTTTGTTTGTTTGATTTTATTTGTTTCCGTATGCGTGTTTTATTTTTATTTTTTGTGGATCATGATTCAAAGTAAATTGTGAAAATGCTTTATTTTGTTTTTAACTTCGTCTTAATTACATATAAAGGTATTTTGCAAAAGCTAAGTGTAAGGGGAAACCCAAATTTGTTTATAAGAACGAAATTGGACATGAACCACAACAATATTTAATGAACATGTATATTAGTAATTGTTTGAGTCAAATGCTTGTATCGAGTCATAATGATGTTTTGCAGGATTTTCCAGGAAGTAAGGCATAAGTTTTTCTAGAAATTTTCCGGAAACTTAACATGAGATTTTTGCAGGAACATTCTGACGGCGTCAGGAGTTAAAACCTGATGGCGTCTGGTACTAAAATTCTGAAAAATTTTGCGAGTTTTGTTTATACCGGAGTCTTAAAGTTTTTGTTGATTCTTTAGTTTTATAAACTCCAGGAAATCTGCAAACATTCATTCCACAAGCATTATATCTTAATTTGTTTTCTAGGATTTTTTAGTATATATAGATTTCCGCCAATTTTACGCGAGTGATGCGTGGGAATCGCAACAGGCTTTACCTCTCGAGGGATCTCGAGAAGCTTACAACCCCCACCAGGCAGTGTACCTGATCGTTGTAGTATAGTATAGTGACAAGTACCGGGGGATTGATCGTTCAGCTTAGGAATAGTGTCGCTAGGATTAGAAAGCCTAAATCCTAGTTCTAAAGGTGAGGGATGATTATTTTTGTATTTTTATATTTTATGGAAAGCAATTAAAATCTCGGGTTTGAAGGATTTGGGCGGAATTAGTTGCTAATCAACTAACCCAATACTAAGATGCAATCAAAATAAAATACTAAAAATGAAAATAAGCTAAATTATACTAAAGTTGTGAGCAGTAATTGGAGAAAATGTGTTTACTTAGATTTCACTACTCCCTAGACATCTTTTACACGTTAATTACTTGTTATAATTGCATGGATGACGGATCGTATTCCTTAATATCATTCATGGGGTGGCACACATAACTCCCCAATTCTATGAGCTCTTATCTCCTCTTACACCATGCCCAGCACAACTATAGGGATTGTAAACAGTGGCTCATGCATTAAATACAACCAATAAAGACCTAGTGCGCCTCGGTTCATGTTTCTTAAGACGTTCAAGCATGTTACCAAGTGGAGATCTGCCAGTTTTCTTAAGCCTAACATATAAATCACTCATCCAAGACAAAGATAAACAAGTAATCAACACATAATTAACATCTAGGTTTCATTAGATCTAAGCAAACACAAGATAGATCTAGCCTAGCATAATGGAATTAAGATAAGAACATGATATAGACAACCAACACATAGACATATTGATTGAATTAGAAGAACACTTATCTCAATTACAATGCAAGGTATCAAGGGTTTGGAACCCTTGAAAAACCTGTAAAAGTTGCACCAAAATCGTACTTAGGGTTTCTCCAAAACTTTTCTCTTTAATGTGTGAAAATTAGAAAACTATATATAGAAAAATAGGTTTGACGGCGTCAAGAATAAACTTGTGACGCCGTCACCTCGCCGCCAAAACTCTCCTCAGACTGCCTAGATCTACTTCTGACGCCGTCAAGACTTATACACTTCCAGGCCGTCATGACTCTTTTACTCTTGACGCCCTTCCAACGTGACGCCGTCAAATCTGTTCTGGGTCGTCATGAAAATTCATGAAATTTGCTCTTGACGCCGTCAAGGTTTTGCTCTTGACGCCGTCACCTACTGTTCCCAGCATGGAAAATTAAGACTTTGGCGTTTTCTTCACTTTTATGCTCCAAAAACGTCCGAATTGCTTCCTTTTCCAGATTTCTCTCCCAAAGTACCTAAAATCACAAAAGGAACGATTTAGGGCAATATTTGATCAAATAAATTCGGATTCGGGCTTAAATGACCCCCTAAAAACGGATCATTTTTCGCCTCATCAGCGAGGTTTGCCTTGATTGTTTTCTAAGGTTTAACAGGTTACATTGGACAAGAGGATGATTTATATTTTTGGAGGGAAGCTTTCAAAGTTCATTTTCTTGGAAGAAGATCTAACCTTGTTGACACACTATCCACATCGAACGAATCAGGGGAGTATTTGTTTTCATTCTTTTACCTTATTTTCTTTTACATCTTTTTATTCAACATTGGGGACAATGTTCAGCTTAAGTGTAAGGGAGGGTAAATGATGATACTTTTGAGAATACAATTATGCTTGAGTTTGTTTGTTCAATAGTAAGTGAGTAATAAAACTAAGAGAAATACTTGTTAGGGCAATTTTAGTGCCAAATTTAAAATTTTTTACAACATTTAGGAGTGAAGCTTTAGCCTTAATGAGCGTCTCATGGATAGGAGTTGTAGAACTAGCACAAAAACCGTACCACTCAGAAAAATTTTCCACCCAAATATGTTAGGTTCGCCTTTAGATTTGTCAGGAAAAGCATTCATTAATAGTGCTTATGAGTGTACAAGTAGTATTTAGATTCTAGAACTTGCGTTAGTGATGCATCCCGAGACTGCTAGTGAGACTACATTCGTGTAGTATGATTTACTACATGATAAGAGGCATTAGGATCACCCTTGTGTTAAACTCGTATCATGATTACTTGACCATTTAAGTCAATTACCTTGACTAGTAAAGTCAATTAATTTTCCCACACCTTTGCGTTGTACTCATTTTTAGTACACGATACCCCTAGTACACCCCTCCGAGCCTATCTTTTCATTTCTAACTTTAAGCATTTTACTTAAAGGAAAATTTTGTTAACAATCCACCCCAAATGTGCAACCAAATCGCCTTAGCCTTCCGTGTATGCACTCATCTTTAGTGCATGATTGTTATTTATTTAAACCCTTAGTTAATTATCTAACTTGTTACATGGTTTCTAAGTCGAGTCATATCTTGTACATATTGTTTTGGGACGATTGGGACTCATGGGTAAAGTACATATGTGCGTTAATCTTAAAAAGTACTCCAAGTATTTTGATTATTTTGATTCGAGTCATTAGAATAGTTGATTGTAAAGTATGTAAAAGTTTAAGTGTAAGGGGAATGCAAATTTCCTATGATGTATTATTTTGGATGGTAGGGAAAGAGTGTATGCAAAAAAAAAAAAAAAAAAAAAAAAAAAAAAGTTTAGAAAAAAATAGAAAAAGAAAAAGGAAAAAAAAACATACGGACTACCATCCCGTTTCATTCTATGTTTGTTTTATGTTTTTATTATTTTTGATTTATCAGCTTAAGTCGAGTCGAGCCTTGGCTTAGCAACGCCATGCTATACATGTAATTAACCAAGATGATTAACTCGCCACCAGTACATATTGCCTTTATCCAACAAAATCGTGTTTACCATATCCCTACACCTCATGTTATAACCCTTTAAAATACCTCTTTGATAGTTTATCTTAGGTGCTTACGCCAAGTGGTGGAGGTTTGATCCTTTCCCAAGCCTATGGTAATCTATTTGCTATGACAGGTAGTGAGAGATGTTTTCCATTTCTTTATTGTAATATATACTTTATTACACCCGAGAGATGTGAGTATCTAAACACTATTTGTGAGGTGCTAGTGTATAACCTCCGTGCTTGTTTTTGGTTTTAAGTGGAACGATTATTTGTTGTAATTACTTTTATCTTAGTGTTAAATGACCCCTAACTTGTATTTTGATTAGAATAAAAGTGCATTTGCTTGAGGACAAGCAAATCTCAAGTGTAAGGGTATTTGATAAGGAGAAAAGTGTACCGCTTTTGGGGGGTCATTTAAGCCCGAATTCGTAATTATTTGATCAATTATTGCTCTAAATCGTTCCTTTTGTCATTTTAGGTACTTTTGAGCGAAAAAGTGAAGAAAACGACAAAGTCTCAAAATCCTTGATGGGAACAGTACCTGACGGCGTCAAGGCAATGCAAGTGACGGCGTCAAGAGTGGCAAAAGAGGTGGATGTTGAAAATACACTTTTCAAGGCAATTTGGCCTGACGGCGTCACCAAGACCGTCAGGGTCAAAACACATGTGACGGCCCATAGTAAATTTACACATGACGGCGTCAGAAGTGGATCTAGGCAATACGAATTTTATCTTGGCGGCGAGTTGACGGCGTCACAAGCTAAAACGTGACGCCGTCAAGGTGTAAAATCTATATATAGGTTTCTAATTTTCATTCATAAAGTGTGGAACTTTTGGAGAGCTTCTTTGTGAATACCCTAGACGAATTTTCTGTAATAATAAGGGTTTCAACCTTTTTCCATCCATGTTCAATTGAATATAAGTTTTCCAATAATCATACGATATGTCTATGTGTTGTGTGATTCTATCTTATGATTTTCTTCTTTTTAATATGCTAGGCTAGGTTTTTATTGTGTTCGCTTAGATGTAATAAAACCTAGATGTTGATTATTGGTTGATGGTTTGTTTATAGTTGTTGTGGATGATTGTATTCGATGTTAGGCTTAAGAAAACCGGCAGACTTCCAATTGGTAACTTGCTTGAACGTCTTAAGAAACATGATCGGAGGTGTACTACGATTTATGGTTGTATTTAATGCATAAGTGAATTCTAGTGATCCCATGTTAGGAGCTTTTAGTCGGCTCGACATAGGAGTGAAGTAGGAGCTTATAGAGTTAAGGAATTTTGTACACGGCCCTACGACTAGTATTAAGGAATATAACCCGTCATCCATGCAATTGTAACAAGCTAATCAACCGGTAAAAGATATCTAAGGAGTAATGAAATCTAAGTAAACACATTTTCTCTTATTATTGTTTACACCACAAATTAGATTTAGTTTATTTTATTTTATTTTGATTGCATCTTTAGTTAATTGGGTTAGTTGACTAGGAAGTAATTCCGCCCACTCCTTCAAAACCTGAGATTTTACTTGCTTTCTTAAAAATATAAAAATACAAAAAGAATCATCCCTCACATTTAGACCTAGTTTAGTATACTTTTTAATTCTAGCGAACACTATTCCTGAGTTGAACGATCAATCCCCCGGTACTTGTCACTATACTATACTACAACGAACAGGTACACTGCCTGGTGGGGATTGCAAGCTTCTCAAGATCCCTTGAGAGGTAAAACCTATTGCGAGGGTGCAATTCCACGCATCATAAACACGTTTATCTCCATATAAGGTTTTTCTCACTTTCTTGTTATTTTATTTTTATTGCATTTGTAGTTATTTGGGTTAGTTGACTAGCAACGAATTCCGCCCACTCTTCCAATACCCGAGATTTTTACTTGTTTTCCATAAAACATAAAAATACAAAAAGAATCATCCCTCACCTCTAGACCTAATTAGATTAAGTTTCAATCCTAACGAACACTATTCCCCAAATAGAACGATCAATCCACCGGTACTTGCCACTACACTATACTACATCGGTCAGGTACACTGCCTGGTGGGGATTGCAAGCTTCTCGAGATCCCTCGAGAGGTAAAACCTTTTGCAAGGTTGCAAAACCACGCATCATCCACAGCTGGAGGCACAAAGATTATGACAATGAAGAATCAGAGGCTACGGGCTACAAAGTTATCTTCAAAGTTTAGAATGCTTTCAATGTATAATTTTCGGGGTGACCTCCCTTAGGGGGATATTGTTAGGAATACGAATATTCATATCAAAAGACTCAGTCACCCCGAGTACTGTTTAGCATTAAGTAGCTCGTAGTATTCATCCTAGTAGTATAGTAGTAGATTAATATGTAATTAGTATTCATGGAGTGAGTCGGGTCTTTACCCACTGTCAGCTCACTTCACAGCCCGTTTCATGAGGCAATATTATGTGTAACTATAAATACCCTCTCCCACCCAAGGGAGAGGGTTGGACCTTCATTTACAATCTAACATTTCTCAAGCTCGCTCTCTCTCTCTCTCTCTCTCTCTCTCTCTCTCTCTCTCTCTCTCTCTCTCTCTCTCTCTCTCTCTCTCTCTCTCTCTCTCTCTCTCTAATCTTAACACATATCAAACCTTAGCATACACACCATACGAATTCTTACATCATGAGTTAGTTACAAAAGGCCTTATTATATTTAATATGTTTTATAAAATTAATATTCAAATTATATATAAAACGGTCGATACGACTAATCTATTTAATAAACATGTTCAGGTTAGGGTTGAACTTTATAACACGGTTAACTTAACATATTAGTTTTGGGTTGAGATATTTGAACCCAACAACTCGAACCCGCCAACCCGAACACGACTCAAATTGCCACACCTATAAAAAAAAGGAGTTAAGTTGAAAATAAATATCATCTTATATCACAGTTTTACAAATTTCCAAAACCATGTATACACATATATTTTTAACAACTCAACCAATTAAACATTTTCTTGGTGCATATCCATATCTTCTTCACAAAAAAACGCATGGCAAGAAACTAGGTTTTATGTATGCATATCTATCAAGTATTGTTTGAACTCTTTGTTAAGATAGCAAACATAAATATTATTGAATTGTGTTTTGTGTTTACATAAGAAGATTGTATATGTTTTTATAATAAACATGTAGCTTATTTCATAAGCAATCACAACTCTAACTCAAGCTCACAATTAAGCTTGATCCACTAAACTAGTTATCTAGTACTCTTCCGTAGTTTGAACGAGAGGCATCTAAATAGACAAACTGAAATGAAAGTTGAAAGCCACTTCTTCTTCTCTTCTTTTTTCTTCTTTTCTTTGTTGTTCATTTGCATGTAGGTGGACTTGTATTTGACAACATAACTGAATATTGCTTCACGGTTTTCTCCATTTTTTTTTTTACGTTATTTCTTGCTTTGCCTTTAGGAGGGAGCGACAATTTGGTGGTCAACTTTTGTAGTCAATAACAATAATCTTCAACAACGAAAAACAATTTGACGAGGAAGGGAAAAAAAAGATATGGTTGCTTGATGATGGCAAATCAACATATTTAGTGTAATCGTGACGGCTAGGGTTTTGTGTGATAGGGTTAGCATTGAAGGCGAAAAAAAATCCTAATAAAAAACAATAAAACGAAAATAACTCGGATCCTTCCAGATTACCGACGAGCAGCCGATGAGGATAGCAAATTTTGTTGGTGGATCTTGCCTAAAGCTCGAATACCATGTTAAAATAGCAAATATAGATATTATTGAATTGTGTTTTGTGTTTACATAAGAAGATTTACATGTATATTTATAATAAAAATGTAGCTTATTTCATAAGCAATCACAACTTTAACTCAAGCCCACAATTAAACTTGCCCCACTAAAATAGTCATCTAATACTCTTAAACCAACCACAGAAACTATGCATTTGTAATGATTTTAATGTTGCAAAAAGGGGGCCTATTTGGTGATGATATATTGATATACTTAAATATTAAAGAGAGCTATACCAAACACAAAAGACCCACTAATGATATCTTAATTTAGCGATGATTAGACATGAGGTATATCGTAGCGAATTCTTTTAAAGATCTAAAGAAATCTTTATAGTGGAAGACATATCTTTGCCCTGTCTTTTGGTCACCCTTTTTCGGAAGGCGAAAATTATATGTTGTGCAACTTTTACAGGATATGTTACGCAGTTCTTATTGTGAACTTAATATATGTTATGCAGCTTCTACTGTTTAATTTATCTTGTGTCGGTAACTGTGTATAGTGATGGATTATAGACAGAATTTCTCGCGCTAAAATTGGTCGGTAATCCGTCTAATTGTGTTGCTCTGTTATCCTAGTAGTGACAAAATTTTCTAGTTACAAATCTATATGTGTTTTTGAAGATTATGTTAACAAATTATGTTTATAATGGTGGACTGGTAATTAGCCAGAGGATGGTCCTTGGCTAGTTGGTTATGCTTTAACTCTCATAGTTTCCTCCATATATCCATGATTAATAACCCTATCGCACATTCCAAAACTTCCACTGCCGTGACCACCTCCACCGGCCACAATCATTATCATGCATATATGTGTGCCAAGATTCATAACGCCAACAAAGACCACACGTCCATACCTAGGATCGAAGAGGTACAAGAAACACGTACTAGAAACAAAGAATTGTGCCTTTCAGAAGAGGGTAAAGAGCCAATGAGTGTACTCAAAAGACTCTTGTCATGGCCACTTCACATGGGTTGTGAGAAATTTAGCATGCATGCATGGTTGTCCAGCAACACGCCAACATATCCATGGCCACCACTTCACTCCTACATGTCATGTACATACACATCATTCAAAACCACACTTAATGCTATGGATATGATCGCTCATAATCCACTTAATGCATAACACTTGATGCGGATTAATATAAATCGTTGAATTCACTTATCACAAACTTTTGATTTTCTAAAATCATGTTATGCAATATGATGAAAGTGTATATTATTCTTCGTAGCTTGCTGATAGTGTAAGCACACGCCGGTTGTTGTATAATTTCTCAACACCCTTGGAAGACACTAAAAGTTCGTTCTACATCCTTTCTTGCATTTTCTTGTCTTTTCTTAAACAATTCATGTTTCTGTCTCGTGTCACAATAAATGATTTGACAAACATAGCCCATTGTGGAAAAATCCTTTTCTTTTTCCTATATAACTCCGTTGACTTCAAATTGACCCATATGTCAAGGTCTTCAAATAATGAAGAATAAATTGGAATGTTAAGATCATTATTCGAACCCGCTACACTAAAAAAAGACATGCCAAATTCATAAATCATACGACGCAACAATTTCACGCATTATAGTTGCGTATTTTTTTATTACCTCTTGTGAATTGCCCGTTCCATGACTTCAAAAAGTTTATCTATACCCAGTACATACAATCAATGATTTCAAGCATTTTCGAAAACCGAAAACACGCTAATGGGTAGCATAAATTTTTTGAATATCATTAAAATCTGTTTTCTTAAATACTCAAACATGTACCATGTACAAATCAATAATGCATATAGAAAAAAATTAAGCAATCGTGTGCATAATATTGACCACTTTATAAATATTCATCAAATGCATCAAGGCCATCAAGTATTGTGTCGTATGCCAATTGGCGTATGGCGGAAGTGCATTTCATAATAACACTAATACCCATTTGACATGCGCATCGGGTCAGACTCAAAAAATTCAAAATGTCCGAGAACAGGATCTAAAGTATAAATAGATATATCTTCGACTATTTTTAAAAATAGTTTCATAATCATACAATATTGACATCTAAAATAGTACGCAATATTTTAACTTATTGTCAAAATAGTCGGCCAACAAACGTTCTTCTAAACATCACTTTCACGGTTTATCGGATTTTGTGAGCGTGAAGTTTGAGCTTTTTGTTGTTGCAACAATTGGTGATACTCATAAGCTTTTATCAAAAGCAAATAATCATCTTCATCATCATCGGAATCGTATACACCGGTCATTTTGGAAGTTTACAATATTTGGTTGTGTGGATAAAAGTTATATGAAAATTGTTGTATATGAGGTCTAGTATATAAAGGAAAAGTTAATTATAATTTTTATTTTTTTTTTAAAAATTAGTTGTTTGCTTGACGACGATCAAAAATATAAAAACGAAAATACCGAAAATGAACCCAATGTATGACATGGTTGTGGCATCGAAGATGGGACGGGGCTGGGTTATGGCACCGCCATAATGCCAGCCACGTCAGCGTGACACGCCCTTTACGACGCATTGTGCTCATATGGACTTTAGTTTTAACATTATAGTTTTGTTTATAGTAAAAGAAGTATTGCGCGCAACTTTCATCAATCATTCTAGAAGATTTTCATACATAGTTCTCACACGTCAACTGAAGTAAAGTGAATCACAAAAAAAAAAAATCATGTACCTTAACAAGTTTATCCAACTTATCGTTTGATAAACGATCTAACGATCCTAATCAAAAGAAGGTTTAGTAAACAAGTTGAGTATGATATCTTTTTGTGATCAGTCAAATGAAGAAATGGTAGGGCAGAGCCGTTTACGCATATATAAACAACTCTCGTATCTTCGTTACAAACCATTCATTGATCTTTAAAATATCTCTAGCTATCTATCTCTTAACAAATACCCCTTTATTACCTTTTCTTTTGTCTATTGGTTTTCACCACCAAAAACTTGCTCACTATGCCCAACATGCATGTTTATATATAGCTAGTCTAGTTCTTTTAGTTCCCCATCTACCAAACAATAATAGTTTTAATCCATGTGTAACCTAACACAATCTTCGCCATCGAAAGTTGTCATTTCTAGCAATAACCTTTTCAAGAAGCTCAATAATAATCCCCAAAAATCCATGGATGATCGTCATCACCAACTTCATGGCTGGCCAACTCCTTCTCAGGTAAAAATATGTTTCCACAGAAGTAATAGATAATTTAATGGCACCCATCAATCTATCCTACTTTGAACATTTACATACAAAAATGTTGGTTTTAGCAAAAACCTTTTTGAGGTAACAACTTCTTCTTGTAAAGAAAATCTAACGAGTGGCAAGAGTTCGGATACACACAATTATAACACAACTTTTATCTATAATTCAAGAAGTTCTAAAGATTTCCTTAAAATGTACGGAACAAGTTGTAGGACACACTAGGGGTGGTATCTAGAGAAAGATTTCATTTTGACTGATTTTCTTCAATCCTTTTTGAGGTAACAATATTGTCCTATAACAAAAGCATACTTAAAGCTTTCTTGCAAATATATATACAGAAGATTTATGTTTGTTTTAACCAACCCCTTTTGAGGTAACAACTTTTTTTCATGAAGAAGCATACCTAAAGGTTTCTTGAGAATACATGGATTAAGTTATAGGATACACCCAATGGATCTTTTCTTTGTACTGATCTAATAGTTCCATTTCTGCAACTCTTTTTTGTCTAGGCCTTAGAAGAAATCAAAGCGATTGGAAAGATCTCAGGGCCAACAGCAATAACTGGTTTACTACTGTACTCAAGAGCCATGATCTCCATGCTTTTCCTTGGCTATCTCGGTGAGCTTGAGCTCGCTGGAGGGTCTCTCTCCATCGGATTCGCCAACATCACCGGCTACTCGATCATATCTGGCTTAGCCATGGGCATGGAACCTATATGTGGTCAAGCATATGGTGCAAAACAAATGAAACTATTAGGCCTTACTCTACAAAGAACAGTCCTTTTGCTCCTATCAACTTCTTTCCCAATCTCTTTCATTTGGCTCAACATGAAGACAATTTTGTTATGGTGTGGACAAGATGAAGAGATCTCTAAAGTAGCTCAAACTTTCACTGTTTCCGCAATACCTGACCTTTTCGTGTTGTCCGTTTTACACCCTCTTCGTGTTTATCTCCGGACACAAAACATCACTTTGCCATTAACTTGTTGTTCAGCTGTTTCAGTTCTTATTCATATACCATTGAATTATCTGCTTGTGGGGTATTTTAAGTTAGGGGTTTCCGGGGTGGCTATAGCCGCCGTGATCACTAATTTAAACTTGCTATTTCTTCTTGCAACCGTCGTTTACTTCTCAGGCGTCCACCATGATTCATGGGTTTCCCCGAGCATGGATTGCCTACGTGGTTGGTCATCCTTATTGGCGCTTGCGATCCCTACATGTGTGTCGGTTTGTTTGGAATGGTGGTGGTACGAGTTAATGATAATATTATGTGGATTTTTAACAAACCCTAGGGCTACATTGGCATCAATGGGGATACTCATCCAAACGACTTCGTTGGTTTATGTTTTTCCTTCGGCATTAAGCCTTGGGGTCTCAACTAGGGTTGGGAATGAGCTTGGATCTAATCACCCAGAAAAGGCTCGTCTATCAATGATTGTTTCACTCTTTTGTGCTATTGCAATGGGTTTTATGGCAATGGTGTTTGCTACATTGATGAGGGACCGATGGGGACGGATTTTCACGGATGATTTAGAAATTCTTGAGCTAACATCGATGGCATTGCCAGTGGTAGGTCTTTGTGAGCTCGGAAACTGCCCTCAAACGACGGGTTGTGGTGTTTTGAGAGGTAGTGCAAGGCCAACTATTGGAGCTAATATTAATTTGGGATCATTTTATCTTGTTGGAATGCCAGTGGCTATGGTATTGGGGTTCGTGGTAAAAATGGGATTTGCGGGACTTTGGTTAGGGTTGCTTGCTGCTCAAGGAACATGTGCCTTGCTAATGATTTACGTACTTTTTACCACAGATTGGATTGTTCAAGTTGAAAGAGCCAAAGAGCTGGCAAAACCGTCATCATCACCGTCATTATCATCTTCATCTTCGTCTATCCTTTTTTATTTTCTGGGCAATCCTCAACTGCATGCGACAATAAAGGATGAGGCTAAAAGCTCCATGGAAGAAAATCTTAAAGAAGTTATATGTATTTCTAGTGAAAATGAGGTGGAGTTGGCCAATGGAGATCATTCTTCACTTGAAAGACATCATCTTATCGTGCATTGATCATTACTAAACTCAATTTTTCCACCCAACATCTACGGTGATGGATTTTAATTTGTGAAGATTTTATTTTGATTCTAGTTAATATAAATTCTAATAAGGCAATTTGTCTGAATTGTATTTGTTACTAATTAGCTTAGTACTTTTGAAGGATTGAAAACATTTATGCCATTTTGGCGAACTTTTATACTCCGTATTTAATTTAATGAATTAGTTGTTTGTCGTTTGCATGCATGTAGTATAAAGGGACAAAATATGCGATATTGACTGGATATATAAAGACAAGTTATGCTAGATGCATGAGATATATGATCCATGAACTTGTTAAAGTTTATTTGCGTTCTTGTTAATATGATACGACCCGGTTAGGGGTTGTATCGGGATAAGGCATCACTTTTAGCGTGTGCAAGCTTCTTAAGAAATAGAAAAGAAGAACTAGAGAATTATTGATCTTAAACTTTGATTGATTGATTATAATAAATTATTACAAGAGTATTTATGAGACAAAGTAAACCCTAAAACCTAAATAAGCCATGGGCTTGGGCCCAGGCGTATCATTCTCCACTCCTTCAAAACCACCTTGCCCTCAAGGTGTTGTCTTAAAATATTCTTAATCGACTTTCCTAAAGAAACCTAAAAATAATCCTAAACAAAGACATGTAAATAAAGATAGATTATATGACATAATCTTTATGCCATACGTTTGGACTTCTTGAGTCGTTTGGGTAGTCCGTCCTCCTGCAACATTGGCGTAATCCGGGATCCCAAAATCTTCTTTCAATTGCAGCCTTCACCTTTTCCTTCTTTCGTATTCCTTTGCCTTGGACATAACACAACATCATTCTTCCGTCTTCCGCTATGTGGAAAACTAGAAGGGGGGTTGAATAGTTTACCGCTTTTTAACTTGATTATATTTTTAAAACTTTACGTTTGTTCAAAGATGCAAGTACAACTTTGCATGTTTAATTCTTTGAAAAACTTTACATGTGAATAACAATTCTAACTTTACTTGTTTCATTCTTTGAAAAGCTTTACTTGTGATTAACAATCCTAACTTTGCTTGTTTAGTTCTTTGAAAAGCTTTACGTTTGTTTAAAGGTATAAACACAACTTTACTTGTTTAATTCTTTGAAAAGCTTTACGTGTGATTAGCAATTCTAACTAAAGACAATATGTAATGAGCAAAGATAAAGAAAGAAACGATCAAACCACAACATGATTGTTTATCATGGTTCGGCTACAAGGACTCTTTTTCCTTGCCCTACATCCACGCCCCGAGTTTCCAACTCGAGAGTTATAAGCACTAATCAACAAGCTCCTTTCCCGGTGGAGAAACCTTTACAACGTCGCTTACACTTTTAACGACACTAAGCTAGATGCCGAGTTCTTTTACACGGGTACAACCACTCCCATCGTCTCTTACACTTTTCCCGACACTAAGCTAGATGTCGAGTTCTTTACCAAGGGTACAACCACTCCCGTTAGTTCTTTTACAAGGGTACAACAACTCCCGACACACTACGTATTTTGAGGCCTAAAATACTAACCGATCACTTCTATACAAGATACACATGAAGTATAAACTACCAAAGTCTATACACAACAAAGCTAACAAGTCTTGCAACTTAGAGTTGAAACTTGTAACTTCTTAGATGAATATGTGAACTCCTTTGCTATATAAGAGAATCACACACGTTAGTAGCTACTGAGTATAATGAGAGAATATATGTAAAATATGACTCTAAGTGATGACTCAAAATTAACAAGTGGTTTGGTATTTATAGCAAACCATTCTGCAGGTCTGGCGGATACGACGGAACCCTCAGAAGGGTTCCGCCCATGTATCCCCAGGGTACCGTCAGGGTTGCAGTTGGTTTTGCAATAAATCTTCCAAACCAAACAAGGTCACATCACATGAATACTAGTCAAACACAAACTTGCACAAGAAAACTTATGGTTAGTCAAACACACTTTCTTTCCATAAATGTATAATGACAAACTTACCATAAATGTGATGTGATATTTCTATTTAAAGAAATAAATGTGATGTGACAAGACACTTTCTAATTTAAGAAATAAAAACAATGTTTTGTTTAAAAGGAAATGTAAACCTTAGTTAAACAAGACTTAAACACTAAAGTAATTATTTACTATTAGCTAAAGTTCATACTTTGTCATTAACAAAACTTAGCAAAGATCGTAAAATATAAATAACATTTTTAGGCGATATTTGTATTAACAATCTCCCCCTTTTGTTGATGACAAAACATAAACTTTATTTATAAGTAAGTCACTAGATTTAGTGTTAAGTCTTATAAAGTTAGTATTAAAACTTGTTTGTGACATGCAAGAGTTAGAAATAAAAAAAAAAATGAGAACAAGTTTTTATATAAATTCTCTCCCTTTTTGTCGAAACAAAAAGAAGAGTAGCAAAGCGGAAGTATGCACTTGCTCCCCCTTGGACGATACTCCCCCTAAATGGAGTGCCAAGAGAGGAGACATGGATTTTGAACCTACAAGAAAAAGTGTTAGTTGCCACACAAGACAAGTCATGAAAGCATTTCATGTCTAAAACACAACTAAGAGTTGCGAAGCGGAATAATGCAATACTCATGCTCCCCCTTGAATATTACTCCCCTAAATGGAGTATCAAGGAAAGAAAACATGGAAAATGATCCTACAAGAAGAAAGGTTAGTTTCTAAAACACAAGATATATGTATGCTACCATAGCGAGGTATAGTTTACTCATCATACCTAAATGGTCAACACACAATGCACACCTTGTAGTGGAAAGAAATTCATTTCATGTAAAATTTTGACTCTTAGAAAGTGAAGGAAAATAAATTAGGACAACATCATCCTACTTCTTAAAAAATAAAGAAAAACAAAAATAAACTAAGAACATAAAATGCTACAAGAAAATCATCGTTTTCCTTAATGGGAAACATTTTCCAAAAACAAGGCTAATGTTGTTTAAGGATGAAAATGTGTGTTGGAAGGTGTAGCGGGTTTTGTTTTGAATGTTGTGGAGGTGACACGGTTTTGGTTTGTTGGTTTAAATGGTGAAACATTTTCCAAAAGAAACGGTTTTGTTTCATTTTGGAGACTCTAAACATGAGGTGGTGTTGGTGCTCTAAACTTGGTTTGTTGGTTTTGATGAGAAACATTTTCCAAAAGAAATGGTTTTGTTTCATTTTGGAGACTCTAAACATGAGACGATCCAAAATGTGGTTTAGGATAAACCTCATTTCATTGGTTAGAGGACCATGGATGTCTTTGTAGATAGGGTGAAACAACAATGGTTTTGGGTGGTGATACTCTTGAGGTGGTTGTGTTGGTTTTGTGGTTGTTGTTGTTGAACAAAATGGTGTAAGCTTGGTTCTCCGGAAGGATTACCATGAAGGTGTTTGTAAATGGGGTGAAACACAAATGATTGTAGGTGTGTATAACCTTGATCATTTGGAAAAATTTAGGGTCTAGCATAACGGTAAGCCAAACTCTCAAGCAATGACATTGGATGAGGTGCATCATCCAAATGACTCATTTGGTTGTTGTTGGGTTTCCGTTTCGGCAATGGTGTCAAAGAGTGACAATGATGGAGGGCTTGATGGTTTAGGTGATAGGTTTTCAAAAGTTTTCAATAGTGGATGTGGTGATGTTGGTGGTGTATGGAAAAGTTCCATTGGTGTAAGTGTTGAAGTAGCAAGATTAAGGAAATCTTGAATAGTGATCACACTGGTATTGCAAGATGTTGTGGATGCTGTTGAGGTAGTAAGGTTAAGAAAATCTTGGATAGGTGAACAAATGGTAAGTGAAGCATTTCTTGAAGATGATGAGCTTGACTCGATGACTTTGTTGAAGCAACAAGGTTTAACACTAATCATAGTGGTTTTTGCCAAGGATTTTGATGACTCGGATGAGGTGTTGGATTTAGTCATTTCAAAGGTGTGGTTTTGAGAGAGGGTATTTTGATGGTGATTGTGTGGTTTGAATTGTTATTTGAATTGTTGCAAAACTTTCAATTTTATAGGGTGAAAGAGATGTTGAAATGGGTGTTTAGATTTGATGTTCTACCATTCAAAGATTGAGGTTTCAAATGATTTTCATTTATTTGTCACATCATTTGATGTCAATCCAATGGAATAAGGTGCAGTGAAAGACCAACATATGTACTCAATGCTTTGTGATCATGGGATGTGATTTGATTGAAAATGTTCCAATGGTTTGAAGGATCCTTTAAAAGGGTTCCTTGGGTTAGTTATGTTTGAATTTGACTTTTTGAAGGGAAGTGACTTATTAATTGTTTTAGTGAGTGAGAGTTGTCCTAATATGGTTATTGGAGTTAATGAAAGATGTTTCTCACTTAGGATAATGGTTTGACACTTTACAAGTTTTGAACTTAAGAAAAATGACAAAAATTTTCTGCAGGTGACTGGCGGAACCCTCGCGATACACAGGCGGAACCCTGTTTTGGGTTCCGTTTGGTCCGTTGGGCCATTTCTGGGTTGCCCAGAAAATACACTGGCGGAACCCATTTATGGGTGCCGCCAGATCCGCCAGACCTGAAAAACTTGGCAGTCCGCATTTTTGACCCGCGAGACGTTTTTCAAATTTTTTGAAAACTCCTAAAATCAAAAAGATAATGCATATCTGGTTAGGTAATGCAAAAATTGGACATGTAAACACACATACCATAGGACTTTGACCGGGGGGTCGAGAATTTCACTATACTTAGTGAAAATTTCATAAACATGAAAATTTGACAACTTGCCAAATGTTGTCTTCCTGCATCATTGTTAGTTCCTACAAGTTCCAAATAGTACCAAATATCTTACCAACACACAAATACATAACACATAATGTTTAAATGACCAAATCGTTCAAATAGCACCTAGTGCCAAGCACTCCTACACACCCGCTCTCATAGACGGTCAATCTTCTTCTTGAGCTTTCCAAGAAATCTCTCGATGTTTTTGAACATCCCCTTTGTTTTCTTGAACTCCGCCGACTCATTTGGAATATCCGAAAGTTGGAAAATGTATTCTAGAGGTGGGAGCCTAGAGTTAGGCAAAGCCTAGAGTTGGAAAATGTTTACCTTGGGCTCTGTAGATTCTCCTATCACTTAGTGGGACAAAAGCGTGTGGAATGAGAGAGTAATCTAGGTGAAGACCTCTAGGATTTGATGGAATGGGAGAGATGAACCTAAAGAGACGGGTCAAGAGCATTCCATACGGCATAGACGTTGTGCCTTGCACGGGAATGTCGGCCATTCTCTTGGTCATGTAGCAGGCAAGGTTGAAGGGTTGCCTAACGGACAAGGAGTAGAGCATGTAGCAAAGGCAAACATTGATGTGATCCCGGTTTCCTATGGTGCTAATTACATTGGCTCTAAGGAGTTCTTCCTATTTCTTGAATTGGGGCTTGAGTTCATTGAATTCCATTCCATATGGGTCCTTGATGACCTCATTTCCGGTTCTAGTTCTCCTAGTGTTGGTGGTCCTAATGAAGAGGTGGTCACGAAGTTCATCTTTGGACACAAGAGGGGTATCATAGGGATGGATGCGGTCAAAGAGTGTGTCAAGAGTTGAGAGGGAGTGCTAGTCGGAGTAGATGCAAGTACCATGGTTTGGGACACCTAGGATTTGAGCAAACTCCTCGAGAGTGAAGGAGTATTGATGACTACTAGCCCTAAAATTAATAGACATGCGACCATACTCATGCTTGGAGAGGGTGACGGATGCATAGAATTCTAAAATGAACCTAGAACAAATAGGCTCGTCGATTTCTAAGAGACACTCAAAGTTGATTGTGACAAATTCCGTGTAGAGGTTTGTACCTTCTAAGAAGGATGGATCAATGGTTCTACCCTTATAGACATATCGTTTTTCTAAGGCTTTGAAGACAATGATTTGAGTTTGAGTAAGACCTTTGGTTTTGTGGTGTTTGGGTAGGTACTTGATGGTGTCCTTGTGGTCGTAGTGAGTTAGAGGAGGCATGATGATTCCTAGAAAATCAAAATTTCACATTTTAGTCTAAGTAAACGACTATTGTAATTTGTATGTTCTAGTGTGTGCCTATATGAAAACAATGTGGAGGTGCGGTTAACTTGACTCATTTTGATGCTTAAAAACATTTTATAATGCAAGTGATGTTTCAATGACGTTTTTAGTTTGTTTTAACAATGTGGTGAACGGTGGTAAAGTATGGTTGACGATCGAGAGTGGATATGTGAAATGAGGTGGTGATTGCTTGACAACACTTAAAGCTTGGATATCTTCTTTGTGTTCTTCACTTGCTAGAAAGTGAAAGAGACGCATTTCATAATGAAATTCACTTGACTTTTGACGACATAGACAAATATGTTAATGAGAGTATGGATATGACAATTGCCCTTTGTTTCAAAGAGCGACACAAGGGTAATCATAGGTTTATGTATCATGAAAGGTGGTTTAATTATAATAGGTTAGGTTATAGTGGGGATGACACATTTGTTTGGTTACATTGTGGAATCTTCTTGTGAAGATGACTAGGTAGAGTTATTGGTGAAGATGTTATTGACTCTTTGTTTCTTTGAGGGCATGGAAATGGTGGATGACTCGATATTGATATGATAAAGGATAACTCGGTTTCTCATTTCACATTGGTTCTTTGAGGTTTGAGTGATGAAAGGTTATGAGGAAGATGCTTGAAGTTTTGCTCATTTTGTGAATCTTATGGGCTGAGATATATCACAAGGTGAATGTGATGAGATGATGGTGAAAGAACAAGTGAATGATTAAGTTAAGAGGGTGTTTGGTTTAGAAATTAAAAATAAAACATCCTGCAGATTTGGCGGACCAGGCGGAACCAAAGGGAGGGTTCCGCCCGTATGGTCTGAGGGTTCCGTGGGAACTGCAGGAAGAAATTCAAAAAGGATTGTCTTGATTTTTGTGGTTTTATCCTAATGTTCAAAACTAAGGTTTTAGGTCTTATGAGTCTTTGACTAAGCCTAGGGTTGATGAATGTTTCTCATTCAAGAGGTTTTGTGAAACCGTTGATAAAATGGTTAACGTATAAGACTTTCTTAGTTAAGACGTTCCTCAATGAACATTTTTACTAAGGCTATGATGATGGATCACAATATGTCAATTAAGAACATAATGGATTGAATTGTCGCTGAAGTCGATGCTTCCTATGTTTGAAGAGATAACAATGTTGATGAGATGAATTCCGTTGTCGACGCGAGTTAGCTTGTTCAAGTGGAGCTTGTTGACGTGCTTCTCCATCCGATACTAATATGAGAACCATAAGCGTTTTTGAAGAATCAATGTGTAAGTAAGTATAAAAGTGCAAGTACCACTTGTGCTTTTCTTATCAACTTATTACCTACATAATTCCATTTGGCATACACTATGGTTTCTATTCCCGTTCTTTTGGGATACCATAATCCTAGTTGTGTAGTACCTTTTGATGTATCCAAACAAGCTCTTCCTAAACAGTTGTTTTAGGATCTTCTCTAAAACGAGCACATAGACAAACACTAAACATAATGTTGGATCTAATTGTTATGAGAACAAGTAGTCTTCCGAACATTTCTCTACGTTTAGTTTTACCTACGGATTTACTAATCTCATTCTTGATAAGTCATCAATAACTTAACCATTGAGAACAAGAGAGTAACTAGGAATGTCTTTAAGTTAAAATCCCTTGCTTTTGGGGCTTGCTTTTATTATCAAAAAGTCTTTCAAATATTGACACTATAATCACTTGATTACTTTGAATAATCTATTTTGTTTCACTAGTTGTTTTACTCTAAATTCCAAAAACTGTTTTTGTTGAATTTGTTTAGACACAACTATGACCTATAAATCAAGTTTTATAACTTATGTCTATTTTGCTTGATTCAATGTTTGACTCAAGGTGAGAAGATGTTATTTTGTACTTTTATCCTTAATGTTTTACACAACATACTTGTCTTGCCATCATTGGACTTTCATCTAAGTCATCATCTACCAAAGATGATATCTTAGAAGGAGGAGATCACTCGTTAAATGTTATATTCAACGACTCCTCGACTCTTTGGGTTTCCTTACTTAAGACACTATGAACTTTATTTGTTTTGAAAAATTCCAAGAGGTACTACATCATAAGACTAAGTGTCACATTTGATGTGTAAGTCCTATATGTTGAAAACTCATTTTCTTCCACACATCCTAATGTATGCTAATGTGAATTATTTCACCTTGTATGTTTTATGATTGAAGTAAAACACAATTTAAGACCCAAAGTATGGTGTTTAAGAATGTTGTTTTACAAAGGTTTGTTTTGCAAGCATCACAAAAGTGTTAGACATTTTAACACTTAGGAAATTCTTAGTTAGCTCACTTGTAAGCAAGAGTTGAGTGAGACTCACTCAAGAGTTTCTCGTGTTTATCTCTTGACGATTAAAGAACCGAAACACCTTATATCTCCTACTAGTACTAATGACGAAATTCCTTGTCTTAGAGAATCTAATCATAGTTATTACTAATAGCAGGTAAACACTTTAGAATACTACAAATAATATATACTACAACACATGATGCTAGAAACAAGAGACAATCAAAGTCAAGTTGAAGTAATGCGTACCTTTTAAATTGTATAGAGATGCAATCAAGAGAATAAACACAAAGCGTAAAATCTTGGTTTTACGACACGCTTGGAAACTCAGTTACTCATGTATCCAAGAAGGTTAGATAATCATATAAAAGCATAGAACATGATAATCTTAATCCTTTAATCATGAGTTTCTATTAGAGATTGAATTATCTCAAAATCTCTCTTCTAGGTTTAACAAATTTTACTTGCTTTGTTTTACTAGTTGATGGTGCTTTTGAGTTAAATCCTAATCTGGTTTTATCTTTAAACAACCTTTGACTCCTCAACAATCTTTCAAGAGATTTTGAGCTTTCATCAAATTTAGCTAGCATTTTTCCTTTCTCATTTTGCTTTTTAATCTCATGTTTGTATTCTAGACATAATTTACATTCTAGATCAATTTCAACATTATTTTCAAGTCTAGACATTTTATCTTCTAACAAGATTTCCTTTTCAAAGTTATTCACAAAATATTTTGAAGACTCATTGTTAAAGATAGTTTTTAGGTTCATGTTACCTAAAAGTTTAGACTCATTTTCTAATTTAGAAAATTCTAAGATGAATGTGTCAAAGCAAAAATGTTTGGTTTCAACATGTACCTTGCTTGTTGTTTCAATAAATTGACAATTAACCACCGGATCATTGTCTTCAACATCCGTTTCATTCCATGATTCGCAAGCAAGTTCATCAAGACACACGTACTCATCTTCACTTGTACCTTCATTTAAAACATTTAAACTAGTAACACATGTATTAACTTCTACTAAGTGTCTATCTATTAGTTTTTCTAAAACTTCTAATTCATATGTAAGATCAAATTGATCATCTTTGACTTGACATATTCCATGATGAAAGTTGATTATATTTTTCCAAATATCATTAGCCGTTTGACAAAAATGCATTCTTTCATATTTGATACTTGATAAAACTTTGTAAATCATTATCTAAGCTTTAGTATTTTTATCAAGTTTAGAATAGTCAACTTGATTTTCAAAACTTGTTTTCTTTGGTTTGAAATCACCAAAAGAAATAATATGCCAAGGATTTTGATCAATTGATTTTACATAGTTTTCAAAATTACTTTTCCATTCAAGGAAGTTTTCTTTCTCAAATAGCGGTGAGTTTTGAATAGGTTGCCCTTCTTTGAGATTTTCAAAATCCATGGAACGATCCAAGTTTTAAAATACATTCTATTTTAAAGATCTTGAGTAACGTAGCTCCTGATGCCAATTGTGAAAAACTAGAAGGGGGATTGAATAGTTTAACGCTTTTTAACTTGATTATCTTTTTAAAACTTTACGTTTGTTCAAAGATGCAAGTACAACTTTGCATGTTTAATTCTTTGAAAAGCTTTACATGTGAATAACAATTCTAACTTTACTTGTTTCATTCTTTGAAAAGCTTTACTTGTGATTAACAATCCTAACTTTGCTTGTTTAGTTCTTTGAAAAGCTTTACGTTTGTTTAAAGGTATAAACACAACTTTACTTGTTTAATTCTTTGAAAAGCTTTACGTGTGATTAGCAATTCTAACTAAAGACAATATGTAATGAGCAAAGATAAAGAAAGAAACGATCAAACCACAACACGATTGTTTATCGTGGTTCGGCTACAAGGACTCTTTTTCCTTGCCCTACATCCACGCCCCGAGTTTCCAACTCGAGAGTTATAAGCACTAATCAACAAGCTCCTTTCCCGGTGGAGAAACCTTTACAACGTCGCTTACACTTTTACCGACACTAAGCTAGATGTCGAGTTCTTTTACACGGGTACAACCACTCCCATCGTCGCTTACACTTTTACCGACACTAAGCTAGATGTCGAGTTCTTTACCAAGGGTACAACCACTCCCGTTAGTTCTTTTACAAGGGTACAACAACTCCCGACACACTACATATTTTGAGGCCTAAAATACTAACCGATCACTTCTATACAAGATACACATGAAGTATAAACTACCAAAGTCTATACACAACAAAGCTAACAAGTCTTGCAACTTAGAGTTGAAACTTGTAACTTCTTAGATGAATATGTGAACTCCTTTGCTACATAAGAGAATCACACAAGTTAGTAGCTACTGAGTATAATGAGAGAATATATGTAAAATATGACTCTAAGTGATGACTCAAAACTAACAAGTGGTTTGGTATTTATAGCAAACCATTCTGCAGGTCTGGCGGATACGGCGGAACCCTCAGAAGGGTTCCGCCCATGTATCCCCAGGGTACCGTCACGACTGCAGTTGGTTTTGCAATAAATCTTCCAAACCAAACAAGGTCACATCACATGAATACTAGTCAAACACAAACTTGCACAGGAAAACTTATGGTTAGTCAAACACACTTTCTTTCCATAAATGTATAATGACAAACTTACCATAAATGTGATGTGATATTTCTATTTAAAGAAATAAATGTGATGTGACAAGACACTTTATAATTTAAGAAATAAAAACAATGTTTTGTTTAAAAGGAAATATAAACCTTAATTAAACAAGACTTAAACACTAAAGTGATGATTTACTATTAGTTAAAGTTCATACTTTGTCATCAACAAAACTTAGCAAAGATCGTAAAATATAAATAACGTTTTTAGGCGATATTTGTATTAACACGCTACATATGCCATAACACTCCTCACTCCTTTAAAAATCATCTTGCCCTCAAGGTGATACGAAAAATATGCAGATTGAGAGTCCGTTAATTCCTCGCTTAAATTCAAATTTATTTTATCCAAACAACTATCAAACTCACCACCTCCATCCTTAAGTGTCGATATCACTCTATTCAACTCATCATTGCAAATCTTAAGCGCTTCGCCACCACCCACAACCTCTTCAACTCTAATATACTTATCAGCATTCAATGACCCTTCAGCCTTAGGTGAAGCAAATTCACCCTCTAATGGTAGAATGACATCTATTTTCTTTTCAACGATGTGTTCTTTCTCTTCCTTTGCAATTGTCTCAAAATGAACATCGGTGATACGAGCTTTGAAGAAGTCTTCTTCCAAAGTTAAAGGATTGGACCTCAAAAATTCCCAAATATCTAGGTTCGCGAAGCGTGTTTCCACCGCACGAGTCAATGAAAAAGCTTCGTCTAGAGTTTTGGGATTTGAGCGTAAGAGTAAACATTGTAGATCCAGTTTAAGTCCGGAGATATAAAACGATGTAAGTAAAGATTCAGAGATCCCTGTTACTCTATTTTCAAGTACCATAAACTCACTCTCATATTCGGCCACCGTACCCATTTGCAAGAGCTTAGAGAGTGCGTATTCCGCGTCCTGATCGCTGCCGCTTGATGCCATGAATAATACTCAAGCGATTATTAACTAAAAGAAATATTTTTTTTCCCGATGAACAGTACCCGCGATGAACAGTACCGGAGGAACAATAATTTTTTATGAACAGTACCCGCGATGAACAGTAGCGATCGATGAACAGTTTTTTTTTTTTTTTTTTTTTTTTTTTTTAATTGGAACCCTAATTGGACACCCTCTCAACGAGAGCTCTCAATGAAAGCACCAATTGATACGACCCGGTTAGGGGTTGTATCGGGATAAGACACCACTTTTAGCGTGTGCAAGCTTCTTAAGAAATAGAAGAGAAGAACTAGAGAATTATTGATCTTAAACTTTGATTGATTGATTATAAAAAATGATTAGAAGAGTATTTATAAGATAAAGTAAACCCTAAAACCTAAATAAGTCATGGGCTTGGGCCCAGGCGTATCATAATACGTACGAACGTTCGCGTTACTGTATTTTGTGATTTGTTACTTTTAAGTTACTATCGTACAAATAGAAAGATATAGCGTGTTAAAAAAATACACTACTAATTATAAGTGTTTAATTTTGCTATGATAGAATGATTATATTGTTCAAGTAAATGTCCTCTCTTCTTTCTTTCTTTATGTTCTTGAGCTATGTACGTGTTTCAATTTGATTAGTTTTCTACGGTCTAAAGGGATACGTTTTTCTCCTATGTTTTCCTAGATTCTCCCGTATATTACTTATAATGTCATTGTCATATTCATATAGATCCTTTTCTAGCTTCACTTGCCTTGTAGTATCAAAAATGTTCTCTTTGTCTTTACGGTCAATCATTCCCGTCTCATTGAGTCCCTCTCGTCTACATCATTATTGACCCTTTTAACATTCCCATTTCGTGGTTGCATCATAGCCTATTCGACGTCGGGTGCATGAAGCTCAAGATCCCGGTTCGTAGTTCTCGCAAGAGTAACTGTAAATCAGCTTACTAAATGGGTAAGCAGAGAAGGATCCCTGTCGATGATTTACTGAGGAAAATCGAGCCTTTTTTGCTCTAATATACGCGGCCTAGACGGTACTCTCGTGGACGTTTACAGACTCTTCTCTGACCATTCCAAAACCGGTACTCCTCTGGACATTTCCAACTTTTCTCTGACCATTCCAAAATATTTACCTAGCGAGATTCGAACCTTGGTCTCTGCTAAGACTTTTGAGGACACCTTACCATGAGACCACCTCGAAGAAAATTTGTGAATTGACTTAGTGTTTTCTCCGTATAGGCAAGATACATTAGGTTGCTCAACGTACGTATTTAGCACTAGAAATTCAATGTAATACCTTCGGCTATTTAATATTGTACTCCATTAAAGTTGTATTTTATTTAGGTTTTTTTCTTAGACGATGGTATATATTTATGTTTTCCGCAGCTTTTTTCGTTTCATAATAATGATAGAATTAGGGATAAGCATGATCAAAATGTTGACGATGGATCAAAGAAAGAAGGGTTGAACAGACACTACGATATTTTTCATTTTAAAGAGTTTTTATTGATGTAATATATATTGTTACACGATTATGTATAATTTTCCCGTTTGTTGTTTCCTTATTTGTATATGCATGTCTATTTCAATAAGATGATACGATCGTCAAGTTGACACGAAATTGTTATTCCAAATAAGACCACAATATTTACTACCAAAAATGGAGAAACATTGAGATAAGATTAAGAATAATTATGTTCATATCCTAAAATCAACATTTTCATAGTATCCAACTTCGGTTATGTTGAAAGAGCTAGAAATTAATAACTTATAAAAGATCTAGAAATAATCTACTGTAAACATATTTGTTAATATTAACATGTAAGAGCATGGGGTATCATCACTCAGAATTAAACTTTCAGACAGTGCTATTTCAGCGACACGTCAACTTTAACTTTTTAACATTAACTATAAAAAAACACCCCTTATCATAACTCAACTTTTCAAAATCAACCCTAAACTAAAACTAATACTTCATTTAATAACTAACATAATATTTAATCGTAAACATTTTACAATACAAATTCATTCAAATACGGAAATGAACGTTACATAATAAACATTAAATAAATGTTACATAAAATACACTATGATACGCTACGATACGAAATACATAAATATAATTTAATCTGATTAACCCCCGCATGCAGAATAATACGAAGGAGACCTATACCCAGGAAATTCCTCAATGAACGCATTACGTTCTGCTTCTTCCTTCCTGAGTTTCTCCCATTCTTGTTGAAGCTTTGCTTGCTCTACTTCAAATTCTCTGAACATCTGTTCTCCAACGCTAATTTCATGCAATTGTGCTGCAGTTAAGTCAAAAGGATTATTTGCCTTATCGGCATAACCCGTAAATGGGGGAGACTGTTGTTGCTCAACAAATCTAGGTGCATCAGATGAAGTTGAGCCATGCTCATAAGGAGTCACTTGTTGTGATACAGAACCAACAACTTCGTTGTCCTCATAGCTCCACCTGATTTTGTTGCTGATGTTGGATTGTATCTGTGAAATACAACCCCACAACATATCACTAAGGCCTCGTCTTTCTTGGCTTCCTCGTTCAAAAATTTGTCAATCACAACTTTTCTTTCGGCAGAAATGTCTGTGCATTCCGCGTATCATTGTCTCATATGTTCATTTTTTGCTTTTGCAAGCCGAAACTAATTGATAACGTCAATGATAGCCTTTTGTCGATTAGCATCTTCTTTGTCGCATTATTTTTGAATAAACACTAGCATTTGTTTGACGGAGTGTGGCAGACGACAAACCATGGCGTTTGTGTATATATTTTTTTTAATTAATAATGTATGGAAAGTGCGCGAAAATGGCTTGTAAACATTTGTATTTATAGAGTATTTTGAATTCTAATTCAAACTAGCCGTTAAGGGGGTGTTTTGAAAGTTTTTTAACCTAAACTAGCCGTTAAGGGGGTGTTTTGATTTTTTTTTTAATTCAAAAGTTAGTAGACATTAAAAGGGTCAAAAGTTATATATATATATATATATATATATATATATATATATATATATATATATATATATATATATATATATATATCTTTCACGCAGCGTTAGCTGCTTAACGCATCACCTTCACTTGGCCTTTAACGTGGATACCTGGTATGTTAACCTAGCCTTAAGAAAGGCTACGTGATGGTTTGACTGGTTCTTTAGTGATGATACCGATTGCGTATGTTATGCTAGCTTAGAGCAATCGGTATCATCACTAAAGAACCAGTCAAACCGAACCGAACCGAACCGAATTCAAATTAGATTAAACCGTATTTGAATTCGGTTCGGTTTTATAGTTCACTCGAATTACATAATTTATGTATTCTTTTAATTTAATTATATACATTTTTTGCAACAAAAAAAATATATCAATAAAATGTTATATTTATACTAGGAAATAATATGGTTTTTTTTATATATACATATACTAGAACGGTACCCGCGCAATGCGGTGGCGGGTACCCTGTGATTATATTTTGCTTTATTCGATTACACGTTTAGTTGTCTTCATGCTTTATAAGTAGAGATATTAGAGATGGTTAAGCTAAATAATTTTAGTTTGAACAACCAACTGCTTCCTAACAAACTTTCTAACAAACCTGCTTCTTAATAAATTAATTTTGAAATCTTTCCATAATAAGTAAAAAAAAAATCTGAATTTTAAGTATTTCTAATTATAAAATAGTTTTAAATGCATTATAATTTAGTATAGATAAGAAATATGTATATTTATATGAACTTGTTTTTCGGTTTAGTTCGGTTTTCGTTTTGTCAAACCATATTCAAACAACCGAATATTTAATTCGATTCACTTCATTTTTCGCAATTTTGACTTAGTTACAAATTCGGTTAGGCTCGATTTCTGTTTCTTATTCATGTGGGTATTGTCCAATTTGTGAACACCCATATGGCATGATGTTTATTTATTTGTTGTTGTATTGCTAGGTTCTTCAATTGTTGTTTAATAGAGTTTTTCTATTTTAACAAAAGAACAATTGCAGTACTCCTAGTTAAGTTAGCCATGGGTGGTTTTTGTTTTCGTTTGCTTCCAATGAGTGGTGTTTTTCTTTTACTTCGTAGTTTGTTAACTGACCTCGGGTCATAATTGTATTAAGGGTATAATGAGTATTTAATAATATAAATTGAGTTTTAACTAATTGAATAATAAAATAGGTAAATATGTCATTAATATTTAAATTGAGTGTATATATTATTATGAATTTTAGATGGCAAATATGCCATTTAAGGGGTTAAATTGAGTATTTTTTGAATTAACTCATATTATAATACTAAACAAGTATACGTTTATTGGTGATATTTAGGAACGAGATTTATGGTGGTAGACATTTATAATTGTGATATTGTTCTTATTCGATTTCATCTATGAATTACCACAACAATTAAAAAAAAATAAAAAAAAAATAAATAAATAAATAAAATTGTAATATGGTGTCTTGTATAATATAGTTTGTGAATGAATTTTTAGAAATCATTAAAGTTGTGATTAGATACAAAAAAATCTCCGCTTTATTATTATTATTATTATTATTATTATTATTATTATTATTATTATTATTATTATTATTATTATTATTATTATTATTATTTCTCAAACTACGTATAAAAAAAATTATCAGAAATTGTCATACATTTTTTTTTTAATTTTGAGTGAGACATTGTTAAAGCAATAATTCATTAAAGAAACATTGTTTGATATTTTAAGTAGGATTTTAAGTTTTAAAAGAGTACTTTAGGGATTAAACATTACTCATTTTTAAGTTTTAAACAAAAATATTTTGCTTTATACTTAGTGGAGATATGATATGGATTCAAATCTAAAATAGTTATCTAGACTCCAAAAGATGTTTCAAAACGTATGTTTAAAAGACATCTTTACCAAAATAAGTCAAAGCAATAAACCAACTTTTTAAGCTTGGATATAATTTTGCTTATAAGAATATTCTTTGGAGAGATGTTCTAGCTAGCTACCTGGTTTTGGTTAGCTATAACATTTGTTATCATTTTGAGATGTACTAAATAATTGTTCGCTTTAAAAAATAAAACTGGTAAATTTATATAGTGAAAGATATAACTAATTACACTGTAAAATAATTATACTTTTTTTAACTGTGTTTTTCTAGTCCAGTGATGAATTATTTCAGGATGGATACACTATGACATAACGTTCCATGGTTTAGTCGTTTTGTCTTGTTTACTGATCCAACTTATTATTAAGTACAACCCCTAACCATTATAATTTCATGCGGTTTTGATCATACATTTCCGTCTTTATTCAGGTCTAATTCATATGTTTAATTTGGGCGCCTTACCCCTTAGGCCACAATTAATGTTCATGTTACCAAACTCGAAGCTCTTGTTGCTGCCCCAGACCCAAGCGAATTGAAAGCATCTACACCTTCTTTTTTTAGCTGTCTTCTTGTTGTTGTCACCTCTTTTGTCGTCGTGGCCGCTCTCTCACCTTCTCCCTTGCAGTCAATAACACCCTGCAAGAATTTTGTTATTTTAAAGGGAGCATAACCCATGTGTAGTGAAACTTTAAATCAGATAACTATTTGCAGACACAACATAAATGTACCTATCTAGGCCGATGATGTCATTCTACCGCACAACACAGATTTATACCTGTTCTTGGTTGTTTACGTACTATTCTTACTGGCCTACCACTGTATGTAATGTTACATATATACGTACAAGACAATATTCTTCAACATTATTTATAGTCTTATCGGTTAAAAAAGAGATCACTCATTCATGTATTGGGTCATGCATGCTCGGAAAGACAGACAAGAAAATTCATTCAATCTGCATAATTTAGTGAGGTGCATAGATGCAGTCATATAGAAGTGATTTGCGTTCTGATCTTGGCCCTTCAAAAAGTACTTGCTTCGAAGACCAAAGACATGCCCTTTTAACTATGTAACATAAGTTCTATATCTTTTATGACTGTTAAGTTTTAGATCAAAAAGATCGAGAAACCGGCTTAAACTAATGTATCACTTTCTGCATTTCTATGTAAGTTTATGGCAACTTTAATAAGTAAAATAAGTTAAAACCATATGTCATCAAAAGGAACTCTGTGTTTAATCATGTTAGTATGTTCAATACGTTTCTTAAGAATGAAAAAAAACAAGTCAAAGATTGGAGTTATGTAGTTTTCACAATTTCCGGTCTTATGATGATTCTACGACATAACACGCCGTTTACCAAACCACCATACATGCTGAAAAAGGTGAGAAAGATACATATATAACGACGAGTTTTCAGTCAAACACTTGATAGTTTCACAGATATTAAGCTAGATAATAGTGTCATTGATGAGCACTCGAAGATGATAAAGTGTCATTGTGAGCTTTAGTGGGCATGAGGTTTGACAAATTAGGCAGAGTCTTTGATGTGTCAATCGGTTTCACTTATTATTGGAATGGACCTTTATTTCATGATGTTTCAGATAATGCTAATGTGCAGAAAGTTTTTCGTCCATTCTGTGTGTTCTCACATGATTTCGAAAAGTTATTAAGTTAAAAATGATTATGATTAATAGTCCGCAACTATGATCTTTCAGATAAGCTAATGCGCAGAAAGTTTTTCATCCACTTTGTGTGTTCTCACTTACTTGATTTTGAAAAGTTGTGTTAAGAAATGATCATAATTGATAATCCGCAACTACGTCTAGCATAGTTTTACATCACTACAACAATTTCAACTTTTGACCGCGGGGACCTATTAGCGACGACACATGTCATCTAAGGCCCACTTTTTCAACTCAGTTTTTTAGAAAGTTTGTCCATGAGACCTACACTTTCAACAACTCGACATATGGCTTCGCTAAAAGTATTTATAATTAAGTAATATTTTTTTTATTTAAAAAATTAATAAAAATTAGCCCGCGTAAAATAAGTTAGCCGGCAAAACCAAATGTCATCGCTAAAAGTGTATTTCATTTTTATATTATTTTTTATTTATATATAATTGTTAAAATTAACTTTAAAAAATATATAAATTAGCTTATAGCTAAAATTAATATTTTGATAAATTATAAAAAATATTTTGGTAGTTAAAATGTGTTTAACTATGATTATGTATCATCAATAATTTCGTATTTGGACTTGCGTAATTCAAAATACGTTTCTCATTACCAAAACTTACACACTCACCAACCAAAACTTAATTAAATACTTGAAAGTTAACTAAAATCGAACAGTGTTAAACCACAACAAAAAACTATAACATACGAATTACATTCCAAATTGACAAATTTTTAAATATTAACACATTCAAATAAACAGCCTGCATTTATTTGATTTGAAAAATGGCAGAATTTAAGTACAAATTTAAACAACGTTTCAAAATGCCAAATTGTTTTGGCTAAATGAAAAACTACCCCACACCAAGATTCTTCATGTCATTTAAAAGCTCATGAAGTATTTTGACATATGTGGTTCTCAGAATGTCTTTTCATATCTAGTGTTGCCTCCAGTATCTAGCCAAGAGCTTACAATTTGAGCACTCTGCTTTTCCAAGACTTGGTGTAGATCCAATCCTAGAGAAGAACTTGGAGGTGTTGAAGGTCCCGGAGTAAAACTAGGAGGTGTTAAAGGCGCAGGTGAAGAACTTGGCACGAACTCCTTATATCAAACAATCATAAATATTAAAGGCATTGTATTTTCAACAAGGGTAACAATAAACTTACCGGAGAACCAATTAGATGGAGCTGGAGCTCGTCCTTCTGTATAAAATATCCACATCCATAATATTTTAGTGTTTGTTGTTACAGAATATGGAAATCATAAGAAGTGTCCTTTTAGCAACCAAATTATTTATGTATTACATAAATAAAAAACTTCTGAATGTTCGCCTTTGAAAGAAGATGATGCGTGGAATTGCACCCTCGCAAAAGCTTTTACCTCTCAAAGGATCTTGAGAAGCTTGCAATCCTCACCAGGCAGTGTACCTGTTCATTGTAGTATAATATAGTGACAAGTACCGAAGGATTGATCGTTCAACTCAGGAATAGTGTTCGCTAGGATTAAAAAGTCTACTAAACTAGGTCTAAAGGTGAAGGATGATTCTTTTTGTATTTTTATATTTTTATGAAAGCAAGTAAAATCTCGGGTTTTGAAGGAGTGGGCAGAATTAGTTGCTAGTCAACTAACCCAATTAACTAAAGATACAATCAAAATAAAATAAAATAAACTAAAACTAAATTGTGGTGTAAACAATAATAAGAGAAAATGTGTTTAATTAGATTTCATTACTCCCTAGATATCTTTTACCGGTTGATTAGCTTGTTACAATTGCATGGATGACGGGTTATATTCCTTAATACTAGTCGTAGGGCAGTGTACGAAATTCCCTAACTCTATAAGCTCCTACTTCACTCCTATGTCGAGCCGACTAAAAGCTCCTAACATGCGATCACTAGAATTCGCTCATGCATTAAATACAACCATAAATCGTAGTACACCTCCGATCATGTTTCTTAAGACGTTTAAGCAAGTTACCAATTAGAAGTCTGCCAGTTTTCTTAAGCCTAACATCGAATACAATCATCCACAAAAATTATAAACAAACCATCAACCAATAATCAACATTTAGGTTTCATTACATCTAAGTAAACACAAGAAAAACCTAGCCTAGCATGTTAAAAAGAAGAAAAGTATAAGATAGAATCACACAACACATAGACATATTGTATGATTATTGGAAAACTTATCTTCAATTGAACATGGATGGAACAAGGTTGAAACCCTTATTATTACAGAAAATTCGTCTAGGGTTTTCGCAAAGAAGCTCGCCAAAAGTTCCACACCCAATGAACGAAAATTAGAAAACTATATATAGATTTTACACCTTGACGGCATCACGTTTTAGCTTGTGACGCCATCAACTCGTCGTCAAGATAAAATTCGTATTGCCTAGATCCACTTCTGACGCCGTCATGTGTAAATTTACTCCGGGCCGTCACATGTGTTTTGACCCTGACGGCCTTGGTGACGCCGTCAAGCCAAATTGCCTTGAGAATGCTTTGGGCCGTCATGTGTATTTTCCACATCCACCTCTTTTGCCACTCTTGACGCCGTCACTTGCATTGCCTTGACGCCGTCAGGTACTGTTCTTAGCAAAGATTTTGAGAGTTTGTCGTTTTCTTCACTTTTTCGATCCAAAAACGTCCAAAATGCTTCCTTTTGTAAATTTTCTCTTAAAAGTACCTAAAATGACAAAAGAAACGATTTAGGGCAATAATTGATCAAATAATTACGAATTCGGGCGTAAATGACCCTCCGAAAGCGGTAGACTTTTTGCCTTATCAGAAGACATGCATAGAAAAGTCTACCACGGCTTTGAGGTTGATGTGATTTTCTCTGCACTACATCCCCTCTTCCACAAGGACGCGAAAAAGTTTCATATGACTCCATCTGCATAAAGCAGGTAGAGGCAGGAGGTTATCGATTACGAGCTCGATTTCTCATAGCTCACAACCTAGCCAGGGTTATTGTACCCAGGAAGAAGTTGCGTTGATAAGGCAACATTAGTCGGAACAAGATAAGTTAAGAAAACAAGCTGAGGAGAATGCAAAAGCATTTGCAAGTCAACAAAACACCTTTAATGATTTTTTAGAATTCTTCGAACATCATCAAAGAGCAGCATGTACTTCTTCACAATATACCCCTCCCGAAATATACACTCCCCAAGTTTTTCCCAACCCTAGTTATGCTCATCCCGACCTTGATTGTTACAACCCGGCCTTTATTCCCGAAACTAGCCAGATTGTACGTGGTGATGAAGATGGTGATTTTTATAATGTTGATGACGAGTAAGTATTTAGTATGTGAATTGTATTTGTATTGATATCGTTTTGTTACTTGCATTCTCGTATTGGTATTAACTTAATCGTATCGTTATTTTTGAAAACTATGACTTCGTTTGGTTGTTTTAGAATGAGTAAGTGGACGGATGAATTTTGTATCATAGTTTTGGGTGATTTATAGGCTTTGTTTCGTTAGATTTTTTGGGAAAAAAAATTTCAAGAAAAATATGAAAATGCAGAATTGTTGCTGTATTTTTTTTTTGTGCATACACTTTTAGCAACGACATTGTCATCGTTAAAAGTGATTTCCCATCTATTGTAAAGCCACTTTTAGCGACCATCACATTGTCGTCACTAAAGGTAGTTCCAGCCAAATAAAATATTAACATTTTAATTATTTATATTTTTATATAATTAAAAATTTTAAATACATGTTTTTTATTAAATTTTGACAAATGCCTTAGCGACTGACACATGTCATGCTTAGCTAGCCCTACGCATCAGTCTAATATAAACCTCTAAGGGTGGTGGCAACGTGGGTCGGCAACCTGCGGTTTCAGTCGGCATGGATCGGCAATACCATTGCTTATGTGTCGGCATGATGGAATCGGCGAGTTCTTCGGTGATATTCACCGATTCGGTAAATACAAACGCAATCAAAATATGACCGTTGGTGCCATAAATATTTCGACCGTTTGTGGCATTTTCCAAAAAAAAAAAAAAAAAAAAAAAAAAAAAAAAAAAAAAAAAATTCCTTTAAATACTCACCATTTTCCTTTTTATTTTCACATCTAAACTATAATTTCAAATCACACATACAATTTACATCCTAGTTACTATGTCATCATCTTCTTCGTCCTCGAAGGAGATAATTATTCCCCCCGAAGAATCCGGTAGTACAATCGAAACCTTTTTAGCCGCGTACGAAGCTCTTGAAGACACGGCAAGCTCTACCTTCATCCGTGGTTATGTCAAACGTTTTCGTGATAAAGCTTTAGAAAATCTAATGATTGACTATTTCGTTGAACAACCAAAGTTTAACGAAAAAGTTTTTTGCGAACGTTTTCGTATGAGTAAAACGTTGTTTTTAAAAATTGTTGGTGACATTGAAGCGCAATTCAAATGGTTTCAAGAGGGTCAAGACGCGTTTGGAAAAACAAGTTTCACGTCGTTACAAAAATGCACATCGGCAATACGGAGCACGTAGCGGCGCAAGACTTACCATACCTCGATGACTAGTCATTTCTTATTTTAATTTTTTTTTTTTGTTTTTATTTTCCTAAGTATTATGTAACTTTTATTTGAATTATTAATGAAATTTGATGTTTTTAATTAAATTGTTTAAATATAATTGTGAATTTTAAAAATAAAAAGTTTAGGCATGGTTAGGTATCACATTGCAACTAAAACTAAGTAGTTAGGCATAATTAGGCATGAAAAGTGTTGTATTGATTCTATTTGCTAATTACAAATTATTTTGAGTATTTGTTAGGCAACATTGCCACCACCCTAAATCAACTTAGGGTGCGTTTGGTATGCATGATTGAATCACTATAGGTATGACTGTATGAGTTTGAGAATAGAGTGGAATGAAAATGGGTATGTAGATATCACTTTTCATGGGTATCCACATACCCACCAAATCATACTCCTATGAGGAAACCCACATATCATGGGTATCCTCATTCCATTGTCGTGGGCCCCATAACAAACCAAACAACATTAATGACTTTCAAAGTCATAGATTCATTTCCATAGCGGGATACCAAATACACCCTTATAATGACGATGGATGCTATTAGTAAGATACTTAAACTAGCTTAACCTTTCCCATCCCCATTTGTAATGATACGTATAAGTCATGCTGATGGCACGTCGCGCTTTGATTACTAGCTAGCATAATGTAATATAAAATTGGTGGTTTGACATTCATAATGCTTCTACTATTTGATCACTTTACTCGAATTTTGAATATGAAAAAAGTCCAAGGAGCCATGAAGACCAAGAACCTTAAGAAACACAGAAAAACCATTGCTTTTTGGGTGGGTGTCACCTCGGGTCAACTTCCAACTATACAATTACTCGATAGAATAAATGACGACCATGACAAAGAAATCCCTGGGGACTAATCGAATTTTCTCAACCAAGAGATTGTTTTTTTTCAAATTGTTAGTTAGTAATTTTATCATGGCCATGGGATTAATCAATAGGTAGTTGGCTCAAATTTAACGTATTATAGCTGATTTTTTTTTTTTTTTTTTCCTTCCATATATCGCAAAGATTAGACTCTCTATATATAATGATACCTATATAGACATGTAGTTAAATCTATAAACATACACTATAACAAATTTGTCATTTCTACACGTTTTTTTCTTCGCACTTTATAAACGGTGAACTTTATGTTAAAGATATTCAGACTTAATAGTGTGAATAATTGTGTTTTAAAATCTTCACACTTAAAAAGTTTTAAGTGTGAAGAATTTCAATCTCACACTTAAAATACGAAAAATTATTTTAAAATCAAAAGCATCACACGTAAAACTGTGAAGAATTATTTCAAAATCAAAATCATCACACTAAAAAGTGTAAAGAATTGTTTTAAAACCCTCACATTTAAAAGTGTGAAAATATTCATAAAGTTTTCACATATAAAAATGTGACAATATTTGCTACACCCAATTGGTTCACACGCATGCTAGTATGAAAATATTCGTAAAGCTTCACACAAAAGGTAGTTGGTTCAAATTTAACGTATATAGACATGCAGTTAAATCTATAAACATACACTACAACATGCTAGTGTGACAATATTTGCTACATCTAATTGGTTCACACGCATGCTAGTGTGAACTTTTTAATTCTTCACACTTTAAAGTGTGACTCCATGCTCTAATAAGTGTGAGCATGTTACTATTTTGTTGTAGTGATATATAAGAAACAAAGCAATCAATATATATACGTGTAATAAAATAGTTACAAATTTATAAGATTGATCGTTGTTCCTAGTTCAAAGGTGTACACCTCCATCTACTACGCTTTGCATTAGTTCATGGAGTCTTTTAAGGTTTACTTCATATAATCATATATCATCCATATTTACGTACATACGCTTTGCATTAGTTCATGGGAGTCTTTTAAGGTTTACTTCATATAATCATATATCATCCATATTTACGTACATGCTCAGTCGTAATAATTATAAACTAAGATCAGTTCAAAATGTATAAAACTTTGATAGTTAAATCATACTTTTAATCTTTTATATAATAAAAGAATTACATTATTTCGGAGGTTTTTTGACAAAACAATCTTAGTGGAAAATAAATTGGGCCAATAGGAAAGCTCGATTTTGACACATAGGCGAAATCGAGCAATATGATTGGCCAATAAAAAGTCAAAATTGAATTGATTTTGGTCAAACTTTAATAAATTTTCTGAAGAAATTGATTGAGGAAAAAAAACACATAAAAATATAGGTGTCAAATTTATGAAAATAAAAACTTAAAAAAAGAGGAGGTAATTAATAAATCATTAGTGGTTGAATTAATATATTATATAGAGTTAAGTGTAAAATTATAAATCTCCATGTTTTTGATAACTTTACATAATAAACAAATAACCCCATACACTTTATACCCCATACACTTTTATAATATGAACTTTGTTTACAATTACATAAGTATTAGTATTTGTTTGAGACTTTCATCCATTAAACTTACAAAATTTTATAAAAGTACGAATTAGTTTTAATATACGTTAAATACTTTTAAAATAAATATTAGTTTTAAACTTTCATCTATTAAAATATCTTTTTACTATGTACGTTAAATATAAATAAGAACTCATGTTATCCTATTTAAAAGTTTAATTTATACATATACGAGTTTGAGTATTAAATACAGTTAAATTATTATTAACGGTAATATAAATATCAAATGGTAAGTACGAGTTACAATAATATGAAAAGAAATATATGCGATTGGACTTATAACGACTCATGTAATTATTAATTAAAGTTTATATACGGATATCCGTAAAAACATTTTTAAAAAACTTCATCAACGCTCATTATGTGCTACTAAACTCGCACATTTTGTACAACATGATATCAATAGTTAAAGTTAAACAACAACATCAACATCAACATTAACATCTATGTCACATAAACAAAGTTAAATCTTTCATCCAATAAAATTTTTACAAAATATTAATTGATATTAATAAATAATGAAAAACTCATGCATACTTATTAGTTGTACTTATATCATAATTTTCACATGTAAATTCTTATATATCTATATAGTAAACAAAATTTTTAAAATAAATTTGATTTATGTGTAAACTCATGTGATCAAAGAACCTTTGGCCCAAAAATATTATAAAAAGACACGCTCAAAAATCCAATACAAGGTCGATGCCACAGTTATATTAACAATTTCTGCTAACTATTTTTTTACTTTCTCACATGCTGATGATCTAACTTTTCAAAATATACATAAGATTTTCTGTTTTTAAACGATAATATTATATAATTAATTTTTTTTTAAAAAACCCCGTGCGTGCATGGGTATCATAACTAGTTATCTCTATATGAGTATAACTTAAAAATGCGATTAACAGACTGTTATATGCTTTTCCTATTTTCAAGGATAACCCTGGTCATTATCTTAAAAGGAGTTTGAAATGGTAGACGAGTGACTGCACAACAAACGAAACGGCAAATAGTTATAATTATGATATTGTAGTTAAGCGTTTCGCGTTAAGTTTATGCATATGACGTAAAATAATAAAAGTTGAATTAAAAAATATTGTAACACACGATAATTCAACTCAAAGTCTAGTCTATACTATTTATAATGGAGGAAGGACTCTCTCTCCAAAAAATTTCAGACTTACAACACTTTATACATGGTGTACAACACTTTAATGCACAAAATTTTTAGACTTACAACACTTTAAGCATAGTGTACAACACTTTATGCATGGAGGCAAATTCAGACCAAAATTCTATCAATTCTACATTAATAGCATTAAAAACACCCATACACCAAAAATTACAAGTATTTAAACATTATTTACAAGTACTTAAAGCATACATAAAACTTAAAAAACACTAATCTAATACAATTAATACACTATTAAAAACACCTCACAAAAAAATACAACAATTTAACCGCAATGTACAATATAATTAAGCTTCCAAAAGAAAAATCTGATCACCAAAACAAAAATTCGAGATCCAGTGACAATCTACATCCTACTTCAAACAAGAACGAACAACCCGGTGTGTTTGCCCATTTTTTTTTTTTTTTTGCCGGACGTTTTATTTACATTGCCGTTATTTTTTTCTCCCAAATCCGTCTCACGTTAACATCAAATAACCACAACCCGTAGCACTTTTTAAACAACATCGTATACTATCCTAATCGCACCCTCCTCAAGACACAATCTAACCACACGAAGACTTGAAAAAAAATAAAAAAATAAAACAGAGATCTCGGTTTTATCTATGAGAAGTTCAACTTCTTTTAAATTTCCGAAACTTATAAAGAAATAACCAAACAAATTTGTTTAATTATTTATTTAGTTCGTTCATCGAAAAAAAAAAACAAGAACAGAAGATCTAGGGTTGTTATTTAGTTTCAAGAACGGATCTTTAAAGATCTCTACAACCCATCATCGACCTTAGAAAACGGAAAAACAAAACAAATGAAAACTACCTTGGACCTTTGTTATAAAAGATCTTGAAGCCACTGGAACTTTGTTTATCATTCGGTTAAGAAAGAAAAAAAGAGGGTGAAGTTTGGTCGAGTGGTTGGCATTGGATTTTATAAAAGGAGAAGTGGGGTAGCTTTGTTTTGTGGATTTAGGGTTGCAAGTGTTTAGGAGATATAGGGTTAGTAACATTGGTTAGTAGATTGGTGATTTTTTTTATTTTTTTATTTTTGTAAAGTGGTTTTGGGCTAAGCAAAAATACTATCCGAATTCTGGTAGAAGAAAAAACAAAGAAAACTATGAAGCCGAAAAAACTCTCAAGCTGAAAATATGTGAAATACAGTTATTTTAATTAAAAATTATCATTCTCATAAAATTATTGTTAGAAAAAACATATAAACAAACGATTTTTGCTCGCCACAAAATTTAGTCACACGGTACTCGCTGCCGCATTGCGCGGGTACCCTGCTAGTTATTAAAATGAATCATCTTAGCTAAGAGATTTTTTAACAACGTTATCAACATTATTCATCTTCTTCTACATTTTTTGTCTAACTTCGTTTACAAATGGTAGATGATGGAAATGATTTTGTTATATAACTACTGTAGCACTGTATAGAGTTAATTACATAAATGGTCCTTGTGGTTAGGCCAAAATTGCATGTTTGGTCCTAAAATGCAATTAATTACACCAATGGTCCTTGTGGCTGTCCAAATTGAGTTGACCGGTCCTTTTACAAATTTTCCATCCAATTGGAAGTTAACATCAGGGGCAATTTTGTCACTTCACATGCAAACGGGTTGGACTTGAGTCGGCTGAAAAAAGACATACAACCTTGGCAAGAACGTCGTTCGGGGTGTTCTACAACCAAAATATGATATCATAAATTTCGTAATCTGATCAAAGCATCATAACTAAGCCTTACAAAAATAAAAAATAAAAAAAAACATCATAACTAAACCCGAGTTTCGAAAATAGAACAAAGATTCAATCTCGAATATAGGGACCAAAGGTGAAGTCTTATAAGTTAACACAATGAACCTATCAAGATAGCGAGGATACATTAATCGAACATTGTGGTAAATTATCCTTAATCGATTAAGGTTCTTATTCAAAAACAAAATGAATGAATAATGAGCAGCCGTAGGAGGGGATTTTGCAAAGTATGTTTTTCTTCCGCTCGTTATCTCCAATTCAAACCAAGAGTATGCTTTGTAGTGAAGATTACAAATGAAGCATTGACATTTTCAAAATAGAATAATAGAAATAGGAAATAATGATTCATATTCTTTAACTTAAGGATATGACAGTAGCTAACATTTAAAACATTCTTTAATAAAAAGATGGAAAACGAAAATTGATATTGCATTGGTCAAACAAAATTCTTAATGAGGGGCTAATTAGTAGCATTTCAATGCAACATGGATTTAATGAGGTGGCATTAGTGACATGGATTGAGTGCCAACATGGTTTTAATGACATGGCAAAATTCAAATAAACCTTATATATATATATATATATATATATATATATATATATATATATATATATATATATATATATATATATATATATATATATATATATATATATAGTTTTGCGTTCATGTGGTGTACAAGCTTAAAATAGATAAAATAGGTACACATGTGGACCGTTAGATCATTCTTAATAGATGAGATCAAAATAAATAATATTAATTAATTAGATAATAATATTAATTAATTAGATATTTATTGTAAGGGTATTTTAGTAATCTTTTTTTTTAACTATTTCCTGATTTTTGTCCATTGCAATCACATATTAAATGACCCACAATCCTTACAAATTAATTTCATATGTTTTAAGATTTCTTGTTATGTTACACTTATCTGTTGCTACTTTCTTTGTTTCAAACGCTTGTTTCAATCGTAGTTTGTTTAATAAAATGAGTTGATTATTCTATCACATGAGCCAAGGGCGGATCTACTAGTGAGCAACGAGTGCCACATGTGCATTTTCTATGTGATTTTTTTTTTTTTTTCGTTTTCTGAATGTTCTACACCTATTTTTAAGAGAAAAATGTGTTTGGGTTTTGTTTATAAAGAAAAATAACGAGGATGTAGAATATGATAAACACTAAGCTTGTCTTTTAGATAATGTATTTGTAAAGTTGCAAGCATTTTGCAAGTGGATGTATCTTCATCTTTATATGGCCTATGTACTTGTCTTATTAGTAAACCTTATATCCCTTTTTATATATCTCTATATAAACTGCAGTATTAAAGCTATATATCGTTTGTTATTTTGTTAAAAGATATAGGAATGAGATCATCTTTTTTATTCGGACAGAATGGAGAGTACATGTTTGATTTACTAATAACTAAAGGGGGGAGCTTAAGCTTGTCTTTTGTGTAAAATTTACCAGATGTGAGAACTAAAACCAAAAAAGCAAACTTTTTTTACACTAAAAATTGAACAACCGGAACAATAACCTATTTACGAAGCGAAGCGAGCCTTGATCGTGCCACACACAGTTCAAATTCCTGTATCCGCCACTGACATGAGCTACTTGTATTGGCATGTAAAGTGTATGTGTTTACTTGCAATATTAGATGTTTCAATTAGTTCAATATGTAAAACAGTTAGTCTGCATACACAGGTTGCTACATATTAGATGTTTCAATTAAGCCAACAATGTCCATGTGATTTCCATGCGCCGCGTTGCATACAACTCTTTCAATTGTTTCTTCCCTTCTATGATCAATCGACAAAGGTCAGCACCATCACCTTTGTAGGTTTCCATGTGGCGCGTTGCAAATACACCATAGTCTACAAAGTTGTTGGTTGTCCTGCATCCCAATTGCATCACTTTTCTACCCGCACGGCTCATTCTTTCATAATTCGGATTATTCTTGTGCAGTAGATAATCCTCAAACATAGACATCTGATATACACAAAAATATAAGAAAAGTTACACATAGTACAAATAAACAAATGTACCATACACATAAGTTGCACAGTTTCAGATCAGTTCACAATTTCTTATGTACCACATAAATTATCTATACCAAAGACACAATTTGCAAAGGTTGTTTAATACCATGGACGACTTCCAAACCTCATTTTTAAGAATACCAAACAGACATTAAGTTGCATAATACGAAACACACAACTTGCAGCCTACCAAAAACCAATTTTTTCCCGTGAATCAACCAAATTTGAACTTGTGCACACCATCAACTACTACTCTTTAGTATACTAACATAGCATAAATGCACCGACCTAATAAACTACCAAACACATACTTATTCTACTCATCCACAGCTTATTCTACTACCAAACACATACTTATTCTACTCATCCACAGCTTATTCTACTAATACACATTAGTTTATTTAACCGTACACCCTAATACACATAAGTTATCGACTAATACACATTGGTTTATTGAAAACTCTTTTATGAGTATTGCGATATCAGTTAATACACATAAGCTGATGTCAAGTAATACACATTAGTTTATTTAACCGTACACCCTAATATACATAAGCTATCGACTAATACACATTGGTTTATTTAAAACTCTTTTATGAGTATTGCGATATCAGTTAAAACACATGAGCTGCTATATGCTAACACACATACCAAACTATTACAAAACAACCATATGAGTGTGTAATTATGAGCGTCTAATGATTCATAATTAATGCACAACAAATTGTGCCCTGTCCACTAATACACATTAGTTTATTTATGCGCTATCAAGTAATACACATAAGCTGATGTCAAGTTATTGAATCATACACATTAGTTTATTTATAACTCTTTTATGAATTGCGCACTATCAAGTAATACATAAGCTGCTATCAGGCCCGGATATCAACTTGTGCAGGCTGCCCAACTTCACAGACCCAAACAATTTTATGGGGCTTCAAATTTTTGGAAATCCCATAATATATATATAAATAAGACCGCTGTTTAACATGTAAAAGGCCCATTAATTCTAGCTTCATAACCATTTAGCAACTCTAAGAGGCTTTAATCTATTAAACTTACAAAATTTTATAAATGTACAAATTAGTTTTAATATACGTTAAATACTTTTAAAATAAATATTATTAAAATATCATTTTATTACGTACGTTAAATATAAATAAAAACTCATGTTATCCTATTTAAAAGTTTTATGTAGCAAGAACATTGAAGATAAACTAGAAAGAGGGAGAGAATCAGGGATCGATAAACACGAATGTTTGAAATGGTTGGACTCGAAGGGCCGTGATTCAGTTGTTTACGTAAGCTTTGGAACTATGGTTACGGTTACAAGTTCTCAACTTTACGAGATCGCTAAGGGGCTCGAAGCATCCGATAAAAATTTCATTTGGGTTATCAAGAAAGATGAAGAGAAGTCATTTCCTGAAGGGTTTGAGGCGAGAATGAAAGCGAAAGGAAAAGGATTGATAATAAAGGGATGGGCACCATAAGTGTTGATTCTTGACCATGAATCTGTAGGTGGATTTGTGACTCATTGTGGGTGGAACTCGGTGTTGGAAGGTGTTTCTGGTGGTGTGGGGATGGTGGCTTGGCCAGTCATGGCCGAGCAATTCTTTAACGCAAAACTAGTGACAGATGTTTTAGGAATTGGGATTTCGATTGGGGATGTGGAATGGAGTGCAACTTCTAGATGTGAAGGCGTTAAAATAGAAACAATAGCAAACGCCGTGGCGAGGTTGATGGGCACGGAAGAAGGTCAAGAAACGAGAAGAAGAGCATGAGTATTGAAGGACAAGGCAAAAACGGCTGTCCAAGAAGGTGGATCATCGTACCCGGATTTAACTGCCTTTATAAAAGAAATAAAAGCTTTATCCGAGTTATCATAAAAAGAAATAGCTGGTATCAATTGAAGAACCATATATAGTTCTGCAAAGTTTACATACAATATCAAAGAAACATATCACGAATATATTTGCATGATCAATGATAATGTATTATTACTGTTATCTGTCTACACTACTTCATTGTTAACTCTATTGATCATACCAAGGCTGTCCGGATTCTGATGGTAACAGGGAAGAAGTGTCAAAATGTTTATAGTGTCACCGATGTGGGACTTCACCACTGATGTTTTATTTGCCTTTAATCTACGTTCCATACTTCGCTTATATGGAAGAATATTAAATTCTTTAATGTTATATATTTTTCAAACAAAAACATGTACTCCCAAAGTTTGTTTTTTAGCCATAGTCAGTTACTTAAATAAGCTGGATACGGAAAGTGCAAGGAGACAAAAAATGAATAAGCAGTTAATTTTTTTTGTTTCAAAGTACCTCGTTCAGAATCTTGGCACAGGGCCCCCGAAATCCACGGGACGGCCCTGGTTGCTATCAAGCTAATACACCAATATATGTAGCTAATACACCATTATATAGCTACAACACACAACAACTATAAGTTGTTTATTTCACAACACCTAATAATAAAAACACCATATATTACTTCAACTTTAACACATAATCAACCAATATCTTATGTTTATACGCATCCATATACAACTAATACACATGCTCATCTAATGGCCTATTTTCTAAACATATACGACAACTTATAGTTCAAATTCACTGTAACACAGACCAATTTAAACAGGCTTTGGTACCTTTGATTTAACTCACTTTAACACCATTTTAGGACTCAAGTTTGACACTTAACAATTCCTTTTAAAGTTCTTAATACAATACGCCAATAGAAACAGTTTAGGCTAAAAATTTTGGAAATTTTAGACTAGAAGCTATAAGACTCAAATTTGATAAGAACAACTTTTCAAACTATTTTAAAGCTGAATCAGACTAGTTTAAGTGCCAAAACAAGCTTTGATAGCTTAAAATCTTTTAACCCAAACACCCTCTTAAGTTGTAGTTATGCATTTTTTTTTGGCTAGGAGAAACTGGTTTAGGCAAAGTTTTGAAAACAGAATACTTAGGATAGATATAAAATCACTTAATGAACAAATTAGAACACATACCAATTTATAAACTAATACACATGCTCATCTAATGTTTAAATGCAGCCATATACAACTAATACACATGCTCATCTAATAGCCTATATTCAAAACATAAACGAAACTTATAGTTAGCTAATTACCTTCCACAACTTATTCTACTCATACACATAGTCAAGTGACTAATAAATATAACAATTTGAATAATACACAGCTTATTCTTCTCATACACATAACCACAAATGACAATTGAATAATACAATTGACTAATAAACAACTTATTCTACTCATCCACAACTTATTCTACTAATACACATAACCAATAACAAGTGACTAATACACATAACAATTCACTAAATAAAACCTATATTTATTAGAAGGAGTACACAATACCTTGCTCGTCCTCACTATCTCCATCAAGAGTAAGATCAATAGTTTCATATTCTTCATTATCTTTGTTTGGTCGTCTAACATTTGACAACCTTCCACTTCGTCGGACTGAAACCAAGAACCAACAATGTATTAAAAAAAAAAAAAAAAAAAAAAAAAAAAAAAAAAAAAAAAAAAAACCCTTTATTACTGAATAAAAAAAAGCAAATAACATTAAGAATGTATCAATTACCAAACATTATTTCTGCTCCAAAATTCGCCATACTTGTTTCTTTTGACTGCAACTACACACCTTTCCTACCTGTATTTAAAGATAAAATGTAGAACGAAGAATTGGGGGTTTTTCATTGATTGATCGATTTGGGGGATTATGATGTTAATTGTGAATTGCATGATATCCGGTTGAATTATTGTGGCTGCGTTAATCTTGCTACCTATATTTTTTTTTGGTAACTGAGAGTGTTAATGACCAAGAACAAAACATATAAGATCGTATAAAAATTGGTACACAAATGACATGTGTCTTTCACTTATTTACAATTGTGCCACTAATATATTTACTAGTAATATCTAATCCGTTTGATCCGACGGTCCACATGTGTACCTATTTTATCTATCTTAAGCATGTACACCACAATAACGCCCCCTATATATATATATATATATATATATATATATATATATATATATATATATATATATATATATATATATATATATATATATATATATATATATATAGATAGATAGATAGATAGATAGATAGATAGATGAGAAAGTTTGTGATACATAATTTGTACAATAGGCTTAATAATTTGTATTTTCACTTAAGGGGTGTATTAAAAATTACATTAATGCTATTTGTTGACCACTCAATTTATGTATATAGTTATGAAAAAGTTAATTGTTCATAATATTTTATCATATGTACTACTAAAGTTTAAGTTTTTGAGGTATTTAATTATGAAAAGTTGTGTTTAAATTAATTGTACTCAATGTTTTATTTCTTGTATTGCTGAATTTTTAAGATATTCAACTATTTTAGTGTATTTAATGTCCAAAAAGGGTTTTGTGCATAAGATAGTAGTTTATTAAAATATCTTAAAAATTTAAGTGTCGCAAATCTAAATGCATATAATACAAGTATATAATAATAAAATGTAAATTTAAAGTCGGTCAAAACTAATTAAATCATTAAAATATATATAATCATGAATATATTTAGGTTACGAACAAGTAAATGCACATTAAAATGTCGGTTATACTTTTCTTGAGTATAAGAATGATAATATAGGATGGTCAAAATATATTTTGAGATGTTAATGGTAGAGTTTTTTAAGGCAGTAAGAGAAGAAGTGTTGTCTTGAGATGATGAATTCACGCTCACATAAAACGAATATATACCATGCTACAACATCTGTCAACGTACATTCTTATCAATTTACCACCTATAATAGTTTTTTTTTCTTCTTTTTAATGTTGATGCAAGAGTCAGCTATTTGTTCACATTCAAGCATTCGTTCCCCACGTTAAGTTGGAGGCAGGGGTGAAGCCACATGTGTAGTAGTGGTGGGGGGGGGGGGGGGGGGGGGGAGGGCGTTGCCCCCGACAAAATCCTCGTAGATCCCCAAAATACGTAAGAAAAAAAAATACAAATTGCTAACGAAAATGATCAGTGCCCTCAAGCAAATACTCTGAGTGCCCACAACACTCTAAGAGGTTACCAAAAGCCAGAGTGTTATTTAATGTAGAAACTGTTTTCTGGTTGTATTGTCGGAAAAAATGGAGTAAAGAGGGTAAGTGTGAAAGTGGGTTGTGGAGCTGTAAAAGAGGTTTGGTGATCGGGTCATATACCACGTGCTATTAGAGCCCAGGGTACCGCTCGTCGTTGGAGCTCGCCACTCCAACGTGGCCTTCGTTGCAGCTCGCCACGACACCGACTGCCCCTCGCCATGCCTCGCCGTTCACCACCTCCTCGTTTGCATGACGAGGGTGGGTTTTCTGCAACTCGTCCTTTTTTTCCCCCCTTAATTGTTAGTGTTAATGTTTTGTAGAAAATGTGTTTTCAATATGTAAATGTGTAATGAACTTGTCAATATGTAAATGTAATGTGTAATTGTTGTCAATGCAAGTATATTAAACATACGATTGATATTACTTCAAACAACGATTACGCCTCAATGTAATGTGAGCACCGTAATAAAAATAGTATTACGGCTCAATGGAATAGAATCAACCTTGAATGTCGTAGATATAATGATATTTACAAAGAATTGCAGCGTACAAGTGAAGACCCTTGTCGTCTCAGCAATGCAAACCGAATTTATCATGAACGCCATGGGAGAGGGATTAAATATCAACATGTGTGGTTCGTTCTGAGAAACACGTTGGCATGGGACAGAGATGATTAGTAATGGTGTTTTATGTTAACTATTTCTGTATCGTGTTTATTTCTTTTCTGTATCGTGTGTATTTCTTTTCCGTATTGTAACTTTGTTGCGTAACGATGTTTTATGTATTGTTTTCTCGTAACGTGAATTTGAATTTGAAATTATCCCGCGTTCATTTTAATTTTGAAAGTATATGCACACGTTTTTAATGAATTTGAAATTTAAACATTTAAAATTTCAGTTTGAATTCAAATTTGAAATTTAAAAGTATCCCGCTCAATTTAAATTCAAATTTTGAATTTGAATTTTAAATATCTATAAATACCATACCATACAATTCATATCTCCACACACTACCATTCAATCATTCACACACTACAATTTCTAAATCATCTTACAATGAGTACACGTTAGTCAATTGAAGAAGAAACATTGCTAGCTGATATGTGGCTTGAAATTAGCCGAAACAGCGAGGGTTTGAATGAACGCTCTTTCTGGGATCAGGTTGTAGCAAGGTTCGATGAGTGGACTGATGGTGATCATCGTAACAAGAGTATGATCAAGTTTTTGCAAAAGTGGTTCATTTTTCGCCTCATCATATACCCTTACACTTGAGATTTGCTTGTCCTCAAGCAAATGCGCTTTTATTCTAATCAAAATACAAGTTAGGGGTCATTTAACACTAATATAAAAGTAATTACAACAAATAATCGTTCCACTAAAGACCAATAGACAAGCACGGAGGTCATACACTAGCTCCTCACAAATAGTGTTTAGATACTCACATCTCTCGGGTGTAATAAAGTATAAATTACAATATGGAAACGGAAGATATCTCTCACTACCTGTCATAGCAAAATAGATTACCATAGACTTGGGAAATGATCAAACCTCCACCACATGGCGTACGCACCTAGGATAAACTATCAAAGAGGTCTTTTAAAGGGTTGTAACGTTAGGTGTAGGGATATGAAATACACGGTTTTGTTGGATAAAGGCAATCTTTACTGGTGGCGAGTTAACAATCTTAGTTAATTACATGTACAATATGGCGTTGCTAAGCCAAGACTAGACTCGACTTAAGCTAATAAATGAAAAATAACAAAAACATAAAATGAACATAGAATGAAAAGGGATGGTAGTCTGTATGTTTTTTTCTCTTTTTCTTTTTCTATTTTTTTTTTCTTTTTCTTGATTTTTCGATTTTTTTTTTTTTTTTTTTTTTTTTTTTTTTTTTTTTTTTTTTGCATACACTATTACCCTACCATCCAAAATAATACATCATAGGGGATGAACATTCCTCTTACACTTGAAGTTTTACATACTTTACAATAAACTAATCTAATGACTCGAATTAAGAAAATCAAAACACTTGGAGCACTTTTAAGATTAACGTACATATGGGGGTAATATATGATGTTTTTCCCCATTACTACATAAAATAAGTACTTTACCCATGAGTCTCAATCGTCCCAAAACAATATGTACAAGGATATGACTCGACTTAGCAACCATGTAATCAATTAGATAGTTAACTTAGGGTTTAACAAATAACAATAATGCACTAAAGATGAGTGCATACACGGAAGGCTAAGGCAATTTGGGTGTACATTTAAGTGGGGTGTAACAAATTCTTCCTTTAAGTAAGATGCTTAAAGTTAGAAACGAAAAGATAGGCTCGGAGGGGTGTACTAGGGGTTTCGTGTACTAAAAATGAGTACAACGCTAAGGTGTGAGAAAAATTAGTTAACTTAACTAACCAAGTAATATGACTTAAATGGTCAAATAATTATAATACGGGTTTAACACAAAGGTGATCCTAATGCCTCTTATCATGTAGTAAATCCTACCACACGAATGTAGTCTCACTAGCGGTCTCGGGATGCATCACTAACGCAAGTTCTAGAATCTAAATGCTACCGGTATACTCATAAGCACTAATAGTAAATGCTTTTCCTATCAAATCTAAAGGAGAACCTCACATATTTGGGTGGAAAATTTTTCTGAATATACGGTTATGTGCTAGTCATACAATCTCCTATCCATGAGACGCTTGCTATGGCTAAAGTTTCACTCCTAAATGTTGTAAAAAAAATTAAATTTGGCGCTAAAATTGCACTAATAAGTATTTCTCATAGTTTTATTACACATCTACTATCAAACAAAACAAACTCAAGCGAAAGTGTATTTATAAGGTATCATCATTTTACCCTCCCCTTACACTTAAGATGAACATTGTCCCCAATGTTCAAGTAAAGAGTGTAAAAGTGAAAAAGTAAAAAGAATAAAATCAAATACTCCCCTGATTCGCTCGGTATGGATAATAAGGTGACCAGGTTAAATCTTCCTCCAAGAAAATGAACAATCAAAGCTTCCCTTCCAGAATATAAATCATCTTCTTGTCGTAGATAACCTGTAAATCCTGAGAAAACAAACAAAGCAACCTCGCATAAAATCGGCGGCATCCTACATAAGTTTCTAAATCCTAGAAAACAAGATAAGATATAATGCTTGTGGAATGAAGTTTGCAGATTTCCTGGAGATTATAAAACTTAATAATTCAACAAAAACTTTAAGACTCCGTTAGAAAAACAAAACCGGTAAAATTTCCAGGTTTTTACACGTGACGTCGTCAAGAGCAAGCTCGTGACGCCGTCAGGATTGACCTGCAGAAATTCTTATGTTAAGTTTCCGGAAAATTTCTGGAAAAACTTGGTCCTACTTCCTGGAAAATCCTGCAAAACTTCATTATGACTCAATACAGGCATTTGACTCTAACAAATACGAATATACATGTCCATTTAATATTGTGGAGAATCATGATCGGTTTGTTTCTTAAAAACATATTTGGGGTTTCCCCTTACACTTATCTTTTGCAAAAATACCTTTAGCTGGAGTTAAGACTAGGCTAAACAACAAAGTAAAGTATTTCCACATTTTAGTTTAGAAACATGATCTACCAACAATAAAAATAAAGCATGCATACGGAAGCAAATAACAAACAAACAAAAATAAAAATCACACAAAGCATGGGTTGCCTCCCAAGAAGCGCTTTTCTTTATTTACGAGTCTTGTAGCTAGACTCAAGGTCATGGGTTACTATGTGACCTCATCGTTGGTTTCACTCTCCGATTGTAAATATTCTTTGTAGAAACCAATCACCTTTTTCTCAATCGCCCCCATAATCCTTTGGGCAAATTCCTTATCGACTCTATACCTTAGTCCTAGAGCTAAGCAATCCTTGTAGAAAAGACTCCTCTTTTCCCATACATAATCCATGCCCTTTTTCTTATCCTCCTCATCGATATCCTCAAAAGCACCAACGTTGTCCTTATCAAATCGGGATATAAAGCGAAATTCTTTCATTCTATTAGGCATCCTATAAGTGATCCTATCGGTGTTACTAGCAAATCGGATTGTCCCTTCTATCTCATCATATTCTAACTTAGACTCCTCAACAAACGGTTTACCAAACACGACATTGGACAATCGACAATCAATAACATTAGCAAGATCTTCAACAATCATAAAGTCGGTGATAAAAGTGAAATTCCCAACAAAGACATGTAAACCTTTAACTCTCCCGACAAAGTTACAAACTCCACCGGGGTATTTGGGATCTTTTCTAGGTTCAAGTCTTGTTTTCACTATATCATTATAAACATTTGAGGACATAATGTTGATTGGGGATTTAAAATCAATGTAAGCATTGTTAACGTGTCTATACCCAATCATACATGGTATCTTAGCATTCTTAGGATCGCCTCTCTTTATCTTAGGTTCGATCATAGTAAAAGGAGATCGCGGGTTATCAATAAGATTATTATAATATGCAATCTCCTCCTTAGTGGGGTATAGATTAAAGTAGTCATTAAGCTTCAGATCTATTTCCCCCTCTTCTAGTCCCTCAACAACATTCACAAAGTCATTAGGCCCTAGGTCCTCATTTGAATACAAGGCGGTCGCTAGGTCACTAAATGCATGTTCGAGATCCACCTTAATCAACCTATTAAGCTCTCTAAGTTCCCTAATCTCACTCTCAATTTGTTCACGTAGCACAACCACTTCTCTAGGGGAAAGGGGTGGATTCGCGTTTTCCATAATGGTCAACGGAATAGTCAATGAATTAAATTTACTAACAAATGCACAAAGAAAAAGATAGACTAAAGAAAACCTAAAAATAAAAATAAAATCTTACTAGAAAGGAATCTAGCAAGTAGACCTAATAAAAAGAAATTCTAACCTAGACAATAACTATTCCCCGGGCTGCGGCGCCAAAAACTTGATACGTGGGAATCGCACCAGGCTTTACCTCTCAAGGGATCTCGAGAAGCTTACAACCCCCACCAGACAGTGTACCTGATCGTTGTAGTATAGTATAGTGACAAGTACCGGAGGATTGATCGTTCAGCTAGGAATAGTGTCGCTAGGATTAGAAAACCTAATTACTAGTGCTAAAGATGACGGATGATTCTTTTTATATTTTTTTAGAAAGCAAGTAAAATCTCGGGTTTGAAGGATATGGACGGAATTAGTTGCTAGTCAACTAACCCAATACTAAAGATGCAATCAAAATAAAATACTAGAAATGAAAATAAAACTAATTTATACTAAGGTTGTGAACAATAAGTGGAGAACTTGTGTTTACTTAGATTTCACTACTCCCTAGATATCTTTTACACGTTAATCACTTGTTATAGTTGCGTGGATGACGGATTGTATTCCTTAATACCATTCATGGGGTAGCGCACTTAACTCCCCAATCCTATGAGTGCCTACTTCACTCCTATGTCGAGCCGGCTAAGAAGCTCCTAACATGGGATCATTAGAATTTACTCATGCATTAAATACAACCAATAAAACCTAGTGCCCATCAGTTCATGTTTCCTAAGACGTTCAAGCATGTTACCATTTGGAGATCTGCCAATTTTCTTAAGCCTAACATTGAAATCATTCATCCAATACAACCATAAACAAGTAATCAACACATAATTAACATCTAGGTTTCATTAGATCCAAGCAAACACAAGAGAGATCTAGCCTAGCATAGTAGAATCAAGATAAGAACAAGATATAGACAACCAACACATAGACATATTGATTGAATTAAAAGAACACTTATCTTAATTACACTTGAAAGGTTTCAAGGGCTGAAAACCCTTGAAAAACCTGTAAAAATCGTATTAGGTTCGGCCTTAGGGTTTCTCCAAAACTTCATCCCTTAATGTGTGAAAATTAGAAAACTATATATAGGAAATAGGGTCTGACGGCGTCAAGACCAATTAGGAGACGCCGTCATCTCGCCGCCAAAATAAATCTCGGACTGCCTTGATCCAGATCTGACGCCGTCAAGTGTTATGTGTTTCCAGGCCGTCACCACTTTTACTCTTGACGCTCTTCCTTGTGACGCTGTCATTTCAGCACTGGGTCGTCATGAAAAATACTCTTGACGCCGTCAAAATGTTACTCTTGACGCTGTCACCTACTGTTCCCAGCTTGGAAAATTGAGACTTTGCCGTTTTCTTCACTTTTATGCTCCAAAAACGTCCAAAATGCCTTCTTTTCCAGATTTCACTCCCAAAGTACCTAAAATCACAAAAGGAACGATTTAGGGCAATATTTGATCAAATAAATTCAATTCCGGGCTTAAATGACCCCCTAAAAGTGGTTCATTTTTCGCCTCATCATTGGTTATGTTTCACGATTACACAACAACAAACAAATCAATCAGTTGGTGTTGGGTTTGAGAAAGGTAGGTTAGGTGTTTGATATGTAGTGTTTGGTTTCATAAAGAAAGAAAGAAAGGTGTATGTGGAAAACTAGAAGGGGGTTGAATAGTTTACCGCTTTTTGTTTTAATTATCTTTTAAAAACTTTACATTTGATTAAAGATATAAACTTAAATTACTTGTTAATCTTTGAAAAGCTTTACATGTAATTAACGATTCTAACTAAAGACAATATGTAATATGCAAAGACAAAGAAAGAAACGATCAAACCACAACACGATTGTTTATCGTGGTTCGGCTACAAGGACTCTTTTTCCTTGCCCTACATCCACGCCCCGAGTTTCCAACTCGAGAGTTTCAAGCACTAGTCAACAAGTTCCTTTCACGGGTGGAGAAACCTTTACAATCATCGCTTACACTTTATCCGGTACAAAGCTAGATACCGGGTTCTAGTTCAAAGTAGAACCAACCTAACGTCGCCTATCCACAATTTCCAACACTAAGCTAGATGTCGAGTTCTTTTACAAGGGTACAACCACTCCCGATAGTTCTTTTACAAGGGTACAACAACTCCCGTCACACTATGTATTTTAAGGCCTAAAATACTAACCGATCACTCTTGAATATACACAATCAAATGATGTATAAACTACACTAAGTTTACACAAGGCTAAGCTAACAAGTCTTGAAACCTTGAGTTGAAACTTGTTACTTCTTGGATGAACTTGTGAACTTCTATGATACATAAGACAATCACACAAGTGAGTTGCTACTGAGTTAGATGAGAGAATATATGAAATATATGTCCTAAAGTCATGAGGAAAAACTAGCAAGTGGCTTGGTATTTATAGCAAAACAAACCAGCAGTTTGGCGGATCCGGCGGAACCCTAGAATGGGTTCCGCCCATGTACCCTGAGGGTTCCGCCAGGACTGACAGTCAAACTTGTCATAAATCTTTCCAAACCAACCAAAGTCACATCAAGTTATTACTTGGTTAACCACACATTGAAACAACATGGAATGCTTCCAAAATGTGTAAGAGCTTGTGGATAGCAAACACATAAACTTACCATAAATGCTTATTGATGTGATGTGACACTTTCTTATTTAAGAAATAAAAACAATGTTATGTTTGAAAAGAAATGTAAAATCTAGTTATACAAGACTTAAAAACTAAAGTGATGTTTTTACTATAAACTAAAGATAATACTTTGTCATTAACAAAACTTAGCAAAGATCGTAAAATATAAATAACGTTTTTAGGCGATATTTGTATTAACAATCTCCCTCTTTTTGTTGATGACAAAACATAAACTTTATTTATAAGTAAGCCACTAGTTTTAGTGTTAGATCTTATAAAGTTTGTATTAAAACTTGTTTTACTCAAATGATGTGATATGCAAGAGTTAGAGAAGAGATGAGAACAAGTTTAATATAAATTCTCCCATTTTTTGTCGAAACAAAAAGAAGAGAAGCGGAGCGAAATGATGCAAGTGCTCCCCTTTGGACAATACTCCCCCTAAAAGGAGTGCCAAGTTAGGAAACAGGGATTTTGAACCTACAAAAAAAAATGTTAGTTGCCGCACAAGACAAGTGTAGAACAAGTCATGAAAGCTCTTTTTGTCTAAAACACAAATAAGAGTTGCGAAGCGGAATAATGCAATTCTCATGCTCCCCCTTGAATAGTACTCCCCTAAATGGAGTATAAAGGAAATAATACATGGATAATGATCCTACAAAAAGGAAGGTTAGTTTCTAAAACACAAGATATATGTATGCTACCATAGCAAGGCATAGTTTGCTCACAATACCTAAATGGTCAACAAACAATGCATACCTTATAGTAGAATGAAATTCATTTCATGTAAAATTTGACTTTTAGAACGTCAAAGACAAGAAATTAGGAAGATAACATCCTACTTTAAAAGGGAAAAAAATAAAAGGAAAATAAAAATAAAAAGAGAAACATCATAATCCTTAATGAGAAACATCCTCCTAAAGAATGTTTTAAGGTAGGTGATGATGAGTGTTTTGGCTTGTTAGGTTGTGTTTTTGGTGCTACTACGGATGAGATTCTATCATTATTGGAGACTCTAAACTTGAGGTGGGTGAGACAAGGATTCTAGACGGTCCAAAATGTGGTTTAGGATAAACCTCATTTCATAGGTTAGCTCGCGGATTTCCGTTCGACTTCTTTCGGTAATGTGAGCGGTCCTTTCACAATGTCCGCAATCAAGGCCGGGAAAGTTTGGTAGAAAAGGGATCTCATTTGTTGGTGGTGGATTACTTGTGCTTGATGGAGCAAGGGTGGATGGTTAAGAGGTGTTTTTGTTTCCTATACTTGTTGAGGTTGGAGATGTGGCCCTTACGGATGCATTTATTTCCTCATGAGAAGGAAACATTGAATCAAAGTTTGGTGGAAAAGGGATCTCATTTGTTGGTGGTGGATTACTTGTGCTTGATGGAGCAAGGGTGGATGGTTGAGAGGTGTTTTTGTTTCCTATACTTGTTGAGGTTGGAGATGTGGCCCTTACGGATGCATTTATTTCCTCATGAGAAGGAAACATTGAATCAAAGTGTTGGGAAGACTCTTGTGGTGGTTGTTGTTATTGAGTATAATGGCGGAAGCTTGGTTCTCCTTCAAGAGGATCATGAATGAATTTGTAAACGGGGTGAAACACAAATGATTGTGGGTATGTATGACCTTGATCTTGTGGAAAGATTGAGCGTCTAGCATAGCGATAAGCCAAACTTTCTATCAATGATGGTTGATGAGGTTCATCATCCAATGACTCATTTGGTTGAAGCATTGGTTTTTGTTGGGTTTCCATTTTGGCAATGGTGTCAAGGAGTGACAATGACGGAGGGCTTGATGATTTAGGTGATAGGTCTTCTAAAGTTTCCAAATAGGGTAGTGGTGATGTTGGTGGTGTATGGAAAAGTTCTATTGGTGTAAGTGTTGGTGATTGAGGTGATGGAGTTTTTGATGGTTGAGTTTGTTGAGAAGGTGATGTTGAATCACTTGAAGGTCTAGGTGGTGGCGGAATAGTGGCTATGTTGGTGTTGCAATGCTTTGGAGAGGGTGTTGGAGTAGCAAGATTAAGCAAATCTTGTATAGTGATCACATTGGTATTGCAAGGTGTTGAGGATTGTGTTGAGGTAGTAAGGTTAAGGATATCTTGGATAGGTGAAGAAATGTCAAGTGATATATCACTTGATGATGATGAGCTTGATTTGATGGTTTTGTTGAAGCAACAAGGTTTTACACTCATCCTAGCGGTTTTTCTAATGGATTTTGATGATTCGGGTGAGGTGTTGGATTTAGTCATTTCAAAGGTGTGATTTTGAAGCTTAAGAGAAGGGATTTTGTTGGTGATGGTGTGATTTGAAGTGTTGCAAGATTGTCAAATTTATAGAGTGGAAGAGATGTTGGAAGGGGTGTTTGGATTTGATATTCTACCATACAAATGTTGAGGTTTCTAATGATTTAGAATATTTCCAAAAACATGTCAAATCATTGGAGGTCAATCCAATGAAATTGGGTGGAGTGAAAGACTAACTTATGCACTCAATGCTATGTGATCATAGGAAGTGATTTGGTTGAAAATTTTCTAAGGGTTCGAAGGATCCTTTTTAAGGGTTCCTTGGGTTAGTTATGTTTGAATTTAAATTTTTGGCGGGAAATGACTTCCTAATTGTTCTAGTGAGTGAGAGTGGTCCTAATATGTTTATTGGAAGTAAGGGAAGATGTTTCTCAATAAAGAAAAGGATTTGGTGTTTTACAAATTTTGAAATTTAGAAAAATGACAAAAAATTTCTGCAGGTGACTGGCGGAACCCTGACACATCAAGGGCGGAACCCTTTTGAGGGTTCTGTCTGATCCGTTGGGCCAAACTAGGTTGCCCAGATTTTTGCACTGGTGGAACCCAATTTTTGGTTCCGCCAGTTCCGCCAGACCTGAAAAAACAGACAGTCCACTTTTTTTAGGGTCGAGACGATTTTTAAATTTTTCGAAAACTCCTAAAAATGAAAATTTATTATATGTCTGATTAGGAAATGCAAAAAATGGACATGTAAACATTCATATCATAGGACTTTGACCGGGGGCTATCGAATTTCACTATACTTAGTGAAATTTTCCATAAGCATGAAAATTTGACAAACACCTCAAATATCGGTCAATATGCATAAAGGCTCATACAAAACATAGTCCGACAAAAATAATAAAGCATGGAAGTAAAAAGCAATACAAATCACATAGTTTAACACATACAAAGTTATAAAAGATACATAAGCCAAACACTCCTTAAACACACATCTCACAACCGGTCTATCTTCTTCTTGAGCTTTCCTAGGTAACTTCCAAAGCACTTGAACATTCCATTGGTTTGCTTGAAATCTTCGGATGCATTGCTAATGACGGGAAGTTATTTAAGGTAGTCTAAAGGAGGTAGCTTAGAGTTAGGAAGATTATTTTTATCGCTCATATCGGATGATGAAGATGATGGTGAAGGAGAGCGAGTACACTTGCCCTTAACTTTGAAGACTCTTTTATCACTTGGAGGGACGAATATGTGAGGAACGAGAGCGTAATCAAGGCACATTCCCTTATTGTTAGGAGGAATGGGCGAGATTGCTCTAAGGAGGCGGGTGAGAAGCATTCCGTAAGGAAGAGCGGTTGTTCCTACCCAAGATATGTCGGCCATTCTTTTGGCTAGGTAATAGGCTAAGTAATAAGGTTGACCGGTGGAAATGCTATAGAGCATGTAGCTAAGACATGTGTTGACATGATCTCTATTTCCTATGGAACTTATAACGTTGGCTCTAAGAATTTCTTCCCATTTCTTAAATTGTGGTTTAAGCTCATTGAGTTCCATACCAAAAGGGTCCTTATTTACCTCATTTCCCGAACGATTCTTCCTAGTTGTTAAGGTCCTAACAAAGAGATGCTCACGAATTTCTTCCTTATTAGCAAGAAGAGTGTCGTATGGATGACAACGCTCAATGGAATTAAGACTTAAAAGAGGCCACTTATCAGTGTAGAGACATGTACCAACATTAGGGACACCAAGAATAGTGGCAAAATCTTTTAAGGATATGAAGTGTGAATGTTGATTGGTTGAGAATGTTAATGAGATCTTACCATTATCATTGAAGAAAAGGCTTATAGTTGCATAGAACTCCAAAATAAACCTAGGACAAATTGGCTCATCTATGTTTAGGAGACAATCAAAGTTGATAGCGGCAAAGTTTTGACGAATGGAAGTTCCTTTTAGGAAGGATGGATCAATGGTTCTTCCTTCATGAACATAGCGTTTTTCTAGACTCTTAAAAGTTTCAACTTGATCTTTAGTAAGGCCTTTGGTCCTATGGTGTTTGGGTAAGTAATTAAGAGTTTCCTTGTGATCGGAGAATGTTGCGGGAGGCATGTTGATTCCTAGAAAACACAAAATTTAAGTTTAAGTTAATGACTTTTACAATGTGGATGTTCTAGTGTGTGCCTATATGAAAACAATGTGGAGGTGCGGTTATCTTGACTCATTTTTTATGCTTAAAATGTTTTGTATTGCAAGTTTTGTTACAAAATAAAAGATAACCCAAACGCTCCTAATTTAATATAGCTTCGTTTGAATGTACCCGAAAATACATATTAGTTATGTATTCCCTTTAGCATTCAAGAGACATTATGCAAGTGATGTTTCAATGACATTTTTCATTTGTTTTAACAATGTGGTGAAAGGTGATGTTCTAGTGATTTTTGAAAGACAATGAACTTGGTGTGTTTGGTAAATCATGATAATAACAAAAAGGATACAATTCCTAACTAATGGAAATTGTAATTAGTTTACAACCAAGGTTTTTCATGAATCAACAAGTTTATGCATAAACCCTAAGATTCTAGTTAATGTATGTAAATGAAAATGTTAGACTTTGATTGCAAATGCAATTATGATAAGAATACTTACAAAGTTAATTGGATTGGAAGAGATGTGAGTGAGAGCCCTAATTTTCGTGTGGTAAGGTGTTTGTGAGTGAGTGATAGCTGTTTGTAAGTTGAAGTAGTGAGTTAAGAGGTGTTTGGTTTTGAATTAAGACAACAACAAACTGCAGATACGGCGGATCAGGCGGAACCAAAGGAAGGGTTCCGCCCGTTATGTCGCAAGGTTCCGCTGGTTCAGCAGGTGAAAATTTTGAATGATTTGTTTTGAATTTTGTGGTTTTATCCTAATGTTCAAAACTAAGGTTTTTAGGTTTCACGAGTCCTAAACTAAATCTAAGAGGGATGAATGACTCTCATTCAAGAGGTTTTGTGAAAACGTTGATGATATGAAACTTTCTCGGTTAAGATGTTCCTCAATGAACGTTTTTACCAAGGCGATGATGATCGATCACAATATGTTAATTGAAAACACATAGGATCGGATTGTCGCTGAAGTCGATGATACTATTGAAAAGAGGAATTCCATTGTTGACTTGAGTTTTCTTGTTCTAACGGAGCTTGTTGATGTGCTTCTCCTTCCGATACTAGTTTGAGAGCCTTAAGCTGCTTAGAGAATCATTGGATAAATAAGTGTAAAAGTGCAAGTACCACTTGTGCTTTTTCTATCAACTTAATTACTGACATAATTCTAGTTGGCATACACTATGGTTTCTATTCCCGTTCCTTTGGGATACCATACTCTTAGGTGTGTAGTACCTTTTGATGTATCCAAACAATCTATTCCAAAAGAATTGTTTTAGGATTTTCTCTAATACGAGCACATAGACAAGCACTAAATATAATTTTGGATCTGTTTGTTGTGAGAACAAGTAAACTTCCAAATATTTCTCTATGTTTAGTTTTACCTACGGATTCACAAATCTCATTCTTGATAAGTCATATAAGACTTAATCATTGTGAACTTGTGAGTAATTAGGATTGTCTTTGAGTGATTATTCCTTGTTTTTAGAGCTTGCTTAAGTTTTCAAAAAGTCTTTCATAGATCGACACTACATTCGTTTTATCTATTTTGAAAGATTTATTTTTGATCGTTGTTTTACTCTAATGTCCAAAAACTATTTTTATCGAATTTGTTTAATTACAACCATGATCCATAATTCAAGTCTTATGACCTTGTCAATTTTACTTGATTCAATGCTTGACACAAGATGAGAGATGTTATTTTCATTTTGAACTTTTGTCCTTAATGTTATGACACTATGACTTATGAATTCTTGGACATCTATGTTATCTCCTTTTAATAGTTCATCTTTCTTGCTATTTTTCTTAACTTATTTGTCTTACCATCGTTGAACTTTTGACTAAGTCATCATCTACCAAAAATGATATCTTAGAAGGAGGTGGTCTTTCATTGAATGTTGGATTCAACGACTCCTCGACTCTTTAGGTTTCTTTATAAAAAAAAACTATAAGTTTTCATATTTTGTAAATGTCCAAGAGATACAACATCATAAGACTATGGGTCGAAGTTGATGTGCAAATCGTAGATGTTTATAAATCATCTTCTCCCAATCATCCCATTGTATCTTAATGTGGTTTATTTTCCTTTGTGTGTCTTATATGAGATTTTATTAAAAGAGTGGTTAAATTAAGACACGATTGAACATATAGTGTTAAAAATGTTGTGTTACAAATGCTTGTGAAATGTTTTGATTTACTAGATTTGCAAGCATCACAAAAGTGTTGGTTGTTTAATCACTTTGGAGATTCTTAGTTAGCTCACTTGTAGACAAGTATTAAGTGAGACTCACTCAAGAGTATCTCGTGTCGATTCCCAAAACTTAAAGGAACTGAAGCACCTTATATCTCCTATTCATTGTAACTTAGAAATCCTTTAAACAAGGAGAAGCTAATCTATGTTATAACTAACTAGAGAAGGAACAACAAAGAGTATGCACAACAAATCCTACACACGATAAACCTTAAAGATAACAAGAAGAGACAATAAAAGGTAAGTTGAAGAAATGTGTACCTTTTAAGTTCCATGAATAGATTATAAAGAAGATAATCATTAAGCTTTTAATCTTGTCATGAAGGAAGGCTTGGAAACTCAATTACTCATGAATCCAAAGAGGTTAGATAAACATAAAATATGATATTCTTAGATCATAAGCTTCTATTAGAAATTGAGATATTTCTAAATATCTCTTCTAGGCTCAACAAACTTTACTTGCTCTTTACTTGTTGATGGTGCATTTGAGTTAAATCCTAAACCGGTTTTATCTCTGAATGATTTTTGACTTTTCAACAATCTTTCAAGGGATTTTGAACTTTCTTCAAACTTAGCCAACATTTTTCCTTTTTCATTTTGCCTTTTAATTTCATGTTTGTATTCTAGACACATTTTGCATCCTATATCAATTTCAATATTGCTTTCAAGTCTAGACATTTTATCTTCTAACATTATCTCTTTTTCAAGATTGTTCACAAGAGATTTTGAATATTCATTGTTAAAGATAGTTTTTAGGTCCATGTTGCATAAAAGTTTAGACTCATTTTCTAGTTTAGAAAACTCTAGGATAAATGTGTCAAAGCAAAAGTGTTTGGTTTCAAATTGTACCTTGCTTGATGTTTTATCTAGTTGAGAATCACAAACCGGATAGTTGACTTCATCTTCATCCGTGTCATTCCATGAATTGTAAGCAAGGCCACTTTGATCTCGACATAAGTAATCATCTTCACTTACACCTTCATTTAAAACATTTACACTAGTAGCACATGTATTTACTTCAACTAAGTGTCTATCTATTAGGTTTTCTAAGACTTCTAACTCATGTATGAGATCGAATTGATGATCTTTGACTTGACATATTTCTTGATGAAAGTTGATTATATTTTTCCAAATATCATTAGCCGTTTGACAAAAATACACTCTTTCATATTCAATTCTCGGTAAAGCTTTATAAATCATTATCTTAGCTTTAGTGTTTTTATCAATCTTGAGATAATCATTTTGATTTTCAAAACTTGTTTTTGTTGGTTTGAAATCACCAATAGAAATAATGTGCCAAAGATCTTGATCAATTGATTTCACATAGTTTTCAAATTTACTTTTCCATTCAAGGAAGTTTTCTTTTTCAAATAGCGGTGGCTTTTGAATAGGTTGCCTTTCTTTGAGATTTTTAAAATCCATGGATCAATCCAAGTTTTAAAATACAATATATTTTAAAGATCTTGAGTAACGTAGCTTTGATGCCAATTGTGGAAAACTAGAAGGGGGTTGAATAGTTTACCTCTTTTTGTTTTAATTATCTTTTAAAAACTTTACGTTTGATTAAAGATATAAACTCAAATTACTTGTTAATCTTTGAAAAGCTTTACATGTAATTAACGATTCTAACTAAAGACAATATGTAATATGCAAAGACAAAGAAAGAAATGATCAAACCACAACACGGTTGTTTATCATGGTTCAGCTACAAGGACTCTTTTTCCTTGCCCTACATCCACGCCCCGAGTTTCCAACTTGAGAGTTTCAAGCACTAGTCAACAAGCTCCTTTCACGGGTGGAGAAACCTTTACAATCGTCGCTTACACTTTATCTGGTACAAAGCTAGATACCGGGTTTTAGTTCAAGGTAGAACCAACCTAACGTCGCCTATCCACAATTTCCGACACTAAGCTAGATGTCGAGTTCTTTTACAAGGGTACAACCACTCCCGATAGTTCTTTTACAAGGGTACAACACCTCCCGTCACACTATGTATTTTAAGGCCTAAAAACTAACCGATCACTCTTGAATATACACAATCAAATGATGTATAAACTACACTAAGTTTACACAAGGCTAAGCTAACAAGTCTTGCAACCTTGAGTTGAAACTTGTTACTTCTTGGATGAACTTGTGAACTTCTATGCTACATAAGACAATCACACAAGTGAGCTGCTACTAAGTTAGATGAGAGAATATATGAAATATATGTCCTAAAGTCATGAGGAAAAACTAGCAAGTGGCTTAGTATTTATAGCAAAACAAACCAGCAGTCTAGCGGATCCGGCGGAACCCTAGAATGGGTTCCGCCCATGTACCCTGAGGGTTCCGCCAGGACTGACAGTCAAACTTGTCATAAATCTTTCCAAACCAACCAAAGTCACATCAAGTTATTACTTGGTTAACCACACATTGAAACAACATGGAATGCTTCTGATTGGCTCCAAACGGTCAACTAAATTCAACCACGGATGTGGTCAATATAGTCAAACTGCTCAGAGTCAATCTCCGTGGAAGTATAGGGGTTTCCCCGGGTCGTCATGTCCCGACGAGGTGTGATGGTATGAAAACGGGTTTGTGATCGGGTGAATTTGGACAGAAACGTAAGGAATTTGGTTATTATGATTACACTAAGATATGAGGAATGAAAATAACTTAGAAACACTATATAAACAATTATTGATGATCAGATACACTAAAAACGTGAGCTAAGTCTAATAACGCGTACGTTTGATTTAAAGCTACGTTAACGTACGAAATAAAACGCGAGTTTTATAGAAATAAAATACCTACGAATATGAAAATTACATTTTTATAATCCTAATAATAAAATAAAATTATTGGAAAAAGAAAATATTTTTTTAGACTTTTTATTTAATTTTTATTAATTAAAAACTATTTAAACTTAATTAAACTAATTACACTAATTTAATTATAATAAATACCAAATGAAAAGTTAAAATTATAAAACTTTTTATAAACCTACTTAACTATCACATGAATCTATAAAAATTATAAAAAGTTCATAAAAATTATATTTAAGCTATTTAAGAAATAAATTACTTATTATTTATTTAATACCCAATTAAACTATTTTAATTATAATAAATACTAAACTAATTTATAAAATTATGAAAATTTTTATATAACTACTGAATACTAACAGAAGGTTGTAAAAAATATAAAAAGTCCTAATTGGTTATTAATAAGCAGTTAAAATAAGCAAATAAGCTAGAATAAGCTAAAATGACTGAAACTATATTAAGTATTTGATTTTGCAAGCTATGACTGAAAAAACACCCAAGGGCGCATGGTATCCAGGTACACCCATATCACTCTCAAAGGGGGGAGGTCTCAGGTTCGACCCCTGCCTCACCCCTTTTTGCAAATCATTTTATTTTTTTATTTTTCTGTTTACAAAACTTTAAAACAGCTAATTACAAGCAACTTTTACAAAGGAAATTTTTTCAAAACTTAAAAATAAGCTCTGAAAGAGCTTAAAAGCTTATCAGTAGACTTGTTGAGCTAAAATGGGTTTTTTAGACTTTGAAAAGCAATGAATAAGCTATAAGCCAACACACAAAGTGGAATAAGCTACAAGCTAATGAGATGAGCTTACAATAAGCCAAAGAAAAGAGAAAACATTACTGAATAAGCTAAATAAGAGGAATTAAGCAAATGCAAAAGCTGAAAACTAATCAAGCCACACAGGCCACTAGCAGGCTTCTTTCTAAGCTTGTCCAATAAGCTAAAAGCCAAATTAAGCTAAGAACCTAAAAGGTGAGCTTATTAGCTCTCCAAAATGCTAAGAAACACAAGATGGGACCTACCAATAAGCTTACTGAGAGCTTATGAAATCAGGGTTTTGGGACTGATGCCCTGGTGCAAAGTGTACACATGCCCTGCAGTCAACTTCCAACTCAATTTTCCATGTCCAAATCTTATTCAAAATCCAATTTTCTTTTTGAAATTGATTAACAAGCTGACAAAATGTTCAAATCAACAAATACCTTGGATTTTCATCCACTAAAGAACCCTAGAGATTCATTTGAAATCTGTCCCATTTTTCAGTATGCAAGTTTGACTTTTTGAGTTTTTAAAAGATATTGACTTAGGTGAACTTTGATTGAATCCTAGCTACTGAAAATGGTTTATTAAGCTAAAATAAGATACCCTGAAGCTAAAACAACTAATAATGAACTGAAACTGATGCTCTTGAATGCTAAAAATCCTACAGTGAAACAGTGAGGGAAATTAAAAGATAATTTTGACTTTTTACTATAAGAACACTGATTTTATGATTGGATTAACTTTAATAAACCTACTGTGACATGTGTTAACTGAAAGCAACAACCAAAACACCTATTATACCCCCAAAATACCTTTGTGCCAAACACACCTTTAAGAAGGTGAAAATGGGAATTTCACATCAAATAACTGATAAAGGCCATGGGAATGATTCCAAGATATATAATATGATCTCATGGACTTATTTAAGCACAAACATCAACTAATAACAACCAATTTCCATGAATCATAAATCTACATTTTTTTTGACAGTTAAGAGACCAATTGATTAGCACACAATCTTATTAAGAGAAATGATCACAAAGCTATCCAATGAGCATCAATAAGCAATTTTAAATAGAAACTAAGCTATGATAAGCAAATCCATAGTATAAAGCTAAAAATGACAAGATGTCTTACAATTGATCCAGTGCACAAAACTGAGAACCAGGCCAACACACCTATCCTAAGGTCTCCCTTGAGACACTAAACGATATCCTTCCACATTTCAACATGCTCCATTGCTAGGTTCCTTCTTTACACTGATTTTTGGTTTCCTACCTATTTTTAGTGATTTTCAAGTAATTTTAGTTTCTTAACCAAAGCTGTCTTAAGTGCTTAAGAAAAACTTAAAAAAGTTTATTAGTGACTTGTATGAGCTTAAAACAACCAATGAACATAGCTTTCAACACTTTTAAGGTAATTTGGAAATTTCAATGAAGTACTACATAAACTGAATTAGGAATAAAAAAGATTGAGATTTATAATAGCAAAGACTCAAATTACACTGAGAATAATTAAAACATACTTTTAAATTGAAGACAACAACTGAAAATGTAAATTACAATAAGAACTACATGTTTAAACTAAGATAAAACTACACTAGCTAACTAACTAACTTTATCTTTTCTTTTTCTTCTTTTAAATAGACCAAGGAGGGTTCCTGAACAATTCCCACTTCAGTTGTGAACCGTTGGATAAGTCCATTTGATCCTGGCCGTTTACTCACTTTGGCGGGAAAATTGCAAATTGCAACTTGGGCTCTGATAATTTGGCAGGGGGTGTAGGTTTGGATTTAAGTGTTGGGAAGGTAGTGTGGTTGAGTATTGGCAGTGAAAGGGTGATGATGGTGTTTGTATGAGTGGGTTTTGTGATGACGGAGGAGCAGAGGTCACGGGTTGTTTGGGAAGGAGGTGAGGTGGAAGGTTGACCGGGGTCAAACTGGGAGTATTAAAACCAAGGAGTGTTTGTTGGGCTTGGGGGGTAATGGGCTAGGAAAGGGTTATGGATTGGGTTGTTTTGGTTTTAGGTTTAAGTAACAAAAAGGTCCATTTGGTTTACTAGTAAAAATACCACAAGGACTAAATGTGTAATTCCTGAATTTTGAGGGGTGGCCTGTGGTTTTATTCCAAAGTCTCACAAGGACCAAACTTGCCATCTTCCATACTCCAAGTACCTTGATTGCAATTTTCGACTTTTAAAATTTCCTGGGACCAAATGTGTCATTTTTCAAAGTCGAGGGGCCAAAATTGACTTTTCCTCCCAATTATTCCACCAGGGACCAATCTTGCCAAAATAAGTAACCAAAGGACCAATAATGATATTTTCCAAAATTTAAATCCCCAGGGACCAAATGTGTCAGGTTTCAAAGTTGAGGGACCTGATTTGCCAATTTTCTAAACTTATGATCCAAGGGTATTTCTTGCTAAGTTTCATTTACCAAAGGACCCTGAATGTTAATTTTCCACTTTTTAAATATCCAGCGGCGTTTTATGCCAATTATGCAAACATTGTTTTTTTTTCAATTGTTTTCAATCCTTTTGCATTTGAAATACACAAAAACACATTTCAATGATATTTGTAACATTTATATGGTCATTTTTGTGCTTTTGGTCGTTTTTGTGGGTTTAAACAATGTAAAATATATGTGTATTTAGACACATATCAAATCCCCCACACTAAACTATTGCTAGTCCTTAGCAATCTTTTGAGAAAACTTAATGGATTTGAATCTCTTTACCAAAAGTCATTACTTCTGGAGTAGCCAAATGTTTCAGTTCAAGTAAGAACCATGGTACACTGATAACCATGTGATTTTGAGCAAATCACCAACTGTCAACGATTTTGATTTGTCTTTACCAGAAGCCGTTTGCTTCTGGACTAGCCAACTCTTGATGGACATAGTCAACATCTTGGTGAGCTGATTACCAATTGTGGTTTTCCACTGCCTTTACCACAAGCCATAATCTTGCGGGCTAGCCAACTCTTTTACTTTTTAGGATATGGAGAGTTGAATACCATACAATTTTGGGCAAATTGTCAGCCGTCAACGGATTTGAGTTATCTTTACCAAGAGGCGTTTGCTCTTGGATTAGCCAATCCTTTTGTCGTTTAGACATGGTGGACTAATAACCACAAAAAAATTTTGAAGCTCAAGTGAAAAAAATTTAAAATTTTTGCCAAAAACGGGGGTATTAGATGGTAAAATGTGATAAAATTCGCTATAATTTCCCCCCCACACTTAGAATTGAATATTGTCCTCAATATTCAAAGTCCCGGCTATTATGCCTACTCTTTGAACGTAAAAGGGCAACATTACAAGCTAAATGTGGAAACACCATTTTTTTTTCACTTTATTGGTAACCACAGCAGGGGTAGCTCCCCCACACTTAGGGTGAAAACCCTATATGCATGCTACTGTTTTTGTTTACCAAGTCGCTAGCTTGACTCAACCCCGAATTCATTTGTTCATGGGGAAGCATGATGTGGAAGAAACACTCTGCATCGGATTTTCATTCAAGATGTTTGGACAAACATTTGAAGCACGTAAAAGTTCCACACCGATGAGATAAGTACCCGGCTTTAAATAGTATAAACTATAAGCGGTGATGCCGGGGTCAAAGATAATGTCTTCATTCCCGAAGGGGTGAAGAACAGGAGAAGCAACGGGATAGGTGAAGAAGAGAAAGAAAGTCATGACAAACATCATGACTAACTCATCGTCACCCTCAGGAAAATTCATAGATTCATCATCATGAATCTCATCATTTAAGCTCATGTGATCAAGACATATCCCGGGTGTGTCTAGATCAAAGTAGAAATTATAATACTCCGGTGGAGATATGATATGAGTGAGTTCACAGGAGAACTCCTCGAAGGTGAATGAATCATATTCTGGATTGATGTGCGTGAGTTCACGGGAGAACTCATCAAAGGTAAATGATTCATAATCGGGGAGAGAATTTTGAGAATGAGAAGTCGTACTGCCACTAATCTTCTCTCCCATAGGATCAAAAGTGAAGGCTTTAAATTCCGGTATAGAATCATCAGAAAAAATGTCACTATCCTTAATGGGGATAGGAGATGAAATGGGTTTCTCTTTGAAAGCCTCAATTTTAGAGATGAGGTGACTAACATTCAATAATGTTGCACGAAGTGCTTCATCTTTGATTTTAGTGTCAGTCTCATCATTCACTTCTTCTAAGCTGACTAGCTTAGAAGGTAATCCTTCCACATGACTGATGTCTCCAGAAGATAAAGAATTTTCATCAACATGTGAAATACTAAGCTCGATGTTGGGATTAGAGTTTAAAAGATTTTCAGTTTCTCCCATATCGGCTTCAAGGTCAAACAGATCATCATCACTTCCCAATGGAAGTGGATTAATGTGAGTAAGTTCATCTGTAAACTCCTCAATAAGAGGGTCAACATCGGAATGAGGCAGTGGTGCCTCTTTATACTCAACTTCTCCATAAGATGTACAATCATCATTAAAATCGGAGAAAGTCTCAAAATGATCTTTTGGATTTTTAGGGGGAGAAGGTAGGTCACACACATGATCAAGAATTTCCTGTAACTCTCTTGGGATTGGGACAAGGTTCTCAACACTAGACTTTATGAATTCGTCCGATTCCTTTTCAGGAATAGTCTCAAGATGCTCGTCCCCCATGTTTAGAGAGTGAGTGGGAACCTCGGTTGTGATAACAGCTGACTCAGGGAGCTGAGAAGGACTAGCAGTTATGGATTCTACAAGTTCCATTTGATTAACGGTTAGTGATTCAGTCATATTCTTTTCTCCCTGCGATTTTTGGATTGGTGGGATTTCAACTGATGTACCCGATGAATCCTTTTGAATAATAACAATGTTATCTTCATCATCATCACTGTCATCATCGTCATCAAATAGAGCAGCATAGCGAAGATTGACACGTATTTTAGCGGCTCTTTGCTCAGCAAGTAATTCTTCCATGCTCATTTCGTTTCTAGCATCTCGTTCTTCAGCAAGTAATTCTGCCATGGATTTCTCACGAGAATCTTGAAATGATGTAGTAGCCAACCCCTCCTTAAATTCTTTCAATGCTTCTAGAACCTTTAGACAAAGGTCTTGCTGAGTTTCATGAGGAGTTCTTGAATAATTGGGTACTGTGGAGGTTGGTCTTGAAATGAATAGTCATAATTGTTACAAGGAAATGGATTCCTTGTTTGACAATCAGAACTGCAGTAAGGACCTCCACAGTATTCACAATAGTAAAACTGATGTGGTTGTGAGTTGTATGTGCTAGAGTCATAATTATAATCAGGAAACTGCTCATAGACAAGCGTGTTGCCCGATTGACAATCAGAACTGTAGTGTAGGCCACCACAGTACTCACAACAGTAAAACTGTTGAGTCTGGTTTGGTGAATTGTATGGATATTGGTCATAACCAAAATTTTGACCATTTTGACAATCAAAACCTTGGTGAGGACCTCCACAATATTCACACGAAAAGTTTGGTGTATTTTGATATGAAGCATAATTGTGATTTGGATAATATGATTCTTGCTCGTATGAATGTGATGGGTAATTGGAAAAATTTGAGGAGTCGTTGAATGAGTTCTGATTAGGATCATAAGCAAATGAATTCCTCGAACCACAAAACAAACAACTTCCGTCTCGAATATCATTACCACATTGTTCACATGTATACCAACGACATGGTAAACCAAAAAGCAGCTCACCACAACCAACACAAGGAATAAATTACGGAGGTGGGATAAGTGGTGTGCTCTGAGAGCTAGGAATTCCCACCACTTCCGTTATGGTCTCTGGTTTTTGTTCTTGATAAACGTGAAGATTAGGCAAGTCGTTCTTTTTAGTCACCGCTCTAAGCTCTGACAATCTTTTAACCGTGGATCGTGAAAGGTTAGGATCAATTCTTGACGATTTAGGAGCAATTGTGAGCTTAGATTTTTGGACAACCGTAGGTTGGACGTATTTAGCACTCCCATCGTCAGAAGGAAGTACAGGGTGCTTTGTCACCCCGGTTGCTCGTTCCATTTCCCTCACCGGAGAGGGAATAGGAATCGATGGTTCATCATAATCAACACGACATCTTGACATTTTTGACAAGGCCACAAGTTTTTCAATGTTGATCTCAAAGGCCCTTTGTTCAAAGAAATCGTCATCGACAGATGTCATTAGGATCAATTACAGGAGAAGTGGAAGAAGTTAGAATCAAAATGATAGAGGGTAAAGGGATGAAGAATCAAAAACGGTAGGAGGGTAAAGGTGAATTTTTTTGGGTTTTTGAAAAACATTTTGTATAAACAAAATAAGAAGGAAAATATTTTTGGTAATCGATCAGTCAAACGAATGAACTTCATGATTATTTTTGGTTTTATGAAAATATACACAGAGATGGTAAATATACAAGGAGTGAATATCCAAAGATCACTAATCTTCAAATCGTTTAGAATACACGCACAATCGCCCAGGCAGCGGCGCCAAAATTTGATTGGCTCCAAACGGTCAACTAAAGTCAACCACGGATGTGGTCAATATAGTCAAACTGCTCAGAGTCAATCTTCGTGGAAGTATAAAGGTTTCCCCGGGTCGTTATGTCTCGACGAGGTGTGATGGTAAGAAAACGGGTTTTTGATCGGGTGAATTTGGACAGAAAGGTAAGGAATTTGGTTATTATGATTACACTAAGATATGAGGAATGAAAATAATTTAGAAACACTATATAAACAATTACTGATGATCAGATACACTAAAAACGTGAGCTAAGTCTAATAACGCGTACGTTTGATTTAAAGCTACGTTAACGTACGAAATAAAACGCGAGTTTTATAGAAATAAAATACCTACGAATATGAAAATTACATTTTTATAATCCTAATAATAAAATAAAATTATTGGAAAAAGAAAATATTTTTTTAGACTTTTTATTTAATTTTTATTAATTAAAAACTATTTAAACTTAATTAAACTAATTACACTAATTTAATTATAATAAATACCAAATTAAAAGTTAAAATTATAAAACTTTTTATAAACCTACTTAACTATCACATGAATCTATAAAAAATATAAAAAGTTCATAAAAATTATATTTAAGCTATTTAAGAAATAAATTACTTATTATTTATTTAATACCTAATTAAACTATTTTAATTATAATAAATACTAAACTAATTTATAAAATTATGAAAATTTTTATATAACTACTGAATACTAACAGAAGGTTGTAAAAAATATAAAAAGTCCTAATTGGTTATTAATAAGCAGTTAAAATAAGCAAATAAGCTAGAATAAGCTAAAATGACTGAAACTATATTAAGTATTTGATTTTGCAAGCTATGACTGAAAAAAGACCCAAGGGCGCATGGTATCCAGGTACACCCATATCACTCTCAAAGGGGGGAGATCTCAGGTTCGACCCCTGCCTTACCCCTTTTTGCAAATCATTTTATTTTTTTATTTTTCTTTTTACAAAACTTTAAAACAGCTAATTACAAGCAACTTTTACAAAGGAAATTTTTTTCAAAACTTAAAAATAAGCTCTGAAAGAGCTTAAAAGCTTATCAGTAGGCTTGTTGAGCTAAAATGGGTTTTTTAGACTTTGAAAAGCTATGAATAAGCTATAAGCCAACACACAAAGTGGAATAAGCTACAAGCTAATGAGATGAGCTTACAATAAGCCAAAGAAAAGAGAAAACATTACTGAATAAGCTAAATAAGAGGAATTAAGCAAATGCAAAAGCTGAAAACTAATCAAGCCACACAGGCCACTAGCATGCTTATTTCTAAGCTTGTCCAATAAGCTAAAAGCCAAATTAAGCTAAGAACCTAAAAGGTGAGCTTATTAGCTCTCCAAAAAGCTAAGAAACACAAGATGGGACCTACCAATAAGCTTACTGAGAGCTTATGAAATTAGGGTTTTGGGACTGATGCCCTGGTGCAAAGTGTACACATGCCCTGCAGTCAACTTCCAACTCAATTTTCCATGTCCAAATCTTATTCAAAATCCAATTTTCTTTTTGACATTGATTAACAAGCTGACAAAATGTTCAAATCAACAAATACCTTGGATTTTCATCCACTAAAGAACCCTAGAGATTCATTTGAAATCTGTCCCATTTTTCAGTATGCAAGTTTGACTTTTTGAGTTTTTAAAAGATATTGACTTAGGTGAACTTTGATTGAATCCTAGATACTGAAAATGGTTTATTATGCTAAAATAAGATACCCTGAAGCTAAAACAACTAATAATGAACTGAAACTGATGCTCTTGAATGCTAAAAATCCTATAGTGAAAAAGTGAGGGAAATTAAAAGAGAATTTTGACTTTTTACTATAAGAACACTGATTTTATGATTTGATTAACTTAAATAAACCTACTGTGACATGTGTTAACTGAAAGCAACAACCAAAACACCAATTATACCCCAGAATACCTATGTGCCAAACACACCTTTAAGAAGGTGAAAATGGGAATTTCACATCAAATAACTGATAAAGGCCATGGGAATGATTCCAAGTTATATAATATGATCTCATGGACTTATTTAAGCACAAACATCAACTGATAACAACCAATTTCCATGAATCATAAATCTACATTTTTTTTACAGTTAAGAGACCAATTGATGAGCACACAATCTTATTAAGAGAAATGATCACAAAGTTATCCAATGAGCATCAATAAGCAATTTTAAATAGAAACTAAGCTATGATAAGCAAATCCATAGTATAAAGCTAAAAATGACAAGATGTCTTACAATTGATCCAGTGCACAAAATTGAGAACCAGGCCAACACACCTATCCTAAGGTCTCCCTTGAGACACTAAACCATATCCTTCCACATTTCAACATGCTCCATTGCTTGGTTCCTTCTTCACATTGATTTTTGGTTTCCTATCTATTTTTAGTGATTTTCAAGTAATTTTAGTTTCTTAACCAAAGCTGTCTTAAGTGCTTAAGAAAAACTTAAAAAAGTTTATTAGTGACTTGTATGAGCTTAAAACAACCAATGAACATAGCTTTCAACACTTTTAAGGCAATTTGGAAATTTCAATGAAGTACTACATAAACTGAATTAGGAATAAAAAAGATTGAGATTTATAATAGCAAAGACTCAAATTACACTGAGAATAATTAAAACATACTTTTAAATTGAAGACAACAACTGAAAATGTAAATTACAATAAGAACTACATGTTTAAACTAAGCTAAAACTACACTAGCTAACTAACTAACTAACTTTCTCTTCTCTTTTTCTTCATTTAAATAGACCAAGGAGGGTTCCTGAACAATTCCCACTTCAGTTGTGAACCGTTGGATAAGTCCATTTGATCCTGGCCGTTTAATCACTTTGGCGGGAAAATTGCAAATTGCAACTTGGGCTCTGATAATTTGGCAAGGGGTGTAGGTTTGGATTTAAGTATTGGGAAGGTAGTGTGGTTGAGTATTGGCATTGAAAGGGTGATGATGGTGTTTATATGAGTGGGTTTTGTGATGATGGAGGAGCAGATGTCACGGGTTGTTTGGGAAGGAGGTGAGGTGGAAGGTTGACCGGGGTCAAACTGGGAGTATTAAAACCAGGGAGTGTTTGTTGGGCTTGGGGGTAATGGGCTAGGAAAGGGTTATGGATTGGGTTGTTTTTGTTTTAGGTTTAAGTAACAAAAAGGTCCATTTGGTTTACTAGTAAAAATACCACAAGGACTAAATGTGTAATTCCTGAATTTTGAGGGGTGGCCTGTGGTTTTATTCCAAAGTCTCACAAGGACCAAACTTGCCATCTTCCATACTCCAAGTACCTTGATTGCAATTTTCCACTTTTAAAATTCCCATGGACCAAATGTGTCATTTTTCAAAGTCGAGGGGCCAAAATTGACTTTTCCTCCCAATTATTCCACTAGGGACCAATCTTGCCAAAATAAGTAACCAAAGGACCAATAATGATATTTTTCAAAATTTAAATCCCCGGGGACCAAATGTGTCAGGTTTCAAAGTTGAGGGACCTGATTTACCAATTTTCTAAACTTATGATCCAAGGGTATTTCTTGCTAAGTTTCATTTACCAAAGGACCCTGAATGTTAATTTTCCACTTTTTAAATATCCAGGGGCGTTTTATGTCAATTTTGAAACTCGAGGGACTAGTTTTGCCAATTATGCAAACATTGTTTGTTTTTCAATTGTTTTCAATCCTTTTGCATTTGAAATACACAAAAACACATTTCAATGATATTTGTAACATTTATATGGTCATTTTTGTGCTTTTGGTCGTTTTTGTGGGTTTAAACAATGTAAAATATATGTGTATTTAGACACATATCAGCTTCCAAAATGTGTAAGAGCTTATGGATAGTCAAACACATAAACTTACCATAAATGCTTATTGATGTGATGTGACAATTTCTTATTTAAGAAATAAAAACAATGTTATGTTTGAAAAGAAATGTAAAATCTAGTTATACAAGACTTAAAAACTAAAGTGATGTTTTTACTATAAACTAAAGTTTATACTTTGTCATTAACAAAACTTAGCAAAGGTCGTAAAATATAAATAACGTTTTTAGGCGATATTTGTATTAACAGTGTAGTTTGATGAGAAAGTTGTGTGACTGCCGTTCAAAGAAAAGTTTTTTAGGGTTGGTGCAAATGAAAAATATTCGGGAAAAAGTGTCATATATCATTGTTTTAGGGTTAAGTAACTTTGGGCTGATATTGGATTATCATCTATTGGATCAAGATTTCAAGAACAGTAATGTTGTATTGTTGGGCCACGAAATTTTTAATATTGGATGTCATATGATTAACTGGTCAAGGGTGGTATAACTTTATAAGAATAGTTTGGCTAATATGAATTATACAATAATGGTTATAAATTGGGTTGTTAATCATAGTACCATATTAAAAGTTTAAACAATATATTATCTAAATACCTTCTATTTAATTCACATTATTTAGCTAGGGAAAAGATATGACTAAATGTCAATCATCATACCATTTCTTATTATTATCCAAAATATGATAGATAACTCAAAAGATCATAATGAATTAGATTAACATTATATTTTAATTATTTCTGAAAAAGATTAAATTACATATACAAGTATTTTTATCTAGCTTAACCTTGGTCATTGTGAACAACGAAAAAATCATTGATAATTGGAAAATAAATTATCATGCATTAAAGAATGAAGAACATTGTTTCTGGTTAAAGAGTTAAAGTTGTTCTGGCATGAATTTCCGTACATTTATTGTAAAAAAATGTAATAATTTAAAATACGTAGCTCACCAGAAATTAAAATACGTAAAGTTATTGTTAGAAAAAAACATGTAAACGAAAAATATTTGCTTGCCACAAAATTTAGTCATAGTGTTAAATTGTTTGTCACTTAGCTGAGCTTGAAGTGACATTTCACGTAAAACTTAATCTTAACTTTTTTACATCAAACTTATTGAAAAAATGGTATATGTTTATAATATAAGAAACAAATTTATTGTATAGCATATTTAGAGCTTATCTTACTAGAAAATGCTAAGAAATTATATATCATTGTTATTGCTTAACATTATAGTTATTGTTCGAAGAAAACGTGCAATCGAATATTATTTGCTCGCCGCAAAATATAGTCACATGGTACCCGCCGCCGCATCGCGCGGGTACCCTGCTAGTATTTGATGATGTATAGATATAGATTAAAGGATAACGTGGAATAAGTCTATGATAATTTGACAATTAGTGACAAACGGACAAGGTTTTCACTTGTGTACGCATGTCGATATATATATTGAGGTTAAGGTTATACATAACTTTAGTTTGTAAAAATGATTCACATGCCTATATTTGAACCTAACGAAGCGGATAGTAAAGGAGTAACATTGGTGTTTAGTAATAGGTGAAATTGCATGAAAATTTTGCCTCTTCGCTATCATCTATTGTATAAACATGCAAAGCAAAATGGATGTATAATACCAAAGGCTTTGTGTCCCAAATCCCAATGATACTTCATGAATCATGATGTATGAGAAGTTGGACAATCAAATAGTTGTAGATTCAAGTCCTACTTAATACATGTGGGAAATATTTGTGGTTTAAATATTGTAATATAGTTAAAATTGTTCTAAAAAAAATGTATGTATAGTACAACTACTAGTTATAATGCCCGCGCACGCGCGGGTTTTTTCTAAATTTTTCTAATAATTTATTATTCTTAATTTTGAGTTTTAATTTGTAGTTAGAATTCTCGTAAACTTATGATTTTTTTAATAAATTTTTTAAATTCTGGGGTTTTTATTATTTTTTTTCTTTTGTTTTTGTTTTTGCTTTTTTTTAATAATTTATTATTCTTAATTTTGGGTTTTAATTTGTGTAGTTAGAATTCCCGTAAACTTACGATTTTTTTAATAAAATTTTTAAATTCCATGGATTTTGAGGGTTTAAAAAAAATGTTTTGTTTTATTTGCGATGCTTCTTTTAATAAAAATTTTTAATTCTCGTGGTGGTAAGTTTTTTTCTTTTCTTTTTTCCTTTTTTTTTTAATCATGTATTTTATTTTAATTTTTTTTATTTATTTATTTTGACATTGTTTTAGATTAGAATAAACTATTAGTTGAATTAGTGATTAACAGTTGAAGTGCTAATAACATTAAAAAGACTAATCATGGAGCTTTGTGGTCCACTGGGTTAAGCTTATTAAGTTAAGCGAACCTAAGTGAGAGTAGTACCGAGTTGGGTGACCAACCGGGAAGTCCTCACTTGGGGACCACAAGTTCTAATGATATCAACCAGCTACCTTAGAAGCATGGGCCTAACCATGTGATGTCTTGATCCAACTAAAGGACATGAGTTCGATTCCGTTCCGCAGCATGGTTGGGTATTGGGTGGAGGTATTTCACAGGCATCAAACCTTTGCTGGGTAGGGTTGATGGGTACCATTATGATACACAGGGTTGATGTGTCCCTGTCAATCTACACTTTTTGATCCAACATTAAAAAGACTAAAGTTTTCAAAAACTTGTCCCATTCTTTTTACGACCGAAGTTTCAATATGTGAATCTTTTATATAATAAAGCAAAACCTTTAGTATTTCATTTAGCAGGCAACCTTTAGTGGGGAAATTTGTATTTCAAGGAAACTAAATATTCCTTATTTGGCAATAATAAAATCATTTTTATTTTTTATTTTTTTATAAAAAACCTAAATTATAATAAATAAATCTATTTCCTTATTTGGTAAATCTTTGAAATTTTTCGTTTTGTAACTATTTGGATTGTTCATAATATAAAAGTTTTTAAATTACACATGTCCTTAGTATTGTATTGTTGATACTTTTGGGTCTAATTTGTAAATTTTTACTTACCGGATTATATATATATATATATATATATATATATATATATATATATATATATATATATATATATATATATATATATATATATATATATATATTACATAATGAGGTAGTCTCCCTAACAAAATGAGACCCCAAATGATTTTGAGGAACCTAAAAAACAGTCCTTCACATGCGTATATCCTCTCGGGTATTTCCCAACAGCTATGATCCGAAATAGCATCCTTAACCAGAACATTAACCACATCGGTTGCTGCAGTAGCTTGTAATAAGTAAATGTTAATCCTATTTCACTTTTATGACAGCGTTAGTTAACTCTAGTCCCATTATTCGACAAAATTGGTTACACTCGTTTTTATTGTCGTTATCAAGACCATGGGAAAACTGAACTTGATTAGACAGAATTGGTTACGCTCAATGCTCTCATTGTCGTTGTCAAGGTAGTCATTAGGAAATTGAACCTGATGTCGGTCACATACGTCATAGTAAAAATGGTAAAATACAGGTGCATGTCACTAAAAATTATTAAACACATTATTGAACCTACAAACAATGAAAACTTCAACACTGATATATTATGACCTACACATTTTTACACATATAAATAAATATAGTCTTGCACTTCACTCGAATAGCTTGTAAATACGCAAATATTTTGGATCAGACAAATTATTGAACTTAAATAATACATTTGTAAATCGCACGGGATTTTGACATGAATATTTTGTCATGTATTAATACCATATATATCGTCGTAAAATATATTCAACCTTTTCATTTTTCTCACTTAGTTTGTTACAGATTTATTTAATTAGTGTTTTTGACTTGTGTCAAAGCCCCACGCGACATTTGGAGAGATTTGTTTATGGTATACTTGACGTTAAGTCGATTTGAGTTTTCTTTTTATGTTGTTGTTAAATCTTTTATCTATTTTTTCTAGCTAGGTTTGTCTTAATTTTGTTGGCAAAACTTCGAAACCACTTACTATAATTTAAGCCCTTTTTAAAATTAGTAGGCTCCTAAAGTGATACCGAAACCCCTACATTTTCTTTAACTCAATAGAGGAATCAATTTACCTAAATAATCCAAACCTTAAGAGAAATAAGTGACATCTTTATTTAGAAATAAGCGACATCTTAAAGTGATAGAAATGCAAATTTCCGAGTAAAAATCATATAAGTAATGCACTCAATTTTGATACATTTAAAAGTGTGGAATAACAAAAAGCATATCAAACTAAGAACTTTAACTCGATATGTAAACATTAAAAAGCAATTGTCTCGTTCCCGACATTTGATCCCTACTTATTTCTACAAACTGATAAATTTAAATGATCAAAAATATTTGTCCTCTTCATGAGCTATTCTCAAACCTATAATATACCTCAAGTCCAACCCTCAAAAACACATTCACGGATTATCAACAAACTCTCATTAGGCATCCTCTTTTTGGTCCTAATAAGCAGAAAGGTAGATTAATTTGCTCCATTTTTTGATTGAAGTATTGTATTCTCCAAGGAAGCAAAAAATGGTACTTGGGTGGAGCAAGCTGAGTGGGTTTTCGCTTAGTAAACTGCTAAAGGTGAAAAAAAAAAAGACAAAAAAAAGGCAATTCCCTTTACAACTCGGAGGGGCTCAAGTTCAATGCAAAGCTTTTTGGTATATTGGCACGATACTTCATCAACATAGAATTTCATGATCTATTTTTATATTCATTACTTTGACATTTACGTTGTTATGCAACCCCGTCATTTTCTACAATCTCCAACGACCAATATAAGTATTCTTATAATGAGCCTATAATCTGTGGGCATTTATCCTGGATCCGCTGACCCTATGTCGACCATATCATGTTGATTACATCTCCACATTCTGCCTCCATTCCATGAAAAATCCTATCGTTCATTCCCCCACAATAACCAAGGCATTGCAAGAAGATCAATATCCAAACTTACATAGTTATACTTGGTAAATCAACCGACGTAAATCCAAATATATTATCTAAAAAAACAAATAAAAAATCAAAGCAAAAACAAACAATGTTCGTATAAATAACATACCATTATGATGGACACATTTGAAAAGCTAACACAAATTCGTTAGAGATCTATGATATGGATTTATGGACAACTGAATTTGTTTTTGGGAACAAAGGGAATTAGATTTTTGTACAATTGAATTTGATTTCTCGAACAAAGGGAATCAGATGTATGAAGAGAATGATCTGTTAGGTTTGATGAAAAGATTTGAAGGTCTCTATGCATGAAGAGGATTGAGGAGCCTTTTTTTATATAAATTTTATCTTTGGATGAGTTTAGAGCGATGTACCTAAAACAAAGGAAATGCCTAGTCACTTCAGGCTTTTGGGCACGTACTATAAACCGCTTGAACCATGAAGATGTGAGTGATTCTTTTAAATCGGCAACATCATTATGCATCCATTTTTGACATCTCGAAAATCTATCAATTGCCAAAGACAGTACTTTAGAGACCACGACCGAATGAAAACACGACAACATAGCTAAACAATAGAATGTAAAATATTAACATATGTAAGCATCAATGTTGCAGAGCAGCATTATTATGCCATTGATAAAGAGCAAGGGCTGCAAGGCCCTAATCAATGCAAGGAACATGCAAGAAAGTACTAATTACATATAAAAGATTTCTATAATGGTAAGGGACACATATATTAGAAGATTGTAGAGTAATAATTTCTTGGTATTATCATATTGTCATCTGGTGCTCCGTGCTCAAATAACACAATTCATGAAACTTAGAAATAGGCTTATACATGTATAAAGATCAAATGTATATAAGATACCTATTAACACACCTTCAGGCTGATCACCAATCACGATTTCTTGTGCATGAAATTTGCTTTTTTTATTTCCCCAACGATCTTTACAGTTGCTGTAAATCCACAATGTCTTACAAATACTGCACTCATGGAGTTAGTGTCCTGCAAATTATTACTGCAATTATTAAAAATCCATATAGTAAAAGATTATAATTGTAAAACCTCGCAAAAATCCATATAATTAAAAACGTTTAATTATATAAATAATATCTGTCATTATTGTAATTAACATTTTTACGGGGAAATTTAAAATTTTCTTTGTATATTAAAATGGTCACGATTACGATATTGCAAAATTCACCGAACGACAAAACAAATCTCGACACATTATCCAAAATATAAATACATTATTAATATATTTACTAATACTAATTATTAATTACTAAACTTAAATAATTATACCTAATTACAATTAATAAAACTAACTAAAATCAAGTGGGCCTTAATAACAATTTCAGCCCAAACCACTCCCTTCGTCACTGTTCCTCAGCCCACAAACAAGAGCCAAATTCCTTTTTATTTCAGTTTCCAAATCGAGCACTTCACCTCCAAAATGCCTCTGTATTTTTCGATTCCTAAACACGACATGTCCATATTTTTGTATCTTCTAATTGTCCACCCGCCAAAGAATTAGTACGCCAAATTTTAGTTTCTAAGACGAACGTTTGATACGTTTAATAGAGGCAAAGTGTTTGGCCAAAAATTCAACCCAATCGATATATAATATATTCCAAACTCAACCATTTTAATCCCGGTTTGTTTCTATATGATCCTAATAATTATTCCATCATGTTTTCATGTTAGTAAACATGTTTCATCAGCTTGTAACCAAGTTCTATGCCAAAAACCAAATTCGTGTACATGTATATATATGTAGTCGACATATATATTGAAACTCAATTCTCATTTTGCCTTCTTTCAATCTCACAACCCTTAAAGTCCTACTCTAACAGTAAAATATCAATAATATCCCAACAATCTCTGACTTCTAAATAGTAGAAACATGTGTGAATACCTTAAAACTCAAAATATAACTCGTACGTATACTTATATATGCGTATGACTTCTTTCTCCATCACCACCTCTCACACACAACTCCTTTCCATATTTTCTTATTCTCTCTTCATCATCTAGACACCCCAAGATGACCAGAAGTTATCATCCTTTCCGTTAGAAGTTTATTCGAAATATAATGTATATATATATATATATATATATATATATATATATATATATATATATATATATATATATATATATATCGTATACATGATTATGGCAAGTTGTGTTTTCCCCGTGTGTTTTCATTCACCTCCTCGACTCCCTACCCACCTTAGAGGTGTAGTAAGTCGTCATCAACCTCTCTTGAATTCATTCCATACGTTATTATATGTTCATGCATCCTATATATTTTGTTTCGATCATATATAGTTCATATATAAATATTACGTACGTACATAATTTTAGCAACACAAACGTGACTAGCCTCTATCTTGGAAGGCCTAGGAGTCACGTAGCACAATTGTTTCACGTTTATTTTTACGTTACATGCATCCTACAAACTTATTTTGATCATATATGAAATGTATAAAAATGTTGCAAAACCATAAAAATTAACTAAGTCTTTTAATAATAAAAATACGTTCCAAGTCTCTTATAAAACCGTCTTTTATCTCGCAATTTAGCGTAACAAGCATGTCATATTTTTATACCACCTAATAGACACCATGGCTAGCTACAACTTTCGTATAAATAACATGTAAAAATAACCACGTTTTGACACTCTAAATCGACCAAAGTAAATTGCAAAACTCGTATATACCAAAAACACTTAGAAATTTTCCAAGTCTTTTTACCCAGAAAACTGGTTCAGATCGCTACAAAAATGACCCTTTAAAACTCAATCCGACTTAATAACCACCCAATATTTTTACACAACCTATTTCTCCTTGCTACAAGCTACAAGTTTCGTGTTTAAACTTTTTAATAATAAGCTCGTTTAGACCCTTTAAATTGGCCAAAGTAAACCACAAAAACTCATTTTTCAAAAACTATTTATAATGCTTAATGGACTGAAAAGCCCAATAAGCTGAAAATAAGCAATCCGTATAAGCTGGACCAAAAAGCTATTTTGATATGATTTTATAACATTAAAAATGAGTCTAGGGATAAGCTCAACTTGTCTCAACGCTCACGGATTTTAAAACGTTAACGGGCCTTTAATTTAGCTCGTTAAAGCCCATTTATTGAAAAATAAGCTATTTTTGTAAATAAGCAGTTGAAATAAGTTTTAATAAGCTTCAATAAGCTCCAGAAATTTTAAGATAATTTTTCCCATAATTTTTGAACGTTTGGACTAAAAATGTAACGCGACGACACCTAAAAGGACTAAAAATGCAAAACTGTGAAAACTAAGGACTAAAACTGTAAAAACAGAATTATTAAGGTAGAAAATGATTTATTATTAATCTCCAAAGCTTAGATTGTAATATTGCGCATGTAGTGGATTATAATTGTAAATTATATATAAAAAGGACTAACGGTGTAACGCTAACGCCGTTAGTATAAAAAGTGTAAAATTGGAAAAGGACAAGGACTACACATAATTTATTTGACATTCTTATTTTATTTTCTATTTTATGGCAACCCTCACGTCATATGCATTTTATTACGTTTTATATATATATTATTTATTTTTACGTTAACTATATATATAACGAAATTTAAAAAGTTAATATTTTTACTTACGATTAAAAAGGTAAAACTTCAATAGATATTTTAAATAAAGTATTTTTATCATATCATGCATGACATAATAATTTCCCTACACATCATCTATTCGTCATAACGAATAAATCTTATTCGTTATTCGTTCGTATTTACCAAATAGTATTTGGTTATATTCTCTGATAAATTTATTTATCAGGTTCCGTATCAACGACGTTTCCATAATCGTTTCCATAAATCTCATCCTATCTTACTTTTCATCGTTTCCAAATCAATCCAGGTGAGTCATAGCCCCATTTCAAATAATTGTTTTTAACTCATTGGGGGAGATACATGCTTACATATACTTTGATAACTTGATAAGTATATGAAATAAAATAAAATACATAATTCAAATCAATTTCCTAATTGATATTAAAAATAATATAATTTGTGATTTATAATATATTGATATTCCCAATGTGATTATTGTGGTATGTGAAAAATCTATATTAATGAATTATTTGACTGAAATATTGATATTCATGTGAAAGTTGTTCCCAATTCGATTATTGTGATATGTGATATAAATGTGTTACTGGCGATATATATTCAAACTGAATTTCTGATACTCAAATGATGATATTTTCAAACTGAATTTCTGATACTCAAATGATGATATTTTCAAACTGAATTTCTGATACTCAAATAGTGATATTTTCAAACTGAATTTCCGATACTCAAGCGATACTATTTTCAAACTGAATTTCTGATACTCAAATGATGATATTTTCAAATTGAATTTCTGATACTCAAGCGATACTATTTTCAAACTGAATTTCTGATACTCAAGCGATACTGTTTCAAATTGATCTCTGTGATACAATACTTGATTTCATGATGATATGCTAAATGAGCCCATAGGTCCTTGATATTGCCTAAGTTAGCTATCGCCATGAAGCCCCTCAATCATGAGCCGTTAGTCACTTTCGACAGTGAGCGCGAATATAGTGAACAGCTTCGAAACCTATTAAGGATTGACCCCCTGTCCCACTAATGCTTGACGGAATGCCAATTGCAATTGGTTAGCCGCATTAGTCGTGATACACTATATTCGTAGACATGTAGGAATTGGCACATCACCTACGAATAGAGGGCAAAATCTGTCATTGATTTGATAGAACACCCTCTTTTGGTTAAGCTTGTGGTGTCATGAGGCTTGGTGCAATATCTATAAAGGAATAGTATATATATGTATTCAACATATATTTAGATACAGCTGTATAGGTTCGCCCATATGTGAATTGTTTATCTGATTGATTTAGTATCATGAGTTTCCAGCTCATGTCAGGATTATTGATTCTTTATCTAATGTGATTGAATAATTATATGAATTATTTGTGATTATATTCGATACTTGTTTCGTTACTGTTTGTATTTTATTAATACCAAATATTCCTGAAATCTAACAAAATAAAGGGTTTTTCCTAAAACTCTATGAACTCACCAACCTTTGTGTTGACACTTTTAAGCATGTGTATCTCAGGTAATTTAACGGAGCAGGACAAGACACGGAGTGGGCATATATTACTCTGATAAATTAAAATGGTGTAAAAATTAAATTTGTCATTTTTACAAGCCTTTATATCTTTTCATAAGATTTTTAAATCAAATGTTTCATCTTTTATCAAAATTATTATTTAAATGACAAATGACTTTCAAAATGTTCTTTTAAACCATTTTATGTGGTTAAAACTTCGATCCTCACCGTAACACCCAAATTTCTTTTCCGCTGTGACAAACTTTAAAAATGGGGGTGTTACAGATTGGCATCAGAGCTACAGTTATAGAGAATTAAATGTTTTCAAACATTAAAACTATAACTTCATTTTCAAAATAATGATTTTACACCATAATATTTTATGCCCTCCGTGTCTGCAGACTGCCGTGCTCCATATTTTATTGATTGAGATTATCTTACATGCTTAATAGTTACTCATATACAATTGTTATTTCATCTGTACTGTTATATCTTTAACAATACAAAATCCTTATAAAATATTATTCTCGGTTACTACTGTAGCATGTTTTCAGGAACGCCGTGAATGTTAAAACAAATATCCATAATAATAATACCTCATCTATCAATAAAAATTCTCCGAATACTGAAGATTCTTACGTACAAATATCACGACCCCAGTCTGATATAAAACTCACTCAGAAGATCACTTCCATCGTCACCTATTTTTTTCATCTTTACGTCAAAAACTCACAAGAGCTACCGAATCATATGAAGATTTGATTGGTGGTCAAGCAGCATTCGAAGTTGAACGAAGTTCAAGCCAAGAGATGCCGTAGAAGAACGTTGAGCCAAATCCTCCGTCACCTTATACTTCATATTCCTCAATACTAAATAATTCCAAATTCTCTATTTCTTGACGTTCCAAATTTCTTGATACAATACATCTCAAACGATGTATCTTCACTCAATTCCCCTGAACAGAAAGTTGTACCCACTAAACCAAAAAGTTTTTGGTTAGTGATGACAGATTTCCTAATATTCCGAAATTTTCAAAACTTGTAACCAACCTCTAATAAAAAAAATCTCCTTTCGTTTTAGCCCTCTTTTGTTAATAAATTCTTTCCATCATGATGCTATACCTGCATCTAATGATTCCTCATACCTTCATGAAAAATCTCACCATTTGTTACTCTCTTAGGTAGACAAATGACTCCCCTCATATCAATGGAGTATTAATAAAAGATCTTGTATCGTTTGTTTGCAAAAACAATCAATCAAGTTATTAATATAATGTTGATTATAGTGAATATATTCAAATTTACCTTAAGAATACCTAGGATTATTATGATTCCTTATACCTACCATGATTAGGCTATAACCATATAATTTTATAAGACAAATTTTTGGAAGAGAACTTGAAGAATAGATAGAAGGTTATTGAACTTTAGCTTTAGTAGATAAGTCCGTTTGTTCTTTAGCAATCCTATACCAATAGTTGATAAATTATCTAAGATACTACCCAAACATATCTTGAAATTAGATTACAGTAGGGATTCAATTCAGTCTATCATCAATGAAATAATTAGCTCCATATTCTTTCACTAAAGGACCTAACAAAGTACTAAGAATATCCAGAGGTTAGTAATCAGTACCATTGCAGTAATACTTGAAGTAACCATAGTTCCTCCGATTAGCAACAATATAGTAAGAAAAGAAAATAAGACAGCCATACCTTGTAAGCATAACCATGAAAGATTTACGGATTTTAGACCAACTCACCTTAAGAGAACAATAAGAGTGACTGAACGATAGATTATTGCCACCCTGTAAGAATTATCTCATGAACTTTAAGTTTATACCAAGGATATCCTAGTATCACCTTAGAAATTCCTGACTCATTACCATATTTATGAATAAAAATTTACTAAATTCTTTTGAAAATGATTAGATGTCATTCAATCATTAAGACTGAACAATCTAAAACAATTTAAAGAAAAATAAATACCATTGTTACTGAGCCAAGCATTACATCATTTGGTCCTCAATTATACATAGCCTAGCTACCTATGTATAATTTAGGAAGAATTATGTTGTAAATGGAACAGTTATCTTTTCAGATTTTCTAAATAACAATCTTCATGTAAAAGCAAAATTTTGAGATTAAATAAACTATTTATAAACCTCATTTTTTGACAAACTCCAATAGAAATTTTCACTTAATACCCGTCACTTTTATTATAGTAAGTCGAGAAAAGTAAAAATATTAGAAACCTAAGATTTCACAAAGGCTTATGGAAAACATCAATAGCAAAAATTTTATTAGAAACCACGGAAATTAATATATAGGCATATAATTAGCATAGGAAGTGCTATTATTTCAAGGATTATAATAAAAAGCGTAGAATCTACAATAGGCTGACCCGGCATGATAATAAGGATTCCCATCAACAGTACCATAGTAAGAACCACCATAGGATGAATTACTCTGATTATTCTACAAGATAAGTATAAGTACACCATTAGAAATAATAGCAAGCCTAGTTCTTAAACATAAAAACAAATAAGTATTATTTCATATTTATTGAGGATTACATAAAAACATAACAATGATACATTTTAAATAAACCTAGCTTAAGACTAGTGCCTCCATATCTTATCAACACCATACGATAGAACCGTGAGTGGTATTAGGAACCCCAAAATCCCGACCAAAATTACATAATCTTCATCCGGAACAAAAGTCAAATAGGTGATAGCCAAAACGATATATACCATTGCGATAATAGTAATTAGGCTCGGCATTTTCGGAAGTATTTAATGAGAGAAAAGGATTAAGAATAGGAAATGTGAAATGATAGGAAAATGGATGATGAAAGAATAGGAAATTAAATGGAGTATTTATAAACTCAAAAATATAGCCGTTAAGTTACTATTCACGACCGTTAATATTCACTATTCATTAGCCGTTATTTTTCCACTACTTTCAATATTCACAACCCTTAAATACCTCAGTTATTTTGTCTTGTCTAGTACAGGTAAATCTAACTGAATCCCGTTTCCTTGAATTTCGGATAAAAATCTCTCGACAACCCTTTGTTCAAAATTCTTTACTCAAGTAATCACATTAAATTTGAATTTCGGGACGAAATTCAGAATGACATGTGGGTACTGTAAAACCTCGCAAAAATCCATATAATTAAAAACGTTTAATTATATAAATAATCTCTGTCATTATTGTAATTAACATTTTTACGGGGAAATTTAAAATTTTCTTTGTATATTAAAATGATCACGATTACGATATTGCAAAATTCACCGAACGACAAAACAAATCTCGACACATTATCCAAAATATAAATACATTATTAATATATTTACTAATACTAATTATTAATTACTAAACTTAAATAATTATACCTAATTACAATTAATAAAACTAACTAAAATCAAGTGGGCCTTAATAACAATTTCAGCCCAAACCACTCCCTTCGTCACTGTTCCTCAGCCCACAAACAAGAGCCAAATTCCTTTTTATTTCAGTTTCCAAATCGAGCACTTCACCTCCAAAATGCCTCTGTATTTTTTGATTCCTAAACACGACATGTCCATATTTTTGTATCTTCTAATTGTCCACCCGCCAAAGAATTAGTACGCCAAATTTTAGTTTCTAAGACGAACGTTTGATACGTTTAATAGAGGCAAAGTGTTTGGCCAAAAATTCAACCCAATCGATATATAATATATTCCAAACTCAACCATTTTAATCCCGGTTTGTTTCTATATGATCCTAATAATTATTCCATCATGTTTTCATGTTAGTAAACATGTTTCATCAGCTTGTAACCAAGTTCTATGCCAAAAACCAAATTCGTGTACATGTATATATATGTAGTCGACATATATATTGAAACTCAATTCTCATTTTGCCTTCTTTCAATCTCACAACCCTTAAAGTCCTACTCTAACAGTAAAATATCAATAATATCCCAACAATCTCTGACTTCTAAATAGTAGAAACATGTGTGAATACCTTAAAACTCAAAATATAACTCGTACGTATACTTATATATGCGTATGACTTCTTTCTCCATCACCACCTCTCACACACAACTCCTTTCCATATTTTCTTATTCTCTCTTCATCATCTAGACACCCCAAGATGACCAGAAGTTATCATCCTTTCCGTTAGAAGTTTATTCGAAATATAATGTGTATATATATATATATATATATATATATATATATATATATATATATATATCGTATACATGATTATGGCAAGTTGTGTTTTCCCCGTGTGTTTTCATTCACCTCCTCGACTCCCTACCCACCTTAGAGGTGTAGTAAGTCGTCATCAACCTCTCTTGAATTCATTCCATACGTTATTATATGTTCATGCATCCTATATATTTTGTTTCGATCATATATAGTTCATATATAAATATTACGTACGTACATAATTTTAGCAACACAAACGTGACTAGCCTCTATCTTGGAAGGCCTAGGAGTCACGTAGCACACTTGTTTCACGTTTATTTTTACGTTACATGCATCCTACAAACTTATTTTGATCATATATGAAATGTATAAAAATGTTGCAAAACCATAAAATTAACCAAGTCTTTTAATAATAAAAATACGTTCCAAGTCTCTTATAAAACCGTCTTTTATCTCACAATTTAGCGTAACAAGCATGTTATATTTTTATACCACCTAATAGACACCATGGCTAGCTACAACTTTCGTATAAATAACATGTAAAAATAACCACGTTTTGACACTCTAAATCGACCAAAGTAAATTGCAAAACTCGTATATACCAAAAACACTTAGAAATTTTCCAAGTCTTTTTACCCAGAAAACTGGTTCAGATCGCTACCAAAATGACCCTTTAAAACTCAATCCGACTTAATAACCACCCAATATTTTTACACAACCTATTTCTCCTTGCTACAAGCTACAAGTTTCGTGTTTAAACTTTTTAATAATAAGCTCGTTTAGACCCTTTAAATTGGCCAAAGTAAACCACAAAAACTCATTTTTCAAAAACTATTTATAATGCTTAATGGACTGAAAAGCCCAATAAGCTGAAAATAAGCAATCCGTATAAGCTGGACCAAAAAGCTATTTTGATATGATTTTATAACATTAAAAATGAGTCTAGGGATAAGCCCAACTTGTCTCAACGCTCACGGATTTTAAAACGTTAACGGGCCTTTAATTTAGCTCGTTAAAGCCCATTTATTGAAAAATAAGCTATTTTTGTAAATAAGCAGTTGAAATAAGTTTTAATAAGCTTCAATAAGCTCCAGAAATTTTAAGATAATTTTTCCCATAATTTTTGAACGTTTGGACTAAAAATGTAACGCGACGACACCTAAAAGGACTAAAAATGCAAAACTGTGAAAACTAAGGACTAAAACTGTAAAAACAGAATTATTAAGGTAGAAAATGATTTATTATTAATCTCCAAAGCTTAGATTGTAATATTGGGCATGTAGTGGATTATAATTGTAAATTATATATAAAAAGGACTAACGGTGTAACGCTAACGCCGTTAGTATAAAAAGTGTAAAATTGGAAAAGGACAAGGACTACACATAATCTATTTGACATTCTTATTTTATTTTCTATTTTATGGCAACCCTCACGTCATATGCATTTTATTACGTTTTATATATATATATTATTTATTTTTACGTTAACTATATATATAACGATATTTAAAAAGTTACTACCTCCGTCCCATTTTAATTGTCCGCGGGCCCGAATTTGACCGTAAATATTTTTGTTTGTATTATATAACATTTGATGAAATTTATATCATTGAAAAGTTCGTTTAACGAACTTTTCAATGATATAAATTTCATCAAGTGTTATATAATACAAACAAAAATATTTACGGTCAAATTCGGGCCCACGGACAATTAAAATGGGACGGAGGGAGTAATATTTTTACTTACGATTAAAAAAGTAAAACTTCAATAGATATTTTAAATAAAGTATTTTTATCATATCATGCATGACATAATAATTTCCCTACACATCATCTATTCGTCATAACGAATAAATCTTATTCGTTATTCGTTCGTATTTACCAAATAGTATTTGGTTATATTCTCTGATAAATTTATTTATCAGGTTCCGTATCAACGACGTTTCCATAATCGTTTCCATAAATCTCATCCTATCTTACTTTTCATCGTTTCCAAATCAATCCAGGTGAGTCATAGCCTCATTTCAAATAATTGTTTTTAACTCATTGGGGGAGATACATGCTTACATATACTTTGATAACTTGATAAGTATATGAAATAAAATAAAATACATAATTCAAATCAATTTCCTAATTGATATTAAAAATAATATAATTTGTGATTTATAATATATTGATATTCCCAATGTGATTATTGTGGTATGTGAAAAATCTATATTAATGAATTATTTGACTGAAATATTGATATTCATGTGAAAGTTGTTCCCAATTCGATTATTGTGATATGTGATATAAATGTGTTACTGGCGATATATATTCAAACTGAATTTCTGATACTCAAATGATGATATTTTCAAACTGAATTTCTGATACTCAAATGATGATATTTTCAAACTGAATTTCTGATACTCAAATAGTGATATTTTCAAACTGAATTTCCGATACTCAAGCGATACTATTTTCAAACTGAATTTCTGATACTCAAATGATGATATTTTCAAACTGAATTTCTGATACTCAAGCGATACTATTTTCAAACTGAATTTCTGATACTCAAGCGATACTGTTTCAAATTGATCTCTGTGATACAATACTTGATTTCATGATGATATGCTAAATGAGCCCATAGGTCCTTGATATTGCCTAAGTTAGCTATCGCCATGAAGCCCCTCAATCATGAGCCGTTAGTCACTTTCGACAGTGAGCGCGAATATAGTGAACAGCTTCGAAACCTGTTAAGGATTGACCCCCTGTCCCACTAATGCTTGACGGAATGCCAATTGCAATTGGTTAGCCGCATTAGTCGTGATACACTATATTCGTAGACATGTAGGAATTGGCACATCACCTACGAATAGAGGGCAAAATCTGTCATTGATTTGATAGAACACCCTCTTTTGGTTAAGCTTGCGGTGTCATGAGGCTTGGTGCAATATCTATAAAGGAATAGTATATATATGTATTCAACATATATTTAGACACAGCTGTATAGGTTCGCCCATATGTGAATTGTTTATCTGATTGATTTAGTATCATGAGTTTCCAGCTCATGTCAGGATTATTGATTCTTTATCTAATGTGATTGAATAATTATATGAATTATTTGTGATTATATTCGATACTTGTTTCGTTACTGTTTGTATTTTATTAATACCAAATATTCCTGAAATCTAACAAAATAAAGGGTTTTTCCTAAAACTCTATGAACTCACCAACCTTTGTGTTGACACTTTTAAGCATGTGTATCTCAGGTAATTTAACGGAGCAGGACAAGACACGGAGTGGGCATATATTACTCTGATAAATTAAAATGGTGTAAAAATCAAATTTGTCATTTTTACAAGCCTTTATATCTTTTCATAAGATTTTTAAATCAAATGTTTCATCTTTTATCAAAATTATTATTTAAATGACAAATGACTTTCAAAATGTTCTTTTAAACCATTTTATGTGGTTAAAACTTCGATCCTCACCGTAACACCCAAATTTCTTTTCCGCTGCGACAAACTTTAAAAATGAGGGTGTTACAATAATTATTATTTTTATTTAATCATTAGAGCAGAAATAAATAAAATCGAGGAACTAACCAAGTGTTTGCCCGAAAACCATATGGAAGATTACCAAACTGAAAAATAATCATAACGCAAGTTTCTCGTTACACACATGCAAAGTTAAATTATATCGGGTAATCAAGTATATGGCTAAACAAACATAATAATGTTACCTTATTATGCTCCACGTTGGCTTTCATCAATGCTTCATATGCCTGCATAAATTTCGATAATAAAGTAAATATTTACCCCATACAACCATTGCTATTATTAAATGACTAAAATGGCACGAGAGCTGGTACATAAAAATAATAAGATGTAGCATACTAACATTAGCAAAAGCTTGGCTAAGCCGTTGGAGAAGATCCACCAAGGAATGATTTGCAAAAACTGCTTTCGTAAGCCAATGATTGCTATGTATTGGAATAGGTAGAAATTAATCACCGATTACTTACGATGATTTGGTCATTTTATTTTTCATTTCAAGTAGACATACTGGACAAATGGGTTGTATAACAAAATAATTTACATAGAAAATGGGTCAAACTGGCTGTTTGCCAATCATTTAAATAAGTATAACAATCACATATCATGTGGAAAAGCAATACAGTTATAACGTGTTTTAGTTGAATACTACAACTCTCATTGCTAGAAATGTTACATCTGCTATTAATCTATTTGTGTCTATAAAGCTACCTATGCAACTTGTTATTCTTTCTCGTGTATGTTGCTTGTTTGCCAGCTTTCCCAAGGCTTTCAGTTTGATAGTTTCAAGATACAAAAAAGATACTGATGCTTATACTCTCCCGCTCTCATCATAATCCAGGCATGAGAGAAGTTGTTATTTTATGCATCGAGGTTGCTTACCATTTGTGGGGGAGTCTGTTCAAGTGTTCTGGTGTCAAAGAGCGAGCCAAATACACATCTATCAAACCAAATCAATACAAACCTAAAAGTTTCATAGCATATTTATAAACAAAATAGCTCATCTATAAGCACAAACAGGATACGTTAGTTTTTACAGGATGAAACACAAACACAATTCCAACATGCATTATGAGAACAGTTTTAGATTTGTTCATCTCTTATTTAGATAGGATAGATGCGTGCATGTCTGAGGAATAAGTGTGAGCAAAATGGACAGACCCTCATCACTTTTCCATTGTGAGTGATGTTAAACTAACTCCTTGCAACACATCATCTTTTATAATGTTTGACGAACAATATTTTTTAGTTACCAAAAACAATGGATTTTCAGTGATTTGCATATCACAGTGGTAAGATGGTTTTATGATTTATACATTCTTAGCAAGAGCGACTCATATGATCTGATATGTTGAGAGTATGTCAATTTTAATAATATTACTGGATGTCAGATGACCGAAGCTAAAAACTTGTAAATTAATTGCTCATATTGAAAGCCACATGATAGATATGGCATTCGCTACATGAATGAAAGTGCGAATAAAATATCTGATGCTGGTTTAGGGACACCAAAGAACAATTCCATCAGTCTTCTTGCTTACAATGGACCCGCGGGTATGTGACTTGCTATAGAAAATTTTGAGAATCATGCAGGTATCCTGTTTGTGTGAGGAAAAATAAAGTGGGCCTGTTTGTGCTTATAGATGGGGCGCGCAGATGGGTCGTGCAGGTTAAAAGTTACCAAGGTCTCTTTCTAATTCTAACCATATGTAATGTAACACAATGGTTATTTTTACAGGATGCAAGACATGGTCATGATAATGATTGGGTTCAACCCAACCCAACCTAACATGCTCATCTTTGTCACCCCTAATCGTTCTACCGAAATTGCTTAAAAAACGTGTAATGCGTGAGAAGGTTTACTTACAGTGGGCGCTTTGATAACGTATATACTCTCTTGAGTGTTTCAACATTCACTTAAATCTTTTTTTAGCAGACCAGTTAATCTGCATTTCATGAACCGGAACTTTTTTGGTTGCCATAGCCTTTAATGCATCTCTTTCACTTGCGAAAAGAAAGGGTGGCAAAGTAAACACCAAAAGTAAGAATTTGTTAACAACACAGTTAAAAGTTGCAGAGTATAATATCGTACATAGATACCATCCAATCTGGAGTATATTATTCTTGAGGTACATATGGAGATATTCAACCCTTACTACCAGGTTTAAGAGCTGAGTTATATTTTGCTCATCTTTTGATGAAAGATCTGTGTTCATCATAACTTGTCGAACCTCGTTCGTGCTCACAAGAATTTCAACAGCCCCGAGTAACTTTTAAAATAAAGTAATGTTCCTAAATCATAAGCCAAACTCAAGAAAAGGAACCAGATACATTCTCAAACTATATTCAGCGATCTAACCAAGTTCAGCGTCCAATTTGCTCAAAGTAAACATAAAAAAGTCTTTTGTCGTTTTAGTTAAAAGTGCCTTAAATTCATTAGGTTGCTTTGCGGAACTCATGTTTTCATCTCCCGTCTCCCTATAATGATCTTTCATTACATATTAAAGATGAGCTACAAACAACTACGATGAACAACGAAAAGCTTATGTGGATATATCTACAATTCTAGCATCATAATCCAACTACATACATAAAAATTTTCGTCGTTAATTTATCCGAAACAAAACATACAAAGTGAGTAAGTGACCGCTTAAACTAAAATTACCAACGCTAATGGGATTCATCATGTGCCATACTTACAAAAAGGCTTTTTTAACATAATTAGTTTAACTATATGTACACAAACCAAAACATTATTATTCAATATCACACATACTTAAGTAAAATTTGTTACAAAGTGAACCAATTCTTTCAGGTCTTTCAATTCTTTCACAAAGGAAACCAAACAGTTATAGAATTAAGTCGTTTACCAACCGTTTGTTTACGTGAATTATAATATATAAACATTTGAGTTACATAAACTCAACTATAATCATAATGGAGGATTATGCACATCCCATCCTAAATATAATTTTTCCCAATAAGAAATATACGAAGATTATTTAACCAAAATCCCTTAAGCTTACTAAACAAAGTTAAGCATTATGCACAAAACATTTGTTAATGGGCATGACATAAAGATTTACCTATCTAGAAGAAACTTATTTTTCTTGACATTGTTTCATAAAGATCAAATCTTAGCTTGATAAACAAACTTTCAAACACCCATGATGCGAAAAGAACTAAACTCTATATAAACAGTTACCATCACTTACCACAAAGATGAAAACTGCATAAACATTTACCATCGAATTTACCCAAAATTTTGATTCCTAAGTTTGAGGATACATAACATACAAATCATCGGACATTAGTTGCATCCCTGCAAACACCAATCAACAAAATTAAATCGAATTAAAGTTTAAAAATGAATTGAAAAAATTAGATTAGACAATCTGATCACATCTTGTGATTTTATGCATCATAACATAGCAAACCCTCAATGTTTAATTGATCCTTATTAATAACCTGGATCGTGAAAGAATAATAGCAATCGAGTACTCACCCAAATTTAGATGATAGAGGTGGGTTTTAGGGGAAAGAGTGGCTATTATCATTGATCATCTTCATCGATCCTTCGTTTCGATTCATGGATGTATTTGGTACCTTTGTATTTAAATAGTTTTTTCGGTTCCATATTTTGGAGATGTTGATTAGAGTGTTATGAGAAGGAAAAATCTTTTAGTGGTTGAACCAAGACCATACCGCTTATTATTTAAAATTTACACTTTAACCCTAGAATTATGAAAAGTTGCCCCGAAGCCCATGTGTATTTTCGGGTTTTCTATACGTGTGAGTATTAAAACGAATTTTTATAAAATTTTGACCAAATTTGGAAATAATTAGGTTTAATTATTTTTAAAAATCCAAAAAAAAATCAAATTAAAAAAATTATTACTAAATCAGGTATGAATTGATTTTTTTGAAATGGAAAAATTCCAATAGGGGTTTTATTTTATTATATAAAAGATAAGTAAAGAAATACATGTGTGTAGAATCACTAATCATAGTAAGAGTTTTGCTAAACATAGCCTTAAAATGTTACATTTAAGAAATAAAACATGTATTGATGGTACATAAAGTCGGTTGAGAGAGGCTAAATTCAAAAAGTATAATGTTATTATTGAAGATAAAAGCAGATAGTGCGTGTGAGGGTGCCTAGATACTTTAAACATAGCCCTTAAGGCTACGTTTAGCGATTTACTTATAATAAATTATATGAGTTAATGGTAAAAAAAAAAAAAAAAAAAAAAAAAAAAAAAAAAAAACAATTAATTCTCAGTTCTCACGTAGCTTTTAAGTTCATTAAGGATATTAATTAGTAAAATTCTCAACAAATTATCTTCATTACGTAATAATGAACTCAATATTAAATTTGCAACTCATTTCGCGGGACCTGACTTTCATGTTTTACAAATTCCATTCCATGAAAAGTCCGCAAATATAATAGTGTCCGCAACGACTAGCGAACTTTGCTTTTGATTTGAAATTCAAAAGTGATCTTAGTATTTTGAAACTTGAACCTTCACTGGTTTTATACTAAAATGATTATTATTTAACTCATATTTTGATTTAATTTTACAGCTCTCGTTGTGAATTTTTCTTATAGAATATTTTGGTAATAAGATAACCAGGTCGATAAAAACTTAAAAAGAGAAATCAACGAAGATGTGGCCAGATCAACAAATATGTCACTATAACTGCAGGACCCTAATAATAATGTTGATGTGCTAATCTGATATCGATCTTTAAGCACAGGCAAACATTCTTATGTTGTAGCCTAGTTCCAAAAAGTATGCTAAAAGAAAAAGTCCTACATTGTTGACTGCTGATACAAATACAAAACATGAAATTACATAAGATAAAAATGAATAAATGGTACACCCCCAGTCCCCACCTACAAGGCCCCTTCGACTTAAAATTCTCGTTAAGCAAAATGGAATCTTAGATGCTGAATCCAACAATATTTACTTGGGGAAGCTCGAAGGGTAAAACGCCTCTTTATACACTCATACAATGATCCGATATTGTCAATTTGTATGATAATCATGTTCCTTGAACTTTGGCACTTTTGTCAGGGTTGTTGAAAGAGGCAGCATGATTTTGCTGCTGTAACTGCGGTTCACTTGCAAAGCCAAGGGATTGTAGAGTTGACCTATATATTAAGAGGTTAAGCGAAATTAGTAGTGTGTTTGAAGAAGAAAAACTTATTTTGATTTTGTTTTTCTAATCATCTGAGGCGCAATGTATATTTTAAAAGCATATTTATTTGAAAGTAATGTATCTACCTATCTCTGACTTTAAGCACTTGATGATCTACTTTCATATTCTAACTTATATGCAGCAATGGTTATTTGAAAATGCACATCCAAACACCTACCTAAGAAACAATACTCAAATTATAATGTTCAATTCTTGTACAGTAACCATGACCCACATCGCCAAAGTAGCATGATACACGGTGGAGTTCTGATCTATCATTGCGCCGCAATGCTTACGTTGTGCCACAACGCAACCCTAGGAACTTCATTGCACCGCAATGAGGCTCAGGCCCTTCCTCTTTGTTTTTTTATCAGCTTTTAAGTTTTAATTTTAAGTTTAGGGTTTATTTTGAATACGTTTAATTGTGCAAGGTTAGGACGAATTCTATGTTTTGATTTTTTTTTCAAACTAATGTTATAGTTTAAATACTCTAACTCGTTTATGGTTTAAAGTTAGTTTTTTATTATGATATATTGAATAAAGCTTAATCGAACTCCCCAATGGACTTTCCGATTGGTCCCATGATAATTTATAATGATTAGAGCAGCTCACATTTTTTTAAACCACTAGTCCACTAGTATGTTTCATTCTTTTTCATTTAGAAAGTTCAATTCAGTTTTGCACCACTCCCATCAAAATCGACCCAGTATTCGGCAGAAACAGATTATGATATATATGATCCATGAATGCATTTAGTAAGCAGATGTTAATGGTTCAGTTGGTACCTAGGCAAGGAGGCTTTGATATTAGGTTGATTGGCATATGCAGCAAGAGGACCTCTGAGGCTACCATATTTGTTCAGAGCACCCTCAAGTTGTGGTGACGGCAACTGCAAGTACAATTTGATGTTAAAAAACTAGAAGATTAAATCGTCGTGAAATAATAGAGCCAACGTAGGGGCCACAAAAGGATTGGAACGGAGCATACTTGTAATAACACTCGAAAAGAATGTGGTTGTGTCTGTGAAATACATTTCAGAAATCCAACCCACAATTTCGGCATCCTCCATACCTGAAACCACCCAGAGAAACAGTTATACGGCCATACAAAGTTACTTCCAGTTCAAAAACCTTTTTATCTTATTTAGTATACTAATTGTAGTGAATTCTTGCATTAAAAGATGGCAAATTACAAATTTCATTTGTTTCCCCTTCCTTCTTCATTTATCTTAAACAAGGATGATGAAAATTCTAGAAGGGGATATAGCAGCCCATCTATGTGAAAATGAGTCAAATTGGGTGATATTTTACAGCAAACGAGTAAAACTATATAATCTAGATAAAAGTAGAACCGTACAAACAGGTCTAACAAATTATTAGTTGCCCTTAGCATACTCGAGTGTTTACAACTTCCTGAATTGTTGTATTAATAAAACTAGAAGCATTGTTTTGATTTCTAGTAATCATATTTAATATAGTACGGGTAGCTCCTACAAAGAATATATCAATTTTATATTTATTTAAAAAAAGTGTTGGGTGTGTCAACCCCAAACGAAAAATGAGTCCCAGTATGAAACACCGCACCTGTTTGCTTACAAGTTTGGAAAGCAACTCCATAACAAAGTCAACCTGGATAGAAACCACCAGTGTTACAAACAAATATACATTATGATACCATGAGAACTTATGCAAATTTCAGTTCGGTGACTTGTAAAAAATATAACGAAAATATGAAATCTAATTGAAAAAAGAAACTGGAAATGGAAATTATAAGATAAAAAATACACAAGTCAAGAATTGTAGATACCAGTTTGGGGAAAGCATCAATCGCCTGGATTACTGTCCTCATGAAGAGAAGAGGTAAAGGTGTTTGATCAACCTGCAAATATAGAAATAAAAGTTAGATTTACACAACATACTACACTGTGATTTGAAAGTTGAAAACGGAGAGCAATAAAGTACCATTTGGTTCAATGCTTTTGCTAGTACTTGTTGCGTGAAAACAGTGCGCTGCTCAAAACAAGCTGAACAAGCATCCATTACCTGCAAGAATACACAAAGTCAAAGAGTAAAAATGGCTGGTCAATGACATCACTAATGAGACAAGGAGTTGACATACCTTTTTAAGTGGAACGCCATCCTTCTCAGGGCTAATATCGTGAATTGCAACCAATACTTCCGCTGGAGTTAGTGCAGGTCCCATGTGAGCTGAACCCTGCACAATGAACATAGCTTTAACGATAAATATCTTGTATTTATGAGAATGTTCACAAATCCAAATAATAAGGTACAACGAAACCTGGATCAAAGACTACCCTATGTTAAATTCAGATACTGTATTCTCTATTATTCTACGTTGCTTTGACCCAAACCTAGGAAAGATAAAGTTCCGAATTTACCTATTCAACCATTTAAACTCGTTAAAACATATTGGCGAGATTGATAGTCCATTAGTTTTCTTAATTTTGTCTCATTTAAGGAGTATACTGGGTATTTAGTTATTAGCCCAGAAACTTTTGTTAAACTATGTGACAAGTCGAACATTGAATATTTTGGGGACACGGGTAGCACTATTTTTGCATTTCTTCATACCAGCGATCCTTAGTATTTTCTTTATATTTTTGTATGTCTTCATACGATATAAGGTGTCCTTAATAACTACTTCATTAAATATATTATGATATGAAATGTGGAACTAGGATCATTGAAACCTGTAGAATGTGAGCGAGCGCTGTCTGAAACTTGTCCAACGGAAGCTGGACAAGACGGGGGAAAATAGGCAAAACCTGAAATGAAAAACCAGATTACCTTTAGATGAAACGAACAAACTATCAAATTTTATAAAAGGTGAGGGGCATATTAAAGGAAAGAAATAAAAAATAAAAAACCTCGTCCTTGGTAAAGGTAGATAATATTGGAATAAGTATTGTAGCATCCTGCAAAGAGAAATACCATGTTAATAAAATGTTGCAAGAAGATGTCAGACATGTAAATGAGGTAATCACCTTAAGTTTGGTTTCATATAACCGCTTGACAGTGGCAACTAAATCAGCAGAAGGAGTTGTGCCTTCACACATAACTTGCATCACCTTGTATAAAATAGCAATAAAATTGCATCAACACGATAAATCAGCAGAAGACCAGATTCGGTTGCTTACAAATAGAGAAAATATATATATATATATATATATATATATATATATATATATATATATATATATATATATAAGGATACACACCAGCGTCAAGAGGTTTTCACTTCCATGGGGTGGATCAGATATTATCTTGAGTAAATCTGTATAAGATGGGCCTAAGGCCCGAATAAGAATAGGAACATGGCGATGGATGGCCTGCATGTTATGATTTCAACTTGCATTTAGCATATAAAAAAATAACATGAAGAAGGAATGCTAATGAGTTTTTATTTATTTATTTAAAAAAAAAAAAAAAAAAAAAAAAAAAAAAAAAAAAAGAGGCATCTAATAGAAGCTTACCTGTTTAACAGCCTTTGGAGCATGATCATATCTGTCAAATACAAGCTGAAGAAGACTAGGTTTCTGCACAAAAACAAAGACAGAAAACACAGCGAGGGGGTGACATCAGCACTACTGACAAACTGAAAAAGAATAGAGGTAACTCTTATTGTGCATACTATCGAGTACCCGTGCTTAGCGACGGGATTTTACAACGGCAAATTGTTATAGTTGCGATATTGTGGTTAGGTGTTTTGGTTAAGTAGTCATGCATTCAAATAGTTGTGAGGAAATTATTAGTTTAATTTAGTGGAATAGTAACATGCATTCAAAAAGTTGACATGCGTTCAAATTGTTGTCACATTGATGTCATGCATTCATATCTTATTGATGTTGCCAAGTGTAGAGGAGATTAGTGGTTTAACTTAGTGAAATATAAAGGGCGTAATAGTAATTATACTTCTCTCATTTTGAGAGTTTTAAGCAAGACTATAGTTTGACCATTTTCTCTTTATATGTAGTAGAGAGTAGAGAGAATTTAGCAAGCAAACCTTAATACATAAAGCAAAAAACAAAGAAAGGTGTTGTTGAGCTAGAGCAGGTGACATTGAAGAATCACTTTGGGAATCAGATTGTGAGCCCATTGCAGGGTCGATATTGGAAGTCCCTGGCTCTGAAATTTGAGAGCCACTTATTGATGTTTCTTGACTTCCTATCTGTAAATGAAGAGGGAAACAACACATTACTAAAGAGTATATGCAAACGATTTAGAGGAATGAGTAGAGAATGTTATACCAAAGTTAACTATTACACATAACCGCAAAGTTAATTAAAAATATGCAGAATTAACAGATGGACGTCACTTTAGAGCTAATTAAACAAAACTCACCTGCCCTTCCGTTCTTTGCTCAGCTTCTGATACTGGCTTATTGACAGCTGAAAGCAATTTATTTGTAGCAAAATCCTCAATTTTCTCTGAGATGATTTCAATCACATAAAGTTTGTTTGCCACCTGAAAACAGACATAGGCAAAACTCAAATTAAACATTCCAACAAAAAGCTTGGTAATTCTCTGGTAAAGCTCCTGGTTTGGTTCTTGATTATCTTTATTAATACAATAGACAGAAGTAAAAAACTGTTGCTGGAAAACTGACTACGTCTCTGGAAAACCAAATCAGTCCACAAAAGATTATTTGCAAACCAGACATTGTGTATTTTGTAATTCATAGAACTAGTTTATGCATAGACGATTGCCGTATCAGACCCAAATGAAAAACTTATTTCACCTTTTTGCTCTTATTTTTATCTTTTCTTTTGAAAACAAAAATTTTCTGTCAAGCTAACTTGACTTTGTGATCAAACACAAATCACAACATCATTAACATTATAAACTTAAAAACCAACTGTTTCCAAACTAGACCATAAAACCCCACTTGCATGTTTAAGTTAGAATTTTCCTTACCAGACGGATAGCTTTTGCACGGATGTCATCTTTTGGATGAACAGCACACTGCATTTGTGAATGCATCAATGTGAGAAGCAATACAACAACCAACATAAAAAAGCATGTGACTTGCACAAAAATAGCAAGATCATGAATGATGACATCACAAATGGACAACGATAGAATGCACCTAGAAACTGATAGGCAATGTGCTGAAAAATATTCAAATCCAAAATTAATTGGCAATGAGTGAAATACTACAATTCTATAAACCACATACATTCTCTTTTCTATTAACAGCAAATGCTCGAACCAATGAGCTAATTGCTACTAACATAGAAACGGAAAATATTATCAGGCATAATGTTCATTTTGTGACAACCGCCAAAAAGTGTTTCATCCAGATAGATTTTACTATAAGCAGGTGTGTAGTGAGAAAATAACCAAGATATATTCAATACTCTACTTAATATTCTACTAACAATTTGCTTAAACCCATGAGATGGTTGTAGATACCAATTAGAAGTGGCATTAGAACATGTAAACAGATTTATCAAGAAAGAATCTAAACTGTATTTAGGGTTTCCTCAAAAAACAGAGTAAACACACTTACCCTTAAAGCAATATCCAAAAAGGCCTGGCGATTATTAGGACGTCCTAGAATTAAACTCCACAAAGAGCCGAGACCTTGATGTACACGATCACCATCACGAATATCTTTACCACAATTATTATCTGAGCAACATATATCATCAAGAAGCTTAAATGCACACTCAGGCAAAAAAGGAGCTTCACTAAAAAGTCGGCTGAACGACTTATCATTTGCTGGCAAAGCATCCAGCAAACACTTGGCCTTCAATAAGAAAGATAATACCAATCAATCTCAAAAATTCCATATACTTTAAAGCTTCATTTCACCTAGATGTGTAGTATACTAGGTGGGTCAGGTAATGGGTCAAAACAGGTGACTTTCTAGGACGTCTATTTTAAGATATATTTTATAATAATTTCTATGTTATATAATTTCTATGTTATATAAATAATTTGTGAAGTAAAGCGATATTGGAGCTGCTTGGCCAATTGACCTGTTTCCTAACTAGATACATTTTTATTTCACCCATTTGACCCATTAGACAAAACATAACCCAATTGACCCCTTTATATGGGTCCAAATTGGCACGTTTAATGTTAAATAGAGCAAGTACTTACCACTCCCAGAAGGAACTTTTCATATACAAAGGCCACTGAAGAGTCTTCAGATGAATCTGACATTCTGAGAGCATGCAGGTGGTATAGCACATGCATCACAAGCTCATGCCCCTGGTGAGGATGCAAATAAATATCAAAACACACTTTTTACAAGATATACAATATTTAAAGCAGATACCTTTTGGTCCTGGTAGTCTGAGACAATATGCTTTTGTATCATCATAATTACATCATCATCAGCATCAACCTGCAGAATAAAAAATGTAGATATATCAGTATAGTTCTTGTTTTGGTGTTTTGAAAAATACATACATGCTGCATATGATACACTATCTTGTTGCGCATTTCTGAATATACTGTAATGGGATCAACTGATAAGCAAGTATACAGAAGTTATTCCAGAAAAATGACAAATTATAACTTATGTCATCAGAAAATTAGTTCCACGTATTATAAACAAGTGCATGGTATGAGGTGTTCATGGGACAAGTTACCATATGGTCTTTATATTATTTATTGTCAATATCGTTCCAAGGGTGTGAAAGCAAAGCAACTAGATTAGCACCAAGCAGACACCTGACATATTAAATTAACTATTAACAGACACGCGACTCCAAAACCTTAGACTGGAAAGATCAAAGTTCAAAAAATATTTGCATTCCATACTGCCCACCAAATCACCCACTAGACTACACTCGATTATATAAACTGCTAGGATGATAACTGGACAACTCGATAACCAATATGCAGCTACACATACATTTTGGTACAACTGTCGTTGACTTGCAAAACATGATTAGAGCTAACTATGTTTATAAACCTATCAACATGGTACTTCATCATTATAGAAAGAGAGTGCTGGTAGAAACAATAGCAAAAACTCATATCATGCCTGCAAAAAGATACTGCAAAAACTAAAATCCTGCCTGCAAAAAAATTATCTATGACATATTTTAGCAGCATCTAGACACTACATAAGCACCAGCCAACCTAAATGAGTATTCTGCAATTTCCTTATTGATTTATAGTCATTTTTAATTTGTGTTATTCCCAGGTTGAGTAAAAAACTGTATGCTTACATGGATCACCTGACTGCTGTAGATGCAGAACCACTTTTCAGCTATTCATTTAACGACCACAAACAAGAACATGTATAACAATATATACCGAACCATATTCGTTGAAGTTGCATTAATATATACACGCTAATACCATTTGTATCATTATTATTTGGGGTTGACTGCCAAGCTAGCTTTGGACAGACTGTAATTGGCGTTCCTTATAACGATAAATATATCGTGCATGAACGTGCCACATCACAACAAGAACCACATTACACACTCAAACATTAATTATCTTAAAAAGAAGATATATTATTTGACATATAAAAGATGCCATGTTCTCATTTACAAAACTGTCATACATTATAAATAAGCATCCAGTACTCACACGCAATAATAGGTAGTAAACAGCATTAGAAATAATAACAGTCTTCCCAATGGGAAAACAAGAAAAGAAGTTAAATTCGACTCCCACCTGAGCAACCAGTCGAGAAAGCAATGCCATGCGTGTCTGCATAAACTCTGCACCTCTTAATTGCTTGTAAGAGTCAATAATCCTTTTGATCACCAATTTCCTTATATCTCTTTGCTGTTTTTCTGTCAATTCAACATATGATGGAACTACAGGTAACTCGACAGATGTTTCCTCCAATACAGGAGTGTCCACTGTACATGGTGAAAGCTGATCATCTTCCATGAATGACAGTGAGTGTTCCTCATCTGTCATTACAATGTCCGTTGACTTTTCTGCATTTAATTCCTTGTTGACATAATCAATAGGAGGAGTTGCTACATCTGAAACAATATTGAATTCCATGTCAGCACCAACTTGTGCGGCTTGTTCATCTGGAACTAACTCTAGAGAAAATGTCATGTTTTCTGGGTCATGACGCACAGTTTCTGCTTTGGGCATAACAATTTCAGATGCATTCTCAGCACTTGAAAGTACCGGTGGAGGGGGAAGCTGTCTTTTAAAAAGAGCAGAGACATCAACCTCAGACTCTGCTAAACCAGGTTGAGCTGAAGTTGTAATATCTTCCATAATATGTTCAGATGAGTTTCCACCAGGTAATGCCCCACGCCGTGGGTCAAGGCGACGAGGGTCCTGTACAACATTAGGTTAAAGCTTAACTTGATGAAGAGGAACAACAGGACAAAGAAAATAAAAAGCACACTAACCATTTGCTGAAATGGGTTTATTTAGGCTTTATTTATTGCTAATGGATCATACGGGTATAATTTAAAACTTCACTAAAAATTAAACAAATCAAACGGATTGTATCGGTTAAAATTCTCCGATAAAATAATCAAGTGTTGTCACCTCCTAAATAGTTTTCATTCAAATAAAAAGTGGATAATTATTTTGAGAAAAACAATAATAATAAATAAAAATATAAAATAATAATAATAATAATAATAATAATAATAATAAATAAACAACCATATTTAATATTCAAAATATTTATGATATTTGTAGATAACTTTGCTAAGAGGGTCAACTCAACCCGATCCAATTTGATTCAACTTGTAAGTTTTACAGTGTTGACCCAAACCCATTTTGACCCATTACTAAATCTGCTTGACGTGCCTGTTTTGACACCTATAAGCTAAACTCACCCTTCGTGATTCACGTTTGAGATCTGCTTGGAGATTTGTCGAAGAAGCTGTAGTAGGTAACTCTGAGCTGATTGTATTTGTGAGCCCATGATTCGGCATGGTTGGTGCAACCAAGGAGGAACTGGTTGGAGGGCCATTTTGTCGGGTTACAGCTGTTAATAGGGGAGGGTTTTTTGGTAAATGCTTCATATTAGTCACAACAATGTCAGCTAGCAGATCTGGATGTATTTGGGATATTAAGATTTCAAGAGATTCAGCTCCTCTTTCTCCTTCAGCAAGTAAAGCACCAATCATGGCAATCATTTGTTCAACAGGGGTCAGAACATTGGCCAGCGGTTGCGCCTTGGTGGATACTCCATTTACAGAGTGATTTTGTCCTGATTCACTTTGAATGATGGAGCCATAACGACTCCTTTTGGATGATGAATCAGAAGAAACTATATGTTCTTGATCCATAGGGGTTGATCGTTTGAGCATATGGCTTGATGGTTGCTCATCCTAAAAAGGGTTGATTATATTAATACGACAGTAATCAGACAATAAATAATCAATTTTTATTGCTTGAATATAATGATACTGATTGTGATTATCTTATATTTATAGCAATATAATCAGTATTGAATAATCAATTGCATAACCCATGTAACAAAACTGATTTTTCAAGTAAAAACTAGAATCACTCTCATAACCCTCATTTTTACCCTATCATAACGAGTTTCAACCAATCTTTCTTCTTTAAAAAATAATAGAAGGAAAAACTATAACAGTTGAAACCATAAAGACTTAAAGAGTAAACCTTTATTAAAAGTTCTATTATAGAACTATAGACATATTTTAATTGATGGAAAAAAAAAGGTGAATTGTAAATCTTAAAATTGTAATAGTTTATATTTTCCTTTGGTTATTCTGTCTATTTGTTTCTTTAACAAACATAAACTTGACAAACAGTCAAACACAATTGTCTGCATCCTGTTACACTAGAGCTGATTATGTGATTCTGATAATCCAATCACATAATCAGTATCAAAACAGAAATCCAAACATGCCCTAATTAAAAGAGGTAGTTGCGCTCCTAGTCACAATCAAATTACCTTGCTTGCACGAGCATCGCGTGAAGCACGCTCGCTATTTCTTATCATTTTATCAACCTGTCGCAACACCTGGTCAGCTGCATCCCCAGCATTCATTGCCCGTAAAACCTTGAGTAACTTCTCTCTCGACTGATTTAGAATAGAATAATTAAGAAACAAAAAATAGTCAAAATTTTATAGTTCAGCACTTCAAGTATAAATATATATGTCCTGCCAGAGTAACATCAATAAACCAATCAAGATAAAGAAATTTTTAGAAGAATTAATAGATTCATGTATAAATCATTAACCGGCATAACATCAAATGGCTGTTGGTAGATGAACCACATCAAACACAAAAATAACAGATTTACACATTAAAGTTAATGAAACCGGTACTCTCTCCATGCAATGTGTATGTTCAATGTTAATTTCATAATTTGTAAAGGAAACCATCTCTGCAGTGAGTAGGGTTTTAATTTTAACTTGATTTCCACTATCTCTAGTGTCGACCCTATAGCTAGACCAAGTTCTTAAGCCCATATCAGATATTATAAGATTCATAGCATATCTTATAAAGATAAAAAGTATCGATTTGACTCTCAAACCCCAATAACGATAGCTGCTATAATACGGAGGCATCACACATTACTTTGACTTACAACAACAACAACAATACCCAATCCCACTTGTTAAATGAACCATAATGGTTAAATCAACTGTACTTGACAGAAATAATAACAAAACAGAACCATAAATTCACTTACTGAATGACCATACTTCAGATTTTGGTAAAAAAGCAACCACCATTGTTGCAAAAATGTGGACAGGTAATTTAAATACTCATTATAAATATGTTACACCTAGACCATGCTGCATAAATATTTACCTCCATGATAACAGGGTGTGTAGACTTCAAAAATCCCAAGAAAGCAGTTCTTAGAGAATACTGTATGCTCGGAGTGTGGGCTCCTTTTGAAATAAGATTAGCATCAAAATCAAGCAGCGCAGCTAGAACAGAGCTATAGTGGACTTGCCTCCTTCGACCTATGGTAGCAAGACTGAAAACACAAAATGCAAACTGTAAGGGTCAATCAGAACTTAAAAATGAAATAAGCTTGTGTTAATATGAAAAAATATATATGAAATACTGATCTAGAATGTACAAAAAAATGTTCAGTGCATATTCTGCCTCATTACTTTTCTATTTATGCATAAAGACCCAAACCTAGTATCAATAACAGCAGCAATATCAATAATTTTCATCTTTGAAGTCATCATATCTTAACTCAATACTTTGCGAAACTCATCTAAGATATACGCCCAACATCAGTGAAGCTGATGTAATATGTGCATTAATACGAACTTTTTTTAAGGATATCATGTCATCATCCAACATAATGACATCCTACTTGTGCATTCACTTGAGAAGAGGTCGAGAAAAGATTACGCAAGAATTCAGTGAATCACTTCCATTCAATTTAGGCCAATGGACGTTTCAAGATTTCAAATTCACGTATGCATTGCAAAAAAAAATGATGATGTCATCATAGTTCTCGATAACTTGATGGGAAGCATAAAATGAGGCCAGAGAGTAGAAAGCACAGTTAAAGGAACCCAGCAGCCAAATAAATTTGCATCCAAACATAATCCACATAGACAACAGTGAATTGCAGATACTAATCATTCAGTTTGACCTCTGCTCTCTAACATTTTCACAACTGTAGAAGGTTGAGTTTCCCAACATGAAAAGCATATGAATATAAAAAGAGATACTAATCTAATCATATAGGCACATTGGGATATAAAATTCAAGTAACCTGTATGGGTAACATACAAATATTTATGAAGATATACTAAATGCACACAGTTTCTGATCACAGCTTGATTTATACTATGTCCAATATACATGAGCACATCCAAATGAGAAGAAAACTAAGCTAATTATGCATGAAAGTTGCTGCCAATGCCGTGAAGAACCACCAATCAAAATATGCCTGCCTCAAAAACATAAATCACACTAAACAACCACTATTTTACATCACTATAATGATATTAAAAGAGTTCAAGTATCCAAACAGTATATTAGATGCTCAAGGTCAGAAAACATTGCAATGCTGCAGGTAATTGTAAATCTGAAGATTATCTGCCACCAGATAATAGATACCTAAACTTATAGCACGAAACAAGGCCAGCATGATATCAATGAGCAAAATACTAGCACCATACAGCAATCAGAAAACATAACATTAGTCGATATTGTATAACTACGCAACTTTACCACTTTGAGGACACCTAACTACAACTATCACAAAAGTCTGACTCAGATTAACATAAAGAACAACTACGAAGGAACTACCAGCTGTTGTGTTCTCGTTCATGTTTAGCTAGCATAATCAAATGTTCTTGGATTTGAATTACTTAAGTATGAAGATATTGGCATTAACAACTGCAGTAACAGTCCCCAAAGATCGTGCAGAATTTCAATTTAATACATGTTCCCAGTCCAGGACACAAACGTTATATCTTAACTGATTTAGCAATTGTGCCTACAGAAAATACAATAGTTTCTTGTCCGTGTAAGTTCTTGAATCTGAATGAGAAAACTTCTTTGTCGATGATGAGACATATTCCCCTTCCATAGTTTCGTTCAAATTATTTATACCAGTTTTAGTTTCGAAAATGGTAAGTACGTTATTGCAGATAAAAAAGTACAGCAACTGTCAGCAGCAGAAGCCCGTCTAACGATGACTAACTTTATTTTCTTGAGTTTTATTTCAGAAATTATTGATGCAACTTACAGAAATCGTGCTGCACCAACATATTATTATTCATGTCTTCTCTGCACACACAGTGGTACACAAAGGTTTCTGAGGCGGAAACCACTATATTGTGCAAGCGAAAATCCTTTGATTAAGCAATACCGATAGATGTAAAAGTCCATACATTTCTTGGTAGATAGTTTATGAGGACTTGTCTGGCATATTCATAAAACTAAACACCATAAAGACAAAAACATGGATATAAAAAGGTCCAACAAATGAAATGACCACGAAGCAAATGCCGAAACCAAAAAGATATTTTATTAATTACGGCTACCCAAAGTATTTCAAATGTCAATTAAGTTACATTTACACATGGGTATGTATATACAGCGAGATAATGAGAGAATAGTAGGTCTCAAACAGTTTATAACCAATAAACTGAGCTATTCTAAAGAAGCCTTAACAATAAGCTATCGCCCATGGCCTGCTAGGAGATGATGCTGACATCAGCTTACTGTTCTCTCATTATCTGTACCACCGACTCAGCAGTTCCGTGCATAATCCAATCTGATTGACATTGCAAAACGCTGCCAACTATGCTGCTACAATATTACATACAAACACTTGAGGTGTACTACTAACACCTCCAGTTTGAAATCAATCCCAAAGTAAGTTGGTATTCCATGTGTATTTTCAAAAATCCTAACAACTATATATCTAATTATCTTGTTGATTGAAGATTGATAGCAACCAAAGACTCTCTTACAAGTACAGGTGACTCCAGTACTTAACATTCATAAAGATAAAACAATCTGCATCACATTAAACATGTTCTCCTTAAGTCACGAATGCATCTAAAAGTTTACAAAGTAAGCACGCGATGTAGCCAAGCTCACCTATACGAATGCGCACATTGATAACAAGTGACCACATATAGCTCGATACAAATACTTAACCTATACACCAAAACTAACCGATACACACTAACAAGTTGTACATGTCATCTCCAGCCATTACGAGGGCATGTATACCTTACCATTTACCTTCCATAATAACCAGCAGCATGGTATTATCGCCCAAGACTAGAGACTATGGCTAAGGAAAATAATATTGCTCTTAGTTTCTAGACTATTGCATCTTCCATCATCCAGTTGGCATTTTAAATTTACAGTCAGATATATCCTCAAAAAAAAACGTTTAGAATTTTATAATATGCATTGTGACTCGAACAAAACTAATTTAAATGCATACGAATTAGGCAAACAGATGGGTAATATTTCACCTATTAACAACGGAAATTGTAATGGAGCCTGGGTGACCGCTGGCCAACCTCAACAAATCAAGTAAAATCATGAAAGATCTGTTTGCTTCAGACTGGAGTGCAATTGAATCCAGAACAGGATGACCACCAGCTAGCCATGAAATATTGAAAACCTGTGAACTTTTAGGCACTGCTATAGCAACAGCAATGCCCAAAGTTTTATATATGAATAATTAAAAACCAGATGATAGCTAAATAAAACAAACATGAAACCTATGATGTTAAAAGAATAGCATAGCCGTAACTGACGAAAAACAACCAATACCTTCTGCAATATGCCCTCTAGAATCATTGTCAGGCATGAAGAGCAGCACACAAGTTTCCAAAAACTTTATAGCAAGCAACCTCGGACCAACAGGCCTTGCCTGCAACATGAAGAACAAAATTGACCCCTTGTTTTAAATGAAAATAGTGCGCCCTAGAAATATCAAGAGTTGAAAATTTCATGATTGTAGTAACAAAATAGTAGCCTCGATTATATGGGAAGGTATACTTGCAGGGTCAATACTGAGATCTGAAACATTAGGTGTCATCAGCAATTCCCTTTCAAGTGTAGAAAGGCTCTCTTTTTTTAGTTGGGTGGTACATCGATAGTCACTGTTTTGTTCTTTTAGGAATACCTATTCCGTACAAATGAAAATTAAGTTTTTATTAAAAGAATTCTGAAAAGCATACTAAACATGGATCTCTTACTAATAATATAAACACACTGAAATGACTGTTTCTTCGGTAAATGTGCACCACGTTCTTCTATCCTTGGGTTGGTTATATAAGCAAAAAAACAAAGTAGTAACTTTCAGATATTTCCAATTCTAAAAATTCCGACAAGTTCTTAAAGGGTAAAAAAATAAAGTTCTATATCGAGGAAACCCTGTATCAATCTCAACGAAAGCATACTGCACTTCGGATAACCAAAAAGTGATTACTAAAGCTTTTAATAATACCTCTAATGCAATTCGGGAGACAACGTCCTTAAACTTCAGCATCCAAGACCACATCTCTTCAAGCCATCTCTCCACAAATCCATGCCGGTGAAACTATACATTTCCAAAATACAGCACAAGGTTAAACAACTATACCTACTGTGGGGAACGCAAGAAATAGGGGAAGTAATAGACGATCTAATCTGGAACAATAAGTGCCACGAAGTGACACGAGATTCACACATTAACAATTTTCAGATTCATGAACACAAGGATCGTATACATTATAGCAAATGACCTGATGTCATTAATTTATAACCAAACGTTAAATACTTAAATTAGCAACCATATTTTCAAGATATATAACGGAGAAAACGGAAGAAAAAGACCTGCAAGGCCAACTCCTCTAAAACGCTGCAAAAGATATGTGTTCCGGCAACAATGGAGTGTCTAGCAACAACAGAATCATCGTCATTTAGTAGTGTCAACAACACTGGCATCAGTACTGGTGAATGCTCCATTGTTTTTAAACTTATATCCTCAACAACCCTACAACGCCATAAAATCATATTAGCATGAAAGAAACAAAACAACAAAGACCTAAACTATTAAGACACTTTGAATGTCATCCCAAATAAGTCCCTGATCAAGATGCCCTTTCATGGCTGAAGACGGACTCACATCATTGATAACAATAGATGCTTTGTGAAAGGGTTCGCATGGTCTAGATGGGATCCTAAAAAAAAAAAAAAAAAAAAAAAAAAAAAAAAAAAAAAAAGCACTAACCACATACATAACCTAGATAGAACATATCCAGTAAAACTCAATAGGGTAAAAACGATACGCCCTTTTTGCATTTTGAAAAACTCTGTACGTACAAGTCTTCCTACAAAACTTAGGGGGTGTTTGTTTCGGCTTAAATAGCCGGCTTATGGCTTATTTAGTTTTGGACTTATGTTTCGTAAGCCACTTTTCATGACTTATTTTTAAACTTTTCGGCTTATATAAAAAGCTTATTATGACATAACAAACTTATACAAGTCGAAAAGTTTCAAAATAAGCTTATGAAATATAAGCTCAAAACCAAATAAGCTATAAGCCGAAACAAACACCCCCTTAATTCCTTCAAATCTATCCAACAACTGAAAATTCAATACTTTATATCTGTTATCACTAATTCTACGAAAAAAATCGAAACTATTATACGACACAAATAACGCCTCAAAACTATTCTAATTTAACTCATTTCTAACTAAACTCAATCGAAAACATCCCTAATTCTACCAATTGACTTTAAAAAGTCAAAATTAAAAATTCTAGGGCACAAAAAACACATCAGTTAAAGGAATTAAAAAAGTGAATTACTCAATTAGGGTTTTTCTAACAAGCGAGTGATGAGAAGATTGAAGCTGAACCAAATAAGGAAACAATTGATCAGCAAATAACGAGAAATCATCGTCAATTGATGAGATTATTATTATATCTTTTGCTTGTTTTAATGACGACAGCTTTACGGCTAAATCGCCGTGGTTGTTTGCTGCTGCTAGTAATGACAGTGCTTGTTCTCTCTGTGAGGACATGATTGATGATTACACACAGTTACTGTGTGTGTGTGTGTGTGTGTGTGTGAATTTTTGCGGGTGAAATATGGGGGGTGTGAGTGAAATTAGGGTTTTAAAGGAGGTGATGATGTAATGAAATAATAAAGTTGTTGTGGGGGTGTTTGGAACGGGTATTAGTTTGGGGGTGGGTATTTGGTTTATGTGGTAAGCGAGTTGAGTTGAGTTAAAATTTTGGCGGAGCTCAACTCAAAAATGTTATATTTCGTTTGATAGTTTGACGAGCTTTTATGAGGAAAGTTTGAGTTCGAATTGATAAAGTTTGAATTTGGCTCGAGATTTGCTTGGAAAGCTCGATTTTATTTGTAATGATTTGCTTTTAAATAAATTAAAACGGAAAAACAAATATAATACTTGAATTCTGTTCGATGGCTCGAAAAGCTCGACACAATTATAAATAAGTATTTAATCTTAGTGTATTTACATATGAATATATACAAAAATATATATCAATTAAAAGCTCGACAATAACTCAAGTTGAGCCTATATAAGCTCGAGTTTGCCTCAATAAATATTTCAAACTCACTGTTTGGCTTGAGTTTGAGTTATTCGATAAAGTGCTACTCGTTTAAACGTCTAATCTTTACTATATATAAACAAATATTTATCAAACTTTAGTCTTACTTATAAACTAAAATACTTATCTGTTTACGTATGGTCCGTAGTCATTAGGTTGGTGATGATTGAGGTAATCATATGTTTGGTTTTTTCACGTTCGGTAAGGACCCCAAGGTAAGATTTGAGATCTAAAGTTGGGGTAACGCTCACATGCGACTATTTTTTTTTTTTTTTTTTTGTATGTGTGTGCGATGTGTGTGTGTGTGTGTGTAAGGTGTTTGAAGATTGATTAGCTTTAAGTTGGTTTATTTCATGGAAATGGACCAGTATTTATAGAGTTGCATTTACGGTTTTGTGTCAGTCATGAATGTGATCCATTGGTTGAGGATGGTCCACGTGGTGGACATCCAAGGGAAGAGACAAAAATGACATGTGGCGTGACATCTTTGGTTCTGCCAGATATATGAAATGTCTCATACATGATTGCACGTACCAACACAATATTCGTAACACTACCTCTATGCGAATAAGGTAGTGACACGTATTGTTTGTTATAATGGACCGATGAGATTCTAGTCTAGTAGTTGCCTGAATGCGTTCATCAGGCTTGACGTGTTCGTGTATGGCCTGGGAACATGTATCCTAGGTGAATCATGATGGGTCTTGGCCTTTTTGGGCCAACCCTTGGCATGTTTTTAGTGTACATGCTGCTAGTGAAGGTGTTTCAAGCGTTGCCACTCAATCTGACTTCGAAATGTTTGACCGAGCTGTTGCTCAGGCAGTCACCCCAGCCAATTAACCAGGTTGATGTTTAGGCTAGTATTCATCCTGTCTCTAAGTCAGGTGATCAATCTAGAACCTCCAGGGGTCTGGGACCGATTAAGGTTCCAATGCATATCGTTGATGTTTACCGTTTGAAGGTCGTACCTTTGAGATCTAGTGTTCTTATCCCTCAAAGTCAATTAGGTGAAAAGTTGTCAATGGATCGTGTTGAGCATGAAGAAGAGGAAGATACGCTGCCCCTAGCTCATCGAAAAAGAAAATTGGGTGTTGGTACCTCGAGTACTTCTAAGGTTGGTAACATGTATCCCTGTATGTTGCATGTTGCATAGTACAGACATTAGGTCTGCATTAGGTAGATAATCACATTTAACATTGTGTTACAGCCTCATTACGTGAAAACAGATATGCACAGTTAAAGTGCAAACTACTTTGGACGAATCACATCTTACCCAGAGCCGGCCCTGGGGCTGGGCGAGATGGGCGACCGCCCAGGGCATCATATAAATCGAGGGGCATCAAATTTCCGGTGTTAAGTTATATGTTAATGTTTTTCCGGTGAGATGGTGGTTAAACATGGAAGTTTTATTTTCAAGAGAAACATAGAAGATGAAGTGACGTGGTTGGTCTAGAAGTAGAGAGAGAAGTTTTTTTTGTTATTTCACGTCCTTTAAATTGTCACTTGGAATTTCATAGAAAACTGATCCCAATTAATAGGTTGTTTTTTTATTTCAAACTTTTATTATAAAGACTTTTATTACTCCGTAGTAGATTGTTTTCCTTTCGAACCAAAAATGTTTTTCATTTTCACGAGTTGACAAATATGTTGTTTTGCTAAAAATGCATTATTGTTTTAAGAGTAAAATTCAAAATTTGTTTTTATAATTACACACGATCGAAAAATGGAGGTTTTACCTGATTTGAGTATGTGTGGTGGTGAGTTCAAACCCCGTGAATTAGTCGGCCAAGGTCGGAAATCATGGTTACCCAAAAAAGTTACACACGATCGCGCATTCAATTTTTCTACAAAACAAGTGTAACGGCCGTCTTTATGGTTAAATCTTTCATCTTTCGTCCTTGTGAGCCACGGTCATTGTACCCTTTTTTTTCTTTACAAAATGACAAACGATGCAAGATCGTTCTTGTACTCATTTTGTAAAAAGAACGTAATGTATAATTATTTGTAAACCACAAAGATGAAGTTTGAAATTAACTTTTGTTTTTAGGTATGAACTAGCTGGGTAGCCCGCGCGTTGCGGCGGGTGTGTTTTGTGTTTTGTATTTTATGGGTTGTACGGTGTAATTAATAATTTTGTTATTTGAAGTATGCATATGTTTACTTTGAAGCATAATTTGTTTATGTTTACGGATTTTTTTTTTTTTTTTTTTTTTTTTTTTGGCGTTGCGGTTGAAATTTTTTTGGGTTGTTTGTTTTTTCGGTATTTTTTTTTTCTTGTTTGGTATTTTAAAAGAAACAAATTTGTATAAGAATTTTTTTGTAAGTGTATTATTTTTTGTGTTTTTTTATTTTTATTTTTTTGAAAAAACAAATTTTCATAAGGAAATTTATGTAAAAAAAAATAGCGATACTGTAGCGATACGTGACGCAAAAAAAAAAAAAAAAAAAAAAAAAAAAAAAAAAAAAAAAAAAAAAAAAAATCTGTAGCTTACTGTAGCAAGCACTGTAGCAGCTACAGTGCTGCTACAGTACCCCTTTCTGCCTTTTAGTATATATAGTAATTATACTAGATATTTAGTGTATCATTTAGTATACAGTTTTCACCAGGGGCATTTTTTTACCGTTTTGCCCAGGGCATCATATAACTCAGGACCGGCCCTGATCTTACCAAGGCCTCAAGTAACCTACTGTTAGGACTATTAAGAAGCTTAATCATATTAAGTCGGCCAATAGTATGCCACATTAACATATAATGGACCCCTTAAGAATTTTATAATTAGCCCGTGCGATTTCCATATTTATAATATATTATAATATATAGAGTTAGGATCAAATAAGAAGAAAACTTAAAATGACGAGAATAAGAATATACCACAACCACACATTTTAGATGCACCTATTAAAATAGATACATCTCCCCTTAAAAATCTCTCCCTTATTTGAAATGTGTGGCTAGAAATTCTTCTTATTCTTCTCATTTTGTCTAATGCATGTCTTTAGGTATTTTGGAGTGAATTCTGGAAAAGGAAGCGTTTTGGACGTTTTTGGAGCATAAAAGTGAAGAAAACGGCAAAGTCTTAATTTTTCTTGCTGGGAACAGTACCTGACGGCGTCAAAAGTTTTCAAGTGACGGCGTCAAGAGCAATGCAAGAGGTGGAAGTGGATAAAGTCCGTGACTATCCAGAAGAGTTTTGTACTATGGAGATGACGGCGTCACCATAGGCCGTCATGGTCCAATTATTAGTGACGGCCCAGAGTAGAATTACACATGACGGCGTCAAAAGTGGATCTAGGCAATCCGATTTCATTATGGGCGGCGAGTTGACGGCGTCAGAATTTTCTTCTTGACGCCGTCACCCTGTAAAATCTATATATAGTTTTGCAATTTTCATTCATTAGTGTGTAACAATTAGGGTGTAACATTGGAGAGGAACCCTAGTCCGAATATCACAGCTTTTTCAAGGGTTTTTACCCTTTGAAACCTTTCATGTTCAATTAAGATAAGTACTCTTTCAATTCATTCAATATGTCTATGTGTTGTTTGAATATATCTTACACTTGTCTTCAATTTAACATGCTTGGCTAGATCTCTTTTGTGTTTGCTTAGATGTAGTGAAACCTAGATGTTAATTATGGGTTGATTGTTTGTTTATAGTTGTTACGGATGATTGTATTCGATGTTAGGCTTAAGAAAACTGGCAGACTTCCATTGGTAACATGCTTGAACGTTTTAAGAAACATGATCAGAGGTGTACTATGATTTTTTGTTGTATTTAATGCGTAGGAAAATTCTAATGATCCCATGTTAGGAGCTTCTAACGGCTCAACATAGGAGTGAAGTAGGATCCTATAGAGTTAGGGAATATTGTACACGGCCCTACGACTAGTATTAAGGAATACGACCACTCATCCATGCAATTGTAACAAATTATCAACATGTAAAAGATATCTAGGGAGTAATGAAACCTAAGTAAACACAACTCTCCCTATTATTGTTCACACCACACTAGTTTAATTAGCTTTATTTTCATTTTTGTTATTTTATTTTGATTGCATCTTTAGTTATTCGGTTAGTTGGTTAGCAACTAATTCCGCCCACTCCTCCAAAACCCGAGATTTTTAATTGCTTTTAAAAAAATATAAAAATACAAAAAGAATCATCCCTCACCTCTAGACCTAGTTCTTAGGCTTTCTAATCCTAGCGACACTATTCCTGAGTTGAACGATCAATCCCCCGGTACTTGTCACTATACTATACTACAACGATCAGGTATACTGCCTGGTGGGGGTTGTAAGTTTCTTGAGATCCCTCGAGAGGTAAAGCCTGATGCGATTCCCACGTATCAAAATATTAGATTAAGAATGAAAAGCACCAACCCTCTCCACATGTGGATAGGGGTATTTATAGTTTCTTACAAAATAAATAAAACGCCCACATCCGGGCTGTGGATCAGGCATACAGTGGGTAAAGACCCGTCCTTCTTCCACGGTGTTACTTAAACTAAACTAATATATAATTAACTAACTACGAGCTAACTTAAATGCTATTACAACATTTAGGTGACCGAGTCTTTTATAGGAATATTTGTATTCCTAACAGACTTGTTTCCATCAATAAAGATTGATAGTTTCATGGCATGGGTAAGACCCTTGGGTTGCATGACACGAACAGCCGCGCGTAAATCTGGTTTAAGCCCTTTGATAATGGTACCCTCGAAAACCGGTTCTGGAACCCATGTAGTTGGCCTGCTAATTTTTCAAATAAGGTAAAATATTCTCTAGCCGAACCTTCTTGATATATAGCTAAGAATTGTTCATATAGTGTGCCTTCATACGACTGTTGGAATCGTTCTAACAACCGACGTTTCAACCCTTGCCAATTCCGAAACGGAGCTCTTCCCTCACTCCAACAATACCAAGACCGTGCTTCTCCTTCAAAACACAATTCAACAACTTGTAAATGGTCTTGTACTTCAATTCCTTGTACTTTAAAATACCGTTCCATGAGATAGATCCACTCGTAAGCATCATCACCATCAAAGATTGGCATCTTTAACTTCTTAAACCTGTATTCAACACCATTCGGCCTATAGTTTGTTCCATTCGATCCCGAACCTACATCAAAGTTAACTTTCTTCGGTCCAACAAAACTCGCTTCTTCCTCCGAGTTCTTTAGTTCCGTTGTAGTACCCCTGGTCTGAGGTATCTCAAAAGCAATATCTTCATATGAAGCAAAACCCGTCTTAAGTAATTCATATGTTACGTGTGAAGTTTTCTTCATTAGTTCATTCAACATCTTCATCATGTCATCCTGTTTTTTTGATGATTCCGTATGATGCCGATCAGCCTCTAGTGTCATAGTAGCCAGCCCATTCTCCAGAGATGTTAAACGTGTATCTGTTGCTTCTTTATATTGATTGAATACCAACTCCAAATCAGCAGCTTTAACCATTGTGATCAAAAACAAAAAAAAAAATTGAAGTTTTTCTTTCTTTCTTTTTTTTTTTTTTTTTTTGAACAGGTTCATAATCGTTATTCTGATACCAATTGATACGAATCAAGTGACTGGATTTTGTTAATAAATAATATCACAAGAACAGAACAAAGAACAAAACAAAATAATAACTAATAATACCCTACTATCCGAGACGTAGGCCCTCCCAATTCAAGAATCCAGAATACTCAATATCCTTTTTCCCAAACCTACGATTCTATTTATAATACTCCTAAACTTCTGTAACAAGAAACATTAATAAAAGGTAAATACGAATAAGGAAACTAATAGTAAACTATCTAGCCCTTGTTTATTTAAGAATTGCCTAGACTCCCCTTAACTTGCTTGGAACGCCTTTGATAAGTATTCTTCCACTTCTTATCATGGTTCGTATCATAGGCTTTTTTTTGCTCTTCATTGTGTGTGTTTTTGTTCCACTAACCATTTTTTTCGTTATTTTATTTTTATATCTTTTTTTCCATTAGTTCTTTTCACAAATCTATGACCCACACTATTATATTATATTATCTACTAAAAACTTATATATTTCATAATATATTTTCTCTCTCATACTTTAATTCCAAATCTTAATTCAAAATCAAATTCAAATACTAAACCCATCTACAAACCTAAGGGACCAAAAGCATTTTTGCAAACCTAATCATACACAACACACACTCTCTTATCCCAAAAATTAGATCTGCCTTTTTTCTCTTTACCTACACGCATCATGAAAATACAAACACCAATGGGAAGAATGGAACAAATCTTTACCTACACGCATCTAAGGTAGGTATTTTTTTTTTCTTTTTTTTTTTTTTTTTTTTTTTTTTTTTTGCTAATCAAACGAAAGAAAGAAAAATCATAACGGCTTTGTTAAACTTTGTTGAAAAAATTGAAATAAGGTTAAAGCGGGTAAAAAAGGCCAAAAGAAAGGGCCGAAAACAAATAAAATCGGTCGGATGTTCCACTAATGATAGTGATTCTTCATCCTCTTTTGAAATGAAGGGAAGTCCCACTAGTGATAGTGCTAGTTCAGCCTCTGTTGATATGCAGCGAAATTTCTGTTTAAATGAAGGGAAGTCCCACTAGTGACAGTACTAGTTCTGCCTCCGTTGATATGAATAAAAATTTCACTAGTGATAGTGCTAGTTCAGCCACAGTTGAAATGAAGTGAAGTTCCGATAATGAACTGGATGAAGCCTGCTATAATTCTAAATCTTATAATGATGTGTTTATAGATTCTCATTCTGGGTCTGATGTTGAACCCGATTTTGAACCATTAGAACCTGTGTCTGAAGATGAATCAATTGTAAATAATCGTAGTGAAACTATCCAAAAATATTTTTTGTGTTGAGACCATTTGTAATGGGGGATATTCCAGACGACGTTCTGCACGGAAGAGTGGTAGATGATGAAGTCTTGAAGTCAAAAATTATTGAGCTTCGTAAAGAGATTGCATCTTTCAGTCCTAAAAGACATTGTGCATTCTTTCAAAATTCCTTGGAACACAACGGAATTTGATTCTTCTTTGGGTTACTACGTTAAAAAGGCGGTCTGGGTCTACTACTATGAAATCTAGGAAGTCTTCACGTTATGTATTTTTGCTATGTAAAATTCTCTGGTTGATACGAAATGACATTACAGTGACGGCAAATGATGCCAAATACTCCGATGAGCGGCCTAATGTCCAAATCTATGTGACTGTAGAAGTGTAGATTGATGTAACATATATTTAAGTGTCTTTTTTTGTTATTCATGTAGCATATTTGCAGCCTGTATGGTTTGTTGGTTACCTTTGCTTCATTCTTTGTTTCATGCCAGGGGCAAAAAAATGAAGAGAATGTTGGATCTGATGATGACAATGATGGGCAAGAAAATGAAGAGAATGAAGAGTATGATGAATCTGATGATGGGCAAGAAAATGAAGAGAATGTTGGATCGGATGATGATGGGCAGGAGCATGAAGACTTTATTTGACCAGCAACGGGATAATTTTTTTATGTAGAGTATATTCGTGTCAATTGATAGAAATAGAAGTCTCGGATGGGGAGTTTGCTACTGAAGCGTATCACTTTGTTTACCTAATTCTGAAAACTCGTAATTTTTCTTTTTTCTTTTATTCTCTTAGATACGAAAGGTTGGAACTTGGTCATTGTTTGTACTTAATGGAATAGTTATGATTTTAATGGTAATTTTTTTTGCTTTTAGAAGAATTTTGATTTATTTGGAAATTTTAATTTATAAATTTAGTAATATTGGTTGGTAGTCGGGTTTTTGCTGAAGACCACTAATTTGGTGTCTACGATACCATGGTCAGTGACTACATATGTTGGTCACTAATCTGGTCAAAATAGTGGTCACTAATCTGGTCAAAATAGTGACCACTTATCACTTTAGTGACCATAATAAGTGACCAAATAGGTTGTCACAAATTTTAATGACCACTTTTAAGTGGTCACTATTTAGTGACAACATTCAAATGTCATCACTATTACTTTTTGTGACCGACTTTTAGTGACGACGAGTGACCACTTTGATATGGTCACTAATTAAGCTTAGTGACCAAATATATACTAATAGTGACCATTATCGTGTTGTCACTATATGCCTTTTTTCTTGTAGTGATGGTTTGAACATCTATGTGAAAGATAATATGCTACATTGTGTCAAAGATCAAAGTGAAAGTGTAGTGATTAGCATGTAGGAGGAGGATAAGCATCCAAGTTTAACATGAAATGCCAGCAAGGAAATTACCACTTGATTCATGCACAGTCGATATGACTATATTATCATCTGTTTGGGTTGGAATTGAAAATTTCAGGTCAAGTAGGCACTCAACAAGCTCTTGAAACATGCTGATCCTAGAATCAGAGGCATTTACTACACCACAGACGGATTTAGTCAGATATGAATTCTTATATACGACGAGTGTGCAGAGAGAACCAAGGGAAATTTAGTTTTTTGTACACAACTGAAGAGTCAAGCCTTTGACAGCAGCATGTAGGCTACACATTATCATTGTTAAAGTCAGTCCCATAAAAAACTTCCTACCCAAATCAAAAGAATATAAATACTATAAAGCACACAATCTGTAGTTCTGTACCTGATTGGCGTGACTCAAAGGACCAGAGAAGATATTTTCTTTACTGACTGTTCTGGCAATGTGTGATCATGTTGACCACCGACACTTGGAGAAACTTCAACTTCCTTTACCCCATTCCGACACCTTTTTCTCGTTGAGGTGTTAGTTCTGCCTGAAGAAAGTGGTAAACCTGACACTTGCTTGATTGCAAGCAAGTCATCACTACTGCTGATGCTGAAATGAGATCCTTTTTTGTGCAGCCTCTCGATATCATCTAGAAGTTCTTTGTCTGTAAAACTTGAGCCAATTAAGTACAGTAATTGACAACATAGATATCCCAGTACAAGAGTAAATGTTCATTAAAATATTGATTTCTATAAAATAAAAACAAAGGGAAACAAGAATACAAGATAATTACGTATTTCTAAAAGCATTCTTCTTTACATATACATAAACCTAATCAAGGTTGTTTGGACAATAGTACTGCATGCATAATGTTCCTCGACAAGGTCATAACTTATTATAAACGTAAATGGCATTAAACTGAAAGCAACCTGAAGTGATCCTTGTTAAACTTTTGAACGCAAATTAGAATAACATAATCTACATGGGATATGTATTCAGGAAACACTTGAGTGCATTTCACTGTGAATTGAAGTCAAACCTAAATTCATAAACTAAATGATCACCACAAAAGGTAACCAGATAAACCAGGAACACTAACCCAAATCCTTATGTAACACTCCTCAAGTTGGTAATATAGCGTCAATCAATTGTTACATGTATAAATTAGACACGATGTCCTCATTTCCGTTGTATAGCCAGTTGCTTCCCACGAAGATGAAACATGTCCTTATATGTACTTAGTGAGACTTTGAATCAAACTGCAGCTTTATCTTCATGATGATTTCAATGGTGATAATGACAGTATCAGGCTAACAGGAACATGAAACTGGGACTAGGACAGGAACAAGAACAGAACAGAAGATAAAGAAGCCCCCGGTGAACAGAAGAATCAGAGCCCACAGGATAAGGTTCTCACTCATGGTACCAGTGAACAAAATCATGCTCAGGAAGGTTCCATTTTACAAAGCAACAGGAAGTTCATTTCTCATATCTTACCAATGTGTGATTCACCCTTGGATGATATTTACCGGATGCAAGATGCCCACTTTGCTAAAAAGCCAGTTATAGCTATTATTGTTTTTAAAATGTGCCATACACTTTCTGCTTGTTCTGATGATTCTGATCTCTTGGTCATGCACAAAATCTAATACTCATCCATCGCTAATTATAGGAGATTGTGGTAAGTAAATGGGTAAATTGATGATGTTTTTCTCCCTGGTCAGGTTTCCCGGAGAGGGCGAGTCTATGACTCAGATGTAAGCGACCCTACCAAGGCACTCCCGTGATCGTTTCCGATCCTTAAATGTGTACATAGTGAGGTTTGAACCCTAGACCTCTTGTGAGGAGGTTAGGTGCCTTACCACATAGGCCGTTTGGTGGTGATTATGAGGTACATGAGGGAGTGCTACATTACTTAAACACAGAGTCCATTTGGGTAAAATTTACCAGTAACATAACAAACTTCCGATAGTCACCCATTACTTAAATTATAGCCCTGTACATGGGTAGCAAAAGGCGATGGAGGCATGCCTCCCTTGAGGCGTACGCGTCACTGCGCCTCTCGATATCAATTCGCCTTGGGCTAAAAATTTTGTTAAACTAAAACTTATGTTTTATTAGCCGATGTGTGGCTAAAAATATTGGTTGTTTGGTTGGATTTATGGAAGTTAATGGGTCGGTGGTGATATCGGTGAAGAAAGCATTTGCAGATTTTTTTTATTCCTTTAATGTACATAAGAAACTCATAAGTATAAAGAATTACAAAATATATATTTAGAGATAAAAGAATTTAAAGGTAAAAATAATGGGTAAAATAGATAACATTTGGTAATATTAGTCTTTTTTAAAACGGTATGACGAGAATGATGTTTCCCTGAAAAATGGAGCTCGCCGGAAAAAATGGATAGTTGATTTGGCAGAGAAGAAATGGGTAGGTGGAAAAAATGAAATCCCACATGGACTAAAATTATGACGTAGAAAATCGTATGGGAAGATTTCTGATATTTGCCGGTATCAAAAAGTTTGGACGGTGATAATGGGTTTTTTAAAATTATATTACACGTATGTGGCAATTTTATAGTACATTGGTAATTTTTGTCTTTAACTATAAAAGAAAATAACATTGTACCACCATTGCAAAAGTAATTTCGTATGGCTTATTCATCAACCAATATGATGATTAATTTGATAGTAGTAATGTTGGTACGTGCTGAATCCTCTAGAAGGTAGTGTAAGTCAGCATCACAAGCAAGAAGTATTAGGTCATCATCTTCATCCATGTATTTTAGACAAAGCCTTTTACCCTTTAACTTGATCCTTTGTGCCACTTCTTTTTCTAGTTCAACCAGGCCCCAAGAAGTTGGAAATTTGAACTTTATTATATCATCTTTAAAAGTTGCACTCACTGTCACATTCGTTGCATCTGAGACAGCACCGACCACAATCTGCTTTGGGGGTGCATAACCAAGACTCGACTCTGGAAGCTTCAAATCAGCATCTGATTTATGTTCGGGTTTCTCTGTGCTCTCACACACAACAAAATGATCTCTGTTCTGTATCGCATGCATGGTTGACTTCTTATTTTTCCACCGATTCAGGTATACCATTAGTCGTGCTACTTGGTATATAGAATCTGATTCAAAAGGAAGATAGCTATGCTTGCCACAAACCCACCACTTGCCTGAAAACCTATGACGTTTACTTGAACAGCTCCACCGCTTAACCCGAACCAATAGGAACACAACAGCAGATAAACCAAAACGTGTGTTTGAAGACTGCAAATTTTGTGACAGCTTTGAGTCGGTAACATGCGCAGTTTTCTTCTTGTGCTTTGGTAATGGCCAACTGGACATATTATTATCCCGACAAAAACGCTTTAATGTCAATCGACTGACTGTAAAAGAAAAAAAAAATGGTCAGATATTTGATTATGGTGAAGAAATATGAATTAATGAAAGAATTATAAACAACTTTAAATGACTTGCCCTCAAGGCTTTTGGCAGCTTCATCTATTGGTTTCCCAAGATGTTTACTAACTGCCTCCATTGTAAGATTGTCTATTTTACGCTTTCTGCCTCTTTTCACTGGGTTGCTTTTTTCTCCAACATCTGTAATGATATCATTTTTTAGCAGCGATTTCGGTGACAATTGGTTCATGTGATGGGTAGAGTTAGTTTTAGCTTCAACTGCTACAATCTCTAATGTCTTGGTCTTTGTTGCTGTGGTTGGCGTTATGATGGTTCTTTGAGGGTCTGTATTTAAATATAGACTAGTGGCTTTTGTAGGTGGTCCAACAACTTGTGCCGGTGATAGAAAAAACTCTAAGACATAGCCCTCATTACTTTCAACACCATCCACGAAGATCGCAAAGCAGCTTGTCAATCCACTCATTCGTGCATAAGAACCTAAAGGGTATTCTTCTTCACTGAGTTTAGTTACATCCTCACAGTAACTTGAATCACGGGACAACAATGCCCTCCCCACAGAGCCACGTGACTTGTCCAAGTGTCGTTCTAGACATGCTTTCCGAAATCGCCTTAAGCTCAAGTCTCGAACATAAAATGGCAGATGAGCAGTTGACATGCAGCTTTTCCCAAGGCATCTTGTATTAAAACTATTGCAGCTCTTTTTTAGCATTTGTTCATGGGATGTAAAACTACACAATGGAGACATTGCCCATGTCTGAGCTAGAGGTAATTCGTGAGTTTCACACACATCTTTCAGAATGCTGAAAATCTTTTCCAAGTTGTTGTCCCTGCGTTCATTGTGAACCTGTATATCGAAGGCATCTTCAAGGATAAGCATTCAAAAGTAGATTAGGGCCTAATGTAAATTTGAGTAGCATCAAACCTTGGTTAACCCAACTCACATTTAAAGTAGGAGAATCGAGTGCAAGCTTGGTTGTTAGATTTACTGACTGCAACACAACAATATGGAAATGAGGAAAACATAAAGAGGAATATAACCTTAAAACGTGATTCTTACAATGTCAATATATGAAAGCAATAGTTCTCTTATTTCATTGGATCTCTAATAGAGCAAACGAAACTATTTCATCATGGATAGAGTGGTGTTCGGACCCGATCTAGGCTAGCAAATTCTAAATTTCTTTATGTGCTGTTGTGGTGACAGTCTGCAAGTTTGCAATTGTGTGGTCAAAGTCTCTCTAAATGTCATATATTTAGTTATATTGAGTGACTGTATGTGTATATATAGTGGGCCATGCCTTTTATATTGTGTCGAATGATGACAGAATTTGGAGGGATATGGTTCATTATGTGTATTGCTTTAGTATTTTGGATCATGGGTTCATGATAATGTGGCTTGTCTCATGGATATAAGTTTGTTATTGTCAACCAATGGGCTTGTGGTCCACTGGGCATGTCTTATTCAGTTAAGCGTGCCTAGTGGAGAGTAGTACCGGTTTGGGTGACCAAACCGGGAAGTCCTCACTTGTGGACCACAATGCCCTGTCGGTACGCTTTCAAAGTCCTTCAATGAAGGTTTCAACCCACCAGGGTTCGAATCTGGAGAAGGCAGGGTTTACTTCAATTTAAGTGTCGTGCCTTCGGGCGGCTTAAGTTGAAGGTTTTCCCCCCATCGGGTTTCGAATTGGACATGGATTTCCCTTGAAAGAAAGTAACCGTTCAAAAAAAAAAAGTTTGTTATTGTCAGTATGTATTGCCAGAATAGAGGGGCTGTTTGTTTTCTGTAACTTTGGGTCTTTGCTTCCTCAATTGTCTTGATTGCGGAGTTGGGATGCCATTTTGATGTACTAGTTTGGATCGTTGTTGTTAATATATTCCTGGTTGCCTTTCAAAACAAATGTTTATAATATATTGTATGAATTCTAAGCAGCAGCTGAGCCACAATGATTTGGTCCATGTAATGTACCAATGCACGAAGCCACAAACACATACGGAGTAAGAGATAAGATAGAAACCTTCAATGCCATTTGAAATTGATGAACCTCATAAGCAAAACTTGTATACTTTGAAGAAGCCAAAAGTTCAATCACGCCAACACATAGCCCTGTAGTCAAATCAAACACTGGTAAAGCCAAATATCCATGGAGATTACAACGTATCGCACACTCTTGTTGTGGAAAATCTTTTGGTTTGTAATTAGTAATATCAGGAGTCCATTCTGGCAACCTTCGGCTAAATACTCGAGAAGGAGGACTGATGTCGTTTTCTTCATGATCCTTATCAACATAAAGATTGCGCTGATCAGAATCCTTCCGGTACATGCTAAGTCGGTCATCAATTGCACCAAGACCATATGGTTGATCCACAGTAGTAAGCTGGTATTGTTTTCCAAGAACACGAGGCAACCAAAACTGGACAAGAACACGTTGCTCACGGAAAGTTAATAACTTGAGTGAAGCTCTTATCTTGTCCGGTATTATCAGCTCAAAACCTATAGAGTTTAGTGGCTTAGTTAACAAGGTAACAAAAAAGGCTTGGGTTTATTATTTTACAACTAGCTAGATATAGAAATGAAATCAGGAATAAAAAAAATACCACTTGTGATTGCGGATTGAGATGATTCGGACCGAGGTAGCTCCCCCTTTCCGGAGACCCAAAGGCGTGTTAGATATCTAGAGTCACCAGAAACCACAGCTGCAGGAGCTGGTGGTTCTAAAGATAAATTGTTCCTTAGCATATCTTCTTTCATCTGAGCCAAAAACCAAAAACCAAAACCAAAACCAAAAACCAAAAACCAAAACCTGTTGCTTTTTGCCTTCTTATGATCTACTGTAACAGATTGAAAATGTTAAAACAAATCCATACAAAAAGGTATAATGCTTTATTTTTGTGAGTCTAATCTATTCTTGGGCCCACTTTGTGCGTGTGTAAAGTCAAATCAAGTCGTGTATTAAGTATTTTGTAAAACTGGATATTAAGAAAATTGCTTTTTATAAAATACCCTCGTTTGTATACGACGTGGATTTAATACCTACCACACTACAACTAGATCTAATTAAATGAGTGATGAATAGTCAATCAATATGCACCAAAATTATATAGTCGTCTTGATTGAACTTTTCTCCGTATTAAATATCTTACATAACAAAGTTAGACAATAACTTTTTTTCATTAAATGGAACATATGACATATCACATCAAGAACCTTGCAGAAAACCACACATGAAATGATGCAAGTATTAAGTAAAAAAAAACACACGAGCTCCTAAGAATATACAACGTGCAAACAAATCAAGTAAAAATAACACAAGAGATCATACGAATTTACAACATGGCAAATATAGGAAGTTTTGCACATTTCAGTCATCAGAACTTTTGACAATGCCGGACACTCTATTGAAGAAGACACGACACATGCTCTTACTAAACAACATCACATCCCGCATCCATTCAGGTGCTACTCTCTCAAATGTCCCTAATGAAGACACGCGGTACATTAACTCCTCTTTTCCTTCTGTATTTTTCACCCATCCTAAACTAAAGGAGTACCCTGCAAAGTCCAATCATCAAAAAGAATATGTTACATTGTGTCATAGATCAAAGTGAAAGTGTAGTGATTAGCATGTAGGAGGAAGATAAGCAACCAAGATTAACATGAAATGTCAGCAAGGAAATTACCACTTGATTCATGCACAGCCGATATGATTATATTATCATCCGTTTGGGTTGGAATTGAAAATTTCAGGTCGAGCAGGCACTCAACAAGCTCTTGAAACATGCAGATCCTAGAATCAGAGGCATTTACTACACCACAAATGGATTTAGTCAGATATGAATACTTATATACGACGAGTGTGCAGTGAGAACCAAGGGAAATTTAGTTTTTGTACACACCTGAAGGGTCAAGCCTTTGACGACAGCATGTAGGCTACAGATTATCATTGTTAAAGTCAGTCCCATAGAAAACTTCCTAACCAAATCAAAAGAATGTAATACTATAAAGCACACAATCTGTACCTGATTGGCGTGACTAAAAGGACCAGAGAAGATATTTTCTTTATCTAAAGTATTTACTGACTGTTCTGGCAAAGTGTGATCATGTTGACCACCGACACTTGGAGAAATTTCAACTTCCTTTACCCCGTTCCGACGTCTTTTTCTCCCTGTTGAGATGTCAGTTCTGCCGGAAGAAAGTGGTGAACCTGACACTTGCTCGATCGCAAGCAAGTCATCACTACTGCTGGAATGAGATCCTTTTTTGTGCAGCCTCTCGATTTCTTCTAGAAGTTCTTTGTCTGTAAAACTTGAACCGATTAAGTACTTGACAACAAATAGATATCCCAGTACAAGAGTAAATGTTCATTAAAATATGGATTTCTATAAAATAAAAACAAAGGGAAACAAGAATACAAGATAATTACCCGTTTCTAAAAGCATTCTTCTTTACATATTATAGTTACATAAACCTGATCAAGGTTGTTTGGACGAGTACTGCATGCATAATGTTCCTCGACAAAGCTATAACTTATTATAAACGTAAATGGCATTAAAAATAAACCAATGTTGGGTATCAAACTGAAAGCAACCTGAAGTGATCGTTGTTTAAACTTTTGAACGCAAATTACAGAAACCAAGAATAACCTAATCTACATGGGATATGTATTCAGGTCTTCAGGAGACACTTGAGTGTATTTCATTGTGAAGTCAAACCTAAATTCATAAATTAAATGATCACCACAAAAGGAAACCAAATAAACCAGGAACACAAATAACCCAAATCCTTGTCTCTAACACTCCTCAAGTTGGTAATATAATGTTAATCAATTGTTACACGTATAAATTACGCACAACGTCTCATTTCCGTTGTATAGCAAATCGCTCCCCACGAAGATGAAACATGTCCTTATATGTATTTAGTGAGACATTGAATCTGAATCATCTTCATGATGATTTCAATGGTGATAATGACAGTATCAGGCTAACCGGAACATGAAACAGGGACTTGGACAGGAACAAGAACAGAACAGAAGATCAAGAAGCCCCACGGTGAACAGAAGAATCAGAGCCCACAGGATCAGGGTTCTCGCTCATGGTACCAGTGAACAAAATCATGCTCAGGAAGATTCCATTTTACAAAGCAACAGGAAGTTCATTCCTCATATCTTACCAATGTGTGATTCACCCTCGGATTATATATGCCGGATGAAAGATGCACCACTTTGCTAAAAAGCCAGTTATAGCTATTAATGTATTTCAACAGTGCCATACACTTTCTGCTTGATCTGATCTCTTGGTTATGCACAAAATCTAATACTCATCCATCGCTAAATGTATGAGATTGTAGTAAGTAAATGGGTAAACTAATGACGTTTTTTCCCTGTTCGGGTTTGCCAGAGAGGGCAAGTCTATGACTCAGATGTAAGCAACCTAAGCAAGGCATTCCCATGACCGTTTCCGATCCTTAAATGTGTACTTAGTGAGGTTTGAACCCTAGACCTCTTGTGAGGAGGTTAGGTGCCTTACCAGTTACCACATAGGCCATTTGGTGGTGATTATGAGATTCTAGTATGTGTTACATTGAATTGACCACTGAATGAAGTATGAGGGAGTGCTACATTACTTAAACACAGGGTCCATTTGGGTAAAATTTACCAGTAACATAACCAACTTCCAATAGTCACCCATTACTTAAACTATAGCCCTATACATGGGTAGCAAAAGGCGATGGAGGCATGCCTCCCTTGAGACAGCCTTGAGGAGTTGAGGCGTGCGCGTCACTGCGCCTCTCTATATCTCATTGCCTTGGGGTACCCGAGAGCATGTGTTATGGTCCTCCTCCTTGCCCACAACCAGCCCAAAAGGCCCAATAAGGGAAGGGATGCCCGTGGGAGCAGTTAAAAACCTTGTGTGTTTGGCGGAATTGGCGAGGCCATGGGAGGCGAAGTGGTGGAGAGTGTGTGACTGAGAGCATGTTCACATTGTGGTAGAGACCCCAGAGATAAAAGATGCTTCCGAAAATGCTTAAGCGGCATGGTCGCTGCCTCTCTGGGTGCTTGCCTCTTGTGAACACCCTGTTATGTTCTGCTGGGAGACTACCTTACTGCATCTCATCGCTTTTTAAACACAGGATCCATTTGAGTAGATTTTGCTCGGTTATGGGTCAATTTGGGCCTCTCAAGAATGTTTTGAGTCAATACGAGTACCGAAACCAATAAAATCACATTCGGATGTAATATGCAGTTGGTGTTTACAAAACCAGCCTGTCAAAATTCATAATATGCAACCTTTGGAACACCACGGCTCCAAATCAACATTGAACCGCCCACAGTGAAATCAACTCTTAACTGATAGATGTGACTCATTATTCACAAACTTTAGGTTAAACTACTTGAGATAAACAGCATAAAACTCAAGGTTCTTATTCAGAAACTTTATCTAGAATATATAGATTGAAAGGGTGTCAAAGGATACTAAATGCCAGGCCATAAGAAGCTAGTTAATTCTCTTTTGGATGATAATTCACAGACTTGAGATTTTCTTAATCTATTTCATGAGGACTTAGGTTGTTAATCTGAGTCTTAAGACATCAAAATTCAGATTATCTTAATTCTATCTCGCTGCACTACAAATGGGCCAAATGGGGTCTAATGGAATAAGTTAAGTCAAAAGAACATAGAAGAATGCCTTACTTTTCTGGTTCTCTTCTATTAAGATCTTTTCGTACTTTTCTTGCTCTTTATCCTTGGCATCTCTGCAAATGAAGAATACTGCTAAATTTATTGCAACATAAATTAAGAGAATAGATTAGCATCTCAGAAAAAGTCTTTGCCTGATTGAAGCAACTTCCTCTCTCAAATTACTGATTTCTTCATGCAACTTGTCCTTCTCACTTAATAAATAGTTAATCAGTGCATCCGCTTCTGCATCAGAAAGACAAAGAAATAATTCATATCGGACTCACACTGAACATTAGACAGGAATGGAGTTAAAAATTGAAATGGAGTCAGCATTACTACCAAAGTGCCACTAATAGTCTTTTGAAAGATGGTGTATAGAATTGAACGCCACAGTTATCATGTTATTAATGTTTGCTTCCTAAAGTGCTTGTTTATGAATGCCTTTAATGACAACAATAGATCAAAAACTTTTCGTTTTCTTGCAGAGCTGAAGAATATGTTTGGCCAACCAACTTTCTTTTGTACGATACAAATAAGTGAAAATGAAATTCAATAAGTAGTTACAGATGAAAAACGAGAATTTCAGATAAAGATGTGGGCGAAAAGAGAAGTATATGATGTACAGGACATATACATAGATTGTTTTTTGAACCTGCAGTTAAGTGATGACAATGTGGTGACTCTAGAGACATGACTAATTATGACATAATGCTAAAGAATTTGACCCTTCATTTTGCAAATTATCCCAAAAATTAGCTCAGAAATGAACCTTGCTTCTTATACCACAAAGTTGGTCGGATCTGCCGTTTTTCTCAGGAAGGTTAATGACTATTGTGATGTCATTTTTTACAAAAAAATACCATGATGCAGCCATTGATAGGTTTCCACATACATCAATAACAGAAATACATAAGTAGTGATTATCTATAGGTTCAACGCCGACGAGCATAGCAAAAACAAAAACAAACAACAAAACAATAAAAGGGGAATATCATAATTAATCCTAGTACTTCACCAACATGCCCACAAATCGACAATCCACCTTCTCAAACACTAATTTGCTTACACAATAGCAGCTACTCCAAAACTTGAGTTCTCGACATCAAAACTTCACCCAACAAGTTCAAAAATACAGACCCAACTATTTGGGATTGCATATTTGTCGCTTATGCTTAATTTACAGCAATTTCAAAAATGCATAAACCTAATTATTCATGAAACAAAGATATACAATGTTTACCAGACACATAGGTTTTAAACTTCTCTTCTTGATCCAAACTCAACTGCTCGAGTTCCAAATCCTTTTTCGACTGCGATACAAAACCAAAACTAATTAATCCCACAAACAAACATACCCAATTTAAAAACACATAGTAGATTTGAGAGAGAGAATGATGATAAAGTAAGTAACCTTGAGGTTAGTGTACTTGTTATAGAGCTTGGAATACAATGTCTCCATTTCAAAATAAGAAAATATGATTGATTGATTTGATATGAATCGATTTTGAAATAGAAAGATTATTATATTTCAATTTGAACGGAGCAAAAACCCTAGCTAGCACTGTTTTTCAAATTATTTGCAAGGGCGGGCCGTATTTCTTTTCACTTTTTCATTTCGGAAAAAATATGATTAAGTAAGGGATGTACCAACACTTGTTTTACTACGAGTATATCTCAAGTTCTCAACACAAGAAACATTTTTTTTGTACTTCACAAGATACGTTTGTGTCATGGTCTAGTGCCGTGGAAAAATGTCATTGTTTAAGAAAGAAAAAAAAAAAAAAAAAAAATGTCGTCAACTCAACATGAAAAGTGTTGTTGTTTCACTATTTTTATTTTATAATATTAGAATCTATCACTCAGTACAAAACATATCTTTCTCATATAAAGTGATGTCATGAACTTGATAAAACACAAGTGAAAAAAGAAAAAAAATAAAAATCTCAAAACGTGAGATGATACGTAACTCACGATGGCAAGAGGAATGGTATGGTGTTGCCATAACGCCAAGACTAGCGACCACCGTTTCAAAAGCTCTTAAAAATAAATATATGTGATATATTTATTTAGTTAAATCATCACTTGTTATAAATTAACATATTTTATCATAAGATTATCATTATAATCAAAAACTTCTAATAATCATTAAAGAGATAAGAAAAAAGTATCACCTTAAATTGGTGAATTGGTGCCACTGCTTTCATTGGTGTTTATACTACTTACAAATACTATAGATTTCGCTTTTACACTTGGGTAATATAGGAGACACTAGATATGTGTATTATCGATCTATACTTGAAAAATGTGGCATATACTTATGTATAGGGAACTGATATTTCACAACACTCCCCCTTGGATTCCATTTTTTTAATGTGGAGTCAACTTTGAAGTACTGCCTCGTTAAAAACCTTGCTAAAGAAAAACCCAGTGGGAAAAAACTTTAACTAAAGGAAAAAGAGTGCAGTGTGTAGTTGACTCCCCCTGATGTAGACATTCATAGAGTGTTATGTCTTTTGTGCATGTCGCATTCCAATAGCATGGACGTGTTTTCTGAAAAATGAAGTTGGGAGTGCCTTAGTGAAAAGATCTGCTGAATTGTTGCTTGACTAGACATACTTCATTTCAATCTGATTATCCTTTATAAGGTCTTGAGTGTATACAAAGTATCTTGAGGGTATATGTTTCGTCCTGTCACTTTTGATATACCCTTCTTTCATTTGTGCAACACAAGCTGCATTATCTTCGAAGATAAGAGTTGGGCTTTTCTCTTGAGATAGCCCACAAGAAGTCGTAATGAGTTGTGTCATTGACCCCAACCATACACACCCTCTGCTAGCTTCACGTAGTGCTATAACTTCAGCATGATTCGATGATGTTGCTACAAGTGTTTGCTTTTGAGAACGCCATGAAATTGCAGTGCCTTTGTTCAAGTACACATAACCAGTTTGAGATCTAGCTTTGTGAGGATCAGACAAATAACCTGCATCTGCATAACCAACCAATCCTTGTTTTGAACTGTTAGAATAAAATAAACCCAAGTCAGTCGTTTCACGAAGGTATCAGAATATGTGTTTGATTCCATTCCAATGCCTTTTTGTGGGAGATGGACTGAATCTTGCTAAAAATTAATTGCAAAAGAAATATCAGGCCTGGTACAATTTGTTAGGTACATAAGAGCTACAATTGCACTGAGGTGCGGTATTTCTGGACCAAGGACATCTTCATCTTCTTCACATGGGCGAAACGGATCATCGCCAACATTTAGTGATCTACCAACCATTGGGGTACTTAAAGATTTTGCTTTGTCCATATTGAAACGTTTTAAGACCTTCTCGGTATAATTCGATTGATGCACAAGAATGCCATTAGGCATGTGCACAATTTGCAAACCAAGACAATATTTTGTTTTTCCAACATCCTTCATTTCAAATTCCTTCTTTAATAGAACAATAACTTATTGGATTTCTTTATTTGTCCCAATTATGTTCAAATCGTCAACATATACAGCTATGATCACAAATCCTGAAGTTGCCTTCTTAATAAAGACGCATGGACAAATAAGATTATTTGTATATCCTTTGCTTAACAAATAATCGCTCAAACGATTGTACCACATCATTCTTGATTGTTTCAACCCATATAAAGATCTTTGTAATTTTATGGAAAACATTTATTTTGGTTGTGAACTTAATGGCTTCAGGGATTTTAAATCCTTCTGGAATTTTCATATAGATGTCACTATCAAGTGATCCATACAAGTAAGCTGTAACAACATCCATAAGACGCATCTCTAAATTTTTAGAGACTGCTAAGCTGATTAAATATCTAAAAATAATTGCATCCATAACAGGAGAATATGTTTCTTCATAGTCAATTCCTGGCCTTTGAGAAAAACCTTGAGCTATAAGGCGAGCTTTATATCTCGTAACTTCATTTTTCTCATTTCTTTTCCGCACAAAAATCCACCTGTATCCTACAGGTTTCACATCTTTAGGTGTGGGAACAATAGGCCCAAAAACCTTTCGATTATTAAGTGAATTTAATTCAACTTTCATAGCGTCTTTTCATTTATCCCAATCATGTCGACCTTGACAATCAATTACAGACTTTGGTTTGGGATCATCTTCTCCGCTCATCATATCACTTGCTACAGAATAAGAAAATATCTCATCAATATATCCTATTTCATTTCGGTCCCATAAGATATGTGTTTGAATATAATTAATTGACATTTCTTTATTGATATCACTCATTTCTTCCTCGGGGGAGGTTTTGATATTTCGTGTGAGAACACTTTCCTCATTTCCAATTTCTTTTCTTTTACGAGGATTTTGATCTTTTGAACCAAAATTGGTCTTCCACGTTTCAAACGTTTTTGAGATTCTTGAGCGATGTTACCATCAACTTGCTTATTTGGTATTTCAACTCGAGCCAGGGCATTAGCAGCTAGTATATGTGACTTAGTCACTCTTTTTGTATCTGTAAATGCATCAGGTAACTGATTTGCAATTTCTTGTAAATGCATTATCTTTTGAACCTCGGTTTCACATTGCTTTGTTCGAGGATCCAGATACAATAATGAGGGTTCACACCATGAGACGTCTTTCTCTTGATTTTTCCTTTCTCCCCTAATGCTAGGAAAACTGCTTCAACAAAGTGTCAATCAGCAAAACGTGTTGTAAAGAGATCACCTATTAAAGGTTCAATGTATATTATGTTGGAAGATGTTTCATATCCAACATAAATTCCCAATCTCCTTTGAGGACCCATTTTTGTGCGTTGTGGTGGCGCAATAGGAACGTACACTGCACAACCAAGATGGGAAATGTTTGGTTCTTGGCCAGAAGCAAGTTGTATGGGAGAGTATTTACGATTTACACTTGGTCTTATGCGAACCAATGATGCAGCATGTTTGCATGTCCCCACATAGACACGGGGAGTTTAGTTCTCATTAATAATGCTCTAGCTATTAGTTGAAGACGTTTGATTAATGATTCTGCTAAACCATTTTGTGTGTGAACATGAGCAACCGAATGTTCAACAACAATTCCAACAGACATGCAACAATCATTAAAAGCATGTGATGTGAATTCCCCTACATTATCAAGTCTCACTCTTTTAATTGTGCAATCAGGAAAATGTGCCCTTAATTTAATGATTTGAGCAAGAAACTTTGCAAAGGCCACATTACGAGTTGATAATAAGGAGACATGAGACCATATACTGGATGCATCTATTAAGACCATGAAGTATCTAAATGGTCCACAAGTTGGATGAATTGGGCCACATATATCACCTTGAATTCTTTCAAGAAATATAGGTGATTCATTTTCATTTTTTTAAGTGGTGAAGGCCTTGCAATCAGTTTTCCTAGAGAACAAGATATACATAGTGTTACCTTATCAAACTTAGGGAACTTTTGATCTTTCAATGGATGTCCATATGTGTTTTCGACTATCCTTTTCATCGTTGTTGATCCTGGGTGGCCTAATCTGTCATGCCATAAGTTGAATATACCAGAATCACAATGTTTTTCCCTGGGTGCCATATGTGCTTGTGGCACATTAATATGTGTATAATGCAAACCAAAATGGAGCATTGGCAATTTTTCCAATACATGATTCTCATTTATGATATTCAAATACTTTTTGTTCCCAATAGTCCTTGACTGTGTATCATACCCATTATGATATATGTTATGAAACTTAGCAAGTTTCTTTTGGATTTTGGAGAAAATAAAGCATTCTCTATCAAAAGCTGTGTACCATTTGGTAACACTAAATTAGCTTTTCCCACTCCTTCTATCAGGTTTGTAGGACCTAAAATAGTATCAATAGTTCTCTTTGTTAGTTTTAATTCAGAAAAATATTTATTGGATTTAAGGATAGTGTGTGTAGCACCACTATCCGCTATGCATAGGTCTCCATCATTTGCTTGGTGATGTGCTCCATTGAGATTCATCTTTGAGCTTCTAATATGAACATAAAAATAATAATAATAAGTGCATATAAAAGATGTTATTAAAAGGTTCATTTATTGATTTATTTTACATGAAAAGAAAAAATAATTAAACATAGTTAGACAAAGTTATAGAAGGGAAATACATAGTTATTATACATATTCATTAAGATCCAACATCATTTCTTTCATAGTTCCAAGTCATTAAAAAAGTCGGAGGTATTCAACTCAGTATTTGTATTGTCAAACTGATCCACATGGTTCACTTCTTTCTCTTTTCCTTTAAGAGATACCTTGTAGAGTTCACATAGATGTGAAGGTGTGCGACAGGCTTTTGACCAGTGGTTTGTACTTCCACACCTGAAACAGGATCCTCCATGGTTTCGAGAGGTACCAGCTTCATTATTTTGTTGACCCGGATTATTAACTTGTGGAGCAAGGTAGTTGTAGTTTCTTTGACTACGACCACGACCATTATAACCACCTCGATGGTAAGTATTGTTCCGATTGAATAAACGGCTGTGACCATGAACATTGTTTTAATTATAATGGCCATGACCACGACCACGTCCACGAGGGTTATGATTCGTGTAAAATATCAATTATAGTATATTATTATTCCGAGGAAATACCGGTTAAAGTAATTCCCGGGTCGTTCTTCCCAACGAAGGCTCAAATGGAAAATTTGAATTATCGGATTGGGAATCGTGTAGTGTAAGTGAGTGGTGAAAGAGTGATAGAGTGAAAATAGCAATCCAGGTATTCAATTATCCACAAGCAATGATTAAACAAGCAAAGAGTACAAGAAATCAATGCACACAATTCAAAAACGTACAAACGGAAATGCACGCGCGTTATTTAAAACGCGACGTTTATCTAAAAATTATCCTACGAACTTGAAACTTTTTCTAAAAATCTTAAACTATGAAAAATAATTTCTGGAAAAAGAAAAATATTTTTTAGACTTTTCTTTTATTTTCTATGAATTAAAAATGAAATTTAGAATTAAAAGTGAATTAAAAATAGAGAAAAATAGAAAATAAAGGTGGAAAAATAAAATTTCAAAACTGAAAATTCTAAAATACTATTGAAGAATTACTGAAACTATTTTTGTATTTTTCTGAACTTTTTCTGAATTTTTATGATTTTTTTAACAATTAAACACTATTTAAAAATAGAAAATAAGCAAAATAAATTGAGAAAAGTAGTAAAAAGCTAAGGAAAAATCTGGAAAATTTCCAGAAAATCAAAAGTAAGAAAAGAAACTTAGAATAAAATTTTGGAGACAAGAACAGCTTATTAAGGGCTTGTTTTGGACAAAACAGCTTATCACAAGTGCTTATCTATAAGCACTTGTGATCAAATCTTGGTAAATCTTTAAACACAAGCCACTAAGGTTGTAAAAATCTCAAATGCAACAGAATTATGAAGTATGATAGACCAGAATTGCACAGAAACACAGGAATGAAGCAAAAAGCTATGATATAAGTGAGATAAGCTATGCAGATGTAGCACTGATCAACACAGAAGCTAAAAAGCCAAACACAAAGCTTATACTACTCAGGTGTTTCACAAATCACTTGATATAACACAGATACAAGCTCAAATCTAAACTAGCAGTCCTACAAATTTTCAATCAGATTCAGCTTCAAGTATTTAACTACAAAGGCAGAATAAGCTGATGATATAAGCTACTACTGAAAAGCTAATGGTGATTACTACTACTCTACCAACCAGAGATCACAAAACAATCAAAAATTATGATTTCCAAACACTAATAAGTAATACCTACTTGAACTAGTCCTGGAAAACAGGTAATCACAAGTGGTGCAGGGGTTTACTCAGACCAAACAGGTTAATATAAGCTACGATTCCAATAAGCTACTGAGGTTCAAAAGCCAGTTTTCTTTTTGAAATATAATCTCCTACTGACAAGCTTTCAAAAACCACTTTCAAATTGAATTTCCAATGAAAAATGAAGTCTGGAAGCTCTTCCCAAATTATATGCTGACTAATCAGTTTAAGGCTTTTGACTTTTTGAACAATATGCTAATGTTGACTTATTTGAATTTTAGCTACTCCTAGATGCTCAATGATGTTATAATAAGCTATGCTAAAATTGAATTAAGCTATATTTCTCTAATAGACAACTACAATACAAACTGAGCTACCTTGAAGCTGATTAATGAAACAGTTAATAAGAATTAAAGCTAAATTTGACTTTTGAATGTCTAGTTATCAATTTTAGGCTAAACTAATGCTACTACTGATATAAGCAATCTATTAATGCAGTTAAACAAGACCTACTATTACTTCTACTCCACAGATTATCCTAATCCAAACACTCCTTAATGTTATGATTACTAAGCAACTATCAGTTTTACTCTACAAAATTCAAACAGCTAGACTCAAACAGCTTCCACAAACATCACAGGAACTATTTCAACATCAAGCAAACACTGGATCCAATGAAATCTCAGATCCACAGTTATCAAAAATGATGACAGATGATGAACTAGTAAAATGCTCAGTCCAAACTTATCTAGCAATCAATGAATCAATGATCAACACAGTTCAATATCAAGCAAGTTACACAGAAATGAATAGATCAAACAAATCAACTAGTATCAAGCATTAAGACAGATGATCAATTCACAATATACTACTCAGTTACAAAATCTAAACAATGCTACTACTATTCTATCTAAAATGATACTAGAATCTGAAAATGGAACAAAGTTTACCACAAATCTCCCTCAGCTAGAACTGAGGGAGTTCATAGATGCCTATCTTTATGATAGGCTGATGTCTACTTGATTCTGAATCAGCTATCAAATATTCACCTCAGCAACCATTCTGAAACTATCTCTACTTGATATTTTGATGGAACAGTGAACATAAACTTGATCTTATTGGGCTTGATGATGAAAAGTATAAGCTGAGCTGAGCTTATTGAAGATTGAAAATGACTTTTGAAACTATTTTTTTTTTATTATTTATCTGATTTTTTTGTATTTTCTGAATTGGAAAAACTTGTGAATAAAATGAAAGGTTAAAGTAGATTAGGCTAAATTTGTTTAAAAGAAATAGTGTAAGAGAGGAAATAAGCTGAGAATTGATGAATTAAGCTATTAATAAGCTACTTGTAAAAACAGAATAAGCAATAGAAATGAGGAAATAAGCTTGAATTATAAAGGAAAACTTGACTTTTATTAAAACTTATCTATTACAAATAACTAGTCTAGATACAATTTGACAGCATAACAACACCTAATTTCTACTTGCAAATGAGTGAATTTGGACACCTATTTATAGATGAGGTGAGATGCTTGGGTGATCAAATGCCAAGCTGGCAATCCGCAACTATCTGTGCTTCTTTGAGTCAATCACAGCCCTATGATCAAATTGTGTTTCTTCAAATCAATATGAGCCCTCAGATCATGATCCATGAGGTGTCCCGTCCATTCATATAGCTCCATCTGTCCCATCCAAGCGTGTACATTCTCTTTCCGTGTCAGAGAGGTGTCAGCAACTTCTAGAAGCACTTCCAATGATTGGTATGACGTATCTGATCCAATGGAACTCTGACACGTGACCCTAATAGATACTATTACAACCTCTGTCATGTGCTAGGTCACGTGGGGTTCTAGAAGACTTATTATTAAGCTCAATTGATGGGTGGGTGAAGTTAGTATGCACCAATTGATATTGTTTGGTGGTTAGGGTTCATGGTTCTGGGGTTGGGTGATTTGGGGAAGAACAAATGGCGCGGTGTAGTGTTTGTTTATTTTATTTCAAGAATGGGTCCGGGTTAAGGTATAAAGATTGGGCCAGTTTTAATGTTGAGTGGACTTTGGGCTTTGGGAATAAATTTGGACTTGGACTATTACTCATGGATTGGATCAAGACTTGTTGGATTTTCAGATTTTGTATAATAAAAATCACAAGGACCACTTATGTAACTTTTCAAACTTCAAGGGTAAAATCTGCCAATCTCCAAAAATCTATTCCAGGGACTAAACTTGCCAAGTCTGAGTAGATAGAGGACTAAAACTGATTCTTGGATTCCCAGCTTTGACTATTTGACCAACTTCTATTCTCATGCCCGTTTTCGTTGTTTTCCCGAGATTTTTCGTCTTTTTATGATTTATCCGTACCTGCATATCACAAACACAAAAACAAACGTTTTCTTGGCAATTATTAGCTCAAATAGTTGTTTTGGGTTGGTATTTGGTCAAATAATAGTGAGTGAATAAGCACTCACCAAAATCCCCCCGACTAAGGTATTGTCGTGTCCTCACGCAATGTGATCAATTCACGCTCTCGGGATAAATAATTTCAAAACTCTTTTTACTAACTTTGAAAAGTAGCAAGGAGGTTCGAAAGAAGTAATTAAATCATTTATTCCCGAAAACGCTCCGTTTTCCAAAATTTTCCTTTTATTCCTTTATTCCACTTACACTTCTATTTTTGTACTTTTCCATACTTCACACTTGTGACGGTTTGTTGAACTTTCATTATTTTGCAATAATTATTAGGGTCAACGAGTAGAAACACTTCTATTAAGAAGCGACCATACGGATAAAAATCGTCATCCTTGATTTTTCACGAGTCCCCAAACTAAGCGTACAAACGAGATCACAGCTTATCTACAAATTAGATGCTAACACTACTCATAACAGTTACTTGTGGAACTCCTTACTCCCATTTCCTAGGTTTTGTATCTCAATATTTTACTTTGTTGAGAAATGAATTGCTTCATATTTTCTCGTTTCGATAATTTTTAAGTCCGATAGTGATACCTAAGTTAAAACGATAAATAGTTATTCATTTTCTCTTAAGAACCACTGCAATAGAAATTCGGTCCACATCAAGGAATTTGGGGTACATATATAATATCAAAGATATAAGTTGCGGAGTACGATCACGTGCACCTCATGTGATTGATTACTAATCACGTATCACATGCACCTCACGCGCCAACAACTTATTTATACATACATAGCTCTTATTCAACAATACTTCAACTTTCATTTTTTTTCATTTTTCACTTTTTTCATACTTTTGATACTTTTTTCTTTCTTACTTTTTTTTCTCATAACATCAATGGAAGCTTATCGGGTAGCTCCAAAACCACATAGATAATCAACTTTTGACTTTTGATTTTTTCACTTTTTTCGCTCTTATTTTTTATGTTCCTTGATATGTACCCAACTTCTAAAGCAAAAATTCTCTTAAGAAAATAAAGAACTAAATATTATTCAAACCTAAATATCACTAATTAACCTAGAACATCTATTTTATATGGGTGACGTATCTGATGGGAGTAAAAAGCCACAAGTACCTCTCATGAGTTCTAAAGAGAACCACTACTCCACGTTTAGCATCTAACTTCTAAATAAACTCTATCATTTCTCGCTCTTCGCAATTTAAGATTCCAAATAATGAAACCAGCGAATACTTAGCCGATAATCAGCCACGCATATATAAAGTCAGTTACGGAAACTTGCAAATTCTAGAAGAAGAATTCGCGTTTTCTAGCTCCTTATGTAAAAGACTAGCGAAAGCTTTTAAGCTGCGCATGTATAAAGTAAAGTACGGGAACTTGCAGATTCTTAAGAAAGAATTCGCATTTTAAAGCTCCTAGTGTACAAAACTAGCACAAGCTTATGTGATCATCATTGGTTAAGGGAACAAGCTAGGGCTCAACACTCCCGGTCAAGTCAAAATATTTATTCATACTCTCGCCAGCAAGAAAGTCAACAAGGTGTCAAATCACTTATTCAAACTTTTATATATTTTTGCACAACTTTTTCAACTTTTTCTCATATTTTTGTGCTTTTTCATGACTTTTCATTCATTTTTCTTCAAAATTTTTGAAGTTTTTCAATTTTTTCAATTTTTTTTTTCATTTTTTTTGGTGGAAAAACGGAGTTGCAAGAGTACACGACATGGTGAAAAATGCAAGGTCAAAATCGAATCGAAGATTCACCCCCCCGGACTAGAATGAAACATTGTCCTCAATGTTTTACGGGCAAAGGTAATCCTAACAAATATCTAGGGCCGTTTATTAAGTATGCCAAAGAAAACGTTAGTCGATAAGATTTTCGGATATAGGATTTCCAAATAGCACCGATGAATGAGACTCCAAGTGAAGAGATAACGAGCACGAGAGTCATCATAAATCATGGACAATCCTGAACAATCATCACAAACAACCACGAAACACAAGAGTAGAAGAGGCACCCCCTCCTCACATTAGGTGTTAGAAAATAGAAAATTAAGAAGATGAAATTGGATAGGCATGGGTTGCCACCCACGAAGCGCTTGTTTTTGTTCACCGAGTCACATTAGCTTGACTCGATCCCCGAATTCAATTGTCCTTGGGGAAAGTTTGGAGATCCGGGACTACCATAGTCGGTACATCCCCTCCAAAGTAATGTTTCAACCTATGACCATTCACCTTAAAATTGGGACCATCTTGTTGAGCTAACTCAATGGTTCCATAAGGGAAAACTTGGGTTATTGTGAATGGTCCAGACCAACGGGTTTTAAGCTTACCCAAGAATATCTTTAACCAAGAATTGAAAAGTAACACTTGATCACCAACGTTAAAAACGCGGTCTTTGATCTTGGCATCATGAATTCTTTTCGTTTTCTCTTTGTAAATCAAAGAATTCTCGTAAGCTTGATCACGGAGTTCTACTAACTCATTCAATTGAATTTTTCTATGATCACCCGCGGTTTTCAAGTCAAAGTTGGCATGTTTTAAGGCCTAGTAGGCCTTGTGCTCTAGTTCAATGGGCAAATGACAAACTTTCCCGTAAACCAGCTTATATGGTGTACACCCAATTGGGGTCTTGTAAGCGGTCCGGAAAGCCCATAATGCATCTTCTAATTTGTCGGCCCAAGAGGCACGATGTTCACCTACGGTCCTTTCAAGTATACGTTTTAAACCACGATTGGAAACCTCAACTTGACCACTCGTTTGTGGATGATAAGCCGTGGAAAGACGATGTGTGACACCATATTTTAGCATAACTTTCGCAAATTGATCATTGCAAAAATGGGTCCCACGATCGCTTATGATGGCTCGAGGTGCACCAAATTGGGAAAAGAGACTCTTTAAAAACTTAACAACCACTCGGGCGTCATTAGTGGGGAGCGCCTTCGCTTCAACCCATTTTGATAAGTAATCGACGGCCACGAGGATATACTTGTTACCCCTAGACGACGGGAATGGCCCCATGAAATCGATGCCCCAAACGTCGAAGATCTCACAAACTTGAATCGCATTTTGTGGCATTTCATCTTTTTGAGAGATTTTCCCTTGACGTTGGCAAGAATCACATGTTTTCACCAATTCATGGGCATCCCGATATATCGTCGGCCAATAAAAGCCGGAATCGAAAACCTTCTTAGCGGTGAAATTGGCACCATGGTGTCCCCCCGTGGGTCCACTATGACATGCCTTAAGTATTTCAACGGCATCCGTACCGTGAACACACCGCCGGATCACTTGATCCGCACAGACTTTGAACAAGTAGGGGTCGTCCCAAAAATAATGTTGTACATCTTTAAAGAATTTCTTCTTTTGCTGGGACGACATCCCTTGTCTAATGAAATTCCCCGCATGGTAATTCGCAAAATCGGCGAACCATGGGGTACTTTGGTCTATTTTGGTCACACTCCCAAGTGTCTCAAGAGGAAATGTTTCATTAATTTCCTTATTCTCGAGAACACTTTGATGGGGGTTCTCAAGTCTAGAAAGGTGATCGGCAGCAAGATTCTCAGCTCCCTTTTTATCTCGAATTTCAACTTTGAATTCTTGAAGGAGGAGAACCCACCGCATTAAACGTGGCTTCGCATCTTGTTTAGCCATTAAGTACTTTAGGGCTGAGTGGTCCGTATACACTATGCATTTTTTAAGAAGCAAATAAGACCTAAATTTCTCAAAAGCATAGACGACCGCCAACATCTCCTTTTCGGTGGTAGTGTAATGATGTTGGGCGTCATTCATGGTCTTGCTTGCATAATGTATAGGCTGAAAATACTTGTTTTTACGTTGCCCCAGAACTGCACCAATGGCATAATCGCTAGCATCGCACATTAGCTCGAAGGGCAAGTCCCAGTCGGGGGCAATTAAGACGGGAGCCTCCGTTAACTTCTTTTTAAGAATATTAAATGCTTCGATGCATTCATTTGAGAAGATAAACGAAGCGTCTTTTTCTAAAAGGTGGGTCAGAGGCCGGGCTATTTTGGAGAAATCTTGAATAAAACGTCGATAAAAGCCGGCATGACCAAGGAAACTTCGAATTCCTTTGACGGTAGTCGGGTGTGGTAATTTAGCAATAACATCGACTTTTGCCCGATCCACCTCAATCCCAGATTTGGAGATTTTATGGCCGAGGACTATTCCCTCTTTAACCATGAAGTGGCACTTTTCCCAATTTAGAACTAAATTAGTGTTTTCACACCGAACTAGCATATTTTCCAAATGGGAAAGGCAAGAGTCGAAAGAATTTCCATAGACGGAGAAATCGTCCATGAACACTTCCATGGTTTTTTCAATCATATCGGAGAAAATGGCCATCATACACCGTTGAAACGTGCCTGGAGCGTTACATAAACCAAAGGGCATTCTACGATAGGCAAACGTTCCATACGGGCAAGTAAAAGTGGTCTTTTCTTGATCCTGGGGATCAATGGGAATTTGAAAGTACCCAGAAAAGCCATCGAGAAAACAATAGAACTCATTTCCTGCTAAACGTTCAAGCATCTGGTCCATAAAAGGAAGCGGGAAATGGTCTTTACGTGTCGCATCATTCAACTTGCGATAGTCGATACAAACTCTCCATCCGGTCACAAGTCGAGTTGGTATAAGCTCATTATCGTCATTCTTCACAACAATGATTCCGCCCTTCTTCGGCACACAATGAACCGGACTAACCCATGAACTATCCGAGATTGGATAAATCATTCCAGCGTCAAGGAGTTTTATAACTTCCTTTTTGATCACTTCATGGATTTGTGGATTAACCCGTCGTTGTTGCTGAACGGAAGCTTTGTGATTATCCTCCAGAAGAATCTTATGAGTACAAAATCGAGGGTCGATTCCCTTAATGTCGGATATTTGCCAAGCAATCGCACTTTTATGCTTCCGAAGCACATCTAAGAGTCGTGACTTCTCCTCATCTTTAAGACCTTTTTAAATTATTACCGGTAATTTTTCATTTTTTTCCAAGTATGCGTATTCGAGATGAGGAGGAAAATCCTTGAGCTCGAGCTCCGGAGGATTCTCAATAGACGGCTTAACTTCTTTTACGTCTGCCATTTTTAAGTCAACCGGAGGGGAAGAAACAATCGGTTTTTCATTTAACAAATTTTCAATTAGTAAAATGTCCCCCTCCGGATCAAAGTTGTTATTATCAATTTCTGGTGAAAATGATTCATTTGCAAGACAAGCATTGATTTCTTCCCAAGCGAGATCACTTCCCTCAAACGGAGTGAGGGAAGGGGAAGAATCGGAGACGATTGGTTCAAAAGAAGGAGTGGGATTGCCACTCGAAGCATTATCGGTAAAACCAAGAAATTCTTGAGCATACTCCTCCGTAAGTTCATCAATAACATCGATACGGTTGATGGAAGAAACATCGTAATCGGAGGAGTATCTCGCGGTTTGATCAAGGTTAAAAGTGACGGCTTCGTTTCCAACACGTAAAGTAATCTCCTCGTCATAAACATCAATTAAGGCACGACCGGTCCTTAGGAAACCTCTCCCGAGAATGAGAGGAACCCGTGGATCGGCATCGAAATCAACAACCACAAAATCCGCAGGGAAATGAAATTTCCCAACATTGACAAAAATATCCTCAGCTATGCCAATTGGACGAGACGTAGATCGGTCGGCAAGCTCGAGGGTCATAAGCGTCGGTGTCAAGTTAGGAAGAGACAACTTTTTCCAAATCGACATCGGCATAAGGTTAATGCTAGCACCAAGATCGGCCAAGGCGAAGCATTGAACCATACCCGGAAAATTACATGGTATAAGAAACTTGCCAGGGTCTTCAAGCTTTTCGGGTAGCTTTTTAAGAAGAACCGCTGAACAATTCTCGTTCATTTGGGTCCGTGACATTTCAAAAAGCTTTTCCTTATTATTCAAAAGACCTTTTAGCATTGAAGCAAATTTGGGCATCAAAAGTATAGCATCCGCGAGACTTATATCAAAGTGTAACTCTTGAAAAATCTGATAAAACTTCTCCATTTGGTTTTTATCTTTCTCGCGGTGCTTTTGTTCATTCAAGCGTGACGGATATGGCAACTTTGTTTTGACGGGTGTTTCGTTTTCATTATCATTAACGACCTTTTCTTTTCCTTTAGACGTTGGGACCACCGGAGGTTGGATGTTCTCGGTCCTTCCATTACTACTAGGAATTTCCGTATCCGTTGTCGCCTCGGGTTCACGGACGACTACCTTGGGAGGTAGAGAAGAAGAGGTAGTCGGAGCCGTTGGTCCATCGTAAGTAACACCACTCCTCGTAATGATCGCTTTTGCATCACCCCTCGGGTTAGCGATCGTGTTGCTAGGCAAAGTTCCAGAGCCCGAGGGTCGATCATTTAAACGCTTGTTGAGATCATTGATTTGATTAGCTAACAACCTTGTTGTTTCCTCTTGTTTTGTCATAAAAGCTTGTTGGTTTTGAATCAATTGCTTAATCAAATCTTCCGTGGGCGACGGATTCGGAGCAACAACTTGATTTTGATTATTAAAATTTTGCCCACGGTTTTGAAAATTACCATTGTTTTGAAAATTATTCCCTTGAGGCGGGCCTTGTTGAAAATTTCCCCGATTTTGATTTTGTTGAAAATTTTGATTTTGTCCTTGAAAACCATTATTTCCACGGTTGTGATTTTGATTGTTATTGAATTGATGATTCCGGTTGTGCACATTGTTGTTCTGATTCACTTGATTAGGTTGATTAAACCCGGGTGGTCCATGATGTTGGCTCGGACGGTAGTTGAGGAGATTACGGTCTCCTTGAAAAGGTGGGTAACCGTTGCCACCCATATTCGTAGCATACACGTTCTCTTGAGCAAAAGGGCCGGTCGTCGGACATTCATAATACGGGTGTGGACCACCACAAGTAGTACAACCTTGATTAACGACATTAACTTGTTGACTTGATTTTTCCATAGAAATTGCATCGACTTTCTTTGTTAAGGCCAAAATCATACTTTTTACTTCATCATTATTTTTCTCATTACTGGGCATTGGAAGCTTATTTCTTGACATTCTAACACGAGCCTTATTTTCAATTATCGTGAAGGCATCATTCGTATTCCTAGCCAACAAGTTACCACCCGCAGCAGAGTTGAGTGAATCTTGATCAATATAAAACAACCCATTATAGAAAGTATCAATCTGCTGAAGGTCGGTGAACCCATGGTTAGGACATTTTTCCAACAAATCTTTGAAACGATCCCAAGCTTCACTAAACGATTCATCAAAACCTTGTTGGAATCGAAAGATTTGGGAACGGAGATTAGAAGTTTTAGAGGGAGGATAGAAATGATTCACAAACTTGGAAGCAAGGTCATTCCAAGTGTGAATTGAGTTAGGCGGTTCCTTTTCCAGCCAAGTCCGGGCTGCTCCTTTTAAGGAGAAAGGAAACAACTTCAATTTAACCACATCGTGAGGCACTTGGTTCATTCTAATCATCTCAGCGATGTCGGTGAAATTTCGGATGTGTGCATAGGGGTCTTCGTTATCAAACCCGTGGAATGATATACCCGTGATCAAATTAAGTAATCCGTGATTAATCTCAAAGTTGGCATTGATGTCCGGAATCACAATAGCTCTCCTCACACCGTTAAATGGTGATTGGAGTTGTTCTTCCATCGGACGCGGATCAAATGCCGGTTGTTGTCCCATCGGCGGGATAACATTGTGCTGCGGACCACCCATCGGCGGGGGTCCGTTGTGTTCGTTTTGGTTCATCTCCTCGTCGTCAAGGAAATGAACCCGACTCGTATGTCGTAAAACCCGCTCGGGGTTAGAGAACGGAGACGTAAGACTCTCAAACGAAGATCGGGTGTGCATAAACCACGAACAAAATTAAAAAGAAAATGAAAAAGAAAAGAGAAAAGAAAATCTTTTTTGTTTTTTATATTTTTTCACAAAAACTTATTATTTCTTTTGTTTTTCTTTTCTTAAAACGTAACGTTAATCGAAAACCATTTCTTTCAAAACTACGCGCGACGGGACGGGAGAGAAGAATGGATCTCTCTTCAGCTAGCAATTTAATGTCTTAGCTTCCGTATTTCCCGCTTATTCGGTTGTAGTAATTGAAATAGTCCGATAAACAACTAAATTACGTTTTCGTTATATTGCGAGACTTATTTGGTTTACAACGCCCTTTCTTTCGATCGAGTCGAGGCTGTAACTTTTATTATTTTTTTGGTATTTTTTTGAAAACACTTTAGGAAAAGTGTTTTTGATTTTTCAATTTTTATAGAAATATATATACAAAGTAGAAGAAAGCTTATCAAAACACGATTTTCCAAAACAATGATTCAAAAATTCACTTTAAGCCTTCCCCGGCAACGGCGCCAAAAATTGATTCGTGTAAAATATCAATTATAGTATATTATTATTCCGAGGAAATACCGGTTAAAGTAATTCCCGGGTCGTTCTTCCCAACGAAGGCTCAAATGGAAAATTTGAATTATCGGATTGGGAATCGTGTAGTGTAAGTGAGTGGTGAAAGAGTGATAGAGTGAAAATAGCAATCCAGGTATTCAATTATCCACAAGCAATGAGTAAACAAGCAAAGAGTACAAGAAATCAATGCACACAATTCAAAAACGTACAAACGGAAATGCACAGCGTTATTTAAAACGCGACGTTTATCTAAAAATTATCCTACGAACTTGAAACTTTTTCTAAAAATCTTAAACTATGAAAAATAATTTCTGGAAAAAGAAAAATATTTTTTAGACTTTTCTTTTATTTTCTATGAATTGAAAATGAAATTTAGAATTAAAAGTGAATTAAAAATAGAGAAAAATAGAAAATAAAGGTAGAAAAATAAAATTTCAAAACTGAAAATTCTAAAATACTATTGAAGAATTACTGAAACTATTTTTGTATTTTTCTGAACTTTTTCTGAATTTTTATGATTTTTTAACAATTAAACACTATTTAAAAATAGAAAATAAGCAAAATAAATTGAGAAAAGTAGTAAAAAGCTAAGGAAAAATCTGGAAAATTTCCAGAAAATCAAAAGTAAGAAAAGAAACTTAGAATAAAATTTTGGAGACAAGAACAGCTTATTAAGGGCTTATTTTGGACAAAACAGCTTATCACAAGTGCTTATCTATAAGCACTTGTGATCAAATCTTGGTAAATCTTTAAACACAAGCCACTAAGGTTGTAAAAATCTCAAATGCAACAGAATTATGAAGTATGATAGACCAGAATTGCACAGAAACACAGGAATGAAGCAAAAAGCTATGATATAAGTGAGATAAGCTATGCAGATGTAGCACTGATCAACACAGAAGCTAAAAAGCCAAACACAAAGCTTATACTACTCAGGTGTATCACAAATCACTTGATATAACACAGATACAAGCTCAAATCTAAACTAGCAGTCCTACAAATTTTCAATCAGATTCAGCTTCAAGTATTTAACTACAAAGGCAGAATAAGCTGATGATATAAGCTACTACTGAAAAGCTAATGGTGATTACTACTACTCTACCAACCAGAGATCACAAAACAATCAAAAATTATGATTTCCAAACACTAATACCTACTTGAACTAGTCCTGGAAAACAGGTAATCACAAGTGGTGCAGGGGTTTACTCAGACCAAACAGGTTAATATAAGCTACGATTCCAATAAGCTACTGAGGTTCAAAAGCCAGTTTTCTTTTTGAAATATAATCTCCTACTGACAAGCTTTCAAAAACCACTTTCAAATTGAATTTCCAATGAAAAATGAAGTCTGGAAGCTCTTCCCAAATTATATGCTGACTAATCAGTTTAAGGCTTTTGACTTTTTGAACAATATGCTAATGTTGACTTATTTGAATTTTAGCTACTCCTAGATGCTCAATGATGTTATAATAAGCTATGCTAAAATTGAATTAAGCTATATTTCTCTAATAGACAACTACAATACAAACTGAGCTACCTTGAAGCTGATTAATGAAACAGTTAATAAGAATTAAAGCTAAATTTGACTTTTGAATGTCTAGTTATCAATTTTAGGCTAAACTAATGCTACTACTGATATAAGCAATCTATTAATGCAGTTAAACAAGACCTACTATTACTTCTACTCCACAGATTATCCTAATCCAAACACTCCTTAATGTTATGATTACTAAGCAACTATCAGTTTTACTCTACAAAATTCAAACAGCTAGACTCAAACAGCTTCCACAAACATCACAGGAACTATTTCAACATCAAGCAAACACTGGATCCAATGAAATCTCAGATCCACAGTTATCAAAAATGATGACAGATGATGAACTAGTAAAATGCTCAGTCCAAACTTATCTAGCAATCAATGAATCAATGATCAACACAGTTCAATATCAAGCAAGTTACACAGAAATGAATAGATCAAACAAATCAACTAGTATCAAGCATTAAGACAGATGATCAATTCACAATATACTACTCAGTTACAAAATCTAAACAATGCTACTACTATTCTATCTAAAATGATACTAGAATCTGAAAATGGAACAAAGTTTACCACAAATCTCCCTCAGCTAGAACTGAGGGAGTTCATAGATGCCTATCTTTATGATAGGCTGATGTCTACTTGATTCTGAATCAGCTATCAAATATTCACCTCAGCAACCATTCTGAAACTATCTCTACTTGATATTTTGATGGAACAGTGAACATAAACTTGATCTTATTGGGCTTGATGATGAAAAGTATAAGCTGAGCTGAGCTTATTGAAGATTGAAAATGACTTTTGAAACTATTTTTTTTTTTATTATTTATCTGATTTTTTTGTATTTTCTGAATTGGAAAAACTTGTGAATAAAATGAAAGGTTAAAGTAGATTAGGCTAAATTTGTTTAAAAGAAATAGTGTAAGAGAGGAAATAAGCTGAGAATTGATGAATTAAGCTATTAATAAGCTACTTGTAAAAACAGAATAAGCAATAGAAATGAGGAAATAAGCTTGAATTATAAAGGAAAACTTGACTTTTATTAAAACTTATCTATTACAAATAACTAGTCTAGATACAATTTGACAGCATAACAACACCTAATTTCTACTTGCAAATGAGTGAATTTGGACACCTATTTATAGATGAGGTGAGATGCTTGGGTGATCAAATGCCAAGCTGGCAATCCGCAACTATCTGTGCTTCTTTGAGTCAATCACAGCCCTATGATCAAATTGTGTTTCTTCAAATCAATATGAGCCCTCAGATCATGATCCATGAGGTGTCCCGTCCATTCATATAGCTCCATCTGTCCCATCCAAGCGTGTACATTCTCTTTCCGTGTCAGAGAGGTGTCAGCAACTTCTAGAAGCACTTCCAATGATTGGTATGACGTATCTGATCCAATGGAACTCTGACACGTGACCCTAATAGATACTATTACAACCTCTGTCATGTGCTAGGTCACGTGGGGTTCTAGAAGACTTATTATTAAGCTCAATTGATGGGTGGGTGAAGTTAGTATGCACCAATTGATATTGTTTGGTGGTTAGGGTTCATGGTTCTGGGGTTGGGTGATTTGGGGAAGAACAAATGGCGCGGTGTAGTGTTTGTTTATTTTATTTCAAGAATGGGTCCGGGTCAAGGTATAAAGATTGGGCCAGTTTTAATGTTGAGTGGACTTTGGGCTTTGGGAATAAATTTGGACTTGGACTATTACTCATGGATTGGATCAAGACTTGTTGGATTTTCAGATTTTGTATAATAAAAATCACAAGGACCACTTATGTAACTTTTCAAACTTCAAGGGTAAAATCTGCCAATCTCCAAAAATCTATTCCAGGGACTAAACTTGCCAAGTATGAGTAGATAGAGGACTAAAACTGATTCTTGGATTCCCAGCTTTGACTATTTGACCAACTTCTATTCTCGTGCCCGTTTTCGTTGTTTTCCCGAGATTTTTCGTCTTTTTATGATTTATCCGTACCTGCATATCACAAACACAAAAACAAACGTTTTCTTGGCAATTATTAGCTCAAATAGTCGTTTTGGGTTGGTATTTGGTCAAATAATAGTGAGTGAATAAGCACTCACCAGGTTACCTCTTCCTCTTTTACTACTAGAGTTTTTGGTATCATTATTGTTAACAACATTTGCTTCTAGAAGTGCTAATGATCCTGTAGGACGTGTTTGATGGTTTCTCATCAGCAATTCATTGTTTTTCTCTGCTACAAGAAGATGTACATTTAGATCATAGTATCTTTTAAAAAATTTCAATCAATATTGTTGTTGCAAGTTTAAGTTTGAAGCATGAAATGTAGAGAAAGTTTTCTCCAACAAATCTCCTTCAATAAAAATTTGCCCACAAAATCTGAGTGTTGATCATATTCTGAGTAAGGCAGAGGTGTACTCATTAACCTTTTTAAAGTCTTAGAACCTTAAATTGTTCCATTCATCTCTAGCAGAAGGGAGTAAAACTTCCCTTTGATGATCAAATATGCTTTGTAAATCTTTCCATAAAACGCTTGGATCAACGCAATTCGAATATTCGAATTGTAGCATTCATCAATGTGTTGATGGAGGAAAACATCAGCTTTCGCTTTGATTTCCTCGGAGCATTTATTGACTTCTTCTAAGGTTGCTAAAGCACTAACTGGTTTTAGATGCCTTTTAACATTTGCTGTCCATTGTATATAATTTGCTCCAGTTATGTCAAGAGCTACAAATTTGATTTTTTCAATGTTTGATATTTTTGTCGCTAAACACAAATTGAGCAAATAACAAAGTCAATATTAAAATCCATATATATCAATAAGTAATGCAATACAATAAAGTGGTAGAGCCACAAACAGATACATAACTAAGAAAAACTCAAATTCATTAGGTGGGAGTTCAAAAAGTGGAATCAGAAGTAAGATAAGTATAATGGCGATGGCAATGAGAAGCGGGTGAATCATCTTTGAAAACTTCTTTGAGCAAAACTTGATTTAAGAAAGATGATGATTTGTTTTTGTGAAAAATTGTGGATTGGTAGCTCTGAATTTATAGCAAAAAGTATAGACGTTGTAAAGCTGTATGTTTCTGTTTACAACCGTTACAGAGATGTTACGTACATATATTTTATAAAACCTTTTATAAAAATCAGTAAGAAAAATAAATAAGAAGTAAACTCACTTAGCATATTGCAATAAATACAAGATATAAAGATTAGTAAATATGGAGATAAATATAGTGTACATAAATAAATAAATAACAGTTAAGACATAAATAAAGATTAGTTACTGAGCAAATAAAAGTTAGTTGCAATAGAGTAAATGTTAGTTGCATAAATAAACGTTAGTTGCAGTAAAGTAAATATTAGTTGCATAAATAAAAGATTAGTGAGATAATAAGAAGAGTTACATAAGAATAAGATGAAAGTTGTTAGTAGTCCCAAGGTCTTCAAATATCCATAATAGAATTTCATATGCTTTCATATTGTTGATCACAATATTTGCTTTTACTTGATGGTCTTATGAAAGAGGGTAACCTGGTAAAATGAAGGAAGCAAGAGTTTTTTTTTTTTTTTTTTTTTTTTTTTTAATGAAATGGTAGAAACAGGTATACCATCACCTAAAGCTACACTACTCCATTTTTTTTACGAGTATATACAATTTAGGGTAAACTGCAAATTCAGTCCTTAACCTACCGCGAAAGTGCAAAAAAGCCACCGAGACATAAAGACATGCGAAAAAGCCACCCACGTTACGGATAAGTGCAAAACGACCACCGAGAGCTAACCCTCGTTAGTTTCCTCGTTAAGTGCCACGTCACAGAGGGTATTATAGTCATTTCATTGATTTAAGGATTAAAATGTCCAGGTTTCATAGCACTATTGCTTTAGGGACTAAATTTGCAAAGTAATTTTTATCATTTATTTCATAGCCACCACCACCACCCTTCATCTTCATCTTTTTCGGTGACCAAACCCAGATTCCGGTCACCAAACCCAGATTGTGGTCATAATTAGAAAATCATAATCAGTCATTCAATTGGTTCTGTTCTTGATTATAGATATTACTACTCAATTGCGTCATTTTTGTTTTCACCTCAAAACCATCACCGGTTATATGAACTTCCTTAAAATCTTTGACTTCAACCAGATTGGAAAGTTCGAAATAAGCTTAAACAAATAACTCAAAACACAAATCCAATTCAAACTTAATGAGCTCTGCCCAAAACTTAATTAAACGCACCCCTAAATGTTGGAAAGGAGTTCGAAAGATAAGCTCAATCAACACGCCTATGTTGACTGGAAAACCATTCAATTCCCCATTCAAAAAGCTGGAAATCAATCAAATTATATGTCGGAAAATAAGCTTAAACAATGCACCCTAAGTTGGGCTCAGATACGCAAAACAAACTAACAGCCCTTGTGGGTTGGTTCTTATACCGTGAGCAACACAACAAACTCTGTTTAAATAAGTCAAAGAGTGAGCTTAAACAAATAACTACTATCCCTTGTTTCTGTTTGCAGTCGAGACTAAACAAGCAAGGACCACCCTTGAGGTCTCATGATGAGGCGAAAAATGAACCACTTTTAGGGGGTCATTTAAGCCCGAAATTGAATTTATTTGATCAAATATTACCCTAAATCGTTCCTTTTGTGATTTTAGGTACTTTGGGAGTGAATTCTGGAAAAGGAAGCAATTCGGACGTTTTTGGAGCATAAAAGTGAAGAAAACAGAAAAGACTTAATTTTCCATGCTAAGAACAGTACCTAACGGCGTCAAGAGGAAAACCATGACAGCGTCAAGAGTAAATTCCATGACGACCCAGTGCAATCCTGACAGCGTCACAACAAGGGCGTCAAGAGTATTTTTGGTGACGGACTGCACAAGGGGAATACATGACGGCGTCAGACCCAGATCTAGGCAGTCCGAGGAACTATTTGGCGGCGAGATGACGGCGTCAGACATTTGTTCTTGACGCCGTCACCTATCAAACTCTATATATAGTTTTCTATTTTTCATTCATTAGAGAGGAACTTGTGTGGAGAAAACTAGGGCCGAACTTTGTAAACCCTAGGTCATATTTTACAGTGTTTTCAAGGGTTTTCACCCCTTGAATCCTTTCATGTTCAATTGAGATAAGTCTTCTCTTAATTCAATCAATATGTCTATGTGTTGGTTGATTATATCTTGTGCTTGTCTTGATTCCAACATGCTAGGCTAGATTTATCTTGTGTTTGCTTAGATCTAATGAAACCTAGATGTTAATTATGTGTTGATTACTTGTTTATGGTTGTATTGGATGAATGATTTCAATGTTAGGCTTAAGAAAACTGGCAGATCTCCATTGTGTAACATGCTTGAACGTCTTAGGAAACATGAACCGATGTGTACTAGGTTTTATTGGTTGTATTTAATGCATGAGTAAATTCTAATGATCCCATGTTAGGAGCTTCTTAGCCGGCTCGACATAGGAGTGAAGTAGGCGCTCATAGGATTGGGGAAGTAAGTACGCCACCCCATGAATGGTATTAAGGAATACAATCCGTCATCCACGCAACTATAACAAGTAATTAACGTGTAAAAGATATCTAGGGAGTAGTGAAATCTAAGTAAACACATTTCTCCCACATATTGCTCACAACTCTAGTATAATTTAGTTTGTTTTCATTTATAGTATTTTATTTTGATTGCATCTTAGTATTGGGTTAGTTGACTAGCAACTAATTCCCCCCAACTCCTTCAAACCCGAGATTTTTACTTGCTTTCATGAAAATATAGAAATACAAAAAGAATCATCCCTCATCTCTAGACCTAGTCTTTAGGTTTTCTAATCCTAGCGACACTATTCCTAGCTGAACGATCAATCCCCCGGTACTTGTCATTATACTATACTACATCGATCAGGTACACTGCCTGGTGGGGGTTGTAAGCTTCTCGAGATCCCTCGAGAGGTAAAGCCTGGTGCAAACCCCACGCATCAAGTTTTTGGCGCCGTTGCCGGGGAATAGTTATTGTCTAGGTTAAAATCTCTTTTTATTAGGTCTACTTGCTAGATTCCTTTCTAGTAAGATTTTATTTTTATTTTTAGGATTTCTTTAGTCTATCTTATTTCTTCGTGTTTTTGTTCGTAACTCTTCACCACCCGACATCATGGACGATGGGAACATCTTTGAACCCGTCATCCCACCACAACAAAACCCACCACTAGACAACCAACCTCTTAGGCCCCGAACCTTAGGAGATTATTCCCGACCTAGCCACCAAGGCTACCGAAACACCATTGAGCTCACCGGAGCCAATGTGACCCCCTTTCGATACGACACCATCCGGTTGGTGCAAAGCGGATGTGCATTCCATGGACTTCGTTTCGAAGATCCAAACCAACATCTCAAGGACTTCCTTAAAATCTTAGATTCTATAGACCTTGATGTTACAACTAGAGAGTCAACCCGATTACGCCTATTCCAATTCTCTCTACGTGATCAAGCTAGCCAATGGCTTGAGCGATTACCCGCGGGATCCATCACCTCATGGGATGATCTCACCACTCGTTTCTTTGCTCAATTTTTCCCACCGGGGAGAACTACCAAGCTGAGAAATGACATCTTGATGTTCCAACAACGTTAAAATGAAACTCTATATGAAGCATGGACTCGATTCAAGGACTTACTCCAAAAAGTCCCTCATCATGGCATAGATCTTTGGCTCCAAGTCCAAATCTTTTATGATCATATCGATCTCTCCACAAGGCGAGCCATTGACCAATCGGCCGATGGTAAGCTACGTGATCTAAGTGTGGAACAATCATGGGAACTCATAGAAGATCTTGCTCTCTATGACAATGAAAGTTGGAATGATCCCCGTGATTTGAACAAAACGGTCAAGGCAATATCTTTGCCTTCGAACAACTCTAGCACTCCCGACTGTAGGATCATGGAACTTGAGGACCAAGTCAAGTTTCTCATGAAATCTTACGAAGCTCCTAAGCCTTCAAGCCAAGTGAACAAAATCACTTCTTTATGCGAATTATGTAGTGGTCCCCATGACACTCGTGATTGTGTGGAACTCCCCGGAACAGCTTTTGCGGACTACGCATCCTCGCGTACCAACGAAGCGGGAGATAAGTGGTACACTTTTAAACCCGAGCCAAACCCTTACGGTGATTCCTACAACCCCTCTTGGAAAAATCACCCAAACCTTAGGTGGAAACAAAATCAAGCCAATTCTTCCAATCCGCCTAATCGTTATCAACCAAACGGTCCACCCTCCAACCGTACTTTCAACAACAATCCTTCTAACAACTATGGTAGTACCAACAATCTTGAAGGATTGATGTCTAAGTTCATGGCATCTCAAGAAGCTCGCATAGATAGGTTTGAAACCGAATTCAACCAACAACAAACGGAGATGACCAACAAGATAGACAACTTGTTGAAAGCCCTCAACAACCAAGCGTTAACTACACCTAGGAAGGACACTAGGGACGCCAATAACGGAATCCAAATTAAGGACCCCTCGTCATCCAAACATGTCCACTTTGTCAATGTTGTAACCATTAAGCCAAAAGATAAGGATATAGAAGAAAGTGACAAAGATGAAGTTGAAGTAGAAACCGAAACTAGGGATGAAATTAGGGAAGTTGAGGTTAATAAGGGAGAGGAGTTAGAGGAAGTAGAGACTATAGAAAAGCACTTTGATAAGTTGTCCAACAAGGAAGAACAGGAATACCATAAGGATTTATTCGATGGCCCCGAGACACCATATATCCTTGGCACACCCCTTATCAAAATGGGAGACCCCTCTAACATCAACATACCATGCAACATCGGGCATATGCATATATGGAAAGCTTATATCGATCCTAGATCTCCTGTAAACATCATGACTATGACTTATTACAATTGGGTGATGAAGAAACAACTTGATTATAGGATGATGCCCAATAAGAATTTGATAAGTAATTTTGTAGGAAGAGTGAAGGGATTGCATGTGATTATAGGTAATTTCACCTATGAGATCGATTTTATGATAGTAGAAGATACTCGTCCGGTGATAGATGATTCCCTAAGCCAAGTAGTATTCGAAAAACCATTTGTTGAGACCACTAGGATGAGTTATGATCCGACTTTAGGGATAGTTAGATTAAGGAAAAAAAATGATGAGATTGCCTACCAAATGTCCTACAAGATTGAGCAATACCGCCTCCTTTCTAATATATAAAAAGAACACAAACAAGCAGCTTACTATAGGAATGATGAGGATAGACGTAGAGGAGTAGAGTATGTGATGAATAGGATGCTTGGTTTCTACAAAGAATGCTTGCAACTAGGTCCGGAATACAAAACTGGCTTAGAAGACGACCTAGAGAGCGAAACCAACGATGAGGTCACGTAGTAACCCATGATCTTGAGTCTAGCTACAAGACTCGTAAATAAAGAAAAGCGCTTCTTGGGAGGCAACCCATGTTTTGTGCGATTTTTATTTTGTTTGTTTGTTATTTGCTTCCGTATGCATGCTTTATTTTTATTGTTGGTAGATCATGTTTCTTAACTAAATAGTGAAAATACTTTACTTTGTTGTTTGGCCTAGTCTTAACTTCACCCAAAGGTATTTTTGCAAAAGATAAGTGTAAGGGGAAACCCCAAATATGTTTTTAAGAAACAAAACCGATCATGATTCTCCACAATATTAAATGAACATGTATATTCGTATTTGTTAGAGTCAAATGCTTGTATCGAGTCATAATGATGTTTTGCAGGATTTTCTAGGAAGTAGGACCAAATTTTTCCAGAAATTTTCCGGAAACTTAAAATAAAGATTTCTGCAGGTCACTTCTGACGGCGTCACGAATTTACTCTTGACGGCGTCACGTGTAAAAATCTGGAAATTTTACCAGTTTTGTTTTTCTAACGGAGTCTTAAAGTTTTTGTTGAATTATTAGTTTTATAATCTCCAGGAAATCTGCAAACATCATTCCACAAGCATTATATCTTATTTTGTTTTCTAGGATTTATTAGCATATGTAGATTGCCGCTGATTTTATGCGAGGTTGCCTTGTCTGTTTTCTCAGGTTTTACAGGTTATGTATGACAAGAAGATGATTATTATTCTGGAAGGGAAGCTTTGATTGTTCATATTCTTGGAGGAAGATCTAACCTGGCCACCTTATTATCCATACCGAGCGAATCAGGGGAGTATTTGATTTCATTTGTTTTACTTATTTCACTTTTACATTCTTTACTTGAACATTGGGGACAATGTTCATCCTAAGTGTAAGGGGAGGGTAAAATGATGATACCTTACAGATACACTTTCGCTTGAGTTTGTTTGTTTAATAGTAGATGTGTAATAAAACTATGAGAAATACTTGTTAGTGCAATTTTAGTGCCAAATTTAAATTTTTTTACAACATTTAGGAGTGAAACTTTAGCCTTAGCAAGCGTCTCATGGATAGGAGTCATATGACTAGGAAAAGCATTTACTATTCAGAAAAATTTAGCCTTACCAACCGTACTATTCAGAAAAATTTCCCACCCAAATATGTGAGGTTCGCCTTTAGATTTGATAGGAAAAGCATTTACTATTAGTGCTTATGAGTGTACCGGTAGCATTTAGATTCTAGAACTTGCGTTAGTGATGCATCCTGAGACCGCTAGTGAGACTACATTCGTGTAGTAGGATTTACTACATGATAAGAGGCATTAGGATCACCCTTGTGTTAAACCCGTATCATATTTACTTGACCATTTAAGTCATATTACTTGGCTAGTTAAGTCAATTAATTTTTCCCACACCTTAGCGTTGTACTCAATTTTAGTACACGAAACCCCTAGTACACCCCTCAGAGCCTATCTTTTCGTTTCTAACTTTAAGCATTTTACTTAAAGGAAGAATTTGTTACACCCCACTTAAATGTACACCCAAATCGCCTTAGCCTTCCGTTTATGCACTCATCTTTAGTGCATTATTGTTATTTGTTTAAACCCTAAGTTAATTATCTAATTGATTACATGGTTGCTAAGTCGAGTCATATCCTTGTACATATTGTTTTGGGACGCTTGGGACTCATGGGTAAAGTACTTATTTTATGGAGTAATGGGGAAGAACATCATATTATTACCCCCGTATGTGCGTTAATCTTAAAAGTACTCCAAGTGTTTTGATTTTCTTAATTCGAGTCATTAGATTAGTTTATTGTAAAGTTTGTAAAAATTCAAGTGTAAGGGGAATTTTCATCCCCTATGATGTAAAAAAAAAATCGAAAAAATTAAGAAAAAGAAAAAAAAAAATAGAAAAAGAAAAGAGAAAAAACATACGGACTACCATCTCGTTTCATTCTATGTTCATTTTATGTTTTTGTTATTTTTCATTTATTAGCTTAAGTCGAGTCTAGTTTTGGCTTAGCAACGCCACATTGTACATGTAATTAACCAAGATTGTTAACTCGCCACCAGTAAAGACTGCCTATATCCAACAAAACCGTGTATTCCATATCCCTACACCTAACGTTACAACCCTTTAAAAGACCTCTTTGATAGTTTATCCTAGGTGCTTACGCCATGTGGTGGAGGTTTGATCCTTTCCCAAGCCTACGGTAATCTATTTTACTATGACAGGTAGTGAGAGATGTTTTCCATTTCCATATTGTGATATTACTTTATTACACCCGAGAGATGTGAGTATCTAAACACTATTTGTGAGGTGCTAGTATATGACCTCCGTGCTTGTCTTTGGTCTTTAGTGGAACGATTATTTGTTGTAATTACTTTTATATTAGTGTTAAATGACCCCTAACTTGTATTTTGATTAGAATAAAAGCGCATTTGCTTGAGGACAAGCAAGTCTCAAGTGTAAGGGTATATGATGAGGCGAAAAATGAACCACTTTTATGGGGTCATTTAAGCCCGGAATTGAATTTATTTGATCAAATATTACCCTAAATCGTTCCTTTTGTGATTTTAGGTACTTTGGGAGTGAATTCTGAAAAAGGAAGCAATTCGGACGTTTTTGGAGCATAAAAGTGAAGAAAACGGTAAAGACTTAATTTTTGATGCTGAGAACAGTACCTGACGGCGTCAAGAGTTAATTCCAAGACGACCCAGTGCAATCCTGACGGCGTCACAACAAGGGCGTCAAGAGTATTTTTGGTGACGGCCTGCATAAGGGGAATACATGACGGCGTCAGACCCAGATCTAGGCAGTCCGAGGAACTATTTGGCGGCGAGATGACGGCGTCAGACATTTGTTCTTGACGCCGTCACCTATCAAACTCTATATATAGTTTTCTATTTTCCATTCATTAGAGAGGAACTTGTGTGGAGAAAACTAGGGCCGAACTTTGTAAACCCTAGGTCATATTTTACAGTGTTTTCAAGGGTTTTCACCCCTTGAATCTTTTCATGTTCAATTGAGATAAGTCTTCTCTTAATTCAATCAATATGTCTATGTGTTGGTTGATTATATCTTGTGCTTGTCTTGATTCCAACATGCTAGGCTAGATTTATCTTGTGTTTGCTTAGATCTAATGAAACCTAGATGTTAATTATGTGTTGATTACTTGTTTATGGTTGTATTGGATGAATGATTTCAATGTTAGGCTTAAGAAAACTGGCAGATCTCCATTGTGTAACATGCTTGAACGTCTTAGGAAACATAAACCGATGTGTACTAGGTTTTATTGGTTGTATTTAATGCATGAGTAAATTCTAATGATCCCATGTTAGGAGCTTCTTAGCCGGCTCGACATAGGAGTGAAGTAGGCGCTCATAGGATTGGGGAAGTAAGTACGCCACCCCATGAATGGTATTAAGGAATACAATCCGTCATCCATGCAACTATAACAAGTAATTAACGTGTAAAAGATATCTAGGGAGTAGTGAAATCTAAGTAAACACATTTCTCCCACATATTGCTCACAACTCTAGTATAATTTAGTTTGTTTTCATTTCTAGTATTTTATTTTGATTGCATCTTAGTATTGGGTTAGTTGACTAGCAACTATTTCTGCCCAACTCCTTCAAACCCGAGATTTTTACTTGCTTTCATAAAAATATAAAAATACAAAAAGAATCATCCCTCATCTCTAGACCTAGTCTTTAGGTTTTCTAATCCTAGCGACACTATTCCTAGCTGAACGATCAATCCCCCGGTACTTGTCATTATACTATACTACATCGATCAGGTACACTGCCTGGTGGGGGTTGTAAGCTTCTCGAGATCCCTCGAGAGGTAAAGCCTGGTGCAAACCCCACGCATCATCTCACCAGGTCGTGGCACACAAACAAAGCCAACAAACGTAATCACTTTTGGGCTCTCGGTGATGGGTCGAAGTCCAAACCAAACTAAACACAAGCGCACCCTCTTGGGTATGAGGCTGGCCAAAACAGAAACAAACAATCCCTCCCGGTTTCTTTGTTGTACCGAGAACAAACAAGTAAACACCAACCCGATGTGGGTTTTTATTTACTGAAAACAAAACAGAAACAAACCAAACATCACTTTTAGCTTATTTTTACCACACGAATTGATCTCAAAAACGTTTTTATGACACTTTAATTCAGAGAAAGTATGTATAATCAGTTTTGATGCGGGGTTAAATAAAAGATTAACAAAAATAGGTGGGTGTTTCAACATACCCAAAAATCGAGAGAGAAGTTGTGGTGATGAAGGGGTGCGGCTGAGGTGACTAACTCGAACCAAACAAACCCCAGTCACCACACTGTCATTTGAGATCTTCACTAACAAGATGGGTAGAGGTGGTGGTTGTGCTGATGGTGGCAGCAGGGTGGCACGATAGTAGAGGTGTGAGGCGGTTGATAGTATGGTAAATAGGTGTGAGTCCTGCTTTTTGAGCATACTCTTGCAACCGACTTTTGAAGACGTAACAACTTGCCACACTTGCAACATCTAATGTTTCATTTACTGTAGCCAACATTGTAAACAAGAAACCAATAGAAATTAAACTATGTAAACATGAAACCAATAGAAATTCAACATCTTTGATAAAGCTTTGAAAAATCAAACAAACTAGCACACAATGCATTGGAAAACCATTCGATCTATTTTCTTTTAGCTAATCATTTTAATTTTACCTGATTGACTGAATTAAATACAACCCAAACTCACACACTTCTAAGGTTTGTGTGGTTAACGGGAAAAAAAAGTGACCGAAATCTGGGTTTAGTCACCGGATTTTGGGTTTGGCATCGGAGAAGATGAAGTTGAAGGGTGGTGGTGTTGGTTGTGTGGTGGCAGAGAGTGGTGATGGCTATGAAATAAATGATAAAAATTACTTTGCAAATTTAGTCCCTAAAGCAATAGTGCTATGTATAACACCCCCTAATTATGGTTTAGCAGCGGAAAAGTAATTAGGGTGTTACGGGGAGGATCGAGGTCATAATCACATGAAATGGCTTAAAAGAAGCGTTTTGAAAGTTATTTGTCATTCAAATAATATTTTTGATAAAAGATGGAACATTTGATTTAAAATCTCATTAAAAGATATAAACGTTTGTAAGAATGACATATTTGATTTTTACACCATTTTAATTTATCAGAGTAACAAATGCCCGCTCTGTGTCTTGTCCTACTCCGTTAATTACCTGAGATACACATGCTTAAAAGTGTCAACACAAATGTTGGTGAGTTCATAGAGTTTAATGGAAAACCATTTATTTCAATGAATTCAGGAGTATTTAGTAATATTTGAAATAAATTCAAGTATGATTAAACAATAAGTTTTTAATAAGTTCTTGGTTAAAATGATTATCCGATATGTGTTTCAAGTATTGATAAATAATTTCATTTCAATGAATTCAAGAGTGAAGTAATAATTGTAATAAATACTAACAGTGATAAAACAAGTAATAAGTGGTGTTGATTATAATCACAAATAAATCATACATGTATTCCGTCAAATTCAAATACAGGATCGTAATCCTAACATGAGGTGGAAACTCATGATACTAATGTAATGAGATCTATAATGCCAGTCTGGTGAAATACCTATATAGATGTATCTAAATATATGTTGAATACATATATTTACTTATGGATATTGCCCCAAGCCTCATGACACGCAAAACGTTAACAAAATACCGTAAAACAGAGGTGATCATCAAGTCAATGATGATAATAATGCCCTCGTGTAATAGGTGATTTGCCAATTCCTATTTTTACTCAAATATAGTGTATCACGACTAATACGACTAGCCATAAAGGCATTCCGTCAAGTATTTAGTGGGATAGGATGTCAAGCCTCAACAGGTTTCGAAGATGTTCACTATATTCGCGCTTACAACAAGTGGTTAATGGCTCATGATAGAGGGACTTTATGGCGATAAGGGTTGTGGAAAACTAGAAGGGGGTTGAATAGTTTACCGTTTAAAAACTTTAAACTTGTTTAATTGTCTTTTGAAACTTTCCGTTTAATCAAAGATATGAACACAAACACAATATATAACATGCAAGTATAAAGAAAGAAACGATCAAACCACAACACGAGTATTTATCGTGGTTTGGCTACAAGGACTCTTTTTCCTTGCCCTACGTCTACGCCCCGAGTATCCAACTCGAGAGTTTCTTTCACTAGTCAACAAGCTCCTTTCACCAGCGGATAAACCTTACACGTCGCTTATACACGTTTACCGACACTAAGCTAGATGTCGAGTTCTTTTACAAGGGTACAACCACTCCCGTTAGTTCTTTTACAAGGGTACAACAACTCCCGTCACACTTTGTATTTTGAGGACTAAAATACTAACCGATCACTACTGAAAACACACAATCAAATGAAGTGTAAACTACACAAAGTCTACACAATGCTAAGCTAACAAGTCTTGCAACATTGTGTTGAATACTTGTAACTTTATATGAACTTGTGAACTTCTTTGCTACAAAAGAAACTTCACATCAAAATGAAATGTTAAAGGGTTAGATGAATGATATGAATGTATGTGTGTGAAAATGTAATGCAGAGTGATAAGGCAAAAATTCAAACATATGGCTTGGTATTTATAGCAAGACCTTCTACAGGTCTGACGGATACGGCGGAACCCTCAGATGGGTTCCGCCCGTGTACCCCCAGGGTTCCTCCAGGCTTGCAGTTGGTTTTGCAATAAATTTATCCAAACCAACCAAAGTCACATCAACTAAATTCTAGTCAAACACATTGAATCAAAGATGGAAAACTTCCAAAAATGTGTAAGAGGTTATGGTAAGTCAAACACACAAGCTTATCATAAATGTATGATGTGATGTTAACATTTTTCTATTTTAAGAAATATAAAAAGTGTTGTGTTTAATGTGAAATGTAAAATGTAGCAAATGTCTAATTATGCAAGTCTTTAAACTAAAATTATGTTTTACTTAGAAACTAAAGTTTACATTTTGTCGTTAACAAAACTTAGCAAAGATCGTAAAATATAAATAACGTTTTTAGGTGATATTTGTATTAACAATCTCCCCCTTTTTGTTGATGACAAAACATAAACTTTGTTTTTAAGTAACACACAAAATTTTAGTGTTTAAGACTTAAAAAAAATGTTATATTAAACTAGTTTTACTTAAGTGATGAAAATCATTTTAAGTTTAAAAGTTAATATATCTTTCTCCCCCTTTTTGGCGAAACAAAAAGTAGAGTAGCGATGCGGAACGATGCACGTGCTCCTCCTTGGTCGATACTCCCCCTAAAAGGAGTGCCAAGATGGGAAACATAGATTTTAAACCTACAAAAAAATGGTTAGTTGGTGATAATGACATATAATCAAGCTTGTAGTCACCACACAATATGCAACCACAATGACAACTCATATATGATCAACCAACAATGCAAGTAAGAAAGTAGTAAAAGATGTCATTTCAAGTAAAGTTTGACTTTGCAAAAGTCAAAGACAAGAAATGAAAACTATCCTCCTACTTCTAAAAATAAAAATAAAAAAAAAAAAGATAAAAAATAACCAAGAAATAAAAGAAAAATCAAATCCTACTTCTATAAGTAGAAGTCATTCGACACATTTCCTAAATGGGGCAAAAGGCCTCCAAATGTGGTCTAGGATTTATTTGGGTGGGAAAGAGCATCCAAACGCTCTATGATGTGTTGGATTGCAAAACGGGTTTCATCTTGAAATTAGTGAAGTAACAACTTGATGCTTTCACCCATTTTTAACATTTGCTCACATTGTGAGCAAACATGATGATGAGTGGGTGGAAATGGGTCGTTTGATGATGCTGGTGGTGGTGGGTTGGTGTTGGGTTCTTGGTTGGAGGATGGGTTTGGTATGGAGTCAAGCAAGGTGGTTTGAAATTCCATTGCTTGATGGAGGTGATTTTCAACCATGCTTTGGATTTCCTCATAAGAAGGAAATAAAGACTCAAAGGTTTGGGATTGAGAATGTGGTGAAGTTGGGTGATCATGGTTTTCAAAGTTAGGTTCTCCATAAAGAGGGCCATGGATGTCATGGTAGATAGGGTGAAACAACATTGGTTTTGGGTGGTGATACTCTTGTTGTGGTGATTGGTTGTGGACAAAATACTCATTTTGGTCAACCAATGACCTTGGTGTTCAATTTGTGAAAGGTGGTGGTTTTGTTGGTCTTGGTGAAAGATCATTGAGATCTTGTACAAACGGATGTGGTGATGTTGGAGGAGACCCAAATAACTCCATTGGTTCAAGTTTAGGTAATGGCGATGGTGATGGAGTTTTGGATGGTTGGGTTGGAGCACTTGGTGGAGTTGGGTCAATGGGTGATTTTGTTGGTGGTGGAGTGGTGAGCTCATTAGGTTCATTGGGTGATGGAGTTGGAGATGCAAGGTTTAGAAAATGTTCATTTTTGATGGGTGAGGAGAATTCATCCGAGGATGAAGAGGTTAAGTTGATTGTGTGGTTTGACCAAAGTGGTTTGACACTTATGCGTGCGGTTCTCCGAAAGGGTCGTGATAGTTGAGATGTTATTGTTGACTTTGTCATTGTCAAAATGGTTTATTAAAGGTTTAGAATCAGAGATTGTGATGGTGATGGTATGATTTGAGAGTGTTCTAAGATGGTTTAATTTATAGTGGTGAAGAAGTATGGGAAGGAGTGGTTGGATTTGATGTTTAGCCATAGAAAAATGGAGGTTCCTAATGATTTGGAAGACTAATGAGGGTTGTCAAATCATGGAAGTCAATCCAATGAAAATGGTGAAGGAAGAAGACAAAGATTTGCACTAAATGCTTAGTGGTTTTGGCAAATTGGTTGAAGGTATATGTTCCACGGATTCCAAGGAACCTTTGCAAGAGTTCCTTCCTTTATGGGTGAAGGTTCCTTGAGGTTGTTATGGCTAAGTTTGAAATTTGGCGGGAAATGGTTTTCTATGAGTTTTAGAGGATGAGAAAGATCCTAATGTGCTTAACAAATAGTAGGAAATGGGTTTCTATCTAAAAAGGATGATTTGGTTAGGATTGGATATTAGAATGTCGAAAACAAAAAAAAATCTGCAGGCACACTGGCGGAACCCTGGAGAGACACAGGCGGAACCCTGAATTGGGTTCCGTCTGGTTCGTTGGGCCATTTCTGGGTTGCCCAGAAAATACACTGGCGGAACCCATTTTTGGGTGCCGCCAGATCCGCCAAGCCTGAAAAAGTAGGCAGTCCGCAATTTTGACCCGCGAGACGATTTTCAAATTTTTTGAAAACTCCTAAAACCAAAATTATAATTCATATCTGGTTAGGAAATGCAAAAATTGGACATGTAAACGCGCATACCATTGGACTTTGACCGGGGGCTAGCGAATTTCACTATAGTTAGTGAAATTTTCATAAACTTGAAAATTTGACAATATGCCAAATGTTGTCGTCCTGCATCATAGTTAGTAAATACATGTACCAAATTGTACCAAATATCCTACCAACACACAAATTCATGACAAACATTGTTTAAACGACCAAATTGTTTCAAATAGCATCTTGTGCCAAACACTCCTACACACCCGCTCTCATTGACGGTCAATCTTCTTCTTTAGCTTTCCAAGGAATCTCCCAAGATTCTTGAACATCCCCTTTGTTTGCTTGAACTCTGCCGACTCATTCGGAATATCCGGAAGTTGGGAAATGCATTCTAGAGGTGGGAGCCTAGAGTTGGGCAAAGTCACATCTTCACTCATTGAGGATGATGATGAGGAGGTAGGAGGATGAGGACGTTTTCCTTGGGCTTTGTAAACTCTCTTATCACTTAGTGGGACAAAGGTGTGTGGAATGAGAGAGTAGTCAAGGCGAAGACCGTTAGGAGTTGGTGGAATGGGAGAGATGAACCTAAAGAGACGGGTCAAGAGCATTCCATACGGCATAGCCGTTGTGCCATGCACGGGAATGTCGGCCATTCTCTTGGCCATGTAGTAGGCAAGGTTGAAGGGTTGCCTAATGGACAAGGAGTATAGCATGTAGCAAAGGCAAAGATTGATATGATCCCGGTTTCCTATGGTGCTAATGACATTGGCTCTAAGGAGTTCCTCCCATTTCTTGAATTGGGGCTTGAGTTCATTTAGTTCCATTCCATATGGGTCCTTATCGACCTCATTTCCCGAACGGGTTCTCCTAGTGTTGGTTGTCCTAATGACGAGGTGGTTACGAAGTTTATCTTTTGACACAAGAGGGGTGTCATAGGGATGGATGCGGTCAAAGAGTGTGTTAAGAGTTGAGAGGGAGTGCATATCGGAGTAGATGCAAGTACCACGGTTTGGGACACCTAGGATTTGAGCAAATTCCTCGAGAGTGAAGGAGTATTGATGACTACTAGTCCTAAAGTTAATAGACATGCGACCATACTCATCCGTGGAGAGGGTGACGGATGCATAGAACTCTAAAATAAACCTAGGACAAATAGGCTCATTGATTTCTAGGAGACAATCAAAGTTGATGGTTGTTAGTTCCATGGGTAGGTTTGTACCTTCTATGAAGGATGGGTCAATGGTTCTACCCTCGTGGACATAACGCTTTTCTAGGGCTTTGAAAACTTCGATTTGAGTTGGAGTAAGACCTTTGGTTTTGTGGTGTTTGGGTAGATACTTAGTGGTGTATTTGTGGTCGTAATGGGTTAGAGGAGGCTTGATGATTCCTAGAAAAACAAAATTTCACATTTTAGTCTAAGTAAACGACTAGTGTAATGTGGATGTTCTAGTGTGTGCTTATATGAAAACAATGTGGAGGTGCGGTTATCTTGACTCATTTTGATGCTCAAAAACGTTTTAGAATGCAAGTTTTGTTATACAACAAAAGATAACCCAAGTGCTCCTAGTTCAATGTAGCTTCGTTTGAATGTACCCGAAAATACATATTGGTTATGTATTTCTTTTAGCATTCAAGAGACATTATGCAAGTGATGTTTTTGAACATAACGTTTTGATTTTGTATTCACAATGTGAGACGAAAAAATATTTGTCCTATTTGTGAGAAATTTTTGCAAGAATTTGACATGGGGTGTTTTAGTAAACATGTTAATAGCTAATAATAATGCAATTCCTAACTATGGGAAACATGATTAGTTTTGTTAAACACCTAATTTCATGCATGAATTTAACAAGTTAATGCATAACCCCAAGTTTTTGTTTTTGTGCAAAAATAAAATTCCTAGACTCAGATCAGGAGTGTAATCATGTTTAGAATACTTACAATGATGATTGATGAGCAATGTGAATGAAAGGAGGACCAAATTTTCGTAGGTGTGGATGAATGGTAAAGTGAATAGTAGTAGTTTGGAAGTGGTGGTATGAGATAATGGGTGTTTGGTTTAATATAAACTAAGAAAAAGGTTCTGCCGGTCGGCGGATACGGCGGAACCTAAAAGTGGGTTCCGTCTGTTGTGGTTGAGGGTTCCGCCGACCCTGCTGAGAAAAAGAGTTATTGATTTGTTTTGATTTTTGTGATTTTTGTCTAATGTCTAGAACTAAAATGTAGGTTCCATGAGTCCTAAGCCTAGCCTAAGAAGATTAAAAGGTTCTCGTTTAAGAGGTTTTGTGAGAATGTCGGCTATATTGTCTTCGGAAGAAACTTTCTCAATTGAGATATTTCCTTTTTGAACGTTATCGCGAAGGAAATGATGACGGATTTCAATATGTTTGGTACGAGCATGCTGAACTGGATTTTTGCTAAGATCAATGGTTCCTTTGTTGTCACAAAGAATGGTGATGTCGTTAAGTTGAATTATGTAGTCGACAAGAGCTTGCTTCATCCAAAGAGCTTGTTGACACGCCTTTCCGGCCGAAACATACTCGGCTTCCATTGTTGAGATAGCAAGAGCCGTTTACTTCTTAGAGAACCATGAGGTGAGACAATGTCCAACAAAAGTACAAATACCACTTGTGCTTTTTCTATCAACATAGTAACCGACATGATCCAAGTCGGCATACACTATGGTGTCTATTCCCGTTCCTTTGGGATACCATAAACCTAAATGTGTAGTGCCCTTAATATATCTAAAAATCCTTTTAACGGCTTCGAGATGAGTTGTCTTAGGATCTTCTTGAAAACGAGCACATAGACAAACACTAAACATATTGTCGGGTCTACTAGCCGTTAGGTAAAGTAGACTTCCAATCATACCTCTATATTTAGTGCTATCTACGGATTCACTTTCCTCATCCTTGGTGAGTTTTGTTTCCGTGGACATGGGAGTTTTGATTGGTTTCGAATCTTCTAATCCAAATTTCTTAAGCATGTCCTTAATATATTTAGATTGGTTAAAGAAGATACCATCTTCTAGTTGTTTAATTTGGAGTCCTAGGAAAAAGTTGAGTTCTCCCATCATACTCATTTCAAACTCGTCATGCATGATTTTTGAGAAATCCACGCATAATTCTTGACAAGTTGATCCGAATATAATGTCATCAGCATAGATTTGGACTATGATAATATGTGAATCTTTCTTCTTAGTGAAGAGAGTATTATCAACTAAGCCCATGGTATACTTATGGTCAACTAGGAAGGTTTTAAGTCGATCATACCATGCTTTTGGAGCTTGCTTAAGTCCGTAAAGAGCCTTTTTAAGTTTGTAAACATGATTGGGTTTTTCAAAATCGATGATGCCCGGTGGTTGAGCAACATACACTTCTTCATTAATAACCCCATTTAGAAATGCACTTTTGACGTCATTTGAAAGAGTTTAAAATTGTGTGCACATGCATATGCAAGTAAGATTCTAATTGACTCGAGCCTAGCAACCGGAGCAAAGGTTTCATCGTAGTCAATGCCTTCTTGTTGATTATATCCTTGTGCTACTAGCCTAGCTTTGTTTCTAGACACAATTCCATTTTCATCCATTTTATTACGAAAGACCCATTTTGTTCCAATTATTGTTTGACTCTTTGGTTGAGGAACTAATGTCCATACATCATTCCTAACAAATTGGTTTAACTCTTCTTGCATTGCTATTACCCAAGACTCATCTTTAATGGCTTCATCAATGTTTTTCGGTTCAATGGTTGACACGAAACAAAAGAAGTTGCTTTCATTTTGAACTTTTGATCTTAGTGTTCTTTCGTTAATGTTTCCTATAACACCATCTAATGGATGACTTTTAAATTATTTGAAATTGACAAATTCTTTGTTTAATAGTTCATCTTCCTTGTCATTACCTAAGATCTCTTGACTTTCTATTGCTTGGCTTTCAACTAAGTCATCATCTACCAAAGGTGATGTCTTAGAGGGAGGTGGACTCTCGTCAAATGTTACGTTCAACGATTCCTCGACTCTTAAGGTTTCTTTGTTCAAAACAATGTAAGCTTTACTATTTTGTGAATATCAAAGAAATACACCTTCATAAGACTTTGGGTCATTTGGTGAGATAATCGTTGGTGTTAAGAATAAAGCATTTACTCCCAAACACTCTAAAGTATCCTAATGTAGGCTTTTTACCTTTATATAGTTCATAAGGAGTTTTATTCAAAAATGGTCTAATTAAGACTCGATTTAAAATGTACGTTGATGTGTCAACGGCGTTACACCAAAACTTTTGTGGAATGTTTTGTTCATTAAGCATTGTTCTACTCATCTCTTGCAAAGTCCGGTTTTTACGTTCTACTACACCATTAGATTGAGGAGTGCGTGGAGCCGAAAAGTTATGAGTAATTCCATTTTTATCACAAAAGTTTCCGATTTGAAATTCATTATCAAATTCACGATCGTGATCCGTTCTAATAGACACAATACTAGACCTTACTTGATTTTGAATTTTCTTACTTAGAATCTCAAATTTATCAAAAGCTTCATTTTTACTTTTCAAAAATTTTGTCCAAGTATATCTTGAGTAATTATCTACTATGACCAAAGTATAGAAGTTACCTCCATAACTTTGTATAGAGGATGGACCAAATAAATCCATATGCAAAAGTTCTAGACACCTAGATGTAGAAACCAAGTTTTTAGCCTTATGGCTACTATGGACTTGTTTACCGACTTTGCAAGGGTCACAAAAGTGTTGGTCATATTTCAACTTAGGTAGGTTTCAAACTAGGTCTTTGGAGGAGAGGTTTTTTATAAGTCTCATGTTAGCGTGTCCTAAACGTCTATGCCATAGAGTTGAAGATTCATCTAATGTAGTAAGACAAAGTTTGTCTCTAGATGTTTGATCCATCTTCATGACATACACGTTGTTTTTAAGGACACTCTTGGCTATGGTTATGCCATCTTTAAGTATTTTACTTCCATTTTCACTAAAAAGAACGTTATACTTATTACGACAAAGTTGACTAATACTAAGGAGATTAAAACCTAAGTTATCAACATGAGCTACATCATCTATAAAAAGGGAGTCATGAGAGATTGTACCTTTTCCAATGATTTTGCTCTTAGCTTTACTACCAAACGTAACGTTACCTCCATCACATTTGTGATAAGTAGAGAAGAGGCTTTTGTTACCCGTCATGTGCCTTGAACAACCGTTATCTTTAATCCATTCATCCGGTTCCAAACATACTTTGAGGCACACCTATTTTATGAAAAACACTCAAACATTTGGTCCCAAATTTCTCATGGGTCCATTTTGGTTAAGCATACCATTAACTTGATCCAAGTATGAAAATAGAACATAAGGGTTCCATGACATGTAATTTGGAGTTTGGTAATGTCCAGGAGTGTTTTGGTTCCAAACATGTTGGTAGTTTGGTCGTGTGTTGTAGTTACTCTTTGGAAAGGGGCGTTTGGGAATTGAAGTCTTAGGTCTTGGTTGAGTAGTTCTAGCTCTAAATTCGTGTTTACTAAGTCGTACTCCAATTTTAAAGGCATGTTTTATTCCATTTTTATATGTGACTTTAACAAATTTTGAACGATCCGACGTGGAAGTTGTTACTGCTGCTGCAGACCCGGCGGAACCTTTGGGTTCAACGAGCGGAACCCTATTTTGGGTTCCGTCCATTCCGCGGGCTGCTGTAGCAGTTTTGCTAGTTTCTTGTGCTTTCTTTTCTTGTTTTGTTTGACTCTTCAAAGTTTCTAATTTCATGAAACCTAGTCCTATTTTATCAAATGGTGACTTTTGAAGTTTCATAATTTCATCCGCACAAGAAATGCTTTTATCGAACTTCTTAAACTTTGTGGTTTGTTTTATTAGATCATCTTGAGTAATTTTAAGTTTCTCAACTTCGAGTTTAAGCTCTTCACATGATTTGCACGATGTGTCAATACCTTTACTCTTTTCTAATCTCTTAGCTTTTTCTTTTAACTCATAAACCTCATTTTCTAAAAACTCCTTTTTAGTTTTCAAAAACTTATTTTTGTTTATGATTTTTAAGCTTAATTCACAAAGTTTGTTATATTCTTTTTGTAAGGTGTCATCATCAATGGAAGAATAAGATGAGTCGGAGAGTACCTCATTTGAGTCGTGAGCCATGAGAGCAATATCATCATTCTTTGGCTCATCGTCATCTCCTTCATAGTCACTCCAAGCACCACCTACAAAAGCTTGTTGAGACTTGCTTTTGGGTGGTTTTGGACATTCTCCTACGAGATGACTTGTGTCTCCACACCTATAGCATTTCCTTTCAACCTTTCCTTTCCTATCATCACGATCTTTACGGAAGGTTTTCTTGTCATCTTTAGGTTGCCTTACAAACTTCCCTCGTCTACGAAAGAACTTCTTGAAGTCTCTAACGGCCATGACATATTCTTCATCATCACTATCCAAAGTAGATTCTTCATCATCACTTGATTGGACTCTAGCTTTCAAGGCAATAGACTTAACCTTTTCTTTCTTGCCTTTAACTATTTCCGAATCTTTTTCCATTATCATTTCATGAACTTTGAGGTTTCCAATTAGCTCGTCAAGTGACATGCTTGAAAGATCCTTGGATTCTTCAATTGCCGTCACTTTTGCTCTCCACTTCGGATGGAGTGCTCTAAGGAATTTTCTGACAAAATTCTTGCTACAAAAAGATTCATCAAGTGCTTTAAGTGAAGTAATAATAGTGTTAAACCTAGCAAATGCACTATCAATAATCTCATCTTCGGGAATAACAAATTGTTCATATTGTTGAACAAGAAGATCAATTTTGTTATCCTTAACTTGTGAGTTTCCTTGATGAGTGACTATTAAAGATTGCCAAATATCTTTGGCGGTTTTACACATGAAGACTCTTTCATATTCTTTCTTAGGCAAAGCATTGTAAAACATCATTTTAGCTTCATTATTTTTATCAATCAATTTCTTTTGATCATCATCTTTACTATTTGTAGCTATATTATCACCATCAATGATTATATACCATAAATCTATATCTTTAGATTTCACGTAAGTTTCAAAACGGTTTTTCCAATATATAAAACCAATTGCTTCAAAAAGTGGTGGTCTTTGCATAGATTGCCCTTCTTTGTAATTTTCAAAATCCATGGATCGTTTCAAGTTTTAAAACACAATATATTTTAAAAGCTTGAGTAACGTAGCTCTTGATGCCAATTGTGGAAAACTAGAAGGGGGTTGAATAGTTTACCGTTTAAAACTTTAAACTTGTTTAATTATGTTTTTAAACTTTCCGTTTAATCAAAGATATGAACACAAACACAATATATAACATGCAAGTATAAAGAAAGAAACGATCAAACCACAACACGAGTATTTATCGTGGTTCGGCTACAAGGACTCTTTTTCCTTGCTCTACGTCCACACCCCGAGTATCCAACTCGAGAGTTTCTTTCACTAGTCAACAAGCTCCTTTCACCGGCGGAGAAAACCTTACACGTCGCTTATACACGTTTACCGACACTAAGCTAGATGTCGAGTTCTTTTACAAGGGTACAACCACTCCCGTTAGTTCTTTTACAAGGGTACAACAACTCCCGTCACACTTTGTATTTTTAGGACTAAAATACTAACCGATCACTACTGAAAACACACAATCAAATGAAGTGTAAACTACACAAAGTCTACACAATGCTAAGCTAACAAGTCTTGCAACGTTGTGTTGAATACTTGTAACTTTATATGAACTTGTGAACTTCTTTGCTACAAAAGAAACTTCACATTAAAATGAAATGTTAAAGGGTTAGATAAATGATATGAATGTATGTGTGTGAAAATGTAATGTAGAGTGATAAGGCAAAAATTCAAACATATGGCTTGGTATTTATAGCAAGACCTTCTGCAGGTCTGACGAATACGACGAAATCCTCAGATGGGTTCCGCCCGTGTACCCCCAGGGTTCCGCCAGGCTTGCAGTTGGTTTTGCAATAAATTTATCCAAACCAACCAAAGTCACATCAACTAAATTTTAGTCAAACACATTGAATCAAAGATGGAAAGCTTCCAAAAATGTGTAAGAGGTTTTGGTAAGTCAAACACACAAGCTTACCATAAATGTATGATGTGATGTTAACATTTTTCTATTTTAATAAATATAAAAAGTGTTGTCTTTAATGTGAAATGTAAAATGTAGCAAATGTCTAATTATGTAAGTCTTTAAACTAAAATTATGTTTTACTTAGAAACTAAAGTTTACATTTTGTCGTTAACAAAACTTGACAAAGATCGTAAAATATAAATAACGTTTTTAGGCGATATTTGTATTAACAAGGGTAACTTAGGCAATATCATGGTAATGATGTAACTAGAGTATTTGTGCTCTTCCTAGCAATTATTTCCGTTGAAACATATACATATCGTATAGAGATAAGGGAATCATTCAGGATGTTATAGTAAAATCAAATATCATCTTACAATAATCAATTTGGAAACATTATTATCTGAGTTCAGTATTCTAGTTAAGCAATTTGCTAGTAAAATATATATATCACATCTTAGGTCATAAACCATATCAGGTAAATATTAATTAGGAAATTGATTTGAATCATGTAAGTTATTCATATACTTATAAAATTATCAAAGTATATGTAAGCATGTATCTCCCCCAAAGAGTTAAAACAAGTATTGAAAATGGGGTTATGACTCACCTTGAGCGATACTAGAAATGATGAAAATTAAATTCGGGTGAGATTATGGGAACGATTATGGAAACGTCTTCAATACGAAACCTGATTATAAGGAAGGTCTTAAGATTTCGACTTTATACTAATGATGGAAATGATAATGAGAACGAATAACGATATGATCGTTAGAGTGAGAATATGATATGCTTAAAATGCCTAAAGTTCAGAAATAATATTATTCTTAATATTATCTTATTTTTATGTCTTTGAAACCAATATATCGTTTCCTCGAAAGTGAGGAAACAATTCGTTAAGTTAAATCATTTTAAAATGTTTTATATAAATATAACGAAAGTTATTTATTAAATAAACGAATTATACAAAAATGCACGGGACGTGATGGGGTGACGTAAAATGGAAAATAAAATAAGAATGTCAAATAAAAGATGTTGGTCCTTGTCCAATTTTTACACTTTTTACTCTAACGACGTTAGCGTTACACCGTTAGTTTTTTTTTATATATAATTTATAATTTTAGTCCTCTACTTGTTCAATAATCAATTCTGAGCTTGGAATATTAAATAATATCAATTTCTATCCTTAAGATTCTGTTTTTACAATTTCAGTCCCTATTTTAGGCGTTTGGCAGTTTTAGTCCCTCAAAGTGAATTTGCGTTACATTTTTAGTCCAAAATACATAAAAATGTGTGGAAAAATTCTATAAAAATTTCCGCAGCTTATTAAAGCTTAAGTCAACTGCTTATTTGACTAAATGGCTTATTTTTTAATTATTGGGCCTTAACGAATCAAAACAAAGGCCCGTTAAGAAATCTAGAGGCGAAGGCATGATAACAGTTTTAGGCCTGGACTTGGGCTATTTGTGTGATTCTAAAAATATATAATATGGGTCCATTGGGCTGGTAAAATGATATTTCTTATTGGGCTTGAAATAAGCCCAACCGAATATATTAAGTTTTTAGATAAAAATGAAATTATGGAAACCTTGTAACTGTCGATCAAATTGAATAAATTTGAGTGTCGAGACGTGAGTATTTTTACAAGTTATCTAAATAAAGTTGATAGCTAGCTTGGTGGTCTAATAGGTTGTGTAAAAATATAGTATGCTCGTTAAGTGAAATTTCAAGATTTATGGTTGTTTTCTAAGTGACGTGGGACATTTTTATATATGAAAAAGACTTAGAATTTTTGTCTAAGTGTTTAGAGTTTTTGTATCCGATTTAGACTAGGTTCAAAATAGGTTCGTTTGATGCATGTAACGTAGAATTAAACGTGAAATATGTGTGCTACGTGACTCCTAGGCCTTCCAAGATAGAGGCTAGTCATGTTTTGTGTACTACATGATATTTATACGTATGCATGTATATATAATAAACTAGATACGTTCGACATAAGATCAAACGTGATGCATGGAACTTAAATAACGTATAAAATGGATTCAATAGAGATGGAAACGACTTACAACACCTCAAGGGTGGTAGAGAGTCGAGAGTGGAGAAGGAAAACACAAGAAATAATCACGTTCGATCATAACCCAAGTAATAAATTTATATATTAAACCCGATAATACTTGTTTTCTTCCAACTCGTACGACAGTTTTGCTTCTGGTCGATCAGAGATTATTTGTGGATAGTATAAGAGTTTATTATGCGTGTGTTGAATGAAAGAAACAAGAGAATGAGGATTGTGTACATATAGTATGATTTTAGAACACGTAAGTTGCAAATATGTCAAGAAAACATGTACTACTATTTATGTCAGTGAATGGAAGACTTTTAGAATGAATCTCTGACATTCTAGGACTTTAAGAAAGTTGTGTGAGAGCTAGGAGTTAGGAAATTGTCCTTGTGAGTCATATATATGTCGACTAGCTATTTATCACATACACGAATTGGAAAATCATGTAGAACTTGATTCCTAGCTGACGAATGTCGACTTTTAACATGAAATCATGCTTGAACTATTATTTGGAACTCATAGAATCAAACCGAAGTAAAAACGGTTAAGTTTTGGATTAGATATATATATCGAATAGGTTGAGTTGAACTAGATGGATTACCTTTCAAAAACATAGCAAAAGTCGACATATGATCATGAGATTTGGCATCCTACTTCTTTGGTGGATTGACAATTAGGTGGTATAAAAATACGTATATGTTGTGTTTAAGAATTGAATGAAAAACGGGGCGCTTGGAGTGCATATGGGTCGACTGAAAATGAAATAAAAATGGGAATTGGGCTTGTGTTGGGCTGCCATGAACAGTAACCGGAAAAGGTTTGGGCTGAAATTATTAAGGGCCCGTTTAGTATGTAATTAGTGTATAATTAGGATTACTGAAGTTTTAATATTTCGTTAAACGTGTCGAGAATTTGTTTCGTCATTTGGTGAATTTTGCGATATCGTAATCATGACTATTTAATATAATAAGAAAATTTTCAAATTTTTCTGAAAAAAATGGTGATTAAAATAATGACAGAGATTAATATATAATTAACCGTTGTTAACTATATGGATTTTTGCAGTTCTCTACACTATGACACCTGGACATTTTAATCCTCAAATCAACGAAATGACTATAATACCCTTAGTGACGTGGCACTTAACGAGGAAACTAACGTGAGTTAGCTCTCGGTGGCCGTTTTGCACTTATCCGTAACGTGAGTAGCTTTTTTGCATGCCTTTATATCTCGATGGTTTTTTTACACTTTCGCGATAGGACATGGACTAAATTTGCAGTTTACCCTATAATTTATAAGTAAAGCTATGGATATATGGGAACAAAAGAAAGCCCAAAATATCCAACGAGACTTATATTGCTGTATAGTATTATCTAAGCTTACGAAGTTACCAATTGGTAATTTTATTTTATTATTTATTTATTTATAAAGAAAAGCAATCTTCATGGTAACTGAAAAGATTTAACAAAAGTTTATGTGAAACGATTTTATAAAATTTTCTTGATTATAACAACCGCGAACGATCGTGCTGATAACGTGTTATAAATTAACAGATTTTATCACAAGATTATTATTATAATTAAAAACTTCTAAGAATCATTAAAGAGATAAGAAAGAAGTATCACCTTAAATTGGTGAATTAGTGCCATTTCTTTCATTGCTGTGATTAAGGGTGAGCAAACGGACCGGATGGACCGGACCGACCGACAAAACCGACCGGACCGGACCGGACCGACCACATTCGGTCCGGTCCTCGGTCTAGCCTTTTTGGCTAATTCGGTCCTCGGTCCGGTCCGGTCCGGTCCGGACCGACCAAAAAACCGAAAAAACGTGCCAAAATACCCCCAATTGGACCGGACCGACCGAAGACCGGACCGGACCGACCACATTCGGTCCGGTCTCGGTCTATGGGTTTTCCGGTTCTCGGTCTTCGGTCCGGTCCGGTCTTGGTCGGTCCGGTCCGATTTTTGGACCATGCTCACCCCTAGCTGTGATTGGTATTTATTTTTACACTTGAATAATATAGGAGACACTAGATAGGTGTATTATTGATCTATACTTAAAAAATGTGGCATACACTTATATATAGGTAACTTATATTTCACAACATCACTATTTTTTTTCTTCATTTTTTGTTCATACTTTTATGTCAAAATTATCATTGTTTAACATATTTGTGTGTAAATTTAGAAGTAGCACCCTAAAAGTAGATGTCTCTTTTTCAGAGTTGTTTTAAACATTCTGAATCATGGTTCTAAATAGCGTGTTATAGCGCGAGGCGTGGCCTCCACGTTACGAAACAGGCCAAAGCGTCGTCTTTAGGCGTAGCGTGCAATAAAGTGTGATAAAGCGCGTTATAGCGCAAGGCGTGACGCCTTTTTTTGAAGTTTTGAAGTTTTTTTTTTTTTTTTTTTTTTTTTTTTTTTTTTTTTTTTTAAAGAGATTTATTGGATTTGAGCTTATTTACAAGTATTTATTCGGGCTTAGTTAATCATAAATGAGTTTTAAGGCTATTAGCTAACTAATATTGACAACTCTATAAATATTTTTTACCGCTTTAAATCACGCTTTAAAAACGCTATAACACAAACGCCTCACGCTAAAGCTTGAGGCTTGGCTATGCCATGCTTCACGCTATTTATAACCTTGTTCTGAATAGTAATGTTTAACACCTCTTAAATGCTTTGTTTGAGAACAAAAATTACTTTTCCATTTAACCGTCTTTTATAAATGTTCGGAACACAAACTCTTTATAACAAAAATATATGTAAATCAATTCCTTTATGATCGATAACTCGAAAGATCATTTTCACAACCAATAATTCGTACCATGAATATATACACGTAAGTACGTATCATATATTGGTTTTACCTAATACTGTTAGATATAAGATTATTTAAGGACAAAACTTTTTTTTAGGGACTAATCTCCACCATTCATCTTCCCTTCATATTTATTTGATCTAATGGATAAAATTAATCACAACAATTTAAAAAACTCACTTTTATCATTTTTTTCAAATATTAATATTTTTCAAACAATTAATCGTTAAGCGAAAAAAAATATATCGTTACGACGAACATTTAATTATCTTTCTATAGATAGGCACTTTGATATATTTTCGACAATTTGTTTTTTCATTTTTTCACATTTTTTTTCGTGGCCGAAAAAAATCACATATGATATATCATATATGATTTTTTCGGCCACGAAAAAAACCGTGAAAAAACGAATTTTTATTTTTTGTCGAAAGTATATATCAAAGTGCCCGTCTATATAAAGATAATTAAATGCTCGTCGCGATGGTGTAATTATTTTCGCTTAACGATTAACGGTTTAAGAAATATTTAAATTATAAAAAATGAGTGAAATATTAAAATGCTTTTAATCTCAACCATTAATTTATTTTTAGATGGATGATGGGGATGAGTCACTGGTATGTAAGAAAAAATTTGGTATTTAATATAACTCTCCTCATACTATTATTTATATTTCTTTTAAATTGACACTGCAAAGATAGATTTAACGAGTATGTAAACCCGCGCGTTGCCGCGGGCTTTTTGGCTTTTGTTTTTTTGGATACATCACCATAAGAAAACTATATATATCTCAAGGTCTAGGAACACAATCTATTAGTTGTAGGGCTACCAAAAAAAAAACATATAATCTGTTAGTATTTACAACATTGAAACAAAATCGCATAAGGATAGCCGAACATTGTTGCAGCTTCTATAGAGACTAACTACTTTATTTACATAAACAAGGAGGATAGAATGACCATATGCAGGTATTGTAGTACTGTAAGGCGACAAAAAATTGCAGTATTGTAAGGCAACAAATAACTAAATGAGCTTTGGAACTCGATAAACTATCCACTAATCCATTCCAAATTTCCAATACTATAAGGCAACAACTAAATCTTTTTCAATTAATTACTATAATGTTCCGCGACATTGCTACTTCTACATACAATTATGCTCTATTAGTCGTGGCTGGTCATGGCTATGTTGCACGGGTTAGAAGCTAATTCTGGAGACATAGATTGAGCTAAATACAATACGTATTCACCTTGGACCTTGAAACTGCTTGATGCCACACGTTCAATCCCCAAATCATGGGTAAATAAAGGAGCAGCAAAACGTTTTTTTGGAGATGGCTAAGAGAAACTGGTGGCTTTGTTGCAGCATTCACATCCAATGATCCTGGGAAGCACTCTATGTCGATTCCAAGTAGCGTTGCAACGGTCTTAACAAAAAGTACTGATGCGTGGGAATTGCACCAGACTTTATCTCTCGAGGGATCTCGAGAAGCTTACAACCCCCACCAGGCATTGTACCTGATCGTTGTAGTATAGTATAGTGACAAGTACCGGGGGATTGATCGTTCAACTCAGGAATAGTGTCGCTAGGATTAGAAAGCCTAAAAACTAGGTCTAGAGGTGAGGGATGATTCTTTTTGTATTTTTTTTATATTTTATAAAAGCAATTAAAATCTCAGGTTTTGGAAGAGTGGGCGGAATTAGTTGCTAATCAACTAACCCAATAACTAAAGATGCAATCAAAATAAAATAACAAAAATGTAAATAAAACTAATTAAACTAGTGGTGTGAACAATAAATGGGAGAATTGTGTTTACTTAGATTTCATTACTCTCTAGATATCTTTTACAGGTTAATTGTTTTTTACAGTTGCGTGGATGACGGGTTATATTCCTTAATACCAATCGTGGGGTGGCGTACGTACTTCCCCAACTCTATAAGCTCCTACTTCACTCCTATGTCGAGCCTGCAAGAAGCTCCTAACATGGGATCACTAGAATTCGCTCATGCATTAAATACAACCATAAAAACCTAGTACGCATTGGTTCATGTTTCTTAAGACGTTCAAGCAAGTTACACTATGGAAGTCTGCCAGTTTTCTTAAGCCTAACATCGAAATCATTCATCCATTACAACTATAAACAAGCAATCAACCTATAATCAACATCTAGGTTTCATTACATCTAAGCAAACACACAAGAGATCTAGCCTAGCATGTTAAAATCAAGACAAGCGTAAGATATATTCAAACAACACATAGACATATTGAATGAATTGAAAGGATACTTATCTTAATTGAACATGAAAGGATTCAAGGAGTGAAAACCCTTGAAAATACTGTTAAAATCGTGCTAGGGTTTATTCAAGTCGTCCATAAAATTCTCCTCTCTTTTGAATGAAAATTACAAAGGCTATATATAGATTTTCTAAGGTGACGGCGTCAAGAACAAAATTCTGACGCCGTCAACTCGCCGCCCATAATAAAATCGGATTGCCTAGATCCAGATCTGACGCCGTCAAGAGTGTTTTTCTTCTGGGCTGTCAAGAGTAAAGGGACCGTGACGGCCTATGGTAACGCCGTCACGCCCTAGTGTAAAAACATTATGGATCGTCATGGTCTCTACCCTCTTCACCTCTTGTTTTCCTCTTGACGCCGTCATTAAGGAATTGGTGACGCCGTCAGGTACTGTTCCCAGCAAGGAAAATTAAGACTTTGCCGTTTTCTTCACTTTTATGCTCCAAAAACGTCCGAAATACTTCATTTTCTAGAATTCACTCCAAAAGTACCTAAAATCACAAAAGGAACGATTTAGGGCAATATTTGATCAAATAAATTCAATTTCAGGCTTAAATAACCCCCTAAAAATGGATCATTTTTTGCCTCATCAAACCTATATCCTCAAGTGGTGCCTGGTCAAAGGGTTCTACTTCTATTGGGGTTCATATAGTCTCTTCTACTTCTTCCGGGTAAGTCACGGGCGGTGTGTATGCCTCAAATGATGGTAAGACTTGTGGGGGTACTTAGTGGGCTTGGGTTTTCTACTATCTCTTCCATCACATCAATATCACCTATGTGTTCATCTTGTATTATGGTAGTGCCTAACCATGACATGCAACTAGGTGGCTCAACTCTAACCTCATGTGTGTCGTATGTTTTGGTGAAATCTATCCCGCTCATGCAACTAGGTAGTTCAACACTAACCATCTCATAATCTTGGTTTGATTCTAAGTTCATGTTCTTAGAAACTAGGTCATATTGCTCATACGAATCCACCAATTCGTCGAGCTTATGGGTCATGGTTAGGAAGCTTTTCTCAAAATTCATCCAACGTGTCTGACTAAAAGGAATTGATCCTGATAATGATCGTCTAATAGAAATCACACATGCATATAATTCATCAAACCCATCTAACTTTACCCCCAACTCCTCTTGGATGTCATAAAGATCACACAAAAAATCATTGGAATGATAGGAAGCAAATCTATTAGTGAAATATAGTTGTTCCTCTATTGTCAGTGATCTAAATGGAATTTCATCTGCCATAGTGACAAGTGAAAATGGTTTTACAAACAACGGGCACAAAGAAAAAGATAGACTACAAGAAAGCTAATAAAAAGAAAATAAAAATCTCACTAAAAAGGAATCTAATGAGTAGACCTAATCAAAATAATTTCCAACCTAAACAATAACTATTCCCCGGGCTGCGGCGCCAAAAACTTGATGCGTGGGAATCGCACCAGGCTTTACCTCTCGAGGGATCTCGAGAAGTTTACAACCCCCACCAGGCAGTGTACCTGATCGTTGTAGTATAGTATAGTGACAAGTACCGGGGGATTGATCGTTCAACTCAGGAATAGTGTCGCTATGATTAGAAAGCCTAAAAACTAGGTCTAGAGGTGAGGGATGATTCTTTTTGTATTTTTTTATATTTTATAAAAGCAATTAAAATCTCGTGTTTTGGAAGAGTGGCGGAATTAGTTGCTAATCAACTAACCCAATAACTAAAGATGCAATCAAAATAAAATAACAAAAATGTAAATAAAGCTAATTAAGCTAGTGGTGTGAACAATAAATGGGAGAATTGTGTTTACTTAGATTTCATTACTCCCTAGATATCTTTTACAGGTTAATTGTTTTTTACAGTTGCGTGGATGACGGGTTATATTCCTTAATACCAATCGTGGGGTGGCGTACGTACTTCCCCAACTCTATAAGCTCCTACTTCACTCCTATGTCGAGCCTGCAAGAAGCTCCTAACATGGGATCACTAGAATTCGCTCATGCATTAAATACAACCATAAAAACCTAGTACGCATTGGTTCATGTTTCTTAAGACGTTCAAGCAAGTTACACTATGGAAGTCTGCCAGTTTTCTTAAGCCTAACATCGAAATCATTCATCCATTACAACTATAAACAAGCAATCAACCTATAATCAACATCTAGGTTTTATTACATCTAAGCAAACACACAAGAGATCTAGCCTAGCATGTTAAAATCAAGACAAGCGTAAGATATATTCAAACAACACATAGACATATTGAATGAATTGAAAGGATACTTATCTTAATTGAACATGAAAGGATTCAAGGGGTGAAAACTCTTGAAAATACTATTAAAATCGTGCTAGGGTTTATTCAAGTCGTCCCTAAAATTCTCCTCTCTTTTGAATGAAAATTACAAAGACTATATATAGATTTTCTAAGGTGAAGGTGTCAAGAACCAAATTCTGACGCCGTCAACCCGCCGCCCATAATAAAATCGGATTGCCTAGATCCAGATCTGACGCCGTCAAGAGTGTTTTTCTTCTGGGCCGTCAAGAGTAAAGGGACCGTGACGGCCTATGGTGACGCCGTCACGCCCTAGTGTAAAAACATTCTGGATCGTCATGGTCTCTACCCTCTTCACCTCTTGTTTTCCTCTTGACGCCGTCATTAAGGAATTGGTGACGCCGTCAGGTACTGTTCCCAGCAAGGAAAATTAAGACTTTGCCGTTTTCTTCACTTTTATGCTCCAAAAACGTCCGAAATGCTTCCTTTTCTAGAATTCACTCCAAAAGTACCTAAAATCACAAAAGGAACGATTTAGGGCAATATTTGATCAAATAAATTCAATTCCGGGCTTAAATGACCCCCTAAAAACGGATCATTTTTCGCCTCATCAAGTATTATCTATAGATATATTGTTTGACTCCTAATGATTTATGGAGTATTTATTAGATATGTATGCAAACAAACCTTCTGATAAAATATTTATAAGAATCGTGAGCCTACTAAAGCCTACTAAAAATAGAATCGCGAGTACCTTTTTTGAGATGTTTTCATAGCTGGGTCTGCTTTTAAGAGAGAAAGCCAATAGAAAAACATCTGAACCTCTGCACCTCTGTAACTCAGTGGCCACAACCTATTATAATCCTGTTGACCTGTTTCATGACAATACAGGAGTTATTCTTATTGTTATGTAAGAAATCTCATCATTAGTCTTTCATTCATTCGTATTTAACACAATAAAACACTCATTATTAGCTTAAGCCTGATTGGTTGGTCATGTAACTTAAACTTTCATTGCAATTATATTCACCTCCCCTGTCTGGTTTCATTAAACTCAAAAGTAATTAGCAATACTTACCAAACAACAAACCATGTGCGTTCAAGATTATGTAACGTGATTTATAGACAGCAGGGTCTTCCACTAAAGCAAACTGCATTCAGTTTATAAAACTATTGAGAAGTAACCTAAAAAGTATCTACATTTGAATAGCTAAAAAGCATTAGTTACCTGTAGATGGCAAGATTCCAAAGTTCTGAGATTTTAGAGAACCATTTTTTCCCCTGAACCAACTTCCCATAGTCATATGTCTCCCACATTGGTTTCAACTAGTGCATAAAAATATTGGCAAACAAAAGTGAATATTGAAACTTTACCATACAAAAGAGAGTCACAAATGCCAAAGATTGGTTTCAACAAATAACAAAACACCTGCATTTAAGTATTTCTTTTGACTTGTTTGAGACCAATGATGCTGCACTGCACTTTGCCTCCGTCGTTCCGCCCGTGCGGATGCTCGAATCTCATATTGGTAAAGACTTGTTGTGTCTCGCCAACTCTGTATAAAGTTTGAGAAACTCATTCAAGAAGATGTTCTCAACTCAGCCTAATTCAACCCATTTTGAGCGGTTTTACTGTATAAGAATGGCCCATTTTTACTCATTAACTTATCTGCCCATTTCCTAATGAACAACAGTAAAAGTGAACCACATACCAATTACTTAAAAATGGACCATTCTTTGAAAAGTCAAATACTTGACCTGCTTAGAGTCAATAAAGTCAAAATCTTGCCTTCCTCCGCATATAAGTTGTTCACCTTTTAAGCTAAATACTTGAAGATAGCCTGTAATGAATCAGAAATATATAGAAGTTTAGAAAAATTGGCAGTAAAAATCCAAAAAAAAAAAAATAGTAATTAACATTGCATACCGTCTTTTCCAACGGTCGCGATATAATCCCCTTTGTTTGAAAATGCAATGCTGTTTATTGAGCCTTCATATATATGCCATAAAGCAATTGGATTCTGCACAATAAGGATATATTATGCACATAAATAAAATAAATATTCCAGAAAAATGCCTCAGCCTAGGCACTCAACAACATAAAAATTTTTGTCTAATATTTTAAATATATATATTCTTGGTAGTATTATTAACGCCTTAGGATCTGGAGCCCTACTCACCTTCGTTCACAGCCAAATAACCAAGAACACAAAACACTAAAGTTCATTTAACTCTAATGTAACTGAATCAAATTTCACGCAGTTGAAAAATTACCAGAGGCATTTGTGATCGCCGATGTTTTGCTCGGTTTAACCTCCTGCTGAACCATTATCCAACTCATTCGAGCCGCCGAGAAAACAAACTCAACTTCCTGCTAAACTACACACATACAGTCAAAGTTTGCCCTGCCACAATGTAAATATGGTCAGAAAGTCAACCCCATTTTTAACTTACAGACGTGGATAGGCAAACGGCCGCGAAAAAGGATATATCTTTCATGGGTGCAAGCTTATTAAGCATGCCTCGCCGCAATTATAATAATCTAACACTTGGCCGAATGCAACCAAATATGTGCCAAATACCAAAAAAAATCTCATTTAAGCCAACTATTTATGTTCACATTATTAGGTAACTGATCAAAATCGGCAAGTCAAGCTCAACTACCAACATTTTTTTATTTCCGTTTTCTATCAGTTCATAAAGAATAAATGTATCAAACAGCAAAATTATGAAAACCCCCAATCTAAGAACCCGTTTCCTTTTTTTTAAGTTGTGAATCAGATGTTTAATTGGGTGCTTGGGACTGCTTATTTATAACCAAAACATATGGCAAAACCTGATACAATGTCTTTGTATCAGGTTCAGTTCATAAAGAAGTTAAAATATTACTGAACCTGATACAACGGCATTGCATCAGTTTCAGCAACACCTGTAAACCCACGTTAAAAATTTGTAAAGCAATAACCTGATTAGATGCAATCGGAACAACCTTTGTGCATCCTTCAGCATTTAGTTGGAGAAGGTTGGTAAATGTAACAGCCTACAATATAACCAACTCAATTGCAAATACTTTCATATATTAGCATAAACATTTACAGTAAATAACTAACTTCTTCAGCCGTACCTCAGGGCCATATTCGACACACTTCATCATAGCAAATCAACCATCTTTACCACCATGTCCTGCACCAAGAACAGAAAAGAAAGAACAAAAATAAGTTATTACCTTTATTTTCAGCAATTTATAATCTAAAAAAAAAAAAAAAAAAAAAAAAAAAAAAAAAAAAAAAAAAACAATAGTCCATGGATACAATTACTTCCGACACAAAATGAAGCCGCTTCCGTTTGATAAGTTGCCCTTCGAATCTGTAATCAAACATAAGACCATGAATACAATTACAGACTTTTTATAAAAAAAAAATTAACTGTGATTCTTATGAACCACATATATAAAAAAAAAACCCCCAAATTAACTGTGATTCTTATTCTGGAAAATAGCCGGTTTTGTGAGTCTGTGTGTTTTTATGTGAGGTGAGAGATGAGTGTTTACTTGTTTGTGTGACAGAAGCTTCATGAAGAAGCTGGAGTGTACAAAATAATGTAAATGAAGCGCACTGTTCATTCTCACAAAGTACAATCATTTGGAGCCGTTTTACTGTTCATTCTCACAAAGTACAATCATTTGAATCACCTAAATTTTGGGTTTTAGTATATAGGTATAATTTGAGCTGTAATGCGATAAAAATAGTTGCAAATCTGTTACTATAGTCACAACTTTTATGAGTTAAGACCTGCGACCTAAAAATCCTAGCATTTTCAACTTTTGGCGGAAAATAGCAACTTAAGTATTAAAGTTTTCAACTTACCACGCCGTGGAGCAGCATCCTTTATAATCGATTAAATCGCCAAGCCGACCCAACACAGCAGCCTGCGTATCAGTTGCAGTCAGCAACAATAAAAAATGTAATGGTTTTGATTTTTTTTATTAATTCAATAAGTAGTACACATGCTTTTGTTGGACCGTCTCTTTGCAGATATTCATAACATTTTGCGTAGCAGTTGTTTCATCTGCTGCATCAACACCGCCTGCCACAATAGTGCAACTGACCCCCTACAAATAATGCAAAAAGCAGTTCGACCACATTAAAATTATTGACGGCGATTGTAAAACTCAGATCAAAACATGTTCATAAGCTTAAATAAGCTACCCGTATCAACCCGTTACATAACCAACTCATTCTGACACCTCTTTAACCAACAAATATATAAAAATTAGCAATCCCATTCCCAAATACACTCATATATCATAACTACATAAACCAAAAACACATGAAAGTCCCCAATTATATATAGTAATGACTATCAACAAATTCAAGGCTATAATCGTTAAGAACCCTAAAACCCTTGGCTTGAAACAGAAACGGCAAGGGAAATGACCTATTAATTCTTTAAGAACCCTAAAACTTAAATAAGCGGTGTATAATTTTTGTAGAAAAATCCTTCAATAACATGTATAAACAATAACCTAGGCACCTAATTACACTAAAACACAACAGATTAAAAATCCCCAATTCAGCGTATGAACCCTAAATCCAAATCCTAACAACTGATGTTCCAGATTACGATTAAGAGCTAAAAACATGTTTAGGATCACCAAATACCTAAAACCCACTACACTAATTAACCTCTAACACACAAAATCCTATTAATCACCATATCTAAAAATCTATCCGTTGGATTTACAATTCGTTCGAAACCACATCTTATAATATGCTAAATCTCACTAAACTACTTACTGATTGAAGATATGAAGGAAAGCGAAAAAAAACGAAATTAAACAAAACCGTGATTAATCTTGTTTGATGATTACCTTTGTTTGTGGATATGCGAACCGTGATTCATCTGTGTGCGTGTGGTTTGTGTTTTGTGAGGATAATTGCTCTGAGGTTAGGTTTGTTTTTTGTAGTGACGAATTTTGGATAATGCGTGTGGCTTCTAGAACATCAAAGGGGATAAACAACTGTAGCTGTAATAAAAAACTATTTTTACACTGTAGTTGTGCCAAAAATTTTGTCGGGACATCCCAAGTTTTAGTATATAGGTATAATATGTTCATTCGTCATTACATTTGTGAAATGAGATAATTACTACTCCCTCCGTCCCAAAATAACTGTCCTCATTTGACTTTTCAAAGTCGTAATTTCTCAACTTTGATCATTAATATTTTTTGATGTGTTATATAATAATTGATGAAATTATATAAATGGATTGGTTTTTAAATGTTTTTATATTGGTACAATTTTCATCAAGTATTATATAATACACACAAAAATATTAAAGATCAAAGTTGAGACATTAAGACTTTTAAAAGTCAAATAAGGACAATAATTTTGGGACGGAGTGAGTACCATCCACTAGCCAATTTATATTTTATCTTTAGTCCAAGTTGCATTTGACTTTTTACTTTTAATATATATATATATATATATATATATATATATATATATATATATATATATATATATATATATATATATATGGGAAAACATAGCTACAACACAATGTAGCCAATTGGCTACATTTTCTTTGAAAAAAAAGGTGGGGACAGGGGGAAAATATGTGTCAGGGTCTAACTGCAGGGACTGAACTGTACATTATTAAAAGTTTTTTCAAAGGAATTGTAGCCAACTAGCTACAATTAATTGTAGCTAACATTTTCCCATATATATATATATATATATATATATATATATATATATATATATATATATATATATATATATATATAGTGTGAGGATCACGTGCGGATACAATTTTTTAGTGCGGACGTGCGGATGGATCTGGACCGCCCATTCCAGATCTGATCTTGACTTTTTGTAAAAAAATCAAGATCTGACGCTAATATCACGGTACCAATTAATCATGAAAACGATTTTTTTGATTTTTTTCCTTCTCAGCGATCCTTACTCTAGTTGTGTTCTTTTATTTTTTCAGATTTTTCTGAGCACTTTTTTCTTTTTTGATTATGAGTGCTAATGTGATATTAACGATATTATGAGTGGTACCGTGATATTAAGCTTTTTTACATGTAAAAATGAACCGTGATATTACGATATTAAGAAAAAGTTAAAGTGATATTAAAAAAAATTAACTTTTATATTAAGAAAGCATGATAGTTACGGCGATATTAACAATTTTTATTAAGAAAAAGTTTTTACGATATTAAAAAAGTTATTGTGATATTAAATTTTTTATTAAAAAAAAAGTTTTCAGAATCTGATTTTGACTTTTTTACAAAAGTCAATATCTGATCTTGTAAAAAAGTCAAAATCAGATTCTGATATCACAATACCTTTAACGATGAAAACGATTTTTTTTTGAAATTTTTTTCAGCGATTCTTAATTATTTGTTGTCCTCTTTATTTTTTTAATTTTTTCAGATTTTTTTGAATTTTTTTCAGAAAAAAAGCTAATACGATAATAACGATCTTAAAAAAAGACGGAATATTTACGATAATGACACCGCGTTTTTTTTATCAGAATCTGAGATGGACGGATGATCGTGTGGTCCACATTCATCTGTACCATCCGCACTAAAAAGGAAAAACGCACCCGATCCCTTCCCTATATATATATATATATATATATATATATATATATATATATATATATATATATATATATATATATATATCTTGCAACAAACTTATCTTTCTTTTCTTTACCGCATCCAACCAAATTATATTCTGAGATGCCGAATAAAGATATAATTGATGATATAGTGGTATAAACATCAAGAATAGTCCTACACCAATAAATTAGAAGAAGATAAACCATTGAGTGGCACCTAAAAGACATAAATAGTGATCTTTTTTATATATATGAAGATCGAATGATGGTGACATACTGACATGAGTTATAGTTATGCTCAATGTATGTAATATATATCAAAGGACTTATGGTCTAGTGGGTGGGGCTTATTTGGTTAAGCACCCACAAGTGGGAGTAGTACCGGGTGGGTGACCACCCGGGAAGTCCTGACTTGTGGTCCACTTGCAGACCATTTGTTCCGGAGATATATTGCAATGATGGATTCGAAGCCCTTAGACCAAGCCGCTGGGGTTAGAATCCTGAGCATGGCCCGGTTTTCATCCGGCTGTTTCTCCAGCAAGGTAAAACTTGTGTGGAGGCAGTACGGTTTCCGGGGGAAACCCGTTGCCACCTGAGATCAGCGTGGACCCGGTTCAGACAACATAGTCTGGCGGGGGTGGCGGTTGGGGCCTTCGCTTTCCGCGAAGGTGGTCGATTCTAAATTGAAATTCACCTTTCAAAAAAAAAAAAAAAAAATGTATGTAATATATATGGTGGTGTTGGTGCCTAAGACGATTAGGAAAGGTTTAACGATTAGGAACACGACAAAAGCTGAGACATATTATCATACTATCTTATAAATCATTTAAATATTCAAATAAAGAAAAAGAAAAAAAGAAAAAAAAACTTAAAATTCAGCATTATAAGTTTTTAACCTAAAAATACAACTAAGTACAACAACATTAAATACAATTACAAGTTCTTAAGTTAAAAATACAACTAATTAAAACACATTTTATAACGTTAAATACAATTAAATAAAAATACTTAAGCATTACTAGTTCTTAAGCTAAAAGTACAACTAAATTAAAACACGTTTACTAACATTAAATACAATACAAAACACTATTAATGTGTTATTTAATGTAGTTAATTAATTAATTGGTCAATAAATACAATTAATGCAGTTATTAAAACACCTCTTACATAAGAAATATAAATTATCAAGCATATTATACAACCAACTTAAACACAATTCCTGCATTAAATGTCTCTAATACAAATAATAAAGCACATTATACAAATATTCAAGCCCGAATGAGAAATAGGCCAAATGGGCTCAAGCCTGAACGGGCAGGGGCCAAACGAGCTCGAGCGCGAACGGGCACGGGCCAACGGGCTTGAGTCCGAACGGTTTACAACTCCTAGCTATCTCTTTTGCCTTTTGATGTCGTTAAAATTTATTTTAGGGTACCCGCTGCTGCAATACGCGGGTACCCTAGTAGTGATACATTATGAAGTATTACAAAATTAATTAATGTATTCTATCTTTTAACATGACATTTCTCTTTTATACTTTTTTTGTTGTTCGAGTACATTTCTTTTTCTTACTTTTTTTATTTGACATAATTTATCTTCCTTATTAATAAATATATTTTCTTTCTCCTTATATTATTTACCTTTCTATATTACTATGACTTTAAAGTTAATGCCAAACTTTAGTTACGAATTCTTTTATGGTTGTTGTTGTATGTACAATGAGTACGGAGTTGGTGTATTAGCATAAAGTGCTAGTGGATCACGGTGTTTTGCAAGTAATTCTGCTTTGACATTTGCCTCAGCTTGGTTCTGCTTCAAGAAATTGTACAATTGATCATAGCTAACTTCAAGCAAGTTCTTTGTGACTTTGTCTGATAAACAATGGTGACATGTCTTCCCCATTCAGGTTAGAACTCATTCAGGAACTTGGTGTTGTTTGCTATGGTCTATTGTGTTAGGTTGTGTATAGATAAGTCATTCATGATCTTACAGAACCTATGATAGTACAACTCTATTGGTTCTCCGGGAATTGAAGTAAACTTGTGTAGTTCCTTTTAGTAGATGTGTTTCCATTTCCTGCTTTCCGATGTCTATCCCGTACATTAACCTCTTAACTCTTTCTCATACTGCATGGGCACTTTCTTCGCTGTCTACAGTTGCATAAGTCGTTTAAGGTAGTCCAGGAATGACGAGATGAAATGCAAGATCATCAGCTGCAATTTTTAACTTATCCTCTTCAGTGTACTCATCCTCAGTCTGATCCTTGTAAAATAGTTGTACTTGGGGGAGGGGGGGTCCATTAGGATCTCTAGGGTCTAGGACATGTCGTGGTTGAAAGGATCATTCCAAAACGGATTTGAAGAGAAGTTTTCCGTTTGGTTTGCTCTTAAAGTAGCGCATCATACGACTAGCCTACTGGACATATCCACCATTTGATAACATGGGAGAACGGTTTTCTGCACGGGCTGCATGAATGTCTTGGTGAGTTTCCATTGATGAATGTTTGTGTTATAAAGTTTATCTTGGATCGGCTCAATGATAAAGGAGTTGTGTTTGTTGTAAGTTAAGGTAAGTTGTTGTAGTTCGGAGAAATAGTGTTATCTCAAATTCCGGAGAAACTGTGTTAAGCTGAAATTAGGAGAACTCTGTCTTAACTGAAAGTCCGGAGAATTTTGTCTTAGCTGAAAGTCCGGAGAATTCTTTCTTAACTTAAAGTCCGGATAATTATATCTTAGCTGAAAGTCCAGAGAATTAGGTCTTAGCTGAAACTCCGGAGAATGTTGTCTTAACTAAAGTTCGGAGAATTCTGTCTTAACTGAAAGTCTGGAGAATGTCAAACTTCGGAGGATTGTTAAAATTCAGAGAATTTTGGTTTGTTCCAAACTCGGAATACACTTCCTTGTATGAGATTTGGAACCAGATTCGTAGAAGCAAATTCGAAATCCAGAGGATTTCTTAGTGCAAAATCTGGAGGATTTCCTTAATGCAAAATCTAGAGGATTAGGGTTTTGAAACTCAGAGAAAGTGCTGTACGAACCCAAAACTAGAAGGGGGGGTTGAATAGTTTTACGTCGTTTTTAAATTGTTATAAAAATTTGTTTAAAATTTTTCTTTGTTTTATAAAATATAGATTCGATGTTATATGAAATCAAGTCATGCACAATATGAACAACACTAAGTATGTACGATAAAGCAATAATAACGTAAGTAAAGAAATAGATAAGGGTTGGAAAGATCGAACCGAGAGACAAGAGATTTATAGTGGTTCGGCTACAAGGTCACCTTCCTTGCCCTACTCCACTCCCCGAGCACCTAACTCGAGAGTTTTCTTCACTATATCAACAAGATCCCTTATGGCGGAGAAAACCTTACACACCAATTTACACACCACAATATCTTCACAACTTAATCACGACTTCTACACAACTAGTTCACACCTATTCACTACTAAATCACACCACTTTTTCACACCAATCTTCTACACACCAATCTTCTTCACACCTATTCTTCTACACACCAATCTTCTTCCTAACTTATCTTCTTCACAACTATTCTTCTAACCAATCACACTATATATCAAACTACACTATCTTCTAACAAATATTCACAACTATTCACACAATGAAATAATAACAATGATGATACACTAACAACTTAGATGTGGAGATCACAACAAGTTGCAATACTTCTTGTCTTGAGGGATAGAAGTATTCTTCTCTTGCACTTGATGAGATGATGTTTGGATCACTTTGAAACAAAGATTTAAGAATGTATGATCAAAGGATTTATAGATTGGAAATGGAGATCTAGAACAGAAAGTTCTGTAGTGCAAAAGGTGAGGAAAAAATCCAGGTTTAAGGTGGTATTTATAGGCAAAAGATTCTGACAGAGGAGCGTGGCCGGAAGGGGGCCGCCCAGCTGAAACGGTCAGAATCTTTGTCTTTTAGTGGGGAAAGTTTATTTGGTGAAAAACTAACTGATTTTGGTTAAAAATTTGAATTCATATATTTAGTATGAATAAACATTTTTCTTTATTACCAAAAGTGTTTTTTAAAAATATATAATATGTTTATATAATTAAACAAACTTTGCATTAGTTAATTAAATACCCCTTTGATCATAAATTGCACTAAACACTTTGTTTATTCATACCTTAAGTGATTTGGATGTAAAGAGCAATATTAATCACTAAATACTTGTTTATGTCACAAGTTTTAGTTCTATGAGTTTATATTTTGTGATAATTAAAACATAGAGATATTGATAACATGTTAATAATGTTTTTAGGCATTATTTATGTCAACAATCTCCCCCTTTTTGATTATTACAAAACCTTAAACTCAATATATCTAAAACTTGTTTTTAGACAAGTATTATAGAGTTTACATTTCTCTTCTCCCCCTTTTTGTAAAATTAAAAAGGTTAAGCCGAGTAAGCTTCGCGAGGGAAGTTTAAACGGGTAGAATGCTCCCCCTTGATGTATGCTCCCCCTCATTTGAGAGCACCAAGGGAATGAGCTATGGAGATCTTTGCTACAAAAATATTTGAAGAGAGCAAGATACACATATATGCAAGGCAACAATTATGCAACTAAACATAGATTCATTCAAGCATTATAGAAATGATAAGCATTACAACATTCAATATGCTTGAAGCATATTGATAAAAATAACACAAAAGAAAAGACATAGTCCTATATTGCCTAAGAGAGCACTTGGACTTGCTTGCAACTCATGGTTGATTGTTTTATTTGCTTGAAGGGAAACATAAGCATAAAGCTTAGATGTTTGATTGAGAGGGATATGGAGTGGAGTATGGAGCGGAAGAAGTGGATCTCACGATGTTGTATCGTGTTAAGGGTGGTATTGGATGATTACGAGTGAGAAGATATTCAATCCAAGAAATATCTTCACTCAAGTAGAGGATTTGTTTTTGAAGGAATATGCAACAAGGGCAAAAGTGAGTGTGGTTTGTAACTTGATCCAAGTTGAGAGAGTGGGGAAGGCAATTTGCATAGGGTGATGATGGAGGTTGCACTTTGTTGCGTTGTGCAAGATGCATAGCAAGGAGATCACTAAAATCATGGATTTGGTTTATTTCATCACAGAACTTTTGTTTTTCCGTGGCAATGTGGAGAGGATCATAGGTTTGGTATGGATGAGTTGGGTTTGTGTAGTTGGAATTGTAGTTTGATGGTTGATCAAACTTGTATGGATCATTATAAGTGGTTGGAGGTTGAGATGTGTAGTTTGGCTTGAAGGAAGATGTTTGGCCAATGTTGTATGGTTTGTAAAGAGGATCAAATGAATGACCTTGTTGGTTTGATGCAAAGTTTGGGAAGTAAGAAGTTGGGGGTGTGGAATGACTTCCAACTTCATTTATGATGATGGATTTGTTTCGAGGGCTTTTTCTTCGCCAAACGGGTTTTTCCGTCATCCTTGCTAGCCTTGAGGCTTTTGATTTTGGTTTGTTTGGAGAGTTCATGATGGGATGAATGAAGAGTTTTGAGGATTGGGGATATTTATAGTGTAAGATTTGTGTGTTTAAGGATGGATAAGGTTTGTTTGGGGGATTAGGACAAAATGTGTTGGTGAAAAATGGGAAATGTAGGTTGAAATGGGCTAAAAAGCAGAAAAGATTCTGTAAACCCGTCCATCAGATGGCCGGTCCCCTTAATTAGGGGGCGGTCCCCTTAAAATTAAGGGGGCCGCCTTACATAATTAAGGGGGCCGCCCATCTGGTGATTTTCAGATTGCCAGAATTGAGTTTTTGGCAAAAAATTTGCAGAAAGGTTGTGTTTTTGGACTTGGATTCAAGCAAGTTCAATTCCTTTAGGCAATATAGCATCTAATCTAATCATTAAATATCATGCATGCAATAACATATAGGCACAAGAGCAAATAATCAACACATAATAAGCAATAGGAGGTAAGTAAAGGCAAGCACACTTAAGCTTCCTAAGGCACCTATCTTAGATTCAAGGCAAAGGCAATTAGTGAGTGAAAAACTAATGATGGATCAAGATGACACCATTACTAGTGAATTAGTCCTAGTGAGTGTCTATATGCAACAAATGTGGAGTTGTGATTGTTTCGACTCCTAGAAGCAAAAAGAAATAACGATCCTAAGAAACAATCCAAATGATCTCCTTGATTCAATTTTTGCTCGATCATGAATGTCAAAGACATATATTAGATTATATACCTTGACAATTTATGTGAGAGTTTATGCATGATTTTGAAATACAATGTTTTTAGAATTAGTCAACAATGCAAGGAAAATGATCTTCATGTGATTCCTAGATTGTGAGAATAATTTTTAGAGAAAATTGATTGAGTTTTACAAAAAAAAAAATTATGCAAAGAAAATAAATCTTCTCAATCTTTAGTTTTGTGCGAAATAGATTCCTAGACTCAGAAAAGGTGGAATGGAAGAAAAATAAATTTTCATGCAAGTATAAATTTGAATTAATTCAATGTAATTTAGTCAACTTGTTCCATCATTCCTAATCCTAAATGCAAGTGGTTGAATAATTCACGATTAAGGGGTTTTGTGAATATATCCGCAATGTTGTCTTCCTATGCAACCTTTTCTATAGATATATTTCATTTTTGTACATTATCCCTAAGAAAATGGTGACGTATTTATATGTGTTTAGTCCTAGAGTGTTGCACCGGATTTTTACTTAAATCTATCGCACCTTTGTTATCGCACATAATGGGGACATTTTCTAACCTAATGCAATAGTCTACGAGAGCTTGTTTCATCCATAGTGCTTGTTAACATGCCTTTCCGGCGCTTACATATTCGGCTTCGGTGGTATAAATAGCAAGAGCGGTTTGCTTCTTCGAAAACCAAGACGTTAGACAACATCCCATAAACGTGCAAATACCGCTAGTACTCTTTCTATCTACGTAGTCTCCCGCATGATCCGAATCCGCATAGACAATGGTTTCTATGCCGGATTCCTTAGGATACCATAATCCTAAGTGTATAGTGCCTTTAACGTATCGGAAGATACGCTGAACCACTTCTAGGTGAGAGGTTTTGGGATCCTCTTGAAAACGGGCACAAAGGCAGACACTAAACATGATATCGGGTCTACTTGCCGTCAAGTATAGTAAACTACCTATCATTCCTCTATACTTGGTGTTATCTACGGACTCACCTTCATCGTCCTTTGTGAGCTTTACCTCCGTAGACATGGGTGTTTTCATGGGTTTTGAGTCTTCTAGGTCAAATTTCTTAAGCATTTCTTTAATGTACTTAGATTGGTTAAAGAATATTCCATCTTCTAATTGTTTTATTTGTAATCCTAGGAAGAAGTTAAGTTCACCCATCATACTCATCTCAAACTCATCATGCATGATTTTGGCAAATTCATCACACATGTCTTGACAAGTCGATCCAAATATAATGTCGTCAACATATATTTGGACAATGATGAGATTTGGGTCTTTCCTTTTAGTGAAAAGAGTGTTATCTACCATTCCCATGGAATAATCATGTTTAATAAGAAAAGCTTTTAATCGATCATACCAAGCTTTGGGAGCTTGTTTGAGTCCATACAAAGCTTTCTTTAACTTATAAACATAATCAGGTTTTGCGAAGTCAATGAATCCTAAAGGTTGTGCCACATATACCTCCTCATTGATAAAACCGTTAAGGAATGCACTTTTCACATCCATTTGGAATAACTTAAAATCTAGGGCGCAAGCATAGGCAAGTAATATCCTAATCGATTCTAGTCTAGCTACGGGGGCATAAGTTTCGTCATAATCAATTCCTTCTTGTTGATTATAACCTTGGGCAACTAACCTAACTTTATTCCTAGTAACTATTCCATTCTCGTCTAACTTATTCCTATATACCCATTTGGTTCCTATGATGGTCATATCCTTTGGATTTGGGACTAATTCCCAAACATCATTCGCCTTAAACTGATTTAATTCTTCTTGCATAGCTATAACCCAACTTTCATCCTTTAAAGCCTCGCTAATATTCTTAGGTTCTATTGCTGAGAGGAAACAAAAGAAATTGTTTTTATCTTGGGCTTGTGACCTAAGGGTTCTTTGGTTAAGATGTCCTATTATATTATCTAATGGATGTGATCTAGATTCTTTAATATTAACAGTTTCGTTATTTTCTAAATGAATGTCTTCATTATCATTTCCTATGGGTTTTGTTTTACTAACCTCAATAGCTTCATCTTCGACTAAATCATCATCTTCTAAAGGTAATGTTTTAGGAGGTGGTGGTGTTTCATCAAATGTTACATTTAGTGATTCCTCTACTTTCATGGAGTGTTTGTTAAGTATTATATATGCTTTGCTATTTTGTGAGTATCCTAAAAATATTCCTTCATATGATTTTGGATCAAACTTAGTGAGATAGTCCTTAGTGTTTAAAATATAGCATTTACTTCCAAATACCTTAAAGTAGCTTAAGTTTGGTTTTCTACCTCTTAATAACTCATAAGGAGTTTTTCCTAGAATTCTTCTAATTGATACCCTATTTAAAATATAAGTTGATGTATCTACGGCGTGACACCAAATTTTTTGTGGGATGGATTGTTCATTTAACATAGTTCTACTCATTTCTTGTAGTGACCTATTTTTTCTTTCTACTACGCCATTTGATTGAGGAGTACGAGGAGCGGAGAAATTGTGAGATATTCCATTTAACTCGCAATATTTTCCGAATTGTACTTCGTTATCAAATTCCCTACCATGGTCCGTCCTAATGGCAACTATTGAGCATCCTAATTTATTTTGAATCATTTTACTAAATATTTTGAATTTTTCAAAGGCTTGGGTTTTGTCACTTAAAAACCTAATCCACGTGTATCGTGAGTAGTCATCTACTATCACTAAGGTATATTTGTTTCCTCCATAGCTCCGCACAGCGGATGGACCAAAAAGATCCATATGTAATAATTCTAGGCATCTAGTAGTGGATACTATATTCTTGGCTTTGTGACTAGCATGAGCTTGTTTTCCAATTTTACATGCATCACAAAAATGCTTGTCTTATTTTAGATTAGACAAATTTCTAACTAATTCCTTAGAGGCCAAAGATTGTATTTGTTGCATGTTAGCATGTCCTAATCTCCTATGCCATAGTGTAGAGTTTTCATCTAGGGTCGTTAGGCATATCCTATCCTCAGGTTTGTTTCCTAGTTTCATAACATATATGCCACCTTTTCTAATTCCTTTACCTATAATTTTTCCATTCTTAACTATTTCGCTATCATCTTCGGTAAATGTGACTCTACATTTATTATCACATATTTGTCCTACACTAAGCAAGTTATATGTTAATTTATCTACATGCTCTACATTTTCAATAGTAAGTGAGTCTTGAGAGATCGTACCTTTGCCAATGATTTTTCCACGTAAGTCACTACCGAAAATAACGTTACCTCCATTGTATGCCATGTATGTAGAGAATAAATTGCGATTCCCCGTCATGTGCCTCGAACAACCGCTATCTATAATCCATTCGTCAGGTTCCAAGTCAATTCCTAGACATATTTCGTCGGTTTCTTTTGCCATAAAACACTTTTCGTCTCTTGGCTTTTCAACATCTTCTTTGTCATTATCACTCCATGTTCCACTAACAAAAGCACCTTGACTTTCATAACCCGGTGGCTTTAGACATTCGCCAAGGAGATGATTTGGACTTCCACATCTAAAGCACTTTCTTTTCCCGTAGTTGTCACTTCTATTCCTTTGCAATGCTCTTCTTTCGTCTCGTGATGATATAGTGAATCTTCCTCGTCTCTTGAAGAACTTCTTGAATTCTCTTACGGCCATTGCATACTCTTCGTCTTCACTTTCATCACTTGAATCATCATCATCACTAGATTCCTTTTTGGCTTTTAGAGCAATGTATTTGGTTTATTCTTTCTTGACTTTGACCGTTTCCGAATCTCTTCTTATGATTTCTTCATGAACCTTCAAGTTACCAATTAGTTCATCTAGTGATAACGTCATCAAGTTCTTTGATTCTTCGATTGCCTTGACCTTAGCTCGCCATTTTGGATGCAATGCCCTAAGAAATTTCCTAACACAATTTTTACTAGAAAATGTCTCATCAAGTGCTTTTAAACTTGTGATGATAGTGTTAAACTTAGCAAAAGCATTATCAATTGATTCCTCTTCCGGAATCGTAAATTATTCATATTATTGTACAAGAAGATCTATTTTATTATTTTTGACTTGGCTATTACCTTGATGAGTAATTAGTAAAGAATTCCAAATTTCTTTGGCGGTTTTACACATAAAAATTCTTTCATATTCTTTGCGTGGTAACGCATTATAAATTACCATTTTAGCCTCATTATTTTTTGCTAATTTCTTTTTCAAATCATCATTTTGTTCTTCAAAAGATACAATTTCATTCATTTTAGTTTCAACATTATATTGAATAGGAGGAAAATCACCAAAGGTAATAATATGCCACAGATCAAGATCTTTTGATTTCACATACGTTTCGAATCTATTTTTCCAATATAAAAATCCATCACTTTCAAACAGTGGTGGTCTTTGCATAGATTGCCCTTCTAAATATTTTTCAGATTCCATAGATCGTTACAAGTTTTAAAATACAATATATTTTAAAAATCTTGCTAGACGTGGCTCCTGATACCAATTGTGGAAAACTAGAAGGGGGGGGGGGGTTGAATAGTTTTACGTCGTTTTTAAATTGTTATAAAAATTTGTTTAAAATTTTTCTTTGTTTTATAAAATATAGATTCGATGTTATATGAAATCAAGTCATGCACAATATGAACAACACTAAGTATGTACGATAAAGCAATAATAACGTAAGTAAAGAAATAGATAAGGGTTGGAAAGATCGAACCGAGAGACAAGAGATTTATAGTGGTTCGGTTACAAGGTCACATTCCTTGCCCTACTCCACTCCCCGAGCACCTAACTCGAGAGTTTTCTTCACTATATCAACAAGCTCCCTTATGACGGAGAAAACCTTACACACCACAATATCTTCACAACTTAATCACGACTTCTACACAACTAGTTCACACCTATTCACTACTAAATCACACCACTTCTTCACACCAATCTTCTACACACCAATCTTCTTCACACCTATTCTTCTACACACCAATCTTCTTCCTAACTTATCTTCTTCACAACTATTCTTCTAACCAATCACACTATATATCAAACTACACTATCTTCTAACAAATATTCACAACTATTCACACAATGAAATAATAACAATGATGATACACTAACAACTTAGATGTGGAGATCACAACAAGTTGCAATACTTCTTGTCTTGAGGGATAGAAGTATTATTCTCTTGCACTTGATGAGATGATGTTTGGATCACTTTGAAACAAAGATTTAAGAATGTATGATCAAAGGATTTATAGATTGGAAATGGAGATCTAGAACAGAAAGTTCTGTAGTGCAAAAGGTGAGGAAAAAATCCAGGTTTAAGGTGGTATTTATAGACAAAAGATTCTGACAGAGGAGCGTGGCCGGTCCCCTTAAATCAAGGCCGGTCCCCTTAATTTTAAGGGGACCGCCCCTTATAATTAAGGGGGCCGCCCAGCTGAAACGGCCAGAATCTTTGTCTTTTAGTGGGAAAAGTTTATTTGGTGAAAAACTAACTGATTTTGGTTAAAAATTTGAATTCATATATTTAGTATGAATAAAACATTTTTCTTTATTACCAAAAGTGTTTTTCAAAAATATATAATATGTTTATATAATTAAATAAACTTTGCATTAGTTAATTAAATACCCCTTTGATCATAAATTGCACTAAATATTTTGTTTATTCATACCTTAAGTGATTTGGATGTAAAGAGAAATATTAATCACTAAATACTTGTTTATGTCACAAGTTTTAGTTCTATGAGTTTATATTTTGTGATAATTAAAACATAGAGATATTGATAACATGTTAATAATGTTTTTAGACATTATTTATGTCAACATCACACACTCCTAAATCATTGTTAGGCGAATGATACCAATTGTAGGACCTTATATTAATCAAGTAAACACACGATATTAAGCTTTGGTGAGAAGAGAGTGAGGCGTAAAGTAGTAGAGAGAAAGAGAGAAAAAAGAGCTTTATTCATAAATCAAACCACACATTACACTCTCAAGCAAATCACACAAATGAGGTGTGTGGTGCCTTATATACTTCCTATCATGCAGTGTTGCAAAAATCGGCCTACAAGGCTGATTAATCGGCGATTACAAGCTGAACGGCCTTGGACCTTGGAGCGAATTACAAGGTAATCGGCCTTGGACCTTGGAATCGGCGATTAATCGGCCAAAAATCGCTACACGGCCCTCGACCGCCTTGGGACCGATTCACGATTTTTGCAACATTGCTATCATGCCTCATGACAGGCTTTCTTATGGGCTTGGTATAGGTGGACTTGAATTACATTTAATAAAGGCTTACATATTACTATACTAACTTAACTATTAACTTCCATAGTCCACGAGTCCAACTATTATAATCTATAACACGATTCTAAAACGTATAACAAAGTTCCTAATCAAGAATGACAATCACTTTATCATTAATGCTAACAACATGATTTATCAGAAAAATTTATTTCAAAGTACCCGCCATCACAACGTGATACCTTGCAAGTATGTATAATACAGTAAGGGCCCGTTTGGTATCCACCCATCTCTTTAGGATTTGGGTTTAGTGATCAAAAACTATGTTTGGTTAGATTATTTAGATTAGAAAGTGGGACTCAACCCCTTTGGGCCCACATATTTTTAAAGGAGAGGATTAAGGTGGGTTTAAGTTTATAATGGTCCCACTATATTTTTTCTTTTTTTCTATTGGTCCATATTAAATTAAATATATATATTAAGTTATAAAAAATGATTATTTATTAATAAAATATATATTTTATTTCTTTTAATTTTTTTTCTGTCCTACATTAAATAGAAATGATTTGAAAGCCTAAAAATAGGCATAATTTTGTGCCTAAATTGATGTGACAATAGTTTATTGGTTAGTGTAAAAGCAGGTCCTTTTCCAGTCATCAATAATATGCTGTCACATAGATTAGGCATACTATTAGACATACCTATTAGACATGCCAATCAATGCTCTACATGAAATCTAAATCCAAATTATAATCCAAATCATAATTAAAATCCAAATCTTACTACTAAACCCACCTACAAACCAAACGGCCATAAGTTTTTTGAAGCTGCAAATTTGAATAAATAAGTTGATATCCCCACACACACGTAATGGAGGCTTATAAATAAGTTATCTTTGACATTTTATATTATTCATCCCGTCAAACCAGCCTCTTTTACTTTCCCCTTTATACTTCCTCATTTCAATTACTGTATGAAACCAAAAATAACAAACAACAAATAACCACTTTTTGTGAACTCAACTCGATCTTGATTGATCTTATTACTTCAAATGCAATAAAAGAAGATGGTTGTACGGAAGGTGGGCAAGTATGAAGTAGGAAGAACAATCGGAGAAGGAACATTTGCCAAAGTTAAATTTGCGCAGAATACGGAGACTGGTGAAAGTGTTGCTATGAAGCTGCTTGATCGCTCTACTATTATCAAGCATAAGATGGTTGATCAGGTTGCCTACTTTAACTTTACTTTTTTTTTTTTTTTTTTTTTTTTTTTTTTATTATTATTAATTATTATTTGTTGTAAATGTTATGTTAGATTGGATTTTTAGGACTTGTTTTGTATCAAATTGTGTTTCGGTTAGTTAGTTAGTTAAGTTGCGTTGGTTGATTATTTTTCAGTTTCAGGATTATTAGGGTTTTAAGCTGGTTTCTAATAAGGGTTAGGGGGTGTTTGTTTCGTCTTATATTAGCGGGCTTATGGCTTATTTGGTTTTCGGCTTATGTTTCATGAGCTCACTTTTTTGTGGCTTATTTTGAGATTTTTTGTCTTATATAAGCTTATCATGTCATGATAAGTTTATATAATCTCATAAGTTTCAAAATAAGCCACAAAAAGTGAGCTTATGAAACATAACCCGGAAACTAAATAAACCATAAGCCTGCTATATAAGCCGAAACAAACACCCCCTTAGTTATGTTGTCTAAGTTGCGTTGATTGATGATTTTTGAGTTTTAGGATTAGGGTTTTAAGCTGGTTTTTAATAATGATGTATACATAAGTTATTTACATTTTTGTAAATAGGAACTTACTTTTATCAATGTTCCGATCTGGTAAGTATATTTTTTTGCTTGTACTAATTTGGTAATTGGGACACTAAGGGTGTTTATGGCAAGGAGCTTTTAAGAGCAGAGCATTTAGCGTTTAGAATTGTAACCTTGTGTGGCAAAGAGCTTAGCATTTTGTTTTTATTTTAAATAAGTTACTTTGCAAATGATACTTAAAGAAGCGTTTAATGTTAGCGTTTAGGTTTTGCGCCATTTTAAACCAAATATTAACAAATACAACTAGGTTGTGTTTGGCTACAAGCTTTATAGAGCTTTCAGCCTTTAGAATAATATGCTTGTTTGGCAATGAACATTTAACTTTTGAATTTTTGTTTAAACACTCCTATTTGAAATGCTAATAAAAAAAAGCATTAGTGTTTATCTTTTACAGTTTTACGCAATTTACAATTTACAATTTATGATAGCTACTTGCAGCTCCTCCTGCTAATTTTGCCAAAAGTTAACTAAAAAATTAGTAGTAAAAAAATGACATATTTCTTTTATGTCAAGTCAGCAGAAAAAGAAAAAGATGTGGCATATTTTGACATTCTAAACCGGTCCATCAAAGTATAAATACAAGAACTAGACAAAAAAATCGTATAATCACTAAATCAGAACATTGAGATAAGTAGGTTGGTGTTTAATGATATACGCCTTTTCTCAGTAAACATTAAATTTATGAAGTACTATACTATTGTGTGAACCTTGATCATTGAGGATGTCTGGATGTCTTGAATACATGGTTTTTTCTGTGAAGCTGATGACATGTAATGTAACTTGGATTTGTAGTGCTGCATAAGCTGGGGAGTACGTGTTAGGATTTCTAACCACACATATATCAATAGTAACCACAAGAAAAATTAAAACAAGTCAACAATTTTACTTGGTTTCTAGTATTTAGGTACTTCTGTAGTTATTGCTAGGTTCTTATTATAAGGATTAAGTATTGTAGTAGTGTGACATATGAAAGGAGTGTGTCCTTTTGCAGTAGCATTTCAGATAGAAAATGAAGTGACTAGAAAAACTTTCATCCTATTTTATATAGTAAAAATCTGGCTATAAACCATAGGTCTTAACGTCAAAATCTGGCTATAAACCAAAATCAGCACAAAGCAGCGACACTTAAGTTTTATCCTGTGAATGAAGCTGACTTGATTAGTGTTGCATGTCCGGTCGTCTTCAAACCTTCTGTGAACATGCTTGATTTGATAGGGTGGGCGAAGGGGGACAAAGTGTTCTTGGGCACTTCGTCCACCGGTGTTTGTGGTAGTTGTTATTTCTGTCTCATATATGTTCAAAAGCTCCCTTTAAATTGTTTCGTTATGATTGCGCGCAGATAAAGAGAGAGATATCTATAATGAAGCTCGTTAGACATCCCAATGTTGTTCGGCTGCACGAGGTATGATCTTATATTCTAGATAATAAGCTTTAAAACAAAAATTTAACTCAACTTTTTGAAGGAACTATCAAGTTCGTTAACCATAAATCTTTGATTTAGGTACTAGCCAGCCGCACAAAGATCTACATAATTTTGGAATTTATCACAGGTGGTGAGCTTTTCGATAAAATTGTAAGTCTTTTAGCAAGGTGAATTAGATGTTTATTGGTATTTCCCGAGATCATAAACATGATGCATGCTGGAGCAGGTTCATCATGGACGACTAAGTGAAGCGGAATCTCGAAGATACTTTCAGCAGCTCATTGATGGTGTAGAGTATTGTCACATTAAGGGAGTGTATCATAGAGATCTGAAGGTGATTCCCTTTGTTAGGGTTCTAAGTTATGTAACACTCCCTCTTCACGGAGTTCTCATCATTTTTGTCTGTTACGTCCTCTTTTGCAGCCTGAAAATCTTTTGTTAGATTCTCAAGGGAACTTAAAAATTTCAGATTTTGGACTGAGTGCTCTGCCAGCAGAAGTAAGAATTTTATGTTACTTATATCTATCTTAAGATTAGCCTTGTGCGGTTGTGCCTATTATCCTCTGAACAAGATAAACTTACCTTAGAAGAGAAAAATGAAGTGTAAGCAAAATAAGATTGTTTTATTTTGTACAATTTATTTGCAGGGTGTAAGCATTCTTCGAACAACTTGTGGGACTCCTAACTATGTTGCACCCGAGGTAATTACAGGTGCAATTAACCCTTTATTTTGAAGTATTATACATTTATGATATCCTATCCTCTTTTAAAAAAATTGTGTTAGTGTTGTTGTATGTTATACCATCATGACATTTCTCATGTTCTGGTTTAGGTACTCAGTCACAAAGGTTACAATGGTGCTTTGGCAGATGTATGGTCCTGTGGGGTTATCCTATATGTACTGATGGCAGGATACCTCCCATTTGATGAAATGGATCTCACCACATTGTATAATAAGGCATGTCATATTATTTAATTATAAATACTGTCAGCATGTTTGTTGTTGTTGCTAGTACTTGGTACTATCATAATGCATGTTGCTGCTGCTTCCTCTTATTGTTCGTTTTGCATAACTTTATTTGTAGTACGAAGTTGTAAAGTATTTACTTTGTTACTTTATGCAGATTGATAAAGCTGACTTTTCGTGCCCGTCATTCTTTCCGGTAGGAGCGAAATCCTTAATTCAACGAATTTTAGATCCAAATCCTGAAACGGTGAGTAGTTCATGTTCCATGATTTTCGTTACTGAATACAGTGTATTGTTTATGCTTTAATTTAATGTGTGAGAATGCAGCCAAAAACAAGAACTAAAAAACTTATATAACATTGGCATATTGCAGTTATCTTACAGTAGTTGTTGTATGTTTATCTGCAGCGTATTTCTATTGAAGAGATTAAGAATGATGAATGGTTCAAAAAGAATTATGTCCCGGCTAGACTTCTTGAGTATGAAGATGTAAATCTGGATGATGTCAATGCTGTTTTTGATGACTCAGAGGTTGGCAAAACACGCAAAAGAAGCTCTCTATTTTATTATTCTTGTATTATTTTCATTATATGGTAAAGCAAATGGTCAAATGCTTAAATAGTACCTGCTCATTTGTTGCATCATCTAGGATGAGCGTGCTGCTGAACAAAACACAGATGCAGATGCCGGTCCTTTGTCTCTCAATGCATTTGATATGATAATTTTATCTCAAGGCTTGAACTTGTCTTCGATGTTTGACCGTGGCCAGGTTTGAATTCTTACCCCATAAATCAACCCATTGAATTCAATAATTACCAATGTCACATCTTATTTACTTGAGCAATATGTATAAAAATCCCAAAAAAGGCCGACAAAAAGAGCCCCTGCTTTTTAGTTTTGATTTTGAAAATATCACGATTTTTTCAGATATAGAACTGAAAAAAGATATTCATGGTTTTTTAGTTTCAGATCATTCAGTTATCTACTGTTTTACTATAATGCATGTCATTCCTGTTTTTTATTGGTTTTTGAAGTTTATAAACTGAAATTTGAAACTCAACAGTCAAATGATCACTTTTTTCTTGGAACAGATAGAGTATTTTACTTGGTAGATAGTAAATGACTGTACCCATGAAGTTTATAAAAGCAGAAATATGTTCCTATTTTCTCCTGACATTATTTAAATTAATGTTTCTTATGCTTTGACAGGACTCTGTGAAGCAGATAACTCGTTTTGTATCTGAAAAGCCTGCAAAGATTGTTTTATCAAGTATGGAAGTTGTTGCTCAGTCGATGGGTTACAAGACGCACATTCGGAATTTTAAGGTTCTGTATTTTGACTTCTGTAATAAACTTTACCTAATTGTCTAATAAAATGCTGTTAGTTACCCAAGGTCTTTGGTCTAGTGGTATGTGAGTTGCCCACCAACCTAAAGGTTGTGGGTTCAAGCCTCGTTGGAGGCATTTGTGAGATTATATTGTGAGATAGGTTGCATAGGATCTGAAAAAAAATTGCTGTTCAAAATAATAATAATAATAATATAATAAAATAAATAAATAAATAAATACAGTTAATTGACCCAAACCAATATCATCAATTCGTAATGATGGCAATGGATGTTAAACTTAAAATTTTGAAATTATCCCAATGGAATTGTTATAATTAATATTGGATGTGCCCCAAAAGAATTTGTTTCGATTTTTACCGAATAGAGTATGGTGACTTATCATTCAATTGCTAATTTACAGATGAGGGTAGAAGGGCTTTCTGCTAGCAAGACATCCCATTTCTCAGTTATCTTAGAAGTAAGTTTCTGCTCTTAGGTTTTTTTGTCTATCAAGTATAATACTATGAGTATCATCATTCAATCAATTCTGTGAATCAGGTTTTTGAAGTGACCCCCATTTTCGTCATGGTTGACATTCAGAAAACAGCTGGAGATGGTGGCGAATACCTTAAGGTGTGCTATTTTCTTTTTACTTTGAAAAATGTGATATTTCCTTCGGGTTGAAAAATGTGATGTTTTCAATGGAATGTATAATATCATAGTTTTAAGTTCTCAAGTTACGAAATATACAACTAAACCCATCTCAGAAAATGTGAAGACCGATGTATTAATAATATTAATTCCATCAAGTGGCTTATATACACTTAGCAAACTGCCCTTTCGGGTTTTCAAGTAGCCATACTAAAGCCAAACTAGGTTCAATCTTGTCTTGAAACACTAAACGAGCACGGTCATCCTTCCCAGGTTATTCGACATGCCAACTCATGAGCTGGCTTGTCTTCATCCATCCCTACTAGGGTCACCTAACATGCCCAAATGGCTTTGGGCTGAAATGACTCGTTGCAAATACGAGTTAAAGCGGTGGGCTGGGTTTGGTTGATCTACAAACTCTTTTGCTGGTTAAAAAAAGTTATAAACAATCAATGCATTATCTATTATTCTATTACAATAATAAACTCTAAATCTTCAAATTCAACGATTTAGGGGGGAATCTAAACCTGTTTGACTCATTGTCTTTCTAGTTAGTTTCGAGTTTGACCCGTTTGATAGCAAAAGAAACCAATTGACTATTGAGAAGTAAATGGTTCAAAATTGTGTCCCGACAGATACTCATTTTTAAACTTTTGTAGCTGAGATCTCATTTCTTTCTTTATATTGCAGTTCTACAAGAACTTCTGCAACAATCTCGAAGATATCATCTGGAAACCACCTAATGAAGTACAAGGAAAGTCCAAGGTTACAAAAACTAAGAGCAAACGGCGTTAGATCTTATACAAGGTTAGCTATCAGTTCATCATTTTGTAAATCTTCTGAGTTAATAGTCTAATTTATATCTGATGCGCTCCCCTTCTTTAGGGTCCCTTGTAGACTTGCTTAATGTATTTTTACAAGAATAATATTTAGTTTGTAATAGAAAAAATGACAAGTTTTTTGCCTATGATGTTGCAGGTCGAGACTTCTAACTCTTTGACCTTCGAAAGAAAGACAAAAATCAATCTGAGGTTGATGAATCTGAGTGACTGAAATCTATAGCTAACTAAACTCGAGAGTTCAGGCTTTGTGTTTGGTGGTGTTGTGAAATATGTTTGTAGACGTGGCATTTCTCTATGTAGAGCATGTGATAATGAGATGAACATATTATATTTTCCATTTTGTTTGAAGAACCAGCAAATTATAGAAGTTAGAGTGAATATTTTTGCATTCTCCTGTCTACTCCGCGTTTGGTCTAGAGGGTCATCCCTTTCAAACTTAATCTCAAGATCGTTTATGTTTTCCAGTGTTTCTGTTTAGTTTACATATAAAGAGATGCATTTATTCAAAGCCTAGATTGAAGTCTAAACTGGGTTAATCAGGTCTCAACCTAAACTTTAAATTCAGTTCAAGTTGCTAAATCAGAATTTGAGTTCTATCCAGCTTCAACCTGGATTGAAAATACTTCATTAAACCCATTATATTTGAGTATATTTGTTCCCGCATGAAATAGCAGATGAGATTCTTATATGCATTACCAATATTAGTGAAGCTATTTGGTAATTGGACAGCTAAAAGTAGTTCTCTCCCCACTGCACAATCTTGAACCGATTTGGAATAACTTTAGGATGAGAATCTTGTTTATTATCATAGCACTAAGAACTGGGCAGAATGTAGCCAGGAGCGGTCCAGTTCTGTCTGAAGTTCGGTCTTTTGATTTTGTTGGTGAGGACCGATTTTTTGGTACCCTACTTCCAGTAACAAGATCTTCAACTTGATTTTTCAGTTCTTTTAGCAGCAAAACACACCTCTATACCATATACTCTAATAACAAGTATGGTGCTAAACACTTAGTTTTGACCATAAAAGTCTTGCTCTCAAATTGCACTTCAAACCAAGTATGTTCAAAAGAACATCAAAACACGAGTGATGTTTATACATGTAGGTTTACACCATGAATAATGCAACAAGAAGTTCAGACATATAGAACTTGGTGTGAAACAATGTTTTTGCATCTTTTTCGATAGGTCAATCGGCTGCCCAACATTTGGTGTAAAACCATGTTTAGGCATCTTCGACATATTGGAAGTGACGACACTTTGCGAAACATAATTTTATTGGATTATCCAAACATCATAAAATGCTAGCGCGTGACTTCCACACAAGGGTGTGATACTCATTACCCTCGCGTGGGAGTCACGTGTGCATTTTCGACTCCATTTTTACGAGATGCACACATAATGATCATACTTCAAAAGTATGTATAAAATATTAGGGACCAGCAGTGTAATTTACTAAAAGAAGCTAATCTAACTTAAACACCCCTTGCCTTACGTTTGAGAACCCCCTGATAAAGTAAAGAACCTGTTTTTTCATTCCAAATCTTTCTCTCATAAACACAGGCAGGTATCTAAACTTATAGACACCTTTAATTTTAATCAGTCACTTCTTATAATTTATTTTTTATTTAATTGATCTTATCTTATCATCTGATCATTTTAATAGCTTGTTATATGATTGTTTTGATGATGTTGTTTACATGTTCAGATTATGCATTTTTTTTTATTGTATGATTAGACTCTTTGTTTGATTGTTCTGTGTTAATGAATTCTTGATATATCAAAGATCAAACTTAGCAAATGTTCTAGTGTGGTTATTAGGTATGTCGTTTTGGATTATACCACCTAGTAATGCTTTAAGTAATTGGTAATTAAGTTCGTCATCATTAATCGATTGACCGACCGTAAGATATTGTCCGCTTTGGTATCTCTGCCTCAAGGTAATTTTGTATCAAAGCATGTCTGCCAAGTTAATGTCATGTTCAAGACCATTAAATACCCAACATCTCCTCTTTTTCATGGCGATGTGGGACAAGGAACATTCTGTAATGATCTTTCGGGAATCCTAGAAGGGCGTGTTTTGGTGTTTTTTATTGTGGTTACCTTTCATTAATATATCAATGTAAGATGTATATGACTAGAACCGGGAAATGATGACTAGCGACTTAAATGCTCCAATCCGGATGTAGTTTTTATTGACTATCATGAACCTTGTTGATGTAACAGAACATGTCCCAGTGTGAGAAAACAGTTGAACTAGACCCTCTTGATATGTTTGATTGTTAGGTAAATTAATTCGTTCTATTAAAGATCAACTGATTCATCATCAATTTGGTTGTAAAACTAAAAATATGGTAGCTTGTAATGTGATGTTGGCTTAATTTCAATCATCTTAACTAAAGTTTTATATTGTGATGCATGTGACCATTGTAGTTTTTCTTCAAAAAGAAATAATGTATTGCCACTTTATATAATTTTATTTTTATATTTTCTTATGTACTATTTTTGTTTCAACAGAGATTGTTTGGATACCTTTTGGTTCTAAGAGCTTCAAGGGTTCTAACCAAGAGATTGTTAACTCTTCTAACTGTATACAAAAATGAATGAAGGTGAAATAAATCAGAGCCCGTGTATAACACGCCTTCCTGATGACCCTTTGTACGTAATTTTTGAAAAATTAAAAAACAAATGTGACCGCGAATCTTTTGGCCTAACCTGTCACCGTTTTCTTGATATTCAAAATTTAAGTTGTAGATGCTTGAATCTTGGATACGTGGCCCACTCCTTTCGAACTCGTGTCAAGACTGATCCTTTTATTCTTGACAAATTGCTCAGCCGTTTTAAACAGTTAGAGTCACTGTCTTTAACCAATTGCTATGAACTTTCAGATTCAGATTTAATGATATTGGAAATCTATGGCTCTAAATTGCGCTCTCTTTATCTTTCCTTCTGTCCCCGTGTCACTGACATATCACTTAATTCAGTAGCTTCTGGTTGTCAGTTGTTGTCCATTATTAGTCTTTCTAATTGTTCTATTACGGATAGCGGACTGGAAATTTTAACGAAATCCTGCAAATCTTTAGTAGAAGTGAATCTTGCCTGGTGCTTAAGCATAACTGACCATGGAATCCAGTCTCTCATACAAAATTGTCGTCAACTTAAAGCGCTTAAGATATCTTGGTGCAATAAAATTGTTGGTGTAGGCTTCCAAGGGTGTTCTGCAGCCTTGGCTTATTTACAAGTTGATTGTTGTGCCATTGATCCGATGGGTATTTCTAAAATTTTAAGTGGAGGTGGTCTCGAGTATCTAAGTCTTTGTAATCTTAACAAGTGCTCAAGGGGACATGGTTTGGGAGCAATTGGTTCAGGCGTTGCTGCAAATCTTAAAATCCTTGACTTAAAGATGTGCACATCTGTTACGGATGATGCAATAATAAGCATCTCAAAAGGGTGTCCGTTGCTGCAAGAGTGGAACTTATCATTTTGTGACGAGATTGGGTATCCTGGTTGGGAATCGATTGGATTGTATTGTGATGATTTGAAGACACTTCACGTGAACAAATGTGTGAAACTTTGTGATCGAGGGTTACTAGCTTTGGGTAATGGCTGCAAACGCCTGAGAGTGTTATACATGACAGAGTGCCGGCTAGTTACTCGGTATGGCATCCGTATTTTTAAATCACTAAGGGCGGACGTCGAGATCAGTAAGACAGTAGTGTCGACGATTTATCCCTATTGTTGATATACTTAAACGTTTACATGATGTTTGTGGTGTTATTTGAAGAGGATTATTACATCAAACGATATGCTTATGTATTTGTGGAGAATGTAAATATGTTCTGTGGTTTATCAACGTTACTTTGTGTAGTTTCTAAATAAATAAATGCATGCAGTTTCATGATTTTGTACATGAAAATTGATTGTCTGTATACAAATAATCCCTGATGTATATAATGATTCTGAGTGCTGACATATTTATTTAAATCATAAGTATTTTTTGAGGTTTTGTAAAACCTTGTTATTTAGGTATAATAAGCCAGAACTGAGGATCTACCCTTTTTTTGTGTGTGTAAACATAACCAAATATATACAAAAATAACCTATAGTTAAAACTTGATATGACAAGTGACAAAATACAACCTGGGATGAAATAAGAGCAGCTGGAAAATGACTACACTGATGACTCCTGAGAATGACTGAACATAGATCATAACATTGCAGCTTTACAGAAAGTATCCCGTAATGATGAGCCAACAGTCTGATCAAATGGCTGACTGCCATGACAACATTATATAGATTGTGCCTAACATTACTCGTATAATAATTAAGTTCCATTGCTTAGTTGGGAAACGTTCATACAACTCTTTCAATCATCTATACCGGGCATACACATATGTATAGGTGATGCAGTCATCTAAATGAAATACGCGAAAGTAGAGATACCTACTGTGTCGAAGTGAAGATTATGCGTTCCATTTTCACTAAGAATATAGAGACCGCTAATCATAATTGAGAGAGTACTTAGTTGTCACAGTTTTCTGCTATTTTATTAACAAGATGCTTATTTTGTGATCGGTGTATCCAAATTGTAGATTTAGACAGTTTTCATAACATATATTAATTAGTATATTACATGTAATACCAAATTCACTTGTAACGCCTAAGTTTGACCTCAAAAGTCTTGCTAACAAAATGCGCTTCAAATGAGACATGCCGACAAAAGAACAAGAACCACTCGACACAACTGAATTGCATTTCACTAACGCTAAGACTAAACATGCTAAACATCAAACAAAAACATGAACTTTCATCAAGACACAAGTACCCAAGTAGGCGAAAAGAGCAACTCATACAAATACTGAAACTAAATCTTCACCACCACTTGCTCAACCGACCGTCTTTTGACGACACCTCTTGAGCACAACTCATTTAGCACCTCCAATGCTTCCTCGGCGAACCCTTCGTGAGCTAACCCTTCAATCAAAATAGTATAAGTGCCTTCGGTAGGCCTACAACCCTTCTGAACCATATAGGCCAAAAAGTCAATAGCTCTATCAGTCTTTCTACCCTTACAAAGCCCCAACATCACTGCATTATAAGTCAACACATTTGGTCTAACACCTAACCCTTCTAAATCATGAAGAAACTTAATCGCGTCTTCCACTTTTCCTTCTCTACTAAGCCCACTTACAACCGAAGAATAAGTGATTATATCCGGTTGCAACCCCTTTTGCTTCATTTCATCAATCAACATTATCGCTTGACCAGTTTTACCAATTTTCGACAACCCATCAATCACAGTATTGTAAGTGATCAAAACAGGCGAACACCCCTCAAAACTCAAGTGATTAAGAATCTCGAGGGCAAAATCAACTTTCCCATCTTTACATAAAGCTGTAAGCAAAGTATTATAAGTCACAATATCAGGATAACATCCTCGAGATACCATAACTTCCAAATACTCAATCGCTCGATCCATCTTCTTCTCTTTGCAAAAACCATGCAATAATGGATTGTAACTTAACGAATTTGGTGTACAACCATGTTTCGGCATCTTTTCCAAAATATCAATAGCTCGTCCTAACAACCCTCTTCGGCACAAAAAGTTAATCAAAATGTTAAAAGTGACAACACTCGGTGCACATCCTTTTTTAAGCATATCCGCCACAAATTTCTCAGCATCCATCCACTTACCCATACTACACATACTCCTTAATATAATATTATGTGTAACCACGTTCGGCTGGCAACCAGTAGATGGCATATTGTTCAAAAACTTAATCGCGTCATCTAATCTCCCTTCTTTACAGAACCCGTTAATAAGCACATTATAAGTAACAACATCAGGCTTACAACCTTTCGTTTTCATTTCATCTAAAAGCTTCATCGCTTGTCCTACACCACTCATCTTACACGCAGCCTCTATCAAAATAGTATAAGTAATAACATCCGGATAACATTCCTTCTCCATTTGTCTGGCTAACACCACCATCGCTTCTTCCAACTTCCCTTTATCACACAAAGACCTCAAAATCGTGTTATAAGTCACAACATCAGGCGCTACAGACATCTTATCAAAAACGCTAAGCGCTTTATCAATCTCACCCGCTCTACAATACCCACTAATCAAAACATTATACGTTATAACATCAGGCACAGCACCAGACTCCTCAAGTATCTCCATAACCCTAGTAGCTTTCTTCGTCTTACCCGTTCTACAAAAGCCACGAATCAAACTAGTACACGGAATTATATCCGGGATATCGCCTCTATAAACCATATTCTCCAAATACTTAAACCCTTCTTCCAACTCACCATTCCTAATCAATCTCCTAAGATGATTATTATTCTCAAACTCCTCGAAATTTCTTCGAGTATTAATTTCATTAGTCCCATTCCCATTTCCATTATATTGCAAACTTTTTTCGCCATTTACGGGCTTACCATTTGGGGACTTTATAACAGCAGACACCCTTTTAATCTTTCTATTTAAAAACCCATTTTTATCATTCAATTTCCCATCATTTCCAGTACCTAAAGCAACAGAATTATGAACTCTAATCCTATGATTCCTAAGGGTTTTGTTTTGTATATATTGAAATGAGCAAAACCCTTCATGGGTTTGCTTTATGGAGACTATTGATGCCATATTTGAACCACATATATTTGAGGGTTGTGTTTAGAATAAAAAAAAGAAGTGCTTACTGGTGTGTTTGGAGATGAAGAAGGTACCGCCTAATTTTCTTATCCAAATTTGTCGAATGTGTTTTTATGTTTGAAGTGACAAAGATACTGAGGTCACATGATGAGTACATGTTTTATGTTTATGGGCTTGTTATTGTGTGGGCTTAAGGCTCAAACGAAGTTTACACTTGGGTTAGGGTGAACTCATGGGTTTGAACTTTTTTTTTTGAACTAAATGGGTTTGAACTTGACTTAAGGATTTTATACTATAATTGAATTTGAGTTCAAAAACATTTGTAGATCATATTTTATAACTTATGACGTATTAGAAACTAAATTTGCTTGAGACTAATGCTAATGGAAACATCATTTCCACAAAAGCAACCTCGCGACGTCAGCGTCACCTCAGCTTTCTCTCACCACAACTCCACCCCAGCCACAATTAGCTAGTAGTGACCACAAAAGCAACCCTATTTTTTACTCCCCTATGTTCAAAAATTAAAGCCTTGGTCATTCAATTGTTTCGGTTGGTGATGCAACCGAGTTTTGAAAAAAGTTGGAAGGCGACGCGTTGGTTTGGGGTGTGCTAGGGGGAAGTGGCGCGTTGCTTTTGGGGTTACTTGGTGAAACCAACGCCCATTAGCATTGGTCTAACATTATTAAAAGGAAATTTTGTGTAGATTTAGAGTGCGTTTAATTGATGAAAAATATCTCAATTTTTAAGGAAAGTTTTTATATGAAAATGAAAAAATTAAATCCATTTAGTCATATTTTTTTTCAAAAAAAATAAAAATAAAATTCTCACTTTTTAAATTTAACTAAGAAATTTAAAAGCCAACTATATCATTCTTACTTTTTTCCCTTTCTCATTTTCCCCTTATGCCTAGGGCGACACATGTGCAACAATGGCTAGGACAAAGGGTCGCGATCCCGCAAGGGCGAGCTAACTCCAAAAACCTTTCCCAGTTCGGATTGCAGGCTGAAACTCGCCTGCATGAAACTAGAATCGCTAGAAATCGTCGATCAGCCATACGACAATGAATCCGTTCCCGGGCCTTCTACACACCGCCTGTCACACTATGGGAGCTGGCCATGCCTGAAGTCGTTACCTTAACCACAAGGAAAGGAGGGGGATGCCAAAGGCAGAGCTAATGACTGGAGTGAAGTCGTAACAAGGAAGCCGTACTGGAAGGTGCAGCTGGATCACCTACTTTTCAGGGAGAGCTATTCTCAATAAAAAGAGACGCAATCTCATAAAGAAAGACATACACCATTCTAACCATAACCTCTCGTGTCATCCTCCACCGCCCATCAGCACTGCCACCGTCGCAATCCGAGTTAATTCTTATAATTTTTTTAGAAAAGGAAAAATATAACTCCAACTAAACGAGTTTTTAAAATTCTTAACTCTTGTCTAAAGAAGAAGAAGAATAAGGAGGAGGAGGAGGAAGCCGAGGAAAAAAAGTGCTCTCTTCTTAAGAAATTTAAAAACAGAAAAACAATTTTTTTTCTACAACAACGGTACTTTACTTTTTGTTTTTAGTCTATATTACCAGGCTAAAACTAATCAGATGTTATAATTAAATCTATCTAGTACAATGAGATCTAATAAAGTAAAGTTGTCAATTGAACGTCTCTTTCATATTATTGAATTTCTTAGAAAATTTGAAAACAACAAAAACTCTAGTTTGTTTATAAGCTAGTCTCGTGCACGTACGAAGTTACACATGAATCAAATTTATTTTAAAATTTTAGTTTAATATATAGACATATAATAATTTAGCAGTGTTTAATGTTTTATAAATGTGATATTATGCGCACGGAGTTCAGACTATAAATAAAACTAATAATTATATTTTAACTGAATTTGCATGGTGCGTATTTATAAGTCATGCTTTCATTTAATACTTATAATCTTGTGCATCTACAAAATTTTGGTATTACAACTAAATTAATTTACCGTTATCCGTGTTCTGGTTTTTAATCTGTGTACGCATGAGTTATTAAACACGGAGTATGTTCGGACAATAACTATAACTAATAATAATATTTCAACTATAATTGCTCGCGTTTGAAAATATGATCAAATTTGCTTATTGTTTTAAGTAGCAGTTGGAGTAGCGGTAGTAGTAGGAGTAGTAGTATCAGACTAGTAGTAGTGATGGAAAACGCAGTGTAACAAATAACAATTTAAAATTTTATATAACCATTTATAAAATACACATGCGAAATGGAAGACTTAACCAAATCTCATGTTAACACAAAAGGTTTTTTCCCCATGAACCCATATACACCATCATTTAATTAATCACGTATAAACTATAGATTACATACCTGATGCAAACCAGCAACACACGAACATTTGTAGATCTTGATCACCATCTTCACGAATCACGAACCAAGGTCACAAATCTATAATGATCATTATCTCATAATGATGAACTGATCGCCTTCCACAGACAATAGGTCAAAGTGCATTGTAACAATTCGCATTTTCAGGTTAATTTCTATTCCCGAAAATTTCACTATTCATTTTACTATTCATTTTCACTATTCATTTTCCGAAATTTAATTTTTATTTCATATTCTCGTATGATAAGTCATTTCCATGGCAAAATAAAAGTTTGACACTCATCAGATCATTTTCGCGAAAGTTATTAAGGAACTACACGTTTTAGGTTAAAACGTCATTCAAAAATCCTACGTACAACGAAAATCAACCGCGTCAATTTTCCCAATGTTTGATACACTCATGATTAATTAGAGAATTAATCATGACTAAGAAAAATGTTACTAACTAGACCCTGGACCGTAAGAAACAGAAATTTACGTTTTTAAGCACTTTTATTTAGCCGTAACCTTAGCCTATACCTGCACCGTGTTTCTAAGACGATTTGAGTTATCACATTTTTGGAGAAAGTCAACATATTTCTCCCTCCTCCTTTGACCAAAAATCATTCTTTGATTTTATAAATCATTCCTTGATTTTTAGGCTTACGGTTTTATGCCTAAAAGACATTAAATACCAACCGACACTAGACTGAGCCCAGTCTAGACATTATAAGTCATTTTAAATCATTATTATCCTATTAAAAAAGTAACATTTCACTTTTATCAATTTTACGCAATATTCGTACGTTTTACGTATTAAGCGTTTTAGACCCGTGTTTCCAGTTTTAGCAGGGTTTGAGCACCCCAATGGAACCTACCACTCATTTTATATTTTATTATGGAGTATATTGACAAGTTTAGTCATTCTTTCAAGTTTTACATTTTTACGATACCCGGTTTTACGTTTTGTGGCTTAATCATTAACGGTTAGCATTTTACGGAGTCAAAACTAGCTACATAAGTTAGATAATATCATCCAAGGACCAAGTCACCCTCCCTAGCCCAAAGTTGTAAGGAAACCCTTGTATACTTTCTTGCTAAATATCATTTTTATGCTATTTATATTTCATTCTTACTATATATGGTATTGTGATTATGTTCATGATGTATAAAAATTGGTAAAACAAGTTATGGCATATATATGTTAACTTATGTTAATTAAACAAGAAAACTAGTGACTTTCACGGAGAAATCTGACCAAAATGGTATAATCATGATATTGGACAATTACATATTGTAGTAGAGGACTTAACAAGGAAAACATAGCAATTTGAATCACGTAAAATGAGTACACGAGTCAAAAGTAATGGCCAAAAGAAGTTAGCGAAATCAAAACGCCGAAACTGCCAAAAACAAGCTGTAAACGATCTGACCCTTTTGAAAGAGGCCCTTCTGCTCCGTTTCATAAAAAAGTTAAAACACGAAAGTTGTCCGGAACGACATTTTCGTTCAGGAGTTAAAAAGCTCTAGCCCTGAAAACGCATAACGAGTGATATTTTTCTTCAAATTCTTAATAGCCCATTTTTAATACCAAATGACCATGTAATTGTTATGGTTAAATGAAACCAAGAGGTCTAATGACCTAAAGCCAAGACCACAACCATGGCTAAGGCCAAGGATGAGTCTCAAGACTATGGTAACAATGACCAAAGTCATGGCAAAGCCACGGCTAAAGACCATGTAAACTTACCAAGACGAAAACATGAACTAAAGAGTTAATGGCAACATAAACATCCAATTTGGATCTACTCCATCAAAACAAACCATGAGACTTTACAAGTAATTTTCATACTAGACTCAAGAAACTCATTGTAATAACAATCTTCATTTAAAAGTAAACTTTCCTAAGTTTATTCAATTATTTGGACATGTAACTTTTCGGATCAAAAACTTATATATATTTTTTATCAAATACTACAATAGTAGGGAGCCTCATGTGAGGGGTTCATTAAAGTAAACCGTCGAGATGAGTTGTGATTTACGAATTAAAGTGTCCTGGCTTCTCGAACGTTTACTACATGACCTCTGAATTATGTCGGCCCGAATGGTAGTAAGCGATATACAAACTATACATGTTTCATAAACCATTTTTATTCAAAGACTTACACTATATACTAAGTACTACATCATGGACTAAATGCAAGACATATATAGGCAATTCTTCATATTCTTTACTCCAATCCTAAGTCGCAACATTCTATTATAGGTTGCTCGTAGAAACCTTTGCGATTCGACCATCATTTTCACTACTTGCTACCTAACTTAAGGTGAGTTCATAGCCCCACTTTCCATTACTTCAATGTTTTACAAGCCCTTGGGGGGAATACATGCTATTTTAACCTAACACAATGCTTTCAAATTGTATGCTTGCCTGATTGTTTTATTATTACTAAGTACCATCCTTGCCAATCCTAGGCCCCATATCATGAACCATTTAATCACTAGTATTAGTGAGCGCGAGTATTGTGAATAGGCCTATTGGGATTAACGAATCCCATTTGTTTTGACCAAATGAGTTCAAACAAATGCACTATATTTGAAACGTTAAGTTTGACGGCAAAGTACTTACCGGGGCAACAAATCCGCTGATTGATATTGGTACCCGTTAACGTATTGGTTGCATGAGCTTAGTATAATAATAACTGTTTTGTTTTCCAACCATGAGTATGAGTCTAATTAACTCATACTACCATCATATTGTGTTCAACCATTAAAAAAACTCTATGAATATCACTCAACCTTTGTGTTGACCTTTTAAGCACGTATTTCAGGTCCATGATGATCCAGGATGGCACGGAGGGGCACAGACTAAATGAAGAAGGCTATAATCTACTTTGTCATTCGTTAAAACATCAAAAGACTTTATATTGATGTATTTTGTAATCATGGAACCTTTTTGGGACCTAACTATGTAAACTCTGATATATTTTGAATAATTCGAATGATAAGTCTTTTTAAAACGACTCAGTTAGAGATCGTTTTCTATTATTATGACTGTTGTGCCGTCGAGTAACACCCAAGTTGAATTCCACTGCATCATTGAATTGGGGGTGTTACAAATTGGTACCAGAGCCATGGTTATAGAGAAACGGGTCTAATTGAGACCTAAACTATAACTACAATTACAAGCAAAAACATTTTTTGTATAGCCTTCTGCTCTTCGTGTCTTCCATCCTCTAGACGATTATGGACTTATTATGCATGTTATGCTACATGAACATGTTTAGTATATTGATATATACATGCTTGTCATATTTTGAGCACTTCCCATCAACATTAGATTTATTTTGACATCATAATACTCATTGTAGACATCATGTCTTTACCTCCATATCCCGAACATCTTCCTGCTATGCCCGCTCATTTACCATTTCTTCCCAGACCCAATGATCCTTACTTTGAAGCACTTGACTACGACGACGAAGAAGAACCTTACGAGGATCTAGTCGATGTTTACGAAGAAGATCCTGACGAAGATCCTGAAATGGACATAGACATTGAAGACATTGACGACATTGAAGAAGTAGAGGAACCAATGGTTGTGCGACCACTATCACCATTAACATCACCACCTCCTATCTCACCAAACTCCTCCGAACCTAATCATACTACTCCCACTCAAGTTCCAAAGTCCACTTATGAAGTCGGCAGAACATCCACATTCACACCTATGTTCGTAAATTCTGCCCAATATGAAATATATTCCTTAAAACAAGGCCTCGACCTAACTCAACGTAAAGTTCAAAGCATGACACGCCAAATGAATGACTATGTATCCAAGGTTAATTCAGCCAAGATGGATGCCATGAACGCACAGCAAGACCTCTATTGGTTTAAACTTGATATGAGCTATGTGAGGAGAGATTTGACTCATGTTGGGGACATAGTCTTAGATCCCTTGACCGGCTTAGAAGACGTCAAGGATAGACTTACATTAGTTGAAAGAGCTCAAGACCAAGATGCGGCACAAATACACGAACTACGAAACCGCCTAACTACAGCAGAAATCTGATTAGACGTTGCTAACTTTGACCGATATCATCTAAAGAATGAGATATATGGAATGTAATCTCAAATGTGTGCCATACAACAAAAGCTATACCAGATAGATGTCAAAGAAAACCGCCCCAATGAGAGTGTGGATGTGCTAGCAACATATGGAAACAACGATCCGTCCGGACTACAACAAACCTCCAACCTATGTTAGATTAGTGTTCTAGTACTAGTTATCTTTTGTACTACTAAACTGATTAGTATCAGTTAGTAAATGTTATGAAATCCATGTAATAGCTAGCGATAGTAGAAACGTTGTAATTACTAAACTGAAAGTATTAGTTAGTAAATTTTGAAGAAGCTTGTAATAGGTTTCGATTTTGTAAATCAATCAACATTATATGAATAAAACTCTTGTTTTATACTATCATGTGTTATGCTTTTAAATTTCAACATTATTATCCTATCGTTCTTGTCAAAAATTGTGCTTATTTCACAACTCCCTAATTATGACATATATTTTGTACAATAGAATCATGGCGCCAAGGAAGAAGACACCACCAGCAATGACTCAAGCTGCTATTCGCAAACTAGTTAAAGACAGTGTAAACGCAGCTCTCACAACTGAACGAGCAGCCGTAGCTGCAGAAGCTGCAGCAGCCGCTGGAGCCGCCACAGCTGCTGATGCTGCGGCAGCCGCTGAAGCTGCTACAGCTGCTGATGCTGCAGCAGCCGCTGAAGCCCCCACAGCTGAGGAAGTTGCTAGAGCTGCAGAAGCTTCCCGAATTGCCAACCTTAACACTGGGGACCAAGCCCAACTAGCCCTCCAGTGACAAATGTTGCTTCAGTACCTAAGGGTTGCTCATACATTGCCTATTTGAAATGCGAACCCATAAAGTTTAAGGGTACTGAAGGAGCCATAGGGTTGACCCGCTGGTTTGAAAAAGCGGAGTCGGTATTTTTGGTCAGCAAATGTACTGAGAGTGATAAAGTGCAATATGCCACTAGCACACTGATGAATGAGGCATTATCATGGTGGAATTCAATATCTCAACCAATGGGCATTGAAAATGCTTATAAGATTTCTTGGGATAATTTGAAGAAAATGATGATAAAAGAGTACTGCCCCCGCAGTGAAATGCAGAAGTTAGAGGTAGAATTCTGGGATCATGTTGTTAAGGGAAATGACATCATAACTTACAACCGGCGATTCCAAGAATTGAGGATACTGTGTCCAACAATGGTTTCAACAAAAAAGAAATTGTTGGAACGGTATATCTGGGGACTTCCATCAAGTATACAAGGGAATGTAACTTCAGCCAATCCCAAGGAACTTGATGAAGCTATGCGGATGTCTCGCGGCCTCATGGATCAAGTGGTGCGTACAACAGAAACCCGAAGACAAAACAATGCCAACAACACCATTAACACCAACAACTCCAACTACCGTAACAACAATAACAATAGGAACAACAACAACAAGTGACCATGGGATGGTAATCGTGGAAGTAACAACAACAACAACAACAACAACAACAACAACCAAACTCGAAAGAACAACCATCATAACCAACAAAACAAAAGACAAGAAGACGCAACGGCCTATGTTGTTGCACCAGCCGGAGGTAGATATACTGGGACTCTACCACAGTGTACCAACTGCAACTACCATCATTCAGGTCCCTGCCCGGCCAAGTGCAACAAGTGTCAAAAGCCAGGACATCTTGCCAAGGATTGTAGAGGCAAGGCTGTGGCTACTTGGGCTAACACTCAGCCAATAGTTACATGTTTTGGGTGTGGAGGAAAAGGGCACTTCAAAAACAACTGTCCTCAAAACCATGGACCACAAGGCGGAGGTGCTCGTGGTAGAGCCTATGCCATGGGAAATGGAGAACCACAACAAGACCCGAATGTGGTGACTGGTATGTTCTTACTCAATAACATTCCTGTTAAAGTCTTATTCGATTCTGGTGCTGATATGAGCTTTTTATCTACTAGAATTGCGCCTTTACTTGATATCCCACCAATCACTTTAACCACTAGTTACAGTATTGAACTAGCTAGCGGTGACTTAGTAAATACTAATACCGTAATCCCAGACTGTACCCTTAACCTCCTAGACCACCCATTTAACATCAATCTTATGCCAATCGAACTCGGAAGTTTTGATGTTGTCATTGGCATGGATTGGTTGTGTAAACATCAAGCTAACATCATTTATGGTGAAAGAGTTGTGCACATTCCATGTGACAATGAAACTTTGATCATTCGTGGTGATCAAAGTGGAACTCGAATAAACATCATCTCATGTATCAAAACCATGAAGTACATTGAGAAAGGATGTTATGCTTTCCTAGCCCACGTAACCGAAAAGAAATCTGATGAAAAGCGTCTTGAAGATGTTCCTATCGCCCGTGAGTTTCCTGAAGTCTTTCCGGAAGATTTACCCGGACTTCCACCGAATCGTCAAATAGAATTCAGAATTGATTTAATACCAGGAGCGGCGCCAGTTGCCCGTGCACCCTACAGGCTAGCGCCATCAGAGATGCAAGAGCTATCAAATCAATTACAAGAACTTTCGGACAAGGGATTTATTCGACCCAGTTCCTCACCCTGGGGAGCTCCAGTTTTATTCGTGAAAAAGAAAGATGGGTCATTACGAATGTGTATTGACTATCGTGAACTAAAAAAATTAACCATAAAGAACCGATACCAATTACCAAGAATTGTTGATTTATTCGATCAATTACAAGGTTCAACCTATTATTCAAAAATCGATCTACGATCAGGATACCATCAAGTTAAGGTTCGTGAGGAAGACATTCCTAAAACAGCCTTTAGGACACGATATGGTCACCATGAATTCCAAGTGATGCCATTTGGGTTAACTAATGCACCGACAGTATTCATGGATCTCATGAATCGAGTGTGTAAACCATATCTGGATAAATTCGTGATCGTATTCATAGACGACATTCTCATATATTCCAAAAACGAAGAGGAACACAAAGAACACCTGAGAACAATTTTAGGATTACTCAAGGAAGAGAAATTATATGCAAAGTTTTCCAAATGTGAATTTTGGATCCAATCAGTACAATTCCTTGGACATGTGATTGACAAGACTGGTTTACATGTCGATCCCGCTAAGATTAAAGCTATCAAAGATTGGCCAACACCTACCACACCTACAGAAATTCGTCAATTTCTGGGTCTAGCTGGGTATTATCGAAGGTTTATTGAAGGATTTTCCTCAATAGCAAAACCTTTGACCAAGCTAACTCAGAAAAACAAGAAATACGTGTGGGATGAAGATGAAGAAGAAGCTTTCCAAACCCTCAAACAAAAAATTTGTAGTGCCCCTATTCTAGCATTGCCAGATGGGATCGAAGATTTTGTAGTCTATTGTGATGCATCGTACAAAGGTTTAGGTGCCGTGTTGATGCAACGTGATAAAGTCATGGCTTATGCTTCAAGACAACTCAAGGTTCATGAAGAAAATTATACCACTCATGACTTAGAGTTAGGAGCTGTAGTCTTTGCACTAAAAATCTGGAGACACTATCTATACGGTACTAGGTGTACTGTGTTCACGGATCATAAAAGTCTACAACACATTTGAACCAAAAAGAACTAAACATGAGACAACGTCGTTGGTTGGAATTACTAAGTGATTACGACTGCGACATTCGCTACCACCCAGGAAAGGCGAACGTAGTAGCTGACGCCCTGAGCCGAAAGGAACGGGTTAAACCACTACGAGTCCGAGCCTTAGTTTTAACCATAAATTCAAACTTTCCTGCTCAAATCCTTCACGCTCAAGCTGAGGCAGTGAAACAAGAAGACATCAATAAGGAAAAGTTGGATGGCATGATACAGAAGAAATTCGAAACCCGTTCAGACGGAACTCTATGCTTCCAAGGTCGAAGTTGGTTACCACTTTATGGTGTCCTACGAGACTTGATCATGCATGAATCCCACAAATCCAAATACTCCATACATCCAGGATCTGATAAGATGTATCATGATCTTAAACTACTCTATTGGTGGCCAAACATGAAGGCCGATATTGCAAAATACGTTAGCAAATGTCTTACATGCTCCAAAGTAAAAGCCGAACATCAAAAACCATCCGGTCCATTGCAACAACTAGAGATTCCTATGTGGAAATGGGAACGAATTACTATGGACTTCATTACCAAGCTCCCAAAGACATCAAGCGGTTATGACTCCATCTGGGTCATAGTTGATCGTCTTACAAAATCCGCACACTTTATACCAATCAAAAAGACTTACAAAATGGACCAGCTAACTCGACTATACGTCAAAGAAATAGCTTCAAGACATGGTGCACCAATATCCATCATATCTGACCGAGATGGTAGATTTACCTCAAATTTTTGGCAGTCACTCCAGGACGCCTTTGGAACAAATCTAGACATGAGTACATCGTATCATCCTCAGACCGATGGTCAGAGTGAGCGAACCATTCAAACGCTAGAAGACATGCTTTGAGCTTGTATAATAGACTTTGGAAAAGGATGGGATACTCATCTACCATTAGTTGAATTTTCCTACAACAACAGCTATCATGCAAGTATCAAAGCAGCTCCATTTGAAGCACTTTACGGTCGAAAGTGTCGTTCACCTGCTTGTTAGGCTGAAGTGGGAGAAGTTCAACTCACTGGTCCAGAACTCATTCGAGAAACAACGGATAAGATTGTACAAATCAGAAGTCGACTTCAAACCGCAAGAGATCGACAGAAAAGTTATGCCGACACACGACGCAGACCCCTAGAATTCCAAGTCGGAGATAGGGTTATGCTAAAAGTATCGCCTTGGAAAGGCTTAATACGATTCGGTAAACGAGGAAAACTAAACCCAAGATACATTGGACCATTCAAAATCCTAGCCAGGGTTGGCCCAGTGGCGTACATACTTGAGCTTCCATCAGAACTCAGTAGTGTACACCCCACATTTCATGTATCTAACCTAAAGAAATGCTTGTCAGATGAATCACTCGTTATTCCACTCGATGAAATTCAACTCAATGACGACCTCCAATTTATCGAGGAACCCGTAGAAATCATGGACCGTGAGGTCAAACAACTCAAGCAAAGCCAAATTCCAATTGTCAAAGTTCGTTGGAACTCACGACGTGGTCCTGAATACACATGGGAACGAGAGGACCAGATACGTCAGAAATACCCACATCTTTTTAACAACAATGCTTCTACTCCCAACGCAAATTGATCTCCGGGATGGAGCTCTCATATGGGGTAGAGACTGTAACAATTCGCATTTTCAGGTTAATTTCTATTCCCGAAAATTTCACTATTCATTTTACTATTCACTTTCACTATTCATTTTTTGAAATTTAATTTTTATTTCATATTCTCGTATGATAAATCATTTCCATGGCAAAATAAAAGTTTGACACTCATCAGATCATTTTCGCGAAAGTTATTAAGGAACTACACGTTTTAGGTTAAAACGTCATTCAAAAATCCTACGCACAACGAAAATCAACCGCGTCAATTTTCCCCGTATCAGATAAATGTTTGATACACTCATGATTAATTAGAGAATTAATCATGACTAAGAAAAATGTTACCAACTAGACTCTGGACCGTAAGAAACAGAAATTTACGTTTTTAAGCACTTTTACTTAGCCGTAACCTTAGCCTATACCTGCACCGCGTTTCTAAGACGATTTGAGTTATCACATTTTTGGAGAAAGTCAACATATTTCTCCCTCCTCCTTTGACCAAAAATCATTCTTTGATTTTATAAATCATTCCTTGATTTTTAGGCTTACGATTTTATGTCTAAAAGACATTAAATACCAACCGACACTAGACTGAGCCCATAAGTCATTTTAAATCATTATTATCCTATTAGAAAAGTAACATTTCACTTTTCTCAATTTTACGCAATATTCGTACGTTTTATGTATTACGCGTTTTAGACCCGTGTTTCTAGTTTTAGCAGGGTTTGAGCACCCCAATGGAACCTACCACTCATTTTATATTTTATTATGGAGTATATTGACAAGTTTAGTCATTCTTTCAAGTTTCACATTTTTACGATACCCGGTTTTACGTTTTGTGGCTTAATCATTTACGGTTAGCATTTTACGGAGTCAAAACTAGCTACATAAGTTAGATAATATCATCCAAGGACAAGTCACCCTCCCTAGCCCTTGTGAACTGCCAATAGGGGGGGGGGAGTCACCCCTTGTGTGGCATGATCTCATGCTTAAGGCCTTAAGATGATACCAAGTGTACAAGCTTTCCTTGCAAGCTTTGACTAGTCCTAGTTAGTAACCTCCTCAAGCCCATATAAATACCCCCTCCTCCTCTCCTTTGCTGTCCCATATCACACACACAACCATCAAACACTTAGCTAGTTTACTTCAAGTTTTATGCAAGAAATCAAGAGCAATATCAACACATAAACCCTAGTTTGGTTTTGATTCATCAAACTACTCCAAATCCTTTGAAACTCTTGGTGATTCTCTTGAGTTTAGATCCACTCAAGTCACCTAAAACTTCATCACAAATCCTTCAAGAATAAAAGATTAGAAGGATTGCTAAAGTGAAGAGAAGTTGTCAATCAAAGTCCTTTCCTTACTAGTTACTTCCCTTTCTTATAGAAAGCCCAAAGTTGTAAGGAAACCCTAGTATACTTTCTTGCTAAATATCATTTTCATGCTATTTATATTTCATTCTTACTATATATGGTATTGTTATTATGTTCATGATGTATAAAAATTGGTAAAACAAGTTATGGCATATATATGTTAACTTATGTTAATTAAACAAGAAAACTAGTGACTTTCATGGAGAAATCTGACCAAAATGGTATAATCATGATATTGGACAATTACATATTGTAGTAGAGGACTTAACAAAGAAAACATAAAAATTTGAATCACCTAAAACGAGTACACGAGTCAAAAGTTATGGCCAAAAGAAGTTAGCGAAACCAAAACGCCGAAACTGCCAAAAACAAGCTGTAAACGATCTGACCCTTTTGAAAGAGGCCCTTCTGGTCCGTTTCATCAAAAAGTTAAAACACGAAAGTTGTCTGGAACGACGTTTTCGTTCAGGTATAAAGAACCTCGAGCCCTGAAAACGCTTAACGAGTGATATTTTTCTTCAAATTCTTAACAGCCCATTTTTAATACCAAATGACCATGTAATGGTTATGGTTAAATGAAACCAATAGGTCTAATGACCTAAAGCCAAGACCACAACCATGGCTAAGGCCAAGGATGAGTCTCAAGACTATGGTAACAATGACCAAAGTCACGGTAAAGCCACGGCTAAAGACCATGTAAACTTACCAAGACGAAAACATGAACTAAAGAGTTAATGACAACATAAACATCCAATTTGGATCTACTCCATCAAAACAAACCATGAGACTTTACAAGTAATTTTCATACTAGACTCAAGAAACTCATTGTAATAACAATCTTCATTTAAAAGTAAACTTTCCTAAGTTTATTCAATTATTTGGACATGTAACTTTTCAGATCAAAAACTTATATATATTTTTTATCAAATACTACAATAGTAGGGAGCCTCATGTGAGGGGTTCATTAAAGTAAACCGTCGAGATGAGTTGTGGATTTACGAATTAAAGTGTCCTGGCTTCTCGAACGTTTACTACATGACCTCTGAATTATGTCGGCCCGAATGGTAGTAAGCGATATACAAACTATACATGTTTCATAAACCATTTTTATTCAAAGACTTACACTATATACTAAGTACTACATCATGGACTAAATGCAAGACATATATAGGCAATTCTTCATATTCTTTACTCCAATCCTAAGTCGCAACATTCTATTATAGGTTGCTCGTAGAAACCTTCGCGATTTGACCATCATTTTCACTACTTGCTACCTAACTTAAGGTGAGTTCATAGCCCCACTTTCCATTACTTCAATGTTTTACAAACCCTTGGGGGGAATACATGCTATTTTAACCAAACACAATGCTTTCAAATTGTATGCTTGCCTGATTGTTTTATTATTACTAAGTACCATCCTTGCCAATCCTAGGCCCCATATCATGAACCATTTAATCACTAGTATTAGTGAGCGCGAGTATTGTTAATAGGCCTATTGGGATTGACGAATTCCATTTGTTTTAACCAAATGAGTTCAAACAAATGCAGTATATTTGAAACATTAAGTATGACGGCAAAATACTTACCGGGGTAACAAATCCGCCGATTGATATTGGTACCCGTTAACGTATTGGTTGCATGAGCTTAGTATAATAATAACTGTTTTGTTTTCCAACCATGAGTATGAGTCTAATTAACTCATACTACCAACATATTGTGTTCAACCATTAAACAAACTCTATGAATATCACTCAACCTTTGTGTTGACCTTTTAAGCATGTATTTCAGGTCCATGATGATCCAGGATGGCACGGAGGGGCACAGACTAAATGAAGAAGGCTATAATCTACTTTGTCATTCGATAAAACATCAAAAGACTTTATATTGATGTATTTTGTAATCATGGAACATTTTTGGGACCTAACTATGTAAACTCTGATATATTTTGAATAATTCGAATGATAAGTCTTTTTAAAACGACTCAGTTAGAGATCGTTTTCTATTATTATGACTGTTGTGCCGTCGAGTAACACCCAAGTTGAATTCCGCTGCATCATTGAATTGGTGGTGTTACATGCATGATCTAGATGGAAAGTATCAACCTGTTTTCCTCATTTCCCGTTTCAGTATTACCATGTCACTCTAGCAAACACAACTTTCCATCTTTTCCAGATTCCTTAACGACATCACCTTTCTCTATCTCTTGAATCACAACACCTTTACCACGCCTACTCCTTATCTCCATCAAATGTTGCTCGACCTGTGAAACATCTTTTCAATGTAAACCTCTTTCCTTAAATCTTGGCACATATTTCAACAATGTCACCACATCTTCTTTACTCATCAACGTGACCAACCCATCATCCAAATACTCCATAGGGATCCTAAAATGTGTGAATAAAATCTTATCATCCCCTAATCCTAGCTCCTCTAACATCCCAACGAACTGATGAATGGAGAAAAAGTCACAATCAATGAGGTGAACATAGTCTATATGTGCGAGCTGATATCTTCGGTTTGGTAGGTTTGTAAAGTCCCCATCGTGGTGGATTTTCAGCGTGAGCAGTGTACTATTGGAATCTGGTTAGAATCAAGCTCATGGGTCGGGAAATCAAGTGTTCGAATCTGCCAAAGTGAAGCTCCAACTACCATTTTGATTCTGAGTGTGGTTTGCTTTTGTGCTAACTAAGTTCTGTGTGTGTGATTTGATCGGATAAAGCAGAAATTAAGTTTAGTTGCAAGTTATGACGTTGTGAATATGTGTGCCTAAAGGCAGAAAACCTGATACGATGAAAATACCCTCACGTGAAAAGCACGTGAGGACTTACTAACGGGAATCTTTTAACGGTCGTCAATGAAAATAACATAAATTGCAACAAAGTGTCAACCATAGGTACGTTATTCGCCTATTTAAGTTTGGGAGGTGCATTGGGTGTAAAAATGTACATATTTTACAATTTCCATCATAAAGAAAAGCCTAAAAACCAAAGTATAGTTTTTTCAATCGTCTTTTCATCTTGGAGGAAACGAAACAAGAAGGAGCAATCAATCAATCTCTTAATTACAGTTTAATCTAATCCAAAAGGTATTTAATTTTTATTTAATTCTCATCATCACAATCATATATAAAAAAAAAAAAAAAAAAAAAATTGAATTAGACCTAATTAATTGACATTTTGCAGATAACGATGGATGTTGCTCCTGATCGCGCCTCTTATGTTTGCACTCACTGGTATTCATCATTATTAAACAGTTTTTTAAACCAGCGGGGTAGTTGTTAATTTCTGTATATATTAATAGCAAGATGTATTGCAAGTGCCAATTAAGCTGTTATGGGGGTGTTTGTTTCGGCTTATATAACCGGCTTACGGCTTATTTGGTTTAGGCTTATGTTTCATAACCTCACTTTTTGTGGCTTATTTTGAAACTTTTCTGCAGTAACTTATATAAGTTTATTATGACATAATAAGCTTATGTTTCAAAATAAGCCACAAAAGGTGAGCTTATGAAACATAAGGCCAAAACCATATAAGCCATAAGCCGGCTATATAAGCCAAAACAAATATTGAAAGCAACAGTGTGATGCAAGCATTGCACGATCATCACAATTGAAAATTTGGCCTTTTTTTCTAATATTACAAAAGATAGACCCGAACCATCGTTTTTAAAGGCCCATAGGCGGTTAATTTAATAGATCTGAGGCTCGGAGCCTCAAATGCTGTCAAAATATGTCGGCGTTGGGCAAAATGCCCAAATCGGTGAGAATTATGGTGGAACCTTCAAAATATCAATGGATGTTAGCGGGAGGATTAAAATCGGCTCTAGTGCCGATGGCCTTCTTCTATTTCATTGGTGGCTAAACAAGTTTGTTAAGAAAGGAAGTAGCTGATTTAGCTTTAGGACAGTCGCTGGCCAAGGGTAAAAATGCTGTCGAAACGTTAAGAAGCCGATTAAAGTTGATATAGCAATATAGGAGACAAGATCAAAGTGGATGAAGCAATACATGCACAAGAAAGGTGAAGAGAACTTGCTCGGTTAGAGATGGGAAGCGAATTTGGGACATGAGAGTTCTTGTGTGGCAGATAAGAGAACACGAGAATTATCTACTTGATCGTCAATACTTTTTATAGTATTGGTGTAGAATTACTCTTATAGGAGTCTAGATCTTACGCAGTCTTCTCTTCCTCGTGTAGTCGTGTCTCATCTATGATTTTGTTGATATGCTTAAGCCTTGATAGCTGATTTTCGTATGCCTTTCTGGGTTTGAGCTTATTGATACATGAGGGAGTAAGATTATATTCACCATGCTTAATCGTGTTTAAACAACTTGTTTTGTTGATTTCCGTATTATCCACATAAGACTGGTTTTTGCTTGTTTTTCCATCAAGAGAGAGTGAGAACTATTGGGACCTTATAATCCTTAAGTTGTTACCTACTAATAGGTTCCACCAGGGTTGATGAGCTTAAGTTGAGGCTCAAATGTTAACGGGCTACTCTCTATTACGGGCTTGGGGTGTTACAATTGGTATTAGAGAGGTAGCCTTTTAAGTGATGAGAGCTTGTAACAATCTACCCATCCCATATCAATTAAGAGTTAGATTTATGATCCCCTCATAACCATTACAATTTAGGCAATTAATGACTCCTCATCAGTCTTCTTAATTCAATTTAGCAACCTCCTCAAGAATGTGATTCTTTCACTATTGACTTTAATTGGAGCATTTTATACTAGCTGGACTTTGTTGTTAGCCATTTTTTCTTTCTTTGTGCCAGCTTAGTACTAAATGGAAAGTATAGCCCAAAAGAGTAATCTATCGGCAAAACGCGTTTTGTTTCTTGTTGGTTCCTGAAAGTACAATGGCAAATAGTTTTTGGAGTATGGAATCGGAATCTTTAACAACTGTGATTCGATAGCTTTTTACCTTACTAGTCTTTTTGTATTTCTGATTTTTGCCTATGCACAACTCTTTTACCTTTTTTTGGAGAGGCAACTAAAAATCTCACAATAGTGGCAAAATATCTCACGCAATTGCCCTAGCGGGACTTGAACCCACAACCACTTGGTTAGAGAGAATCTCACAGATACCGCTAGGCTACAAGCTCTTTGTACCTTTGTATCACAGTTTTTAATCTAGAAAAATATTTGAAAAGTATACTGAGACCCATGATGACATAAAAATAACCCATAGACTCAACTAGGGTTCATAAATTTAAAATTGTCTGTTTGGCGCCTATGGTAGCTATATATTAACTTGGCAATTAGTCTTAATGCTTCCATAACTTGTTCTTTCCAACTGATATTGACTGTTCCCTCTGAAAGCTTGATGTTAATTCAGTGTTCTGCTTATTCATCATATTCTTACTTTGTTAAATGGGTGATGATTGTTTTTTCAATAATCTCTTGACTTCTGTTGTTTTCTTTTATGTATCTCTCGTTTTGCTTGATGTCATTTCTTATTGGATTTATATTTATCTTCTTCTCTATATAAGATCTTGCTGTTTATTACTAAAGTTATGTTTATTGTCTTGGTAAGATTAGTAAATTGCTCAACAACCAAAACTTTATGTGTGCAGTAACAGAGCAATCCCCTCTTCGAATATCGATCTGCATTTTGCTCACTGTTCCCGCAATTTAGAAAAATGTAAAATCTGTGACGAAATGGTTCCCAAAAAGCTTGCTGAAGAGCATTACTTGACCACCCATGCTCCGGTATGTAGCTCCAAGTGAATATTACTAGCTAACTATATCTAGTTATAAAATGTTCCAGTAGTATATTACAAGTGAAATAATCTATTCCCGAGCATGATGGAAGATAGATTTTGTCCACGTCACTAGTTCAACTCAAAGGATATTTACTTGTTTGTATATTCACTATTTATGTCTATCACCACTGATAACCGATGATTGAAATGTTGGGACAGGTATCTTGTTCATTGTGTAGTGAGACAATGGCACCTGAAACCCTAGATACACACGTAGGTGAACAATGTTCTCAAAGAATTGTGACTTGTGATTACTGTGAATTTCCTTTGCCTGCAATCGATCTATTTGAGCATCAGGTAATTACCAGTATTTCCTTAACATATAAATTCGGGAATTCTCGCTCTATTTGTTTCTAAATGATATTCTCTGTCAGTCAACATTACAATATGCACTTCTCTTGAAATTTCAGGAAATATGTGGAAATAGGACTGAACGCTGTGATATTTGCAGTAGGTATATTAGACTACGCGAGAGAGCTGCCCATGAAGTCACATGCAATGGTTCTCAAGTTGATACAGCAGAAACTTCCAGGTTTAACAACGTTATCCTTTCTATAGATGTTTGCTTTCTAACATACTCTTTTAACTCGTCAAACCTTCCTTTGATTCAAGTCACACGGGCTTTATATTTGTCATGTGACAAAATAGTTGCATGTAGACCGAATTCAGTATTCGTTTAAATATAGAATTTTTGCTAAGCAACTTAATAAAGTATTGTGTATCATGAGACTGTTAACCACTGTATTATATAAATTGTTGCTGTAACAATATATTATTAGAGTAAATGGAAGATATCTATATTATATACAAGACAAAACAGTGTTTTGGAAGTTTGGATTTTGTGGATTTTATTGCTTTTAAATAACAATTAGTCAATTCTAAGTGGACTACGAAGGATTCATTTGCTAGTTCTACCTCCTTATCAAAATTGTTTGTCTTCTAGACTCTAGACAATAAACACCCAGTTTTAGACATGTCCTACAATTAAATTGTTTACTAATTAAATGTCAAATTTACCCTTTTAAATTGCAAAATTTTGAAGGTACGATTAATGCAATTTTGTGATGTGCGTGTAATCAGTGGTGGAATGAGAAACTTTGGTAAAATACTTTTAAAGTGGTTTTTCTCTTGGGATAAACTAAAACTCATAGGTGGATGTTATTTTGGGATGGAAGTCAGCTGTAAACGGTGAGCATATGAGTGACTTACCGACTGTCAGGAACTAACGATTCAATTTTGTTCCAATTGGACATAAGCTTCATTATATTTGGATTAGTATCAGGCTATTAGCAGCAGTGAATTCATTATTACCTTCCTATCTTCTTGAGAGCACTAACTGTACACAATAGATTTTTATAATCTTTCGAGGAAAATAGCACAGGGTGTCAGATTACAAAGTTATAAAATCTAGGTGAAAATCAAAATTCTAATACTAACTATATGTATTGCTTTTCTATTCTTTATATTGCTTACTTATTCTTTTCACATCTTTTGGCAATTCTTTGTTCTCTGGTTTCAACTTCTCTTATGTTTGTGAAGGGCGAGCGAAGCTGAAAGAGAGCATAATGGTAGAAGAAGGCCACCACAAGACTTTTCTACAAGAAGACTTGTATTCACCATAGCCATAACAGGTGTTGCCATTGTTTTAGGGTCTCTAATTTTCCAGAGAAAACCTGAAAGCAGTGACCTGCAATAAACAAGATAGCACTCTATAGATCCTAAGATGAATTTGTGTAGAAAACAAGTATGCACGGGCATACCCTGAGTTTTTGTTATCTTTTTGCTGTGTTAAAAAAAAAGGGGGAGAATAATTTTGTTTTTGGTAGTAAATCTGGTTAAAAAGACTTGTAATGATAATGCATACCATGATTTTTTTCTTTATTTATTTATTATATTTTGTTTATCATAAATGTTAGAATGTTCAAGTCTGTAGATGTGTACTTCATATGAACGGTTTTGCATCTCAGATGCTGGTGCTGACATTTGAGCTCATTAGCATGGATCTATAACATATCAATTTTAGTGTGGTGTAGGCATCATCTTTGTCAATGAGTACTTTTCACTATTGTCTCAAAATGGTCATTCATTTTGATCGACTTGATTCGAATTAGACCAACTTAGGATGACACGAGGCTTCTTGTTGATGGTAATCATATGACGTGTGCAGTAATTTTCGTGTTCAAATCACTACTGAGTTGTGAGAGGATATAAATAGTACAATCAAGCTTCACATAATATGCCAATAATGTCTCTTAAATGTATTGTGGCTTAATTCACCAAGATGAATAAGGCACATGTAGTAGTGTTTTGGTACCAGACTGTTTGATCAAGATATTGTTGATACATATTATAATGAAACAAAGCTGTTTTCTAACGTGATTCAAAACAAAAAATGACATACAGAAACAAAATAAATACAAAAGTGATAGCGTAAAAAGATGGATTAATTTTTACTAAAAAATGTAGTATATAGACTTGATAAATATTTTTTTTTTCTGATATTTATTCTTTAATAGTTAAATTTAGTATTGCTAAACAAACAATTGTTTGAACCAGTTTGCTAAGTTAAGAGTACCCATAATGCATATCATTCTTAAAAAAAGCAATTGCATATATACCCATTAAAACTTGAATATTTGCATATATATCCAAAACATGCTTAATTGACATTGTACATCATGCATTAAAAACTTATGTTTTGGGTATATATGCAAGTTTTTGAGTTTTAATGAGTATATATGCAATTCTTCCAAAAAAAAATAATCATGTTTTATTCATTGTTTGTTGTACAAGTGAGACTTTAAAAAGTTACTAGTATTTGTTCTTTTGCTAAAAGAATCTTCTAAAACCAACTTTCACTAAAACTAAAAGCAAACCTGCAATCATGGCATTATGGATTAGGCCGGGTAAGGATTCAGTGAGAAGAAAACTTAAAATGAGAAGGATGAGAAATAACTATAACCACACATTTGAGATGGATCGACTTGATTAAGATGCATCTCTATTCATTTAGATGCATCCAAATTAGTTCTGAAAAGTGATTTGAAGTGAAAACAATGCAAAGTAGTACTAACAACAAATTTGACCAGCAGAGGACGAAAAATATATAGGATTTGTCTAACTTGATGAAATGTATATAATATATGCATATGCATCTAATTTTTTGCTAGAAAATATATTATGGTGCATCTAAAAGATTATGGATGCATCTAATTTAAGTCGATGCATCTTAAATGTGTGGTTATAGTTATTTTTCATCCTTCTCATTTTAAGTTTTCTTCTCATTTGATCCTAAGTCTTAGGCCATATCCATAACTTGCACCATAACGTTTTTCTTTTTTATTTTTTCTTAACTTTTTTCAACTAAAAATGATTATTTGTGTTCGTGTTTGTTTTGTGTTTTTTTATTGTATCTGCATTCATTAAATATAAAAAAACGTTACGAAAAAGCAAACACATGGCCCCACAACTTTCGTCGCAAAAACTTGTGATCCTCGCAAAAAGGTATTAGCGATGAGGTTTTGGCGACGACCATTTTGCGTCGAAAAGTCGCAGCAAGAAAAAACATTGGCGACAAGTTTTTGCTTTTCTGCGATGACTTTTGTTACCGAGGAACCTCCTATTCTTTTAGTACGCTTTAGGAACAGAGTTTGCTTTGCTTTGAAGTCCTTGATAAAATATGCTTCCTTTGAAGTCGTCAAAATTCTCTAGTGTTACATAGGAGTATGAAACCCAACTTATTTTGATTGGATTTTAAATCCAAAATCTGATTGAATATATAAGACGATTACTCGCGCATAACGGCGATAATGTAATATGTGTGTGTAATTATTTTTATGTATATATGGGTGTGAATTAAGTGAGAGTAAAAAAGATTAGTGGTTTAAATTGTAATTAAATATTTAAATATGTAATATGTTGTATTTTCTTCTATGAATAAATATATTTTTGTCTAACTACATTACTCAATTTTTAACTTTTTAAGTTTTAAGTAAATGTATTTATTCTTTATATGTAGTATAGATGAGATGTGCTTCATAACATTTTTCCTATGTCATTTGATGTTTATATTTTATCGTTTCCCGTCCATCCTTTGTCTTGTGAAAGGCAAAGAATTTTCACTAAGTGAGAGTTACAAAAAAATATACATAAAAAAAGAAAAAAAAAAAAAAAAAAGAAGAAAAAAAACAACTTAAAGATGAAGCTAATTACTTGCTGGGTTGTCATGTATTTTTTCAGTCGTCTTGTTAATCATGAAGTTAAGACAAAGTCTTGTCATGATTAATTATTCCCATGGAAATGATTTGAGTGATTGGTTGAATGGGATGGATATAAGAACAATTCATGTGGGTTCTACGAATGACTAACCACATGATCATGACCTTTGTTTTTGTGTAATGATCATTTTACACTTTGTTGTTGTTAATTGGTTGGTTAAAAAACGCAATGCTAAAAACAGTGGCACTGTTATCAGACGATTGTTCCTTTAATCTAACACAATTTAGTTTACATTAAAAAAAAGTCATAATATTTATTTAATAATCATTAAAGCAATGAGTATTATGGTGTGAGTTCAGCACCATTTCTATGCGGCTCGGTGCCATTTAGGCGTTACCAAACCCTAGGACTACCTACCGTGCGACTCAAATGCTCCTGGTCAATGCTATGTCTTATGAACCTCAGAAAATACATGCTAAAAGTGTCAACAAAAAGGTTGGTCAGTTCATAGGTTTAATGTAAATAAGATGGAAATCTTTTTAAGTAAATCCTCATGACAAGTATATGTCAATCTAATCCTGTTACAAACCCCGCCCATACAAGACTTGTAACATCTTAGGTCCACATATAAATTAATGATGATAAAAGTAAATGTTAAGTGTGGACCACAAGATTTAAAGTTTGTTTGACCGGTTCATTCGGTTATGTAACCAGTTCATTCGATCATGTATGTACATAGGCTGCTTCATTGGGTTATATATCCGGTACATTCGGTTATGTAGGAATAATAGTTTAAAGTACTTGTATCCGTAAGTAAATGTAAACCATGTATTTAAATAAAGCGAGTATTGTGTTTCAGTAAACGAGAAAAGTGTCTCAGTAAGTGAGTACAGTGTTTTAGAAAACGTATCAAGTGTTTCAGTAAACTAGTAAAGTGTTTTAGATAACAAGTAGAGTATGTAAGTAAAACAAGCATGCAATTTCACCCCAAAACTAATTTAAATGAGTAAAAGTGGGGCTATGAAACTCACCGTAAACAAAATAATCACAAATAACAAAATATGTGATAATGAAGAGCCGCGAAATCCTATAAGCAACCTAAAATAAAATGTTGCGTCTTAGGTTGTAAACTTTATAAAAGTTCAGGGACTAAATTTGACAAGTATATAAAGTTTTACTAGCCCTAACTTAGTGCTGTTTGGTTTTTCAGAAAATTATCCAACTTAATAATTTAATTACTCTTAAACCGTAAATAGTTATGATTTGGTCCTTACGTCCTCGGAAAGGGTTTTGAGTGAACTACACAGATTAGTGGGTCCCATTGTCTCAAAAATTATAGAACCTAAGTCAAATTACTAATTTACGCTCAAGTATACATGCTGATTTTGTAACAGCAATCAAAAGTCCTGGTAAATTTGCGATAACTTGAGTTCTACAACTCCGTTTTAACCCATTTTTGCGGCAGCGTTTAAGTTAAAGTCTTATCTACAACTTTCATTCTTTGACCAATAGTTGGTTGTCAAAATTTCTATGAGTTTTTTAGCCAATATATTTTAGAGTGCGGGTTTCAACAACTTTTACCGTTTTTGCTCTAATTTAATCATCAGGTGTTGTCACGGAATGAGCCACCCGGAAAAACGACCATAAGACATAGCTCTATAAGACTATATTTGTACTTAAGGTCCAAAGTATATTGATTTTTTCCAGTAATTCCGTTTTTACCGCTGGTCAGAAACTACCATTGCAAGTTAAGTCCGTGTTATGTTTTCTAGTGTTTTAGTCCAAGTACCAAACGTAATTAAGCATAATAAATTTATAAAACACATAAAGTATATAAATATGAAAAATCACAGAGGTTAAATGAAAATTAAAGTGGTTCCTTACAATCTTTGTGTTGAAAATGACAAGAACAACCAAGAACTAGACCCAAAATAAAAAGGGATAATTACCAAAATAGACCGGGCAACCAAGGAGACTTCGGTTCTTAACTTGGGATCCAAAAATGTCTTTTTTAGACCAGGCAACTGGGCAACTCGTCCCATATGATGAAAAGTGTCTCCAGTTGCCCAAAAAACTGACATGTTGCCCAAAAAACTGAAAGACAAGCGACACTTGTCACTTGCAGAAAAGTGACACTTCGTCGGTTGCCCAATTGTACGAGTTTCCCTGGTCTAAAAAAGCCATTTTTGGATCTCGGGTTAGGAACCGAATTGCCCTTGGTTGCCTGATCTATTTTGGTAATTATCCCAAATAAAAACACACAAACAAGATCACCAACAATTTAAACCCCAATCTTCCAAATCTTTAACCAACCATTGTAAACCCTTTTTAAACCCTTGATTCACCAATAAAAATGATAACTAAAACCCTTGCAAAGAACTTACTAGAAATCCAAGAAAATGATGAGATTGTGATGATTTGAGGAGAAATAAACCAAGGAACAAGTTTAGCACAACAAGACTTTTAACCTTTGATCAAGAACTAATGAAAAAAGGAGATGAAAATGGTGTAATGGGGCTGAGTTGGGATGTTCAAGATGGAGAGGGAGCAAAGAAAATGAAGATCTTGATCTAAAGTTGCATGTAGTTATGAGATAGTGGGTTTTAGTAGTTGGAACATGCAAGATGAGTAAAACACTCGTCAAATGTATTGGGCAAGTGTCTATTTTCATGGGTTTTTGTGAGAATGAGGAAGGAATGAGTTATTTTGTGTAGATGGGTCTATAGTGTGTAGTTTGCTCCCGGTAATTGAAAACATGTAGTTTTTAATAAAACCGGGTAACATAAAAACACAAAAACTTATAAAAATATTAAAACTTGTCATCATAATCTATTTTAGTAGTTTGGATGAGTGATGATGTTGATGGAGTGCTTAAACATTGTTAAAACCTAAAAACGTAGGTTCAATACGCGTAAAACGTAAAAAGTGCAAGGCTTACGTAAAAATGGGAAAAATGAAATGTGGCTTATAAAATACGATTGTAAGGAACCCAAAATGCAAAAAATGTGTATACTTAGCTGCTTGGCATAGTCTAGTGTTGGTTTGAGTTAAATGTTCATTTATCTATGTACGCGATTAAGCTAATCCGGTTACTCGTAAAAGTAAGTTTACTTGAAATTAAAAGATTAAGTGAGGTAAATAATCAAATAATTACCTCATAAAATTTGAATTATTACATATTGCTTCCCACATCTCCTTCCCGGTTTTCAAATTCCCGATTTGTAAAACCAAATCTTCTAGGATCGATTGAGACAATAATCCTTTCACAATGTTATTCTTTTTGGCATTGGCTAAGCCCGGATCTACCACATCTCAGACTCCATGAATTCCAAGAAGCACTTCCATTCACATACTCCATATGGTGTAGTTTGTTGACGTCAATATCAGACATTGAAACGTCAAAGTAGTATCCTTGACATACGATTGCGAGCTTTCTCCCACCACCATCCTTGTTCTTTGTTTGGACTATGAATACGTTTGCAATGGGGGTTTATCCGGCCCTTATCACACGGCTAGATTAAGTTCAACAAGTGGTGAGATAATCAACAGCCTTGAGTACTTTTTCAACTTATTGATGCACTATGATCAGTTTACAAAAGAAAAGTGGGTTGAGTAAAGTGGGCTGCAATCACGACCAACCAACAAGTTCACAAGTTTTAAGTCGATCTTTAAAGGTTTCTAATACCCTAACTCGTTGATACTCAAGTTGCCAACTCTTCACGAAAGTCTGATGCACGACTCAACCTCAAGGCGCAGGTTAAAGTCTAATGATGACAAGGTTTCTATATCCCTCAAGACGCATGATCAACGCACGACTAACCCCTTATGTGCAAGTTAGTTTCTAGGATTGTGTTTGGTTTTTGTAACCCTAAAATGGATCTACAGATCACCAAAGCTTTACGCAAGCTCTGGTGCCAATTCTGGTAATCATAGGTACGCACACAGTAACACAAACAAAAACACGACATTGTTATAGAAATAAGAACCGTTGCTAGGAACACGTAAACTTTTATTGAAGAAATCTTAACTCTAAAACTTTAATGATACAATGTAATTCCTTACCCCTCGTGGTAGATATAGACTAACCTAGATGCGTTAGGCTATAACTAGGATTACATTAAACATATCCTAAATAGATAAATACTAATCTATAGAGGAGAACTAGGACAAGTTGGACTTGCGCTCCAACTAAGACTTCTTGATTCTGGTAACACGCCATAAGCCACAACCAAACTTAGGAATTCGCCAATAGAACAGTCACTCCAAGAAATGTGGGTAATAACGCTACATTACTGTTAGCTTTTTTTATCACCTTTAGACAACGATGAGTTTTTATACGCCTAATTTTAATCTTCCTTTTCCGTAAACTCTTATTACCTTTAAGCATGGCGATAATGGCACGATTTTTTATTTATTTTTTATTATTTTTTATTTATTTTTATTTTTTTAAAATTTTTAGGAGTTTCCGTCTACTCAAACAATATGGTGCAGTTTTGATATAATGAGGTTTTATCACCTGGTTAGACTTTGAATGTACTATGAAGATTTTGTCAAGACTTGTTATCTGTCTTATAGATGATGCACCAAATCATTTGGTGGCTTTTAAGTTAATCAAACTCCATTGCCGTACAGTAAAGACAATAAAAGCAATAATTAATACACATAGAATAGCGCATGCTTTCTTTCTAATTAAAGAATCTATCTTACTAAACATGTCTATAAAAGCCCCTCTCCTAAACATCTATTCATTTGTGTGTTACTTCACATACATTTTTGTGTTTTCAGTTTTGGTATCATATATCATTTATCTGACTAAGTAAAGGTCAGGTTTACATAGTTTTGATTTTTCTCAAATGTTGTTTATCGATGAGACAACATGGTTTTAGCTCAGATGACTTATTGATATGTATTATATATTATCAACAGGACTTGGATAATAATGGCACCTATCGGTGTGCGATTGCAAATAGACGATCACCATGTAAGCTCATTTTCTCCTTTGTCTTCTTTTGGTTTATCCTTGACTCAAACATGCCATTATTATACAACGAAAACATTATTTTGTATTATGTACGTGTCACCTCCAAATATGCATTTCCATGGATGTGATCAATATATAATGCATCTATTTCCCAGAATTAAGTCTTTTACGGTCTTAAATACTCAAACAATATTGTTTTGTTGTCTTTTTCGTATGTCATGGTCTTGATCATCTATATTTCCTGTTATAAGTGAATAAATTATACCAATATATACCACCCATCTCTAGTCAAAATTTCTAGCCAAGACATAAAAACAAAACTAGCTAAATGTAAACGTTAAATGTTCGCACAATCTTGCAGGTGGTGATTGATAATGGCATACTGCAAGTAACATTATCAAACCCTGAGGGTATTGTCACTGGAGTACGGTATAATAGTCTTGATAATGTGCTGGAGGTTCTTGACAACGAAAACCAACGAGGGTATGCTGTCATACCATTTCTTTTATTTTAACGTTATGTAATCTGTAGAATAACGAGAGCAATTTCATCTTTAAGTTGCTCATCTTTTTGATAAAATTCAGGTATTGGGATGTTGTTTGGAGCGCATTAGATGGCTCAGGAAAAACCGGTATTTTTGAAGTGTATGTTTTTGACATTCTTGTATAAGATATATGCATATGAAGTTAGTTATCAAATAATAAATAAATAAATAAAAAATAATAAATAAATAAATAAATAAAAAGCCAATAGAGGCAGTCAAATATACCAATGATCGATATAAAAACACACTTCTAAATTCTAGAAAACTACTAGCATAATTCATTTACGATAATGACATACATATGTAGTGATCATTACGTGAAGTAGAACCTAATAAACTGCTCTCCAGACGGCCGAAGGTTATTAATGATCAAATGAAATTCATGTTTATTGACAAAACAGTAATCCATGGTTGAATTATGATGAGCCAGTCTATATGATATGCTGTTACACTAAGGTTAAGCGATTCTTATTGTCATATATAGGGAATTTTAATGACACCATATAAATGATTCGCATATAGCGATTCTTATTGTGATATATACCTACTCCCTATATCCCAAAATTATTGTCCTAAGACAAAAAATACCCAGTTTAAGAAAAGTGATACCGCTGCACTGTTCAGCCAATCAAATATCATTCCCACCCATTAAACTCTCTTTTGATTGGTTGAGACAAGAAGGGGACTAGTATTTTTGACCTCCCAAAATGAAAATGGGAACTCTAATTTTGGGAACGGAGGGGAGTACTAGTTTTAGTTTGTTTCCATTGCGCAATCGTACATCATTGTTTCACACCGTATATAGGGAATTTTAATGACAAATTTTGGCCTTGTGTAAACAGTTACCAGCATCAATCAATTGACATAGGTTTCAAATACTAACTAGAATAAGGTATATGTACTGGATCTGTGAGCAGTTGTTCAAACAAAAATGGATATATACATTAACTGATGAAAGCGGAAATCTTTTTTCCTATAGGATTAGGGCGACAAGTTTCAACGTGATTGTGGAAAGTGAGGAACTAGTTGAGGTTTCCTTTTCTAGGCCATGGGATCCTTCCCTAAAAGGAAAGTTTGTTCCTTTAAACATAGACAAAAGGTTTGTTGGTTTCTTCCCCTCTCTATTTTCTCCAATCATATCCAAACCATTTTTTGAATACTAATTGACATCTTTTATAGGTTCATTTTGCTTCGTGGTTGCTCTGGTTTCTACACTTATGCCATCTATGAACACTTGGGTTCACAAGAATCGCAAGCGTTCAGTCTTGGTGAAACAAGGGTTGCCTTCAAGCTTAGGAAAGACAAGTAAACAATCCTTTTTCAATCTTGTGTAGTCACAATACTATAAAACATAATGAGTTTAATAACTTATTTTTTTGAATTGACGTACCTCGGTTAATTTTCTACGAAAGAACTAAAAGAATGTAGTAGTTGAGAACTCGTAGGTATTACCTCCTTCTAATGTTATGTTCGATTGAAAAAGAACATTAAACAGTCAAAGATACAATTTTCTTATGTTAATCATTTTGACATTTCTGCTAGCCAATCAATATGGAAATTATAAGCCTTGTTTCTGTAACCACTATTTTATTTATTTATTTTTTGAACGGCAATTATTTTATTAAATATATAGCTAGCAAGAAGCTATATAAGATTACAATATTTCCGTACAAGCGCAAATTGAGTCACTAAACCACAAATTCTATTAGGAATCGTCATTTTTCATGATTATAGATCCGCAAAAGCGACACCACGATGATTTTAATATCTGATTTGCTTAGGCATGCTAGTCATTTTAAATATCTAAATTGATTGATTAGCATCATTATGTCATATTAAGGAATTATATATTGTGTTGCAATTTTGGAAATTGTAATTATATTCCACGATGGATGTAACACTAGAAATGTGGATTCTCTTCGTGGACTCCTCAACTGCTCCTGTGTAAGAGCCAGTGAAATTATTGGTTATATACTATGTTCTTAATGCGTGTTATATTTGCATAGGTTTCAATACATGGCAGTGGACGATGATAGGAGAAGATACATGCCATTGCCTGATGACCGGTTACCAGGAAGAGGCCAACCCCTAGCATATCCAGAAGCTGTTTTATTAGTTAATCCAGTCGAAGACGCGTTCAAAGGAGAGGTAACCTAAACCATACTAACCAATACCACAAAAATGTTTCATCTTTATAGAAAAAATTTGGTAAACAATGGATTTATTGGTTTGTAGGTGGATGACAAATACCAATATACTTGCGAGAACAGAAATCTTATGGTACATGGTTGGATTTCAAATGACCCTGCGGTAGGATTTTGGCAAATCACACCTAGTGATGAATTTCGAACAGGCGGACCCCTTAAACAAAACCTTTGTTCCCATGTGGGTCCCACTTGTCTAGCGGTAATTCAATTCAATCATGTTGGCGCATTCACATAATCATGATTAAACTCAGATCGAGTTTAAGTTTATATGGTTGTTTTCTGAAATGTCATAAGCAGTCTCTCTACTCCCGGTTTCTACCTGGGGTAGGGGTAGGATCTGTCTACATTTCTACCTCCCCCATACCTCGCTTTTGCGGGATTGGGTATGTTGTTGTTGTTTCTGAAATGTCATAATCATTGATATGCCGTCAAAACTCCCAGGTTTTTGTTGGTGCTCACTACGCTGGAGACGATTTAATCCCGAAATTTGGTCAAGGAGAGCCATGGAAGAAAGTATTCGGACCAGTTTTTATTTACTTGAACACAGTGGCCGGCGAAGAAGATCCTCTTACACTGTGGGACGATGCAAAAAGACAAGTACTAGATGCATGGAGAAAAAACAAGAAAAATACTTTTAATTTTTTCACATCCCCTTGATATGTCTGCTTGCACCAAGCATTATATTGAATTATATTTTGTTTTCCATTTCGAATCAGATGACGGTCGAGGTGAGCAGCTGGCCTTACAGTTTTCCATCATCTGAGGATTTTCCAAAATCAAATCAACGAGGAAATGTATATGGACAATTGCTAGTTCATGATAGGTAACCATTTACAAAACTCAAGATGGCATTTTCATTCCAAGGAACTTTATGAAACTTGCTTATTTTAGATTTGTGCACGATCATGATATGCCAACAAATGGTGCATACGTCGGTCTAGCAACACCAGGAGAAGCTGGATCATGGCAAAGAGAATGCAAGGTAATTGTTTAAGTTATCATAATCCCTTTGTACACACAAACATTTGAAAGTTGACATTATATATTGAATGTACCACTGGATTAGCGGATTTCATGAACTCACAAGTTAAATTTACCTCTTCTCCGCGATCAAATCACTCATATTTTATACATCTGATAATCAGGATTATCAATTTTGGACGGAAACATCTGAGAATGGAGTTTTTTCGATTAAGAATATAAGAACCGGAACCTATAACTTATACGCTTGGGTCCCAGGATTTCTTGGTGATTATCGAAATGAAGTTGCTATAACCATCACTCCAGGTTAAATATACAGACAACGAAGTTTTTATGTGATCTCGCGACCATCTAAAATGTAGTATTGTCATTTTGAACTTATGATTTCTTTAAACTTTTTAAAACCTAGGTTGTAACATAAATGTGGGTACTCTTATTTATGAGCCTCCACGAAATGGTCCAACATTGTGGGAGATAGGGATCCCCGATCGATCTGCTGCAGAGTTTTATGTCCCGGATCCTAATCCGCAATACGTGAACAAGCTTTTTCTCGATCAACCCAAGAAGTTCGTCTTCCTAATTTTCTTTTATATATTGTGTTATTTTCATACTATTAGTTACATAGAATGGTGGAACAACTCGTTTGTTTATTCTTCTTTTTCAAGAGACAATGGGTATATGTCTCAAGAATGTTGCTTTTTCTAAAAATGGGTTGCAGTGTAACATGCTACACATTATATAATGTTTCTGTAAGGGAAAACCTTCCATACATTCGAAATCTGTCACTAAGGAACCAAGAATTTCCTTAATGATAAAAAGTGAGTTGAGCGGCTAGTATCTATAGGGACACAAAAAGAGTGTATGAATTAGTTTGAACCTTTTTGCGACAAGTGTCGTCTGAAAGACGGATATTGTTTACCCTGTGATTACGCTCTGCCTCTAAAATTAAAAATAGAACGTCTTTCATTGTAGCATTTTTTAAAAACGACATTATGTTATCTAGTACGTACATGTACCATGAATAAAAAGTTTATTTTCATTATAAATCAGTGAACGTGCTCATCAGTGCGTCATGTCTTAAAACACGTATAATTTCTATTTCCCCAATTATATTTTTGTTATGCTGGCTTTTCAGCAACTTTAGGCAGTATGGCTTGTGGGAAAGGTATGGGGAGTTGTATCCTCAAGAAGACTTGGTTTTCACTGTGGGAGAAAGTGATTATAGCAAAGATTGGTTTTATGCTCAAGTCCCCAGGTATGAGACTTTAACTCTCAAAATATATCTAGTTTTGAGAAGTACATAGTTTTCAGTAACAATTCTTAAAATCAAATAACGAAATAGAAATAGAGTGAAATATATATTGTTATTGGATAAGATAAAAACATAGAGACAGCAAAAGTTTCAAATGCAAATGTAGAACATATAATTTACCTTTTGCATTTGCATTATGAAACAATCTTTAATGATCAGCCTCGGAGTCCAAGAGTTGATGGATATCCGAAAGATGGACTTTATTTTCTCCTATTTATATCTATGGATAATTTGTTAATCTACTGTATAGGACAAAAGAAGACAAGTCTTACGAAGGAACAACATGGCAGATCAAGTTCAAGCTAGAAAGCATCCAACAAAGTGCTACATATATTCTACGCATAGCGTTGGCTGGTGCATCTTTAGCAGAACTACAGGTATCTATGAACCTCAACTATTCCAGACTTGCAGTACTTACTACAACTCCTTATTACTTTAACACCTGTGAGATTGCCTTCTTTGGAAAATTCTCATGATAACTGTTGATATATATTCTAATGATAAACTTTTACTTATAGGTACGAGTAAATGATCGAAATAAACCTCGTCCTTTATTCACAACAGGACTGATAGGACGAGATAATGCAATTCCAAGGCACGGGATTCACGGGCTATATTGGTTATATAGTATAGATGTTTTGGGTTCATTACTTATAGAGGGAGACAACACGTTTTACTTGACACAAACACGCTCCCAAAGCCCTTTTCAAGCAATCATGTACGATTACATTCGGCTAGAAGGTCCTAACCCGAAAGCTTTAGTATAGACTGTCACCAAATATGGGTGTTTGAATCAACACAAGAACCATTATTCTTGATTTCTTGAAATAATGATGTTATTTTAACATAAAAACATGTTGTATACTTATTACTTTGGGTTTTACAAAACATAGACGATATCTAATGTATGTATCATAACAATAAGTTTTACAAAAGAGTTATCTCCAACAAAGATACCAAATTCCAGGTAACATACCAGATTACACACAATTTGAATTAAGAACATATAGATTTATATACAACGCTGCTTATTAAAAAGTTTTTATATTTTTTACTTATAAATCAAAGTATTAAAATTGTTCATAACATAGTTTTATATAGAGCAAATTCAAAATATAATAACTTTTCTAAAAGTGCATTTACATTCGATCTAGTCTAAAAAATATCATTTTCAAGAATGGTCTTGATAGACCATTAAACCGTGCGGCTACATAAAAATGTTGACACGTGTCCAGGTTAGTGGCATTTTTTGCTAGACCGATGTGATGTTTTGCTAGACCTGTTTTGTCCTTCAAAAAAGTTATAAATGAATAAAAAAGTGGACCCATGGTTGACTTTCTCAAATAATATATAACCAGCTAGTCTAGTAAAACATCACATAGATCTAGTAAAATATCACTTTGTTCTAGCAAAAAACACCACCAACTATTTACATGTCAAATTTCTACGTTGTTACAAGCTCTAATGGTCTATAAGATGATTTTTAAAACGGGGATATATATATATATATATATATATATATATATATATATATATATATATATATATATATATATATATATATATATATATATATATATCTTTGAAAAACTCAAAATTGCATATATAACCAAATTTAATTTATAATTGCATATACATCCTCACAAAAACTTAAAAATTGTATAGATATCCAACTTAAACTTATAATTGTAGATATATCCTTCCTAAAAATTAAATATGTCATATATGTCCACGTAAATGACAACTACAATTATAAATGTAGGATTCTAAATAGGTACCAAGAACACACGTACATGATTATAGAGAGAGAGAGAGAGAGAGAGAGAGAGAGTAAGTTCTACGGTGACTATGCGTTTGGTGCTCCCTTTGTGTTGCAAGAGTATAAGTTTTATATTTTCACATGTATGGTCATTGTAGGTAGTAAGTTTTTATTGTAAGTTATAAGAATGGCATGTCATTCTTATATAGTGTTGCGTGTAAGTGTTCTAAGGGACTGAGATGAGGGAATCACCCTCATCCTTTGTACTTCAATGTTTTTTTGGATAATATATTTTACCAGGGTGTTTTAACCCTTTTACCCGAGAGAGAGAGAGAGAGAGAGAGAGAGAGAGCGCAGATAATATCTTATTAGTAAAAGAAATTGTAAAACACCTACAAAACACAAACTAAAATGAGACATACACCTTCTCCTTAGCTAGGAGAGGATATATATACGTCTAATAGGTCGATGACGCCTCATGGGCTTTTACTTGGACTTGGGCTTGGCATTTGACTTTTTTGGGTAAAGGGTTTTCACCCGGTAAATATATTACTCTAGAAAATAGTTAAGTACAACGGATGTGAGTGAATCCCACATCTGAGCCGATACATAGGCGGTAAAACATACATAATATGATATAACTCCTCTTATCAAGGAAACAAGTCAACAACCACTAAACACTAGCTTACATTTGATTCATAAAGACACCAAACATAACCCATCTTCTAATTTGACCTCAAAGATTAACATCAATCGCATCACATCTCAGCCGATACATAGGCGGTAAAACATACATAATATGATATAACTACTCTTATCAAGGAAACAAGTCAACAACCACTAAATACTAGCTTACATTTGATTCATAAAGACACCAAACATAACCCATCTTCTAATTTGACCTCAAAGATTAACATCAATCGCATCACAAAATGCAAGTTGTTCTTTTGTTAAACCTTCAAAGTTGTTGATACAAAAGTTGGGCGTTCCTTGTTTGGGTTCCTGTTCTCGTACCAATCAGATCTTAATGCTTGAGACCTGCGCACTAAGAAAGCAAACAAATACCGTTAGGCTTATCATGTGATTGTCTCCCACGATTATCCTCCGGCGTGATAGTAAGTAATCGGTTTTAGGGTTGTATAGAAGAGTTAGGGTTGTAAATCGTACCTTTAATGAGAATTATGATATTCTTTATATAGGCACGAAATCCTTGTAGATTTCGTGTTCCTCACTCTTCGGCGTATAATACTTATCCGGTCTATGGATCTTTATCCCATAAATAAGAGATCCTTATCTAGACCATAAATAATGTATTTGGGTTTGGGCTTTCGTGAGCCCAAACCGTTAGCATGTTAGCCCAAATCATTGTTATGATAGCCCACTCGTGGTGGGCTTGGACGTTAGTAATGTTCATTAATCGGGTTCGTGACCCGAATATGGACTATACGTCATCATGTCCTCCCAGTCTAGTGTGCGCGAATTGTAGCCGCGTATACTAGACTAATACTGTCAGTGGTAAGCGTGGCGGGGAAAGATTCAAATATTTACCGCCGAAATCTTGGACCATGTATCTAGTCCAAAAAAGTCTCAAGAATACCTCGGTAAACGTGAAAAAGTGCTTGTACCCCATGGTAATCTAGCCACACGATGAAAGTAGTGGGTCCACATGGCAATCTTCTTAGGGTTTGGAAACCCTACATAAATCACCGCCTTCTTTTCACTGTGAGTATCACAGTGAAAATTCTCAATTCCGCCATTGTTAAACTCTTTCATAGCTTATTTAGAAATCAACAACTTTATTAGGTAACAGCGAGTGCGCCGTTAGTAACAATGGTTCTTCAATTATCTGAGATTGCTTCCGATATAACCGAGGATGAATTACGTCAGTTTTCCTCGGATTATTATATCCCATTGGCACTGCATCCAGAAGTTCCGGATGCGGATGCGTCTATAGCGGACTTCCCCGAAGGGAAGGTGGGGGTATACACGCGGTTTTTCGAATTCGCGAACCAGCGTGTCCCTATTTCGCTTTTTCTTTGCGATATTCTAAGTTTCTACCGTCTTCATATTTCTCAGCTGCACTGCATAGGTGCAGCAAAAATAACCAACTTTGAAGTGAATTGTCGCCTGTTGGTGATTAACCCCACCGTTCACTTATTCCGCGCTTTTTACCACACGTCGTGGTCAAATGGGTGGGTGTCTTTTTCCAAGCGCTCAGGGCGCTTGCAGATTTACACAGAAAAGTTAGATGCCCTAAGGAATTGGAGGGAAAAATTCTTTTGGGTTGATAAGGTCTTTTTCCCGTGGGAATTTGGGTTCTATACCTAAAGGTCTTTACCGAAGGATGAGCGCCCACTCCCTAGCTCATATAGCGCGGCGGATGCGGATACCATAGATACCAACCGCATCCCAATTAGTGCGTATCCTGAAGAGTTCCTGGTGCATATGGGCATCAGTCTTAACTACTTCTAACCGGAGACAGAAGTGCCAACTTTCTTGTACGAAGATGGGCAGGGTGGGTGCTTGTCCTTCATTTTGTTCTTCTTGATATTGTAAGCGCTCCTTTCTTTGTATTATTTTTCTAATCGTTGTCTATTGTGTATGTTTTGTTGCGCAGAGATGGACCTGTTTGCTGTAGTGCACTTGGAGAAGCCCAAGCTGGTGACGGTAGGAGTGCGCGCCTCTGAGGGAAGGCGAGACGCCAGTTATGGAGGCTACCGCAGGGCGCTCTGTGGAGCTTGATCAAGGGGGGGGGGTCTGAAGATTCTCCCCAGCCAGCCTCACAAGTTACTCCAATGCAGAGTGTTCCCCAATCTAGGGAACAGTCTGCGGTGGCTTCTAAATCGCACACTGAGTCATCAAATAGTGTGCAAATCCTTGAGCTAGAAGGGACTAGCCAAGGTGTGAAGCGTAAAGGAGCGTCTGGTGGTTATGGTGCTGGAACTTCTAAAAGGAGACGCCACCTGATTGCGGTTGAAGAATCATCCGCAGAGGAGGATGCGTCCGCCACTGGCGCGGACAAAGACATTCCCAAGTCTCCTCCCCTCATGTAAGTAATGTAGTTTATGCTGCTATTGCTTCAATTTCTTTACTATCTGTGACTTTAGAGTATGAATTTGAACTGTTTGTTGTTTGCGCGCAGTGTTGAAGATGCTGCGGATGCTACTGCTTTTGCGCAAAGGTCGCCACCCAGGGCGAGTTTTGTGCCTTCTGATGAGCTTTCACAGAAGGGTGATGAGACTGAGCCAAGGGCGCTAGGTAGTGTGCCCATTGGTTCCTTGGTGGAGAAGCTAAGCCTTGCCGCTGCGCAGCAGTCTGAGTTGGTCGCTCAGTTGAAGGCTAGCTATTCTGGTGAGAGCAGCCGTCTTGCGCAGAAGGATGAAGAAATTGCGCTTCTAAGGGCGCAGCTGGCTAGTGTGCAGGCGGAAGTTGGGTCAACCATTGCGTACTCCAGGAGGCTTGCAGATGAGAGATTAACCTTGTTGGCTGAGGTAAAGCGCGAGCGCGCTGCTTCTGAGCAGTACAGAACTAACTGCGCCTGGGGTTAAAGTACCTGCAAGAGAACAGAGGCAAGCACTTCGCCCAGCTTGATGAGTTCCGCAAGTTTGTAGAGACTGCCCTGGAGATGTAGGAAAGTAAGCTGCGCAAGTTGAGCCTTGAGTATGATGAGGAGTTGTATCCTCATCTAGTGTCCGCTGTTGCTGAGCGCAGGTATTTATTTCTTTTTAATTTCCTTTTTTGCGCTTAATTCCTTTGTTATCTTCTGACGCGTGTGTTGTTGTATTCTTAGGTGGTTGATCAGTCACGGTCTTCGCTTGGCTGCCATGGGCATGCTGGAGTCCCAAGAGGTTGTGGAGGCCTTTAGGAAGGTTGTGGAGTGTGCCATGGCGCGTGGCAAGGCTCAGGCTATGGAGGAGCTGGATGAGAGCAAGATGCTAACAGTGCCGCTCGCAGAAGTGCCAGGTTATAAGGCTGATGCTTATGCGGAGCTCATTGCTGCCATGGAGAAAATGAGGGTATTTAATTTCCCCCATATTGCCCAGCTAGAGCGTGATCAAGATTACCCTATCGGCGTGATTATGCAAAGACTGACTCTGGCGAGGCACATAGCTGAAGGTGCGGAGGCGCAACCTGACTTCTTTTTGAAGCCGGATGAGTTACAGCTGCAAGTGCCCATTTTTGCTCTCCCCCACGACATGCTGAATCCCTTCGCCCTTGAGAAGGAGATACCTCTCAAGAAGTCATTGGAGGCCCATATTACAAGGCTTGCGTGTAAGAAGGGCGTGAAAGGGAAAGCCATTTTATGTGGTGTTGGTGCGGCCCATCTTCCTAGGTCTGACGGAATTCCTGTCCGCGTGCCGACAGTGTCGCAGGAAGATAGTAGCCTGTTAAGTGTGTGGATAATCTTGCAGTGTGCTGCAAATACCATATTAAGGAACCAAAAGTCTTGGCTCCTAAATTGCTAAACGCGCACAGTGTGCGTTGTTGCGTATCCTTCGCGGGATGCGCATTAAACTTACTTCAACGTCTCGAAAGTAAGGTGTTTAGCAAGGATGCGTGATCCAATGTTGATGGGTTTGCAACCCTCTTACTCAACGAGTTATTTAGTAGGTTTACTCATCCTTTCTGCTATCGTGGGTCTTAATAAGTGCATGCACGCCATGTAGGCAAAAATATAAATTAACAATATTGAGACATTAATAAAAAAAAAATGTAAGCAATAAAGTTAAATGTGTTGTGGAGTTAGCTAGAAACCACAACGTTTTATTAATACTTGCAAGTTTTTGAAAATAAAAGACAATTCTTAAAAAAATGTAAATACACGGACATTTATTAGGCACTTTACTAAAGTGAAGAGGTGTCGGTGTGTGGGCCGTAGCCTGTCCTAAAGATAGCATCTCTTGAGATTGCAGATGTTCCAAGTGCGTGCTAGCTCATGGCCTTCCATATCACGCAACTTGTATGCACCGTTGCCTAGTGCTTCTGTGACCTCATAGGGTCCTTCCCATTTGGGTCCAAGCTTGCCTGTGTCTTCTGCATGACTTGCATCATTGGCGCGGTATACAAAGTCTCCTGGCCTGAAAGAAGTGTTTCTGACTTTTGCATCATAATACTTCTTCATCTTTGACTTAGCTCTTGCTTCACGTATTGCTGCACGTTCACGCCTTTCTTCCAACAGGCCCAAGTCTATGCGTCACTCGTCATCATTAGTTGTGACATTGACTTCCGCCGTGCGGATAGTTGGCATTCCAATCTCGGCTGGTATGACAGCTTCTGTCCCATAGACAAGAGAGAATGGTGTATCTCCAGTGTTGACTTTGATTATTGTGCGGTGCGCCCATAAGACATACGACAATTCATTCACCCATCTTCCTTTGTGTTTGTCGAGGCCCGCTTTAATTCCCTCGCCCAAACTATGATTCGCGCGTTCAACTAAACCATTGGTTTGTGGGTGTTTAACTGATGCGAAGTGTTGAGTGATATTTAGCTGCGTCTTTGAACGGGTTATCGCGGAATTGTTTTTCGTTGTCCAAAATAATTTCTCCAGGTAGGCCAAAGTGGCATACAATGTTGTCCCAACGAAGCGTTTGACCTGGTTGCCTGTGATGCTTGCCACTGCTATTGCCTCAATCCATTTAGTGAAATAATCTATGGCCACTATGAGGAACTTTAGTCCCCCTGCTGCAATTGGAAAGGGGCCTGCAATATCAATGCCCCACTTATAGAATGGTCATGGTGAGGTGATAGGTGTCAGCTCATGTTGTGGTCGACGCGGGATGGGTCTGTGGACTTGGCAGTCGCTGCATCTCTTTATCATATCTCGCGCATCGCGATGCATAGTAGGCCAATAGTATCCTGACCGCAAGGCGCGTGCCACAACGGACCGTGGTCCTGAGTGCATGCTGCATGACCCAGCGCAGATCTCTCAGAGTACGTAATCTGCCTGAAGAGGTCCAACGCACGGAAGCCATGGTTGTAGGAATGAGCGTCGATATAAGATACCATCTCGAAGTTCGAACCTTTGCGCTGTGCGCCGTATCCGCCGAGCGTCTTTCTGTTCTTGGGGTAATATTCCCTTACTTATGAATTCTGTGATAGGTGTCATCTAAGTAGGATTCTCTTCTTCTATCACTGCGGATACCTCCATCTCAGAGATGGATTTGTTCTTCAAGGTTTCCACCAATACCTGTTTCGACAGGTGTACAAAGCTTGTAGATGCAATCTTACTCAGCGCATCTGCTTTTCTATTTTCTCCTCTAGGAACTTGTTTGATGGTGAACCTGTCGAAATTCTGGATTAGGGACTTGGTTTTTTCGAGGTATTGGATCATGTGTTCCTCCTTAGCCACATATTCGCCTAATACGTGATTGGCCACTAATCGGGAATCGACATTTGCCTCTAGGTTGCGTACACCCATTTGAGTTGCTATGCGTAGTCCATCAAGTAGGGCCTCATATTCTGCCTCATTATTTGTGGCTGTGAATTCAAAATGCCATGCGTAAGTGAATTCCGTCCCATCTGGGCTATTGAGGATAAGGCCCGCGCCTGACCCATCTACGCACGAAGATCCATCCGTGAATAGAACCCATGGTTCTTGTAGCATTACCTCGCTCTTTGAAGGTAGAGTATCGGTATTTGGTTCCTCAAGGATGAAGTCTGCCAATATCTGTCCTTTAATCGCAGTGCGTGGTCTATAAGATATGTTATGCTCGCTCAATAACACACTCCATTTTTGTAGCCGCCCTGATGCGTTAGGTTTAGAGATAACTTGCTTGATAGGTTGGTCCGTAATTACAGCTATTGGGTGTGCTTGAAAGTATCTGCGCAGTCTCTTAGCAGCGAATACTAAAGCTAGGACCAGCTTTTCCATGGCAGTATAGTTAGTCACTGTCTTCTTGAGTGCTTTGATTACAAAGTATATTGGTGTTTGAATAGAGTTCCTATCTGTCAATAGCACCGCGCTGACTGCTCCATGAGTTGCAGATAAGTACATGATCAATTCTTCCCCTAGTCGGGGTGCGACAAGTTTAGGAAGTGCTGCTATATGTTGCTTGTGCTGTTGAAAAGCTTCTTCCGCTTCCGCAGTCCATCGAAAGTCTCCCTTTTTTGTGCACTTCGTGAGTGTCTTAAAGAGAGGGAGTGACTTATCTGCTGATTTAGACAAGAATCGATTTTGCCCAGCTAATTTTTTCCGTTTAATGAATGGACTTCTTTCAGTGTGTGTGGTGAAGGGAGTTCGATGACAACTTTTGTCTTCTCTGGGCAGGGCTTAATGCCATCGGGTTCTATCAAATACCCAAGAAACATGCCTTCTGTAGCGCCAAAAGTACACTTCTTGGGATTTAGCTTCATGTTGATCCTCCCCAATGTTTTGAATGTTTCTTCGATGTCACGCACCAATTCTTCTTCAGTATGGCTCTTTATGACAAGGTCATCAACATAAACCTCTAGGTTGCGACCTACTTGCTTCTCAAATGCATTGTCCACCAACCGCTGGTATGTTGCTCCCGCATTCTTTAGGCCAAAGGGCATTTTTGTATAGTAATAGACCCCTTGACTTGTGTGGAAGGCTGTCTTCTCTTCGTCTTCTTCAGCCATCTGAATTTGATGGTACCCTTTATATGCGTCTAAGAAACATTTAAAGGGGTATCCACACAAAGATTCTACCTTCCAGTCTATCTCTGGTAGCGAGTAACAGTCTTGTGGACATGCTTTGTTAAGATCAGTGAAGTCCCGCACATTCTCTAGCTGCCATCACTCTTCTTTACCATCACTGGATTGGAAAGCCAGTCATGGTAATAGACCTCCCGCATGATGTCTGCGTCTACAAGCTTGTGTAATTCCTCTAGAATGGCTTTTGCGCAATCTGGAGCCTGGCCGCGCTTTTTCTGTCGTATTAGGGGATATCCTTGTCGGATTTGTAGCTTGTGCTCTGTGATAGATCGTGGCACTCCAGTCATATGCTTTGGTTCCCACGCAAAGATATCTAAGTTCTTCTGCAAGAGTGCGCACACAGCCGCTCTGCCTTTGTCAGATAGCGACCCTCCAATTGATATCTCTTGATCTGGGTAGTCAGGGTGAATTGAAACCTTTAGGTTTGACACTTTGGCTGTGTGCTGTTCTGGAATACTCTCCATTTCATTCGTCATCGTGTTGCATTCTTTAGGTGATACAACGGTATTGTAAAGAGTCACAATTCCTCCATCCACTGGGAATTTGAGCATCCCATGGGCCGTGGATGGTACAACGCGCATGGCTGATATTCCTGGTCTTCCAATGATGCCATTGTATGGTGAAGGAGACCTGATCACCATGAAGTTCATCCAAGCTGCTGTATAGTGGTGCTCATTACCCATGACCACAAGTAAGTGTAATTGCCCCATGGGCCGTATCTTTTCTCCTATGAAGCCAGTCAGCGACGTCGTGGCCGAAATTAACTGACTCCGTATCTCAGGTCGCAGCCTCTTGAAACAATGTTCGTTGATGAGTGCTCAGGATTGAGGTGGAAAAGACAGAGAAAGTTTCCAGGGCTTTTAAAAGAAAAGAAAAAAGGAGAAGAAAGTGGTAGTTAATGTAGAATAGAATTAGTATAGTTTAAATTATCGATTTAACTTAATTCTCAAATTTTATTGTAATTTATAGTTTAAAAGTCTTGTATTAAGTACTCTCAGTTTATTTGAATCTTATTCCAATTATCAATTTCAAGTGTTTAGTTCTAAACTTCAAATTTGCAATTTTTCATAAAAATCTCAATTTACTCTTAAGCTGCTATAAGTTGTTGTTTCTAGTTAGGTTAAGCTCACTTAAGCTTATCTATGAGCTTTCTCAAGCATTCTAAGCATTTTGAGGCAGTATTCAAAAAGAAATAAAAAAATAGTTAATAAATCAATAAAATAGTGAAAAATAAGAAAAAGAAAAATCAAAAAGAAGAAAAGCAGTGGAAAAATGGTTATGGTTTAGAGTCTCAGGGGGACATTAGGTCAAGAATGTATGTTCTGTTCTTGGTTTTTGAGCACAAGGTTTAGTGTAAGTTCCCATTTCAGTTTTGAGTTTAAATTTTCATATGTTGTTATTTTCAGTTGAAGTTGTTCTTTGCTGTCAAATTGTGCTTATTTATGTTCATTCTGAATTAGTATCAGATCAATTGTGGATTTCATGGTTTAGATAAGCTAATTGATTCTTAAAACTTCATTTTCAGTTTCATAAGGGGTGTTTGGTTCTAGCTCTTTTGCTTTGTCCTTATTGTATATTAGTGTAACAGTTGGTCCCATTAAGTCATTTAGGTTCATATAGACTCAAGTTAACCATCACCTTAGTCATTAACAAAGCAAAAGTTAAAATAATAGTTTAAGCTCCCTCACAGTTAACTGTGAGGGATTTGAGACCCACAAACCTTCATTTTATCTTATAAATGATAGATTTAGCTTAATGTAGGTTAATTGTAGCTTATTGCATCATATATAATCAGTAGAGATCCATAGAAGTTCAAATTAGTCAAAGGAAGGTTTTATTTAAAAAGTCAAAATTTCATATTGTTGCTGAAAATCCAAAATTTCCAAGAATATTCCTGAATTTTGTATTGAGATTTAGGATTTGTGCTTTTTAGATGTTTTAAACTCTCAGCTAATCTTTTGATTCCCATCTTTAACTTAATTTTGTGATTTTATTTGTGGACCCCACACTTGTCCAAAGTAGGCTGCAGGGCAAGGGTATACCCTGCACCACAGGGTATGATCAAACACCAAATTTCAAATGCATGCCCTGACCTCATCAGTGAGCCCCACACCTTGAACTTTGGCTTATTGGAAAGCCAATAAGCCAAACTTCAAGGTTATTAGCTTATTTATGTGTTTAGAACCCATTAAGTAGGGCTGCACTATCCATCTATTTTGTCCCATCTGCTTGTATGCTGAGGTTTCAGTATGAAGTCCCTAAGTCCATGCCCTCCCCTAGTGATCATTAGAGGGACCCAGGGGCTGGATTTTATCTTTTTAGAGAGCTTATCTTGGTAGCTTTTAGGATTAGCTTTTGGTTTGGGCTTTCAAGCTTTCCTGTGGGCCCTACAAGGCCTGGAAGTTGGACCTTCCAACCTGTTTCATGCTCAGGTTTTGGCCTTGAGCTTATTGCTTATTCCAGCTTATCATCAGAGCTACCTTGGTCCACATTGTAGCTTATTTTCATCCCTGGTCTTAGTTTGTGCTTATTTCAAGCTTTTTCAAGGCTTGTTTGACCAAAGTCAAACTGTTAAGCCATTAAGCACTCATAAGTGCTTATTCCTGAGATTCAAGCATTGTTCTTTTTTTTAAAGTTTGTTATTTTTAGTTTATAAGTAGATTTGAAAAAGAAAAATCCAGAAAAAATCAATTTTAAGTCAAGTGACAGCTTCTATTTAAGAAGCTTGAGCTTATTAGCTTATTTCTCAGCTTTTTCCTTAAGCATTTTTCCATTTTATATTTTTCTTATATTTCTGCACTTATAATAGATTTTTAGAAAAAGTTTCAGATTTTTCTTTGTTTATTTAGTATTTATTGAGGTGGAAAAGACAGAGAAAGTTTCCAGGGCTTTTAAAAGAAAAGAAAAAAGGAGAAGAAAGTGGTAGTTAATGTAGAATAGAATTAGTATAGTTTAAATTGTCAATTTAACTTAATTCTCAAATTTTATTGTAATTTATAGTTTAAAAGTCTTGTATTAAGTACTCTCAGTTTATTTGAATCTTATTCCAATTATCAATTTCAAGTGTTCAGTTCTAAACTTCAAATTTACAATTTTTCATAAAAATCTCAATTTACTCTTAAGCTACTATAAGTTGTTGTTTCTGGTTAGGTTAAGCTCACTTAAGCTTATCTATGAGCTTTCTCAAGCATTCTAAGCATTTTGAGGCAGTATTCAAAAAGAAATAAAAAAATAGTTAATAAATCAATAAAATAGTGAAAAATAAGAAAAAGCAAAATCAAAAAGAAGAAAAGCAGTGGAAAAATGGTTATGATTTAGAGTCTCAGGGGGACATTAGGTCAAGAATGTATGTTCTGTTCTTGGTTTTTGAGCACAAGGTTTAGTGTAAGTTCCCATTTCAGTTTTGAGTTTAAATTTTCATATGTTGTTATTTTCAGTTGAAGTTGTTCTTTGCTGTCAAATTGTGCTTATTTATGTTCATTCTGAATTAGTATCAGATCAATTGTGGATTTCATGGTTTAGATAAGCTAATTGCTTCTTAAAACTTCATTTTCTATTTCATAAGGGGTGTTTGGTTCTAGCTCTTCTGCTTTGTCCTTATTGTGTATTAGTGTAACAGTTGGTCCCATTAAGTCATTTAGGTTCATATAGACTCAAGTTAACCATCACCTTAGTCATTAACAAAGCAAAAGTCAAAATAATAGTTTAAGCTCCCTCACAGTTAACTGTGAGGGATTTGAGACCCACAAACCTTCATTTTATCTTATAAATGATAGATTTAGCTTAATGTAGGTTAATTGTAGCTTATTGCATCATATATAATCAGTAGAGATCCATAGAAGTTCAAATTAGTCAAAGGAAGGTTTTATTTAAAAAGTCAAAATTTCATATTGTTGCTGAAAATCCAAAACTTCCAAGAATATTCCTGAATTTTGTATTGAGATTTAGGATTTGTGCTTTTTACATGTTTTAAACTCTCAGCTAATCTTTTGATTCCCATCTTTAACTTAATTTTGTGATTTTATTTGTGGACCCCACACTTGTCCAAAGTAGGTTGCAGGGCAAGGGTATACCCTGCACCACAGGGTATGATCAGACACCAAATTTCAAATGCATGCCCTGACCTCATCAGTGAGCCCCACACCTTGAACTTTGGCTTATTGGAAAGCCAATAAGCCAAACTTCAAGGTTATTAGCTTATTTCTGTGTTTAGAACCCATTAAGTAGGGCTGCACTATCCATCTATTTTGTCCCATCTGCTTGTATGCTGAGGTTTCAGTATGAAGTCCCTAAGTCTATGCCCTCCCCTAGTGATCATTAGTGGGACCCAGGGGCTGGATTTTAGCTTTTTAGAGAGCTTATCTTGGTAGCTTTTAGGATTAGCTTTTGGTTTGGGCTTTCAAGCTTTCCTGTGGGCCCTACAAGGCCTGGAAGTTGGACTTTCCAACCTGTTTCATGCTCAGGTTTTGGCCTTGAGCTTATTGCTTATTCCAGCTTATCATCAGAGCTTATTCCTTTGTTATTGCTCATTTCAAGTACCTTGGTCCACATTGTAGCTTATTTTCATCCCTGGTCTTAGTTTGTGCTTATTTCAAGCTTTCTCAAGGCTTGTTTGACCAAAGTCAAACTGTTAAGCCATTAATCACTCACAAGTGCTTATTCCTGAGATTCAAGCATTGTTCTTTTTTTTAAAGTTTGTTATTTTTAGTTTATAAGTAGATTTGAAAAAGAAAAATCCAGAAAAAACCAATTTTAAGTCAAGTGATAGCTTCTATTTAAGAAGCTTGAGCTTATTAGCTTATTTCTCAGCTTTTTCCTTAAGCATTTTTCCTTTTTATATTTTTCTTATATTTCTGCACTTATAATAGATTTTTAGAAAAAGTTTCAGATTTTTCTTTGTTTATTTAATATTTATTATAATTAATTTAGTTTTAAGTAATTAATTAGTAATAATTATTTAAAAAGTTTTAAAAATATATTTTCTGTTTTAAAATTAGTTTTATATTACTTTAGATTTTTCTAAGTTTTAATTTTATTTTTCTAGGCTTATTTTACCTTTTCTTATTATTTAGTGTATTTTTAAATAGTTTAAATTAGTTTTTAATTAATTAATAATTATTAAGAAAGTAGGAAAAATATATTTTCAGTTTGAATATTAGTTTTATAATATTTTAGATTTTTCCAAATTTATTTTTCACATTTTTAGTGTAATTCCATAATTAGTTATAATTTAAGTTAATTTAAATAATTAAAAAGTAATTAATAAATAGTAATTAATTAATAGTAATTATATAAATAGTGTAAAAATTAATTTTAATTTTCCAAAATTTTTTTTTATTATTAGGATTGTAAAAATGAAATTTTCATATTCGTAAGTATTTTATTTGTATAAAACTCGCGTTTTATTTCGTACGTTCACGTAACTGTAATCTGAACGTACACGTTTTTAGGTATTTAAACGTTTCTGGTTTTTCTAATTTTACAGTCTTGTTAAAATAACTTATTTAAGCTATTTCCTTTCAAAAATCCTTAGTATAACCATTCGCAAACCCCTTTCTGTACAAATTCACCCGATCACAAACCTGTTTGATAACAATTCACACCTCGTTGGGACATAACGACCCGGGGAAACCACTATATTCCGCGGAGCATTGAGCCTAAGGAGTTTGACTATATTGACCACATCCGTGGTTGACTTTAGTTGACTGCTTTTGCCTCAATCATTCGTACATAATATCTGCGGATGCTCCTCCATCAACATACATGCGGTGGATATCGTGACCCCCCGTATGTATTTCAATAGTAAGCGGTTCCACTACTGCGTTGTTCGCAGTTAGAGTGGGGAAAGAGATTTCGATCCCATAGGAGAACTTTTGGCTGACCTTTTGTCTTGTCTTTCGCTGCCATGATTGTATCATGTAGATTGTGTCCCCCTTGTCTTTGGGTGTCTCTTTTTTTGCCCCCATTCTTCTGTCTGTCCTTCCCCTCTTTAATGTTCTTAACGAGGTGATCCATTTTTCCTTCTTTTACTAATTTGTCGATTAGTTGGCGCAACTGGACACATTCGTTGGTAGTGTGACCCTTTTGTCCATGGTATTCGCAGTATCCGCTTCCTGTGCGCCTATCTTCTGGGGTGCGCATTGGTGGAGGTTTCGGGAAGTTTGCTCCTTCTGTCGCAAATATCTCCCTTGGGGTCTTCGTGAGTGGAGTGTATTTGTCGTTATCCCTTCCACTTCCTTGTTTGCGGTAGTTCCTGCTGCGGCTGCTACTCTGGTCATTGGATTGTCTCCTAGGTTGTTCTTGTGGCCTATGGGTTGAGTAACCTTTTTTGCTATCCGCAGCAGCTGCGTCCCCTTGGATAAAGGATCTGGTGCGCATCATCAGTTCATCAAAGGTTTGGGGAACCTTATCATTCAGTCTCGTTATTAACTCTGGGTTATTGATCCCATTCATGAACCCTGAGATCTTTAGCACTTCGGGGCACACCTTGACATGTATGCACTCATCCTTATAGCGCTCCATATAAGCGCTTGTGGATTCCCCTTGGCGCTGTTTTACTCTGGCCAGTTGATGAGTGCTCAAACACTCATCGTTTTTGATATATTTAAACTGCCAAAACGCACAAAAACAATCAAAAAGATATCAAAATACTTAAATTATCCCAGGGATTGTGTTTTATGTGTTTTGAAAGCAAAATGTGCAAAAACAAAGAAAAAACGTACAAAGTTTGCAGTATTGGCAGTTTCAGTCCCTCAAGTTTCAAAACTTGTCAATTTTAGTCCCTATGCATTTATTTTGAAAGAAAAAGTCAACCCAAGGTTTTGTAAGTCAATTTCACAAAATATCACATTTGGGTTGCAAGTTTTCCAAAATTACATATTTAGTCCCTGAAAATCCAAAAATGGCAAAAGTGGTCCCTGGGATTTTTGAAATTTTGAAAAAGTGGAAAAATACAAATTTGGTCCTTGGATTATTGGTACTTGGCAACATTGATCCTTTGGAGAGCTTTGGAAAGTGGGCAACTTCAGCCCTTGAAGTTTGATAGAATTGCAAAAATGGTCCTTGATTATTACACTAGCCAAACCGGACCCTTTAATATCTTAACCCAAAACCCCATCCAATCCATTTCCCTTATCCAGTCCACCCAAGCCCAATGTCCAGGCCCATTCCCATTTTTTGCTAATAAGCCACCCGGTCAAACAGTCAAAGGTTTTGACCCTTCTTCTTCCCCAACAAGACCGCGCAAAACCAGGATGACTCACCCCCCTCCTCACCTTTTTCCACCTTTTAGCCTCCACAATTAATACTCCCTCACCTAACAATCCCACCACCATAAATGCCCTCACCAACACCCACCAACCACTCAGCTTGCCCCGTATAAAAGTTTTGGCGCCAATTTCTAATCAATGGTGTGGATGGTTCAAAATCTAATTCAACGGTGAGGATTTGGTCAGAGGGTCAAGGCAAGGCATGTGGGACTCTCAGTTTTCAAATTGGAGCCATGTGGAAGACTTAGGGAATTATTTTAGGTCGTTATATATAGAAAAGCTCATAAGAAGCTTTTGGTGTGTAATTTTTCTTAGTTTTATGTAGTTTTCAGCTTATTTTTAATGTAATGTAACTATTGTTATCAATGAAAGTTCAGTTTGAAGTTTAATTCTCATTTCCACTTTTCAAAGTCTCATTTCAAATTATCAAGTTCTAACTAAAGCTTCTAATTTGAGTTTAGTGAATTCACAAGCTATTACAAACTCAGAAACAAGGTTTTATTAACTTAACAAACTTGTGTGATCAACTCTTAACTCATTTCTAAATATTCACTAAAAAAAACAAAGAAAAATCAAAAATAAATAAAAAATGGTGATCACATACTGAATGAGCATGGAGCACAGCTTCTATTTAAGCCATTTGGCTTATTCATCAGCTTATTTATAAGAAAATTCCATTTTTACAATTTTCCTAGGCTTCTGGTGTGTTAAAATAATTTCTGTAATTTTTTCAGATTTTTCTTTTATCATTTACTACTTTTCTTAATTTTAAATAGTTTTTAGTAATTAATAAATAGTTAATAATCAATAATAATTAATTAGTAAATCAGAAAAATATAATTTAAATTTTAAAATTAGTTTTTAGTCATTTTTAAGTTTTCCAAATTTTATTTTCACTTTTCTAGTGTAATTTAATAATTATTTAGAATTTAGGTTATTTTAAATAATTAAAAAGTAATTAATAATTAGTTAATAATTAGTAATAATTAATTAAATAGTCTTAAAAATATATTTTCATTTCAAAAATTAGTTTTATAGTATTTTAGATTTTTCTAAGTTTAATTTTTATTTTTCCAAGTTAATTTCATAAATATTTATAATTTAAGTTAACTTAGTTAATTAAAAGTAATTAGAAAAATAGTATTTAATTATTAGTAATTATTTAATTAATGTAAAAATTAATTTTAAATTTCCAAAAATTTTCTCTTATCATTAGGTTTGTAAAAAAGTAATTTTCATACCAGTAGCCTTTCCAGATCACCGATCTCACATTTTTGTACGTTTGTCCACGTCTTCGGCAAACGTACGGTTTTTAAGTTTTGGGTGATTTCTTCTCGATCTAAGTTCCAGTAATCATTAAAATAGCTTTCCTAAGCTATTTTTGTTAATAATATCCAAATAATTCTCACAACAAACCCTTTTCAGTGAATAACACCCGATTACGAATACGCTAAAGTCACATTTCACACCTCAACGGGATTTAACGACCCGGTGATACATTATATTACCCGGAGTATTGATCTAGGCTATTTGACTTAGTTGACCATTCTTTGGTTAATTTAAGTTAGGTGGTTCAGGCTCAATCAATTTATGGCGCCGCTGCCGGGGAGGTGTGCGCGTTTCTGTAGCGTTTTTCGAGATTAGTGTTATCTCACCTCACTCATTGTACAAATACCATCACTTGTGAATATTTTCAAAATCAAAACACATAAAAATGTCATTGACACTTTTCCTAAAGTGTTAAAACACCAAAAAAAGTAAAAAAGCAACAAAACGTATCGTAACGTTTTCTGATTCGGTTTTCTTCTGAGGTGATTCTTAATGAGAAACGAATCTGGATTACGGGACGATAACAAAAATATTGTCCAAAAAGTTTTTATCCCTAGTGCATGCGCACTCGTTCTTCAAGGTCCACTAGCCCATTACGTGAGCTGGTTCGGAAACCTCGAAGACCTCGTAGACGTTCTGCACCAACAGTCGGATCTGAGATCCGTACTGTTCCACCTCCAGCTGTCATCATGGCAGCTGAACCCACTATGAACGAGCTTCTCCAAGCACCCGTCGAGGGTTACGGAGATGCTATCGTTGTTCCAACAATCATGGCCGATAATTTTGAGCTTAAAACAGGATTAATAAATCTGGCCACATCACGTCAATTCTACGGTTATGAGAGGGACGATCCTCAAGATCACATTCGATGGTTCAATAAAATCACATACACCATCAAATGCAAAGATGTCCCCTGTGATGCAATCAAACTTCTTCTCTTCCCATTCTCACTGGAGGGACAAGCCCGAATTTGGCTTGAAAAGCAACCCCCACGATCTATTGAGACATGGGAAGATCTTGTGAAAAAGTTCGTGAATGAATTCTTTCCTCCTTCCAAAACCACAAGTCTCAAGAACGAGATCATGAAATTCACGCAGAAATTTGATGAATCCTTTAGTGAGGCATGGGATCGTTACAAGGAATTGCTCCGAAAATGCCCTCACCACGGTTTCTCAGATCTCATGACACTTGATACTTTCTACAATGGTGTAAGCCAATCCGATCAAGACTCTCTAAATGCCTCAGCTGGAGGTAACTTCTTGAATCGCACCACAAAGGAAGCTTTAGAAATCATTGAGAATAAATCTAAGGTCCGCATTCCCCGAAACAGATCGGTTGTTTCCCAAAGGGATGTTGTTCCTTCTTCTTCATCGCCTGTGGCTCAGTCTAGCACCGATGCTAGACTTGATAAACTCACAGAAGCTGTCCATGCATTTGTTCTCGCCCAAAGCAAGAAAGATTCTTCTCCTTCTCGACAAGCTGAAATAAAAAAGATAGAAGTTTGTGTCACTTGTGGTGGTCCACATTCATATTATAATTGCACTGCCACTGAAGGCAATCCATTCGAAGTAAATGCAATAGCCGGCAATTCCAACCAAGGAGGTAACCAATACCGTCCTCAAGTATAACCAAATTACCGGGCTAGCAATCAGGGTGGACCACCCGGTTTTCCTCAAAATCCAAATAGGTTTAATCCTAATCCACCAAGGGGGCCTAATTTGCAAAATCAAAACCCTGCCCCCGTCAATCAGTACCCACCCCAAAGGGGTAATCAAGGGTATTCAGCTCCAAATTATCAAGATCCCCTCCCAAACGAGCTCAATAACTACATCAAAGTTAATGAGACCAAAATGAGGGCAATGCAAAATCAAATCTCAAATTTGAAAAATGATTTCCAATCATCAATAACCAAACAGGGACAAGAGCTGAAGAGTGAGTTGATGCAAACAAACAACAAAATTGATCAAAATCAAGGCAAGATTGAAAATATGCTTGCCAGTCTTATGAATCATCTCACTCCACCCTCTACATCAGGAGGTCTCCCGGCTAATACAGTTGTTAACCCCAAGGGTGAACTCAAGGCCATTACTACACGAAGTGGTAAAGCTTATGAAGAGCCGCCAGTTCCTCCTATTCCTCCTCCTCTTTACCCCGAGGAAGTTGAAATTGAGCCTGAGGCAACCACGGACAAGGTGCAATCTCCTAGCCCACGAAGTACCGCACACGTCCACCCTCAGGTTGTTCCAGAAATTGTACCAAAATCTGGAGTTGTACCAAAGCCAGGAGTTGTATTTGAAGCATCAACAACTCCTGGAGAGAACCCTAAATCCAAAACTTCACTACCATATCCATCTAGGTTACAAGACCAGAAGCTCCGCGAAAAAGCAAACCATCAAATGGAAAAGTTTTTTCAAATCTTCCGTGATATTCATTTTGATATCAGTTTCGCGGATGCTCTCCTGTTGATGCCTAAATTTGCATCGACAATTAAAAATCTGTTGAATAATAAAGAGAAGCTATTCGAAATGGCTCGAACTCCACTAAATGAAAACTGCTCTGCAGTTCTTCTGAAAAAGCTTCCCAAGAAGCTAGGAGATCCGGGAAAATTTCCTATTCCATGTGTTTTCCCCGGAATGGTTGAGTGCTTCGCCCTAGCCGATCTAGGTGCGAGCATCAACCTGATGCCTTATTCAATATGGAAAAAGCTCTCTCTTCCAGAACTCACAACCACCTGCATGACTCTCGAGCTGGCAGACCGCTCAACATCTCGTCCTCTCGGCATTGCCGAGGATGTATTTGTGAAAGTGGGAAATTTCCACTTTCCGGCAGATTTTGTGGTTGTGGATTTCGATGCTGACCCGCGAGTTCGTCTCATTCTTGGGAGGGGATTCTTAAGAACGGGTCATGCGTTAATTGATGTGCACGAAGAGGAAATAACTCTTCGTGTTGGTAATGAAGCTGTAACCTTTAACCTCGATCAAACTTCGAGGTACTCCTCTAATTATGACGCCGAAACGGTTAACCGAATTGATGTCATTGATGTCGCGTCTGAGGAGTACGCTCAAGAGGTTTTAGGTTTTGTCGATGATTCTTCGAGTGAAGACTTCACTCCATCTTCTCACCCCATTGTTGCCAATTCTTCTCCTTCCCTCACTCCGTTTGAGGGAAGTGATTTCATCTTAGAAGAAATTGAGGCCTTTCTCAAAAGTGAATCGATTCCCGATGGAATCGATAGCAAAGAGATTGACCTCGAGGGGGATATTCTCACGCTTGAAAAGTTATTAAACGAAGATCCCTATCCTCTTCCTGTTCTACCACAAATACTTCATAAGGAGGAAGTCAAAAATGTTGAGAAAACTGATGACTTTCCTGCGGTTGAACTTAAGGATTTGCCGCCTCATCTTGAATATGCATTTCTGGAGGGTGATGATAAATTACCCGTTATTATTGCTAAAGACTTAAATGTTGAGGAAAAGGCTGCTCTTATTAAGGTTTTGAAGTCTCATAAGCGAGCAATTGCTTGGCGTCTCTCCGACATCAAGGGCATCGACCCTGAGTTTTGTACTTACAAGATATTAATGGAGGATGACTTCAAACCTGCGGTCCAACATCAAAGAAGGGTGAATCCAAAAATTCACGAGGTTATCAAACAAGAGGTTTTAAAACTTCTTGAGGCCGGATTGATTTACCCTATCTCGAACAGTCCTTGGGTCAGCCCAATCCATTGTGTTCCAAAAAAGGGTGGCATTACTGTTGTCACAAATGAGGAGAATGAGTTAATTCCAACTCGTTTGGTTACGGGTTGGCGCGTCTGTATTGATTATCGTAAATTGAATGACGCCACCCGTAAGGATCATTTTCCTCTGCCCTTTATGGATCAGATGCTCGAGAGATTAGCGGGGAATGAGTACTATTGCTTCCTCGATGGTTTCTCGGGATACTTTCAGATTCCCATTGGCCCGCAAGACCAAGAAAAGACCACTTTTACGTGCCCCTATGGAACTTTCGCATATAAACGTATGCCCTTTGGCCTATGTAATGCTCCGGGCACGTTTCAAAGATGTATGATGGCCATTTTTTCCGACATGATCGGGAAAAGTATGGAGGTCTTTATGGACGATTTCTCGGTCATTGGGGATTCGTTTAAATCATGTCTCTCCCATTTAGACAGCATGCTAAAACGTTGTGAAGACACAAAGTTATGTCTAAATTGGGAGAAGAGTCACTTTATGGTCAAAGAGGGCATTGTCCTCGGCCATAAAATTTCAAAAAATGGGATGGAGGTTGACCGTGCCAAAGTGGACGTCATTGCAAAATTGCCTCATCCCACGACTGTGAAAGGTGTTAGGAGCTTTTTGGGTCACGCCGGTTTTTACCGTAGGTTTATTCAAGATTTCTCTAAAATCGCCCGGCCTATGACCCATCTCCTCGAGAAGGATGCTCCTTTTATCTTCTCCCCTGAGTGCATCGAAGCCTTTGAAACATTAAAGAAAAGGCTTACCGAGGCACCGATTCTTGTTGCCCCCGATTGGGACTTGCCCTTTGAGCTCATGTGTGATGCTAGTGATTATGCTATAGGGGCAGTCTTGGGGCAACGCAAAACAAAACATTTTCAGCCTATACACTATGCCAGCAAGACTATGACCGAGGCTCAAAGTCATTACACCACCACTGAAAAAGAATTATTAGCTGTGGTGTATGCTTTTGAAAAATTCCGGCCATACTTGATTCTGACTAAAAGCATAGTGTATACGGATCATTCGGCTTTGAAGTATCTATTTGCAAAACAAGATGCAAATCCGAGACTCCTCCGATGGGTTCTCCTCCTTCAGGAATTTGATATCATTATTCGTGATAAAAAAGGAGCTGAGAACCTGGCTGCTGATCATCTCTCCCGTCTTGAAAACCCTCACCAAAATGCTTTCGAGAAAAAGGAAATAAATGAAACATTTCCTCTCGAAACCCTCAATGTGGTTTCATTTCGTGGAGACTCGATTACCCCATGGTTTGCCGACTTTGCAAACTATCTTGCGGGTAACTTCATTGTGAAAGGGATGTCGTCCCAACAAAAAAATAAATTTTTCAAAGACGTAAAACATTACTTTTGGGACGACCCCTACTTGTTTAAGATATGCGCGGATCAAGTCATCCGGCGGTGTGTGTATGGTCAGGAAGCCACTGAAATTTTAAAGGCTTGCCATGCTGGTCCCACGGGGGGCCACCACAATCCCAACTACACCGCCAAAAAGGTGTTTGATTCCGGCTTTTATTGGCCTTCGATCTACAAGGATGCCCAAGAATTGGTCAAGTCCTGTGACGCTTGTCAGCGTCACGGGAATATTTCACAAAGGAATGAAATGCCTCAGAATGCAATTCAAGTTTGTGAAATCTTTGATATCTGGGGCATCGACTTTATGGGGCCATTTCCATCCTCTCACGGAAACAAATACATACTCGTGGCAGTTGACTATTTGTCAAAATGGGTCGAAGCGAAAGCTTTACCCACAAATGATGCCCGAGTAGTTGTGAAATTTTTAAAAGCTCTTTTTGCCCGATTCGGAACTCCACGTGCTATTATTAGTGATCGTGGTACGCACTTCTGTAATGACAAATTTGACAAAGTCATGCAAAAGTATGGTGTGACTCACCGTCTTTCCACTGCGTACCACCCTCAAACGAGTGGACAAGTCGAAGTGTCCAATCGGGGCATTAAAAGAATCTTGGAAAGAACTGTAGGTGAGAATCGTGCATCTTGGTCGAACAAATTAGATGATGCACTTTGGGCTTTCCGTACGGCTTACAAAACACCCATTGGGTGTACGCCTTATAAACTTGTGTACGGGAAAGCGTGCCATCTTCCGATCGAGCTTGAGCACAAGGCCTATTGGGCCCTCAAGCATGCCAATTTCGACCTCAGAACAGCGGGTGATCACAGAAAAGTTCAACTCAATGAATTAAACGAACTTCGTGATCAAGCTTACGAGAACTCTTTGATCTATAAACAAAAGATAAAGAAGATTCATGACTCAAAAATCAAAAACCGCGTTTTTAACGTTGGTGATCGAGTCCTTCTTTTCAACTCTAGACTCAAGATCTTCTCGGGAAAGCTCAAAACCCGATGGACTGGTCCGTTCACTATTACAAAAGTTTATCCTTATGGTACCGTCGAATTATCTCAAAGTGACGGTCCTAACTTCAAAGTGAACGGACATCGGTTAAAGCACTACTTTGGAGAGGACGTACCATCCATGGTCGTCCCGGATCTCCAAACTTTCCCGAAGGACAATTGAATTCGGGGATAGAGTCAAGCTAGCGACTCGATGACCAAAAATTAGCAACAATACGGGTTTTCACCCGTATCTCTGATTCTTTCTATTTTCTACCACCTAGTGTGGGGGAATGGCCAACCCCCCCGCTGTTTGAAAAAATGTATATATGTATATAAGTAAAAAAAAAAAAAAAAAAAAGTTGTATATATATAGAAATAAAGTGAAAATTGGTATTTCCGCAGTTAGATTCGAATCTTGGCTTTTTACGTTCATAGCTTCGGCATAATAGCCGGGACTTTGAATATTGAGGACAATATTCATTTCTAAGTGTGGGGGGGGGGGGGGGGGGGAATTCTATCGAATTTTAAGCAAATCCTTTCAAGTACCCCCGTTTTTGGCCAAAATTTTCAAAATTTTTTCACTTTATTTCAAAAATTTTGTGGTAATCAGTCCGCCTTGTCTAAACGAAAAAAGGGATTGGCTAATCCAGGAGCAAACGGCTCTTGGTAAAGATAAATCAAATCCGTCGACGGCTGGCAATTTGCCCAAAATTGTATGGTTCATCAACTCCCCAAAAACAAATGAGTTGGCTAGCCCGCAAGATTATGGCTTGTAGTAAAGGCCGTGGAAAATCCATAATTGGTAATCAGCTCACCAAGATGTTGACTAGGTCCATCAAGATGCTGGCTAGTCCAGGAGCAAACGGCTCTTGGTAAAGACTTAACAAATCCGTTGGAAGCTGGTGGTTTGCTCAAAATCACACGGTTATCAGGTGTGCCACAGTTCTTACACCTGGCTACTCCAGAAGTGATGGCTTTTGGTAAAGAGTTTAAAATCCATCAAGTTTTCTAAAAGATTGCTAGGGACTAGCAATAGTTCAGTGTGGGGGATTGATGAGTGCTCAAACACTCATCGTTTTTGATATATTTAAACTGCCAAAACGCACAAAAACAATCAAAAAGATATCAAAATACTTAAATTATCCCAGGGATTGTGTTTTATGTGTTTTGAAAGCAAAATGTGCAAAAACAAAGAAAAAACGTACAAAGTTTGCAGTATTGGCAGTTTCCGTCCCCCAAGTTTCAAAACTTGTCAATTTTAGTCCCTATGCATTTATTTTGAAAGAAAAAGTCAACCCAAGGTTTTGTAAGTCAATTTCACAAAATATCACATTTGGGTTGCAAGTTTTCCAAAATTACATATTTAGTCCCTTAAAATCCAAAAATGGCAAAAGTGGTCCCTGGGATTTTTGAAATTTTGAAAAAGTGGAAAAATGCAAATTTGGTCCTTGGATTATTGGTACTTGGCAACATTGATCCTTTGGAGAGCTTTGGAAAGTGGGCAACTTCAGCCCTTGAAGTTTGATAGAATTGCAAAAATGGTCCTTGATTATTACACTAGCCAAACCGGAACCTTTAATATCTTAACCCAAAACCCCATCCAGTCCATTTCCCTTATCCAGTCCACCCAAGCCCAATGTCCAGGCCCATTCCCATTTTTTGCTAATAGGCCACCCGGTCAAACAGTCAAAGGGTCAAAACCTTTGACCCTTCTTCTTCCCCAACAAGACCGCGCAAAACCAGGATGACTCACCCCCCCTCCTCACCTTTTTCCACCTTTTAGCCTCCACAATTAATACTCCCTCACCTAACAATCCCACCACCATAAATGCCCTCACCAACACCCACCAGCCACTCAGCTTGCCCCGTATAAAAGTTTTGGCGCCAATTTCTAATCAATGGTGTGGATGGTTCAAAATCTAATTCAACGGTGAGGATTTGGTCAGAGGGTCAAGGCAAGGCATGTGGGACTCTCAGTTTTCAAATTGGAGCCATGTGGAAGACTTAGGGAATTATTTTAGGTCGTTATATATAGAAAAGCTCATAAGAAGCTTTTGGTGTGTAATTTTTCTTAGTTTTATGTAGTTTTCAGTTTATTTTTAATGTAATGTAACTATTGTTATCAATGAAAGTTCACTTTGAAGTTTAATTCTCATTTCCACTTTTCAAAGTCTCATTTCAAATTATCAAGTTCTAACTAAAGCTTCTAATTTGAGTTTAGTGAATTCACAAGCTATTACAAACTCAGAAACAAGGTTTTATTAACTTAACAAACTTGTGTGATCAACTCTTAACTCATTTCTAAATATTCACTAAAAAAAACAAAGAAAAATCAGAAATAAATAAAAAATGGTGATCACATACTGAATGAGCATGGAGCACAGTGAATCAAGGATGGCTGTGGGTTAGGAACCTCATGGGAGGGCATAGGATTGGTTTACTTGGTCCTTTGGTTCTTAATCAGTTGGCTTGGAAGGCTTTGTAAGCTTAACTTCTTTCATTTTTAGTATTAAGCTGTTTTAATTGGTTATTCAAGTTTGTTTTAGTTAAATATTAACATTTAGATCAGTAGTAATCTATAGTTCATGTTACATAATTGTTTAAGTTAAAATCTCTTTAATAACTGATTTTTAAGGAGTGTTTGGTTTAAAGTTGTTTGCTTTGTTCTACTTAGTCAATTGTGGATTTCTGTGTTTCATCTAGTTTTGTGGGTGTAAAATAGCTCAGGTAACCTTTTACTTGTTCTAAAACTCACCCAAAAGTCAAAATCCCAAAGAAATACTCACCACAGTCAACTGTGGTGAGTTTTGAAGTGAACAATCCATAAAACCATTTCACAAGTTGGATTTGTTACTTAATTTATCTTTCATACTGCTTAATATATCATTTCAGTTCATTAATTCAGCTGTATAAGTTCATATAAGTCAAAACTCAAGTTTTGTTAAAAGTCAAAAGTTCATTACCTCAGAAAAACCAAAAATGCAATGAATTTTCTAGAATTTTGTGTTTGATATTAGCCTGTGAAATTTGTTGTGGTAATAGTTTGTCAGTAGAAGTTTAAGATCCTATGGGTGTTTTATTTTTGTGATTTTTCTTACAGCTTGTGTATAAGCTAAAAGTGAGCTGCAGGGCAAGCTCTTGCCCTGTCTCAGCAGACCCAAACCATCCACCCAACTTTGGTGGCATTTTGTGACTGACCCAGTGGGTCCCACAGCCCCTAATTTGCACCATTCAACCCCCCTCCTACCCAGGATTAAGGGTTGACCATTTGTGTGACCTTAGGACTTGTGGACCCCACCTCATTTGGCCCCCAAAGTCTGTCCCCAGAACTGACTCAGAACCAAATAAGCCAAGTGCTTATTTTGGTATTTTGGCTTATTTACTTGGCTTATTTGTGTGTTACTTGTTTAAGATTGTTCATTGTACTTGTTTATATCTGTTTTCACCAGAGTGGGTCCCACATCAGCTCATTTGAGCTTATTTCACTCTTGGTCAACAAAAAGTTAACTGTTAAGGTAATAAGCACTTGAAGTGCTTATTTCCTTGACTTCAATCAATCTCACTTCACAAAAGTTGTCTAATAAGTTGTAATAAGCAGTTTGGAAAAGGAAAATCTCAAATAAGCCAACTTAATAGAAGTGATAGCTTCTATTTAAGCCATTTGGCTTATTCATCAGCTTATTTATAAGCAAATTCCATTTTTACAATTTTCCTAGGCTTCTGGTGTGTTAAAATAATTTCTGTAATTTTTTCAGATTTTTCTTTTATCATTTACTACTTTTCTTAATTTTAAATAGTTTTTAGTAATTAATAAATAGTTAATAATCAATAATAATTAATTAGTAAATCAGAAAAATATAATTTAAATTTTAAAATTAGTTTTTAGTCATTTTTAAGTTTTCCAAATTTTATTTTCACTTTTCTAGTGTAATTTAATAATTATTTAGAATTTAGGTTATTTTAAATAATTAAAAAGTAATTAATAATTAGTTAATAATTAGTAATAATTAATTAAATAGTCTTAAAAATATATTTTCATTTCAAAAATTAGTTTTATAATATTTTAGATTTTTCTAAGTTTAATTTTTATTTTTCCAAGTTATTTTCATAATTATTTATAATTTAAGTTAACTTAGTTAATTAAAAGTAATTAGAAAAATAGTATTTAATTATTAGTAATTATTTAATTAATGTAAAAATTAATTTTAAATTTCCAAAAATTTTCTCTTATCATTAGGTTTGTAAAAAAGTAATTTTCATACCAGTAGCCTTTCCAGATCACCGATCTCACATTTTTGTACATTTGTCCACGTCTTCGGCAAACGTACGGTTTTTAAGTTTTAGGTGATTTCTTCTCGATCTAAGTTCCAGTAATCATTCAAATAGCTTTCCTAAGCTATTTTTGTTAATAATATCCAAATAATTCTCACAACAAACCCTTTTCAGTGAATAACACCCGATTACGAATACGTTAAAGTCACATTTCACACCTCAACGGGATTTAACGACCCGGTGATACATTATATTACCCGGAGTATTGATCTAGGCTATTTGACTTAGTTGACTATTCTTTGGTTAATTTAAGTTAGGTGGTTCAGGCTCAATCACCAGTTCAACAGGGTACTTGGCACACTTCTTTCTTTGAGTGAAATTCAAACGGAATGCTTTTTGCAACTCTTCAAACCCGTTTATGCTTCTTCGTGGAAGCTTTCTAAACCAAGTTCGCGCATTTCCTACTAACATGGAGTTAAACATATGGCACCACACAGGTTGTGCCCAATTTTCGATAGTAGCAGCTGATTCGAAAATTTTTAGGTGGTCATCGGGATCACCCGTTCCATCATGTGTTTTAACATTCGCAGGCATGCGCCTTCTCTTGTCATCCGAATAATCGCTGATGCACCGTGTGAATGCATCAACCTTTTGGCGGCGCCAAGGAAGAGAGATATCTTGGTCTTCTTCCTCGCGATATCTTCCCCTGGACTTCTAGTGTCCTGTCTTTTTGTCCTCGTTGTCCGAGGAGTCGCTTGAGGAGGAGTTTCCCCTTTTGCGGCGCTTGCGCCATTTCCTCGGAGTCCGAGCTTGGGGAGGAGTTTCCCCTTTTCCTCGGAGTCCGAGCTTGGGGGGCTTTTACTTGGGGAGATTCGTCTCCCAAGTCTATCATGAATTCTTCTGCTTTCGGACCTTGAAGAGCTATCGCTTGGTAAGCGTTGCCCTCCAAGTCTATCTTGCATCCTGCGAATACCAAGTCTAGCGTGGACACTGGTACGCCTTCCATCGTCTTCATACTCCTCTGAGTATTGTGAATCAGATGCTGTATCATCTATAGCTGTCCTTCCAACTGTAGCGAATACTGGAAGTCCGCGGCTATCTTTTTCGCGCCCCTCTTTTCGGTAGTGCGATGGGGATGTTTCTCATTCTTGGTCAAAGTTAAGCCGGGCTTGCAGGCTCTGACTTGACCTTCTTCTTGCCTCCTTTTGCATGAGGTTAGTTAAAGTTTTGTAATTTTGAGACACAAAATTACTTAGCATTAACTCAGGCGCATCCTCTTCCAATGCAAGGATATTTGTCTCCACATTAGGTCCCCTATCTCGATTAGGTGCGCATGGCGACACAGTGTTGTCCACAGCAGGTGCCGTTTGATGGGGAGTAGTGAAGAGAGTGCGCTGAAGTTCTTCAGCGCTTGGAACCACTGTGGTGGTCTGGGTAGTCTCTGTGGGCAATTCTACCGTTGGGAGAATTAGGTTTGGGCCCGATTCTTGGTGACCAGGCGCATTGGTTGTTCCAGAGGCCTGCCTAGAGGTCGAATCTTGATGCTTCCTCCTCTGGGGGTCACCACGTGTTTTTTCCAAATGCGGAGTCCGCTGGCTTGAGTTTTTGTGTTTCGTCATTCTAGTTCTTAGTGTAGGGTCCCACGGATAGCGCCAATTGTAGATACAAAAGTTGGGCGTTTCTTGTTTGGGTTCCTGTTCTCGTACCAATCAGATCTTAATGCTTGAGACCTGTGCACAAAGAAAGCAAACAAACACCGTTAGGCATATCGTGGGATTGTTTCCCACGATTATCCTCCGGCGTGAGAGTAAGTAATCGGTTTTAGGGTTGTATAGAAGAGTTAGGGCTGTAAATCGTACCTTTAATGAGAATTATGATATTCTTTATATAGGCACGAAATCCTTGTAGATTTCGTGTTCCTCACTCTTCGGCATATAAGACTTATCCGGTCTATGGATCTTTATCCCATAAATAAGAGATCCTTATCTAGACCATAAATAATGTATTTGGGTTTGGGCTTTCGTGAGCCCAAACCATTAGCATATTAGCCCAAATCATTGTTATGATAGCCCACTCGTGGTGGGCTTGGACGTTAGTAATGTTCATTAATTGGGTTCGTGACCCGAATATGGACTATACGTCATCAAAGGTCATAAGTGGCATAGATATCGTAATCTTCGTCCTTAAATAAACTTGCATCGTTTGCACCTCCACTAGCCATGAATTGAGCAGTCTCATCGAAAACCTCAACAACATCACTATCACTTTTTTCCTCAGACTTTTCGGCATCGTTTACGGTATTACCAACATTTCCTGCCCTTGAAGTACCCACATTCTCAATTATTGTGTCATTTTCCTGTAATGCTTTAAACGAATTCTTAAGAGTAACCAAGTTTATATCATTCAATTTTATAGGTCCCTTATTATTAGAACTTGAGTCCATATTAGTGGTATCATTTTTCGAATTCGTGTCCCCATTTTTTACCTCGTTACCATGCTTCTTTGACGTTTCAGACAAACTAGGGATAGAAATAGGACGATACACAAATATCTTAGATTTAAAACCTGTTGGCCAAGCATGTTGCTTATCTTTAGAATTATGGTTTTGTACCACTTGGAACCAATTACTTTGGCTAACAACATTCTTTATATGACTAGGACCATTATGCCTCCTTAGATTAGCTCCTAAGTTCGCATCAGATTCATAAATCACACATTTAAGGCATTGGTTATCATGATGACCAAACACAATATAATTACCATATATTGGCTATTTCCATTCATAATGTACACTAATTGTATGCAAATAAGAACCCGAACCCTCCACATAAGGAATAGCAATCAATACTCATCCTAACACATGCTAAAGCCCAATAAGTCATATACATTTCTACTACATTGATTGCAAGGCTTGTTACATTATAATCATAACCACTCAAGATTCTAACAATCTCCCCATAAGGGGTGATCATTCACTCTATATAAATGATGACACTTGTGACCTTGATCTTTGATCTTCATTTCTCGAGTCTTGTTGTGTAATAGTCTTGATTATACATTCGTTCCACTTATGCTTTGCGATCTTTATCTTGAGCTCTTCTTCTTGTCTTTGTATCAGCCCTGAATCCTTCTTCTTGCCTTTGACAACAAAGCATCTTCAAGTCTTCATTCATTAGTATTGACAAACATACTCATACTTTAGTCTTTAGTCAATGTAATTCCCATAAATGTTACCACTTCAAAACAATCTCCTCCTAATTATAAATAATGCAATATTTATAATCATAGCTACTTCGTGAGGCCATTTCTTCATTCTTTGAATCGATTGTGTGGAGGAAAGTACATGGGAGTATGAGTATGTGGTGTTGAAGATTTTTTCGTTGCTGGTGAATCTAATGGTGTTGGATCAGAAGTTATTGCATCCTTCGGTACCTGTTCTGAATCAATAAGATTCGTTTGCAACCCTAGAGAGGATTGAATTGAAGTTATTGCTTTTGTTAATTATTCAATATTTCTAGTTGATCATCAAGAAGCCCCTTTATTTGGTTCTTTTACAACTGTTTTTGGATGTGCCATTTTGGTTCACATCTTAGTTGGTAGCAATAACCTCTGAATCTATGAAGATCGTTTACTACTCTTGGGGAGTCTCAAGAAGTTGACCTGTAGGTATAAGTATCGCTTTATCAGGATTTCCACTTGATCATCATAAAGTTCTTTATTCAGGTGAATTTACTACAAGTGTTTCAGATGTAACCATTTGATTAACATTCTGAATCAATTTCAACCACCTTTGATTCCATTTGAACCGTTATCATTTCTTGATTTGTCTCAAGATAATGATTTTCATTTGATCTTCGTGGACTTTTCTAGAAAGGTTGTTCCACTACAACTGTTATGGATAGAACGTCTTGTCTTTCAACGATATTAGGTAGCTTTAACCTCCGGTTCCATGAGGATCGTTATCAATGCTATGGAAAAATCAAAGTATAGACCTACGTAATTAGGATTCGATTAATTAAGGAATCTGTGATAACTCGTATTTTTTAGGTAAAAATTTTACTCATAAACCCAAAAATATTTCGTTTTGGAAGTTTACGCATTTACCTTTACGTACATCTATTTAATTAAATCATGAAAACGACATTTAACGTAAACCGGCATTAGACAAACTTAATTCTACATAAAATATATGTCATATGACTATTTCAACCATATTTTATAAGTTTACACTTTTTATTTTTCAAGTTTCACGTAAAACACTCTTATTACGCGTTTTATAGTTACACGCATCCAATACCTACCCTATACCCGTGCCACCTTTAAAACATTTCTTATACACAATATACATTCAAATAAACTCATTTCTCCCCATTATATCACAAAAAATCAACCACCATTTTATTTATAACTAAAGGATCACCAAAAATATCACAAAATTTGACTTTCTTGTCAGTTTTACTTACCAAACACACCATGAACCATACTTAAACCATAATGCCATCAAATCTTTGTCTCCCTTCTCTTGTTACACGTTTAGGCCACTCCCCCGATGTGTCCTAATGATTTCATGTCATATCTTGTTCTGTAAGTCCTCATTCCAAACCAACTAGACTAGTAACTAGTTAGTTTCACTCTTTTTTTTTTCTTATAAATAGCACACTCCTTACCCTCATTTAACACATACAAACACACTTTTTTGTCTCAAATATCTACTGGTCTCAAGGCTTCTAAAAATGTTTTAAGGGTGTGCTAAGGTTTTGGTAAAGTGTTCAAGAGTTTTGGAAGTATAAAACTAGGGTTTCTAGTGTTCTTGGGTAATATAGTGCACACATTGGTTCTCAAATCCCTCATCATCTTGTTGTAAGCATCAAACACTCTTCTATACTCATTATGTTACTTATATATTCATGTCTTAATCATTGTAGCACTTATATATGCTTGTAGTGTTGAGGAAATTTTGTATAAAGTTAGACCAAATCTCACAATTTCTATCCCAGAAAATTAGTAACTGTTTTGACAAAGTAACCCAACTTATGCATTTTTATATACCTTGAAAACTTTTTGGACCTATATACATGTCTTAACTTGATCCCTACCAAATTTCATGGTCATTGGAGTAGATTTGATATTTTTTAAAAATCGTACCAGAAAGTTACTGAAAACCAACAAATAAATTTGTAATCTATTTAATGGTGTAAAAGTACATAACCTAAGGGCATTTCTAGCTGTTGCACTAGTTGAGACATTTGTAAAAACTCTCATACCTTTCCAGGGACAGTAAATTCACACTATAATGATAAATAACAAAGGAGAAAAAAGGCCCCGACACCATAGACATAGTTTTCTAAATTTGAAATAGTTTTGATACCTTGCTGCATTTTTTACTTTAAAAAACAATTGGTGAAGAACCAAGCTGAGAGGCTGCCATTTTTGGAAAATAGACTAGAAAATGATGAACCTAGGCTCTTTTAAATAATTGTCTTCTGTTATATTTAGTCTTTGTTTTAGCCTTATCAACGTCTAGGGTGTTAAGTATTTGTTTGTAATTCTTAGTCAAGTAAGATTTTGTTTGGTTGGATTGTGTCCCAAGCCCAACCCGTGTCTTTGTTTTCACAGCCAACTTAGAGACTTTGTTAAAGTCGGTTTTCTTCCCCCTCATCTCTATAAAAGGAGGTGAGGGGGGGGGGGGGGGATGGATTTGGTACGCATTCTTTCAATACTAATCAAAGAGTCGATTAGGGTTACTTACTTGTGCATTGTTCTTTACTTTTTTGTCGCAATATACTTGTTGATTGGTGTGTCGATATTCTTCGAGAAGTCGATCAATTCCGTTTCTAGGTCTTGGGTTGTAGGTTGTCAGTTACTACAAGTGGTATCAGAGTTCGTTGGAGACTAAACAAGAGCTAGGTTCGATCATCTTGAAGGTTCTTGAGTTCGGTTCAGAATTACAAGAAGGAGCAGCAGGTTAATATCGACAGAGAAGGGTGCTTGGGTCTTCGATTGTCCGGGTTTGCGACAAGGTATAGAAGACTTGAGGTTTAGTTAGTTTTCGGTGTATTGAAGATCGACTAATTTTGTTTTATGGTGGATTCGTTTTTGAGGTGACAAAGAAGAAGAACAGTACCAGATCTGGTTGTTGTTTTTTTCGTTTAAAAGTCAACACATAAAAGGTTTTTAAATCCTGGGGATAACTAAGACAAGTATTTCATATATTTGTTTTTTTTTGTTTTATTTATAAAACAAAAGGTTACTTTAATTAAGAGGGTATTGCACAAGGGACTTTGTTAGTTTGTGATTGTGAGGTTTTTACACAAGGTTTAGCAAATTAATAAAGGGATTAAAGAATGACGGGAGCCACGTTTGATATTGAGAAATTCGATGGAACTGGTGATTTCGTGTTATGGAGGATCAAGATGCGTGCTTTATTAATCCAACATGGATGTGAAGCAGCTCTGGAGGTTTTTCCCGCGGATATGGATGCTACAGCGAAAGCTGAGCTAAACAAGAAAGCTCACAGTGTCATAATTTTGTGTTTAGGTAATAAGGTTCTAAGAGAGGTTACCGGGGAGACGACTACAGCGGGGGTTTGGACCAAGCTTGAGACTTTTTACATGAAAAAGTCCTTAGCCAATAAGTTGTACCTGAAGAAGAAGTTGTATACATTCTACATGCCGGTTGGACGTACGATTTCCGAGCATATAGATGAGTTCAACAAAATCGTTCTTGATTTAGCAAATATTGAGGTAAAATTCGAGGATGAAGATCTTGCTTTATTATTACTCACTTCTTTACTAGCATCATACGAACACTTTATGGATACCTTGCTTTATGGGCGGGAAGCTTTGACTTTAGAGGATGTGATGGTCACACTGAATTCAAAGGAAATCAAAGAAAGGTCTAAGGCGAAGGGGGATGATGGTGAAGGGTTGTACGTGAAGGGAAGAACTGATCGCAGGAATTTGCATCAGTTTAGGGGAAAGTCAAGATCGAAGTCTCGAGGTGGAAGACTCAAGTGCTTTGTTTGCCAATCTGAGGAGCACTTGAAGAGAAACCGCCCGAAGAATAATCGCAAGAAGTCAAATGGTTTCGTCAAGAAAGATGATCAGCCAAGCTCTAGTGGTTCGATTTATGACGGTTCTGAGGTGATGATGGTGATGAGTGCAGAGGCTCTGCTAGATTGGATCATGGATTCAGGAGGTTCATACCACATGACACCGAGGTTAGATATATTTTTTGATTTTCTGGAATGCGATGGGGGCAGGGTACTATTGGGTGACAACAGGGAGTGCAAGATCAGAGGTATTAGCAAGGTGATTATTGGGTGACAACAGGGAGTGCAAGATCAGAGGTATTAGCAAACTTGATATCGCTGGGAACTCTTGAAAAAGAGGGATATACCGTAAAAATGCAGTCGGGCAAAATCAAGGTGATTAATGGTTCCAGGGTTGTTTTATTCTAAACCCGAAGGGATAATTGCGTATACTCTTTGGATGGCCATGCAGCGGCGGGTGAGCTTAATGCTACTGTTAAAGAAAAAGACAGTCTTGCGCAGGTTTGGCACAAAAGACTGGGACATATCAGTGAGGCGGGACTACAGGTGCTGGAGAAGCAGGAGCTGTTTGGCAAGAAAAGTTTAGGTAAGCTCGATTTTTGTGAGAATTGTGTTTTGGGAAAGTCACATCGAGTCAGTTTTGGTGTAGGAAGGCACACTACTCAGGGAGTGATAGATTATGTTCTTTCAAACTTATGGGGTCCGTCTCAGGTGGAATCATTGGGAGGTAAGAGGTACTTCTTATCTATTGTTGATGATTATTCCAGGAGGGTATGGGTTTATATTCTCAGGTTCAAACACGAAGCATTTGGAAAGTTCAAAGAGTGGAAGCAGTTTGTAGATAATTAGATTGGGAGGACGGTTAAGAAGCTGAGGACAGATAATGGTCTTGAGTTCTGTAATCGGGAGTTTGAGCAGCTATGTACTGAGAGTAGGATTGCTAGACATTTGACTGTTTTCAGGACACCGCAGCAGAATGGATTAGCAGAACGGATAAATAGAACTCTCATGGATAAGGTACGTTGTTTATTAATTCAGTCTGGATTGCCCAAGACCTTCTGGGCGGAAGCGACATGTACGGCCGCATATCTTATAAATAGGTCACCATCAACAGCGATTGAGAAAAAGACACATATGGAGATGTGGTCGGGACATCCAAGTGATTATGAGATGTTGAGGATTTTCGGCTGTATTGCATATTCACACGTTAAACAAGGTAAGCTCGAGCCGAGAGCGGTAAAATACGTTCTTTAGGGGTATCCTGAAGGTATGAAGGGGTACAGGGTATATAGACTTGATAATGAATCACCTAAAATAGTCACTAGCAGGAACGTGGTCTTCAATGAAAGTGTCATGTACAAAGACACATTGAAGGATTCTGGTGTAGATATTGGTAAGTATGTTGAGGAATTACATATTGAGGTGGAACTGTAAAGGTTAAATAATCATATGCTTTAGGAAGATCAGGCAGATGATCAAGAAGATGGCGATGATGAAGATGCAGGGGATCAGGATAATGATCAAACACCGGATCTCACAAATTATCAATTGGTTCGGGATAGAGAGCCAAGGACAAGAACGAAACCTTTGAGGTTTCGGGATGAGAATAATATGGCTACTTACGCGTTTTTTATAGCAGAGGAAGAAGATACTCATGAACCATTGACATACCAGGAGGCAGTTACTTGTGAAGATAGTTCTAAGTGGAAAACTGCAATGGATGAAGAGATGGATTCTCTGAAGAAGAATAAGACCTATGAGTTAGTAGATCATTGATAAGGCGAAAAGTGTACCGCTTTTAGGGGTCCATTTAAGCCCGAATTCTTAATTATTTGATCAATTATTGCCCTAAATCGTTCCTTTTGTCATTTTAGGTACTTTTGAGGAGAAATCTGAAAAATGAAGCATTTTGGACGTTTTTTGAGCGATTTAGTGAAGAAAACGACAAAGTCTCAAAATCCTTGCTGGGAACAGTACCTGATGGCGTCAAGGCTATACAAGTGACGGCGTCAAGCTTGGCAAAAGAGGTGGATGTGGAAAATACACATGACGGCCTAGAACAATTTCAAGGCAATTTGGCCTGACGGTGTCACCAAGGCCGTCAGGGTCAAAATACATGTGACAGCGCAGAGTAAAATTACACATGACGGTGTCAGAAGTGGATCTAGGTAATACGAATTTTATCTTGGCGGCGAGTTGACGGCGTCACAAGCTATAACGTGACGCCGTCAAGGTGTAAAATCTATATATAGTTTTCTAATTTTCATTCATTAAGTGTGGAACTTTTGGAGAGCTTCTTTGTGCAAACCCTAGATGAATTTTCTGTAATAATAAGGGTTTCAACCCTTGTTCCATCCATGTTCAATTGAAGATAAGTTTTCCAATAATCATTCAATATGTCTATGTGTTGTTTGATTCTATCTTATGCTTGTCTTCTTTTTAACATGCTAGGCTAGGTTTTTCTTGTGTTTGCTTAGATGTAATGAAACTTAGATGTTGATTATTGGTTGATGGTTTGTTTATAATTGTTGTGGATGATTGTATTCGATGTTAGACATAAGAAAACTGGCAGACTTCCAATTGGTAACTTGCTTGAACGTCTTAAGAAACATGATCGGAGGTGTACTACGATTTAATGGTTGTATTTAATGCATAAGCGAATTCTAGTGATCACATGTTAGGAAATTTTAGTTGGCTCGACATAGGAGTGAAGTAGGAGCTTATAGAGTTAGGGAATTTCGTACATGCCCTACGACTGATATTAAGGAATATAACCCGTCATCCATGCAATTGTAATAAGCTAATCAACCGGTAAAAGATATCTAGGGAGTAATGAAATCTAAGTAAATACATTTTTCTCTTATTATTGTTTACACCACAAATTAGTTTTAGTTTATTTTATTTTATTTAGATTGCATCTTTAGTTAATTGGGTTAGTTGACTAGCAACTAATTCTGCCCACTCCTTCAAAACCCGAGATTTTACTTGCTTTTATAAAAATATAAAAATACAAAAATAATCATCCCTCATCTTTAGACCTAGTTTAGTAGAGTTTTTAATCCTAGCGAACACTATTCTTGAGTTGAACGATCAATCCCCCGGTACTTGTCACTATAGTATACTACAACAAACAGGTACACTGCCTGGTGGGGATTGCAAGCTTCTCAAGATCCCTTGAGAGGTAAAACCTTTTGCGAGGGTGCAATTCCACGCATCAAGTTTTTGGCGCCGCAGCCTGGGGAATAGTTATTGTCTAGGTTAGAATTTCTTTTTATTAGGTCTACTTGCTAGATTCCTTTCTAGTAAGATTTTCATTTTTATTTTTTAGGTTTTCTTTAGTCTATCTTATTTCTTTGTTCCTTTGTTCGTAACCTTTATCATCCACCATCATGGAAGGTGGTAATCTCTTTGATCCCATCAACCCACCACAATAAAACCACCCACAAAACCCATCACTAGCAAACCAACCTCCTAGACCCCGAACCTTAGGAGAGTACTCCCGTCCTAGCCACCAAGGCTATCGAAACACCATTGAGCTCACTCAAGGAGCCAATGTGTCTCCCTTGCGATCCGACATCATCCGGTTGGTGCAAAGCGGATGTGCATTCCATGGACTTCGTTTCGAAGATCCTAATCAACATCTAAAGGATTTCCTTAAAATCGTTGACTCCACAGACTTTGATGTTGTAACTCGAGAGACGACCCGATTGCATCTCTTCTAATTCTCTCTACGTGACCAAGCTAGTCAATGGCTTGAGCGTTTACCCGCGGGATCCATCACCTCTTGGGATGATCTCACCACTCGTTTCCTTGCTCAATGTTTCCCACCGGGGAGAACTACTAAGCTTATAAATGATATCTTGATGTTCCAACAATGTCAAGGTGAAACTCTCTATGAAGCATGGACTCATTTCAAGGACTTACTCCAAAAAGTCCCTCATCATGGTATAAATCTCTGGCTCCAAATCCAAATTTTTTACGACCATGTCGACTTCCATACCAAACGTACCATTGATCAAGCTGCTGGCGGTAGATTGTGTGATAAGGGCGCCAAAGAGTCATGGGAAATCATTGATGCCCATGTCGTATACTCTGCCATCAATGTAATCTCATCGTCAAGAGGGACCACTCAACTTTCCGAACAGAACCTATGCGAACTTGAGAGAAAAGTTGACTATCTCATGAAAAAAAAAATCTTTAAGTCCTAGACATGCGAGGGTCAACTCTATCTCAATCGTAAACCCAACACCGGTATCCGAATCACCCCTTAGAGAGAATGCCGAAACCTTTCAAAAATATTCTCGGCCCTATACCCATCCTCAAAACCTGAGCCTAGAATTTGAAACTCGAATGAGAGAATATATGTTCACTCATTCTAAGCGGTTAGCAAAATTCGAGGAGGCAGTCTATAGACAAAAGGAGGAGATGCAAGAGAAAATGACGGAGATGATGAACTTATTAGAAGAATACTCAAACATAAAAACTCCGAAAAAGGCGTTGTTAAGAAAGGAAGACATCACCCCTACTACCAAGTTTTTTATCTCTATATCCGTTGTCCACGAGGGCAATGAAGGAAAGGAGACTCCCACTGCACAAACCATTGAGGAACCCCCAAAATCTCAACCATTTGGGGTACTATCTAAAGCATGAGATAAATGAGAAAATAATAACCAACTGGATAGAGGGCGATGGACGTAATCGATCTTCCAAAAAGGACTCTGAAGGAGAAGAATTAGGAGAGGATGATTATGACACCGTGCCTGGGGGACCGGTATACGAAAAGTTACTTAAGCAAAAAGTGGCTACGAAGCAGATGGCTTATGGGAACTTTGAAATACCAGCTAGCATTGGGAAACTACAATATTTGGATGCTTTCGCCGATCAAGGATCAGAGGTGAACTTGATGCCTTTGACTATCTATGCCCAACTCACCAATGAAATGCCGGCCACCACCCACGTTAGGCTATCTTTCGCTAGTCACTCTTATGTGTATCTTTAGGAATTGCAGAGGATGTGCTGGTCAATGTAGCAGGTTTCATGTATCCCGTCGATTTCATGATCATCGATGATAAAGGAGATAGGTGTATGCCAATAATTCTTGGAGCACCATTCCTTACCACAGCAAGAGCTGTCATTAGATATGAAAAAGGGGAAATTGAACTTAAGTCAGGAAAAAGGAAGATTCACTTCCCTATGACCCCACGATATGTGCGAGAAGGCATAATGGAGAGGAGGCTCAAAAACAACGCCGACACACCAAATAATCATGTTCAAGAAAAAATCCTCGCTTGGGAGACACGAATTAAAAGCTACAAAGAAACTAAGCCTGAAAAATACAAAAGTAGTGATAAAATTCATGTCGAGTTTGAATGCAGTCAACCGACGGAGAATCATGCCCCATTTACAGAAGGAGACTTGGTACTCTTAAGGCATTCAGAGATAAAAGTACCTCCCGATGAACCAAGTACCTGGTGGTATGGACCGTTCACAATCAAAAGCCTACGCCAGGATGGTGTAGTTACCTTGAGCAGTAAAAGAGGGTGGGAGGTAACTACGAGTGTCGAACGATTGAAACACCACCACCCTGATAACAAGGATTATACTTATATGGGATACGTCATATCAAGAGATGAGGTCACATAATAGCCCATGACCTTGAGTCTAGCTACAAGACTCGTAAATAAAGAAAAGCGTTTCTCGGGAGGCAACCCAAGTTTTATTTGTTTTAATTATTTTGTTTGTTTGATTTTATTTGTTTATGTATTCGTGTTTTATTTTTATTGCTTGTGGCTCATGATTCAAAATAAATTGTGAAAATGCTTTATTTTGTTTTTAACTTCGTCTTAATTACATATAAAGGTATTTTGAAAAAGCTAAGTGTAAGGGAAACCTAAATTTGTTTATAAGAACGAAATTGGACATGAACCACAACAATATTAAATGAACATGTGTATTAGTAATTGTTTGAGTCAAATGCTTGTATCGAGTCATAATGATGTTTTGCAGGATTTTCCAGGAAGTAAGGCATAAGTTTTTCCAGAGATTTTCTGGAAACTTAACATGAGATTTTTGCAGGAACATTCTAACGGCGTCAGGAGTTATAACCTGACGGCGTCAGGTATAAAAATTCTGAAAATTTTTGCGAGTTTTGTTTATACCGGAGTCTTAAAGTTTTTGTTGATTCTTTAGTTTTATAAACTCCAGGAAGTCTGCAAACATTCATTCTACAAGCATTATATCTTAATTTGTTTTCTAGGATTTTTAGTATATATAGATTGCCGCCGATTTTACGCGAGGTTTGCCTTGATTGTTTTCTCAGGTTTAACAGGTTACATTGGACAAGAGGCTGATTTATATTTCTCGAGGGAAGCTTTCAAAGTTCATTTTCTTGGAAGAAGATCTAACCTTGTTGACACACTATCCACACCGAACGAATAAGGGGAGTATTTGTTTTCATTCTTTTACCTTCATTACTTTTACATCCTTTTCATTGAACATTGGGGACTGATTCGCCTCAAACCAGTTATCTTTTATTTCTCAACCACTTGTGAATGGTCAATAGTAAAGTCAAACAGATCGAGGACGAATGCTTCCGAGGAATACAGTGTTTTCCCGGGTCGTAAGTCCCAACGAGGTGTGCGATGTGATATTATAAACGAATCTGTGATCGAGTGAATCTGAACAGGGAAGGGTATAAAAGTGTGTGTGTGTGTTTAAACTAAGGTTTTACAACTTAAAATAACTTAATTAAACTATTGAAATGATTACGTGAAAGCTAGGTATCTAAAACGTACACCAAATTAAAATCAGACGCGACTGCGTACTGAGAAAAAGGTGAGTTTTAAGGAAAAATAAACTATAAGGGTTAAAATTGAAAATTCTATAAACTTAAACTTAAAATAAAATTAAATTAAAAAGAAAACTATTTTTTAGATTATTATATTATTTATTATTAATAACTATTTAACTATTTAATTAAAACTTAATTTATATCAAACTAAAAATTATAAATACTACAAATTAAACTAAAAACTTATAAAAATATTTTCTAAACCTAAAATAGAACTTGAAGAAAGTATAAAAAATAAAAATAAATGTTTTTGTCTTTTTATAGATTTTCTATTAATTAAAAACTATTTATATTAATTAAATAATTTAAACTAATTTAAATTACAAATATTATTAAACTAACTTAGAAAATTATGGAAAAATTTATAAAACTATTTTATGACTTATAAAAGCTATAAAAAATATAAAAACTAGGTGTTGCTATATAAAAATTAATTATGCTATTTATAACTTAATTATTAATTAATTACTAATAAAAATATTTTTAATTCTAATTAATATCAAATGACAATATAAAAATCTAAGAAAACTATTTAAATTACTTTAACATATAAGGAAATTAATAAAAATATAAAAACACAGATTACTTAATAAAAATATAAAAATGAAAATTAAAATTAAATTGTATTAAATAGAAACTATCACTTATTTTTATGTTGTCTTTTCTTGAATTTTCTTTTACAAAACTAAAATATACTTAAAAACAAGCAACTTTAATAAAAACAATAATTTTATAAGCTAGAAATAAGCACTGTGGAAGCTTATTGCTACCACAGTTGACTTTTGTTGACTTGAAAGGGAAATAAGCTCAATTGAGCTTATGTGGGACCCACCTTGGTATTTTCTAGTTCAAATAAGTTGATTGGACTTGTCAAAACTTAAAATGGTTAAATAAGCTCAGTAGATAAGCTATTAAGCCACAATAAGCTAATCCAAAACTCAAAAGCAACACAGATTTGGGACAAGGTTTTGGGACTGATTTAGGTGGGGTTCACTGGAATTCAAGTCAAACAAAGAGTCAATCCTAAGAGTCTACTAGGAGGGGGGTTGAGTGAAACTAATTAGAACTACTGGGGCCCACTGTGGTGGTCACAAAACACCACCAAAGGTGGTGTTGTGACTGATAACTGCTGATGCAGGGGAGGTTATCCTCCCTGCAGTTGTGTTAGGAGGTGACTGGGGCCCACACTAAAAATCCTAAAAATATAAGCTTTATGGGATTCAAAAGATGAGCTGGTAGAGTGCTAATCCTAAAAAGATCAAAGCTTGAATCCTACTACACAAATCTACAAAATTCCTAGAATTTTTATGAAAATCTGAGAATGGAACTTTGACTTTGAGTAAAACTTGCTATTTTGACTTTTATGGATTTCTAAGGGGATTAACTGATTAAATAAGTTATGCTAAGATGAAATAAGTCTAAAATAAGCTAGATGATAAGGTTTTAAGCCAAATGGGTAAAAATGATACCCACAGATCCACTCAGTGGACTGTCAAGGGTGATGGTGGTTGATTTTGACTTTTTGCTATATGACCTATGTTTTTTATACTAGTTTTAACTTACTTATGCCTAGATTAAACTGTCTTAACTAGTATTTCCACTCAGAAACACTTGAATCTCAGCAACAATACTAATCCAAACACTCCTTAACAAACTGTTTTGATAATAACACTACTAAACACTAATTCTGATCAAGCTATTGGTTTCTAACTAATTAATAACCTATTATGAACTTAATTGAGCAGAAAACTATAAATATACAAGCATGAAACACAGATTTGTCAAGTTTGTGATTTATGCAGTATGATTTTTAATTTTAAGTACAATTGAATTCCAAAGAACAAGATACTGAGTTTAAACTACAATATCAATAACAAGTATCAAATGAACACCTAAGAGTACTAATGAAACAGTACAAGCATTTTCAAACTAAAAGCATAAAATTGAAATATCACTTACAAAGGGTATGCTACTGAGATGAATGAACCAAGACCAAGATTATTCCTAACAACCTTCCTTAAGGTTACTACTACCCAAAACACTTCGAATCAAACCTTGCTCAGTCCATCTTCCTTTCCTTCCTCTAATTTTTTATTTTCTATTTATTTATTGGAATTTTTGGAATTTTTGAGTTTTCTATTCTAAACTGATGATTAAGGATTTCTAAGACTTAATAAAGCTTTGTCAGAGCTTTATATGAGCTTATGAATCAAATACAACAACAACTAACAACATACAAATCTATTGAGATTTTTGAGAATTCTTGAAAATGGCATAAACTGATACAGCAAAGGAAACTTGAAATTAACTTAGTTTAAAGATTAAAGGACATGAAATTAACTGAGTACAACAAAATTTAACTTAAAATTACAACTAAATTAGAAAGAACATGACCTACGATTTAATTAAACTACTCCTAAACTAATACTTCACTTCTTCTGCTTCTTTTCCTTTTTGTAGCCCTTTTATGAGTTTATGGGACCCACCTTGATAATTCCCACCAACTGTGAGCCGTTGATAAAGTCCAAGTCATCTCAACCGTTTAAATTGGTTTCTTGGCGCCAAAGGGTCAACAGGGGTACAGTGTTGCGTGGAGAGGGTTTAGGGAAGTTTGGAATGTTGTGTGAGGTGGAGGATGAGGTGGAATGAGTGGGGAGCAAGTGTGGTGAAACCAGAGAGGTGGATGGTGGTGGGTTGGTTTCTGAGTGGTGGTGGTATTTTGGGAGGGAAAGGGAATACGGGGTGGTTTTGGTTTGTGGGGTGTTGACCGAGTTGACCGGGTTTGACCATGGGGGGTGGACTGGGCTTTGGTGGGCTGGATCACAAAAAGGGAAAGTGGGTAATTAAATAAAGGGTGGACTTGGTTTATTTTGTAGTTTGGATTGGTTTTGGATTTTAATAAAATTAGGTCCGTTTGGTTTATTTTATGCACAAGGACCAAAGTTGTAATTTGGATAAAGTTGAGGGCTGTTTGTGGCATTATTCCAGAATTATCACAAGGGTCATAATTGCCATATGTGAATAGTATAAGGGTAGGTTTTGATAATTTTCACTTTTAAATACCCGGGGACTATTTATGCCAAACCTTCAAACTTGAGGGACCAATTTGTAATTCTTCCAAACTTTTCACATAAGGACCAAACCTGCAAAAGATTATTAGTAAAAGGACCAAAATTGATTTTTCTCAAAGTTTTTACATCCCAGGGACCATTTCTGTCAAATTCCAAAGTTGAGGGACTAAACTTGTAATTTTATGAAACTTTGCACCAAAGGACTAAATATGTAACTTTATGATTAAAAAGGACCTTTGATGACATTTTCATGTTTTTAGAATAACCAGGGACTAGTTTTGCCAATTATGAAACTTGAGGGACTGAAACTGCCAATTATGCAAACTTTATACGTTTTTCATCTGTTTTTGCATATTTTGCATTTGAAACATATAAAACACACCTTTAAGATATTTTAAGTATTTTGATACATATTTGAGTGTTTTTGGATGTTTTGGCAGCTCAGATTGGTATAAACTGATGAGTATTTAGACACTCATCAGGGACAATGTTCAGCTTAAGTGTAAGGGGAGGGTAAATGATGATACTTTTGAGAATACAATTACGCTTGAGTTTGTTTGTTCAATAGTAGGTGTGTAATAAAACTAAGAGAAATACTTGTTAGGGCAATTTTAGCGCCAAATATAAAACTTTTTACAACATTTAGGAGTGAAGCTTTAGCCTTAATGAGCGTCTCATGGATAGGAGTTGTATGACTAGCACAAAAACCGTACCACTCAGAAAAATTTTTCACCCAAATATGTGAGGTTCGCCTTTAGATTTGTTAGGAAAAGTATTCATTATTAGTGCTTATGAGTGTACCGGTAGTACTTAGATTCTAGAACTTGCGTTAGTGATGCATCCCGAGACTGCTAGTGAGACTACATTCGTGTAGTAGGATTTACTACATGATAAGAGGCATTAGGATCACCCTTGTGTTAAACCCGTATCATAATTACTTGACCATTTAAGTCAATGACCTTGACTAAAAAGTCAATTAATTTTTCCCACACCTTTGCGTTGTACTCATTTTTAGTACACGATACCCCTAGTACACCCCTCCGAGCCTATCTTTTCGTTTCTAACTTTAAGCATTTTACTTAAAGGAAGAATTTGTTTACAATCCACCCCAAATGTGCAACAAAATCGCCTTAGCCTTCCTTGTATGCACTCATCTTTAGTGCATTATTGTTACATGTTTAAACCCTTAGTTGATTGTCGAATTGATTACATGGTTGCTAAGTCGAGTCATATCTTGTACATATTATTTTGGGACGATTGGGACTCATGGGTAAAGTACTAGTGTTATGGAGTAATGGGGAAGAACATTATATATTACCCCCATATGTGCGTTAATCTTAAAAAGTACTCAAAGTGTTTTGATTATCTTAATTCGAGTCATTAGAATAGTTGATTGTAAAGTATGTAAAAGTTCAAGTGTAAGGGGAATGCAAATCCCGTATGATGTATTATTTTGGATGGTAGGTTAAAAGTGTATGCAAAAAAAAAAAAAAAAAAAAAAAAAAAAAAAAAAAATCGAATAAATAAAGAAAAAGAAAAAAAAAATAGAAAAAAAAAGAAAAAGAGAAAAACATACGGACTACCATCCCGTTTCATTCTATGTTTGTTTTATGTTTTTTTTTATTTTTGATTTATTAGTTTAAGTCGAGTCGAGTCTTGGCTTAGCAACGCCATATTATACATGTAATTAACCAAGATGATTATCTAGCCACCAGTAAATATTGCCTTTATCCAACAAAACCGTGTTTATCATATCCCTACACCTTATGTTATAACCCTTTAAAAGACCTCTTTGATAGTTTATTGTAGGTGCTTATGCCAAGTGGTGGAGGTTTGATCCTTTCCCAAGCCTATGGTAATCTATTTGCTATAACAGGTAGTGAGAGATGTTTTCCATTTCCTTATTGTGATATATACTTTATAGCACCCGAGAGATGTGAGTATCTAAACACTATTTGTGAGGTGCTAGTGTATAACCTCCGTGCTTGTTTTTGGTTTTAAGTGGAACGATTATTTGTTGTAATTACTTTTATATTAGTGTTAAATGACCCCTAACTTGTATTTTGATTAGAATAAAAGCGCATTTGCTTGAGGACAAGCAAATTTCAAGTGTAAGGATATTTGATAAAGAGAAAAGTGTACCGCTTTTAGGGGGTCATTTAAGCCCAAATTCGTAATTATTTGATCAATTATTGCCCTAAATCGTTCCTTTTGTCGTTTTAGGTACTTTTGAGGAGAAATCTGGAAAAGGAAGCATTTTGGACGTTTTTTGAGCGATTTAGGGAAGAAAACGACAAAGTCTCAAAATCCTTGCTAGGAACAGTACCTGGTGGCGTCAAGGCTACACAAGTGACGGCTTCAAGCTTGGCAAAAGAGGTGGATGTGGAAAATACACATGATGGCCTAGAACAAGTTCAAGGCAATTTGGCCTGACGACATCACCAAGGCCGTCAGGGTCAAAATACATGTGACGGCCCAGAGTAAAATTACACATGACGGCGTCAGAAGTGGATCTAGGCAATACGAGTTTTATCTTGGCGGCGAGTTGACGGCCTCACAAGCTTTAACGTGACGCCGTCAAGGTGTAAAATCTATACATAGTTTTCTAATTTTCATTCATTAAGTGTGGAACTTTTGGAGAGCTTCTTTATGCAAAACCTAGACGAATTTTCTGTAATAATAAGGGTTTCAACCCTTGTTCCATCCATGTTCAATTGAAGATAAGTTTTCCAATAATCATTCAATATGTCTATGTGTTGTTTGATTCTATCGTATGCTTGTCTTCTTTTTAACATGCTAGGCTAGGTTTTTCTTGTGTTTGCTTAGATGTAATGAAACTTAGATGTTGATTATTGGTTGATGGTTTGTTTATAATTGTTGTGGATGATTGTATTCGTTGTTAGGCTTAAGAAAACTGGCAGACTTCCAATTGGTAACTTGCTCGAACGTCTTAAGAAACATGATCGGAGGTGTACTACGATTTAATGGTTGTATTTAATGCATAAGCGAATTCTAGTGATCCCATGTTAGGAGCTTTTAGTCGGCTCGACATAGGAGTGAAGTAGGAGCTTATAGAGTTAGGGAATTTCGTACACGGCCCTACGACTGGTATTAAGGAATATAACCCGTCATCCATGCAATTGTAACAAGCTAATCAACTGGTAAAAGATATCTAGGGAGTAATGAAATCTAAGTAAACACATTTTCTCTTATTATTGTTTACACACAAATTAGTTTTAGTTTATTTTATTTTATTTAGATTGCATCTTTAGTTAATTGGGTTAGTTGACTAGCAACTAATTCCGCCCACTCCTTCAAAACCTGATATTTTACTTGCTTTTATAAAAATATAAAAATACAAAAAGAATCATCCCTCATCTTTAGACATAGTTTAGTAGACTTTTTAATCTTAACGAACACTATTCCTGAGTTGAACGATCAATCCCCCAGTACTTGTCTCTATACTATACTACAACGAACAGGTACACTGCCTGGTGGGGATTTCAAGCTTCTCAAGATCCCTTGAGAGGTAAAACCTTTTGCGAGGGTGCAATTCCATGCATCAATCATCCAGCTGGGCAAAAGCTGGTGAGCTGCAAATGGCTGTTCAAGATAAAGGAAGGGATTGAAGGTGTTCAAAAGCCTAGGCACAAGGCGAGGTTGGTGGCTCGTGGATTCACTCAAAGGGCAGGTATTGACTATAATGAAGTATTTTCGCCGGTAGTTAGACATACATCTATTCGGGTTATACTTACATTGACTGCGTGTAGAGATTATGAGCTAGAGCAGCTTGATGTAAAGACGGCATTTTTACATGGGAATCTTGAAGAAGTGATCTTGATGAGGCAACCACCAAGTTATGAAAAAGGTAACAATATATGTTTGTTAAAGAAATCCCTTTATGGTTTGAAGCAGTCACCTAGGCAATGGTATAAGAGGTTTGATGAGTACATGCTGAGCAACAGGTTCAAGCGTAGTAGTTACGACAGCTGCGTATATTACAGGAGTTATGCACCAGGTGAGTATATATATCTACTGTTATATGTAGACGATATGCTGATTGCTTGTAAGAGCAAGGCTGAGATTGGGTCTACCAAGTCTTTGCTAAAGAAGGAGTTCGACATGAAAGACCTCGGGGAAGTAAAGAAGATTGTTGGTATGGAGATCATCAGGGATCGGAGTCGCAAGATTATGAGGGTGTCACAATCCGGGTATGTTTCTAAGATTTTGAATAATTTTAGAATAGACAATGGGAAATCGGTTCAGATGCCATTAGGTGGGCACTTCAAGCTGTCGTTGAAGGATTGTCCGATTAAGGATTGTGATGTTGAAAGGATGAGTAGGGTGCCATATTCAAATGCAGTTGGGAGCTTAATGTACTTGATGGTGTACACGAGCCAAGACATAACGTATGCGGTAAGAGTTGTTAGCATATATTTGGCGAATCCAGGTAAAAAGCACTGGGAAGCAGTGAAGTGGATTTTGAAATATTTGCGGGGTACTACAAACGTGGGTTTGGTGTATGGGACAAATCGTGGCAACCATGTGGACGTAACAGGTTTTGTTGATTCAGACTACACTAAGGATCCGATAAAGGTAGGTTTATCACTGGTTACGCGTTTTTAGTACAGGGATGTGTTGTAAGCTGGAAGGCAACGCTACAACACGTGGTAGCTCTTTCAACTACAGAGGCAGAGTATATGGCCCTTATGAAGGCTGTGAAGGATGCTATTTGGCTAAGGGGACTCTTGGATAATAATGATAATAAGGGCGCGATTCACGTATCGCGGAATCATGCTTTTCATGAAAGGACTAAGCATATCAATGTGCGTTATCACTTTTTTAGAGATGTCTTTGAAGCAAAGACGGTTGAAGTTCTGAAGGTGGGTATTGAACACAATGCTGCAAATGCCTTGACGAAGGTGGTACCTGGACTCAAGTTTCAACACTGCTTGGAGTTGCTGAGTGTCGGTATAGGCTAATATAAAGCCTAAGGTGGAAATTGTTATATTTAGTCTTTGTTTTAGCCTATATCAACGTCTAGGGTGTTAAGTGTCTGTTTTTAATTCTTAGTCAAGTAAGAGTCGGTTTGGTTGGCTTGTGTCCCAAGCCCAACCCATGTCTCTGTTTTCAAAGCCGACTTAGAGACTTTGTTAAAGTCGGTTTTCTTCCCCCTTATCTCTATAAAAAGAGGTGCGCGGGGGGGGGGGGGGGGGGGGGACGGATTTGGTACGCATTCTTTCAATACTAATCAAAGAGTTGATTAGGGTTACTTACTTGTGCATTGCTCTTTACTTTTCTGTCGCGATATACTTGTTGATTGGTGTGTAGATATTCTTCGAGAAGTCGATCGGTTCCGTTTCTCGGTCTTGGGTTGTAGGTTGTCGATTACTGCATCTTTTTTATAAAATAAGCGAGCAATGACCCAATTTAGAGGAAAGTTTTCTGAAAATAAGACCTTGCTTTCCCAAATTTTGCTTTAATGAAAACAGATACTTAACACTTATTTTTTCAAACTAGAACTTTGAAATAAAGAAAATAGACACGATTATCTAGGTCGTGTTAGGTGCTAAACTTCATAAAATTCATACACATGTAGTACGTGTTGCATATTTCCTAAACGACTTATATTCCTCGTTCGTTTTAGGATTCCTTGTTGATTTAATTTATTTATAGTTTCGCGTGTACTTGAATACTTAAGGTGAGTTTCATAGCCCCTACTTAACTCATTTTAGTATTTTACTACTCACTTTGAATTACTTTGAAGTAAGAATACATGCTCAATTACTTTCCATTACTTTCAGTTACTTTCTTTTGGACACAAGTACATAAAACATTTATGAATTGCCTAAGTTACCATATTTTCCATTAAAGTCCTTATAATCATGAACCGTGAATTACTTTGTAAGCGCGAATGTTATGAATAGATCTATTGGGGGTAAAATCCCCCATCCGGGTTGGTCGCTCCAACTGGTCAAACATACACATTTCATTTGAAGTCGTACATGTGTTTGGCAAAGCACCTGTTTGGGGTGAATATATATAAACTAACTACCAAGGCTTCGGTGTCATGAGCTTAGTGTAACAGTAATACTTTTCATGAATTTTTTGGAATACAATCGTCGTAGAAATCTTGTGATCCACACTGCTTTTATATACTTAAAGTTCTGAACTTAACAACATTAATGTTGACCCTTTAGCATGTATTTATCAGGTTTACGATAGTTGATTGGCATATCATGGAGCATGAGCATTCGAGTCACATCTTTTGAAGACTTATACATTAAATTAACATTTGATAAATTTTTCAAAAACTTATTTACTTATTATTGTAGACCTTGTGTTAGTAATGACTCAAAACCTTGTTTAAACTTTATTGGACGTGTATTTCAAAATGATTCATGTAGGTCGTTCGATATAACTGTAACTTTGTTCTATGAAGTCATGCCCCAGATACCTTTTCGCTGCGACCCGATTTTGGGGGTGTGACAGAATCTCCTTAGTAAGGTTTCCAGTTCAAATAGTTTGGAATATCTGAAGAACATCTACTCTTGCCGTTCTTGAACTTGGATGCCTGAAGTAAGCTAAAAACGAGTTCAGGTGAATCGTTAAAGTAAGCAAGAAGCATTTCCAACGATTTTGGTCCATCTCCATCAATGTATAACTTCCTGGATCACATTGGCTCTAGACTCTATAAGTGCATTTTTGTTTTAGTGAGTGGAGAAGTCGATAGATAACGTGTGTAATCTCCTTAAGAAATGAAACAAGAACCTTTTAAGAGGAACTTGAGTAGTTGGGAAGGATTATGATTTGCATCACTGGTCCATGATGTCAATCTTTAATATCAAAAATCAATTTTGTAATATCTGATAGATTATGCATTGACTCGGTTTCTATACTAGTGTATGGAGGGTTTTCATTTCTCTTAACACTTTCTTAAATATTATTTTTCATTCTTGTGACAACTGGCAATTTAGGGAGCATTTTAGAACCCACATTACGTTAAAATTTGATAATAATTAATATTTGAAATTATATTCGCGATGAATTTGTAAAATTTAAACCGTGGTTTTAAATTATGAATTTTCTGTGGAATTGAAATTTAAATTATTACTTTGGTATGGAATTTATGTTGAGATTTATTGATTGAGACGTTTCGCGGCACTACGTTGACTCCGGCACTAGGATAACCTAACACAATTAAATTTTGATTTACGGTTTGGTTCGTATAATAATTGAATGTATCGTGGAGTTTTAAAATATTGGGAACGAGCTCGGTTTGAGAGTATCGGGATACTTTGAAAATTTTACAGGATTGGTCCTTGTTTTTCTATGTCTAGCCGCTCCCCCTCCCTTTACTACTACTACTACTACTACTACTACTACTACTACTACTACTACTACTACTACTACTACTACTACTACTACTACTACTACTATTATTATTGTTATTATTATTATTGTTACTAAATTGGTCCTTGGGGTCTTGGCCGGTTCACACACAAGCATAACAAACACACCCTTTTCTCTCTCTCTCTCTCCCCCAACATCATCATCTTCATCCCATCCTAACCCTAGCCGCCCCATTATCCGGCCACCACAGCCACCTCACCGCCGCTCCAAAAACTACACCGCCACCACCATCTCGTTCACCATCATCTTCTCAACTAGATCCACTTATACACACGCCCTATATATCATATTTTGACCACGAATCCATCTATAATCACCACTTTTTCTTGTATTTTAGCCTCACATCGTGTATATCTTGTCAAGATTTAAGGTAAGGCCGAGTCACACTCCATTGTAACTCGGTAAATTGGAAACCGTGACCTAGGGTCACGATTGAGGGTATTTTTACATGGGTTTTGAATAAAACATGATTTAAAATTCGTTTGGTATCCGGGTTTGAGGTCTCTTGTGGGTGTCAACTTGAAACCGAGAGCCTAGGCTCTCGGCTTGGTGTTAATTTTTGAGCCTTGTGGTTTTATTTTGATGGTTTGTACCTAGTAGTTGTAGTAGCGAAGGTGTTGATGTCTTGGTGTTGGATTTGGCTTGAGTTGAATTGCTATGGATCTTGTTATTGTTACTTGTGTTGTCGCGACCCAAAGGTTCCATTTTGGCAGCTTTGGTGTGCTCGTGTGAGCCTAAGCCGAGACCTAGATGGTCTTTGGTTGAGTCTTCTTGACTCGTGGTCTAGCCGAGACCCAAGTGGGTCTCTTGGCACGGGTTTGGCTTGGTAAACCAACCCGGAAAATGTGTATCTTGTTGCCTTTCTAGTTGTTACTTTTCATGATGTTGTTGTTGTTGTTGTTGTTGTTGTATTTTAACTTGGCCGAATACTTTGGAAGGGTCGAGACCCTTTTTGGTCTCGGCAATGGGACATTATTGATATTTGTGAAGTGTTGACGAGAAAGTGGATGAACGGGGACCGATTGTGAGACGGTCAAATTAGTATGACGGAGATAGGTTAATCGGGTGCCGTAGTCGGACCCTATTGTTGTAGTTTGTGTTTTGGGACGATTGACGGAGATGTGGTATTGATTATTATTACTTTGGACCCATGGTTGTGCGAGTCGGAGTCACATTGACTTTCTAGTCAACGATTGATTTCGGCAAAACGCCTTAGCACTTGGATTTGGACAATGAGCTGAGAGTGATGATTCGGACATGTGACTCATCTTTATAACTCGATATTAATTATAATTAAATGTAATAATTAAAACTCGTAATACTTATATTAATAATATAAACATTTATATAAATATATAAATGTGAAAACGTATATATATTTATACAAGTGCGTATATTAAAAATAAAATGATCACGAGTAAAAACATAATAATGTAACGGTATATATAATACTATGAGAATAGTATAATAAATGTCGGCAACGTTATTATAAACAAACTCTTATAAATGACGATATAATTATAACGTTGAATACTCTACGAAACGAAATGCCTTTTTGGAAAATAAATCGGGAACTTACGAGTTATACGAGATCGAGGGTACTTAAGTCCAAGTGGTCCATATTATTTGTTAAATGACCTTTGTTATTGTCACGGATGTGTGACGTTAATATATTCATTTTCTATAACTACGTAACTTATTTGATCGATGGATTAAATAGGACCTACTTGGTTATATAAAAAGGGTATATCAATGGGTATTGTATCCTACGACGTCCATAAGTTGTGGTAGGAGTGCGAGATAATGAGTTACTAAATATCTCGTGAGGGTTACCAAATTGACGAATGTGGTATGTTTAACGATATATTTAGGGAACTTATCAACTTAAATACTTACCATATAGTATTCTACATGCTATATGACTTAGGTTTTGGGTATGATCTTGGAATAATATATTAAGTAAATAATTATGTAGGATTATCAAGTCGACGGATTTGATAAACTTCGATGATTTATTTAAATAATATATTGGGCCAATATTAGACCCGTAGAGCCTCTTATTATTCTTTTTCGTTGTGGTTATCTTGGTTTGAGTTGTGTCGACCCTCCACCCGCATGGATACCAAACGCCAAACTAATACGAGAATAATACGAGAAATGGATTTTTGGAAAGTAAAAAGGAATACGTTCGGGGTTGGGAATATTTGATTTTGAGGAAATGTTTCTGAGAAGAATTTATATTGTTAGGAAGTACCGAGTCCGTAGTTGCCGTCTTTTGAGTTGTGATACATCTTGATTCTACCGGTTTCTTTGTGCTGATATCTGGACTTGAGGTGAGCCATAGCCTCACTTTTACTTTTGAACTTTGTTTTCAATACTTGGGGTGAGAAACGTGCAAATTGTTTTATGTGGACTATTATCGCTTTTTATTTAAAACTTGCTATGCTTATAGAATTAGGTAAGTTGTAGAGCATGTTGTATTCTTATGAATGCATCACATGTCGTATTCTTACGAATGCAAGAACATGTCGTATCCTTACGAATGTTGGGCATGTCGCATCCTGGCGAATGCATATTGATTTGATTGGTTTTGGACTATAATGTGCACCTATAGGGTTGGTTTAGTGGAACGAGGCCTAGTCTAGCTTGCAAGCGTTTTGCGTATATGTCCACTTGATTGAATTAAGAATTTAAACCTATGATCTCACCAGCGAAAGCTGACTTTTAGCGAGTTTTCTCAGGTAATTAAGTAATGGCTTTGGATGCTTGGTTTGGAAGGCTTGGCTTGGCAATGTGGTTTAAGGATCTATTTTCTCAAACTCTGATATGTATTTTTGGACCTACGTTTAATTCTTTTGTGCCTTACTTTGGATAAATTTGGGACGAATGTAAACATTAAAAACCCCGTATGGTTTTGTTTTACTTATGTTTACTTTATCTCGTTCTTTTATGACTTGTGATGGATACCAATCCATGTAGCACCCCGAAAGCTTGTTTAGTCTTCCGCTATACCAAATTTTAGGGGTGTTACAGATTGGTATCAGAGCCAAGGTTATAGAGAACTAGGTAATAAACACCTAAACTATAACCGATTTTTATAGAAAACGATCCTCGACCAATGCCCGCCAGCCCGCCAAGCCGAAGCATCTTCGATTATATTGAGGTATTATGACATAATGATTTGATATGAGATTTTGAGATGATTTAAGAATCTTGGATATATTGATTATGTGATATGATGGCGTTTTGGGGAAATTATATGGCTTATTTGTTTTAGAAATGTTTTTATTAATGCGGTATTAAAAATCTTTCTTGGAATTATATGATTAGGATTTTTATGATGATTTTGATTCGATATTTTGAGTTTGCGGTTTAGTTGTTTTGAAATACTTACACCTACCATACGCCTTTGTCACAGACCATGGCCTCTCATATGTTCGATTTTTCTGAGGATCTTCTTGCTGATCCATATCGCCCAGCACAGATCACCATGGCTCCTGATGATCCTTACAGGATTGCCATGCATTCAGCTACTTCATCACCGACAGCAGTTACTTCTGCACCACCTGCTTCCCCTACTTCTTAGGGACCCTCATCTTCTTTGGGGCTTCCTGGTACTTCGAGGCATCTTACACTTCATCAGGCTTTGTTTCGTGTGGCTCCACGTTTTGCCCACCGAGCTACGGCACGCATGTCTGTACGCCCTTCGTCACCACCCATGCACTTTGATGCTCACGCTCTTCTGTTAGATGCACCACCCACATCATTCCCTCGTCATCCTAGATCACCTACCCTATCACCACATGGTTCACCTGTTAGGAGACGACGATTGATGGAGTACCCCTTGGATGAGGAGGAGGAGTACGAGGGTGAGGAGGAGGCTGTTAACTCTCAGGAGGTTGAGCAGGGGGATGATGATGCATAGGAGGGTGAGGAGGAGGATGATCCTCAGGAGGAGGAGATGCCTGATGATGATGGTTCGCCAGCACATTCAGCTCATGCTGCAGAGCCCAATTCTCTGATACATTCGTTAGAGCCGGTTTCACCTGATCACCCGTTTTTGTTTGATTCACCACCTGATAGTCCCGTGGCGTCGGACGCGCCATCTGAGATATCTGCTGAGCCTGCAGATTTCGGTGAGACTGGTAGGATTTGGACTCGGCTTACTACGCAGGGCGAGAGGATCTCGCAGTTGGCTGATCGACTTGAGATGGTTATTGGTGAGTTTATTGCTGAGTTGAGAGTTGATTTGACTACTGTCGTGGGCAGGACGACAGCGATTAGGAGAGGTATGATGGAGGTACATGAGCAGATAGAGAGTCTGCAGAGAGGTTTCATCACGGCTCGCGAGGCAGATCACAAGCTGTGGCAAAGGAACACGGAGTTGGAGAAGGAGGTAGCAGATCTCAAGAGGGATAGTGATACTCACAGTGTCGAGTTGGGATCTTTATGGAGAGAGTTGAATGGTTTGAGATCGGAGCTGAGGAGTCTACACCAGCATAGTGGCTAGATAGTTGGATTATGTTGTCATGTTGCTTTCTGAACCAAGGAGTGCTTGGTTAGAAAAGCTAGTTATCTTGTCTTTGATGTATTTCAGTTGTATGTTCGTCTCGTTTGGAACGATTAGTAACCTTTATGTCTTTTGTAGTTGGAACGATGTCTTGATCGCTATTCGTATGGATGATGGTTATTATATATGATGTTATGTGGTTTTGGATGTCTTGGAAATTGCGTTCCTATTTGTTTGATTGATGTCTTATGGTGTTTTGTTGATTTTCTGCCAATATCTTGGCTTCATCTATCCAAATCTTGTTAAGCGTATGATAAAAACTATCGGAGACTCATGAACTTTTTATTGTGTTTTAGATCAATGGCCCCACGACGAAACCCTGTCAGAGCTACCCGAACTGGTCCTGCAGTGACTACCCCTTGTCGCCGAGGACGCCATCCGACACGAAATGTTGAAACCCCTACTCCTGACAACCTGGACACCACCAATCGCAACAACAGGAATCAAAATGTTGACGTTCAGGAAGACAATGATCATATTCCACCAAATGCACCTACCGTGGATCAAGCTATGATCAATCAACTTGTGGAACAACGTGTTGCTGAACTACTAGCTGAGTCGAATCATTCCAACAACTCTGCTGGAACTTTTCCACATGTTCGTACTAATGGATGTAACTACAAGGAGTTCCAAATCTGTGGACCCATTGAGTTTGGTGGGACTAAAGGAGTGGTCTACTTGGTCAGGTGGATAGAGAAAACCGAGTCAGTGTTCAATGTTAGCAATTGTGCGGAGAATGCAAAGGTAAAGTTTGCTTCTTTTACTTTTAAGGATGAAGCATTAACTTGGTGGAACAATTACCGAAATTCAGTTGGGAGTGAAGTGGCCTATGCCATTACTTGGGAGCAGTTTAAGTCCTTGCTGATTCAGACTTACTGCCCAAGGAATGAGGCTAAAAAGTTGGAGATTGAGTTTTGGAATCACAAAGTGAAGGATACTGACATGACGACTTACAATCGTTGTTAACAGGAGTTAGCCTTGCTTTGCCCAGACATGGTTCAAACTGAGACTCAAAAGATTGAGCGGTATACCGATGAGTTTCCTGTGGCTACAAGGAACGATGTGGTTGCTGCTAGGCCTGCAAATGTTCATGAGGCTATCACGATCGCTCAACAATTGATGGATTCGTTGGAACTGGAAGAAGCTGAGAAGGATAAGAATGGAAAGAGGAAGAGAGACCATCGCTCTAAGGGTAATGATCATCGAAACAAGCGACAAGCTGTTGCCAAGGTTTATGCTATTGGGGATGGAGATAAGAGGAACCATAATGGAGATGCACCCAAGTGTGGTCGTTGTTACAAGAATCATTCTGGACGATGTACTGTGATGTGCAAGAACTGCTCAAGGACGGGACACATAGCTAAGGATTGTAGAGCTCGACTACTTGCTATGGTTCAAGTTACTCCTGAAACTATTAGTAAGGCGAATGTTACTTGTTTTGGATGTGGGAAGAAGGGACACTATAGGAATGAGTGTAGGGAATCGTGGAACCGAGGAAATCAAGGATCGGGTGGTAATGGGTACAATCATGGAAACCGTGGAGCTGGAGGAAACCGTGGATGACATGACAGTGAGAACCAGCGTGCGGAAGCAGGAGCTGCTCATGGGAGAGTGTATGCAATTGGGAACGAGAGAGGAGAAGACCCGAATGTCGTTACTGGTACGTTCCTTCTCAATAATCGTTATGCTTCCATACTATTTGATACTGGTGCCGATATAAGTTTTGTGTCCACTACTTTTGCGCCCTTACTAGAAAAACCCCCGATGGCCTTAGGGATTGGTTATGATGGTGAATTAGCTTACGAAAATGTAGAAAGGATTAAGACTATCATTCGCGGTTGCACGTTAAATTTCTTGAATCACCTTTTCAACATAGATCTTCTACCCGTCATGTTAGGAAGTTTCGATATCATCATTGGTATGGATTGGTTGTCGAAGTATCGTGCTCATATACTTTGCGATGAGAAAATCGTGCGTGTGCCGTATGGCAAGGAGATTTTAAATATACAAGGAGATCGAAAAAGTTTGAGGGGCCCATCCAGATTAGCAGTCATTTCTTGCACTAAGCTACCGAAGCTAATGGAAAAAGGATGTTGCCTTTTCTTAGCACAAATTTCTGAGAAAGGATGTATTCCCTGATGATTTGTCGGGAATCCCGCCCACTAGACAAGTGGAGTTTCAGATTAAGTTGATACTTGGTGCTACACCCGTGGCACGGGCACCTTATCGTCTAGCACCGACTGAACTAGAAGAGTAGTCGATACAATTGGCGGAGTTAGCAGAGAATGGGTTTATACGACCAAGTTCTTCACCTTGGGGAGCCCCAGTTTTATTCGTGAAGAAGAAGGATGGATCATTTCGCATGTGTATTGACTACGGAGAGCTGAACAAGTTAACTGTGAAGAATAGATACCCGCTACCGAGGATCGATGACTTGTTCGATCAGCTTCAAGGATCGAGTGTGTATTCGAAGATCTATCTGAGATCGGGGTATCATCAACTTAGAGTGCGCGAGGAAGATATTCCGAAAACGGCTTTCAGAACCCGTTACGGGCATTATGAGTTTCAAGTGATGTCGTTTGGGTTGACTAACGCACCGACGGTATTCATGGATCTCATGAATCGGGTGTGTAAGCCTTACTTAGACAAGTTTGTGATCGTGTTCATCGACGATATTCTAATCTACTCGAAGAGTGAGAAAGAGCATGAGGAGCATCTAAGACTCATCTTAGAATTGCTCAGGCAGGAGAAGCTGTATGCCAAGTTCTCCAAATGTGAGTTTTGGATTCCGACGGTATAATTTTTAGGTCATGTGATTCATAGTCAAGTAGTTCATGTAGATCCCGCTAAGATTGAAGCTATTAAAGATTGGGCCACACCGACGACCCCAACTGAAGTTCGTCAATTTTTGGGTTTAGCCGGCTACTATCGAAGGTTCATTGAGGGATTTTCGAAAATAGCAAAGCCGTTGACCAAATTGACTAAAAAGAATGTTAAATACGAATGGGGAGATAAGGAAGAGGAAGCATTTCAATTACGTAAGGAGATGTTGTGTAGCGCTCCTATCTTGGCATTGCCTAAAGGTAGCGAAGACTTTGTTGTTTACTGTGACACCTCTCATAAAGGTTTGGGAGCTGTGTTGATGCAACGAGAGAAGGTGATAGCTTATGCTTCCCGATAGCTCAAGAAGCATGAGAAGAACTACACCACCCATGATTTGGAGTTAGGTGCTGTGATTTTTGCCTTAAGGATATGGAGACATTATTTGTATGGAACCAAGTGAGTTGTGTACACTGACCATAAAAGTCTACAACACATCTTGAATCAAAAAGAGCTTAACATGAGACAGCGACGTTGGATTGAGCTGCTGAGCGATTATGATTGCAAAATCAGCTATCATCCCGGTAAACCAAACGTCGTTGCTGATACTCTTAGTCGGAAGGAGAGAATACCACCGTTACGAGTTAGGTCATTAGGAATGACTATCATATCGCCGTTACCATCTCAGATATTAGAAGCTCAAATGGAAGCGTTGAAAGTAGAAAACCGAGCTCTGAAAATATCATTGGGATGGCAGAAAACGAGAAGGGATTTGTTAAGCGTTCTGATGGAATATTATGTTTTGGAGACCGAAGTTGGGTACCATTGTATAGAGGAATTAGTTGTTGATTATGCATGAGTCGCATAAGTCAAGGTATTCTATTCATCCTGGGTCTGACAAGATGTACCAGGATTTGAAGAAATTGTATTGGTGGCCAAACATGAAGGCAGATATAGCATTGTACGTCAGCAAGTGTTTGACATGTTCAAAAGTTAAGGCAGAACACCAGAGACCGTCAGGGTTATTGACGCAGCTAAAACTCCTGGTTTGAAAATGGGAGCGGATTACGATGGACTTTATTACCAAATTACCGAAGACAGCTAGCGGTTGTGACGCTATTTGGGTAATTGTGGATCGATTGACTAAGTCTGCTCATTTTCTAGCGATTAGTGAAGATGATAGTGTCGACAAACTTGCGAGATTGTATGTGAAAGAAATTATTTCTCATCATGGTGTACCAATATCGATTATTTCGGATCGCGACAGCCGTTTCACGTCAGCTTTGTGGCGATCACTCCAAACCGCTTTGGGGACGAGACTTGATATGAGTACTGCATATCATCCCCAAACCGACGGTCAGAGTGAAAGAACTATACAGACTTTGGAGGATATGCTTCGTGCATGTATAATAGATTTTGGTAAAGGCTGGGAGAAGTATCTACCTCTTGCGGAATTCTCCTATAACAACAGCTACCATACAAGTCTTAAAGCTGAACCATTCGAAGCTTTATATGGTCGTAAACGTTGTTCGCCGATTGGTTAAGCTGAGGTTGGAGATAGCCAACTCACAGGCCCCAAGCTTATTTTGGAGACTACTGAAAAGGTGACTCAAATTCGTGATCAGTTACAAGCAGCTCAAGATAGGCAGAAAAGTTACGCCGATCAGAGACGTAAACCTCTTGAGTTCCAGGTTGGAGACAAAGTGATGTTGAAAGTCTCGCCTTGGAAAGGAGTGATACGTTTCGGGAAACGTGGGAAACTCAACCCCCGCTACATTGGACCATTTCTAATTCTGGAGAGAATTGGGCCCGTAGCTTATCGGTTGGAGCTACCACAGGAATTGAGTAAAGTACACGATGTGTTTCATGTGAGTAATTTGAAGAAGTGCGTTTCTGAGGAAACACCGGTTATACCAATGAAGGATATTCGTGTTGATGAGAGTTTGAACTTTTTGGAAGAGCCGATTGAGATTTTGGATCGAGAGATTAAGCGACTCAAGCGCAGTCGTATTCCCCTCATCAAGGTTCATTGGAATTCCCGTCATGGACCGGAATTTATGTGGGAACGTGTGGATGAGTTTCAGAAGATAAATCCTAAGCTTTTCACTTCGTAGATGGATTGTTCCGAGAGAAACCCAGGACAGGTTTCTTCTGAGGCTGGGAGGAAGTGATAACTGGCAATTTAGGGAGACATTTTAAAACCCGCATGACGTTAAAGTTTGATGATAATTAATATTTAAAATTTTATTCGCGATGAATTTGTAAAATTTAAACCGTGGTTTTAAATTATGAATTTTCTGTGGAATTGAAATTTAAATTATTACTTTGTTATGGAATTTATGTTGAGATTTATTGATTGAGACGTTTCGTGGGACTACGTTGACTCCGGCACTAGGATAACGTAACACAATTAAATTTTGATTTACGGTTTGGTTCGTATAATAATTGAACGTATCGTGGAGTTTTAAAAATATTGGGAACGAGCTCGGTTTGAGAGTGTCGGGATACTTTGAAAAGTTTACGGGATTGGTCCTTGTTTTTCTATGTCTAGCCGCTCCCCATTCATTTATTATTATTATTATTATTATTATTATTATTATTATTATTATTATTATTATTATTATTATTATTATTATTATTATTATTATTATTATTATTATTATTATTATTATTATTATTTTATTATTATTTTTTTGTTTTAATTTTTTATTGAAACCAACACTTTTATTAACAAAAAATAGGATTTTTACAAGAAATTGGTGGGGAGCCGAGAAACCAACTGGGCCCCCACACCTCTAGCAATAGCGAATCCAATCCTATTAAAAATATGAACGGTAGCCCGCGCCCCAATGTCTTGAGTCGTAGAGAAACGTCGAATACGCTTTAGAAGAGTTACTGCATCTTTCTCAAGTTCTCCAAAGGAGGAGAAAGAGAAGGGGAGGAACCCATATCCGATATCCACACATTTGGCCTCATACTTGACACGTTTACGTTGTGCAGCTTCAATAACCGCATGACCTGGCATAAAATCAATCATACCAGACTGTGTCAAAGGTGACGACCCCGTAAGATCAACACAAACATCAAGCCCACCATCCCAAGAGTAAAGTAATATATCAGCTGGGCGCAAAGATCTATCCCTATCACCATAAAGCCCAATATCCACCTCCTTACGAGCTGAAATTCCGGACCGAGAGCATATATCAACAAGAACATCACGCACAATATTATGCCGATGTTTAATGCCAACAATACCCGCACAAGAAACCGCATGATCCCCATAAATATCTCCAGTAAAAACACGAGAACATGCTGAACACGGTACCTGAATAGTGAAAAGAGGAACACCTAGCCGATAACACAACACACAACGGTATGTCCGGGCATTCATAGTTTGACCCAATCCAGATATAGGAGCCACCCTGAGCCAATCTGAAGTATGACCCTCCTTTAGAGAGCTCCATAACGCCATCTGTCGAGGAGAAAGATGGAATGTAGATTCAACAGTTTGGGTAACCCGATCGAAATATATATCTGCCAATTTCTTCATGAGTTTGGGGGCAGCGACCTCGCTTAGGTTACTCAAAAGGTCAAAATCCATATCCATATTAAAAGTACATAAAGCATCATCAAAGGAGGGACCAGCAGTTACAATACCAGAACTATGGAGAAGCTTAGTCTGTAAGTTAGCAGATTGAAGTCTAGACGCTAGAAAAGCATATTTCAAGACATCTCCTGCAGAATAAACACCAAGCCCCCCAGAAGCAAAGGGAAGGGTGGCAAGTCTCCACTGCCAATCACCAAAACCAGGCCCAGAACCAGTGACAATACGTTCCAATGAAGAAGCAAAACATTGATACTAAATTGGTCCTTGGGGTCTAGGCCGGTTCACACACAAGCAAAACAAACACACCCTTGTCTCTTTCTCTCTCTCCCAACATCATCATCTTCATCCCATCCTAACCCTAGCCGCCCCATTATCCGGCCACCACAGCCACCTCACCGCCGTTCCAAAAACTACACCGCCACCACCATCTCGTTCACCATCATCTTCTCTACTAGATCCACTTATATACGCGCCCAATATATCATATTTTGACCACGAATCCATCTATAATCGCCACTTTTTCTTGTATTTTAGCCTCACATTGTGTATATCTTGTCAAGATTTAAGGTGAGGCCGAGTCATACTCCATTGTAACTCAGTAAATTGGAAACCGTGACCTAGGGTCACGATTGAGGGTATTTTTACATGGGTTTTGAATAAAACATGATTTAAAATTCGTTTGGTATCCGGGTTTGAGGTCTCTTGTGGGTGTCGACTTGAAACCGAGAGCCTAGGCTCTCGGCTTGGTGTTAATTTTCGAGCCTTGTGGTTTTATTTTGATGGTTTGGACCTAGTAGTTGTAGTAGCGAAGGTGTTGATGTCTTGGTGTTGGATTTGGCTTGAGTTGAATTGCTATGGATCTTGTTGTTGTTGCTTGTATTGTCGCGACCCAAAGGGTCCATTTTGGCAGCTTTGTTATGCTCGTGTGAGCCTAAGCCGAGACCTAGATGGTCTTTGGTTGAGTCTTCTTGACTCGTGGTCTAGCCGAGACCCAAGTGGGTTTCTCGGCAAGGGTTTGGCTTGGTAAACCAACCCGGAAAATGTGTATCTTGTTGCCTTTATAGTTGTTACTTTTCATATTGTTGTTGTTGTTGTATTTTAATTTAGCAGAATACTTTGGATGGGTCGAGACCCTTTGTGGTCTCGGCAATAGGACATTATTGATATTTGTGAAGTGTTGACGAGAAAGTGGATGAACGGGGACCGATTGTGAGACGGTCAAATTAGTATGACGGAGATAGATTAGTCGGGTGCCGTAGTCGGACCCTATTGTTGTAGTTTGTGTTTTGGGACGATTGACGGAGATGTGGTATTGATTATTATTACTTTGGACCCACAGTTGTGCGATTCGGAGTCACGTTAACTTTCTAGTCAACGATTGATTTCGGCAAAACGCCATAGCACTTGGATTTGGACAACGAGCCGAGAGTGATGACTTGGACATGTGACTCATCTTTATAACTCGATATTAATTATAATTAGACGTAATAATAAAAACTCGTAATACTTATATAAATAATATAAACATTTATATAAATATATAAATGTGAAAACGTATATATATATATATATATATATATATATATATATATATATATATATATATATATATATATATATATATATATATATATATATATATATATATATACAAGTGCGTATATTAAAAATAAAATGATCACGAGTAATAACATAATAATGTAACGGTATATATTATACTATGAGAATAGTATAATAAATGTCGGGACGTTATTATAAACAAATTATTATAAATGACGATATAATTATAACGTTGAATACTCTACGAAACGAAATGCCGTTTTGGAAAATAAAACGGGAACTTACGAGTTATACGAGATCGAGGGCACTTAAGTCCAAGTGGGCCATATTATTTATTTAATGATCTTTGTGCTTGTCACGGAGACGTTAATATATTCATTTTCTATAACTACGTAACTTATTTGATCGACGGATTAAATAGGACCTACTTGGTTATATAAAAAGGGTATATTAATGGGTATTGTATCCTACGACGTCCATAAGTTGTGGTAGGAGTGCGAGATAATGAGTTGCTAAATATCTCGTGAGGGTTACCAAATTGACGAATTTGGTAAGTTTAACGATATATTTAGGGAACTTATTAACTTAAATACTTACCATATAGTATTCTACGTGCTATATGACTTAGGTTTTGGGTATGATCTTTGAATAATATATTAAGTAAATAATTATGGAGGATTATCAAGTCGACGGATTTGATAAACTTCGATGATTTATTTAAATAATATATTGGGCCAATATTAGACCCGTAGAGCGTCTTATTATTCTTTTTCGTTGTGGTTATCTTGGTTTGAGTTGTGTCGACCCTCCACCCGCATGGATACTAAACGCCAAACTAATACAAGAATAATACGAGAAATGGATTTTTGGAAAGCAAAAAGGAATACGTTTGGGATTGGGAATATTTGATTTTGAGGAAATGTTTCTGAGAAGAATTTATATTGTTAGGAAGTGCCGAGTACGTAGTTGCCGTCTTTTGAGTTGTGATACATCTTGATTCTACCAGTTTCTTTGTGTTGATATCTGGACTTGAGGTGAGTCATAGCTCCACTTTTACTTTTGAACTTTGTTTTCAATACTTGGGGTGAGAAACGTGCAAATTGTTTTATGTGAATTATTATCGCTTTTTATTTAAAACTTGCTATGCTTATAGAACTAGGTAAGTTGTAGAGCATGTCGTATTCTTACGAATGCATCGCATGTCGTATTCTTACGAATGCAAGAATATATCGTATCCTTACGAATGTTGGGCATGTCGCATCCTTGCGAATGCATATTGATTTGATTGGTTTTGGACTATAGTGTGCACCTATAGAGTTGGTTTAGTGGAACGAGGCCTAGTCTAGCTAGCAAGCGTTTTGCGTATATGTCCACTTTATTGAATTAAGAATTTAAACCTATGAACCCACCAGCGAAAGCTGACTTTTAGCGGGTTTTCTCAGGTAATTAAGTAATGGCTTTGGATGCTTGGTTTGGAAGGCTTGGCTTGGCAATGTGGTTTAAGGATCTATTTTCTCAAACTCTGATATATATTTGTGGACCTACGTTTAATTCTTTTGGGCCTTACTTTGGATAAATTTGGGATGAATGTAAACTTTAAAAACCCCGTATGGTTTTGTTTTACTTATGTTTACTTTATCTCGTTCTTTTATGACTTGTGATGGATACCAATCCACATAGCACCCCGAAAGCTTGTTTAGTCTTCTGTTGTACCAAATTTTGGGGGTGTTGCAATTCTTCAACCCTTTCAATGCGTACTTAGTCGTCCTAATTATCACCATGTTGTACTTATTCCGTTGACAACTCATGAAATATATAGCATTTTTCCCTTTCTCACTCTTCTCCAAGACGTATGGGCTTCTAATTCATCCAAGGAATGTCCGTGGGTAGGTCCCTCTGGCTCAAGCTAGACCATGGGATGATACCTAACCTTAACCACCTCATATTTCCATTTATTTATAACTGTGAATGGTTAACTTAGTTTGGTATTGATCGTAGCAATTAAACCATTTGAAAAAGCGTTCAAAGTGTTTATGAGAAATGATGTTTTGTGAACACTTTGAAAGTTTTAATTTTCATAACTACTCCCATTACACGCGTGCTTATATAATTTCAAAGATTTTGCACAAGGAAGGAAAAGTGTGCAGAATTTTAAGTCAAAAGACATTTCGAGTTGTTTTAATCACATTTTCTCCCCTTAAAAATAGCATATCCTTGATACTTTTGATATCAATCTGATTAAAATATATGTTGTTTTGGAAAACAAATGAGGAGAAAGGAGGTGCATGATTTGTTTGGAATATTTTGTTACTCCTCATCAAAGATAGCTTTGGTTAAAACTTTTGAGTGATAATGTTTTTGAAACCTTTGTGAATAAGTCACAATAATGCGAGTTATAATCTTGAGCATAAGTTTTGAAAGATTTTGAAAATCTTTCGAAATATCTAGAATGAATTGTGCTCAAGTTGTAAGAAGATAAATCTTCTTATCTTTTAGGATTGTCATTCGAAAAAAATACAATAGGGTCCTTTCTTTTAAAGTGTTGGTGGTAATCTGAAATAACCAACAACCAATGTCTTGAGCCCAAAACTTTGAATATTTTCATCAAATTGCTCAAGAACGAGAAGCTTTCTCTTCTCGTTTTTAGGAAAAGTGAACTGAAACATGTATAACCCGATCTTGACTATAGGATCTTAAGATCTAATCCGATCCGATCCTACTTTTCTCGGATAACAAACTAAAAAACTGCAATTTGCTGGATTATTTTTTGTAAAATTTAAAAAACAACATGTTAATCTTATTAAACATTTCATAATCATAATTTAGGACAACATTTCTATGAAACATTCATATAATTTTATGTTTATGATATATAATACTTTGTAAATTTGTATAATATTACAAAAATTATTAAGAAAATGACATTAAAGCAGGATCTTGAGATCCCGATCCGATCTTACGATCACGATTTTGCAAAGACGAAAACGATCCTGGGTAGGATCCCGATCTTGAAAACCTTGGTTTTAACACTTTCCTTTATTTGAGAATCGAGTTGTGTACTAAAAGGTAAACAAGTCATTAAGAATTTAAAGAAACGACATGTTTTGATAAATATAAAAACATTTTTGATATAAGTGAACTCCTGCTCAAATTATATTTACACTTCCTTGTGATTGCTCAAAAACACTTCTAAGCACGTAAATAGTATTGGTTTTTACGAGAGACATGTCGTAGAAGAAAATATTTTTTTCTTTTTCATTTTTATAACGTGGAATTATTTTTGGAGTTTTGTTACTTTTATAATTTTGTATTTTGCTTTTTGTTTATATAAAATAAAGGGAAAATCTTTTTGGTTTTTCGATAATTATTTACAGCGAAGCAGTTGATATTTCAAGAAGATGATTTTGCAATATGTTGTAACTCCTGAGGAGTTATGCTTCACATATAAAGGCGTTTCACCAGATTTTCAAACCTTTTTTGTGGAAGAGGTTTGGTGAACATATCCGCGAGTTGGTAATTCGTCTTGACAAAATATAACTCAGTCGTACCTTTTTAAGGTATCCTAAATGCTGGTTCAGGTTCCTGTTTAACTATTTAAACTAGCCTTTTTCTTTTATTTTTTCCCACCCCTTGCAAACTTCTTTCTAGAATTAAATAACACTTGCATACACACATTATCTTTGATCATTATTTTGCTTTATATTCAAATGATCCACTTTTATTAAGGGAAGAACACAAGAAGAGTTCAAATCTTTTGCAGTATAGTTAAACTTATAGTTTTCTATTTGCAAGCTTGTTATGCTATTATATTTCACTATCATATTTCAAAGTCATATACACCATTTACACCAGACTAGAATGAGTTATATAGTGTTTTAGGTCGCGAAACACATAGAGAGAAATGTTGGTTCTACCTTGTTAGAACTTGATATCTAGCTTTGTATCGGTAAAAGTATAAGCAACGTTGTATGATTTTCTACGCTAATAAGGGATCTTGTTGACATATTGAAGTAACACTCAAGTCTGAAACTTGAAGAGCGGAGTAGGGAGAAGAGAACTTTCGTGACCGAAACACTATAAATATTTATGTTTGGTTTCATCCTTCTTTTATATACTTACTGTCTTGCATTTACTCATTTGTATTATTATTTGTTCATATTAAATTTCAAAATGAGTCTTTATAGACAAAAACTATTCAACTATCTTTTTTAGTTTTCCACAATATATGTATTTGTTCATATAATCTTTCTCCAAACAACTTGTTTGTCTACTCAGATCTAGATCTAAACAGGAAAAATAAGAAACAGACCCTAAGAAATCATAAATACAGAATGAAATCTTAACCCATTTACGTATATTACTCTGGTTCAAACTCAACAATAACCACTTTTTTGGTTGATGCGCAACTTTATTTAGATTATTGGTATGTTTGGCGCGGAGCGGTGTGAAGCTTTTTGGAGCAATGAGCGGTGAGCAATGAACATTTTGAATTTTAGTGGTCATTTGGCAAAAGAGCGGTGAGCTTTGCTAAATTTTAGAAAAGCGAATTTTCCAATGCTTCTTTAGGAAGCAGTGAGCGGTGAGCTGTGGATACTGCTCACAGCTCACAGCTCACAGCTCACAGCTCACAGCTCACAACTACGGCTCACAACTACTGATCACTGCTCACTGCTAATTTTAACAAACACACCGTATATCATCTAGGATTCTTGGACATTATATAAATACGAAATCCGTCACTTTCTCATGTCAATCGAGTTTAACGTATTGATGCTTACTCAAATACTAGCAGAGTCCCCGCGCGATGCGTCTGTAGTTACCCTGTATTTCAATTTTTTCGGCTAATAATTTATCTCATTTGTACTTATTTGGAAATAGCTTTACTGACTGGTTGTGACTATAAGCAATAACGAATGTTTAGTTAAACTTTGCACGAAGTATGTATAATTGTTTGTTTGTTTTTTGTGTTTAGTACCTTGCTTGGTTTGTACAACTTATTTTTTTAAGTGTATTTTTTATTGAAAGTGAGTTTTTAGAGAATCATTAATTAACAGTTTGCATGACTTGTACTATATATCTTAATACTTGTATTTAACACTAAACGAGTGTATGTGCATGAGAAAAACATGTTGTACTTTTAGCTTTCTTAGTTATATTGTTGAATTTAAAAAAAAAATTATTGAAGGAAGAAGTCTTCCTCCATCATAAGATAGTAAGATGATAAATGTAGCTGCGTGGTTATTTTAACTCAACCGTAAGTATTTATTTATTTCAAAGGTATGAGCAAAGTTATTTAAGAAACACAATTTATTTAAAGAACAATTATTTACAATGAAGCAATTGATATTTCAAAAAGATTATTTTGCAATATGTTGTAACTCCCGAGGAGTTATGCTTCACATATAAAGGCGTTTCACCAGATTTTCAAACCTTTCTTGTGGAAGAGGTTTGGTGAACATATCCGCGAGTTGGTAATCTGTCTTGACAAAATATAACTCAGTCGTACCTTTTTAAGGTGTCCTTAATGCTAGTTAAGGTTCCTGTTTAACTATTTAAACATGCCTTTTGCTTTTATTTTTTCCCAACCCTTGCAAACTTCTTTCTAGAATTAAATAACACTTTCATACACACATTATCTTTGATCATTATTTTGCTTTATATTCAAATGATCCACTTTTATTAAGGGAAGAACACAAGAAGAGTTCAAGTCTTTTGTAGTATAGTTAAGCATATAATTTTGTATTTGCAAGGTTGTTATGCTATTATATTTCACTATCATATTTCAAAGTCATATACACCATTTACACCAAACTAGAGTGAGTTAGATAGTGTTTTAGGTCGCGAAACACATAGCGAGAAATGTTGGTTCTACCTTGTTAGCACTTGATATCTAGCTTTGTATCGGTAAAAGTGTAAGTAACGTTGTATGACTTTCTACGCCAATAAGGGATCTTGTTGATATAGTGAAGTAACTCTCAAGTCTGAAACTTGAAGAGCGGAGTAGGGAGAAGAGAACTTTCGTGACCGAAATATTATAAATATTTATGTTTGGTTTGATCCTTCTTTTATATACTTACTGTCTTGCATTTACTCATTTGTATTATTATTTGTTCATATTAAATTTCAAAATGAGTCTTTATAGACCAAAACTATTCAACTCTCTTTTTTAGTTTTCCACAACATATGTATTTGTTCATATAATTGTTTCTCCAAACAACTTGTTTGTCTACTCAGATCTAGATCCAAACAGGAAAAATAAGAAACAGGCCCTAAGAAATCATAAATATAGAATGAAATCTTAACCAATTCACGTATATTACTCTGGTTCAAACTCAACAATAACAACTTTTTTGGTTGATGTGCAACTTTATTTAGATTATTGGTATGTTTGGTGCGGAGCGGTGTGAAGCTTTTTGAGGCAATGAGCGGTGAGCAATGAACATTTTGAATTTTAGTGGTCGTTTGGCAAAAGAGCTGTGAGCTTTGCCAAATTTTAGAAAGCGAATTTTCCAATTTTTCTTTAGGAAGCTGTGAGCGGTGAGCTGTAGCTACTGCTCACAGCTCACAGCTACAACTCACAACTATCGCTCACTGGTAATTTTAACAAACACACCGTATATCATATAGGATTCTTGGACACTATATAAATACGAAATTCGTCACTTTCTCATGTCAATCGAGTTTAACGTATTGATGCTTACACAAATACTTGCAGGGTCCCCGCGCGATGCGTCTGTAGTTACCCTGTATTTTAATTTTTTTGGCTAATAATTTATCTCATTTGTACGTTATTTGCCAATAGCTTTAGTGACTGGTTGTGACTATAAGCAAAAACAAATGTTTAGTTTAACTTTGCACGAAGTATGTATAATTGTTTGTTTGTTTTTTGTGTTTAGTACATTGCTTGGTTTGTACAACTTATTTTTTTAATTGTATTTTTTTATTGAAAGTGAGTTTTTAGAGTATCATTAATTAACAGTTTACATGACTTGTACTATATATCTTAATACTTGTATTTATCACTAAATGAGAGTATGTGCATGAGAAAAACACGTTGTACTTTTAGCTTTCTTAGTTATATTGCTGAATTTAAAAAAAAATATATTGAAGGAAGAAGTCTTCCTCCATCATAAGATAGTAAGACGATAAACGTAGCTGTGTGGGGTTTTTTTAACTCAACCGTAAGTATTTATTTATTAGAAGGGTATGGCCAAAGTTATATAAGAAACACTATTTATTTAAAGAACAATTATTTACAGTGAAACAACTGATATTTCAAGAAGATGATTTCGCAAGACGTTGTAACTCCTAAGGAGTTATGCTTTACATATAAAGGCGTTTCACCAGACTTTCAACCTTTCTTGTGGAAGAGGTTTGGTGAACATATCCGCGAGTTGGTAATCCATCTTGACAAAATATACAGTCGTACCTTTTTTAGGTGTCCTTAATGATGGTTCAGGTTCCTGTTTAACTATTTAAACAAGCCTTTTGCTTTTATTTTTTCCCACCCCTTGCAAACTTCTTTCTAGAATTAAATAAAACTTTCATACACACATTATCTTTAATCATTATTTTGCTTTATATTAAATGATCCACTTTTATTAAGGGAAGAACACAAGAAGAGTTCAAGTCTTTTGTAGTATAATTAAACTTATAGTTTTGTATTTGCAAGCTTGTTATGCTATTATATTTCCTATCATATTTCAAAGTCATATACACCATTTACACCAAACTAGAGTGAGTTAGATAGTGTTTTAGGCCGCGAACCACATAGAGAGAAATGTTGGTTCTACCTTGTTAGGACTTGATATCTAACTTTGTATCGGTAAAAGTATAAGCAACGTTGTATGATTTTCTACGCCAATAAGGGATCTTGTTGACCTATTGAAAGATAACAAATCATAAGTGATACTTTCAGTTATTTTTCACATGTGACTTAGGTATAGTAAGGGGCACCGTTTGGTGCTTAAAAAAATCAAAATACCCTCTGGATTATCTAGGGAGTTACAAAAATTACCCGATACTTTCATTTATTTATAGTTTTATTTTGTATAATAAACTTTATTAATCAAATACTAGTTATAAGTCCCGTGCACGCACGGAGTTTACACATAAATCAAATTTATTTTAAAATTATGGTTTATTATATAAACATATAAGAATTTACCCGTGAAAATTGTGATATAAGTAAAACTAATAAATATGCATGAGTTTGTTATTATGTATTAATATATATTAATATTTTATACAAAATTTTATTGGATGAAAGATTTAATTTTGTTTAGCTAACATAGATGTTGAGGTTGAGGTTGAGGTTGAGCTGAGGTTGTAGTTGTTTTAACTTTAACTATTGATATCATGTTGTATAAAATGTGCGAGTTTAGTAGTACCTAATGAGCGTCGATGAAGTTAAAATATACTCCGTAAAGTTTTTAAAAAATATTTTTCTGGATATCTGTATATAACTTTAAATAATAATTTCATGAGTTGTTTAGTATAATCGCGTATATTTGATATCATATTGTACAAAATGTGCTAATTTAGTAGCACGAGCGTTGTCGTTGTTATAAGTTAAAATATATCCGTATAAAAAATTTTATTTAGCTGATATAGATATTGAAGTTGATGTTGTTGTTTAACTTTTAACAATTGGTATCATCTTGTACGAAATGTGTGAGTTTAGTAGCACATAATGAGCTGATGAAGTTAAAATATACTCCGTAAAGTTTTTCAAAAATTTTTTCAGGATATCCGTATATAAACTTTAAATAATAATTACATGAGTCGTTGTTATAAGTACAATCGCGTATATTTATTTTTATATCACAGTAATTCGTGATTAAAATTTGATATTTATATTACCGTTAATAATAATTTACCCGTATTTAATATTCAAATCCGTGCACGCATAGATTAAACTTTTAAATAAGATAACATGAGTCCTTATTTAACGTATATAGTAAAAAGAATATTTTAATAGATGAAAGTTTAAAACTAATATTATTTTAAAAATATTTAACGTATATTAAAACTAATTCGTATATTTATAAAATTTTGTAAGTTTAATGGATTAAAGTCTCAAGCTACCACTGATACTCATGTAATTGTAAACAAAGTTAATATTATAAAGTATAGGTAGTATAAAGTGTAAGGGGTTATTTGTTTATTATCTAAAGTTATTAAAAAATATAGAAATTTATAATTTTACACTTAACTTGCTATAATATATTTAAAATTCAACTACTAATATTTTATTAACGAGGATGTAAGCCGTGTGTTGCCGCGAGCATTTATACACAATTATTGTAAAGATTTTTTAATTCTTTTTGCGGAAAGTGTCCTAACGTTAGCGTTTAATTGCGAAGTTAGTGATCAAGGACTGACTTTGCAACAGGAGTATAACATAAAGTACTAAGGACCGACTTTGCAACAGATCTATAACATGAAGAACCAATTATGTAAAGTATGTGAGGACTAAATTTGCAACGGACCTCAGAGATGAAGGACTAAGTACGTATGGAAATTTTTTTTAAGATGTTAAAGATAACAGTCGTTAGCTACTTAACGTCAAGTTAGTGACCAAAGACTGACTTTGCAATGGATGTATATAGCATGAAGGCCAAATTTGCAACAAACCTCTAAGATGAAGGACCAATTTTGTACGGATTTTTAAAAAATTTTCCTGGTATAGTAACTAACGATCGTTATAAATAACTAACGACTGTTAGTTACTATAGCAGAAAATATTATTTAATAAAGGTGAATAGTAACATCCACGGTAAATGTAATGTATATATAATTACCTCATCTTTTTTTAAGTTTTTATTTTTATAAACTTAACACCTATATTTTTATGTGTTTTTTTATTCAATCACATTTATTAAAGTTTGACCAAAATTAATTCAATTTTGACTTTTTATTAGCTAATCATATTGTTCGATTTCGCCTACGTGTTAAAATCGAGCTTGACTATTGGTTCAATTTTTTTCTACTAAGATTGATTTTGCAAAATCATTCCAAAATAATGTAATTCTTTTATTATATAAAAGATATAACAAATATGTAGCAATTTCCTTATAAAAAGATATGCTGATGAAAAGATGTTTAAATCACAAACGGTAAATGACAAAGACTAGGAATTGCATCATTCAATTTAGTTTTATGAAAATGCATGAATCAAATTATATAGAAATATGCAATATTTTCTATCCAAAGAAAGTAATTAATTAAAAGATTTAGTTGATCAAACAATATACCGTCGCAACGCGCGTGTATTTAACACGCATTAGTAACGTACTGCGGATTTTAGAATGTTATCGGTAACTTTACAAGTTATTTGACGAGAATATCCTTGTGTTCTTCATCTTCCTCAACTTTAAACTCAAATTCTGGCCACCATCTCTGGTTTACAACCACTACTTCCAAAATATTTCCGTCCATTATTTTTTTTGACAAACTTTAAATTATAGCTTCACACACACAAAAATTGTAGTACAAACTAAAGCTTGACACACAAAGAAAGAAGAAAAAAGAAACATAATGGATCCACGGACCCATCTATAATCATAGTACTATCAATGCGGTTAGAAATTTTATTTTATATCTTTTAAGTTTTAAACCAACACCTCCCAGTCGACATTGCAACATCAGTGGACCATCCATCCATCTTGAATAACAGTAGCATATCATCAAAATCAAAACCCACCATCGTTAGATAACCAACATCACCGTAATATTTTACGTTTCCTCAGCTTTAATTAAGTATGTTATGTAATGTGGCACATTTCAAAGAATACATTCTGTTTCGTTAGCCTTTGCGCTTTAATTTATCTCGCAGCAAATTAAATTACTCTCACACATTTGTGTCTCACATGAATTGAACCAACAACGACTAAGCTTTCTCATGAATACCACTAGGCCAAATGCCCTTTGGCCTCCACCGTAGGTATTAGGTTTAAGTTTGGCTAGGATGTCTCAAAGTTTTTAAAAACTACATTTACAGATCTAAGTGTCATAACATTGGAATTCAAAACGAGCTAGCAGCGCAGCTTGTTCCTCGTTTGCCTTACACCTTTATGTAAATCGAAAGAATTAATATACAATATATAATATCATTATTTCTGAAAGTTTTAATATTTAACTGAACTACAGCATTGGCAGGAAAAAATATTATGCAAATCGAATAAATCAATTTTCTTGTGAGTAAATGGACAATTTATATGAATAACGGACAAGTTATATATATTAAAGATTTATATGTATTTCGATATCAAATGTGCCGCATTAAAACAATGCTTCCGGCCGTCTGCTTTTAGCAACTCTTGAAAGCTAAATTTCCCACCAAACAAAAGGTGTCTCTTAAGCTAAATTTCCCGCAAGCATTACTATTTACTAGTTGGCGCATAACATTTAAAGTAGAAAGACTTTTGCTGCAAATTAATGAGGACGTATTACAGATGTCACGCTCTCTTCTTTTTAATATATTAGATAAAATATATTGTATACGAAGCAAGTAACTTATGATTATATATACGTTGTAAAACTACACCCAAGACATAAGATAGGCATGTGTGAAAGTTAAAGCAAACAACTAGCACATCTAGCTAGCACATCAGCAAGTGTTATAATTAGTTATGATCAGCGGCACTCAAAAAAGTTGAAGATTACTTGAAGATACACCATGTGTTGCAGATGCGGTAGTGGAAAGAAGAATGTTTAAGCTAAAGAAGACAACTCTCATATAAGCGAGATCAAGCACAATCTCGTTCATTCAATTTCTCTCCAATAATCAAATATGATAAAAACGTTTAACATTTCAAAGAACCGACCTTGAATTTTTGAATTCTAGGAAGGATTATTTAAAACAGAAAAGATTGGATAAGACTAGGTGTAGAAGTGACCCTCAAGAGACCAATATCTCCAATATCACATCAACTTTTTCTCTACTTCATGACCAACTTGTTATAATAAGGAGACCGTCATCTCTATTTTTTTATTTTTAGTTTTATTTTTTTAAACAATAAAATTATACTTTCATTAATAATTAAAAATATTACAATAATATTTAATTATTTATAAAATTAAAAAACAATGACACTTAAAATGTCATTTAGTGTAACTCCGTTATTTATAAACAAAAATGACAAAGTAAACCAACCTCAAAGACTTAAAATGTAAATTAGCTATTTAAAAAATGAATAACAAAAAAATAAAAATAAAAAAAATAAAAAAACAATAAATAAATAGACACATTTCTTCTCTTCCTCCAACAACCAATATAAGATTTCTTTAAATAATAATAATAATAATAATAATAATAATAACAACAGTAAAATTTTATAGTTGAAAGACGGGTCCCTCTTAGGTCGCCTTAATAGCGGCGACGCATCGATACACCCGACCGACTGAATTACTACACCCAACCTAAGGTGCTTCGGGTAGTAATACGAATCTACTCTCAACTTTTCTCCAAAGTAACATTTAGAGTTTAGTCCTAACAAAGTGTTTAATCAAAGAAAACTTTTTAATGGGATGTTGACAAAACGAACTCGCGTAACAACGCTTGATCTTCGCCTACATAAGACATTATTTTCAAGATTAAACACCATCTCTTCCAAAAAAAAAAAAATAAAAAATAAAAAAAAAAATAATAAAAAAAACCGATATTGATGGTGACGATAGTTGTAGGGATTTGATGGTCACCCGCATGACCAATAAAATATACACAATGGAACATAAACACGTAAAGGCCATGTAGCTAAAAACCTAATAGCCAGATCTTCTAATCAGCAACATAACCTAACTAAACACGTATAAAGGGCGTTTATAAAAGACTTACTTATTTATTTCTTGTAGTTGTGTAAGCTTTCTGACCAGTTTGCAAGTGCAGAATCACCTTCTTCTATCTCTTCTTGCTTGGATCAACCTCTTTAGGGATTTCTGGGAGAAAACCAAACTTGGGTCGTGTCAGGTATCCACCAATACTGCACAGGTCTAACTAGGGATCGAACCTATGCAAGCTTGGCGAGTACGGAATCGGGTAAACTAGTCGACTAGTAGAAGTCGATTGGATCGACCTAAGGAATCGGTCCAAAAGGATTTATCCATTTGGTTGACCGATTGTAGGAAAGAGGAAGAGAGGGGAGACGTTTAGGGATAGTTGGTGTGTTATGAGGTTCCTTTGGAAAAGCCTTTGTATTTATAGGTTACCAAAGAGTATTCTAGAATAACTTGAATAACCTTAACCTTGTCCTACAAGTAATAGGAGTTTGAGAAAGTGTCTCCTCCCTCATGGGGTTTGGATTTTTCCTCTTATTACTTATATTTATCAAACAATAAATATTATTTATTCAGGACAATTACCCTTTTACCCTTCAATGAAAATACTTTAGGATTTTCATTTCCTCACTACTCTTATCCCATTTCGTAACTCACTTCTCATTTGCATATTCTATTTATTGTACACTGTTGTGACCCTTCGGAATTTCTGTAAAGCCATCAGTGAAAGTTGTTGTCTCTATGCACAAAATCCTTTCAGACTCCTACTTGTGTAGAAGAATAACGTAATAACTTTCACGATACCCAGTGGTCGTGAGCAAGATGATGAAGTACCCAACTCACAGAAACTGATTCAATACCAATTCTTGTTTTACTTGATTTATCATTTACAGCTGAGTGCAGGTTAATGGTTGTATCCCTTCGCACTTTGTCAATATTTTTAGAAAGTAGTAGGCATGGATATGTTAACCACGATACTTTTGTCCCTTCTTGTTTTCGTGAATGATTTGTCTCCCAAAGTGACTTCAAGCACTTTAGTCGTATGACTGTACTTTCACAAATCATTACACACGTAAGGGGCCCGAAAAAAATATCATTCTCTCTAGTATATTTCAACTTCGAGCTGCAGATTGCCATCTTGGTCAATAAGCCATCTTTCTTTACCTCCGACAAAATCCAGCATTAGTACACAACGTTACAGTTGTTACGGTAGCAACTGGAAACTAAGCCAAAACACGATGGGTAAATAAATTCAAATAACCTAATACCTCAGGTCATTGGGATAGTCCACCACGATCTGAGAACACCATTAACTAGTCAATCCATGTGGTCACTTCTCGCTCACGGTCACGTCTAACATTTTCTCCGCAAATGCATGTGATATTCAGCAATCCTCATTATGCAATCTTATTTTGTTGGTCCCGTTTACTTGGTTAATACTTAATAGTAACTAATGAGTTAAACTAACCAAGTTCCATGACTTTGAACAAAGATGTAATTGATTAACAACAAATAAAACGTAAAGATAAGAGACATTATATTTTTCAACGTTTAATTCTTATTAGAAGTTAATCAAATAATTATGCCCAAGTATTTGCGGAATAACACTTGGGATTGAAATGACAAGTGTAGTATGACTCCTCTCTAAACCCGAACTATGTTTGAGTGACAACTAAAGGTCTCACTAAGCTATCTCAGGGACTATGTTGTTCTTTGGAGGAGTAAAAGTTGTTTGTGAATGTCTAAGCATTAATTGCACAAACTTGTCAACTTTTACTCCTCATTTATGCTACCTATTTATACACAAGTGAATTACAACATTATTGATAAAGACAATTGATGACCTAAGCTAGTAGAGACAAAATACTTCCATATTTTGTCTCTGTTACAATGGACTATATTAGGTAAAAGACAATGTGCCTTTCTGATGTACAGTGATGACACCATCTTGACTTTATGCCTTTCAGGGAAAGTTTGACTTCAGGTTGATAGGGACACCCATTCATAGTTTCAAACGTTTCCCGCTTTGTCCCGCCCATTCTTCAGTCTTCAGGTCTTCAGTTTTCAGTACATCAATAGTTGTTGATGAGTCCTGGGGTTTCAGTGAGTTATTGTCATCCTCACTGAACCCATCACCTTCTTCTTGGCTTAGATGCCACTCACTGAGTTCCGCCTCACTGAATGGGGAACCTTTCATCATATGCTCGTTCTAAGCATCCTGAAGATGACGCACAAAGCAACTGTTCACTCAGTGACTTGTTAGTGTTTACGGATATTAAACACTTAGGTTATTTTATGTTCAAATCCTAGTTAGAGGAAGTTTGGGGAATTCAGTGACCCAACAGTCTCCCTCTATTTGGATATACAAATAGCCTAAGTGTTTCATGATTCAGTGTGAGTGAACATGAGTCTTCATCTCTAACTGAGTGTTAATGTAATTTGAATAGGACATTGATAACTTAAAAAAATTCAATGTTCATTAATAGCTATTACAGATCCTATGAAAAATTACAAAACACAAAAAAAGATAGTTGTTGCAGATTCAGATATTCAGTTTGTAACCAAGGGCTTCAAGCTTTGCTCTCTTTGATCTCAGTAGATGCTTGTCAAGATGTTCCTCAGTCACAGCTATCAGGTCTAGGCAGAAACTCATATTTTCAGCACTCTTGATGGGAGACGCCATCATGAGATATCCAAGCATTGCCTTGATCCCAACCCTATCCATGCCAGACCATCTTTGGAAGGCAGGGTTCCCCTATTCATTAGTGAAGCATAGGCCTATTTCAGGTTCCTCAAGGACCACGTTGTTCACGAAGTTGATTCCTTCAGGAAGAGACCTGTCACAATCTAACCCAGGGACCTTGATCTCAGGCTCCAATTCAACTGGCTTCCTTTTCCTTTTGGAGATCTTTGGGGGAGCAACCTGAGTTAATGAAGCTGGAAGGAGAGAAGGGATATCAAGCACTTCAGGCATTTTCTTCAGTCTATCGTACCTCAGCTTCAGTGACTTTAGAAGTTCAGGGACTACAACGTTTTGCTTCTTGGTAATGATAGGTCGAAGTTCATCCAGTTCAGTGATGCCAAATTTAGAAAACTTGAATGGTTTGTGAACATCAAGTATTCTTTGGCCAGGTCTCCTGAAAATAGTGACGACAGTAGGATTGGTGTTGCGATGAATCTGAATGTCAGGGATGGTTTCAGGTCTCAATCTTTCTTTCAGCACCCAGGTATAACTTTCAATCCTATCTTTCCTGACCTGAGCATCCTTCCTGAGTTTTTCTTCCCTTTCTTTTTGAAGAGCACTCCATTCCACTTCCTGAGCCTTTTTGAAGGCTGCACCAGCTTGCCCACCAGCCAGTGCCTTGGTATCCAACCCAATTTTCTCAGCCTCCACATGCACAATCTTTATAAGGGCAGGCTTGCTCATTCTTTCTTCCTCAGCCACTTTCCTTAGCTTCTCATCTCTTTCCATATGAGCTTGTATTTCTTCATCAGTGAGTTGATATACCCTCCATTAATTTCATATGGAACCTTGATAGGCTCATCAGGGTTACGCCTGACAAGGGAGGAAGCAGGCACCAACTGAATTTCAGGCTCAGTTGTTGTGAGAATGCCTTTGCCTTTATCCTGCTGGTGTGTTGAGGAAACTGTTGCTTCATGAGGCTGATATGATGAGATGGGAGTGGCCTGAGTGACATGCTCCCCCTCAGTGTGAGAGGGTTGTCCTCTTGAAGCAACATTAGTAGCTTTTCTTAAAGCAGCAGCAGTAGCATCTGGAGCTTTAGTGGAAGGGGCATCGGTGACATTCTCCCCCTCAACTGTTGCCGGAGCCAGGGTGATGGCAAGAGTTGGAGGTCTTACTGATGCCGAGGGAGTGGTACCCTTGAAAGCTTGGTAAATCTCAGTCACCATGGACTTGATGTCAGACGTGTCCTGTTGAATGGTAGAGACTTTGGCTTCAAGAGACGCCTGAGCACCTTCAATTGCTGTCATCCGAGAACCAAGATTCCAGGCCATAGATGTTGAAGCCTGAGACTGAGCTGCCACTGATTGTTCCAAGGCAGTGAGAGAGGACTTGACAGGCGCCACTGAAGTATTGAGAGCCTGAGGATTGGAGGACTTCATCAGGTTAAGTAGCTCAGTGAGGTTCACTGAGTTTTACTGATAGGTCTCTGATGCCTGAAGGAGCTTCCTTGTGAGTTCAGGATCATCTTTGACAGATTCTTGAACAGACTTAACCCCTGCATTCAGCTTGTTGAGGGATTCAATAAACTGGTTGAGGTATGAGACTAGCTTTGTCAGTGAGAAGTCAATAGATGAATTTTGTTCCTTGACATCATCATGAAATTCTTCAACCAAATCCTTGAGATTGAAGTAATGAACGGCCTGCTCAGTGTGCATGTCAAAAACTTCATCAGTGACCCCTCGAAATAAGGCATTAGTGGCCTTTTTTATGAACTTGACAAAAAATCTCTCAGTGAGAGGGGTTGTATCATCATCAAAAGGCTCAGACTCTAAATGTGAATCAGCAACTTCATGGTCAGGAGACTGAGGAATTGGTTTAGTGATTTGCTCCTCAGTGTCCATATCTTCCCCAGCTTCGAACACTTCCTCTTCACTGTGAAATTCATCATCTGAGAAAAGAGCTGCCTTAATATCAGCGATGGACTGAATCTGTGAAAGTGGGTTAGCCGACTCCTCTTCATAAGAAGACTTGCCTTGGTTTTGGCCAGGTCCTGACCCCTCAAATCCAGCAGACTGGGTTTTATCTGCCTGGTCCTCAGAGCCAGATCCCAAGTGATGCGCACCTCCGGGAGTGGGTTTAGGTTTCATATCAGTGGGTGGTTACATGCCCCCTGATTCTTTGTCCCTTGAGGCCCCTTCAAACACTAATGGTTGTTTCCCAGTGCAATCCTTAGGAACCGTTAGTGGTGTTTCCCTATCAGCGGGTTGTAGATGTCCCTCTCAGTATTTGAGATGAGATTTGGTGCCCTCGGACAAAAGCTTTGATTTGCGAATGTTCTCATCAGGCGAGTGAATGTTTATGTCCCCCTTTCCAATAAGCTTGTACTGGCCTGTCGAAGGTTTTGGGATGGTAACTCCCTGATGCTTGGGTTGTGGTTTACCCGAGCCTTTAGCAGGATGTGAGAGGGTGTGGGTCCCCGTCTCAGTGGAGTAGTGCTGCCCCACCGAGGATATAGGACCCCTTGCTCCCTAAGACCCTGGTTGTGATTTGCTAGTCTTTAGCAGGATGTGGAAGTTGAGTTGATTCTGAATCCATTGACTTGCGTATGTCAGCAGAGCCTTTGGGAATAGGTTCACTCGAGGACACTAAGTGTGATGTCTCAGTGCCCTCCGCTGGCTTTTATTTTGGGGTCAGTGAAGCGGCTATTATATTGAGGGTATCACCAGTCAAGGTCTGTGGTTGCCCCCTTTTGCCAGGCTTTGAGACAGAGGACTCAGTGGCGAGTGGTCCGAGTTTGACCACCTTCCTGGACCCCTGTCCCTTCTTCCTCTTCACCTTCTTGGTAGGAGAGGGAATGGGTGAAATTTTGTTGTCACCCTGGATAGCAGTCAGCATGTATGTGGTCAGGGCGACAGGTGTAACCTCAGTGGTGTCGTGAGAGCAGTTAGTCTTATGTAAGACTTCAGGCTCAAAGCCTACGCCATCAGGCTTGATATACTTAGACCCCAACAAGTCTTGCAGGGCACAGGAATTGAATATAGGGCAGGACATGAGTTTTTGCCTAGACTTCCCACCCAGTTTAGCAATGAGGTCCCTGAAGATAATTTCTCCAAGGTCAATTTTTATACCCTCTAGTAGTGTTTAGTTGCTCAGTGGAGGATTTGTTACCCCCAAGGACCTGAATGACAAAAGTGATCAGGATCCTCCAGGGGGCAGGGAACCAGGTTTTGGTAATTGGGGCTTTGGATAGGAGGGCCTCTGGGGTCACATCAGGGTGATTCTTATCATATGGCATTAGTTCCAGCAAAATTGCTTTCACATCCTCTTTCTTGGCTTGGGCAGCAAAGGTCTCAGTGTAATCAAGGCCAGTGGCTTTGATAAAGGTCTTGTAGGTAAGAGTCAGGGACTTTGTCCCATTCTTCACTGAGAACCTTATAGTTGCATCCTTTGGTGCATCAAGGTTTTCCACCACTGCTGTACACCAGAATTCCCTCAAGTAATCATGATAAATGATAGAGGGGGTTTTTGTGAATGCGGTGGAGAGAAAACAGTTTTGGAGGTATTTCACCACATCCCTGTAATCAGGGAACCCTTCAGGGTAGGCAAGATTCTCTACCACATTGTTCTTGGTAAGGTGCACGCTCTCCATTTGGTATTCCACATTTGGAGCGTATGTGATAGGTTAGGAAGAAGCCATTGTAGAGAATAGGTCTGGTTTATTGAAAAAGATTTTGGTCACAACATAGAACACACACAGTTAGAAAGAAATTTTGTTCTTGAAAATTTTTGCAAGAGTTTTTCTAAATAATGAAAGTGTGTGTGTTTTTCTTTGTGGGGGTATTTATAGGGGTTGGATTTAGGGTTGAAAGTATTACGGATATCAAATGTTTGTGAATTGATTTGATTGGGTGTTATAAAAGGTGGTTTGATATCCGCATTAAATGCCACGTTTCCCATCAACCCCATTTTTCGCAACATGAACAGTTGCGCAACTCTGCAAAAGTACCTTTTGCAGAGTGATGTCACCACATAAAAATATCAATAGATATTATATGTGAGTGAAGGAAATTAATGCCTAGTGGGATTGGTAAGGGATGTGTGGGGGCCCAAGAAATGGATGCCAGTTGTGTAAGTAACATATATTCCTATATTAAATAGAAATTCAGTTACCTACCTAGGACATTTACTAACTAAATACTTTGAGCATTTAGTTGAGTATTCAATGTCATTTGATGTATTGAGCCCCCTGAATGATTTTTCATTCAGTGGGTTGATAATCAGTGAGTAAGGTGATTTGGTGTATCACTGAGGAATGGGTTTGTTCAGGGACCTCAAAGAAGTTACATCAGGTTGGAACAAGTTTAATCAGTTGCCTGATTCAATGGTTTTGTGAAAGTGGGTTCATCCAAGGGTTTTGTGAAGATATCAGCCAGCTGATACTCAGTGGGGATGAAATGTAATTTATTTTCTCCATTCATGATGTGATCCCTGATGTAGTGATATCTTATGTCAATATGTTTGGTTCTTTGATGAAGAACAAGGTTGTTGGAGATGCCTATGGCACTTGTGTTATCAAAAAAGATGGGTACCATCTTGTACTTAATGTAATAGTCATTCAGTTGGCTCTTTATCCAATGTACATTTGCACAACACCCTGCAGCAGCCACATATTCAGCTTCAGCTGAGGACATGGCCACTGAGTGTTGTTTCTTTGTACTCCAACACACAAGTTTTCCACCAATGAACTGATAGGATCCTGAGGTACTTTTTCTATCCATATTGCAGCCTGCATAGTCAAAGTCAGTGTATCCTTTGAGATCAAACCCTGAGCATTTTGGGTAATACAAACCAAGGTTTGGTGTACCCTTCAGGTATCTGATGATTCTTTTGACAGCAGTGAGATGAGACTCTTTTGGATCAGACTGATATCTAGGACATAGACAGACTGAGAATTGGATGTCAGGCCTTGAGGCAAGTAGGTACATCAAAGACCCTATCATTCCTCTATATAGGGTTTGATTCACTGATTTACAAGTGAGACCAGGTCCAAGGTTGTTTGGGGGAACCATAGGAGTCTTTACTGAAGAGCAGTCACTGAGCTCATACTTCTTCAGTAGGTTCCTGATGTATTTTTCTTGACAAATAGACATGCCTTTGTCAGTCTGTTTGATTCGAAGTCCAAGAAAATAAGTGAGTTCACCCATCATGATCATTTCAAACTTAGTGGTCATCAGTTTTTCAAATTGTTTGCAAAGTTGGAACTTGTTGAGCCAAAGATGATGTCATCAACATATACTTGGACAAGGATGATATCACTTTTTTTTTCTATAGATGAACAGGGTATTGTCAATCCTTCCTCTGACAAACTTATTTTGGATCAGGAAGGCTGAAAGTGTTTCATACCATGCTTTGGGTGCTTGTTTAAGTCAATAAAGGGCCTTGTTAAGCTTGCAGACATGGTTGGGAAATTCACTGCTTTCAAAGCCAGGACGTTGTTGCATATAAACATCTTCTTTAATGTTTCCATTCGGGAAGGCACTTTTAACATCCATTTGGTAATCTTTAAAGTTCATGTATGTAGCATAGGCAAGGAAGATTCTGATGGCTTCCATTCTAGCAACAGGTGCAAGTGTTTCCTCGTAATCAATACCTTCGTGTTGATTGTATCCTTTAGCAACGAGTCTTGCCTTGTTTTTGATAACTGTACCACACTCATCAGTCTTGTTTTTGAAGACCCATTTCATTCCTATGACTAAAACACCCTGAGGGCATTCAACTAGGGTCATGACATTGTTTCTGTCAAATTGTTCCAATATATCTCTCATGGCCTGAACCCAGCTTTCATATGTCAGGGCTTCTTTGACATTCTTAGGCTCTATGTCTGAGAGAAAATCTACATAGAGACATAAATTGGCTGAGGCTGCCTTGAGTTTAGCAGCCATGCTTCTGGTAAGCATGCCTTCAGTGGGCTCACCAATGATGTTCACAAGCTCAATTGTTTTGGACTTAGTCTAGCTATCCTAAGGTCTAGGATAGGAGTTAGAGCTTGAAGAAGCCTGATTTGTTGGAGGAGTGGGTTCAATCACTAGAGCATGAGGTACTTCAAGATTTAGATCTTCAGTGACCTCAGTATTGTCAATTTTATCAAGGGGTTCCTAAACAGTTGGTTCAGTGGGAGTAGTCTCATTGGAGACTTGTTGAGTTTCAATAAACTCATTGATGGTTGGTTGAGGTAGATTGTGAGGAATGATGTAGTATGAGATATCTGCATCATCTTGGTATTGAGCTGAGGGATTGTTCTCAGGATGATACTCATCAGGAGAATATCTAGATGAGTCATCAATACCAATTTCCTCAACTGAGGAGTTTGAGAACCTGATGGATTCAGTACTCTCATCAACAGTTATGTGATAAGTTTCCTCAGTTTGTTGTCTCCTAGTGTTGAACACCCTGAAGGCTTTGGAGACAAGAAAGTATCCAAGGAAGTATCCATCATCAGCTTTGGCATACAATTTACCTAAGTGATCCTTGTGGTTATGAATAAACACAGGACACCCAAATACATGAATGTAGCTGATGTTAGGGATTCTTCCCTTGAATATCTCATAGGGAGTCTTATTGTGTCTTTTCACAATGATGGACCTATTTTGAGTATAGCAGGCTGTTCTGACTGCCTCAGTCCAAAAGTGTTTTGAAAGGACTGAGCCATTTAACATTGTCCTAGCTGCCTTATTGAGTGTCCTGTTCTTCCTTTTAGCTACTCCATTTTGTTCAAGAGTGTAAGGAGAAGAGAAGTTCTGAGAAATTCCTTTCTCATCATAAAAATACTCAAGGTCATGGTTTCTGAATTCAGTACTTGTCAGTTCAAATCTGTTTTACCTTGATATCATTTTGATTCTCAATGTTCCTGACAAAAGACATAATTGAAGCTGCCTGACTCTTTTTGGCTAGGAAGTAAACCCAAGTGTATCTTGAGTATTTATCCACTATGACCAGAGTATATTTCTCATGGTTAATAGACATTGGACTGACAGGTCCAAAGAGGTCCATGTGAAGGAGATGAAGGCAACTTTTGATAGATGTGGTTTGTTTGGTTTTGAATGATGCCCTGTGGTGTTTACCTTTCTCACAAGCAGAACATGGCTTGTATTTGGTATACACCAGGGATGGAAGGCCAAGAACCCTGTTCTGTTTGGCCAGGTTGTTGATAGATTTAAAGTTTAGATGAGAGAGTCTTCTATGCCAAAGCAAGTTGATTGTCTCACTTGCCTTAGTGAAGAGGCAACTCCCATTTTGAGTGAGGGTTGACATGTCAAGGACATAGACATCATCCCTCCTGGGAGCAATCAACACAACTTCCTTGTTGGCATTGAAGATGGTTCCTCTTTTGTTATCAAATTGAACTATGTATTTTACATCACATAGTTGACTTACACTGATAAGATTGTACTTGAGACCATTGACATAAGCTATTCTTGTAAAAACTATACCATTACAGTTTACAGAACCATAACCTTCAGTGGGAGCTGATGAGTTATCACCAAATACTACCTTGGGTCCTGGTTCTTCTACATATTTATGCAGGTAATGCTTCACACCAGTCATACTCCTTGAGCATCCACTGTCTAGATGCCAAACAGGATCCCTGGTATGTTTCTGCACAAATAGTAAACTATGTTAGTTTTTCTTGTTAGCCCACCTCCTAGTGGGTTTAGTCCTTAGGGACTTTTTGAATTTAGCTCTTGAGTCATGGTCTATTGGGATATGAAGATCAAAGTACTGTTGTGTCAAAGTACTGCTTAAAGATCAAAGTGCTGTTCAAGGTCAAAGTACTGCTCATGCATGAAGATTATTCAAAGTACTTCTAAGAATAAGGACTGATATGCAATATTGTTTAAGGATTGTTATGTAATATTATCAGAATATTCTAGAATTAGTTAGGGATAGTTTACTTGTCGTTCAAGTATTGTAAACCGACTTAAGGTTTTCCTTATGCCTATAAAAGGAGCCTTAGGATGGCATTAGAAGAATGCATTCAAGAAAACAAATACTTGAATACGATATTAGAAAAGTTAGGGATTGTTAGTGAATCTGTGTTTAGAGAAGCAGGTTCAAAGTTGGTTTTAATATAATTCAAAGTTCTTCTTAACTTTGTGTTAGTAGATTCCGCATACTTTACAAAGTTATATCAGTGTTTCATTATTAATAAGTTTTGAGTTATTCAAGATTGTTAAAACCTTATAAGCTACAAAGTAGTTTGATCAGAGTATATCGATCCAACAAGTGGTATCAGAGCTTGTGTGGAAACTCTGATTAAGAAGAAACCCTTAAAACCTATTTTACAACAAACCCTTAAAGATGTCGACAGAAGTTGCACCAGTTCCATCCATCACCTCAATCAGAATTCCCATTGTCAAGAAGGGAGAATATGATCTATGGAGTATGAAGATGAGGCAGTACATTGCCATCACAGACCATGCTTTATGCGATGTGATTATCAATGGTAATGTTGTCATTGATGAACATGTATCCATTGAAGGACAACCTACACCACCTAAGCCAACCTTGCTAGAAGCTACCAAAAGAAATCAAGATAAGGCTCTCAACATACTGCTTTCTGCTATTCCTGATGGTCACCTACTGAAGTTTCATGATGCCAAGAATGCAAAACAACTATGGGCTGCTATTAAGACTAGATTTAGAGGTAATGATGCTTCCAAGAAGATGCATAGAAACCTATTGAAGCAACAGTTTGAAACATTCACTGTTGGTGAAAGAGAAAGCCTTGACTCTGCCTATGACAGATATCAAAATCTACTCAGTATGCTAGAGTTATATGGAGCAGAGGCATCTCTTGAAGATTCAAACCTGAAGTTTTTAAGGAGTTTGCCATCTACATGGCAAGTGGTTGCAAACATGATTAGAGGACAACCTGGTTTGGACACTATGGACTTTGATGATCTCTACAACAATTTAAAGGTGTATGAGCATGATGAGGCGAAAAATGAACCGTTTTTAAGGGGTCATTTAAGCCCCGGATTTGAATTTATTTGATCAAATATTTCCCTAAATCGTTCCTTTTGTCATTTTAGGTACTTTTGGAGAGAAATCTGGAAAAGGAAGCATTTTGGACGTTTTTGGAGCATAAAAGTGAAGAAAACGGCAAAGTCTTAATTTTCCTTGCTGGGAACAGTACCTGACGGCGTCACATGATTCTACATGACGGCGTTACATGATACACGTGACGATCCAGAAAGTTTTGTACTAAGGAGATGACGGCGTCACCCAAGGCCGTCATGGTCCTAATATTAGTGACGGCCCAGAACAAAATCACACATGGCGGCATCAAAAGTGGATCTAGGCAATCCGATTTCACTATGGGCGGCGAGTTGACGGCGTCATAGATTTCTTCATGACGCCGTCACCCTGTATAATCTATATATAGTTTTCCAAATTTCATTCATTAGTGGTGCAACTTTGAGGGAAAAACCCTAGGAAGAATTTTTCCAGCCTTTTCAAGGGTTTCAAGCCTTTGAACTTTTCATGTCAATTTGAGATAAGTACTCTTTCAATTCAATCAATATGTCTATGTGTTGCTTGAATATATCTTACACTTGTCTTCCATTTAACATGCTCGGCTAGATCTCTTTTGTGTTTGCTTAGATGTAGTCAAACCTAGATGTTAATTATGGGTTGATTGTTTGTTTATAGTTGTTACGGATGATTGTATTCGATGTTAAGCTTAAGAAAACTGGCAGACTTCCATTGGTAACATGCTTGAACGTCTCAAGAAACATGATCAGAGGTGTACTATGATTTTTGGTTGTATTTAATGCGTAGGAGAATTCTAATGATCCCATGTTAGGAGCTTCTAACGGCTCGACATAGGAGTGAAGTAGGATCCTATAGAGTTAGGGAATATTGTACACGGCCCTACAACTAGTATTAAGGAATACGACCCGTCATCCATGCAATTGTAACAAACTATCAACCTATAAAAGATATCTAGGGAGTAATGAAACCTAAGTAAACACAACTTTTCCCATCATTGTTTACACCACTAGTATAATTAGCTTTATTTTCATTTCTGTATTTTATTTTGATTGCATCTTAGTTAATTTGGGTTAGTTGGCTAGCAACTAATTCCGCCCATTCTTCCAAAAACCGAGATTTTAATTGCCTTTATAAAATATATAAAATACAAAAAGAATCATCCCTCACCTCTAGACCTAGTTTTTGTGCCGCAGCCCGGGGAATAGTTATTGTCTAGGTTAGGATTTCTTTTTATTAGGTCTACTTGCTAGATTCCTTTCTAGCAAGATTTTATTTTTATTTCTAGGTTTTCTTTAGTCTATCTTATTTCTTCGTGTCTTTATTCGTAACCTTTACCATCCGACATCATGGAAGGTGGTAACACCTTTGAACCCATCAACCCACCGCAACAAAACCACCCACAAAACCCACCACTAGCAAACCAACCTCTTAGGTCCCGAATGTTAGGAGAGTATTCCCGTCCGAGCCACCAAGGCTATCGAAACACGATTGAGTTCACTCAAGGAGCCAATTTGTCACCCTTGCGATCCGACACCATCCGGTTGGTGCAAAGCGGATGTGCATTCCATGGACTTCGTTCCGAAGATCCTAACCAACATCTCAAGGATTTCCTTAAAATCGTAGATTCTATAGACCTTGATGTTACAACTAGAGATTCGACCTGATTACGCCTATTCCAATTCTCTCTACGTGATCAAGCTAGTCAATGGCTTGAACGTTTACCCGCGGGATTCATCACCTCATGGGATGATATCACCACTCGTTTCCTTGCTCAATTTTTCGCACCGGGGAAAACTGCGATGCTTAGAAATGATATCTTGATGTTCCAACAACGTCAAGGTGAAACCTTCTATGAAGCATGGACTCGATACAAGGATTTACTCCAAAAATTCCCTCATCATGGCATAGAACCATGGCTCCAAATTCAAATCTTCTACAATAAAGTTAATTATCAAACGAGAAGGGTCATAGATTATGCCGCCAATGGTAGATTAAACAGACTTAGCATTGATAAATGCTGGGAAGTTCTTGAGGGGTTAGCACAATATGAAGAAGAAGGATGGGAGGATCCGATGTTTTCAAGACAAGGAAGTCTTGATTACGTAAACGTTATCCAAGAACGATTGTTGGAAAATATCGAGAGGCAGGTTAAAGAATTGATGAGGGTTGAAATGCCTGCAGTTAAAACCGCAATGAGCCCTGATAGACATGTGAGTACAATTAGCAAATACAATTTTTCTGAACGTTCACGACAAGAGGAGTTTGAAGGAATAATGATAACCTTCATGAATAATCATGAGAAACAGATTCGGCACTTGGAAACTCGCATGGAAAGCACTTGTAATGCTATTATGGACTTAGCTGATGAATTCATATCAAGAATTAAGGAAAAGATTAGGGAAAAATCCACACCGAGGAAAATCGAAAAAATCTTTGAATTCCCAACCCCTTTGGCGTGTGAAGGAGAGGATGATGAAAAACCCTCTCCAAGTGCTTCACCTTCAATTACCCCTTACTTCTATGAGCGTCCTCAGGAAGAAAAGAACTTGCAATTTCATAACATCTTTGTTGGGAGTTTGCAAGTCACGCTCCCCAATTTGCATAAGAAACGTTCCTTTGGTTTTAAACCCGGTGTGAAGAGGTTGCACCTCAAAAACACCGCAGCTTCAGAAACCTCTATGGAACAACTCCTTCCCGTACCCACCTTTTACCAATATAAAGATCACGACCTAAGTGGATTTCTGACCAGCCCTATTCATAACCTGTTAGCATTGAAAATTATATTAAAAAGTGATGGTCATTCTCATTTATTGTAACGTTGTAATGTGTCGTAGTTTGTGTTATAAGAATAGTCAATGGGCCTTGGTCTTGGTAAGCTAATATGTTATTAGTTATGTTTCATAAGCCTTTATAATTCATGTAAACTAAGTCCAAGCCCAAGCCCAAGCCCAAGCCCATAGAAAGCCTATGTATGGAACTATAAAAGGCACCTTACCTCTCATTTGTAAGGTGTGCTTGTGTGTGTATTGTGTGTGTTTTTTAATAAAAGTTCTCTTCATCTTTTACCTCTCTTTACAATAGTTAACGCCACACATATATGTCATCAAGTCACCATCTTTACTTCATATAGTGCTTATATTTGTGTTAAAGTTTATATATCTAAGGTCTAACAAGTGGTATCAATCGCCTAACAATGATTTAGGAGTGTCTTTATCAAGTTTTTTGTTAAAAAGTTGCATTTTTCATTCATTTGTGCACTTTTTCTTCAAAAAGTTTTGATTTTTACGTGGTTTTAGTGTTAAAGTTGTGAACTTTATTGAAGTTTTAGTGATTCTAAGTGTTTTGGGAAAGATTTGATCAAAAGAAACAAGTGGAAAAAGTGTTTTTGGTTGAAAAAATCAGATTTTCACGTTTTTTGGTCATCTTACGCGTAAGTTTTGAGCATAGTACAAGTCTACAGCTGTCTACAGTACTTTTTGGCAAGTCTACGCGTGAGTTTTGGCTTAAAACTCTTTTTCTACGCGTAACACAACTTTCTACGCATGAGTTTTGGCTTAAAACCCTTTTTCTACACTCAAGTTGGATTCCTACGCAAAAGGTGAAATCCTACGCATAAGATCTACGCTTAAGATCCTACGCATAAGTTTTCTACGCAAAAGATCCTACGCATAAGTTTTCTTCATCGATCAGCGACTACTCAGTACTTCCCTGACTTGGATAAGTTTGTGGAATACTTCGACACGGGATATCTTTCAAGCTTGGATAAGTTTGAGAGATTAGTTTGGTTTGTAAACCTTACGCGTAAAATATCTTACGCATAAGCTAAACCTTACGCGTAACATAAATCTTACGCATAAACACAAAGCTTACGCATAAACTAACTAATCTTACGCATAAGTTTTTTCTTACGCATAAGTTTACTGTTTACGCATAACTTTTTGTTTACGCCTAACATTTGCCTTACGCATAAGATTCGGTTTACGCATAAGTTTCAGTCTACGCTTAAGTTTACTGTTTACGCATAAGCTCAAGGTTTACGCGTAAGTTTTTGACTTTTGACAACCAAACTTCAAACGGCTATAACTTTTGAACCGTAACTCCGTTTTTGACGAATTTGCTGTCAAAACGACCGTGAGACCGAGAAGGACACGTTGAATCAATTTATTCATTTAACCCAAGTTTCGAGGCCTAAAAACGCTCCGGGAAGAAGTTATTGAGGTTTTAAGGTTTTAGATCAAAATTTTCACCATCCAAACTTGCATCAACTTACACTAATCACAACTCCTACTTCGTTGAATCGATCCAAAAATCAACTTTATCAATCTACACTTCATCAATGGCATCTCAGCAAGATATTCATGCAGCCGGTGCGGAAAACCGACCTCCAATGCTTGAAAAAGGTGGATATCTCCCATGGACAAGCTGCATGCTTCGTTACATCAAAACAAAGCCTGATGGTAAATTAATGATCAACTCCAATACAAATGGTCCATTTATGCCAAGACAAGTTCAAATTGAAGGCAATCCAAATACAACACCTCATACTCAACCATTCGTGCGTGAACAAACAAAAGCAGATTACACAGATGAAGACAAGAAGCAGATCGCCGCAGATGATATGGCAATGCATTTAATCCAACTTGGATTACCACGGGAGATCTTTGCTGACAGTTGTGAAACTGCTTATGCTATGTGGGAACGTGTTAGAAGGATATGTCATGGAACAGAGATTGGACAACAAGACGTTGAGAACAAACTTCTTACTGAATGGGAGAATTTCACATCCACTAAAGGTGAACAGATTGAATCCTACTACACAAGGTTTTGCACTTTGATGAATGAGTTAATCAGAAACAAGTTGACACCTCGAACAATTGCAACAAACATCAAATTCATCAATAACCTTCCAGAAGAATGGGGTCGTTATGTTACAATTGTCAATCAAACAAAGGATTTACATAAGGTGAATTATGATCAACTCTATGACTTTTTGAAGCAAAACCAAGCTGAGGCTAATGAAGTAAGGAAAGAAAGATTGGCAAAGAATCATGATCCTCTTGCATTAATTGCTACTACACCAACACCGGTCTACCAACAACAGTTCTACCCACAGCAACAACAACATGTTATTCCACAACAACAATACCCACAATTCGAAGACCCAGAATTCACTGAAAATGATGAAGCTTCTGCAGCATTGAACGCAGAGGAGAATGATTTTATGGCTCTTATGGATGACATGCAAGATAGAGAGGATATCGATGCGAACTGCATATTTATGGAGAATCTTCAGGAAGCTAAGTATGGCACGGATTCTGACACACTTCCTGTTTATGACACCAATGCACCATCTGAGGTATCAAACTTCAACACATGTCACAATAATGATATATTTGATATGTCTCCTCATGAGGAACAACATTCTGAGAAGCTAGCACCCACTTATGATACATACCTGGACACGCCAAGTAGTAGCAATACTCCTTCAGCAACTCCAGATGTGAATCATAATGGAGGCTTCGTTTCACAGCATGCTGAGAATGATAAGGAAACACGTGCTTTATTTGAATCATTATTGAATAATTGTCGTATTGAAATTGAGAATGTGCAAAAGGTCAATCGCGATGTTAAGGCCGCAAATGTAAAATTGACCGCTGAGCTTGAGAGTTACAAAGAAAACGTTAAAGCTTTTGAATTTCATAACAAAAGAATGTCTGAATTAGAAACTGGTTATCAAAATTCCGTTTCAAGGGAAAAACAATTGCAACTCAAGTTTGATACACTTGATGTTAATTATTTCAAAAAGATAAAATCTTTAAACGCAGAAATTTCTGATTTACAAAACCAACTTTCTAAACAAAAAACATCTTATACCAATCTTGAAAAAGAAAGGGATGAGTTGAAAAAGGATTTTGCAAAGAAAGAAGACAAACTTTTGGAAGAAATCGTAGAGTCAGAACACATGATTGCACATTTAGAAGAATTAGTGGTTAACTCGGGTCAGTCAAGTCAAACAATGAAAATGACACTAATCCGATTTACCATACGAAACATAAAATGGCTCTAGGTAACAAAACTCCTTGTAATCTCAAGAAAGCTCAGCAAGAACAGAATGTTTTGTACAATGGTAATGTGATTTACACCAAACATGATCCTCCCGTCGTTCGGGATTCTGTGCTAACGATAGAACATGTCGAAGAGAGCATAAATAAAATGAAACAAAAGGATTTGAAACCCATTGATTACAACAAATTGAACAAACTTTCGGGAATTACTTTTGTTCCACAAAAAGAACCATTTGTGTTTTCCATAAAACGACCATTTTCAAAAATGTTTTCTAAGAAAGTAATTGTTTCCAAATCTCTTTCAAAAATAGAACAAATGTCTTCTAACAACACTTTTAATACAAGCGAGGCTAGAGACATTCTGGATGACGTTAAAAAGAGAATTCAAGAACTTCAAAATATTGTTGCTTCTAAAACTACAATCAATATTAACAACTGGCATTCCAGTTTTCATATTGAGCAGAAAAAAGTTTTTGAAAACGAAATTACTATCGCACTGAATAACATCAGTGCGAGGGTAATCCATTTTGAACAAGTTTTCTTAAAAGAAACGGCCGACTTTGTCAAGGACCACAAATCCCTGGTAAATGAAGCTAATGATACTCGTGAAAACATGAATGTTTTGGAAAACCTAAATGATTCTCTCTTCGAAGCTGTTATGACTACTGACATTATGTCCATCATTTTACAAACAAATTCTGTTCAAGACGATGAAAGACTAAGAGCTGAGACCTCCGCAATTGTTTCAAAATATGAAAATGCTCTTATAAAGCTTGAAAAAGAAAATGTGTCATATTTTAAACAACTTGATCGAAAAAAAGGAAGAATGCAAGTATGACAAATTGTCATATGAGCGTGACTTAAAGAACATGAAAGAGCAAAATGATCTTTTGAGGGCTCAGCTTGAAAGTCAAAACGGAAAGGGTGAGGAAACTAAGTTTGCAAAACCATTGACTTCGGAGAAACCAAATGTTTCAAACACGGTTCAAAAACCAAAAATGTCAATTTCACGGTTTGCTCCAAAAGTCGATGAGAAAAAGGATTTGACAAAACCAGTCACTCCAACACCCTTGCCTAAGAAAAGTGAAAATGTTAAGATTGTTGATAAAGGAAAAGCGGTTGTCGAAACACCAAAAGTGACAAATGCATAAAGGCTAATTCTAAAGAATCTAGGGATGCTAAAAAGGACAACAATATAAATCCTAATGTGTGTGCCTTACCTTCTACAGGATTAGAAAGCACCTCTAGGAGCAGCAGACTAAAGCCTAGGAGCAATACAAGGAACAATAGAGTCTCGCCTGTTTCTAAGAGTAGTAGCAAGAATAAAGCTGAAGAAGTAGAAGAACACCCTAGGAATTTATCGCTTTGTAATAAGAGACATGTTTCATCTGAATGTAATGTCGAAAGTACTGTTTCTATTCATGTAATGACTCTGTTTGTTTAATATGCAAGAAATGTTTAATTAATGATGTTCACGATGAATGTGTTTCTAAGAATGTGAATGTTACGCCTGAACAGAAGAATGTTCCAAAAAGACCTAGTGCCAGATCAAGATCTATAGAAAGATTAGTTGCGCGCTTTAGGTCTACCACTAGCAGTCGAATGCCTAGGAACTACCTTAAGTTTTGTATGTGGATACCAACGGGTAGAGAGTTCATTCTTCAGAATGGCAAATTAGAAGTTGTTCAAAATAAACATGTAGCAACCTTTGATGTGTGTGATTCGGAATTTACTCCTAACCCCATGGAACCTAATTTAAAACGGTTTCCAAATACAAACTCTTCTGTTCTTGGCAGGTTATCGAAATATGTCTTTGGATCATCGACTCGGGTTGCTCCAAGCACATGACCGGGAATTTAAAGCTGCTGATCAATTTCGTCTGGAAATTCATGGGAACTGTACGCTTTGGAAATGATCATGTAGCAGCTATTCAGGGTTATGGAGATCTTCGGTTTGGAAATTTTTTAATCACTCGGGTTTACTACGTCGAAGGGTTGGGACACAGTTTATTTTCAGTTGGGCAGTTTTGTGATGCTGATTTAGAAGTTGCATTCAGGAGAAACACGGTTTTTATAAGAAATTTGGTTGGTGATGATCTCTTAACTGGTAATCGTGGTACAAACTTGTATGCTATCGACATCAACCAAATGGCTTCTACATCACCAATTTGTCTTATGACAAGGGCAACCGAAACTAAGTCCTGGCTGTGGCATAGAAGATTATCCCATCTCAATTTCGACACGATCAACAAGTTAGCCAAAGACAACATCGTCACAGGACTTCCTAAGTTCAAATACACCAAGGAACACCTATGTCCACCATGCGAACAAGGAAAAAGTAAAAGAGCATCATATAAACCTAAAACCGTACCTAGTTCGGAAGCAAGGTTACATATGTTGCACATGGACTTATGTGGCCCAATGAGAGTTGAAAGCATTAATGGGAAGAAGTATATTCTTGTTATTGTTGATGATTATTCAAGATACACTTGGGTAAAGTTTTTGAGATCAAAAGACGAAGCACCAGGCATCATCATCACCTTTCTGTAGCATATTCAAGTTCTACTTCAAGCTCTAGTAAGGATTATAAGAACAGACAATGGTACATAATTCACAAATCAGGAGTTAAGAACTTACCTCGAAGATATTGGAATTACACATCAAACATCAGTTGTTAGAACTCCACAGCAGAATGGGGTAGTTGAAAGAAGAAATCGAACTCTTGTGGAAGCTGCTCACACAATGCTGATTTACTCTAGTGCACCACTTTTCTTATGGGCTGATGCTGTTGCCACTGCTTGTTTCACTCAGAACCGATCCCTAGTACATCCGGGATTCAGTAAAACCTCATATGAGCTAGTGAACAACCGTAAACCTGACATCTCTTACCTTTACATATTTGGCGCTTTGTGCTATTCGACAAATGATAGAGAAGATCTAGGAAAGTTAAAAGCTAAGGGTGATATTGGAATCTTCATTGGATATTCAGAAAACTCGAGGGCATTCAGGGTGTATAATAGAAGAACGAAAAAGATAATGGAGACGATGAATGTGAAGTTTGACGAGATTTCACAGATGACTTCTGAGAGACTCGCTCTAGAACCCACGCTTAATCCGATGGCTTCTAATCAAAACAGATTAGGACCCGCACCAAACCAGCAGACTTCTGGACACATCAGTTCAGGACTCGTGCCTCAAGGAGCTCAGTCAACAAACATGGACAAACCTTCAGAACAAGAACTGGAAAATTTCTTCGAGTTAATGTTTGATGAATATTATGGTGGAACTTCGACAAATGCATCTCAACAACATTCCGCTGCACCCGCTCAAAACCATCGACCACCACCACCACAAGATGCATCTACCACAATCGAAGCTGAAGCACCAACTACATCAACATCATCTACATCTACTCAAGCAACTCCAGCACTTGAAACTGAACTACCAAGAGTTGATGAGCAAAATCAAAACACTAATTTTCAAGAAGAACCTACAAATAATTCAAACGATGTTGCGTTAGAAGAAGAAGAAGTATTTGTAAACCCGTTTGCAACAAACTCTGCTGAATCTTCTTCAAGGTAACAAGAACCATCTAACACACATTCGTTACACCCAAGGTACCCTTCTACGTTTCAATGGATAAAAGACCATCCAATAGAACATGTTATTGGTGAACCTTCAAAGCCAGTTCAGACAAGGAGACAACTTGCTACCGATCTCAAATTGTGCATTTACATTTGCTCAATCAGCCTTAAAGAACCAAAGAACATTCGGGAAACAATGGCAGAATACCCTTGGATAGAAGCAATGCAGGATGAAATTCTTCAATACGATTTACATGACAGTTGGGAACTTGTTGAACGACCACTTGATATACGTGTTCTTGATCACAAGTGGTTGTGGAAGAACAAACTGGATGAGGAAATGACTGTTATTCGCAACAAAGCTCGTCTCGTGGCTAAAGGTTATCCACAAGAAGAAGGGATAGATTTTGAGGAATCATTCGCGCCTGTAGCTAGACTTGAAGCAGTCCGGATTTTCTTAGCCTATGCCGCTCACCAAAACATCACAGTCTATCTGATGGATATTAAGACTGCTTTCTTAAATGGAACTCTGAAAGAAGAAGTGTATGTGAGTCAGCCAGAGGGATTCATCGACAAAGATCATCCAGACTACGTCTACAAGCTTAAGAAAGCAATTTATGGTCTAATACAAGCTCCAAGAGCGTGGTATGACGAACTATCATCTTTCTTGCTTAAAAACAATTTCACAAAAGGAACGGTTGATGACACCTTGTTTATCAAAAAATTCAAAGATGACATTTTGATCCTTCAAATATACGTGGATGACATAATTTTGGGATCAACCAATCCTAACCATTCAAAACATTTTGAAAATCTCATGAAAAGCAAATTTGAAATGTCCATGATGGGGGAACTAAAATTCTTTCTTGGTTTACAAATACATCAATCCCCTCGTGGTATTTTTATCAATCAAGCTAAATATACAATAGAGATTTTGAAAAAACATGGAATGGAAAACTGTGATTCTGTTGGTACACCAATGGTCACTTCACCAAAAATAGGTGCTGATTTGTTTGGAAAACCCATCGATCCAAAAAAATATCGGAGCATGATCGGTTCTCTCATGTACCTAACTGCTAGCCGACCCGATATTCAATTTACTGTTTGTTTGTTAGCACGGTTTCAGGCAAAGCCTACCGAACTTCACCTCAAAGAGGTTAAATGGATCTTTCGGTACCTACGAAGCACCATTAACATGGGACTTTGGTATCCGAAGTATTCGGGGTTTAATCTAACAACATTCTCAGATGCAGACCATGCTGGTGATCAAGTTACAGCAAAGAGTACATCAGGTGGAGCACAATTTTTGGGTGAAAAGCTAGTAAGCTGGTCGTCAAAGAAACAGGATTGTACTGCACTTTTAACCGTCGAAGCTGAGTATGTGTCTCTATCTGCGTGTTGTGCCCAAGTTCTTTGGATGCGGACACAACTCATAGATTATGGATTTACTTTTGACAGAATACCTATGTATTGTGACTCAAAAAGTGCCATAGCCATCTCGTGCAATCCCGTACATCACTCTAAGACGAAGCATATCAAAGTCCGCTACCATTTCATCAAAGAACACGTGGAAGAGGGTACTATTGAATTATTTTTCGTTAAGACTGATTACCAACTCGCCGATCTATTTACTAAAGCCCTTCCAAAAGAACGGTTTGACTATTTAGTTCGACGAATTGGCATGCGAAGCCTAACTCCTGAGGAGCTAGAACGTCTTCTCGAATCATCTTGAAAAATGTTTTCAAAATCGCTTCGTTGTAAATGTATCTTTGAAAAAACAAAATAGAAAATTTGAAAAACCAACAAAAACAAAATACAAAATTTTAAAGTTTTCAAAAAATACAAAAACAATATAAAATCAAAAAATCCAAAAAATATTCTTCTCACGACATGTCTCTCGTATAAATCAATATTCTGTACGTTTCTAGAAATGTCATTCAACAATGATACGGACATGTACAGAAGCTTGAACGGGAGTTCTTTAAAATGTTTTTCTAAAACATGTCGTTTCTCAAATGTTTCTTCACAATGGCTTTCGTATACTTCTGTACGAAACCCGAACTTAAATGATGACTTCTGATTATTTTCAAATCAAGGACTCGTACGTTCAAAGATGAAATCACCTTCAAAAGTTCGAGTATAAACAAACGAAAAGGATTTCAAACATAAACTCGTTTTTCTAAATACAATTCTTGAGATCTTTTTCAAGATTGTTCAAAAGATTTCAAATGAGTGCTCAAGATAACTCCCTCAAAACCCTTAATTGATTTTAAAATGTGCTATCATAAAGGGGGAGTACAAAAACAAATATGTTCCGTATTCATGCAAAATGAAATCTGTCTTTCTCTCCAAAAAGTTTTTTTACTCAGTTGATATCAAAAATATCACAATATGCTATTTTTGAGGGGGAGAAGACATGATTAAAATGTGTTCAAAGATGTTTAAAGTTTGTGACTGCATCTCAAAAGAGCTCGACTCAGTAAGTACCAATGAATTGAAGAAGCTTAAAATGTCAGTAATCGAAAGGACTTGTTCTGGACGGGTAATAATTTCAAGCTAGTCTAACTAGTGATGTAAGCGTGTCTCGAATAGGACTTGTCTAAGTAGAATGTACCATATCGAGAGACTTTCTTTGGACTTGACCAGGACGGGTAATAATTTCAAGCTAGTCTAACTAGTGATGTAAGCGTGTCTCGAATCGGTCATGTTCACTGAAAGTGGATCAATTCAAAAAGTGCAAACTCCTCACGCATGTGCAAATTTCTTAAAAATTCATGAGCACATGTGATGGGGGAGTCCTTCAAAAGTAATGCAAAACTCTCGAAGTGTCAACAATGTGTTTTATTATCATAAACACTTTGAGAGATTTTTCATAAATGGTTTCATGGCAATTATAGGATAGTCATGGAGTTATAAGGTGACTAAGGTTAGGAAAAACCGTCCTATGATCCGTCAGAATCAGAGGGATCTACCTAAAGACAATTCCAATAGATTAGAATTAGAAGTCCTTAGGTATGATTGAAAAAAGGAGAAAATGAGAAAGGAGAAAGAAGGGGTTGAAGAATTAAAAAGAAAAGTTATGAAAAAAGGGTGAAAAGAAATAACCCTCCATATGTTCAACCTTAGGGCAGACACCGGGTCCAACTCGTATGCTACTGGTTGTTACTAAGGTAACACCGGTATTGAAGAAAAAGACGTCATGGACCCAGTGACGCACTGCACTAAACCTTCTTAACCACTCAAGTTCTCTTAAAAGAGCTTGTTTTATTCTCACGGGAAATCGGTGTAATCTATCGACCTGTCTCTTAGAGATGGTTGATATTGAAACAGGAGACCTCTCCCTAATCTCCGCATAGGAAACCAAATGTGCACTTATCGAGTCTAGAGCCCCGAGATTCATCAAAAGATCTCATAGGAACACATGATATTTCTACACTGGTTGTTCATCATTAAGGACGTCAGATGTAAACTTAAGAGTCCTACGCAGATCTTAGCAATCTGCCAGAACATTTATGAGAGAATTCACACAAGTGTTTCTCAATGATTGAATGGAAACTCCTGCCAGGGTCAACATCAAACAGCCCTGACAGCATGTCACTTCGGTAATTCTTTATGGGTTACGCTTAGTGTTCGCGGTGGTTTCAAACGGTCTACAGTCGTGGAGTGATCCCCAGTGACTCACCCAGTCATTGAGCTACTAAGTAGGTCTTGTAAGCTCCCTCGGGAGTATCTGACATGGGAACGGCCTTGGTAAGGGTTAGAGAGAGTCTTCACACTATGCTGTTGACGATCTCTAATTCCTTATCTGTAAGTACCGGTTGATTTATTGCTAACTGTTTACCTGCAGCTATACATCATCTCCATGGCGAAGGATTCCACATGCTCATACATACATTTGGAAGTTAAAGAAAGCTCCCTCAAAGATCTATACAACACAAAGTTCAAAGAAAGATTCTACTCCAAAAAGAAGAATCTACAAAGTATAAAGACTAAAGATCAAAGTTAAAGAAAGGGAACTACGTGCATATGAATATCAAAGTCCAAAGATGAATGAGCATGTTGGAATGGCAGACAACCACCAGAAACGTAGAAGTGACGAATGGCAGATGACTCCACATCACAAAAGAACAAAGAATGATGAAATGCCAATCATCAAAGATCACAAAGCATGAAGGAACAAAGACTAATGACTATTCTACTACGACACACAATGGTCAACAACAAAGAACAAAGAAGACCTAATCACGTGGAACATCATTCAAATGACCACCCCTTAGGGGGAGATTGTTAGCATTGAAAATTATATTAAAAAGTGATGGTCATTCTCATTTATTGTAACATTGTAATGTGTCGTAGTTTGTGTTATCAGAATAGTCAATGGGCCTTGGTCTTGGTAAGCTAATATGTTATTAGTTATGTTTCATAAGCCTTTATAATTCATGTAAACCAAGTCCAAGCCCAAGCCCATAGAAAGCCTATGTATGGAACTATAAAAGGCACCTTACATCTCATTTGTAAGGTGTGCTTGTGTGTGTATTGTGTGTGTTTTTTAATAAAAGTTCTCTTCATCTTTTACCTCTCTTTACAATAGTTAACGCCACACATATATGTCATCAAGTCACCATCTTTACTTCATATAGTGCTTATATTTGTGTTAAAGTTGATATATATAAGGTCTAACATAACCACACCTCACTTCGTGACAGTAACAAAATGTTTGACACTGGTGGACTTCACTAACGGGAATGGCTACTCATAGTTCATACCTTTGATTAGCTATCTACGATAGTGCAGGGACTGAATTTGAAACTATCACTAAGTACTCATAAAACGGGCATCTGACGGTGTCAAATTTTACTCTTGACGCCGTCACCTCGCATTCTCAGCAATATTAACCCCATTTCCATCACTTTCAACCCATACCCCACAAACTATACCCAAGTGCTACTCCACCTCCGAATCTTCAAGGTCCAATCCGACATCTTCCGTGACTGATTTCCACGTGGTAAGTAACTTTTCTTCATCCTTATTCGTTCAATTATCCTTAGGACCTACCAATTTTGAAAACCCCCGTCACCCGAAACCCTAACATTGATCCATTCTTAGAACTCGTAATGCCCTTCCTTAGGTGTTTTTTAATTATGAGTTATGCATTAGGTAGTCGTGGTTGATATAAATCATGAGTCAATTGCGGAAAAATCTTTCACACCACGGATTTTTTGATCCCCCACCCATGTTTTCTACAAAAAGGGGTGTTTGGGTCATGGATTTAGAGTTTGAAAATTGACTTTTCCCTCGTAATTGCATGGTTAAACTTCGGCTAGGTCTGACGGCGTCAAGTTCTATTACCTGACGGCGTCATATGTGTCTGACAACATAACTTCATAAAACTCTCATTCTAACCATTTCCGTTCCATTTCATCTTTTTCTAGGAAAATGAGCAAGCGCACCCGACAACACCGAGGGAGTTCATCAAGGTCCCAACGTGTGAACTTCGATGGCTTGGTTCATAGTTGGAGTGAGTTTGATAATGAAGCCTCTACAACCAAATATGCAGAACTACTCTATCACTATATCGATGCAGGGGCAGTGATTGATTGGGACTTTTTGAGGTCCCTGGGCCTTGAGGGTGATTTCCTTGGGAGGATCCAAACTGATGCATTTACGGGTCCTCAATGGGAAAGGCTGTTTAGGATGAGGGAGACAGTTTATAGTGAGTTGGTAAGGGAGTTCTTTGCTACTTTTCACTTTGATTTGGCTGAAGCTAGGACAGATATGGGGGGGGGGGTACCACCATTTATTTTAGGCTGGGGGGAGAGCTTAGGTCGTGCTTGGTTACTGAGTTTGAATGGAGATTAGGCTTGTATACTCAGGAAGAGGCTGTTCAGGGTGGTTTTATGCAGAGATTGATGAATGGGGAGACAATGAGAAATGAGTTGAGGTGTTCCATGTTTTGGCCAAGTATTGGGAATGTGGTATATACCTCGACCATTGGGGCGGCCTCCATTAGGGACCCTATGATCAGGTTAGCCCACAGATGCATCACCTACAGTCTGTTGGAACACCATGGCACTACTTACCGTGTCACTGCTTCAGATCTTTTCAACCTGCACACCATGTTTTCAGCGGATGTATACTGTAACATCCCATTCTGGGTAGCGAGTTATTTGAAGACTAGTATGGGGGAGAGGGATAGCGACAAGGTATATGGGGGGATGTTTGTGACCCGCCTGGCTCGTTCCTATGGGATCCTTGTTCAAGAGATTATGGGGTACCTGAGCGACTGTGGGACATGTAGGGTGGTGAGGGCCAAGTCCCTCAAGCAGATGAGTATTGTGATGGAGCTGGGGGATGGGTCCTTTACTTGGTATGTTGTGGGAGGACCGGCGGGTGCTGAGGATGATGATGAGGGTGTACCCCAGCAGCCGCATTATGGGGATTTTGAGGTTGGATCTGCGGACTATTACCGACACATGGGTCGGGGAGATTGGCAGGCGCACCAAGGAGCGTGGATGGGTCAGGTGGATGCATGGCGAACCACCACTGACCAGAGGTTTGACTGGATGTATGATCACACCATCCGCCAGATGCAGCATCTTTCTACCCGTGATCACATTGAGCCTCAGTTGCAGATCGACCCATTCCCTGGACGCGAGATGGACTACCCTCCCTACGGGTACACCGGGCACCTCCCTCCTGGATATGATTACCGTTGTGGTCCCCCTCCCCAGTGATTTGTCAAGATATTGGTGATCTTTGAACAATTTATTCATGGTTTTAGGATCTAAAAACAATTTGTCTTGTAATAATTTAGGATGTGGCCTCTGTTGGCCGTGGATACTTTTTATTTATTTTCGTCATTATTCATGTAGGATTTTAATTTTATGGTTGCTTAATTTTTCAGTTTTTATTTGTGTGATTTTTATTTATTTGATTGTTATTTGTTTCCATATGCATGCTTTATTTTTATTGTTGATAGATCATGTTTCAAACTAAAATTGTGAAAATGCTTTATTTTGTTGTTTAACTTCGTCTTAACTTCATATAAAGGTATTTTGCAAAAGCTAAGTGTAAGGGGGAAACCCCAAATTTGTTTCTAAGAACGCAATTGATCATGATTCTCCACAATATTAAATGAACATGTGTATTAGTATTTGTTAGAGTCAAATGCTTGTATCGAGTCATAATGATGTTTTGCAGGATTTTCCAGGAAGTAGGACATAAGTTTTTCCAGAAATTTTCCGGAAACTTAACATAAAAATTTCTGCAGGTCACTTCTGACGGCGTCAGGAGTTAATTCCTGACGGCGTCATGTGTAAAATTCTGGAAATTTTGCGAGTTTTATTTTTTCTAATGGAGTCTTCAAGTTTTTGTTAATTCTTTAGTTTTATAAACTCTAGGAAATCTGCAAACATTCATTCCACAAGCATTATATCTTAATTTATTTTCTAGGATTTGTTAGTATATATAGATTGCCGCCGATTTTACACGAGGTTGCCTTGTTTGATTTCTCAGGTTTAACAGGTTATGTATGACAAGAAGATGATTTATATTTCTAGAAGGGAAGCTTTGAATGTTCATTTTCTTGGAGGAAGATCTAACCTTGTTACCACACTATCCATACTGAAAGAATCAGGGGAGTATTTTCTTTCATTCTTTTACCTATTTCACTTTTACATTCTTTAATTGAACATTGGGGACAATGTTTGATGCGTGGGGATCGCACCAGGCTTTACCTCTCGAGGGATCTCGAGAAGCTTACAACCCCCACCAGGCAGTGTACCTGATCGATGTAGTATAGTATAATGACAAGTACCGGGGGATTGATCGTTCAGCTAGGAATAGTGTCGCTAGGATTAGAAAACCTAAAGACTAGGTCTAGAGATGAGGGATGATTCTTTTTGTATTTTTTAGTTTTTATGAAAGCAAGTAAAAATCTCGGGTTTGAAGGAGTTGGGCGGAATTAGTTGCTAATCAACTAACCCAATACTAAATATGCAATCAAAATAAAATACAAAAATGAGAATAAAACTAATTAACTAGAGTTGTGAGCAATATGTGGGAGAATTGTGTTTACTTAGATTTCACTACTCCCTAGATATCTTTTACATGTTAATTACTTGTTATAGTTGCGTGGATGACGGATTGTATTCCTTAATACCATTCATGGGGTGGCGTACTTACTTCCCCAATCCTATGAGCGCCTACTTCACTCCTATGTCGAGCCGGCTAAGAAGCTCCTAACATTGGATCACTAGAATTTGCTCATGCATTAAATACAACCAATAAAATCTAGTACACATCGGTTCATGTTTCCTAAGACGTTCAAGCATGTTACACAATGGAGATCTGCTAGTTTTCTTAAGCCTAACATTGAAATCATTCATCTATTACAACCATAAACAAGTAATCAACATATAATTAACATCTAGGTTTCATTACATCTAAGCAAACACAAGATAGATCTAGCCTAGCATGTTGGAATCAAGACAAGCATAAGATATATTCATACAATACATAGACATATTGAATGAATTAAGAGAAGACTTATCTCAATTGAACATGAAAGGATTGAAGGGGTGAAAACCCTTGAAAACACTGTAAAATATGACCTAGGGTTTACAAAGTTCGGCCCTAGTTTTCTCCACACAAGTTCCTCTCTTTTATGAATGAAAAATAGAAAACTATATATAGATTTTGATAGGTTACGGCATCAAGAACAAAAGTCTGACGCCGTCATCTCGCCGCCAAATAGTTTCTCGGACTGCCTAGATCTGGGTCTGACGCCGTCATGTGTACTCCTTATGCAGGCCATCACCATATTAACTCTTGACGCCCTTGTTGTGACGCCTTCAGGTTTTCACTGGGTCGTCATGGATTTTACTCTTGACGCCGTCATGATCTTCTTCTTGACGCCGTCAGGTACTGTTCTCAGCATGGAAAATTAAGTCTTTGTCGTTTTCTTCACTTTTATGCTCCAAAAACGTCCGAATTGCTTCCTTTTCCAGAATTCACTCCCAAAGTACCTAAAATCACAAAAGGAACGATTTAGGGCAATATTTGATCAAATAAATTCAATTTCGGGCTTAAATGACCCCCTAAAAGTGGTTCATTTTTCGCCTCATCATATACCCTTACACTTGAGATTTGCTTGTCCTCAAGTAAATGCGCTTTTGTTCTAGTCAAAATACAAGTTAGGGGCCATTTAACACTAATATAAAAGTAATTACAACAAATAATCGTTCCACTAAAGACCAAAGACAAGCACGGAGGTCATACACCAGCACCTCACAAAGAGTTTAGATACTCACATCTCTCGGGTGTAATAAAGTAATCACATTATGGAAATGGAAAACATCTCTCACTACCTGTCATAGCAAAATAGATTACCATAGGCTTGGGAAAAGATCAAACCTCCACCACATGGCGTAAGCACCTAGGATAAACTATCAAAGAGGTCTTTTAAAGGGTTGTAACGTTAGGTGTAGGGATATGGAATACACGGTTTTGTTGGATATAGGCAGTCTTTACTGGTGGCGAGTTAACAATCTTAGTTAATTTCATGTACAATATGGCGTTGCTAAGTCAAGACTAGACTCGACTTAAGCTAAAAAATGAAAAAATAACAAAAACATAAAATGAACATAGAATGAAAAGGGATGGTAGTCCGTATGTTTTTCCTCTTTTTCTTTTTCTATTATTTTTTTTATTTTTATTTATTTTTATTTTTTTTTCATACACTCTTACCCTACCATCCAAAATAATACATCATAGGGAATGACCATTCCCCTTACACTTGAATTTTTACATACTTTACAATAAACTAATCTAATGACTCGAATTAAGAAAATCAAAACACTTGGAGTACTTTTAAGATTAATGCACATATGGGGTAATATATGATGTTCTTCCCCATTACTCCATAACATAAGTAGTTTACCCATGAATCCCCATCTTCCCAAAACAATATGTACAAGGATATGACTCGACTTAGAAACCATGTAATCACTTAGATAATTTACTTAGGGTTTAACACATAACAATAATGCACTAAAGATGAGTGCATACACGGAAGGCTAAGGCGATTTGGGTGTACATTTAAGTGGGGTGTAACAAATTCTTCCTTTAAGTAAAATGCTTAAAGTTAGAAACGAAAAGATAGGCTCGGAGGGGTGTACTAGGGGTTTCGTGTACTAAAAATGAGTACAACGCTAAGGGTGTGGGAAAAATTAATTGACTTAACTAGCCAAGTAATATGACTTAAATGATCAAGTAATTATGATACGGGTTTAACACAAGGGTGATCCTAATGCCTCTTATCATGTAGTAAATCCTACTACACGAATGTAGTCTCACTAGAGGTCTCGGGATGCATCACTAACGCAAGTTCTAGAATCTAAATGCTACCGGTACACTCATAAGCACTAATAATAAATGCTTTTCCTATCAAATCTAAAGGCGAACCTCACATATTTGAGTGGAAAATTTTTCTAAATAGTACGGTTTTGTGCTAATCATACAATCTCCTACCCATGAGACGCTTGCTATGGTTAAAGTTTCACTCCTAAATGTTGTAAAAAAATTTCAATTTGGCGCTAAAATTGCACTAACAAGTATTTCTCATAGTTTTATTACACATCTACTATCAAACAAACAAACTCAAGCGAAAGTGTATCTGTAAGGTATCATCATTTTACCCTCCCCTTACACTTAGGATGAACATTGTCCCCAATGTTCAAGTAAAGAATGTAAAAGTGAAATAAGTAAAACAAATGAAATCAAATACTCCCCTGATTCGCTCGATATGGATAATAAGGTGGCCAGGTTAGATCTTCCTCCAAGAAAATGAACAATCAAAGCTTCCCTTCCAGAATAATAATCATCTTCTTGTCATACATAACCTGTTAAACCTGAGAAAACAATCACAAAAACCCAAAGCATCAATCCGAACAAAGAAAACTCACAACTAGATGTAATTCCAGACTTAGGAATAAAAACAAAACAATTAAAGATATAATGCTTGTGGAATGAATGTTTACAGATTTCCTGGAGTTTATAAAACTAAAGAATCAACCAAAAACTTTAAGACTCCGGTATAAACAAAACTAGCAAAATTTCCAGAATTTTACACATGACGCCGTCAGGAATTAATTCCTGACGCCGTCAGAAATGACCTGCAGAAATATTTATGTTAAGTTTCCGGAAAATTTCTGGAAAAAGTTATGTCCTACTTCCTGGAAAATCCTGCAAAACATCATTAAGACTCGATACAAGCATTTGACTCAAACAATTACTAATATACATTTTCATTTAATATTGTTGTGGATTATGCTCAATTTCGTTCTTATAAACAAATTTGGATCTCCCTTACACTTATCTTTTGCAAAATACCTTTATATGCAATTAAGACGAATTTAAAAACAAAATAAAGCATTTTCACAATTTACTTTGAAACATGAGCCACAAACAATAAAAATAAAGCATGCATACGGAAACAAATAAAATCAAACAAACAAACAAACAAACAAACAAACAAACAAACAAATAAATAAAGCTTGGGTTGCCTCCCAATAAGCGCTTGTTATTGTTCGAGTCACGAGCCTGACTCTACCCTTATTTAATGGAAATAGGGGAGGTTTTCCCTACACTTTGAATTAAGTGTGGGTGGAAGCAGCGATACACACCCTTAGGGTGGAAATATGCCACGTGAGGTGAAGGGGGTGAGTGAATGGCTTCCTTCATCCTAAAACTACCCGGATAACATGGGTTGATGGGTGGGTCGGTTCCTCTTTTGTCTCCTAGATGTATTTCTAAGGATGGAAAGTTGTGTAAAAGTTGAGGTTCCGGTTAATCAACATTAGGAAATTCCCTAGAACTAGGAGTAAGGTTATCACTACAATTATTCAAACCTATATCCTCTAGTGGTGCCTGGTCCAAGGGTTCTACCTCCATCAGAATTCCTAAAGTTTCTTCTACTTCTTCCGGGTAAGTCACGAGCGGTGTGTGTGCCTCAAATGATGGTAGGACTTGTGGGGTACTTAGTGGGCTTGGGTTTTCTACTATTTCTTCCATCACATTAATATCACCTATGTGTTCATCTTGTATTATGGTAGTGCCAAACCATGACATACAACTAGGTGGCTCAACTCTAACCTCATGTGTGTCGTATGTTTTGGTGAAATCTATCCCGCTCATGCAACTAGGTAGTTCAACACTAACCATATCATAATCTTGGTTTGATTCTAAGTTCATGTTCTTAGAAACTAGGTCATCTCGCTCATACGAATCCACCAATTCGTTGAACTTATGGGTTATGGTTAGGAAGCTTTTCTCAAAATTCATCCAAAGGGTCTCACTAAAAGGAATTGATCCTGATAATGATCGTCTAATAGAAAACACACATTTATAAAATTCATCAAACCCATCTAACTTTACACCCATCTCCTCTTGTATATATCTAAGATTACTTAAAAATTCATTGGAACAACAGGAGGCAAATCGATCCGAGTAAACTAATTGTTCCTCTATAGTTAATGATCTAAATGGAATTTCATCCGCCATGGAGACAAATGAAAATGGTTTCACAAACAAAGGGCACAAAGAAAAAGATAGACTACAAGAAAGCTAATAAAAAGAAAATAAAAATCTCACTAAAATGGAATCTAATGAGTAGACCTAATCAAAATAAATTCCAACCTAAGCAATAACTATTCCCCGGGCTGCGGCGCCAAAAACTTCATGCGTGGGGATCGCACCAGGCTTTACCTCTCGAGGGATCTCGAGAAGCTTACAACCCCCACCAGGTAGTGTACCTGATCGATGTAGTATAGTATAATGACAAGTACCGGGGGATTGATCGTTCAGCTAGGAATAGTGTCGCTAGGATTAGAAAACCTAAAGACTAGGTCTAGAGATGAGGGATGATTCTTTTTGTATTTTTTAGTTTTTATGAAAGCAAGTAAAAATCTCTGGTTTGAAGGAGTTGGGCGGAATTAGTTGCTAATCAACTAACCCAATACTAAATATGCAATCAAAATAAAATATTAAAATGAGAATAAAACTAATTAACTAGAGTTGTGAGCAATATGTGGGAGAATTGTGTTTACTTAGATTTCACTACTCCCTAGATATCTTTTACATGTTAATTACTTGTTATAGTTGCGTGGATGACGGATTGTATTCCTTAATACCATTCATGGGGTGGCGTACTTACTTCCCCAATCCTATGAGCGCCTACTTCACTCCTATGTCGAGCCGGCTAAGAAGCTCCTAACATGGGATCACTAGAATTTGCTCATGCATTAAATACAACCAATAAAACCTAGTACACATCGGTTCATGTTTCCTAAGACGTTCAAGCATGTTACACAATGGAGATCTGGCAGTTTTCTTAAGCCTAACATTGAAATCATTCATCCATTACAACCATAAACAAGTAATCAACATATAATTAACATCTAGGTTTCATTACATCAAAGAAAACACAAGATAGATCTAGCCTAGCATGTTGGAATCAAGACAAGCATAAGATATATTCAAACAACACATAGACATATTGAATGAATTAAGAGAAGACTTATCTCAATTGAACATGAAAGCATTCAAGGGGTGAAAACCCTTGAAAACACTGTAAAATATGACCTAGGGTTTATAAAGTTCGGCCCTAGTTTTGTCCACACAAGTTCCTCTCTTTTATGAATGAAAAATAGAAAACTATATATAGATTTTGATAGATGACGGCGTCAAGAACAAAAGTCTGACGTTGTCATCTCACCGCCAAAGTTTCTCGGACTGCGTAGATCTGGGTCTGACGCCGTCATGTGTACTCCTTATGCAGGCCGTCACCATATTAACTCTTGACGCCCTTGTTGTGACGCCTTCAGGTTTTCACTGGGTCGTCATGGATTTTACTCTTGACGCCGTCATGATCTTCTTCTTGACGCCATCAGGTACTGTTCTCAGCATGGAAAATTAAGTCTTTGCCGTTTTCTTCACTTTTATGCTCCAAAAACGTCCGAATTGCTTCCTTTTCCAGAATTCACTCCCAAAGTACCTAAAATCACAAAAGGAACGATTTAGGGCAATATTTGATCAAATAAATTCAATTCCAGGCTTAAATGACCCCCTAAAAGTGGTTCATTTTTCGCCTCATCAATGTTCATCCTAAGTGTATGGGGAGGGTAAATGATGATACCTTATAGGATGCAATTGCACTTGAGTTTGTTTGTTTGATGGTAGGTGTGTAATAAAACTAAGAGAAATACTTGTTAGTGTAATTTTAGCGCAAAATTTAAATTTTTTTACAACATTTAGGAGTGAAACTTTAGCCTTAGCATGCGTCTCATGGATAGGAGTCGTATGACTAACACAAAACCGTACTATTCAGAAAAATTTTCCACCCAAATATGTGAGGTTCGCCTTTAGATTTGATAGGAAAAGCATTTACTATTAGTGCTTATGAGTGTACCGGAAGCATTTAGATTCTAGAACTTGTGTTAGTGATGCATCCCGAGACTGCTAGTGAGACTACATTCGTGTAGTAGGATTTACTACATGATAAGAGGCATTAGGATCACCCTTGTATTGAACCCGTATCATAATTACTTGACCATTTAAGTCATATTACTTGGCTAGTAAAGTCAATTAATTTTTCCCACACCTTAGCGTTGTACTCATTTTTAGTACACGAAACCCCTAGTACACCCCTCCGAGCCTATCTTTTCATTTCTAACTTTAAGCATCTTACATAAAGGAAGAATTTGTTACAACCCACTCAAATGTACACCCAAATCGCCTTAGCCTTCCGTGTATGCACTCATCTTTAGTGCATTATTGTTATTTGTTTAAACCCTTAGTTAATTGTCTAATTCATTACATGGTTGCTAAGTCGAGTCATATCTTGTACATATTGTTTTGGGACGATTGAGACTCATGGGTAAAGTACTAATGTTATGGAGTAATGGGGAAGAACATCATATATTACCCCCATATGTGCGTTAATCTTAAAAGTACTCCAAGTGTTTTGATTATCTTGATTCGTGTCATTAGAGTAGTTTATTGTAAAGTATGTAAAAATTCAAGTGTAAGGGAATGTACATTCCCTATGATGTATTATTTCGGATGGTAGGGTAAGAATGTATGCAAAAAAAAAAAAAAAAAAAAAATAGAAAAAGAAAAGAGAAAAAACATACGGACTACCATCCCGTTTTATTCTATGTTTATTTTATGTTTTTGTTATTTTTGATTTATTAGCTTAAGTCGAGTCTAGTCTTGGCTTAGCAACGCCATATTGTACATGTAATTAACCAAGATGATTAACTCGCCACCAGTAAATATTGCCTATATCTAACAAAACCGTGTATTCCATATCCCTACACCTAACGTTATAACCCTTTAAAAGACCTCTTTGATAGTTTATCCTAGGTGCTTACGCCAAGTAGTGGAGGTTTGATCTTTTCCCAAGCCTATGGTAATTTATTTTGCTATGACAGGTAGTGAGAGATGTTTTCCATTTCCTTATTGTGATATATACTTTATTACACCCGAGAGATGTGAGTATCTAAACACTATTTGTGAGGTGCTAGTGTATGACCTATGTGCTTGTCTTTGGTCTTTAGTGGAACGAATATTTGTTGTAATTACTTTTATATTAGTGTTAAATGACCCATAACTTGTATTTTGATTAGAATAAAAGCGCATTTGCTTGAGGACAAGCAAATCTCAAGTGTAAGGGTATTTGATGAGGCGAAAAATGAACCGTTTTTAAGGGGCCATTTAAGCCCAAATTTGAAATTATTTGATCAAATATTGTCCTAAATCGTTCCTTTTGTCATTTTAGGTACTTTTGGAGAGAAATCTGGAAAAGGAAGCATTTTGGACGTTTTTGGAGCATAAAAGTGAAGAAAACAGCAAAGTCTTAATTTTCCTTGCTGGGAACAGTACCTGACGGCGTCACATGATTCTACATGACGGCGTCAAGAGTAATACAAGAGGTGGAAGTGGATGATACACGTGACGATCCAGAAAGTCTTGTACTAAGGAGATGACGGCGTCACCCAAGGCCGTCATGGTCCTAATATTAGTGACGGCCCAGAACAAAATCACACGTGACAGCATCAAAAATGGATCTAGGCAAACCGATTTCACTATGGGCGGCGAGTTGACGGCGTCACAGATTTCTTCGCGACGCCGTCACCCTGTATAATCTATATATAGTTTTCCAAATTTCATTCATTAGTGGTGCAACTTTGAGGGAAAAACCCTAGGAAGAATTTTTCCAGCCTTTTCAAGGGTTTCAACCCTTTGAACTTTTCATGTCAATTTGAGATAAGTTCTCTTTCAATTCAATCAATATGTCTATGTGTTGCTTGAATATATCTTACACTTGTCTTCAATTTAACATGCTCAGCTAGATCTCTTTTGTGTTTGCTTAGATGTAGTCAAACCTAGATGTTAATTATGGGTTGATTGTTTGTTTATAGTTGTTACAGATGATTGTATTCGATGTTAGGCTTAAGAAAACTGGCAGACTTCCATTGGTAACATGCTTGAACGTCTTAAGAAACATGATCGGAGGTGTACTATGATTTTTGGTTGTATTAATGCGTAGGAGAATTCTAATGATCCCATGTTAGGAGCTTCTAACGGCGACATATGAGTGAAGTAGGATCATATAGAGTTAGGGAATATTGTACACGGCCCTACGACTAGTATTAAGGAATACGACCCATCATCCATGCAATTGTAACAAACTATGAACCTGTAAAAGATATCTAGGGAGTAATGAAACCTAAGTAAACACAACTTTTCCCATCATTGTTTACACCACTAGTATAATTAGCTTTATTTTCATTTCTGTATTTTATTTTGATTGCATCTTAGTTAATTTGGGTTAGTTGGCTAGCAACTAATTCCGCCCATTCTTCCAAAAACCGAGATTTTAGTTGCTTTTATTAAATATAAAAAATACAAAAAGAATCATCCCTCACCTCTAGACCTAGTTTTTAGGCTTTCTAATCCTAGCGATACTATTCCTAAGTTGAAGGATCAATCCCCCGGTACTTGTCGCTATACTATACTACAATGATCAGGTACACTGCCTAGTGGGGGTTGTAAGCTTCTCGAGATCCCTCGAGAGGTAAAGCCTGGTGCGATTCCCACGTACATCAGAGCATGAGATGAAAGGTAACAAAGGCTCAAGTTCTCATAGTATTGCTTTTGTGTCTTCTAAAAACAGAGGCAGTACTTCCACTAAAAGTACTGCTTACCCTATTCAAAGTACTGTTGTAGAGAAACAACATCCATGTACAACCATGGTCACTACCACCTCATCACCATCAAACAACACCAATTCAGAAGATGTTCTATGTTCATTCTTTGCTCAACAAGCCACTCTACCTGTTACCTATCAAGAAGATGTCTTGCAAATTGATGATGATGCTCTAGAAGAAATTGACATAAGATGACAGGTTGCCATGATCACTGTAAGGATCAAGAAGTTTATGTACAAGACAGGGAGAGGTATTGATTTCAAAGCTAAGCAGGGTATAGCATTTGATAAGTCTAAGATTGAATGCTTCAATTGTCAAAAGACTGGTCACTTTGCAACGGAATGCAAGTTTGCAATGTATCAGGCAAACAGAATGATTGAAAAACCCAAGGTTGAAAGAAAGGAGGTTCCTATTGCTGAGCCAAAGTCACAAGCTTTGGTGGCTCAAGAAAATCTATCAGAGGTTGACTGGAGTAATGAATTTGATGATGAACCAGTAACCTACTCTATGGCTGCATTGGAAGAGGATGATTGGAGCACAGCTTTTGATGAGGAACCAGGATATGTTGCTTTGGAATCAGGAGATGGTCTAGGAAGCTTTGATTGGAGCATGAAAAGTGAAGAAGAACCTGTTCAGCTTGCTATGATGGCTACTTCACCAAGTTCATCCACTATCTCTGAGGTATGTTCTAAATGTAGTAACTCTTATCAAAAGATGCTTAAAGAATATGAAACTGAAAGAGATAACTATAGAAGGGATAGGTCAGAGATAGCTGGTTACCAATTGACTTTAGAGTTAATGGAAGCCAAGATAATCACTCATGAGAATAATGAAGTAGCTTGGGCTGAAAAATATGAGCAACAAGATTATCAATTAAAGTTAAGTGAGTGGAAGTTAAGATGTAAAGTTTCTGAACTAGAAAAGGTCACTAAAGAAAGAGATAAGTTGCTAGAAAAACTTGCTGTTTGGAAAGAATCAGGTCTATCACATGTTAGTTTTGTTGAAAAACAAAGAACAACAAACATTAAAACTGGCCTAGGTTATGATAGTAGTTCGGAAGATATCTCAACTAGGAACAAGGAACTATGTCTTTCACAGGAAACCTCAACTAATGATGAAGAATTCATAAGCTTAGAGGAAAAGACATCTAGTGATGAGGAATCACCTTGTTCAACACCTCCTAAATTTAATAAAGACAAGGGATACAATGAAGTTCCTCCACCCACAGGTATTTTCCAACCACCTAGGACAGATGTTTCTTGTTTTGGAGTAGACAATTTAGAGTTTAGGAAAAAGCTTAAAGGTCAATCTAATTCAAGTCAATCTAGTTCTGAGTCCTTAAAGGAAACTGTTGAGAAACCTAGGGATAATAACAAGGGTTCAGGGAATGAAAAAGGCTTTTCAAAACAAGTTTTACTTCCAAAAACTTCTCAAAGTACTGTTGATCATTCAAAAGTACCTACAAGGAATTCTTTTCAAAATACTGCTTATTATGGAAAACCTTGGGAGTTTATTTGGGAATATGGGACCAAAGTTATGTTATGTATGTTATAGTCCTCATCATTTGATTAAGGACTGTGATTATTATTCAGAATACTTAAGCAAATTCCCAAAGACTACATCTGCAAACCATAAGCACAGGGAGAATAAACCAAGGGAGAATAAACCAGTTTGGAATCATTCACATAGGGTTAACCATAGTAATTTCACAAAAGATTATAGATACCCTCACCAGAAAAGACCATTCTCCAAACCCCCAATACCTTCAAGAAATACTTTTCAAAGTACTGGTAAAACAGTACCTTCTCAAAGTACTGTTAGGAATTCCCCCAACCAAGGTACTCCTAGCAATAGCTCTAATGTAAGACCTAGAAGATTCAATTCTTACAAACCTAGAAGGCCTTACACCTCAAAAAGAGTACCTAGATCAAAGAACACAACACCAATTGTTAAAACTAAATGGGTTATGAACGAAAGTACTACTGGGGATGAAACAATACTTTCAGAGAATAAGGGTGAAAAAGGGAGTGTTGATAAGAATTAATCACAGGTTTTTGAAACAAAGACATTAATTCTTGATAGTGCTTTCAAAAATAGTAGAGATTACATACTCAAAGAATTTGAGTATGTCACTCTACAAGGGGAACACAAGTCAGTAATGGCTTGGGTTCCTAAAAGAAACTAACCCTTTTTATTTTTATGTAGGGCAACCCAGAAGAGGAGCTTAAAGATCATCTTATTGTTGATAGTGGTTGCTCTGGAAGCATGACAGGAGAAAAAGAGCTCTTGTCAGATTTTAAGGCTTATTTTGGAGGAAGAGTTGCATTTGGGAATGATCCTGATGGAGGGAGAATCACTGGCAAAGGAACCATCAAGGCTGGATCCATTAATTTTGAGAATGTTAGATATGTGAAGGAGCTTAAATTCAATCTTTTGTCAGTTTCTTAGATCTGTGACAAGAAATATCATGTGTTATTCCTTGACACAGAATGTCTTATTCTCTCCCCTGAGTTTAAGTTAGAAGATGAAAACTTGGTAATGCTGAGAGCACCAAGAACCAATGATGTGTACAGTATAGATTTGAAGAATATCAATTCTACTGAAAGAGCAACATGTTTGGTTGCAAGGGCAACAATGGAAAAAGCACATTAATGGCACAGAAGATTAGGGCATGTAAATTTCAAGAACATCAACAAATTGGTCAAAGGCAATTTAGTTAGAGGTTTACCTTCTAAAACATTCAAGAATGATCACTCATGTCTGGCTTGCAAGAAGGGTAAACAACACAAGGCTTCATGTGAAAAAATTAAAGAAAGAACCATTAGAGAACCTTTGGAATTGCTGCATATGGATCTGTTTAGACCTATCTCTGTTGCAAGGATAAACAAGAAGAAGTACTATCTGGTTATAACAGATGATTGTAGCAGATTTAGCTGGGTCTTTTTCTTAGGATTTAAAGATGAAACTTTTGATGCTATTCATGATCTTATAATAGCCCTTGAAAGTCAGTTAAGACTCAAGGTCAGATCCATTAGATGTGATAATGGAACTAAATTCAAGAATCAGCTTATGGATGAATTTTGTGCCAAGAAAGGAATTAAGAGAGAGTTTAGTATTGCAAGAACTCCTCAGCAGAATGGAGTTGCAGAAAGGAAGAATAGAACTTTGATAGAAGCAGCAAGGACAATGCTTGCAGATTCTCAATTACCTGTTCCATTTTGGGCTGAAGCTGTAAGTGCTGCTTTTTATGTGTTGAATAGAGTATCTGTGACAAAACCTCAAATGAAGACACCTTATGAGTTACTTATGGGAAAGAAACCAAACATTAAGTTTATGAAACCTTTTGGATGTCCCCTGACTATTTTAAACACTGTTGAAACTCTGGGAAAGTTTGATGGCAAGTCAGATGAAGGATACTTATTGGGTTATTGTACCAATAGCAAAGGATTCAGAGTGTACAACATGGCTACCAAGAAGGTTCAAGAATGTCTTCATGTTGAATTTCTAGAAGATCAAGGAAATAAAAAAGGTAAAGGTCCTGATTGGATGTTTGATCTTGATATTATGGCCTCATCCATGAATTATGTGCCTGTTAAAGAAGAAAATCAAGTTGTTCACAATGAAGAAGAATCACAATACATTGTTCATGGAGTAAATATAATATCTGAAGATGTTCCTGATGAAGAATCCATTGATAAGAAGAAAAGTACTTTTGAACCTCAAAGTACTGTTGAACCACAAAGTACTGTTCAACCAAACTCCACAGTATCTGATGAAGATCCAGCTATCCAAGATGAACTTAATAGGATGCTTCTTCAAGAAACTATTGCAAAATCTTATGAAGATGATCAAAGGAGAGCTTATGAAGCAGAAAAGAAGAAGGCTAAAGGCACTGACAGTACTTCGCCTCAAAGTATTGCTGATCCATTTGAAAGTACTTCAAATGTCTTAGATACATCAAATTGGATCAATGCTGATGATTTGAATGATCCAACCATGCCTGCCTTAGATGACACTGATGATGAATTGGAGAAAGAAGGCATTTTCTCAGATTCAAATGAAGACCCTGATTTCACAAATTTGGAAGAAAATCTTGAAGTTTCACCAACTCCTACATTGAGAATTCATAAAGATCATCCTGTCAGTAAGATTATTGGACCTTCTACTTCAGGAGTGCTCACAAGAACAAAAGCTAAGAATCTTTCAAGGTAACATACTTATTTACTTAGCTTTGTTTATAAACAAAACAGGGTGAATCACAAGGATCAGCAATTGTGCTTAGTTGCTTGCTTTCTGTCTCAAGAGGAACCTAAGACAGTAGCTCAAGCATTAGCTAAAGAGAGTTGGGTTGAAGCTATGCAAGAAGAACTTTTACAATTCAAGCTTTAAGAAGTATGGGTATTATGTGATTTACCTGATGGTAAGAGGCTAATTGGTACCAAATGGGTCTTCAGAGTTTAAAGAGATGAAAGAGAGAATGTCATCAAGAATAAGGCAAGACTTGTGGCTCAAGGTTATAGACAAGAAGAAGGGGTAGACTATGATGAAGTGTTTGCTCCTGTGGCAAGAATAGAAGCCATATGGTTGTTTCTGGATTTTGCATCATATATGGGCTTTCCTATATATCAGATGGATGTTAAAAGTGCTTTTCTCTATGGCACTATCACAGAGGAAGTCTATGTCAAACAACCTCCTGGTTTTGAAGATCCTGCACATCCAAACAAAGTCTACAAGGTTATTAAGGCTCTGTATGGCCTCCATCAAGCCCCTAGAGCTTGGTATGAAAGACTCTCCACTTTTTTATTACAACATGGTTACAGGAGAGGTGCTATTGATAAGACTTTGTTTATCAAAAGAGACAAAAAGGATATTATGCTTGTCCAAGTGTATGTGGATGACATTATTTTTGGAGCTACAAAACAGTCAATGGTGAAAGAGTTTGAGGAGCTTATGCAAAAAGAGTTTCAAATGAGTTCCATGGGTGAATTAACATTCTTTTTGGGGCTTCAAGTTCAACAATCAAGCAGTGGAATTTTCGTTAGTCAAGATAAGTATGTTGCAGACATTCTAAAGAGATTTAACTTCACCACTGTCAAGCCAGCATCCACACCCATTGATGCTAATAAACCATTGGGAAAAGATGAAGATGGGGAAGATGTTGATGTTAAGCTATATAGATCCATGATTGGCTGTCTAATGTATTTGACAGCATCTAAACCTTACATTGCTTTTGTTGTGTGTTTATGTGCAAGACATCAGGTCAAACCCAAAGTTTCACATCTGGATGCAGTCAAGAGGATTTTTAGGTATCTTAGGCAACAACCTAAGCTAGGATTATGGTATCCTAGGGAGTCTCCTTTTCATTTGGAAGCCTTTTCAGACAGTGATTATGCTGGAGACAATTATGACAGAAGATCAACCACTAGAGGATGCCAATACCTTGGAAGAAGATTAGTTTCATGGCAATGCAAAAAGCAAACAATTGCAGCAACTTCTTCCACAGAAGCAGAATATGTGGCTGCTGCAAGTTGTTGTGCACAAGTACTTTGGTTGCAAAATCAACTTTTGGACTATGGATTCAACTTCAAGAATACTCCTATCAACATTGATAATGAGAGTACAATTTGTATTGTGAAGAATCCTGTCTATCATTCCAAGACTTAGCATATTTAGATTAGGCATCACTTTATCAGAGATTGTTATGAGCACAGACTCATAAATGTGGTTAAAGTTCACACAGATGATAATGTAGCAGATTTACTCACAAAGGGTTTTGATGTTTCAAGATTTACATTTTTAGTGGTGAGTATTGGAATGATAAATAATTAAGCTACATTTGAGGGGAGGCATTAGTAGTTATTCATTATTTGAGGGGAGGCTACATTTATCATTAAACAGAAAGAGTAATTGTATTCATGTTCATCAAAGGAGTTACATTCAACATTCCAAGCCAGAGACACATCATCAAAACAAACAAACACAAATCCTAAACAAACTACATCCTACACCAACTACTCCATTGGCCTCTTTCCCTTTTCCTGATAAGCATGCTTTGCCATCTGAGCAATCTTTCTCTTGTCATCAAAAGATGATTGCTTCCTTGGACAAGCAAGGTCAAGCACTTGCTTTGGAGGTTTTTCTGGTCTTGCAGGCTTCTTTTGGGCAGGCCACTTCATGTTCTTCAAAGCAGATTCCAGAGCCTGTGTCAATGCTTGTGGCAACTCACTGGATAGAGATGGAGTAGGAGTAGGAGTAGAAACCTTTTTATTAGGTTTCAGGTTGGTTGAACTTGATCCACTTGGAGGAAAATAGCCACTCCATCCTGAATCAGAGTCAGAGTAGTAGCTTATCTCTGAGTCAGAAGAGTCATCTGATGAGATGTAAATTAATGGAAAGTGGCTCATGATGTTGTTAGGGTTTTAGTGATGGTAGTAACAAGGTTTTGATGAAGTAATGTGTTAATACAAGTTCTTTTTATAGGAAAGTCAATCCCAAGGGTTATTTATGAAGGATATTAACTTCTACTTGCTTTGGTAGCTTTGGGGAGTAAATATGGAAAGTATTTATTCTCTCGGGTTGACTTACAGAAGATATTTTGGTCAAACAGTCAACATTGTTAGATATTTTGGTGGAAAGTACTTTTGCCAAAGTACTGCTTCATGTTTGAATGAAAGTACTGTTCCATATTATATGGAAACTACTGTTTGGCGCTTCATGGGTAGTACTGACGTGCAGGATACTGTTCCAACGGTCAAAAATACGGGGGTAACAACTTTACAAAAGATATGGGGAAGATAAATTCCAAAAATAACGGTAAAATCATTAATTAACCGTGACTTTTTGTATATTATCCTTCCTTGTGATTATCTTTACATACCCTCATTCTCATTACTATTCATCTATCAAACACTAACAAATTCATCATCGATCATCATCTTCTTTCACACTCCCTAACCATGGCAAACCGTCCAACAATTACCAAACACAACATGATTGCTAACTTGGAGAAGATACAGAAGAATCTTGATTTTCATGGCATCATTGACTTTCTCACTGGGTCATCCATTAATTATTCAGTTTTGGTCCATCCAGAAATCATTGGTACCTGGATTCAAGAGTTTTGGACTACGGCTAGATCTGATTTGGAAGAAGGAGAAGATGTTATTCATGCTACAGTTGTAGGGAGGCCTATTCGTATTACTAAAGCAACAATCAGGGAGATCTTATTGTTTGATGATGAAGAATGTGCTGTTTTATTTGACAAGCAGGTTGTTTGGAATGAACTTAGAGAGATAGGCTATGAAGGTGCTCTAAATAAGCTTACTTTTCAAAAGGGACTGGTAAGTCCTCATTGGAAGTACCTTATCCATGTTTTGCTTCATTGTCTAAGTCCCAAAAGTATTGCTTGGGACCAATTTGGACATACCATAGCCTCTGCTTTAGTTGTGTTAGCTACCAATCAACAATTCAACTTTTCCTATATGATTCTTGATGGTATGCTTGCACACATCAAAGCTGGTTCACCATTTTTGATGTATCCTAGGTTTATTCAGTTATTTTTAGCCAAACCACTTGAGGGTGTTCCAAAACCTCAAGATTATATACCTACTGTTGTGCTTCCACATAAGGTGTTCACTTTTATGTGTCACAAGGGTGTTAAGTTTTCTGGCCAAAATACACCTTTGACAGCTCACATGTTGGAAGTACACAAGCAGTTAGGGATGCTGCTAATGATGAAGAAAGTGATTCTGCACATTCTGAGCACTCTGCATCAGAACATACTTCAACACCACCTCTTGTATCACCTCAGTCAATAGCTTCAAGTGAAAGAACTACTTCTATGTCTGTTCCTGTTCTAGTATCAAGGGAGAAGACTCTTTCTGTTGAAAGTACTTCTCAACATCCTTTTTCCATGGAAAGTACTTCTCTGCAAGGTATTGCTTCAGAGCATGATACACCACCATCTCCCAATGATTATACTTCCACAGGTGGGTTTCAAACACCTGGAGGAGATGAGGGAGGTGAGGGCCATCTGGATACTTATGCTTTACCTAGGGAATTCAGAAGGATGAAGAAGGTCATTAATGCACAAGCTGATGAGATCAAGAGGTTGAGGAATAAATTCAGGAGATTGAAGAGATTTGTTTGGCCACTTGTTCAAAATCACAGATTATGGGTCAAGCAAAAGATGAAGAGTGCTAAGAAATCCAAGAAGACTTCTAAGTCTCAGAAGAGTAAGAAGAGGTCATCATCATTCATATTGGGGAGGAATCAGAATGATAATCTGAATGAAGATGAAGCTGTACCTCAAAATCTAATTGAAGAAGGTACTGCTATGGATTTTGAAGACATTGCTCATGAAATTGCTAGAAGAAAAAATGGTGAAACTGAGCAAGTCAATTTTGAAGATGAGAATGTTGGTATTAAAAGTGGAGATATAGAAGAAGTAGACTTGAAAGAGACTGATTCTCAAAGTACTGGTATACAAAGTACTTTGCAAGGTACTGCTTTGGATTTTGATGAACAAGTTGGACCTTCAACAAGAATTTTTGATAATGAAGCTGGTCCTTCCAATCCAATTCAGCAAGAAGAAATAAAGGAACATACAGCTAGTGATGATGAGACTATTGCTGAGATCATGGTTAATATGTCAAGACCAAGAGGGATAAGTATTCCTGGTATTGAGCAAGTTCAAGTCTCACAAGCTTATTCTGAATCTAAAGAGTTAGATCCCAAGGATAAAGGAAAAAGGATTATGCTAGAATCAAAGAAGAAGAAGAAGAAGAAGAAGAAGAAGAAGAAGAAGAAGAAGAAGTTCACTCTGGCACAGCTAAGAGCTTTTGAGGAAGCTAAGAATGAAGAAGCTGCAAGAAAGTATCAAGCTGATTTGGATGCAGATTACTTAAGGGAATCAAGAATGCCAATTGTTGAAACAAGAAGGCCACTGTCTAAAGCTCAAGAGAGAAATTCTATGATAAGTTTTCTAAGAGGCAGAGGATATAAGAATTTACAAAGATTGAGATATCCACAGGTAAAAGAACTATATGACAGTGTTTTAGAGTCAATCAAAAGAGAGTTGGATAGTTCTGTGCCTATGGATTCTTAGAAAGAAAAAAAGTTAGAAGATATTATGAAAGAACAAGCTGACGAAAGAAAGTTAAAGAGGAAGAGAGCAACTCAAGATGATCAGTTGTCAAAGAGGCTCAAGATGCTAAAAGAAGATACTGTTGATGAGCTGAGGAATTATCTTAAAGTTGTGGATTTTGAGAATCCAAAAAAGACAGAGAATGCTGAAAAGAAGTCCAAGATTTCTACATTTTCTGTGGTAGAAGCATCTGATGGAGATTATCTCATTTTTCATAGAGAAGATGGAAGCTTTACAGTATTCAACATGCTATGGGATATACTACACAAGATAGACAGAGAAGATTTATACTATTTATATTTACAAGTGCAGGATTACTTTGAGAATACTGAGCCAAAAGGAGTGGGACTAATCTTATTGGGTGATTTATTAACCATCTAGGGGACAAATGAAACAAGTAGTGATGCTCTGTGGAATGATCAAGAGAATTGGGAAATAACAAGATGGAGATTCTTTGAGTCATCAGGGGTACACTCACTTGAAATGGAAGATGGAGCCATGATTCATATGTTTGCAGAGAGAAGATATCCTCTGATAAGAGAGATTATAGTCAGAATGTTGGATCATGGTATGGAAGTTGAGAATGAGATTGAAGTAGCATTAATGGTGATTGAATTGTTCATACAATGGACTACTTCAGATGAATGATATTGCGTAAGTACTAGTATGATTTGTATTATATAAATATTTTTTGAATAATAAGTACTTTATTCAAAGTACTGCTAGACAAACAGTGCTTTCTCAAAGTACTGCTTGCTGCATAAAACTAGTAAAGTCTTTTGATATTGATTAAGTTTTAAAAGAAAAACTTTGTGAAGCATAAGATGATTGATTGGCTCCAAACAGTCCACCTAAACTGACCAAGGAATGGTCAACAAGGTCAAACAGCCTAGAGTCAATGCTCCGCGGAAGTATAGTGTTTCCCCGGGTCGTTATGTCCCGACGAGGTGTGATGGTTATAAAACGGTTTCGTGATCGGGTGAATCTGGATGGGAAAGGGGTTGTGAGTGATTATACTAAGGAATCTACAAGGAAATAGCTTAAACAAGCTATATGAATAAGACTGTAAAATTAGAAAAACAAGAAACGTTTAAAACTTAAAACGCGTGCGTTCACGTTTGAATAAAACGTAAACGTACGAAATAAAACGTAAAAAAACTGAAATCTGAAAACACCCAGGGGGTGAAAATGACTTTTTTACAAACTAAAAGATAAAAGAAAATTTTTAGAAAAAGAAAATAAATTTTAACCCTAATTAATTATTTATAATTAATTAAATACTAATTATTACTAATTATTAATATTTAAAATACTTAAATACAATATAATATTAATTAAATACTAAAAAGGTGAAAATAAAATATCTAAAATTATAAAATAACTAAAAACAAGTTTTAAAATTAAAAATAAGTATTTTTGTCTTTTTTTGGATTTTCTATTAATTAATTACTAATTAAATATTAATTACCTAATTAAACTATTTTAAATTAAGAAAAATAGAAAATGAACAGTAAAAATTATAAGAAAATTTAAAAAATTATATTATAATATATAAAAGCTAGGAAAAATATAAAAACAAGGTTTTGCTTTATAAAAACTAATTATGCTATTTAAAACTAATTATTAATTAATAATAAATAAAACTAAGATTAATTCTAATAAATACTAAATAATAAAATAAAAATCTGAGAAAATTATTATAAATACTTTAATATATTAGGAATTTAAGAAAAATATAAAAAAGCTAAATTCTTAATAAAAATATAAAAATGAAAATTAAAATTTAGTTTACATTAAATAGAAACTATCACTTAAAAATTAAATTAACTTTTCTGGATTTTTCTTTTAGAAACTTGTTTTACACCTAAAAATGGAAACTTTTTGTAAAAACAAACTTGGTGGAACTCAGAAATAAGCAGAACAAGTGCTTATTTCTTAGACAGTTGACTTTGGTCAACTGTCTAAGCTATAAGCTTGAAATAAGCTCAAAGCTGAGAACCAGGTGTGGATTTGGGTAGAAACATGTCCAATGAGTAGAAATAAGCCAGAAACAACTAAACCAAACCACTAAATAAGCAATAAGCACTTCCAAAGGTTGGTTCAACAAGCAGGCCTGCAGGCTTATTCAAGCTTATCCAATAAGCTATAAGGCAAATGGATCCTAGAATCAACAAGTGAGGCACCAGGGCTTTCCAAAAAGCCCAATTTTAGCTTGTGGGACCCACTTATGAACCCTGGAGAGACCTAGGAAGTTAGGTGTTGGGACTGATTAACTGTGTGCAGGGCAAAGACTTGCCCTGCAGCCTACTTTGGAGCTAAGTGGGGCTCAGTACAAAATTCACAAAAATAAAACATGGGGGGGGGGGGAATCAAGAGTTGAGATGGCATATTATAACATATCAAAAGATCAGGTCCTGAATCACATTACACAAATCACAATAAATCTTTGAAATATGGGAAAAATCTGAAACATGCTATTTGACTTTTTGCTTAAAACTACTTGTTTGACTTTTTTGGATTTTTAGCTTAATTTAATGACTAGAACTAAGATAATAAGCTGAAACAAAGTTGAATTAACACAACACAACTACTTTTAAACTAATATGAAGGATTTATTGAAGCCAAATCCCACACAGTTAACTATGTGGGTTAATTTTTTGAGATTTAGACTTTTTGCCTTTGACACTTGGATTTAAGACTTTGTACTACTCTAAAACCACCTACTATGAGATGTCTAAACAAGATTTCACCACTAAGAATCACAAATGCACAGGGTAATTCCCTGTGCCAAACACTCCCTTATACACTAACTGTCAATGGATTGGTGAGGTAAATGGTTATATGAGACAAACCTACTGATACTAACCTATGAGATAAGCTAAAATGACAATATATAAGCTATGTTAAACAGGGATTGAACACAGTATCAAGTACAAACTAGAAATGAGAAATTGAAATATATAAACCAAAACAATAATTTATGATGGAACTTACAACTACAAACCATAAACCAGGAACTTAAAGCTCATGGGAGCTTAATACCAAGCTGAATGAAACAGGAAACAATCCCAAATACCTTGCTGAATTCCTTGCTACAATCATACACTAGATTTTGACTTTTGTTGACTTTGTGGAAAATTTTTGCTAAATCAATTATTGTTGATCACTAACCCCACTAATAACTTTGTTGAGCAATATTCAGCTTGAGTAAACTAGAATCAAACTTATTTAAGCTTAGGAAAGCTACTTGAGCAACTTTGAAATTTTACTCTAATTTATAAAAATGGATTAACACTGAACTTCAACAAGAACTGAATACTTATATTTAAAAAGGTAAATTGAGTACTGAGACAGAGATTACAAGACTTAATTGAAAAGTTTACAATAATTTAAACTACATTATGACCTAAATTACACTAAATAAAAATAAAAACTAACTACTACTTTCTTCTCTTCCTTCTTTTCTTTTTATAAGCCCTGGAGGTTCCCTCTGACTTTCCCACTTGCTCTCAGCCATTAGATTGGCTTCCCATCATCACAGCCGTTCAAATTTATATTGGCGGGAAAATTGGGTTTGGCAGAGTAGTGGTGTTTGGTGAGAATTAAATGAGGAGGGGGGATGTATGGGTGTAGGTGAAGTTATTAATTGTAGTTGGTGAGTTGGTGAAGAATTTGGAGGAGGGGGGGGGGGGAACCAGTTGCAGAAAATGGGGAGGTAGGGGATGGTGGTGTTTGACCTGCTTGTTTGACCCTGTTCGTTGACTTGTTGACCTGGGTTTTATTAGTTTTAGGTTTGGGCTTTTTGGTGGGCTTGGGGGATTTGGATAATAAAAAGGGGTGGGCTATGTTTGTGGATCAGGTTTTTGGTTTTAGGTTAAATTAATAAAAAGGGTCCATTTGGTATTTGACTAATAAATAATAAGGACCAAATTTGTATTTTTCAAAAACTTGGGGACTAAAAATGTAACTTTCCCAAAGTATTCACAAGGACTAATGTTGACAGCATTTGAATATTACAAGGATGAAAATTAATATTTTCCAAAATAAAATACCCGGGGACTAATTTTGCAAATTTCCAACCTCCGGGGACTAAACTTGTAATTTTCTCAAAATTTTCATCCAGGGATTAAAAGTGACACATGTGAATTCCCAATGACCAAAAAATGATTTTTCTTTCAAAAATATCCCACCAGGAACTGAATCTGCCAAAATCTGTAACTCCAGGGACCAAACTGTAAATTCTCAAAACTTTTCCAATTTTTCACCAAAGGACTAAATATGACAATTTATGATTTCAAAATGACCTTTGGTGATAATTTTCCATATTTTGAATGACCAGAGACTAGTTTTGTAATTTTATGAAAGTTGGGGGACTGAAACTGCCAATTTTGCAAACTTTGTACGTTTTTTATCTGTTTTTGCTCATTTTGCATCTAAAACATATAAAACACAATTTTGAAATATTTTTAGTATTTTGATGCATTTCTGAGTGTTTTTGTATGTTTTGCAGTTCAGATTTGACCAAAAATGATGAGTATTTGAGCACTCATCAATCCTCCACACTAAACTATTGCTAGTCCCTAGCAATAACTGTTTTGAAAACTTGATGGATTTGAAAAACTCTTTACCAAAAGCCATCACTTCTGGAGTAGCCAGGTGTAAGAACTGTGGCACACATGATAACCGTGTGATTTTGAGCAAACCGCCAGCTGTCAACGGATTTGATTAGTCTTTACCAAAAGCCGTTTGCTTCTGGACTAGCCAACTCTTGATGGAATAGTCAACATCTTGGTAAGCTGATTACCAATTATGGATTTTCCACAGCCTTTACCACAAGCCATAATCTTGCGGGCTAGCCAACTCATTCGCTTTATGGGATATGGGGAGTTGAGGAACCATACAATTTTGGGCAAATTGCAAGCCGTAAACGGATTTGAGTTATCTTTACAAAGAGCCGTTTGCTCCTGGACTAGCCAATCCCTTTTATTGCTTAGACAAGGCGGACTGATTACCACAAAAATTTTGAAGCACCAGTAAAAAAAATTTGAAATTTTTTTTGAAATTTTGGCTAAAAACGGGGGTATAAGATAGTAAAATGTGATAAAATTCGCTAGAATAGCGAAATACCCCCCCCCCCACCACACACTTAGCATGAATATTGTCCTCAATATTCAAAGTCCTGGCTATTATGCCGACATTTTGAACGTAAAAGGGCAACATTACAAGCTAAACGTGGAAAACACCATTTTGTTTTTCACTTTTGTAATCATAGCATGGGGGACTCCCCCACACTTAGGGTGAAAACCCTATAAGCATGCTACTGTTTTTGTTTACCGAGTGGCTAGCTTGACTCGACCCCGAATTCATTTGTCCTTGGGGAAGCATGATGTGGAAGAAACAATCTCAATCGGACGTTCATTCAAGATGTTTGGACAAACATTTGAAGCATGTGAAAGTTCCACACCGATGAGATAAGTATCCGGCTCAAGATAATGATACATGAAAATGCCGGGATCAAATATAGTGTCTTCATTCCCGAAGGAGTGAAGAAGAGAGGAAGTCACCTTATAAGTGAAGAAAAGGAAGAAAATCATGATAAAAATCATGATTTGATCTGCTTCCTCGAGAGCAGGCTCCGTAGCCTGAGTTTGGATTTCAAAGGGTAAGCTCCTAAACAACCCGCGAGGGTGAGTGGAAATTTGCAAATTCTCATAATTGAGAGCATCTCCCCCCGGGCTATCAAACTCCGGAGGAGTCATGATATGATGTGTGAGTTCACCGGAGAACTCCTCATGAAGAGAATTATTCACAAGATGTGAATTTGTGAACTCATGTTCCATTGTGGACTCATCACAATCCTTGTTCTGAATATCAAAGATTGGATTATCAGAAATCAAAGTGAATTCAGATTCGAATTCAAATAGAGGATTGGTGAGAGTAGTATTGAATGTTTCGGGAACAAAGAGATTTACATTCTCTATTGGACTGTCGGGATCAGAAGTGAGTGGTGGATCATGATATAGGAGACTTTCAATTTCTCCCAGATCGGCTTCGAAGTCAAGGAGACCATCATCACCTTCCAATGAAAGTGGATTGATGTGAGTAAGTTCATCAGCGAACTCCTCAAGAAGAGGATCAACATCAGACTGAGGGAGTGATGCCTCAACGTACTCAATGTCTCCATGAGATGTACAATCATCATTAAAATCTGAGAAAGTCTCAAAATGATCGTTTGAACACTCAAGAGGGGAAGGAATATCACACACATGATCAAGAATTCCCTGTGAATCTCTCGGGATTGGGACAAGGATCTCAACACTAGACTTTATGAATTTGTCCGATTCCTTATCAGGAACAGTGTCAAGATGCTCATCCCCCATGATCAAAGAGTGAGTGGGAGCCTCGGGTGTGATAGCAGTTGTTTGAGATGGAATCTCAACTGCTGGGGTATCGACTGATGAACTTGATGAAGTTTTATAAAATTCAAGGATGTCAAGTGTATCCTCATCATCACTGTCATCAGGAATGAAACGGAACTAAGAGCTAGATCTGGTTGCTTTTTCTTTTGCAACGGATTCCCTCACAGATTTTTCATATGCATCTTGGGAATTTATTCTAGCAGCCTGCTCTTCAGCAAGCAATTCTTCCATGGATTTTTGATGAGTTTGTCTTTGGGAAAAGTCTTTAACTAAACCCTTAAGCTCATCAACGATTTTCATCATATTTTGCATTTCTGGAAGAAGTGCTTGATTCATATCATACTGTGGAGGTTGGTCGTAATAAGGTGTGTCAAAATTGTCACAAGGATATGGATTCCCCGTTTGACAATCTGAGCTGAAGTGTGGACCTCCACAGTAATCACAACAGTAAAACTGTTGAGTCTGGACTGGTGAATCATATGGGTATTCGTCATAACCAAAGTTCTGAGCATCACCGGAAAACTGTTCATAGACAAACGTGTTTCCGGATTGACACTCAAATCCTTGGTGAGGACCACCACAAAACTCACATAGATATGTCAGTATCTCATGATGTGGTGGCTGGTAGGATGAATCAGATGTGTCATGGTAAGGATAGGGAGCTTGGTTATAGACAGACCCATCTCCTGACTCTACCATGCTACAGCCGGGACAATTCCCACCATTATGAGGACCACCACACCATTGGCAACCCAAATGGTGTGGATACGACATAGGAAAGAATCAAAGGTTCATAGAGGGGTAGGGATGAAGAATCAAAGATGTGAGAGGGTAAAGGAGAATGTTTTTGGATTTTTGAATAAACATTTTGTACAAATCAGAAAGAAAATGTTTTTGTGTTTTTTGTGTTCATTGAAAACTAAGTTTAAAATGTGTTCGGGAACGGTTTTGTATTGAAAATAAGAAAATATGAACAAAGGATGGATAAATGTACAATGGAACGAATTCCAAAATCACTAATCAGAAAAACCGTTTAGAAAACGCACACAACCTCCCCGGCAGCGGCGCCAAAATTTGATTGGCTCCAAACAGTCAACCTAAACTGACCAAGTAATGGTCAACAAGGTCAAACAGCCTAGAGTCAATGCTCCGCGGAAGTACAGTGTTTCCCCGGGTCGTTATGTCCCGACGAGGTGTGATGGTTATAAAACGGTTTCGTGATCGGGTGAATCTGGACGGGAAAGGGGTTGTGAGTGATTATACTAAGGAATCTACAAGGAAATAGCTTAAACAAGCTATATGAATAAAACTATAAAATTAGAAAAACCAGAAACGTTTAAAACTTAAAACGCGTGCGTTCACGTTTGAATAAAACGTAAACGTACGAAATAAAACGTAAAAAAACTGAAATCTGAAAACACCCAGGGGGTGAAAATGACTTTTTTACAAAGTAAAAGATAAAAGAAATTTTTTAGAAAAAGAAAATAAATTTTAACCCTAATTAATTAATTATAATTAATTAAATACTAATTATTAATATTTAAAATACTTAAATACAATATAATATTAATTAAATACTAAAAAGGTGAAAATAAATTTTCTAAAATTATAAAATAACTAAAAACAAGTTTTAAAATTAAAAATAAGTATTTTTGTCTTTTTGTGGATTTTCTATTAATTAATTACTAATTAAATATTAATTACCTAATTAAACTATTTTAAATTAAGAAAAATAGAAAATGAACAGTAAAAATTATAAGAAAATTTAAAAAAATTATATTATAATATATAAAAGCTAGGAAAAATATAAAAACAAGATTTTGCTTTATAAAAACTAATTATGCTATTTAAAACTAATTATTAATTAATAATAATTAAAACTAAGATTAATTCTAATAAATACTAAATAATAAAATAAAAATCTGAGAAAATTGTTATAAATACTTTAATATAATAGGAATTTAAGAAAAATATAAAAAAGCTAAATTCTTAAAAAAAATATAAAAATGAAAATTAAAATTTAATTTACATTAAATAGAAACAATCACTTAAAAATTAAATTAACTTTTCTGGATTTTTCTTTTAGAAACTTGTTTTACACCTAAAAATGGAAACTTTTTGTAAAAACAAACTTGGTGGAACTCAGAAATAAGCACAACAAGTGCTTATTTCTTAGACAATTGACTTTGGTCAACTGTCTAAGCTATAAGCTTGAAATAAGCTCAAAGCTGAGAACCAGGTGTGGATTTGGGTAGAAACATGTCCAATGAGTAGAAATAAGCCAGAAACAACTAAACCAAACCACTAAATAAGCAATAAGCAACAAAATAAGCACTTCCAAAGGTTGGTTCAACAAGCAGGCCTGCAGGCTTATTCAAGCTTAATTTCAAGCTTATCCAATAAGCTATAAGGCAAATGGATCCTAGAATCAACAAGTGAGGCACTAGGGCTTTCCAAAAAGCCAAATTTTAGCTTGTGGGACCCACTTATGAAACCTGTAGAGACCTAGGAAGTTGGGTGTTGGGACTGATTAACTGTGTGCAGGGCAAAGACTTGCCCTGCAGCCTACTTTGGAGCTAAGTGGGGCTCATTACAAAATTCACAAAAATAAAACATGGGGGGGGGGGGGGGAATCAAGAGTTGAGATGGCATATTATAACATATCAAAAGATCAGGTCCTGAATCACATTACACAAATCACAATAAATCTTTGAAATATGGGAAAAATCTGAAACATGCTATTTGATTTTTTGCTTAAAACTACTTATTTGACTTTTTTGGGTTTTTAGCTTAATTTAATGACTAGAACTAAGATAATAAGCTGAAACAAAGTTGAATTAACACAACGCAACTACTTTTAAACTAATATGAAGGATTTATTGAAGCCAAATCCCACATAGTTAACTGTGTGGGTTAATTTTTTGAGATTTAGACTTTTTGCCTTTGACACTTGGATTTAAGACTTTGTACTACTCTAAAACCACCTACTATGAGATGTCTAAACAAGATTTCACCACTAAGAATCACAAATGCACAGGGTAATTCCCTGTGCCAAACACTCCCTTATACACTAACTGTCAATGGATTGGTGAGGTAAATGGTTATATGAGACAAACCTACTGATACTAACCTATGAGATAAGCTAAAATGACAATATATAAGCTATGTTAAACAGGGATTGAACACAGTATCAAGTACAAACTAGAAATGAGAAATTGAAATATATAAACCAAAACAATAATTTATGATGGAACTTACAACTACAAACCTTAAACCAGGAACTTAAAGCTCATGGGAGCTTAATACCAAGCTGAATGAAACAGGAAACAATCCCAAATACCTTGCTGAATTCCTTGCTACAATCATACACTAGATTTTGACTTTTGTTGACTTTGTGGAAAATTTTTGCTAAATCAATTATTGTTGATCACTAACCCCACTAATAACTTTGTTGAGCAATATTCAGCTTGAGTAAACTAGAATCAAACTTATTTAAGCTTAGGAAAGCTACTTGATCAACTTTGAAATTTCACTCTAATTTATAAAAATGGATTAACACTGAACTTCAACAAGAACTGAATACTTATATTTAAAAAGGTAAATTGAGTACTGAGACAGAGATTACAAGACTTAATTGAAAAGTTTACAATAATTTAAACTACATTATGACCTAAATTACACTAAATAAAAATAAAAACTAACTACTACTTTCTTCTCTTCCTTCTTTTCTTTTTATAAGCCCTGGAGGTTCCCTCTGACTTTCCCACTTGCTCTCAGCCATTAGATTGGCTTCCCATCATCACAGCCGTTCAAATTTATATTGGCGGGAAAATTGGGTTTGGTAGAGTAGTGGTGTTTGGTGAGAATTAAATGAGGAGGGGGGATGTATGGGTGTAGGTGAAGTTATTAATTGTAGTTGGTGAGTTGGTGAAGAATTTGGAGGAGGGGGGGAACCAGTTGCAGAAAATGGGGAGGTAGGGGATGGTGGTGTTTGACCTGCTTGTTTGACCCTGTTCGTTGACTTGTTGACCTGGGTTTTATTAGTTTTAGGTTTGGGCTTTTTGGTGGGCTTGGGGGATTTGGATAATAAAAAGGGGTGGGCTATGTTTGTGGATCAGGTTTTTGGTTTTGGGTTAAATTAATAAAAAGGGTCCATTTGGTATTTGACTAATAAATAACAAGGACCAAATTTGTATTTTTCAAAAACTTGGGGACTAAAAATGTAACTTTCACAAAGTATTCACAAGGACTAATGTTGACAGCATTTGAATAATACAAGGATGAAAATTAATATTTTCCAAAATAAAATACCCGGGGACTAATTTTGCAAATTTCCAAACTCCGGGGACTAAACTTGTAATTTTCTCAAAATTTTCATCCAGGGATTAAAAGTGACACATGTGAATTCCCAATGACCAAAAAATGATTTTTCTTTCAAAAATATCCCACCAAGGACTGAATCTGCCAAAATCTGTAACTCTAGGGACCAAACTGTAAATTCTCAAAACTTTTCCAATTTTTCACCAAAGGACTAAATATGACAATTTATGATTTTAAAATGACCTTTGGTGATAATTTTCCATATTTTGAATGACCAGGGACTAGTTTTGTAATTTTATGAAAGTTGGGGGACTGAAACTGCCAATTTTGCAAACTTTGTACGTTTTTTTATCTATTTTTGCTCATTTTGCATCTAAAACATATAAAACACAATTTTGAAATATTTTTAGTATTTTGATGCATTTCTGAGTGTTTTTGTATGTTTTGCAGTTCAGATTTGACCAAAAATGATGAGTGTTTGAGCACTCATCAATGATATCTATAAAGGTTTTGAAAAGTCACACATGGTGTTAGTACTTGTACTACACAGCAAATGGTAATCAACTCACCATGTTTAACAAACAAGAAAGAGTTTGACTCATCATGAGAGTACGGCTCTGATGTGATAATCAAATCCGTTTTTAGTTGACAATTTACTAAAAATTGTATGGTTTCAACTCACCATATCTGTATAAGTGAAGAGTTGGCTAGCCCACAAGAAAATGGCTTGTGGTAAAGGTTGTGGAAAATCCATTTTATGGTAATTAGTTCACCATGGTTGTGATAAAAGAACTAACTAGTCCAAAAGCAAACGGCTCTTGGTAAAGACTAATCAAATCCGTTGATAGCTGATGATTTGCTAAAAATCATATGGTTATCAATGTACCATGGTTGTTCTAACCTAAACATTGGCTACTCCAGAGTTAATGTCTTTGGTAAAGAGACATCAAAATCCATTATATTTCAATGATTCACCTCTCACAGAAGTTTACACATCTGGAAGTAATGAGAATAGTATGAAACTTTAAAGATTTGATGTACACTTTGTCAAATTATTACTGAGTTGCTGAAAAAAATTGGTTGATGTGAAGATATCATCTAAAGCTGATAAAAGTACTTTGACACACAAGTCAGATAAGAGTTAAAGAACACAATATTTCTTGAAGATAAAGATGCTGAAGATCAAAAGGATAACAAAGAAACTTGAAGTCAAGCAAGTAGAATTCAAGTTAAGGGAGGATTGTTGGGATTTGAAGATCAAAGTACTGCTGTGTCAAAGTACTGCTTAAAGATCAAAGTGTTGTTCAAGGTCAAAGTACTGCTCGTGCATGAAGATTATTCAAAGTACTTCTAAGAATAAGGACTGATATGCAATATTGTTTAAGGATTGTTATGTAATATTATCAGAATATTCTAGAATTAGTTAGGGATAGTTTACTTGTCGTTCAAGTATTGTAAACCGACTTAAGGTTTTCCTTATGCCTATATAAGGAGCCTTAGGATGGAATTAGAAGAATGCATTCAAGAAAACAAATACTAGAATATGATATTAGAAAAGTTAAGGATTGTTAGTGAATCTATGTTTAGAGAAGTAGGTTCAAAGTTAGTTTTAATATAATTCAAAGTTCTTCTTAGCTTTGTGTTAGTAGATTCCGCATACTTTACAAAGTTATATCAGTGTTTCATTATTAATAAGTTTTGAGTTATTCAAGATTGTTAAAACCTTATAAGCTACAAAGTAGTTTGATCAGAGTATATAGATCCAACTTGGTCTGAGGTAGAGTGTACTGAGCTTCCACAGGTTTTGCATTTGATGGTTGATGAAGACTCAGTAGACTGAGAGGTGCTGGGGGTGATGCCTCTTCTGGCCTGAATAACTTTGTCATGTCTTCTGTCATCATAGGAGGGATCACCACAAATGTTACAACATTTGTTCATCATACAATCATTAGGAAGATGATCATTGAACCCACAGTGAGGACATGGCAGAAAATGCTTTGCCTTAAGTCTTTGTTTGGAAGGAGAGGCATACTAATGACCTTGTACTTTGCAAAGTCCTTGTGTTTTTAGTGATGCAAGGTGAGAGTTGTGATCAGAAGTCTTGTGGTCCTCTTGTTTGCACATGATACAAAATAGGATTCTATAGCAATTGTCAGTGGTATGGTTTGGATAATTGCACAGTTCACATCTCACTAAAGGTTTGGATGAGGATTTTGGTTTGGAGGAACTTAAGGAAGTTGGTGGTTGTTAATTTTTGAACTAGAGGATTTCTCAGTGCATTCAATTTTTTCACTCAACTTCCTGACAAGTTCAGCTAACTGATCATATTTTGAATCAGTATTGTCAGGTTTCACTTCAGAGGATACTGAAGGTGTGTGGGTTTCAGTGGGCACAGGGGTAGGTCTCTTCAGGATAGTTCTCCCTAAACCTGATTTCTCCTTGGGAGAATGTGGTTGATAGACAGATGGGGTGATGTCAGAACTAAGTGCAGCTCCCTGAAGTTGTTTCAGAGGAGGAAGTGGTGCTTGGGAATCAGACTTAGATTCAGTGGTGGACTCAGTATGACTGGATTCATCTGTGACTCCTAGTATTTCCTTAATGGCCTGACTTTCAGGCTCCAAAATTCTTCCAGTGTTGAAATTTGGCATTTTACTATCGGGATTGACTCTTTCAATCCAATCACCGAGTTTTGGTGCTAGTTCTATGCTAGAGTGTTTGTTAGCTGATAGAAAGGCTGTTGCATGGTTACTCTTCCCAGATACTTCAGTGAGTTGGTCTTCACCCAGTCCAACCTTTTTGGAATTGGGTGTGAGACTTAATGTGTCAAAGAGTTTGGGGTTCTTTTGAGTCCAACTCCAAATGACAGCCTTTTCTTTCTTAAGTTCTTCCTAAAGAGCTTGATTTTTTTTACAAGTTCAGAGTTTTGAATTTGAAGTGTAACATTTTCAAGTTTGGCTTGTTTTAAAGCAAGAAGTTCATCTCTACATTGATTTAGTTCAAAACTCAATTTGTTATATTTTGAAAACAAGTTTAATATTTGGTCTTCAACATACTTAAGATCAACATTTATATAATCTAAGTAAAATTTCCAATCAGAATCATCATCCATTGAAAGTAAGATGTTTACCTTTCTCATGGTGATGCTCACCCATTCTCCATTTCTTGCATGATTCTTTCCAACAGCTAGTTTGTTGTCTTCTGAGAGTGCCATCAGGGCACTGACATGAACTTCTTCATCTTCAGAGGACACATCTTCCTCGTCCCAATCAAAGGTTTCAGCAACTAGCCCTTTGTTCTTAGCCTGAGCAGGTTTAGATGCCTGAGATGACTGAGTGACAGAGGAGGCTGACTCAAGAAGAGCAAGTTTAGCCTTGGCCTTTCTATATTTAGCTTGAAAATCTTTTTGAGGAATTTTTTCAATCTTGTTGTGAAAAGTTTGACTAGATTGAAGCATTTTAGGTTGAAACTTGCTAGTTCCTGAGAAAGAGTTGTTTTCTAAGAATTTGTAAGATGGTTCTGAGGTTGTTTTTGAGAAACAGTCTTTTGCAAAATGACCCTTTTTACCACCTTTAAAACATTCAGTATTGTCATTTGCTTTTGTGTTTGAAAAGTTTTTGTTTCTTTTAATAAATCTTTTTGAATTTGCATGCATCAACCTCATCATCAGATCCATCTTGAAAATCCTGCACAACACCATTGGAATATAAAGCAGTAGATATGGGTGAGGAGGTCAAGGTCTTTTTAGTCTCTTGAGCCTTTTTGGAGTCAGGGTCTCTCCTTGAGATTAGGTTATCCTCATAGAGAAATTTACCATGGATCTCAGGAAGCCCAAGATTCTGAAGCTGATTTGCATTTCTCAGATCCTGAGAGAAGTTTAACCACTTCTCAGGGAGACTGTTGACAAAGCCAACATTGATTTCATGCTTAGACAAGGTGACACCATCATTGGTCTGTTCATTGAGGAAGGTCTTATACCGAGTGTAGGTCTCTGAGAGACTTTCAGAGTCTTTGGCCCTGAAAGTATTGTACTTAACTTTCAGGTCCATGATCCTGTTTTCCTTGGTATCTGAGGGGCTTTATGAACCAAGTCAGTCCATGTCTGCTTGGCAGTAGGACAGTTAATGACTGATTCCATTATATCGTCAGGAAGACAAGATATAATGATGTTTTTCAGGCGTTGGTCTTGATTGACCACCCTCCTATCATCTTGGGTCCACTGAGCTTCAGGTTTGATTAAACCTTGAGCAGTTTTAGAGACATATGGACCATCATTAATAAGCTTAATGTAATATGGTTCCATCCTAGTCAAGTAGCAAAGCATGTGCTTTTTCCACTTGTTGAATTTTCCAACCTCAAGTTTTGGGACATATGGACAAAAGAACAACATAGTCCCTGAGATAGCTCAGTGAGACCTTTAGTTGTCACTCAAAGAATTATACCCAAGTGTTTGCGGAATAACACTTGAGATTGAAATGACAAGTATGGTATGACTCCTCTCTAAACCCAAAGTATGTTTAAGTGACAACTAAAGGTCTCACTGAGTTATCTCAGGGACTATGTTGTTCTTTGGAGGAGTAAAAGTTGTTTGTGAATGTCTAAGCATTAATTGCACAAACTCGTCAACTTTTACTCCTCACTTATGCTACCTATTTATACACAAGTGAATTACAACATTATTGATAAAGAAAATTAATGACCTAAGTTAGTAGAGACAAAATACTTACATATTTTGTCTCTATTACAATGGACTATATTGGGTAAAAGATAATGTGCCTTTCTGATGCATAGTGATGACACCATCCTGACTTTATGCCTTTCAGGGAAAGTTTGACTTCAGGTTGATAGGGACACCCATTCATAGTTTCAAACGTTTCCCACTTTGTCCCACCCATTCTTCAGTTTTCAGGTCTTTAGTCTTCAGTACATCAATAGTTGTTGAGGAGTCCTAGGGGTTCAGTGAGTTATTGTCATCCTCACTGAACCCATCACCTTCTTCTTGGCTTAGATGCCACTCACTGAGTTCCACCTCACTGAATGGGGAACCTTTCATCATAGGCTCGTTCTAAGCATCCTGAAGATGACTCACTGAGCAACTGTTCACTCAGTGACTTGTTAGTGTTTACGGATATTAAACACTTAGGTTATTTTATGTTCAAATCCTAGTTAGAGGAAGCTTAGGGAATTCAGTGACCCAACATATTTCACAATCGCTGCTATCATTATCTCGGTCCCCACCATGATAATTAGTTATGGAACTTTTAGAATGAAATATCTTTCATTCACATATTCAAAATACACTAAGTAGAATCTCATAGTAATGTATCGTCCGATTAGAGTCTAGGACATTACTTCAGATTCTTGGCGATTGATTTAGCTTGTATTAGGAAGTGTTAGGAGTAAACAATCCCTACTTTTAATCTTTCTGATAATCTAATCTTCTGAGAACCATTGAGCCTCACCTCTTAAACCCTTAACATGGTTTTACTGCTAATGAACCTAAATAAATATTGGTACCAACGATTTAGTCATACTGGATTGTTAGACTTAGCTAAATCGTGACTCATCCAACTTAGCATTCAATGATGCACTTCATTCTAAACTTCTGGTTAGAATGGAATTATTGCTTAACAAGTCAAGGACCGAGACTCATTGTTAATGAAACTAAATGGTCTTACTGTTAATGAACATAAATGAAAATTGGTACAAATGATTTAGTCATACTGGATTGTTAGACTCAGCTAAATCGTGACTTATCCAACTTAACATTCAATGATGCACTTCATTCTAAACATCTGGTTAGAATGGAATTATTTCTTAACAAATCAAGGACCGTAACTCATTGTGATTGATCCTCCTAAGACCATGAGAACTTCAGTATAAACCTCTTAAAACCGCTATGTAGTTGCATGTTTCTCTGATTTGATACTTCAGATTTTTTAAGTCATTACTCTTCTTATTTGTTCATACAACAACTCAAGATCAACCCTTCTTCATGTGCCAAACAATCTTGCCATTTAGGCGAGGTACGTATGTCCAGGATCTTGATTTCCTCTCACTTAATCATGCAATATTAGGAATTCTCCCTTAGATCCTCTATATCTACAATTCCTATCATGCTTTGTACTCTTTAGTTTGACGATATAAATTAATTTCCTATGCTCTCGCTTCCGTTGCTCAACTCTGAGTTAAACTCCTACGATTAGGTCAAGTTAAGGACATTAGGCTTGAGCACATTAATTTGGTCAATGTTTAACAACTGCCAACCCTTGTTAGTTGTTCCTTCTGTAAATCATCTTACAGCTTTACCTGAACATTCCAAAGCAATGCGAGATTTTGTTCATGATCTACAAACTCATTATTTCGAGTTTGACTTACATATCTAAAATGCTACCCAGGCATATGAGCTTACTCAATTTCTAGATCTTTAGAAATACCATCACTCAAGTTTTTCTCTTTTATAAGAAATCTTCTTTATCAAATACTCACGATATTTGATTGTATTACAAGGGAGGTATAGGCCATGACTCCATCAGGACTTACAGCAGGCATAATTAAGATCTCTTGCGCATTATAGTTCTGGTAGAAATGCTTTCTTTGATCCATTTATCCTAAATAATCAAGTGTCTTTATACTTTGAACCTCCACTTCAGGTGGATTACATCAAAGTTTATTATGAGCTTAGAAGATCATTCAAGCATTTCTTTCACTTCACCAATAAGGAACCCATATTGTATGATCATCCAGTTGATCAAACCAGAAATATTGTTGTTACAGTTCACAAATATTTGGGATTTTTCTAAGTTTTTAAAGAAAAAACTTTCATTCACAGATTTTGAAAGGTGCTTGATATATTAAATTTCATATATAAATGCTTGAAACCTAAAACACACCCTAAAACGGACAATGAACAGTTTTAAAAGTAAAGATAAAAATCTAAAATTATTTAAAAATCCTGAATCCCAAATAGATGCACGACTTCAGGCGTTCATCTTCTGCAAGCATCCTTCAACACTCTCCATATGCTGCAGTAACAACTTCTTTTCAGTGCTCCTCTTTACTTCCGTCTATTGTATATTTCAACAAATTAGATCCTTGTTACATAATACCCAAGGCTTTTGGTCAATGTGAGTTGCTTACCAACCTAAAGGTTGTAGGTTCAAGACTCGCTGGAGTCATTTGTGAGATAGGTGATAAAGATATGAAAAAATGCCTTTCTTAAGGGGGGTGGACCCTTGTTACATAAGTAATGAACTAAAAGACAACTATATCTGTTATGCTTTAACCTGAGGTCTTAATAGTATTCTCCTTATCCTTTTTAGCTAGACCATTTAGACAAGATCTCGACCAGGGACCTGACTCACCACATTGCAACAAGCTGATGTGTATCTTTGTGTAGGTAATTTTTTGTATTCAAGTTTTAAAGTTTTATTTTGCCGACTTTACCTATAACAAACACTAACGGGCAGTTACCCGATCGATGGTGAGTTAGTTGGTAAGTAGAGTGTCGATCACTAAGAGTGGAACGTTAATACTTTAAATCTATCAGTATTTTAATTCTATAAGTTAGTCTAATTAAACCTAGTTCTAACGCAGTAAAAAGGTTTTTCAGCCTTAGAGACTGGCACATGGTTTAGATTTAATAAAACTGTAAATTTAAAGAGACAGATAACACACACAACCAATAACATAGATAATAAAGAATACATCAAGCTAATAGTAAGGAAAACGTATTAGCTAATGTTTAGTCATATAAGATGTTTGATTAGCTAAGAGCTTTAACGACGATACTCACGACCTGGCGTGGTCTGTACTAAATCTAGGCAGCCCATAGACTCTAGATTTGCATACTAAGTTTTTCAAAAAATCTAATCCTATCATGATTAGTCGAAATCCGCATAAATCTACTTAATGATTATCAATTTATCATTTATCCCTTTTAAGGCTTACATTAACATATTAACGAATATAAATGAAGTAATAAACGTAATCAAAACACATGACTAAGGAAACTATCCAATCAGAACAAATCATAACATCAAATAATCATTAAACTTAACTAATACCTATAGGTATTTAGCCCATAATCTCAGTCATAATACAAGATAACATGTTCAGAAAGATTCAAGTATAAATCAAAATAGAAAAATACGCTAATCGAATGATTAAAGTGTACTAAAATGAATAAATGAATTATCCTATGGAATTATGCTCTTGTAGGACCCTCTTAGTCTTCTTTATGTCTCTGGTCTCGAACTTGATGGTTATGTGCTCTCTGAAAACCAGATTTATGGTTTTATATTTATACTTTTCGAATACGGTCAATACGGCGTATCAGATTGGTTCGCTACGACGTATCAAGATAACTTCGCGTGGAGTCCAAGATTATTATATTCCATAATATTCATACACCGCCATACTGATACAACGTATCATAAAGCTTCATACGGCGTATCATGTCTTCATTATCTTGGAAATATGGTGAAGTCTTTGATATGGATACGACGTATCTCGTTGATGTCATACGACGTATCAAGACTAAAACAAGCTCGTTCTTCATGTGACCAAAGTTTCATATATGGCGTATTAAGTAATTAGATATGGCATATTCTTCAAAGTCGGGCAATGGTCTTCAGAATCGTCCAAGCCTTGGTATATGGTGGATCTGTTTAGAATGATACGACGTATTCTTGTCTATTTAGTGGACTCTCGAACTTGATCCATTTAACTTCAAAACACGACCATAATAGCTAACTTTCACCAATTGCTTGTTAATAGCTAAAATAGAAACATTTAAGCAATTAGTATCAAATCTTATATAAAATGATATAAAACAAGCAATGTACAGAGGATAAATGATTCTAATAATATGACCTTATTTGATGTCATCACAAGCAAATCCAGGTTTGGATTTCTTTTCTTTAAATACAAGCGTGGGAGTCTTATTCTTTCTACTTTTTCCTCCTCTTCCTCTCTACTTGCCATTGCTCTTATCATACATCCCATTTGTAACCACGAATACATCATTTGATGAGCAAGCAAAGAGGACATGTGGCCTCTCCTCCCTGGATCGTACAGGAGAGTGATTTGCTTCCTATGATGTTGGTCATGTGTCTCCTACTACCCTATATCAGATTGTACATCTTAACTATTAATAGTAGTTGGGACAATTGTCTCATGTACATGTACTATGCGGCTTGAGAGATGTTATCGGATGCAACGTGGCCTGAGATTACATGGTTCTCGTCAAGTGTTGACTCGTTAACTGTAAGTAATGAGCTTGATCCAAATGTGCAATTAGTAGGCTTAGGTCACTTCTACTAATACGATATCATAAAGAATCTATGTATAAAGGTATATATAATATCGCGAAAATGCGAAATAACTATTTATGTGTAAAAATTGAGTAAGGTTAGGCTTTGTACAAGTTCTACATAACACCTATTTTGTGTTTTTGTCATATGTATTGATCTATTTATGTATCAAGAATCATAGGAATAATTTGGGGAACATGTAGCATTGCTCATTCATGAAATATATTGATTCAAAATGTTAGGGTGCATTTGGTTTATTATAAGGAATCACTATTAGTAATACTATAATTATAGGGTAGAATCAGACTAAGGATATCACTATTGATATCGTTGATTGGTTTATTAATAGAGTGTATGTATTGGATTTCAAAAGGTGAGTCCATATACCATTTTTTCAAATATAATGAATACAAAATAGATAAAATCATAGTCTTTTTTATTTTTATGTGGTGGAAAGCAAATACTCCCTCTTTTTTAAAATTATAGTCCACATTTCCTTTTTAGGATGTATTAAAAGAATTGTCCACTTTCTATTTTAAGTAAAAAAAAATAGAATTTTGTGGAGGAATACTCTATTTAAGTGGTTGAGATTTATAATGGTCCAACTTTTATTAAACTTTGTGAGTTTTGACTCCTGACAATAATTTTGAGACGGAAGAAGTAGATCAAAAGGAACCACGAGAATTCTATTTAAGTGGTTGAGATTTATAATACAATGGTTCTATATGTAAAAAATTGTATTATGGTTCTAATAGTACCTAAACAAACATTTTCAATCACTATCATTATCATTCTGTGATTTTGATATACATGTACCAAACACACCCTTAATTAACGATATTTTTTCGCCACTAGTTATTGTGGGATTCAAATTTGTATTGTTTCTAATATAGATATATCTCTATCTACATTGCTCATTCATTAAATATATTGATTCAAAATGTTAGTTAATGATATTTTTTTAGCCACTAGTTATTGCGGGATTCAAATTTGTACGGTTTCTAATATAGGTATATCTCAGGCAATTTCATATACACCCAAATTAAACCTTATAATTCCATATTTTTTCAATACATGCTTTAAAAGCATTGTACATATCCATTAAAAACTTGTGTTTTGAGTAAATATGTAATTTTGATATTTAAGTTAGGTAAATATGGAATTATCCCAATCTATATCTATGCTATCTATAAAGAAGTTACACCATTTTTTTTAATAATTAATCTCAAAATTTTAAAAATTTATTTCAATTACTAAAATACCCTTAACTAAAAATGATAATAACATTCACTACTAAATTAATATTTTAAATCTTGTTTAATCCTCAAACTTTTATCATTTTTCGTGCATAATACATAAACTTTTTCTCGCAGTGACTACATATTGAACTCATAAGTTGAATCAAGGGTCACCCCAGTACACACAAGTTAGCAAGTACAATTACTTGTAAATATACACCGTCGCGTTGCACGAATATTCTTCTAATTATTTATAAAGAGTTTATGCTTAAACCTTAAAAAATAAAATTGCTAAAAGGTAAGTAAAGTGTCATGAATAAATTACTCCTTAATACTTAATAAACTTTTAATTGCCACGCTTAATAGATGAAAATTTATTTAACTTACACAGTCACCTTAATAAACTTTTAAATATCACACTTAATAAGTGAAAAATTAATCAACTTACACAGCAACTAACAAAGTGAGTAAAATGTTGTTATGATTTATCAAGTATTATAAGTATCAACACAATTTCTCAACCTTTGAAACACATGTTGGTTTTTTATGTGTTAAAAAAAATACAAAAATAAAAGAGAAGACTTTTATATTTAATAGTTTGTAAAAAAATCATCCTAATCCTTTTTATATAAACACCATAATCTTCTTTTTTATCTTATGGTAATTGATGAGTGCTCAAACACTCATCATTTTTTGTCAAATCTGAACTGCAAAACATACAAAAACACTCAGTAATGCATCAAAATACTAAAAATATTTCAAAATTGTGTTTTATATGTTTTAGATGCAAAATGAGCAAAAACAAATGAAAAACGTACAAAGTTTGCAAAATTGGCAGTTTCAGTCCCCCAACTTTCATAAAATGTCAAATCTAGTCCCTGGTCATTCAAAATATGAAAAATTATCACCAAAGGTCCTTTTAAATTCATAAGTTGTCATATTTAATCCTTTGGTGAAAAATCTCAAAAGTTTTGGAAATTTGCAATTTAGTCCCTGGAGTTTCAAACTTTAGCAGAATTGGTCCCTGGTGGGATATTTTTGAAAGAAAAATCATTTTGGGTCCTTGGGAAATCACAAATATCAATTTTAGTCCTTGGGTGTGAAGTTTGGAGAAATGTCAGTTTTGGTCCCTCAACTTTACAAACTTGTCAATTTTGGTCCCTGGTGTTTTAAAATGAAAAAAATAAATTCATGGTCCTTATATTACTGGAATATGGCAAGATTGGTACTTGTGAGCACTTTGGAGTTTGTACATAATCAGCCCCTCAAGTTTGGATAAATTGCAAAGTTGGTCCTTGTTGTTTTTATTAGTAAATACCAAATGGACCTTATGTATTAAAACCAAAACCACCCAAAAACCTAGCCTGACCCAACCATACCCCAAGCCCAAAAACAATCCGGCCCAACCCCCATTTGATATTACCCTCGTTGACCCAGTCAAACCCCACACGCCGTTTACTGTACACCCATCCCTAACCTCACCCTAATTACCAGGGGTTCTGTCTCCCCCCTCCTCTAAATTTCTCACCAACTCACCAACCATCATAAATGATATCACCCTCATAAATGCACTCACCAAACTCCACTCAGAATTCCAAAACCGTTTTCCCGCCAAAACGGATTTTAAAGGCTAGGATTGAATGGAAGCCATCCCACGGCTGAAATGGATGTGGGAAAGTCAATGAAACTCTCCTGGGCCTATAAAAGTGAAAGAGAAGTAGAAAAGACTAGTTAGTTAGTTAATTTGTATTTTTAGTGTAAATTAGGTTCGAATGTAGTTTACATTAGTGTAATATTTCAATTTATGCATTGTAATCTCTTTTTCAGTAGTTAATTTATCTTTTTAATGCAATAAATTCAGGTTCTCTTTACAATTCCTTTGCAATTAATTTCTTATTTAAGCTTAAAAATCCAATTGTGTTTAAAAGTCTTTATAAGCTTTCACCTCTGTTCACTGAGTTCATTCAAGCTAATCATAGCTTATTGTGAGCTCAGTTGAGTTTAAAACATTGTTTTGTTTCCAAAAATCCAATAGGTAAAAAAAAGTCAAAAAGAGTGCATGGTTGTAGTAAGGTGATTCAGCAGGATGTTTATGGCTACTTTCTGTTTCATTCAGCTTGGTGACAAGCTTGTATGAGCTTTATGCTACTGCTGTGAGGTTTGCATCTTTAAAATTCATCATAAATCACTCTTGAGGTTCATGAGCTAGTTTCCATTACTAATTTATACTTGTGTTTGTTGTTGTGCTTAATTCCTGTTCAATATAGCTTATATCTTGTCCCTATAGCTTATTTAATAGGTTAGTATTAGTAGAATTGTCTCAATTCACCATTTCCTTCACTAAACCAAAAACAGTCAAAGGTTTAGGGGTGTTTGGATTAGGCTTATGTACTGAGCTTGGGTTGTTGTTGCTTGATAAAATCTACTTGGACACATAACCTATGCCATAAATAGGTCTATTCAACTCATCACTTAGTCACTTTTACCTTAAAAGTCAAAATCACTCATAATCCTCACCTAGGAGTTAACTGTCAAACAGTGTTGATCCAAAATCATTCATATCAGCTCATAATTGGTAGATTTAGGTTAGATTAACTTTGTTTTAGCTTAACATCATGTTTTAAGTTCAGTAGACAGAATCAAAATTCACCAAAGTCAAAATTCCATGTTTAAGTAAAAAGTCAAATTTTCATTTTCTCAAATTTTCCAAATATTGTGAGATTTTTAGTGAATTTTCTGTTGGGAATTAGGATGTGAAATTTCTTGAGTGTATACTATCCCAGCTCATCTTTGTAATCCCACATTGCTTGTATTTTTGGGATTTTTCTTGTGGGCCCTACTCATGCTCAAACACACCTGCAAGGCAAGGTGATGCCCTGCTACACAGATTTTACCCCCACTCACCCAACTTTCATGCCCTACCCTGACCAATCTAGCGAGTCCTAGAGCTTATTTTCTAGCTTTTTGGAAAGCCTAGGAGCTGGGTTCTCAGGTTTCACTTTTGTTTTGGGCTTCTAATCCATCTAGTGGGCCCCACACTGGTCTAAAATTGACCAATCAGGCCTGTTTGGTGCCAGGGGTGAGTTAAGTGCTTATTGCTTATTTTAAGCTTCTCAGTGAGCTTATTTGGTTCTAGTAGCTTGTTTCCTGTTTCCATAAGTTGTTTTCATCTTAATTTATCTTTGTTTTCCCCCTCCTAGCTTATTTAAAGCTTCTTGCTTGACAGTTTGACCAAAGTCAACTGTCCAAGCAATAAGCACTTGTAGTGCTTATTTTTTTAGCTTTATCCAAAGTGCCTTTTTCAAAGTAGCTTACTTTTAGGTATAAATCAGTTTTCAAAAAGAAAAATCCAGAAAAACAAATTTAAATATAGGAGATAGTTTCTATTTAATTTTATTTATCTTTTTAATTTTCATTTTTAGATTTTCATTAAGTAACTTGCAATTTAATATTTTTCTTAATTTCCTTTTAACTTAAAGTATTTTCAGTAATTTTTTCAGATTTTTATTTTGTCATTTAGTATTAATTAGATTTAATATTAGATTTAGTAATAATTAAGTTTTAAATAGAAAAATTAGTTTTTATTAAGTATGACCTAGTTTTTATATTTTTCCTAACCTTTATAAGTTATAAAATAATTTTAGGAATTTTCTTATAATTTCTACTGTTCATCTTCTAGTTTTTATAATTTAATTAGTTTAATTAGTAATTAATTAATATTTAATATAATAATTAGTAAAATAGTGTAAAAACTTATAAAACAAATTTTTTATAATTTTTTAGGATTCCTGTAATGGTTAATTAGATTTATAAAAAATTTCATAATTATCTAAGTCTTTTTAGTATTTTTAATAATTTTAAATAGTTTAATTAGATAATTAATATTACGTTAATAATTAATTAATAGAAAATTCATAAAAAGACAAAAATACATATTTTTAATTTCAAAATTTTTTTTAATTATTTTGTAATTTTAGAAATTTAATTTTCATTTTTCTAGTATTAAATTAATATTATATTGTATTTAAGTATTTTAAATATTAATAATTAGTGTTAATTACTATTTAATTAATAATAAATAATTAATTAGTGTAAAAATTTATTTTAATTTTCTAAAAATTTTCTTTTATCCTTAGGTTTGTAAAAAAGTCATTTTCACCCCCTGTGGGTTTTCAGATTTCAGTTTTCACTTTTTATTTCGTACGTTCACGTAAATTTAAATTGAACGTACGCATTTTAGGTTTTAAACGTTTCTGGTTTTTCCAAACTTCCAGTCTTGTTCATATAGCTTATTTAAGCTATTTCATTGTATAAATCAGTAGTGTAATCAATCTCAAACCCTTTCCGTCCAAATTCACCCGATCACAAACCCGTTTGATAACAATTCACGCCTCGTCGAGATATAATGACCCGGGGAAACCCTATATTCTGCGGAGATTGATTCTAGGCTGTTTGCCCTAGTTGACCATCCTTTGGTCAATTTAGGTTGACCGTTTGGAGGCAATCAAAATTTGGCGCCGCTGCCGGGGAGGTGTGCGCGCTATTCTAAACGGTTTGCAGATTAGTGAATCGGGATATACATCCATTGTATATTTATCTACCATTGTTCAAATTATCTTCTTATTTAAACAAAACTGTTCCCGAAAACATTTTTAACTCAGTTTTTAACGAACACAAAAACACAAAAACATTTTCTTTCTTATTTGTACAAAATGTTTATCCAAAAATCCAAAAATATTCACCTTTACCCTCTCACATCTTTGATTCTTCATCCCTACCCCTCTATGAACTTTTGATTCTTTCTATGTCTCATCCACACCTTCTTATTTGCTATTGGTGTGGTAATCCTTATAATGGTGGCAATTGCCCCAGCTGTGGCATGGTAGAGTCAGGAAACGGGTCTGTCTATAACCAGAATCCCTATTCTTACCATGACACGACTGATTCATTCCATCAGTCACCACACCATGAGACTCAGCAGTTTTACTGTTGTGAGTATTGTGGTGGTTCACACTACAGTTCTGATTGTCAATAGGGAAACACGCTTGTCAATGAGCAGTTTCCTGATAACAATTATAACTCAAGCACATATAACCCACAGCCACATCAGTTTCACTGTTGTGATTACTGTGGAGGTCCACACTCAAGCTCGGATTGTCAAACAACGAATCAATTTCCTTGTAACAATTACGACTATTCGTTTTCAGACCCACCTCCACAGTACCATATGTATCACACCCCACGATTTCAGGTCATTTTTCCAAACCTCAACATCTTACTATTCATCAATTACTATTCATCGATCACTATTCATCATTTTACTATTCATCAATTTTTAGGTCAGTTTGATATTCCGAGAAACATTCAAAAATTTCACTATTCACATGACACTATTCATTCCCGAGAGAAAACCACTATTCATATGAATTACTCATTTCATCGTAAATTTAGTTTACTGGTATTTAAATTCGTGTAACCGTATTGGTTCAGGAGCGAATTCATGCATTATCATTGGGACATTTCATACGGACTAGAAATAGTCTGCATATCATCATTATGGCACTTGCATACTATTCCACTCGTAGGATATTTAAATTAGTACTTTTGGTATAATTAACTTTTACGTATATTTATTTCTAAATAAACGTTAACACGCGATCAATAATGTGACTAACACGTCCGACACTCCCGACTATGATCCCAATATATTTTTATATTCATTTTAATAATATAAAAATTATAATATTAATTTACCCGGTGTTTTGGAAATTTATTTAATTATTATCGCAAGTTTACTAAAATTACGACGGTTTTCGTAGAAACTAAATAATAATTATCTAAACACTCAATATTGATACCCAACATATTTTTATAATTTTTACGACTTTATTATATTCCGGTTAACTCCGTTAAAATTTATTTTTAATTAACTCGGTACCCGGTATTCCCAAAAACTATTAATATATACATAATACTACCAAATACCTACTAACTCTTACACAAATATACATAAAATCTCACAATTTCTTCCTACTTCCTTGACTTTGCCGCCCCCCCCCCCCCCCCCCCTACCAATCACTTACAAGTTGTGAAAATATTTCTAACTCATAAATACATGTAATGATTCTGTCTAAATTAAAAATATATATCATATACTTATACTTTTCATCTTATTTAACCAAAATCAACTAGAAACTTTTCTTTCTCTTTTCTCTCTTCCTTTGGATCAGCCAAGAACACAAGACCAAGAAGAACCATAATTTTTCAAGATTAAGTATAATATATAGTGTATTTTGTACTCCTTTTAGGGTTTTGAAATACAAACTCAAGGTTTACATAGGTTTTCATCCTCAAAATCTCATTAATCTTTCAAGTAAGTGTATGAAACTCATCTTTCTAATTTTACCAAGTTTTTACAAGATTCATATGATATATATACTAGATCTACATGCATATGCTATTTATACCACTCCATTTTATACATATCTAACTTTTGAGCCCTAGAAATAGATTATAGTTAGATCCTTCTTAGATCCACTTGATTTATGATGTTTAGGAACCCATGATACCCTAAGAAGATGTATGGTAGGATTAGACTAGTTTTGTGGTGATCGAAAGTGGTTTGGTTGAAGTTAGAACTAGATTGGAACCCTAGAAATGGTTTTTGAAACAATACAAATACCTACTGTCCATATTTTTAAAACGTGGGAAACTCAGTAGGTTATGGGTAATTTTTGACCAAAGATTTAGAAAATACTTTTAAAAACGAAGCCGTGGGCGAAAGAACGGATTAAAACGAGCTTATAACGAAGGAGTTATGATTTTTGCAAGTTTATTGACGAAAACTATTTTTCTGAAAATTTCATGCTGTTGGACGATTTTCGACGGGCAAATAGAGGCGTTAGACGTAACCTAGAGGAGCCGAGCTATCAAAAATATATTAATACATACTAAGACGAATCCGTGGATATAAAGAACGAGGAAAATGAACTTAAAACGACCAAGTTATACACGTTTTAAAATCGTCAAAACTATATATATATTTAGTCACTACTAGAAATAATATAACTACGTACTAAATGATATATATTCTAGATTTCTTATTCAAGGATTTTATTTTTAACTAACGAAGTACGTACGACCCAAGGTTTATTTATGCGACTAGTAGACATTATTTTAAGGTTTTCAAAACGAGGAATATAACACTAACATTTTATATACGATATATTACGACAAGTTTCTATACTTCTAATTGGACTTATTGTTCCTAAGTATGGAAATTACCTACTTTGACGATAACAAGTATTTTCAAGTTACGAGTGGTATAGGTATCATGTGCATGAATATTTATTACAACATTTCATGATCTAAAGTAGATCATATTCATTCATTTAGGTTGCGGCTAGTGTTCGTGCCTTGTTGTCCCGATCATTTCATCTCATCGTACTATCACTTAAAGTGAGTTTTCATAGCCCCGTTTTCAATTACTTATTTGATTTCAAATCCCACGGGGGAGAATACATTGCATCAATTATTTTTGTACATGCCCAAGTATTAAATTCCGTACATTGCTTAAGTTACCTTACTACCAAGTTAAGTCCCCTTTATTATCATGGACCGTTAATTATAATGCCAAGCGAGAGTGAGTGAATAGATCTATTGAGGGTGACGCCTCCATTCGTGTTTGGGTTGCTCCAACGGGTACGAATGCATTTCATGTTTAAACTATATGAGTGCCTGGTAAACACTCTTTTGGGGCCAATACAATATTATGTCTAGCTTCGAGGTCATGAGCTTAAGAGACAATGTAGCATTTTGACATTTTTGTCAGTTTACTTCATACTTGTGGCTTATGTACATACGATTTAACTTACAAACCTATGATTATTCACCAACATTATTGTTGACCGTTTTCGCAATGTATTTTCAGGTAACTAAGACATATTCCTCATGACATGCACGGAGTCATTTCATTGAGTAGCAAGGATGACGCGTCTCTTTTTGGATTTTCATGCACTTGTGAACTATCGTTTGATTGTACTAAACTTATTTACTTAAACTTTCCAACTCTTTTGGGACCTATGTTTTATAACTCTGAATATTTTGAATGAATCAAACGATGTATTTTAAAAACGACACTTAGGTCGTTCAATATAACTGTAACTGTGGTGCTATGACAGTCACCCCCAGGTATTCCATTCTGCTGCCATTCAGGTATTTTGGGGGTGTGACAGATTGGCATCAGAGCTAAGGTTATAGCGAACTAGGATGCATCATGGATGATGCGTAGGGATTGCACCAGGCTTTACCTCTCGAGGGATCTCGAGAAGCTTACAACCCCCACCAGGCAGTGTACCTGATCGTTGTAGTATAGTATAGTGACAAGTACCGGGGGATTGATCGTTCAGCTAGGAATATTGTCGCTAGGATTAGAAAACCTAAATACTAGTTCTAAAGGTGAGAGATGATTATTTTTTGTATTTTTATATTTTTTAGAAAGCAAGTAAATATCTCGGGTTTGAAGGATTTGGGCGGAATTAGTTGCTATTCAACTAACCCAATACTAAGATGCAATCAAAATAAAATACTAGAAATGAAATTAAACTAAATTATACTAAAGTTGTGAGCAATAAGTGGAGAAAATGTGTTTACTTAGATTTCACTACTCCCTAGACATCTTTTACACGTTAATTACTTGTTATAGTTATATGGATGACGGATTGTATTCCTTAATACCATTCATGGGGTATCGCACATAACTCCCCAATTCTATGAGCTCTTATCTCCTCCTATACCATGCCCAGCACAACCATAGGGATTGTAAACAGTGGCTCATGCATTAAATACAACCAATAAAGACCTTAGTGCAATCGGTTCATGTTTCCTAAGACGTTCAAGCATGTTACCATTTGGAGATCTGCCAGTTTTCTTAAGCCTAACATATGAATTCATTCATCCAAAACAAACTATAAACAAGTAATCAACATATAATTAACATCTATGTTTCATTAGATCCAAGCAAACACAAGATAGATCTAGCCTAGCATGATGGAATTAAGACAAGAACAAGATATAGATAACCAACACATAGACATATTGATTGAATTAAAAGAACACTTATCTTAATTACACATGAAAGGTATCAAGGGCTTGGAACCCTTGAAAAACCTGTAAAATTCGCACCAAGTTCGTACTAGGGTTTCTCCAAAACTTCTCCTTAATGTGTAAAAATTAGAAAACTATATATAGGAAATAAGGTCTGATGGCGTCAAGACCAAATAGGTGACGCCGTCACCTCGCCGCCAAAATAATTCTCGGACTGCCTTGATCTACTTCTGACGTCGTCATGTGTTATTCATTTCCAGGCCGTCGTGCATTTTCCTCTTGATGCCCTTCCTTGTGACGCCGTCAAATCAGTTCTGGATCGTCATGGAAATTGCTCTTGACGTCGTCAGGATGTTACTCTTGACGCCGTCACCTACTGTTTCCAGCAAGGAAAATTAAGACTTTGGCGTTTTCTTCACTTTTATGCTCCAAAAACGTCCGAATTGTTTCCTTTTCTAGATTTCTCTCCCAAAGTACCTAAAATCACAAAAGGAACGATTTTGGGCAATATTTGATCAAATAAATTCGAATTCCGGCTTAAATGACCCCCTAAAAGTGGTTCATTTTTCGCCTCATCATATACCCTTACACTTGAGATTTGCTTGTCCTCAAGCAAATGCGCTTTTATTCTACTCAAAATACAAGTTAGGGGTCATTTAACACTAATATAAAAGTAATTACAACAAATAATCGTTCCACTAAAGACCAATAGACAAGCACGGAGGTCATACACTAGCACCTCACAAATAGTGTTTAGATACTCACATCTTTCGGGTGTAATAAAGTATAAATTACAATATGGAAATGGAAGATATCTCTCACTACCTGTCATAGCAAAATAGATTACCATAGGCTTGGGAAAGGATCAAACCTCCACCACATGGCGTAAGCACCTAGGATAAACTATCAAAGAGGTCTTTCAAAGGGTTGTAACGTTAGGTGTAGGGATATGAAATACACGGTTTTGTTGGATAAAGGAAGTTTTACTGGTGGCGAGTTAACAATCTTGGTCAATTACATGTACAATATGGCATTGCTAAGCCAAGACTAGACTCGACTTAAGCTAATAAATGAAAAATAACAAAAACATAAAATAAACATAGAATGAAAAGGGATGGTAGTCCGTATGTTTTTTTTTTTTTTTTTTTTTTTTTTTTTTTTTTTTCTTTTTTTCTTTTTTTCTTTTTGTATATTTTTTTTTTTTTTTTTTTTTTTTTTTTTTTTTTTCATTTCATTTCATTTCATTTCATACACTCTTACCCTACCATCCAAAATAATACATTATAAGGAATGGTAATTCCCCTTACACTTGAATCTTTACATACTTTACAATAACCTAAACTAATTACTCGAATTAAGAAAATCAAAACACTTGGAGCACTTTTAAGATTAACGCACGTATGGGGGTAATAATATTATGTTATTCCCCATTACTCCATAAAATAAGTACTTTACCCATGAGTCCCAATCGTCCCAAAACAATATGTACAAGGATATGACTCGACTTAGGGTTTAACAAATAACAATAATGCACTAAAAATGAGCGCATACACGGAAGGCTAAGGCGATTTGGGTGTACATTTAAGTGGGGTGTAACAAATTCTTCCTTTAAGTAAAATGCTTAAAGTTAGAAACGAAAAGATAGGCTCGGAGGGGTGTACTAGGGGTTTCGTGTACTAAAAATGAGTACAACGCTAAGGGTTTGGGAAAAATTAGTTGACTTAACTAGCCAAATAATATGACATAAATGGTCAAGTAATTATAATACGGGTTTAACACAAGGGTGATCCTAATGCCTCTTATCATGTAGTAAATCCTACTACACAAATGTAGTCTCACTAGCGGTCTCGGGATGCATCACTAACGCAAGTTCTAGAATCTAAATGCTACCAGTACACTCATAAGCACTAATAGTAAATGCTTTTCCTATCAAATCTAAAGGCGAACCTCACATATTTGGGTGGAAAATTTTTCTGAATATACGGTTATGTGCTAGTCATACAATCTCCTATCCATGAGACGCTTGCTATGGCTAAAGTTTCACTCCTAAATGTTGTAAAAAAATTTAAATTTGGCGCTAAAATTACACTAACAAGTATTTCTCATAGTTTTATTACACATCTACCATTAAACAAAACAAACTCAAGTGAAAGTGCATATGTAAGGTATCATCTTTTTACCCTCCCCTTACACTTAAGATGAACATTGTCCCCAATGTTCAAGTAAAGAATGTAAAAGCTAAAAAATAAGAAAAATGAAATCAAATACTCCCCTGATTCGCTCGGTATGGATAATAAGGTGGCCAGGTTAAATCTTCCTCCAAGAAAATGAACAATCAAAGCTTCCCTTCCAGAATATAAACCATCTTCTTGTCATACATAACCTGTAAATCCTGAGAAAATAGACAAAACAACCTCGCGTAAAATCAGCGGCATCCTATATATGTTACTAAATCCTAGAAAACAAGATAAGATATAATGCTTGTGGAATGAAGTTTGCAGATTCCCTGGAGATTATAAAACTTAATAATTCACAAAAACCATAAGACTCCGTTAGAAAAACAAAACCGGTAAAATTTCCAGATTTTTACACTTGACGCCGTCAAGAGTTGACTCATGACGCCGTCAGGATTGACCTGCAGAAATTCTTATGTTAAGTTTCCGGAAAATTTATGGAAAAACTTGGTCCTACTTCCTGGAAAATCTTGCAAAACTTCATTATGACTCAATACAAGCATTTGACTCTAACAAATACGAATATACATGTTCATTTAATATTGTGGAGAATCATGATCGGTTTGTTTCTTAAAAACATATTTGGGGTTTCCCCTTACACTTATCTTTTGCAAAAATACTTTTAGGTGGAGTTAAGACTAGGCCAAAACAACAAAGTAAAGTATTTCCACAATTTAATTGAGAAACATGATCAACCAACAATAAAAACTAAGCATGCATACGGAAGCAAATAACAAACAAACAAAAATAAAATCACACAAAACATGGGTTGCCTCCCAAGAAGCGCTTTTCTTTATTTACGAGTCTTGTAGCTAGACTCAAGGTCATGGGTTACTATGTGATCTCATCATTGGTTCCACTCTCCGCTTGTAAATATTCCTTGTAGAAACCAATTACCTTTTTCTCAACCGCTCCCATGATCTTTTGGGCAAATTCTTTATCGACTTTATACCTTGGTCATAGGGCCAAGCAATCTTTGTAATAAAGACTCCTTTTTTCCCATACATAATCCATGCCCTTTTTCTTAACATCTTCGTTGATGTCCTCAAAAGCACCAACGTTGTCCTTATCAAACCGGGATATAAAGCGAAATTCTTTCATCCTATTAGGCATCCTATAAGTGATACTATCGGTGCTACTTGCGAATCGGATCGTTCCTTCTATCTCATCATATTCCAACTTAGACTCCTCAACAAACGGTTTGCCAAACACAACATTTGATAACCGACAATCAATAACATTAGCAAGATCTTCCACAATCATAAAGTCGGTGACAAAAGTGAAATTACCAACAAAGACATGTAGACCTTTGACTCTCCCGACAAAGTTACAAACTCCACCGGGATATTTGGGATCTTTTCTAGGTTCAAGTCTTGTTTTCACTATATCATTATAAACATTTGAGGACATAATGTTGATTGGATATTTAAAGTCAATGTAAGCATTGCTAATGTGCCTATATCCAATCATACATGGTATCTTAGCATTCTTAGGATCGCCTCTCTTTATCTTAGGTTCAATTATAGTGAAAGGAGATCGCGGGTTATTGATAAGATTATTGTAATATGCAATCTCCTCCTTAGTGGGGTATAGATTAAAATAGTAATTAAGCTTCGGATCTATTTCCCCCTTTTCAAGTCCCTCAATAACACTCACAAAGTCATTAGGCCCTAGGTCCTCATTTGAATACAAAGCGGTCGCTAGGTCACTAAATGCATGTTCGAGCTCAACCTTAATCAAACTATTAAGCTCCCTAAGTTCCCTAATCTCACTCTTAATTTGTTCACGCAACAAAGCCACTTCTCTAGAGGAAAGGGGTGGATTCGCGTTTTCCATAATGGTCAACGGAATAGTCAATGAATTTAATTTACTAACAAAGGCACAAAGAAAAAGATAGACTAAAGAAAACCTAAAAATAAAAATAAAATCTTACTAGAAAGGAATCTAGCAAGTAGACCTAATAAAAAGAAATTCTAACCTAGACAATAACTATTCCCCGGGCTGCGGCACCAAAAACTTGATGCGCAGGGATTGCACTAGGCTTTACCTCTCGAGGGATCTTGAGAAGCTTACAACCCCCACCAGGCAGTGTACCTGATCGTTGTAGTATAGTATAGTGACAAGTACCGGGGGATTGATCGTTCAGCTAGCAACAGTGTCGCTAGGATTAGAAAACCTAAATACTAGTTCTAAAGGTGAGAGATGATTATTTTTTGTATTTTTATATTTTTTAGAAAGCAAGTAAATATCTCGGGTTTGAAGGATTTGGGTGGAATTAGTTGCTATTCAACTAACCCAATACTAAGATGCAATCAAAATAAAATACTAGAAATAAAATTAAACTAAATTATACTAAAGTTGTGAGCAATAAGTGGAGAAAATGTGTTTACTTAGATTTCACTACTCCCTAGACATCTTTTACACGTTAATTACTTGTTATAGTTGTATGGATGACGGATTGTAGTCCTTAATACCATTCATGGGGTATCCCACATAACTCCCCAATTCTATGAGCTCTTATCTCTTCCTATACCATGCCCAGCACAACCATAGGGATTGTAAACAGTGGATCATGCATTAAATACAACCAATAAAGACCTTAGTGCAATCGGTTCATGTTTCCTAAGACGTTCAAGCATGTTACCATTTGGAGATCTGCCAGTTTTCTTAAGCCTAACATATGAATTCATTCATCCAAAACAAACTATAAACAAGTAATCAACATATAATTAACATCTAGGTTTCATTAGATCCAAGCAAACACAAGATAGATCTAGCCTAGCATGATGGAATTAAGACAAGAACAAGATATAGACAACCAACACATAGACATATTGATTGAATTAAAAGAACACTTATCTTAATTACACATGAAAGGTATCAAGGGCTTGGAACCCTTGAAAAACCTGTAAAATTCGCACCAAGTTCGTACTAGGGTTTCTCCAAAACTTCTCCTTAATGTGTAAAAATTAGAAAACTATATATAGGAAATAGGGTATGACGGCGTCAAGACCAAATAGGTGACGCCGTCACCTCGCCGCCAAAATAATTCTCGGACTGCCATGATCAACTTCTGACGCCGTCATGTCTTATTCATTTCCAGGCCGTCATGCATTTTCCTCTTGACGCCCTTCCTTGTGACGCCGTCAAATCAATTCTGGATCGTCATGGAAATTGCTCTTGACGCCGTCAGGATGTTACTCTTGACGCCGTCACCTACTGTTCCCAGCAAGGAAAATTAAGACTTTGGCGTTTTCTTCACTTTTATGCTCCAAAAACGTCCGAATTGCTTCCTTTTCCAGATTTCTCTCCCAAAGTACCTAAAATCACAAAAGGAACGATTTAGGGCAATATTTGATCAAATAAATTCGAATTCCGGCTTAAATGACCCCCTAAAAGTGGTTCATTTTTCGCCTCATCAATGGACCCTAGACTATAACCACATCATCATAGCATATCATCATTTCATCATAAGTGCATAATTATTTATTTTTAGGTGATTCCATTACGCGAGTTATTTATTTTTATTTCACCTTGATTATCACTGAGATATGTCTTCAGACCCGAACATTGTCATACTTTACACTGTCTCAGACTCTGATGTTGAGGGCTCTTTGTCTTCCACTGCTTTTTCACCACCACCCATTCCTCCAGTACCTGTTTTGCCACTTTTGGCATCAGGTGAGGATACCGAGCCTTTTGAGGAGGAAGAGACGGCTCCTACTCCTCATATCTCTCCCATTGCACCGCTTGATGTTACCCGTGTACCTACTGATATATCATCCCCTGCTACTTCTATTCCCTCAGAACCAAGACTTATGTTTCCCCGTAGTAAGACAACTCTTGGTGCTAGGAAGAGTGTTCGCCCTGCTACTTCTACTTTTAGGATTCCTGCTATTCCTACATTACCTACACCACCAGCTATACCCACTACTACTTCTATATCTACTTCACTCTTTCCGCTCAGGAAGCGTGCAAGGTTTACTACCCCAGCTTCACCTACTACTGAGACTTCTGACCTTCCACCACCACCAGTATACCACATAGGTGAGAGTTTGAGAGCAGCTGCTGCTAGAGGTCCTACAGCACGTACTTTGGATGCTCAACAGGAGCAGGTTGATAGGTTGGGTTTTAGGGTAGATGAGATTATCACTACTCGACTTGAGGAGGTCGAGGAGCAGGTTGAGGGGTTGATCTTAGGCAGGGTTAGCATTGACGTGTCTTACCATGGTCTTGAGGTACGACAGGAGATGCACCAGGAGCTGATTGATCAGCTTAGGGATGAGCTACCTGAGATACGGGATAGAGCCCAGATGACACAGGAGACTCAGGGTGAGCAGGCACACCAGTTGGCAGTAGCTCAGGAGAGGATGACAGCTGCAGAGACCAGGGAGGCTGCCCTCCAGCTTTGAGTGGAGCACTTGGAGGAGATTGTTGTTGCGATGGATCGTGAGATTCGCCGCCTTAGGAGAGGACCTGGAGGACCTGGGGCACCTGGACCATCTAGAGCACCTGGTGGAGCCTAGACATAGACTTGTATTGTATTAGCTTTTACTATTTTCCTAGTCCTGAGGTGTGGGACATAGTTCAAGAACTTGTAGTCTTTTGGTTGTTGTACAAACAAATATATCAAGTATGACTCTACTATGTTGGAAATGTTGTGCTATATATTATATCGGTCCATGTAGGCCGAAATTTTCATGTATTATATTCATGTGTTGTGATTATATTTATGATGTTTCATGGTTGCTCTTTATTGTTATCGTATTTATATAGGTTGTGGTTGTATTTATACATGTCGTGGTTGTATTTATACACGTTGTGGTTGTATTTATACAGGTTGTGGTTGTATTTATACATGTCGTAGGTATATTTATACATATTGTGGGTGTATACTTTTGGTACGATGACTATTTCTATTATGATTTTTCTCATGGTTGTTTCCATTGTGATTTATCAGAAGTATGGCACCAAGGAAAGGTAAGGCTGCACCAGAAACACCGGCTATGACTCAAGCCGCTATCCGCAAGTTGGTCAGGGATAGTATAGCAGAAGCTCAAGAAGTCAGAGAGCTGAGGTTGCTGCAAGGGCTGCTGAAACTGCATCTAATACAGGGACGGTTGAACTACCCAATAATAGGCGTGAATGCACTTGGAAGGATTTCAAGATTAGTGATCCTATCAAGTTTAAGGGCACTGAAGGAGTGGTTGCTTTGATCCACTGGTTTGAAAAGACTGAGAATGTATTCCTCATGTCCGGTTGCCCGGACGTCAGCAAGGTAAAATTTGCTACAGGTATGCTTCTTGATGAAGCTATGTCTTGGTGGAATTCTTATGCTCAGCCGATTGGTATGGAAAATGCTTACAAGCTCACTTGGGATCAATTCAAGAAATTGATAACAAAGAAGTTTTGCCCTCGTACTGAGGTGCAAAAGTTGGAAACAGAGTTCTATGAGCTGGTAACTAAAGGCGATGACATCGAGACCTACATCAGGAGGTTTCAAGAGTTGGCTATACTATGTCCAACTATGGTTCCCGACTATGAGAAAAAGATGGAAAACTTCATTGGTGGACTGCCTGAAAGTATTCGAGGGGATGTGTGATGCGTAGGGATTGCACCAGGCTTTACCTCTCAAGGGATCTCGAGAAGCTTACAACCCCCACCAGGCAGTGCACCTGATCGTTGTAGTATAGTATAGTGACAAGTACCGGGGGATTGATCATTCAGCTGGGAATAGTATCGCTAGGATTAGAAAACCTAAATACTAGTTCTAAAGGTGAGGGATGATTATTTTTATATTTTTATACTTTATAGAAAGCAAGTAAAAATCTCGGGTTTGAAGGATTTGGGCGGAATTAGTTGCTAGTCAACTAACCCAATACTAAAGATGCAATCAAAATAAAATACTAGAAATGAAAATAAAACTAAATTAACTAAGGTTGTGAGCAATAAGTGGAGAAATTGTGTTTACTTAGATTTCACTACTCCCTAGATATCTTTTACACGTTAATTACTTGTTATAGTTGCGTGGATGACGGATTGTATTCCTTAATACCATTCATGGGGTGGCGCACTTAATTCCCCAATCCTATGAGTGCCTACTTCACTCCTATGTCAAGCCGGCTAAGAAGCTCCTAACATGGGATCATTAGAATTTACTCATGCATTAAATACAACCAATAAAACCTAGTGCACGTCAGTTCATGTTTCCTAAGACGTTCAAGCATGTTACCATTTGGAGATCTGCCAGTTTTCTTAAACCTAACATCGAAATCATTCATCCAATACAACCATAAACAAGTAATCAACACATAATTAACATCTACGTTTCATTAGATCTAAGCAAACACAAGATAGATCTAGCCTAGCATGATGGAATTAAGACAAGAACAAGATATAGACAACCAACACATAGACATATTGATTGAATTAGAAGAACACTTATCTCAATTACACATGAAAGGGTTCAAGGGCTGAAAACCCTTGAAGAACCTGTAAAATTCGTACTAAGTTCGGCCTTAGGGTTTCTCCAAAACTTCTCCTCTTTTTATGAATGAAAATTAGAAAACTATATATAGGAAATTGAGGCTGACGGCGTCAAGACCAAATAGGTGACGCCGTCATCTCGCCGCCAAAAGAATTCTCGGACTGCCTTGATCTACTTCTGGCGCCGTCACGTTATAACTTTTTCCAGGCCGTCACGTATTTTACTCTTGACGCTCTTCCTTGTGACGCCTTCATTTCTGTACTGGGTCGTCATGAAAATTACTCTTGACGCCGTCAAAATGTTGCTCTTGACGCCGTCACCTACTGTTCCCAGCTTGGAAAATTAAGTCTTTGGCATTTTCTTCACTTTTATGCTCCAAAAACGTCCGAATTGCTTCCTTTTCCAGATTTCTCTCCCAAAGTACCTAAAATCACAAAAGGAACGATTTAGGGCAATATTTGATCAAATAAATTCAATTCCGGGCTTAAATGACCCCCTAAAAGTGGTTCATTTTTTGCCTCATCATATACCCTTACACTTGAGATTTGCTTGTCCTCAAGCAAATGCGCTTTTATTCTAATCAAAATACAAGTTAGGGGTCATTTAAAACTAATATAAAAGTAATTACAACAAATAATCATTCCACTAAAGACCAAAGACAAGCACGGAGGTCATACACTAGCACCTCACAAATAGTGTTTAGATACTCACATCTCTCGGGTGTAATAAAGTATTAATTACAATATGGAAACGGAAGATATCTCTCACTACCTGTCATAGCAAAATAGATTACCATAGGATTGGGAAAGGATCAAACCTCCACCACATGGCGTAAGCACCTAGGATAAACTATCAAAGAGGTCTTTTTAAAGGGTTGTAACGTTAGGTGTAGGGATATGAAATACACGGTTTTGTTGGATATAGGCAGTCTTTACTGGTGGCGAGTTAACAATATTGGTTAATTACATGTACAATATGGCGTTGCTAAGCCAAGACTAGACTCGACTTAAGCTAATAAATGAAAAATAACAAAAACATAAAATGAACATAGAATGAAAAGGGATGGTAGTCCGTATGTTTTTTCTCTTTTTTTTTTTTTCTAATTTTTTTTTTTTTTTTTTTTTTTTTTTTTTTTTTTTTTTGCATACACTCTTACCCTACCATCCAAAATAATACATCATAGGGAATGAACATTCCCCTTACACTTGAATCTTTACATACTTTACAATAAACTAATCTAATGACTCGAATTAAGAAAATCAAAACACTTGGAGCACTTTTAAGATTAACGTACATACGGGGGTAATAATATGATGTTCTTCCCCATTACTCCATAAAATAAGTACTTTACCCATGAGTCCCAATCGTCCCAAATCAATATGTACAAGGATATGACTCGACTTAGCAACCATGTAATCAATTAGATAGTTAACTTAGGGTTTAACAAATAACAATAATGCACTAAAATGAGCGCATACACGGAAGGCTAAGGCGATTTGGGTGTACATTTAAGTGGGGTGTAACAAATTCTTCCTTTAAGTAAAATGCTTAAAGTTAGAAATGAAAAGAAAGGCTCGGAGGGGTGTACTAGGGGTTCTGTGTACTAAAAATGAGTACAACGCTAAGGGTGTGGGAGAAATTAGTTGACTTAACTAGCCAAGTAATATGACTTAAATGGTCAAGTAATTATGATACGGGTTTAACACAAGGGTGATCTTAATGCCTCTTATCATGTAGTAAATCCTACAACACGAATGTAGTCTCACTAGCGGTCTCGGGATGCATCACTAACGCAAGTTCTAGAATCAAAATGCTACCGGTACACTCATAAGCACTAATAGTAAATGTTTTTCCTATCAAATCTAAAGGCGAACCTCACATATTTGGGTGGAAAATTTTTCTGAATATACGGTTATGTGCTAGTCATACAATCTCCTATCCATGAGACGCTTGCTATGGCTAAAGTTTCACTCCTAAATGTTGTAAAAAATTTTAAATTTGGCGCTAAAATTGCACTAACAAGTATTTCTCATAGTTTTATTACACATCTACCATTAAACGAAACAAACTCAAGCGAAAGTGCATATGTAAAGTATCATCTTTTTACCTTCCCCTTACACTTAGGATGAACATTGTCCCCAATGTTCAAGTAAAGAATGTAAAAGTGAAAAAGTAAAAAGAATGAAATCAAATACTCCCCTGATTCGCTCGGTATGGATAATAAGGTGGCCAGGTTAAATCTTCCTCCAAGAAAATGAACAATCAAAGCTTCCCTTCCAGAATATAAATCATCTTCTTGTCATACATAACCTGTAAATCCTGAGAAAATAGACAAAGCAACCTCGCATAAAATCGGCGGCAGTCTATATAAGTTACTAAATCCTAGAAAACAAAATAAGATATAATGCTTGTGGAATGAAGTTTGCAGATTTCCTGGAGATTATAAAACTTAATAATTCACAAAAACATTAAGACTCCGTTAGAAAAACAAAATCGGTAAAATTTCCAGATTTTTACACGTGACGCCGTCAAGAGTAATCTCGTGACGCCGTCAGAAGTGATCTACAGAAATTCTTATGTTAAGTTTCTGGAAAATTTCTGGAAAAACTTGGTCCTACTTCCTGGAAAATCCTGCAAAACTTCATTATGACTCAATACAAGCATTTGACTCTAACAAATACGAATATACATGTTCATTAAATATTGTGGAGAATCATGATCGGTTTGTTTCTTAAAAACATATTTGGGGTTTCCCCTTACACTTATCTTTTGCAAAAATACTTTTAGGTGGAGTTAAGACTAGGCCAAAACAACAAAGTAAAGTATTTCCACTATTTAATTGAGAAACATGATCTATCAACAATAAAATTAAAGCATGCATACGGAAGCAAATAACAAACAAACAAAATAAAATAAAATCACACAAAGCATGGGTTGCCTCCCAAGAAGCGCTTTTCTTTATTTACGAGTCTTGTAGCTAGACTCAAGGTCATGGGTTACTACGTGACCTCATCGTTGGTTTCACTCTCTAGGTCGTCTTCTAAACCAGTTTTGTATTCCGGACCTAGTTGCAAGCATTCTTTGTAGAAACCAAGCATCCTATTCTTCACATACTCTACTCCTCTACGTCTATCCTCATCATTCCAATAATAAGCCGCTTGCTTGTGTTCCTTTTCTAAATTAGAGAGGAGGCGGTATTGCTCAATCTTGTAGGGCATTTGGTAGGCAACCTCATCATTCTCTACCTTAAATCTAACTATCCCTAGAGTCGGATCATAACTCATCCTAGTGGCCTCAACAAATGGTTTTCCAAATATTATTTGGCTTAGGCAAGCATCTATCACCGGACGAGTGTCTTCCACTATCATAAAATTGATCTCATAAGTGAGATTTCCTATAATCACATGTAATCCCTTCACTCTTCCTGCAAAATTACTTATCAGATTCGTATTGGGCATCATCCTAAAATCAAGTTGTTTCTTCATCACCCAATTGTAATAAGTCCTAGTCATGATGTTTACGGGGGATCTAGGGTCGATGTAAGCTTTCCATATATGCATATGCCCTATGTTGCATGGTATGTTAATGTTAGAGGGGTCTCCCATTTTGATAAGGGGTGTGCCAAGGATATATGGTCTCTCGGGACTATCGAATAAATCCTTATGGTATTCCCGTTCTTCCTTGGTGGGCATCTTATCAAAGTATTTCTCTATAGTTTCTACTTCCTCTAACTCCTTTTCCTTATTAACCTCAACTTCCTTACTTTCATCCCTAGTTTCGGTTTCTACTCCAACTTCATCCTTGTCACTTTCTTCTATCTCCTTATCAATTGGCTTAATGGTGACAACATTGACAAAGTGGACATGTTTAGATGATGAGGGGTCCTTAATTTGGATTCCATTATTGGTATCCCTAGTGTCCTTCCTAGGTGTAGTTAACGCTTGGTTGTTGAGGGCTTTCAACAAGTTGTCAATCTTGTTGGTCATCTCCGTTTGTTGTTGGTTGAATTCGGGTTCAAACCTAGCTATGCGAGCTTCTTGAGATGCCATGAACTTTGACATCAATCCTTCAACATTGTTGGTACTACCATAGTTGTTAGAAGGATTGTTGTTGAAAGTACGGTTGGAGGATGGACCGTTTGATTGGTAACGATTAGGCGGATTGGAAGAATTGGGTTGATTTTGTTTCCACCTAAGGTTTGGGTGATTTTTCCAAGAGGGGTTGTATGAATCACCGTAAGGGTTTGGCTCGGGCTTGAAAGTGTACCACTTATCTCCCGCTTCGTCGGTACGCGTGGATGCGTAGTCCGCAAAAGCTGTTCCGGGGAGTTCCACACAATCACGAGTGTCGTAGGGACCACTACACAATTCGCATGAAGAAGTGATTTTGTTCACTTGGCTTGAAGGCTTAGGAGCTTCGTAAGATTTCATGAGAAACTTGACTTGGTCCTCAAGTTCCATGATCCTACGGTCGGGAGTGCTAGAGTTGTTCGAGGGCAAAGATATTGCCTTAACCGTTTTGTTCAAATCACGGGGGTCATTCCAACTTTCGTTGTCATAGAGAGCAAGATCTTCTATGAGTTCCCATGATTGTTCCGCACTTAGATCACGTAGCTTACCACCGGCCGATTGGTCAATGGCTCGCCTCGTGGAGAGATCGATATGGTCATAAAAGATTTGGACTTGGAGCCAAAGATCTATGCCATGATGAGGGACTTTTTGGAGTATGTCCTTGAAACGAGTCCATGCTTCATAAAGAGATTCATTTTGACGTTGTTGGAACATCAAGATGTCATTTCTAAGCTTAGTAGTTCTCCCCGGTGGGAAAAATTGAGCAAGGAAACGAGTGGTGAGATCATCCCATGTGGTGATGGATCCCGCGGGTAAACGCTCAAGCCATTGACTAGCTTGATCCCGTAGAGAGAATTGGAATAGGCGTACTTGGGTTGTCTCTCTAGTTTCAACATCTAGGTCTATGGAATCTATGATTTTAAGGAAGTCCTTAAGTTGTTGGTTTGGATCTTCAGAACGAAGTCCATGGAATGCACATCCGCTTTGCACCAACCGGATGATGTCGGATCGCAAGGGGGTCACATTGGCTCCGGTGAGCTCAATGGTGTTTCGGTAGCCTTGGTGGCTAGGTCGGGAATACTCTCCTAAGGTTCGGGGCCTAAGAGGTTCTAGTGGTGGGTTTTGTTGTGGTGGGATGACGGGTTCAAAGATGTTCCCATCATCCATGATGTCAGGTGGTGAAGAGTTACGAACAAAAACACAAAGAAATAAGATAGACTAAAGAAAACCTAAAAATAAAAATAAAATCTTACTAGAAAGGAATCTAGCAAGTAGACCTAATAAAAAGAGATTCTAACCTAGACAATAACTATTCCCCGGGCTGCGGCGCCAAAAACTTGATGCGTAGGGATTGCACCAGGCTTTACCTCTCAAGGGATCTCGAGAAGCTTACAACCCCCACCAGGCAGTGTACCTGATCGTTGTAGTATAGTATAGTGACAAGTACCGGGGGATTGATCGTTCAGCTGGGAATAGTGTCGCTAGGATTAGAAAACCTAAATACAAGTTCTAAAGGTGAGGGATGATTATTTTTGTATTTTTATATTTTGTAGAAAGCAAGTAAAAATCTCAGGTTTGAAGGATTTGGGCGGAATTAGTTGCTAGTCAACTAACCCAATACTAAAGATGCAATCAAAATAAAATACTAGAAATGAAAATAAAACTAAATTAACTAAGGTTGTGAGCAATAAGTGGAGAAATTGTGTTTACTTAGATTTCACTACTCCATAGATATCTTTTACACGTTAATTACTTGTTATAGTTGCGTGGATGACGGATTGTATTCCTTAATACCATTCATGGGGTGGCGCACTTAATTCCCCAATCCTATGAGTGCCTACTTCACTCCTATGTCGAGCCGGCTAAGAAGCTCCTAACATGGGATCATTAGAATTTACTCATGCATTAAATACAACCAATAAAACCTAGTGCACGTCAGTTCATTTTTCCTAAGACGTTCAAGCATGTTACCATTTGGAGATCTGCCAGTTTTCTTAAGCCTAACATCGAAATCATTCATCCAATACAACCATAAACAAGTAATCAACACATAATTAACATCTAGGTTTCATTAGATCTAAGCAAACACAAGATAGATCTAGCCTAGCATGATGGAATTAAGACGAGAACAAGATATAGACAACCAACACATAGACATATTGATTGAATTAGAAGAACACTTATCTCAATTACACATGAAAGGGTTCAAGGGCTGAAAACCCTTGAAGAACCTGTAAAATTCGTACTAAGTTTGGCCTTAGGGTTTCTCCAAAACTTCTCCTCTTTTTATGAATGAAAATTAGAAAACTATATATAGGAAATTGTGGCTGACGGCGTCAAGACCAAATAGGTAACGCCGTCATCTCGCCACCAAAAGAATTCTCGGACTGCCTTGATCTACTTCTGACGCCGTCACATATTTTACTCTTGACGCTCTTCCTTGTGACGCCTTCATTTCTGTACTGGGTCGTCATGCAAATTACTCTTGACGCCGTCAAAATGTTGCTCTTGACGCCGTCACCTACTGTTCCCAGCTTGGAAAATTAAGTCTTTGGCGTTTTCTTCACTTTTATGCTCCAAAAACGTTCGAATTGCTTCCTTTTCCAGATTTCTCTCCCAAAGTACCTAAAATCACAAAAGGAACGATTTAGGGCAATATTTGATCAAATAAATTCAATTCCGGGCTTAAATGACCCCCTAAAAGTGGTTCATTGTTCGCCTCATCAATGTGATTTCTTTTGATCCTCAAACAATGGAAGAGGCTATCCGAATAACCCAGAAACTCATGGTCCAAGTGGTAAAAGGAAAATCTGCTGTCAACAACAATAACCGTTCAAACAACACCAACTACAATAACACTCAAAACAACAACAACTATAACAACAATCGAAACTGCAACTATCCCAATAACCGAAACAACAACCCAAACAATAACAACAACAACAACAACAACAACAACAACAACAACAACAACAACAACAACAACAACAACAACAACAACAACAACAACAACAACAACAACAACAACAAGAGGAGGTTTGACTACAACCAAGGTGGAAATGCTATTCAGCCACCACCTAAGAGGCAAGAAGTGGCAAGGGCCTATGCTGCAGGGCCAACTGAAAGGAAAGGATATGCAGGTAATCTACCCAAGTGTGAAAAGTGTCAAAAACATCATAACCCAGGACGTTGCCCAGATCCATGTTTCAACTGCAAGAAGATTGGTCATTACACCATAGATTGCAGGATTCCAAACTTGGGTGACAATCAGAAACCACCAGTAACATGTTTTGGTTGTGGAGAAATTGGACACTATAGGGGTGAGTGCCCAAATAAGAAGAATCAAGGAGCTGGAAACCAAGGTGGAATGGCTCGAGGAAGAGCTTATGTTATGGGAGGAGAAGATGTCAAAGAGGACCCGAATGTTGTTGCGGGTACATTCCTAGTTAATAATCGTTATGCATCCATTTTATTTGATTCAGGAGCGGATAGAAGTTTTGTTTCTATTGCATTTGCACCTTTACTTAACATAGAACCAACCCCATTAGACATTTCCTATATCGTTGAACTACCCGATGGGTCTTTAGTTAACACCAACACCATTGTCCGTGGTTGCACTATAAATTTCCTAAACCATCCATTCAATATAGACCTTATGCCCGTAGAACTTGGAAGTTTCGACGTTGTTATCGGTATGGATTAGTGATGAGAAAGTTGTTCACCTTCCTTATAACGGTGAAACTTTGGTCGTTCGTGGAGAGCGAAGTGGAACTAGACTCAGTATTATATCATGCATTAAAACCGAGAAGTACATAAAGAAAGGTTGTTATGCATTCTTGGCTCACATCATGGAGAAGAAGTCGGATGAGAAACGACTTGAAGAGGTGCCAATTGTTAAGGAATTTCCAGAAGTTTTTCCTGAAGAATTGCCAGGACTTCCGCCTACATGCCAAGTTGAGTTTCAAATTGAATTAGTGCCAGGAGCTGCACCAATTGCGCGAGCACCGTATAGACTTGCACCTTCGGAAATGCAAGAATTGTCAAATCAATCACAAGAACTTTTGGTCAAAGGATTCATTAGACCGAGTTCCTCGCCTTGGGGAGCGCCGGTTTTGTTTGTGAAGAAGAAGGATGGAACTTTCAGGATGTGCATCGACTATCGTAAGTTGAACAAGTTAACGGTGAAGAACCGTTATCCACTCCCCAGAATTGACGACTTGTTCGACCAGTTACAAGGTTCAAGTTTTTATTCCAAGATTGATTTAAGATCCGGTTACCATCAACTTAGAGTTCGGGAAGAGGGTATCCCGAAGACGGCATTTAGAACACGTTATGGTCATTATGAGTTTCAAGTAATGCCATTCGGATTAACCAACGCACCTGCGGTATTTATGGATCTCATGAATAGGGTGTGCAAACCGTATCTTGATAAGTTTGTGATCGTATTCATTGACAATATCTTGATTTATTCCAAGAGTAAGGAAGAGCACGAAGAACATCTCAGAACAATCCTGGAACTACTCAAGAAGGAGCAATTGTATGCCAAATTTTCAAAGTGTGATTTTTGGATACGAAGAGTTCAATTTCTTGGCCATGTCATTGATAGCCAAGGATTACAAGTTGACCCAGCAAAGATCGAGGCAGTTAAGGATCGGGCTACGCCCAAGTCTCCTACGGAAATTCGTCAATTCCTAGGACTTGCTGGATATTACAGAAGGTTTATTGAAGGGTTTTCTAAGATAGCGAAGTCGTTGACTAAGCAAATGCAAAAGAATCAAAAGTACGAGTGGGGAGAGAAACAAGAGTCCGCATTTCAGTTATTGAAACAGAAGCTTTGTAGCGCACCAATTTTGTCACTTCCCGAAGGGATTGAGAACTTTGTGGTATATTGCGATGCTTCGCATCAAGGACTTGGAGCTGTGCTAATGCAAAACGAGAAGCTGATAGCTTATGCATCTAGACAGCTTAAGACACACGAGAAGAATTCCACTACACACGATTTGGAGTTGGGTGCGGTAGTTTTTGCACTCAAGATTTGGAGACACTACCTTTATGGTACCAAGTGCGTGATTTTAACCGACCACAAGAGCTTACAGCATATACTTGATCAGAAGGAACTCAATATGAGACAACGTCGTTGGCTAGAATTGTTGAGTGATTACGATTGTGAAATCCGATATCACCCAGGAAAAGCGAATTTTGTAGCAGATGCACTTAGCCGAAAAGAACGACTCAAGCCTTTGAGAGTTAGGTCATTGGGAATGACAATCATTTCGCCATTACCATCAAAAATTTTAGAAGCTCAGATTGAGGCTCTCAAAGAAGAAAATCGACCACATGAGAAACTTTATGGTATGCCAGAAAACAAAAATGGCTTTGTAAAGAGATCAGATGGAGTGTTATGCTTCAAGGACCGAAGTTGGATACCACTCTATGGTGGGATACGAGAATTGATTATGCATGAATCACACAAGTCGAAGTACTCTATTCATCCCGGTTCTGATAAGATGTATTAGGATCTCAAAAAGCTTTATTGGTGGCCGAACATGAAAGCAGAAATAGCTACGTACGTCAGCAAATGCCTTACTTGTGCTAAAGTGAAAGCCGAGTACCAGAAACCGTCGGGATTACTTCAACAACCAGAGATTCCACAATGGAAATGGGAACGTATTACAATGGACTTTGTCACTAAACTTCCCAAGACGTCAGGAAGTTACGATGCTATTTGGGTAATTGTTGATCGTCTTACCAAATCAGCTCATTTCATACCCATTAGAGAGACTTATTCCATGGAACAACTTGCTAGACTTTATGTCAAGGAAATAGTCTCAAGACACGGTGCACCAGTTTCCATCATTTCCGACAGAGATAGTCGTTTTACTTCAAACTTTTGGCGGTCATTACAAGATTCTTTTGGATCCAAGTTAGACATGAGCACTGCTTACCATCCTCAGACCGATGGTCAGAGCGAGAGAACTATTCAGACACTGGAAGACATGCTTAGGGCATGTGTGATTGACTTTGGAAATGGTTGGTGATGAGGCAAAAAATGATCCATTTTTAGGGGGTCATTTAAGCCCGAATCCGAATTTATTTGATCAAATATTGCCCTAAATCGTTCCTTTTGTGATTTTAGGTACTTTGGGAGAGAAATCTGGAAAAGGAAGCAATTCGGACATTTTTGGAGCATAAAAGTGAAGAAAACGCCAAAGTCTTAATTTTCCATGCTGGGAACAGTAGGTGACGGCGTCAAGAGCAATACCTTGACGGCGTCAAGAGCAAATTTCATGAATTTCCATGACGACCCAGAACAGATTTGACGGCGTCACGTAGGAAGGGCGTCAAGAGTAAAAGAGTCATGACGGCCTGGAAGTGTATAAGTCTTGACGGCGTCAGAAGTAGATCTAGGCAGTCCGAGAAGAGTTTTGGCGGCGAGGTGACGGCGTCACAGTGTTTGTCTTGACGCCGTTAGACCTATTTTTCTATATATAGTTTTCAAATTTTCACACATTAAGGAGAGAAGTTTTTGGGAGAAACCCTAGTACGATTTTGGTGTAAGTTTACAGGTTTTTCAAGGGTTCCAACCCCTTGATACCTTGCATGTTTAATCAAGATAAGTGTTCTTCTAATTCAATCAATATGTCTATGTGTTGGTTGTCTATATCATGTTCTTGTCTTAATTCCATCATGCTAGGCTAGATCTATCTTGTGTTTGCTTAGATCTAATGAAACCTAGATATTGATTGTGTGTTGATTACTTATTTATTCTTGTCTTGGATGAATGATTTATATGTTAGGCTTAAGAAAACTGGCAGATCTCCACTTGGTAACATGCTTGAACGTCTTAAGAAACATGAACTGAGGTGCACTAGGTCTTTATTGGTTGTATTTAATGCATGAGCCACTGTTTACAATCCCTATAGTTGTGTTGGGCATGGAGTAGGAGGAGATAAGAGCTCATAGAATTGGGGAGTTATGTGTGCCACCCCATGAATGGTATTTAGGAATACAATCCGTCATCCATGCAATTATAACAAGTAATTAACGTGTAAAAGATATCTAGGGAGTAGTGAAATCTAAGTAAACACATTTTCTCCAATTACTGCTCACAACTTTAGTGTAATTAGTTTATTTTAATTTCTAGTATTTTATTTTGATTACATCTTAGTATTGGGTTAGTTGGCTAGCAACTAATTCCGCCCAAATCCTCCATACCCCGAGATTTTAATTGCTTTCCATAAAATATAAAAACACAAAAATAATCATCTCTCACCTTTAGAACTAGTATTTAGGTTTTCTAATCCTAACGACACTATTCCTAAGCTGAACGATCAATCCCCCGATACTTGTCACTATACTATACTACAACGATCAGGTACACTGCCTGGTGGGGGTTGTAAGCTTCTCGAGATCCCTCGAGAGGTAAAACCTGTTGCGATTCCCGCATATCAAGTTTTTGGCGCCGCAGCCCGGGGAATAGTTATTGTCTAGGTTAGAATTTCTTTTTATTAGGTCTACTTGCTAGATTCCTTTCTAGTAAGATTTTATTTTTATTTTTAGGTCTTCTTTAGTCTATCTCATTTCTTAGTGCTTTTGTTCGTAACTTTTTACCATCCGACATCATGGAAGGTGGTAACATCTTTGAACCCGTCATCCCACCACAACAAAACCCACCATTAGAACCCCTTAGGCCCCGAACCTTAGGAGAGTACTCCCGACCTAGCCACCAAGGCTACCGAGACACCATTGAGCTCACCGGAGCCAATGTGACCCCCTTGCGATCCGACACCATCCGGTTGGTGCAAAGCGGATGTGCATTCCATGGACTTCGTTCCGAAGATCCAAACCAACATCTTAAGGACTTTCTCAAAATCGTTGATTCCATAGACCTAGATGTTGCAACTAGAGAGACTACCCGTTTACGCCTATTCAAATTCTCTCTACGGGATCAAGCTAGTCAATGGCTTGAGCGTCTACCCGCGGGATCCATCACCACATGGGATGATCTCACCACTCGTTTCCTTGCTCAAATTTTCCCACCGGGGAGAACTACTAAGCTTAGAAATGACATCTTGATGTTCCAACAACGTCAAAATGAATCTCTTTATGAAGCATGGACTCGTTTCAAGGACTTACTCCAAAAAGTCCCTCATCATGGCATAGATCTTTGGCTCCAAGTCCAAATTTTTTATGACCATATCGACATCTCCACGAGGCGAGCCATTGACCAATCGGCCGGTGGTAAGCTACGTGATCTTAGTGCGGAACAATCATGGGAACTCATAGAAGATCTTGCTCTCTATGACAACGAAAGTTGGAATGATCCCCGTGACTTGAACAAAACGGTCAAGGCAATATCTTTGCCTTCGAACAATTCTAGCACTCCCGACCGTAGGATCATGGAACTTGAGGACCAAGTCAAGTTTCTCATGAAATCTTACGATGCTCCTAAGCCTTCAAGCCAAGTGAACAAAATCACTTCTTCATGCGAATTATGTAGTGGTCCCCACGACACTCGTGATTGTGTGGAACTCCCCGAAACAGCTTTTGCGGACTACGCATCCACGCGTACCGACGAAGCGGGAGATAAGTGGTACACTTTCAAGCCCGAGCCAAACACATACGGTGATTCATACAACCCCTCATGGAAAAATCACCCAAACCTTAGGTGGAAACAAAATCAACCCAATTCTTCCAATCCGCCTAACCGTTACCACCCAACCGGTCCACCATCCAACCGTACTTTCAACAACAATCCTTCTAACAACTATGGTAGTACCAACAATCTTGAAGGATTGATGTCAAAGTTTATGGCATCTCAAGAAGCCCGCATAGCTAGGTTCGAAACCGAATTCAACCAACAACAAACGGAGATGACCAACAAGATTGACAACTTGTTGAAAGCCCTCAACAACCAAGCGTTAATCACACCTAGGAAGGACACTAGGGACACCAATAGTGGAAGCTAAATTAAGGACCCCTCATCATCCAGACATGTCCACTTTGTCAATGTTGTCACCATTAAGCCGATAGATAAGGAGATAGAAGAGAGTGACAAGAATGAAGTTAGGATAGAAGCCGAGACTAAGGATGAGAATAGGGAAGTTGAGGTTGATAGTAGAGAGGAATTAGAGGAGGTAGAACCAATAGAAGAATACTTTGATAAGTTGCCAACCAAGGAAGAACGGGAATACCATAAGGATTTATTCGATAGCCCCGAGAGAACATATATCTTTGGCGACCCCCTTATCAAAATGGGAGACCCCTCTAACATTAACATCCCATGCAACATCGGGCACATGCATATATGGAAAGCTTACATCGACCCTAGATCCCCCGTGAACATCATGACTGGGACTTATTACAATTGGGTGATGAAGAAGCAACTTGATTTTAGGATGATGCCTAGTAAGAATCTGATAAGTAATTTTGCGGGAAGAGTGAAAGGATTGCATGTGATTATAGGGAATCTCACCTATGAGATCGATTTTATGATAGTTTAGGACACTCGTCCGGTGATAGATGCTTGCCTAAGCCAAATAATATTTGGAAAACCATTTGTTGAGACCACTAGGATGAGTTATGATCCGACTTTAGGGATAGTCAGATTCAAGGAAGGGAATGATGAGGTTGCTTATCAAATGCCCTACAAGATTGAGCAATACCGCCTTCTCTCTAATTTCGAAAAGGAACACAAGGAAGCGGCTTATTATAGAAATGAGGAGGATAGACGTAGAGGAGTAGAGTATGTGAGAAATAGGATGCTTGGTTTCTACAAAGAGTGCTTGCAACTAGGTCCGGAATACAAAACTGGTTTAGAAGACGACCTAGAGAATGGAACCAATGATGAGATCACGTAGTAACCCATGACCTTGAGTCTAGCTACAAGACTCGTAAATAAAGAAAAGCGCTTCTTGGGAGGCAACCCATGTTTTGTGTGATTTTATTTTTTGTTTGTTTGTTATTTGCTTCCGTATGCATGCTTAGTTTTTATTGTTGGTTGTTCATGTTTCTAAACTAAATAGTGGAAATACTTTACTTTGTTGTTTTAGCCTAGTCTTAACTCCACCTAAAGGTATTTTTGCAAAAGATAAGTGTAAGGGGAAACCCCAAATATGTTTTTAAGAAACAAACCGATCATGATCTCCACGATATTAAATGAACATGTATATTCGTATTTGTTAGAGTCAAATGCTTGTATTGAGTCATAATGAAGTTTTGCAGGATTTTCCAGGAAGTAGGACCAAGTTTTTCCAGAAATTTTCTGGAAACTTAACATAAGGATTTCTGCAGGTCAATTCTGACGGCGTCAGGGGTTTACTCTTGACGGCGTCAGGAGTTAAAATCTGGAAATTTTACCGGATTTGTTTTTCTAACGGAGTCGTATGGTTTTTGTGAATTATTAAGTTTTATAATCTCCAGGAGATCTGCAAACTTCATTCCACAAGCATTATATCTTATCTTGTTTTCTAGGATTTAGTAACTTATATAGAATGCCGCCGATTTTATGCGAGGTTGTCTTGTCTATTTTGTCAGGTTTTACAGGTTATGTATGACAAGAAGATGATTTATATTCTGGAAGGGAAGCTTTGATTGTTCATTTTCTTGGAGGAAGATTTAACCTGGCCATCCTATTATCCATACCGAGCGAATCAGGGGAGTATTTGATTTCATTCTCTTTACTTTTTCACTTTTACATTCTTTACTTGAACATTGGGGACAATGTTCATCTTAAGTGTAAGGGGAGGGTAAAAAGATGATACCTTACATATGCACTTTCACTTGAATTTGTTTTGTTTAATGGTAGATGTGTAATAAAACTATGAGAAATACTTGTTAGAGTAATTTTAGCGCCAAATTTAAAATTTTTTACAACATTTAGGAGTGAAACTTTAGCCATAGCAAGCGCCTCATGGATAGGAGATTGTATGACTAGCACATAACCGTATATTCAGAAAAATTTTCCACCCAAATATGTGAGGTTCGCCTTTAGATTTGATAGGAAAAGCATTTATTATTAGTGCTTATGAGTGTACCAGTAGTATTTAGATTCTAGAACTTGCGTTAGTGATGCATCCCGAGACCGCTAGTGAGACTACATTCGTGTGGTAGGATTTACTACATGATAAGAGGCATTAGGATCACCCTTGTGTTAAACCCGTATTATAATTACTTGACCATTTAAGTCATATTACTTGGCTAGTTAAGTCAACTAATTTTTCCCACACCCTTAGCGTTGTACTCATTTTTAGTACACGAAACCCCTATTACACCCCTCCGAGCCTATCTTTTCGTTTCTAACTTTAAGCATCTTACTTAAAGGAAGAATTTGTTACACCCCACTTAAATGTACAACCAAATTGCCTTAGCCTTCCGTGTATGCGCTCATTTTTAGTGCATTATTGTTATTTGTTAAACCCTAAGTTAACTTTCTAATTGATTACATGGTTGCTAAGTCAAATCATATCCTTGTACATATTGTTTTGGGACGATTGGGACTCATGGGTAAGTACTTATTTTATGGAGTAATGGGGAAGAACATCACTTATTACCCCCATATGTACGTTAATCTTAAAAGTGCTCCAAGTGTTTTGATTTTCTTAATTCGAGTCATTAGTTTAGTTTATTGTAAAGTATGTAAAGATTCAAGTGTAAGGGGAATGTTCATTCCCTATGATGTATTATTTTGGATGGTAGGGGTAAGAGTGTATGCAAAAAAAAAAAAAAAATAGAAAAAAAATAGAAAAAAGAAAAAGAGAAAAAACATACGGACTACCATCCCTTTTCATTCTATGTTCATTTTATGTTTTTGTTATTTTTCATTTATTAGCTTAAGTCGAGTCTAGTCTTGGCTTAGCAACGCCATATTGTACATGTAATTAACCAAGATTGTTAACTCGCCACCAGTAAAGACTGCCTATATCCAACAAAACCGTGTATTTCATATCCCTACACCTAACGTTACAACCCTTTAAAAGACCTCTTTGATAGTTTATCCTAGGTGCTTACGCCATGTGGTGGAGGTTTGATCCTTTCCCAAGCCTATGGTAATCTATTTTTCTATGACAGGTAGTGAGAGATATCTTCCGTTTCCATATTGTAATTTACACTTTATTACACCCGAGAGATGTGAGTATCTAAACACTATTTGTGAGGTGCTAGTGTATGACCTCCGTGCTTGTCTATTGGTCTTTAGTGGAACGATTATTTGTTGTAATTACTTTTATGTTAGTGTTAAATGACCCCTAACTTGTCTTTTGAGTAGAATAAAAGCGCATTTGCTTGAGGACAAGCAAATCTCAAGTGTAAGGGTATATGATGAGGCGAAAAATGATCCGTTTTTAGGGGGTCATTTAAGCCCGAATCCGAATTTATTTGATCAAATATTGCTCTAAATCGTTCCTTTTGTGATTTTACGTACTTTGGGAGAGAAATCTGGAAAAGGAAGCAATTCGGACGTTTTTGGAGCATAAAAGTGAAGAAAACGCCAAAGTCTTAATTTTCCATGCTGGGAACAGTAGGTGACGGCGTCAAGAGCAATACCTTGACGGCGTCAAGAGCAAATTTCATGAATTTCCATGACGACCCAGAACAGATTTGACGGCGTCACGTAGGAAGGGCGTCAAGAGTAAAAGAGTCATGACGGCCTGGAAGTGTATAAGTCTTGACGGCGTCAGAAGTAGATCTAGGCAGTCCGAGAAGAGTTTTGGCGGCGAGGAGACGGCGTCACAGTGTTTGTCTTGACGCCGTCAGACCTATTTTTCTATATATAGTTTTCTAATTTTCACACATTAAGGAGAGAAGTTTTTGGGAGAAACCCTGGTACGATTTTGGTGTAACTTTACAGGTTTTTCAAGGGTTCCAACCCCTTGATACCTTGCATGTTTAATCAAGATAAGTGTTCTTCTAATTCAATCAATATGTCTATGTGTTGGTTTTCTATATCATGTTCTTGTCTTAATTCCATCATGCTAGGCTAGATCTATATTGTGTTTGCTTAGATCTAATGAAACCTAGATATTGATTATGTGTTGATTACTTGTTTATTCTTGTCTTGGATGAATGATTTATATGTTAGGCTTAAGAAAACTGGCAGATCTCCACTTGGTAACATGCTTGAACGTCTTAAGAAACATGAACCGAGGCGCACTAGGTCTTTATTGGTTGTATTTAATGCATGAGCCACTGTTTACAATCCCTATAGTTGTGCTGGGCATGGTGTAGGAGGAGATAAGAGCTCATAGAATTGGGGAGTTATGTGTGCCACCCCATGAATGGTATTTAGGAATACAATCCGTCATCCATGCAATTATAACAAGTAATTAACGTGTAAAAGATATCTAGGGAGTAGTGAAATCTAAGTAAATACATTTTCTCCAATTACTGCTCACAACTTTAGTGTAATTAGTTTATTTTAATTTCTAGTATTTTATTTTGATTACATCTTAGTATTGGGTTAGTTGGCTAGCAACTAATTCCGCCCAAATCCTCCATACCCCGAGATTTTAATTGCTTTCCATAAAATATAAAAACACAAAAATAATCATCTCTCACCTTTAGAACTAGTATTTAGGTTTTCTAATCCTAACGACACTATTCCTAAGCTGAACGATCAATCCCCCGGTACTTGTCACTATACTATACTACAACGATCAGGTACACTGCCTGGTGGGGGTTGTAAGCTTCTCGAGATCCCTCGAGAGGTAAAACCTGTTGCGATTCCCGCATATCAGTTGGGCTAACCATTTTCCGTTGATCGAATTTTCCTATAACAACAGTTACCATTCGAGCATTAAAGCAGCACCATTCGAGGCACTTTATGGTCGTAAGTGTCGATCTCCAGTTTTTTGGGCCGAAGTCGGTGATGTACAATGTACTGGCCCGGAGATGGTTCAAGAAACAACAGAAAAGATAATTCAGATTCGAGAGAGACTCGAAACTGCTAGAAGTCGACAGAAAAGCTACGCAGATGTTCGACACAAACCATTGGAATTTCAGGTCGGAGACAAAGTCATGTTGAAAGTCTCACCTTTGAAGGGCGTGATACGATTTGGAAAACGCGGGAAGTTGAACCCGAGATACATTGATCCATTTAAGATACTGGAAAAGATTGGTCCGGTAGCTTACAAACTTGAACTTCCGTCAGAACTCAGCAACGTACACAACACGTTTCGTGTCTCGAACCTCAAGAAATGTCTTTCGGACGAGTCTTCCGTAATACCATTAGAAGAAATCCAACTCGATGACAAGCTTAACTTTGTAGAAGAACCAGTTGAAATTATGGACCGCGAGGTCAAACAATTGAAGCAGAGTCGAATTCCGATCGTGAAAGTTCGCTGGAATTCTCGAAGAGGACCCGAGTTTACTTGGGAACGAGAAGACCAAATGCGACTAAAGTATCCACAACTTTTCACCAAGTCAATTTCCAAGACCAACACTAGCTGAATTCAGAGACTGAATTCCTTTTTGGGTGGGCGACTATCACACCCCACGATTTCAGGTCATTTTTCCAAACCTCAACATCTTACTATTCACCAATTACTATTCATCGATCACTATTCATCGTTTTACTATTCATCATTTTTTAGGTCAATTTGATATTCCGAGAAACATTCAAAAATTTCACTATTCACATGACACTATTCATTTCCGAGAGAAAACCACTATTCATGTGCATTACTCATTTCATCGTAAATTTAGTTTACAGGTATTCAAATTCGCGTAACCGTATTGGTTCAGGAGCGAATTCATGCATTATCATTGGGACATTTCATACAGACTAGAAATAGTCCGCATATCATCATTATGGCACTTGCATACTATTCTACTCGTAGGATATTTAAATTAGTACTTTTGGTATAATTAACTTTTACGTATATTTATTTCTAAATAAATGTTAACACGCCATCAATAATGTGACTAACACGTCCGACACTCTCGACTATGATCCCAATATATTTTTATATTCATTTTAATAATATAAAAATTATAATATTAATTTACCCGGTGTTTTGGAAATTTATTTAATTATTATCGCAAGTTTACTAAAATTACGACGGTTTTCGTAGAAACTAAATAATAATTATCTAAACACTCAATATTGATACCCAACATATTTTTATAATTTTTACGACTTTATTATGTTCCGGTTAACTTCGTTAAAATTTATTTTTAATTAACTCGGTACCCGGTATTCCCAAAAACTATTAATATATACATAATACTACCAAATACCTACTAACTCTTACACAAATATACATAAAATCTCACAATTTCTTCCTACTTCCTTGACTTTGCCGCCCCCCCCCCCCCCCCCACCAATCACTTACAAGTTGTGAAAATATTTCTAACTCGTAAATACGTGTAATGATTTTGTCTAAATTAAATATATATATCATATACTTATACTTTTCATCTTATTTCACCAAAATCAACTAGAAACTTTTCTTTCTCTTTTCTCTCTTCCTTTGGATCGGCCAAGAACACAAGACCAAGAAGAACCATAATTTTTCAAGATCACGTATAATATATAGTGTATTTTGTACTCCTTTTAGGGTTTTGAAATACAAACTCAAGGTTTACATAGGTTTTCATTCTCAAAATCTCATTAATCTTTCAAGTAAGTGTATGAAACTCATCTTTCTAATTTTACCAAGTTTTTACAAGATTCATATGATATATATACTAGATCTACATGCATATGCTATTTATACCACTCCATTTTATACATATCTAACTTTTGAGCCCTAGAAATAGATTATAGTTAGATCCTTCTTAGATCCACTTGATTTATGATGTTTAGGAACCCATGACACCCTAAGAAGGTGTATGGTAGGATTAGACTAGTTTTGTGGTGATTGAAAGTGGTTTGGTTGAAGTTAGAACTAGATTGGAACCCTAGAAATGGTTTTTGAAACAATACAAATACCTACAGTCCATATTTTTAAAACGTGGGAAACTCAGTAGGTGATGGGTAATTTTTGACCAAAGATTTAGAAAATACTTTCAAAAACGAAGCCGTGGGCGAAAGAACGGATTAAAACGAGCTTATAACGAAGGAGTTATGATTTTTGCAAGTTTATTGACGAAAACTATTTTTCTGAAAATTTCATGCTGTTGGACGATTTTCGACGGGCAAATAGAGGCGTTAGACGTAACCTAGAGGAGCCGAGCTATCGAAAATATATTAATACATACTAAGACGAATCCGTGGATATAAAGAACGAGGAAAATGAACTTAAAACGACCAAGTTATACATGTTTTAAAATCGTCAAAACTATATATATATATATTTAGTCACTACTAGAAATAATATAACTACGTACTAAATGATATATTTTCTAGATTTCTTATTCAAGGATTTTATTTTTAACTAACGAAGTACGTACGACCCAAGGTTTATTTATGCGACTACTAGACGTTATTTTAAGGTTTTCAAAACGAGGAATATAACACTAACATTTTATATACGATATATTACGACAAGTTTCTATCTTCTAATTGGACTTATTCTTCCTAAGTATGGAAAGTACCAACTTTGACGATAACAAGTATTTTCAAGTTACGAGTGGTATAGGTATCATGTGCATGAATATTCATTACAACATTTCATGATCTAAAGTAGATCATATTCATTCATTTAGGTTGCGGCTAGTGTTCGTGCCTTGTTGTCCTGATCATTTCATCTCATCGTACTATCACTTAAGGTGAGTTTTCATAGCCCCGTTTTCAATTACTTAATTGATTTCAAATCCCACGAGGGAGAATACATTGCATCAATTATTTTTGTACATGCCCAAGTATTAAATTCCATACATTGCTTAAGTTACCTTACTACCAAGTTAAGTCCCCTTTATTATCATGGACCGTTAATTATAATGCCAAGCGAGAGTGAGTGAATAGATCTATTGAGGGTGACGCCTCCATTCGTGTTTGGGTTGCTCCAACGGGTACGAATGCATTTCATATATAAACTATATGAGTGCCTGGTAAACACTCTTTTGGGGCCAATACAATATTATGTCTAGCTTCGGGGTCATGAGCTTAAGAGACAATGTAGCATTTTGACATTTTTGTCGGTTTACTTTATACTTGTGGCTTATGTACATACGATTTAACTTACAAACCTATGATTATTCACCAACATTATTGTTGACCGTTTTCGCAATGTATTTTCAGGTAACTAAGACATATTCCTCATGACATGCATGTGGTCATTTCATTGAGTAGCAAGGATGACGCGTCTCTTTTTGGATTTTCATGCACTTGTGAACTATCGTTTGATTGTACTAAACTTATTTACTTAAACTTTCCAACTCTTTTGGGACCTATGTTTTATAACTTTGAATATTTTGAATGAATCAAATGATGTATTTTCAAAACGACACTTTAGGTCGTTCAATATAACTATAACTGTGGTGCTATGACAGTCACCCCCAGGTATTCCATTCCGCTGCCATTCAGGTATTTTGGGGGTGTGACAATATGATTCACACAACTCCTCATGATAATGAGCAAGACCTTTTACTAAAGGCTCTTGATATATTGAAAGAACTTAAGGAGGAGTTGGTTACTACATCGTTTCAAGACTCTCTTGAGAAATCTATGGCAGAATTACTTGCTGAAGAACGAGAGGCTAGAAACGAATTGAGCATGGAAAAATTGCTAGTCTTAGAACAAGCAGCTATAACACGTGCCAAATTTCGTAAAGCTGCTCTTCTTGACTGTGATGATGATAGTGATAATGAAGATACCCTTGATATCCTTCAATTTTATAAGGGTTCGTCAGATTCATCATTTGTGATTCCTCCCATTGAAAATCAGGGAGAAAATAATGTGACGGAGAAATTACTAGCAGAAGATCAAATGGAACTTGTACAATCCATGAATGCTAGCTCCTCTCATCTCCCTCAATCTGTTGTTATCACACCCGAAGTTCACACTCACTCTCTAAACATGGGGGATGAGCATCTTAGCACTGTTCCTAATAAGGAATCGGATGAATTAATAAAGTCTAGTGCTGAGATCCTTGTCCCAATCCCGAGAGAGTCACAGGGAAATTTTGATCAAGTGTGTGATATTCCTTCACCCCCTGATAATCCAAATGATCAAATTGAGATTGTCTCTGACTCCAGTGATGATTGTTTATCTTATGGAGACATTGAGTATGTTGATGCATCCCTTCCCCACTCTAATGTTGACTTTCTTCTCGAGGAGTTCGCCGATGAACTCACTCACACCAATCCACTTCCATCGGGAAGTGGTAATGATCTCTTTAATCTCAAAGATGATCTGGAAGAAGTCGAAGCATTCCTTGCTCTAGATAGTTCAACTTCGTATGAAGTTGATGATAACTATCTTGATTCTGAGGGGGATATTCTTTTCCTTGAAAGCTTATTGAATGATGATCCATCACTCAATTCCTATCTCAACACCGGGCTTAGTGATTCACACACTGATGAAAATTCTTTATCTTATGGAGACATCAGTGATATTGATGAAACACCTTCTGAGCCCATCATTGATCACCTTATCATGACTCCTCCGGAGTATGATGGCAAGAAACATCATGATCGGAGGGAAAGATTCTCAATCCTGAGAATGTGTATTTCTATGACAAATTATCCCACCCTCCCTCCCGGGATGTTTTCTAACCCTAAGAGCTTAACCGACAAAATCCAAATTCAGGAAACTAAACCTGATCTTGAGGATGAGCATCTTTTCATGATTATTCTCATGACCTTCTCGGTGCCTTCCTCTCTTCTTCACTCCTTCGGGAATGAGGATACCATCTTTGATCCCGGCATTTTCATTTACCATTATCTTGAGCCGGATACTTATCTCATCGGTGTGGAACTTTCACGTGCTTCAAATGTTTATCCAAACATCTTGAATGAAAGTTCGATGGAGATTGTTTCTTCCACATCATGCTTCCCCAAGAACCAATGAATTCGGGGTCGAGTCAAGCTAGCAACTCGGTAAACAAAAACAGCAGCATGTACTTAGGGTTTTCACCCTATGTGTGGGGGAGTTACCCCTGTTGTGGTTACAAATACAGTGAAAAGAAAATGGTGTTTCCACATTTAGCTTGTAATGTTGCCCTTTTACGTTCAAAGAGTCGGCATAATAGCCGGGACTTTGAATATTGAGGACAATATTCATTCTAAGTGTGTGGGGGGGGGGGGGTATTCTAGCGAATTTTATCACATTTTACTATCTAGTACCCCCGTTTTGGCCAAAATCTCAAAAAATTTAAAAAAAAAATTTCACTTGAGTTCAAAATTTTTGTGGTTATCAGTCCGCGATGTCTAAACGACAAAAGGATTGGCTAATCCAGGAGCAAACGGCTCTTGGTAAAGATATATCAAATCCATTGATGGCTTACAATTTGCCCAAAATTGTATGGTACCTCAACTCGCCATATCCTAAAAAGTGAATGAGTTGGTTAGCCCGCAAGATTATGGCTTGTGGTAAAGGCAGTGGAAAAACCATAATTGGTAATCAGCTCACCAAGATGTTGACTATTCCATCAAGAGTTGGCTAGTCCAGAAGCAAACGGCTTTTGGTAAAGGCAAATCAAATCCGTTGACAGCTGGTGGTTTGCTCAAAATCACATGGTTATCAAGTGGACCATAGTTCTTACTTGAACTGATACATTTGGCTACTCCAGAAGTAATGGCTTTTGGTAAAAAGATTAAAATCCATTAAGTTTTCAAAACAGTTATTGCTAGGGACTAGCAATATTTTAGTGTGGGGGATTGATGAGTGCTCAAACACTCATCGTTTTTGGTCAAATCTAAACTGCAAAACAAACAAAAACACTCAGTAATGCATCAAAATACTAAAAATATTTTAAAATTGTGTTTTATATGTTTTAGATGCAAAATGAGCAAAAACAAATGAAAAACGTATAAAGTTTGCAAAATTAGCAGTTTTAGTCCCCCAACTTTCATAAAATGTCAAATCTAGTCCCTGGTCATTCAAGATATGGAAAATTATCACCAAAGGTCCTTTTAAAATCATAAGTTGTCATATTTAATCATTTGGTGAAAAATCTCAAAAGTTTTAGAAATTTGCAATTTAGTCCCTAGAGTTTCAAACTTTGGCAGAATTGGTCCCTAGTGGGATTTTTTTGAAAGAAAAATCATTTTGGGTCCTTGGGAAATCACAAATATCAATTTTAGTCCTTGGGTGTGAATTTTGGAGAAATGTCAGTTTTGGTCCTTCAACTTTACAAACTTGTCAATTTTGATCCCTGGTGTTTTAAAATGAAAAAAATAAATTCATGGTCCTTATATTATTGGAATATGGCAAGATTGGTACTTGTGAGCACTTTGGAGTTTGTACATAATCAGCCCCTCAAGTTTGGATAAATTGCAAAGTTGGTCCTTGTTGTTTTTATTAGTAAATACCAAATAGACCTTATGTATTAAAACCAAATCCACCCAAAAACCTAGCCTGACCCAACCATACCCCAAGCCCAACAACAATCCGGCCCAACCCCCATTTGATATTACCCTCGTTGACCCGGTCAAACCCCACACCCCGTTTACTGTACACCCATCCCTAACCTCACCCTAATTAACAGGGGTTATGTCTCCCCCCTCCTCCAAATTTCTCATGAACTCACCAACCATCATAAATGATATCACCTGCCAAACCAACCCCTTCCCCTTCCTCACAAATGCACTCACCAAACTCCACTTAGAATTCCAAAACCGTTTTCCCGCCAAAACGGATTTTGAAGGCTAGGATTGAATTGAAGCCATCCCACGGCTAAGATGGATGTGGGAAAGTCAATGAAACTCTCCTGGGCCTATAAAAGTGAAAGAGAAGCAGAAAAGACTAGTTAGTTAGTTAATTTGTATTTTTAGTGTAAATTAGGTTCGAATGTAGTTTACATTAGTGTAATATTTCAATTTATGCATTGTAATCTCTTTTTCAGTAGTTAATTTATCTTTTTAATGCAATAAATTCAGGTTCTCTTTACAATTCCTTTGCAATCAATTTCTTATTTAAGCTTAAAAATCCAATTGTGTTTAAAAGTCTCCATAAGCTTTCACCTCTGTTCACTGAGTTCATTCAAGCTAATCATAGCTTATTGTGAGCTCAGTTGAGTTTAAAACATTGTTTTGTTTCCAAAAATCCAATAGGTCAACAAAAGTCAAAAAGAGTGCATGGTTGTAGTAAGGTGATTCAGCAGGATGTTTATGGCTACTTTCTGTTTCATTCAGCTTGGCGACAAGCTTGTATGAGCTTTATGCTACTGCTGTGAGGTTTGCATCTTTAAAATTCATCATAAATCACTCTTGAGGTTCATGAGCTAGTTTCCATTACTAATTTATACTTGTGTTTGTTGTTGTGCTTAATTCCTGTTCAATATAGCTTATATCTTGTCCCTATAGCTTATTTAATAGGTTAGTATTAGTAGAATTGTCTCAGTTCACCATTTCCTTCACTAAACCAAAAATAGTCAAAGGTTTAGGGGTGTTTGGATTAGGCTTATGTACTGAGCTTGGGTTGTTGTTGCTTGATAAAATCTACTTGGACACATAACCTATGCCATAACTAGGTCTATTCAACTCATCACTTGGTCACTTTTACCTTAAAAGTCAAACTCACTCATAATCCTCACCTAGGAGTTAACTGTCAAACAGTGTTGATCCAAAATCATTCATATCAGCTCATAATTGGTAGATTTAGGTTAGATTAACTTTGTTTTAGCTTAACATCATGTTTTAAGTTCAGTAGACAGAATCAAAATTCACCAAAGTCAAAATTCCATGTTTAAGTAAAAAGTTAAATTTTCATTTTCTCAAATTTTCCAAATATTGTGAGATTTTTAGTGAATTTTCTGTTGGGAATTAGGATGTGAAATTTCTTGAGTGTATACTATCCCAGCTCATCTTTGTAATCCCACATTGCTTGTATTTTTGGGATTTTTCTTGTGGGCCCTACTCATGCTCAAACACACCTGCAGGGCAAGGTGATGCCCTGCTACACAGATTTTGCCCCCACTCACCCAACTTTCATGCCCTACCCTGACCAATCTAGTGAGTCCTAGAGCTTATTTTCTAGCTTTTTGGAAAGCCTAGGAGCTGGGTTCTCAGGTTTCACTTTTGTTTTGGGCTTCTAATCCATCTAGTGGGCCCCACACTGGTTTAAAATTGACCAATCAGGCCTGTTTGGTGCCAGGGGTGAGTTAAGTGCTTATTGCTTATTTTAAGCTTCTCAGTGAGCTTATTTGGTTCTAGTAGCTTGTTTCCTGTTCCCATAAGTTGTTTTCATCTTAATTTATCTTTGTTTTCCCCCTCCTAGCTTATTTAAAGCTTCTTGCTTGACAGTTTGACCAATGTCAACTGTCCAAGTAATAAGCACTTGTAGTACTTATTTTTGAGCTTTATCCAAAGTGCCTTTTTCAAAGTAGCTTACTTTTAGGTATAAATCAGTTTTCAAAAAGAAAAATCCAGAAAAACAAATTTAATTATAAGTGATAGTTTCTATTTAATTTTATTTATCTGTTTAATTTTCATTTTTAGATTTTCATTAAGTAACTTGCAATCTTATATTTTTCTTAATTTCCTTTTAACTTAAAGTATTTTCAGTAATTATTTCAGAATTTTATTTTGTCGTTTAGTATTAATTAGATTTAATATTAGATTTAGTAATAATTAATTAATAATTAAGTTTTAAATAGCAAAATTAGTTTTTATTAAGTAAGACCTAGTTTTTATATTTTTCCTAGCCTTTATAAGTTATAAAATAATTTTAGGAATTTTCTTATAATTTCTACTGTTCATCTTCTAGTTTTTATAATTTAATTAGTTTAATTAGTAATTAATTAATATTTAATATAATAATTAGTAAAATAGTGTAAAAACTTATAAAACAAACTTTTTATAATTTTTTAGGATTTCTGTAATGGTTAATTAGATTTATAAAAAAATTCATAATTATCTAAGTCTTTTTAGTATTTTTAATAATTTTAATTAGTTTAATTAGATAATTAATATTACGTTAATAATTAATTAATAGAAAATTCATAAAAAGACAAAAATACATATTTTTAATTTCAAAATTTGTTTTTAATTATTTTGTAATTTTATAAATGTAATTTTCATTTTTCTAGTACTAAATTAATATTATATTGTATTTAAGTATTTTAAATATTAATAATTAGTGTTAATTACTATTTAATTAATAATAAATAATTAATTAGTGTAAAATTTTATTTTAATTTTCTAAAAATTTTCTTTTATCCTTAGGTTTGTAAAAAAAGTCATTTTCACCCCCTGTAGGTTTTCAGATTTCAGTTTTCACTTTTTATTTCGTACATTAACGTAAATTTAAATTGAACGTACGCGTTTTAGGTTTTAAACGTTTCTGGTTTTTCCAAACTTCCAGTCTTGTTCATATAGCTTATTTAAGCTATTTCATTGTATAAATCAGTAGTGTAATCAATCTCAAACCCTTTCCGTCCAAATTCACCCGATCACAAACCCGTTTGATAACAATTCACACCTCGTCGGGAGATAATGACCCGGGGAAACCCTATATTCCGCGGAGATTGATTCTAGACTGTTTGCCCTAGTTGACCATCTTTTGATCAATTTAGGTTGACCGTTTGGAGGCAATCAGTAATTCATAGTTAAGTTGATGGAAATGAATATTAAAAAAAATGTTGATATTGACGTTAGTATATTGTTATATTTTATTTATCGTCACAAGTTTGTGTTGTATGAAAATGAATAATAAACAAATGACTACAAATTGAATACATAAATGTTGCATCAAGAGTCACACCAGAATCACAAGTTTGCAAGTATAATTATCTGTCGCTATACGTTATCGCTTTGCACGGATATTCGTCTAATAGTTTTTTATTGAGTCAAGTTTTGAGTTTGTTGTAAATTCAATAATAATTTCAAATAATAACTCAAAATAACTTGAACGCGCGTCCTCCCTCATCCGGATAAGTACACCCGGGCTCATGATTTTTTTTTTTTCATTTTTTAAATAAAACAACACATTAAAATAAAAACATTGCATAATTTTAAGAAAATAAAGTTATCATACTTTCACCAAATTTTATGCATTTTAAAGACAAACAATGTGAAGGAAAAAAAATCCAAAGACTCTCAAAGGAAACTCAAGAATTAACGATGCAAGAAACTAACCACGAAAGACTAATAGTAAAACCCGAAGACTAAAGTAGTAAGAAAACTAACTACAACGGATCAGAAGTGTTATTTAGTACTCATAAAATGGTAAATAACATTTTTTTTTTTTTTTTTTTTTTTTTTTTTTTTTTTAATAAAAAAAAAAACTAAACATTTACTCATCTAATAATAGAAATAGCCATACATGATTTTATATGAAAAAATTTTTATACGAAAAGTATATTAAAAAAAAGGTACTATATATATGCTCTTTCCTTGGGTGTAACACTCCAACAACTCATGTAACAAAATGAGCCTAGTTATGTATCCCCGCCTTTTCTTTTTCTCTGTTTTATCATGCTTCTTTATTCTTTCAACAGGTATTTATTTACATTTTTCATTTGTGATCTGTTTCTATCTTTTTTCTGCATTTGAAACTTTATGAAGTTATGAATGTACGGATTTCGGATTAATGCAGATACCTCATACGTAACAAGAGCTCGAACAACATCAAAACACACCAAAGATGCAGCTGTAGGGGTGAGCCTAAGTCGTCAAGAAAATTATGTACGTAAGTTTGCTTATAGTTAAAATCATTTTATTTTTATTAGTTACCAATTAGGTAACTGCAATTGTTAAACATGCAAAGTTTGATCATCAAGTAGCGAAAAACACGGCAAACACTATTTTCAGAAAGGCATCTGGAGTTGATAAAACAGTAAACAACCACAAAAATCAACTTTTGCTACCAACTAACATGTTGTTTAATAAATCACTGGTCACTGGTCACTGGTCAATATTTGTATTTAAATTAAATTATATTTGTGAACCTTTTTTATTTGCACTTAATGGTAATGGCTTTTTCCCTTCATATCATTAAACTAATTTCGAACACTTCATTTTAAATTTTGTTATAAACGTTACTCCGTACTCATTTTCAATGAAATTAGTTAACTTATATATATATATATATATATATATATATATATATATATATATACACACACACAATAACATCAATCCGGCCATAGACATATATGACAAAAAGTCAAAGGTTCACGAGACTGCATTATTTTAATTTGCGTGTTTAATTTCGTTAATTATTAACAAAAAGAATTACAAACGCAAGTTATATATGCAAAAGAAAATGTAATATACATGACAACAGATGGTCTAAAGGTTCACGGGACTGCATAGTTATTCGTGTTTGATGTTATTATACAAATTTAATTGCATGGTGACACCACTGTAGGGGTAAGAAGAAAAGTAAAAGGAAGTTTTTTTATTTTTATTTTTATTATTTATTTATTTATTTTTTTCACCTAAATTTAAAAATACAACCGGGTCGACGAGAGGGAGAAAGAAGAGAATGGAGTCGTTACTCAATTAGGACAATGGGAGAAAAAAGCGGCCATGGCTAGGCAATCCTTTGAAGTAGAGTAGAATGTGAACTAGTGAAACCGAAACAACTCAATCCTTTGAAGGATTTCTCTCGTAAGATGCCATGTCTTGCATGAACTCTTCTCACTATATGATTCCTAATTCCATTTTTTGCCCCAATTATAACACCCAATGGTCGCCCTAAACTCATAAGGTAATGAAGTTTTGAGCCATTGATATCCTTGTTTGATTGTCATAGACGGAACTTAGATGAATTTATTAGGAGAGCCGAGTACTATATCAGTCAATTAAGAATGGCCAAAGTTATATTTCCTTTAAACAAATATAAGTAAAACTTCAAAGTTTTTGAAAGGCCATGGCCATTTTCGGTCTCCACTAAGGTCCGTCTATCTTGATTGCTCACCACATGAACCATCGTAATGATATGAATCTTCATCGAAATCAGAGAATGTATCTTATTCAGCTCTTCTTGCTTTCTTTACTATACACACTTGAATATTTTCCTAGGCCGATAACAAACTTGAGCTTGTTTACATAGTTATAAACTTTTTCATGATAACCAGCCTGGTCGACTCTTCATATAACATTTTTATACATATATGGAAGTAGTGTGTTAAAACTGATCATCAATCTTCAACGTTGTAATTTATTAATCTTTTAGAAATATACTGTAATTTTAATATAAGAATTTATTTTTTTTGTAGGTGGTAATAAGTAATGGCTTCGTCCAAATCACTCTTTCGAATCCAGAAGGGCATATCACAGGCATACAATACAATGGGATTGATAATTTGCTGGAAGTAAATAATCAAGAAACTAGAAGAGGGTAAGAATCTCATATCCCAGATTATTTTTTACAGTAGTTATTGGCATATTGAATCTAGAAGAGGGTAGATATCACGGACGTTATTTAGTATTTTTTAGCTGCATGACTTGAGGTGACTATGACAGGAAAGGGGTAGCCAAGTCTAATTAACCTTTGCCGTTATTTTCGTTGAGGGTAATATTTATGATTTTGAAGTCAAATGATTAATAATTGAACACATTATCGGTCGTAAAGAACATTTATACTTTGACTATAGACTCAAAGACATCTATAATGTATGCAACATACATGATTCATCTACAATTCTACACCATTTAATGTGGGATGTATTTGCAAATGCGCTTAAACCCATTTAAACCCGAACATAGGCATGGACTAACACAAACAGTTTGTGGAAGTTACAAAAAGTTTTAAACTTCTGATCAATGAATATTATAAAATCTAGAATCTTGTAAGGTTTATAAGTGGGTTTAGAATAGAATTTGATGACTCTCCTGGGCCGTTAGTCGTCTTCTCGAGTCCTGAGTAGACCTGTTCAACAAAGAGAACCCGTTAGGAGTGGACCCGAGGCCGTAGCCCCGGGATCCACCTCCGACGGTCAAGTTAGTATCGGTGCGATATGGCTTATAAGAGTTAGGTTTAGAGTAACATGTTATCTTCTGTTTGTGAAGGGAATCCCAGCCCTATATTTATAGGGCATGGATTAGGGTTTAGGCATAGAGTGGGCCGCTGTCTACCGGTCCTGGCCTATTCCCGGCCCAGTCCGGACCATACGTCCACAAGCCCCCCAAGTCTAGTGTGACATGGCGTATGACTATGTTATGATAGACGTACGTTCTGTTCATGGCCGCGTAGGCCCAATCAACCATGACGGCGTAGCCCATGTGTGCGCAACTTGTGTGCACATGGGACGGATCATACTGCGCAGCCCACATGCGACAGTGCACACTGGGATTGCGATTGTGACTGTCTCACAATGGTGAAGGTGGATCTCGTATGCTGCATCCTGGGTAAGGGCGTACCTTTTGTACCAGTAGCGATGTAGCATGGTGCGACAGAAGACGTACTTCTGTAGCAGAAGTGTGCGTCGTGCACGATAAGGATGCTCGCTGTGCGCGACAGAGATGCGCGTTGTGCGCGACAGAAGTGCGCGCTGTGCGCGAACATTACATCCGTCTTTACAACCGACAGAGGACGTCTCCCCTGCGGCAAGATGGTGCGAATATTTAAATCCGTCTTTGTACCGGGCTTGCAATACCTCTTACGTACGATCTGCTTCCAAATATACCTGCGTGACTTGTACGGAAACAATGGTATTATATACCCTGGTAGCCCCCCAAGTTTGATGGTGCTACTCGTGTAGGAGCATTAAACTTAGTTATCCTGAAAAACACTTAATGCAAATATTAAAAGTATATGCCGCGAATCGCAATATATAAAACCTAATGAAGTAAAAGATTAGCGTGAAGCACTATATAGCACATAGCATATGAAATTAACACATAAGAGAAGTAGTAGTGTGAATTGCGCCTATCGTGAGGTTTTACAAACTATATAAGAGAAGTAACACATAGCTAATATGCGAACGCAGTGCGCTCATGGCAATTGATTAATCTTTCTCTTTTTTATTATAATAAAAACAATGGCGCGGATGGACACACCGTGACCGCGACTAATAGTTTCAATCGCACGTACAGATGCAGATGGATGTATCGTGACCGCGTAGACTCTAACGTTTGTGACCACGGCTTTTTGTCTCGTGCGCTCATGGCGATTAACTAGCATCGTGGTGCATGTACGTGACAGTGCGCTCATGGCGCCAATCTGCGAAGATGTCCGAACGCACGGCCTAACGCGGGTAGATTTATCGTGACAGCGTTGTTCGCGGCTAAAAGATAAAGTAGGCCCGATCGTGCGGACTTAGTGCGGTTATAGGTAAAATCGTGTTTACCAAGTTAAAAGATTTATATAAAATCTTATGAATATTTAAAAGATATGCGTAAAAAATATTGGGATATCTTTTTAATTTTTATAAAATATTTTAAACAGATACTGTTTGAAAATATTACTATGAATATTTTACGCGTTTAATATTCATAACGATTCTAGAATGAAATAATCTAGAATGAACAACTTTGTACGTATATATATATATATATATATATATATATATATATATATATATATATATATATATATATATATATATATATATATATATATATATATATGTGTGTGTGTGTGTGTGTGTGTGTGTGTGTGTGTGTGTGCGCTGTGCAATATTACATTTGGAACATAATCTACAAAGTTCTATAATAATTATTTAATATATACCGCATATATATATATATATATATATATATATATATATATATATATATATATATATATATATATATATATATATATATATATATATATATATATATATATATATATGGGTATTCTAGATTAATATTGTATCGCATCGTGGTGCCCATAGCCCATGCGATATTTTAAATATGTATGTCGTAGCATGTGGTAGTATCTTATTAAAAAGATCAAAATATCTTATCAAAAAATATATTTTAAAGTTACCGGCTTTTGAACTCGATGGTTGCTTTCCGGTGATGGGAGAGCACGAAACTTGTCGTGGTCAGTCCTACGGATGGCGCCACTTGTTGATGCATAATCTGGCGCTGACTGGATTTGACGACTCTCCTGGGCCGTTAGTCATGTTCTCGAGTCCTGAGTAGACCTGTTCAACAAAGAGAACCCGTTAGGAGTGGACCCGAGGCCGTAGCCCCGGGATCCACCTCCGACGGTCAAGTTGGTATCGGTGCGAGTAACCTGTTATCTTCTGTTGTGAAGGGAACCCCATCCCTATATTTATAGGGCATGGATTAGGGTTTAGGCGTAGAGTGGGTCGCTGTCTGCCGGGCCTGGCCCATTCCTGGCCCAGTCCGGACCATACGTCCACAGATTTGGTATAAGTTTAAAAGTGAGAAATTTTATTTATTTATATATATTTTATAATAAAATTAAATTGAAAAGTATTATTTAAATATTAAATTAGTTAAAAATGTGAGAGAAGATATATGGGTCTCACGGGTTTAGATTCAGACCTACCAATATATGGGTCAATCTTATATGTCTAAGTTACACGAATAAATCATTAGGATAATGCTAAGGATTTATGATCTTGGTTTAGGCAAAATACAAAAACCCTTTTGCTCAAACGCGGTTCAATTTCTATCTTTTATCTCATGCACATTGTTTCTTTTCATATAGAGAAGAAACTCAATGAAATTATGAGAATTAATAAGCCAATTAATTTTCTCATAATGTTCCTCCATTATAGTAATAGTGGTAATAAGACCAATATATCAATTATATATCTTAAATCAAATTTTAAATTGCTCATTAATAGTTCAAAGCACTTACAAAAGCTCCAACTTAGTCATGCACTCAACAACCTGAAACCCTTATCAGTACGCTCACTGAAGAGCATACATGTTGATGAGTTCAATAGCTGCCGATGAGAGTAATTTTCCAGAAGGATTGAGCCCTCTGATGAGCTCCCCTTAATGAGTTCGCTTCTTGAATGTTGTACCTTCATGAGATCACTCAATGATGAACTCATCATGAGTTTACTCACTAAAGAGTAGAACTCCCTGATGAACTCGTCAGCTTTCTAAACACCAGTATTTGAGTCAGGGATGTTCAATAACTTAATAAGTGTACACTCCGTACATCCAATCCCATTTTCAAGTATGACCATATTAAGGTGAGATCAATATTGATCACCAATTCTCTGAATATCAAATGGATAAATCATTGCACAAAAAAAAAAAAAAAAAAAAAAAAAAAAAAAAAAAAAAAAACCCTCACTTTCTACCTTTTTTGAAATTAAAATATATTGCAAACGGTAAATCATTAGTCGATTAAAAAAAACCATCGCAACGAGAATTGTTTTATCTTTCAGTAGACGGAATCTTTTATTTCCTTTCGACGATTTTTTTTTCGGGTTTTTTTATTGTTAAAATTTACGCCGTGAAAATCAGATGTGATTTTTAGTATCACAAGCTATTTTATAAATCACATTTGATTTTTAAAATAACAAATCAAATTTGATTTCTTAGGCGTAAATTTCAACACTCACAAATATCATTTGATTTTACAGATCACATGTGATTTACCATGGCGTACTTTACAACACTCACAAAGAAAAAAACTCGATAAAAAAGTTCATCGAAAGTATACACAAGTGTCCCTCTATAGAAATATGATCTAATTATCGTCACGATACTATGATTTGTTTCGCGTAATGATTAATAATTCGTGGGATATTTAATTTTTAAAAGAAGGATGAAAATTTTAATTTGATGAAAAATAAATTGACATAATTTGTCCAATTGATATATAAAGATTTTCTAATCTAAATTAAAAAATTTCATCCCTCAATTACACTAAATTACTAACAATAAATTATTGATATTATGTATGATGACGAGTCATGCTCGGTGTACTAGTCATCACAGATGGTGCGAGTGAAATTTCGATCATTTATCTAAAAAGATAATGATAAGACAAACTCAAAAAATTCTTTGAACTACAACTTCCGCACTGATCTTTTTTAGACAACACTTTCGCTTTCATTTCAAGTATCTTAGATACATATCTTTTTATTTGACATTGAAGGGAAAAAAATTAATCCCTCTTTTACTTTCAATTAAAATTTTCTAGCAGTGACAAATTTATTAAAATATACATAGAAATACACAACAACTTCAAAGGCTAAATATGAACCAAAACGAAAAGATAAAAAGCTACACACAAACACGCAACACGTACAAACCAAAATATACATGAACCAAATATGGACTCCGTCCCTCTAACACTCAATGAACAACACCTAAAAGAATATAAAAATTGTATTTGTAATGTGAACTTGGATCAACTGATTAGTAATTAGTGTGTGAAAATTATGTTTTTGTATGAAATGGAGAAAAATGGGTAACTAATCTTTTATTGATTTGATATTCATACCAAACCAATTTGACATACAATAACATAAAGGAAAAGAACTATCCATCTCTTATTTATACTTGTATAGGGGTGGAATTTAATAACTTACTAGTCCATATACTATCTAGTATTTACAAGTAGGTTACTTTCATTCCTAACAATCTCCCTCTAACTAGATAATCTACCCGGGAACCATCCTTATTCTATATTTTATGTCGGCTTCATCTTTAGGTTTGATACATAGACCGACGACTCATGCCTCATAATTAATATTTCTCGAAAGCTAACATAAATCTCCAATCTTCTAATGACTTTACTAGAAAACAAGATATTTGTTATCTTTTCCTAAGGCAGTATCTGGGTTATCTTTGTCTTGCTGAGATAGTCATTTTCTCAACCAAACATATCTTTGATCTACTGAGAATTCCATATGTAAGTTGAGGACGACCTTGTAACGCATTCTTATCTTTGAAGGTATCTACTCGACTTTAATTTTAATTCTTGAACTCAAACTCAGCATTCTCAAAACAATTGGTAATCTTGATTTTTATCTGCAACTTGAATCTTTGAAAGCATGTATGAAATCTTTCCCTTTAACATATTGAAGATGACTGCACTCTTGATGAACTTGATCTTGAATGTAGATTTCAAACATGGAATGTTGCTAACGAAAGATGTTAAATGAGATGATAAATAATTGAGCTTGCTTTTTGGAAGATATGAACATTTGACTTAAACCTTGAATCTTCATGCCTTTACTTCCCCTCAACTAAATATCCATGTTTTGAAGTAATGATCTTGGTTGTCAAAGTCTTTGCTTTTGATCTTGATTGATTTATTGTTGAAGACAAAACTGATATTGATGAAAAGTGATCATCTGATATTGTTGAAATTGTTATCTTGATAGAACTTTGAATTAAAAAAAACACTACCACTTATCCCAAACACTTGTTGATGTAACTCCTCTTCAACATTTACAAACATGTCATTAATCCCCCTTTCAACTAACCTTTCTGGACCACAATATGTAAAAACATAACCAATTATGAAGACCAATCATATCTTCTTAAACTTGAAGATGTATCGATGACTAATGTCAGGTCGTTTATTCAACTTGAAGATATACCGATAAAGGTTACTTGATAGTAAAGAATTGTCTCAATAAAACAGAGTTGAAGTGAATATCATAAGGTTGCACAATTTTTTTTCCAAGTATTGATAACCTAGACAATCTTTATTCAAACTTGGTGCTTAACATCACAATCTCATTGACACAGTGAAATGTCATACAAAATATATAAATCAAATACAAGATACAATTATAGAAAGTCTACTAAATGTAATTAAACATATGCATCTCGAATTACGTTAAAGGTAATATCGGAATACAATCATTGTCTAATCATGTAATAAACTATTCATATGCTTCTCGTAGTCTTTTAATCATATAATCTCTTTATGAAAATTTGATCATTTATAACAAGTGGTATCAGAGCATCATTGTGTGAAAGTCTTGGTATAAAGTTTTTAGGTAACAAAGGTGAAAATAGTTTCGATTGACACCGTTTGGATTTTTTCAGTTTTGTCCATGTTGTTATGACAAAGAAAATAGATTTTATAAGGTTTTTATTTTTTTTGGTTTAAAGAAGATCCGAATGATTTTAGGTTACGTACCTCAAATGCTTTAGGGGGTTCTTTGTTTAGTTTTTAAGGCTTTCGATTTTTGGCGGGTTTAGTATCCAAGTTCAATCATTGATATAAAAGAACGAACGTTACGTTCTTCAAAGGGTTTACGTACTTGATACTATACTAGATCATGTTTTTGTGTAAGTTAATTCGAAAACAGTTAAAGAATGATGTGGGGAACCATGTTTGACGTCGCTAAATTTAATGGAATTAGGATTTGCATAGATGAAGAATTTATTGACCTATCATAAATGTGTGTATGCATCGTCGACTATAAAGGCCATCATGGATGATAGACACCGCCTGAGAGGAGATGCTAAATAATGCACAAAATTCAGTTTTTTAAGTTTAGGTGATCTGGTCCTACGGGAGGTCAATAAGAAGGTGAATGCCATGGGTAAGAAGAAAGCAACTTTACACTTTCTACATGCATCCGGGGAAGAATAAGTCGGAACACACTAATGAGTTTTAAAATTTGGTAAGTGACTTGGCTTCTACCGGTAGTGTTATATCAGATGATGATCAGGGTTTGTTATTACTCACATCTTTATCATCGTCTTATGAGAATTTTGTGAAGGATTTTCTATATGGTTAGAATACTTTTAAGCTATAACTGGGGTTCTTTTATATTTTGTTGAGATACAAGTGTGTGTGCTCTTCATTCATGTCGAGTTCCTCATTATTCTTTCCACGTCTTTTGGTCGATATCCAATAAGCTTTTACCGGCTACTTTGGACTAAAAGTTATTATAACCTAATGAATGGCAAGACCTAACACACAAAACTATGATATAGTAATTAAAGTTATTCATTAGGTTTGTGTCGACGTGATCATGATCAATGGTCTATCTTAAATTATTTGTGTCCTCTTTTCATGGGTGAAGGATAAAAGTTCACATGCCATACTCACAAGTCTGCAGTCGCCATTTTAGGAAACGTAATCTTATTAGTAGATTTATATTTGGCTTTTCTAAATTCTTGTACAAAGAGAGTCCTTTAAATTTTGAAGGTTCGACTATGGACGACGAGCTGTCATTCTCATGAAAGGGAGTAAGCTTGAGTTAATTGTACGTTAAGGTTAACATCATGATGTGTTGTTGATCCGAAGGGAGTCGTCTTGAAAAATTACTACAAAATGATACTTACATTTTGTTTATTTTTTTATTTAGAAGGTGTTGGAATCTTGAAAACTTGACATGATGAATACTATATCAAATATCACGTGAAAATGAATGAGACAAATAGTGATGCTCCATGAATAAGACAATAGATAATTTACAAACAACTATTTTACACCAATTTTATTTTTTTAAGTTTTGAGGAAGCATATGCAGCATCAAAGTTAGTAAAAATGTGGTGGCAATTGCTTATGACTTCCAGAATTAAATACTATTTTTTTTTTCTTTCCCAAACTGTGTGTAGGTATTGGGACCTCGTTTGGAGCCCCCTTGGAAGCCGTGGAACGACTGGTATTTCTGAAAGGTGACATTTTTCTTTGTACAAAATATTAAGTATTAAGATTTACACATTCCAAGTTTTCTTATCTTGCTAAGAAACATCATCTTTGATAATGACCACTTCATAAAACAGGATCGAAGGAACAAATTGTGAAGTCATAGTTGAAACGGAGGATCAAGTGGAGCTCTCATTTTCGAGAACATGGGATTCCTCCCAAGAGGGAAAGCATGTCCCGTTAAAGATAGACAAAAGGTGCTATGTTATTCTGAAGTCGGATATAAGAAAGAAAATAGTCATTTCTTAATGTATACAAGCCGTATATTTGTTTGTGTGTATGCAACTTTTTTTTTTCTTCCTATTTTACATATGAATTTTTGATAATGTTATTTGTGTGTATCATTATGGATATATTATGACTATTAAGAATGGGCAAATTGTATTAAGTTGTGCCTCTAATGATACACACAAAAGTCAAAACACATTATTAAAAGTTCGTATGTAAAATATGAAAAAGAAAATTAGATACACACATAAGAGTATAGTGGTTAGATGGAGACATGTAGAAATGATTATGCCTATAAGAAAACACTGTTAGTGATGATAAAATCTTAATAGGTTTGTGCTGCTCCGTGGTTCTTCGGGTTTCTACTCGTACGCAATTTATGAACATATGGAAGGATGGCCAGGTTTCAATCTTCCTGAAACTAGGATAGTGTTCAAACTCAGGAAAGACAAGTAAACACCTTTCCATGTCTCTTCAGCTTATTTAACAATTCAGTATTATTAATATTAAATCGACGGAAGATCGGATAAGTACAAGTGTTAATAATATTTAAAAAAATTATTCTCCTTAGGTTTCACTATATGGCAATGTCTGATGATAGACAAAGGTACATGCCTTTACCTGATGATCGGTCATCCGATCGATGTAAACCATTGGCTTTTCCTGAGGCAGTTCTTCTCGTAAATCCACTGGAACCTGAGTTTAAAGGAGAGGTAATCATAGGTTATTCTGTTACAACTACTTTCATATATTGAGGTGCAAGACTAAACTAGTTTGGTTAGAAGTGAATAGAATTGGTTGGTTTGTTGTTTCAACCCAAATAGAACCAAAATGAATCTATACGCTTTATGTCCCTAAGACACTACATTTTCTGTGACACGTAGGTAGATGATAAGTATCAGTACTCATGTGAAAATAAGGATCTAAAGGTCCATGGATGGATATCTACGGAACCAGCAGTTGGATTTTGGCAAATTACGCCAAGTAATGAGTTTCGAACTGGTGGACCCACAAAACAAGATCTTACATCTCATGTTGGCCCCACAAATCTAGCTGTAAGAATAGGAACATTGGCTCAATTAACAACTATCTTCATGTGTGTCCATGTCAAGAATCTAGTTTTTATTAACTTGCAGATGTTTGTTAGTGCTCATTATGGTGGAAGCGATTTAGTTATCAAGTTTGATAAAGGGGAGCAATGGAAGAAAGTTTTTGGCCCAGTTTTCATGTATATTAATTCCAACTCTAAAGGAGAAGATCCTCGTACGCTTTGGAAAGATGCCAAGAATCAGGTATATATCGTGACACTCGTTCCATGTGTATGTATTTTTTTCCTGAACGGTGAAGATACGTAGATTGCCGAGACACAGACAAACTATACCAAATTACATAACTGAAAACATATAGATACAAATTATAAGTTTTAGTGAAAGCCAACCACAAATAAAAACCTTCGAAGGTTACCCCCCGAAGAAGATTGTCTCCAAAGTCATTCATCCTTAACAAAACAAACAAAAAACAAAACTGCTAGAGTGGGATAGGTGTAGAAAACAACCCTCCATTGGAGGTCTTTCATGAACCAATAAACTGACACTGGGCAACGATCGTTGTTTTCAGATGCGACAGGAAGTTGGAAAATGGCCCTATAGTTTTCCAGGTTCAAAGGATTTCCATCAAGCTGAAAAACGTGGTATGATAAGTGGTCGGTTATTAGTGCGAGATAGGTATTTTTGCTCCTTTCTTACCAAATTGGGAAAACACTAAACACAAGATTAATGAGATTGGATTATGAATCTCTATAGGTTCATTAGCGACAAACAAATACCCACAAAAGGTGCTAATATTGGAGTAGCTCCACCAGGAGCCCCAGGATCTTGGCAACGTGAAAACAAGGTGAGTTTCAATCGCGAGCAATGGGTCCAAGACAAATTATAATCTGTTTCTGTCTTCAACAGGGTTATCAGTTTTGGACTACAACAGATGATGAAGGTCATTTTTTGATTAAAAACATCTTGGCTGGAAAGTATGATATCTACGCATGGGTCCATGGATTCATTGGCGACTATAAAAGCTCTAGCACCATCACTGTCACCCCAGGTCAGTAGTTTAAACTTCATATTGGGCAACTAGTCAAAACTAGTTAAAGTCGGGCTGATTTAAGCTCTAAATACTTCTTCGGTTTACTAATTATCTTCCTAATTGATATACGTAGTAATATATTTGGTGGAGCTGCTCACAAAATTTTATTGGTAGTAAACACTCGAATAGGCTTTTAGTTGAATTTGATAAAACTCGACCTGTTTCGTGTGTATCTATATTTCTAAAATCATAACAGTTAACAATAATATGACTCACATTGAATCATTTGCACATAAACTGGTCTAAATTACCCCAATGCATCAAACCAAAATATATTGAGCAGGTTGCAATATCAAAGTTGGCGATCTTCTTTTTGAGCCCCCCAGAGCAGGTCCAACATTATGGGAGATAGGCATACCTGACCGCTCTGCAGCCGAATTTTACATTCCTGATTCTGACAAAATGTATACTAACCAGTTTCTTGACAATAAACCTAACAGGTGAATAATATTCGATCAATTTGCTCATATAGTTTTTTATAGTAAGATAAAAAGATATATATGAAATATATTATCGTGCAGGTTTAGACAATACGGATTATGGAAAAGGTATGCAACGCTATATCCTGACAATGATTTGGTTTTCAAGATTGGTAAAGACAATTACAAAAAAGACTGGTTCTTCGCACATGTAAACCGGTAAGTTTATCTATATGTGTGTCTTATTTTTTCAACCGATTTACATAAGGTTTTTGCATCTGAACTTAATTATGTTTTGTAGAAATGAGGTTAACAACATGTATGAAAAAACAACATGGACGGTGAAGTTTAAGCTTAAGAACGTTAACAGGAATGGAACTTATACACTAAGATTGGCTCTAGCATCTGCACAGTTTTCGGATCTGCAGGTATTTAGAACTATTTATTTTGTCAATCTAGCAGCCTTAAATATTTCAAGATGCTTTCTGAAAAATTTACTCTTTTGGTTAATTGGTTCTTCAAAAATCTCATCATACCAATCACTTATATTCTTATCATAATTCAATTTTCATGAGTAAGACAACCATTTTTACACATAGACTTCAATTATAGAACTTGAATAAATTGGAATAGAAGAGAGAGGGCACATTTGTTTTATTTATGCATGTCTCAGCTTTCAACAAAAATGCACTATTACTCTCCATAATTGGTATTAGGATTGTAACTAGTCTTTCCTTTTTAGGTTCGAATTAACGATCCGAACACGGATCTGCCACTATTTTCAACTGGAGTAATCGGGGGAGATAATGCAATAGCGAGGCATAGTATACATGGGTTGTATTGGTTATTCAACATAGATATAGTGGGGAAGTTTCTAAATTCTGCTGGAGAAAACGCCATATACTTGACCAAAATAAATGCAGGAACCCAGTTTCCTGGAGGAGTAATGTATGATTACATACGTTTAGAAGGTCCTCATTTATGGTGTTCCGCTGGTCGTGTATGCATTTGATTTGAGTTTCCGAACAGTCCAATTCTTTCGGCTTTGTGGGCGTTACAAATTGTATGTCAGAGGGGTTTCGGAGGGGTGTGCAATAGTGTGTCGCACCTCCACTTAAAAGGGGTCACATTTTTATTAGTTTTGCATATAAATACGTACTAATGTTAAACATATATGAGTCATATAATTCAAGTTACATATAATTTCTCTTTAGTTTACAAGTGTAATAAGGGCTTCTTTGTTGTTGTTGCCTAGGGCCATCGAAAACCACGAGACGGCCCCGTTGTATGTTCAAACCTGCTTATATATCTATGATATCTAAATATAAGAAAGGTTATATTGTGACTGAACTTGTAATATAGTCAATAACGCTGATCTAAAGTGACTGCTAAGTAGATGATGAGATATTTGTGTAATTAGTGTCTCCGTTGATTACTGTAACACTTTGACTAATGTTCTACTATTTAAGGCCTTAAGGTATGACAATTTTATGGGCGGAACCAGGAAGTTAGAAGATGGGTGGGGGCAAAAAAATTTTACCGTGACAAAAGTCATTGTGCACACAAAGATGAAGATATAGATATAAGGTTTTTACATTGTCGGCCTTAAGCGTGGGGGCAATTTGATTTTGTGGTGGAGGGCACTTTGAAGTTTCTTCATAAATTAGCTAGTTTTCATCTTTATTGTTTGTTTTCGCTATTTTATATTCCACACATAAACAAATTAGATGAGTGCAGCCTCAATTCAGAATCAGATTTTCCGGGTTAATATAAACGCTTCCAAATTGCTTATATGAAATTTAAGCTACCTAGCAAAAGGTGTAGTGGCAGGCAAGTAAAGATCAAATTCTGGAGGTATTCTTACTGTGGTGTATAACATTCATTATTGAAGACTTGATCAGGTTCAAGTTATGTCGTCAGACATATTTATTATTAAATTTTACTCCCACAGTTCAAGATAATAGCACAATTCATATAACTAAGTTAGTAAGACGTTATAGATAATCAACCGGATACAACATTCTCAAAGCTTAAAGCAAACACCAACACATCTACCTAACACATGCATCTGGTGCTTTTTAACAACTCCAAATAACTTCAAAGTATTAAGATATCTAGATTTATTTGCATCTATCCTAAAGATATTGACAGACTTGTGTATGTCATATTCTTTGGACCCAATTTGTCCTTTTGACAATTTAGGATCATATTATTTGTTCTATATAAGGAAAGTATACACATTTGAATTTTTGGTAAGACACAAATATACAAGTGCTGAGAGAGGGTCTAATGGCAGCCACAGGAGTAAAGATGCATTTCAGAAAGCACCATGTATGTATTCATAACACTAATTATATGACCATGTTCGAATTTGAGGGATCTAATGTTCTGAATGTAGGTGGTTATTGATAACGGAATTCTTCGTCTCACGATAACAAATCCAGGAGGATATGTTACTGGTGTACAGTACAACAACATTGACAATTTGCTTGAGAGCCATAACGACGAATCTGACAGAGGGTAATTTTTCTGTTTTTTTATTTTCTTCTTATTCCTTTCACTACTATGACAGGTTAGAATAATTTGAAACAGACATATGTTAGAAATGCGTGGCTCGCGTCACTTTTTTATGTACTTACCATGCATAAGGCCTTATATACGTTTAATTTATGAGGAAATCTAGAACGAATAAATAACTTATATTTATTACGTACTAATTTCATATGTTCAAGTACAGGTCAAGACTCGTTATACCATATGTATCAACACGTTTTTTTTATTCCACCTTATAACTGTCCCTAAAGCAACAATTTTCTCTAATAACTACGGCCTCCTAAGAGCATCTATGCTGGCATATTGTTATGCATATACAGGTACTGGGACCTCGTTTGGAGTCCACCTGGAAGTCCTGGAACAACTGGTACTTTTGAAAGGTAACTTATTCAAGCAACATTTACACATATTTAGCTTTACGCAAAAAGCTAATATCTTTAACAATGATCACTGTAATATAGGATTGTAGGAACAAACTGTGAAGTTATAGTGGAAACGGAAGATCAGGTGGAGCTCTCATTTTCAAGGACATGGGATTCCTCACTCGAGGGGAAACATGTACCATTAAAGATAGACAAAAGGTGATATTTATTACCTAAACCTCAGTTCTAAGATCATAAAATGACAGTTAAAAATATGACAGGTTTGTGTTGCTTCGTGGTTGTTCTGGTTTCTACTCGTATGCAATTTATGAACATTTGGAGGGATGGCCCGGTTTCAATTTAGCTGAAACCAGAATAGTGTTCAGACTCATGAAAGACAAGTAATTAAACACCTTTCTGTATTTCACATGCTCATTCATGATTCATGTGATAAAATCCATTCAGTACCATGCATGTTTGAATGGATGAACAAACTACTACGAACAAATTACAAAATTTGTTACCTTCAATTCATAGGTTTCACTACATGGCTATGTCCGATGACAGACACCGATATATGCCTTCATCTGATGATCGGTCACCAGACAGAGGCAAACCTTTGGCTTATCCTGAGGCAGTACTATTGGTTAATCCAGTGGAACCAGAGTTCAAAGGAGAGGTACTTATAAGTTTATCCTTCAGCACTATTTTGATATAGAGGTATAAGACTGAAGCTCGTTTTGTTCGAGCGAGTACAAACAGTTCTTGAATCCAGTTCATTTACACTTGCAAGTATGTTTGAATTCTTCATAACTTTTCTTTTTCTCCCTAATACCTAACGATTTCTTTTATTCATTGGAATGCAGGTAGATGATAAATATCAGTACTCATGTGAAACCAAGGATCTAAAAGTCCATGGATGGGTATCTACAGATCCGAATGTTGGATTTTGGCAAATTACACCAAGTAATGAATTTCGAACAGGTGGACCTACGAAGCAAGAGCTAACTTCCCATGTTGGCCCAATAAACCTAGCTGTAATACCTATAATTTTTTGTATCAAATACTTTCATCATGATTGTAAAATATGCAAAATGTAGTTTGATCAGTATTTTGCTTTCATAAATTGCAGATGTTTGTTAGTGCTCATTATGGTGGTAACGATCTAGTTATCAAGTTTGATGAAGGCGAACAATGGAAGAAAGTTTTTGGGCCAGTTTTTATGTATCTGAATTCAACCTCTACGGGAGAAGACCCTCTTACGCTTTGGGAAGATGCCAAGAATCAGGTATCTGCGAACTTGTTTCATGTGCATATTTTCTTACTGGGCTTACATACAAAAATATCATTAGTTGGGGAAAAAATGGATCATTCTTTATTTATGATCATTTTCAGATGCTAGATGAAGTTGGAAAATGGCCATACAGTTTTCCAGCTTCGAAGGATTTCTTACAAGCTCAAGAACGGGGTACAATAAATGGTAGCTTATTTGTATATGACAGGTATACAATCCTTTCAAATGAAATCGAGCAAATGTAATATTACGCAGCATGTTCTTCAAATTTGAACATACCCCTACTTAGGTTCATCAGTGATGAACGCATGCCCGCAAAAGGCGCTTACATCGGACTAGCTCCTCCAGGAGTCTCTGGATCATGGCAACGAGAAAACAAGGTGAGTTTCATATGCTTGCAAGAGATTAAAGCTAACTTGAAATCTTAAGACTCAAAATTAGTATTTGTATATATTAAACATTGATGGTTATCTATTTATTAATAATCATAATACACATTTTCTTTGACAGGGTTATTAGTAATCGTAAAATATATTGACTTTTACAGGGTTATCAGTTTTGGAATAAAACTAACGAGGATGGCCATTTTACGATTGAAAACATTTTGGTTGGCACATATGATGTATATGCGTGGGTTCATGGATTCATCGGCGACTACAAAAGCCCTACCACAATCACCATAACACCAGGTCGTCTATCCAATATTCATAAACATAGATATAAGATATTGCATATAATAGGTGGCAAAACAAAACGGTTTTAGGTTCTGTCGAGTTAATGTGTGAGAACTTTTTTTTTTTTTCCTTCTATTGTAAGCTCTTTTAATTTTGCCTAATTTTTGGTGAGCTTGATAATACTCAATCAACATGCTTTTCTTTTAGCAAAATTATTTTTGGTGAGCTCCTTAAACCAACAGAATGTTTGATTGCAAAATATTTAATCTTTTGAGTAGGTTGCAACATTGATGTTGGCGATCTTGTTTATGAGCCCCCAAGAGACGGTCCAACATTATGGGAGATTGGCATACCCGATCGCTCTGCAGCTGAATTTTACATTCCTGATCCTGATCCAATGTATACTAACAAGTTTCTGGTCGACGACCCTAACAGGTGAAAAGACTATTGAAATTCATCATTAAATTTGAAATAAAAAGCAATGAGTTGAAATATATCATTTGAGTAGGTTTAGACAATATGGATTATGGGAGAGATACGCAACGCTATACCCCAGTGTTGATTTGATCTTCACAATTGGTGAAAGTGATTACAAAAAAGATTGGTTCTACGCACATGTAACCAGGTATGCGTTCATATATCTCGATCTTCTGCCTGCATGCATCCGTCTATGTACGATTCATGGCATATGAACTCATGTTTATTGTTTTTTAAAGGAAAAAAGATGATAATACGTATGAAGGGACGACATGGACTATCAAGTTCAAACTTAACAACGTGAAGATTGATGGATCTTATAAACTAAGACTGGCTCTTGCATCGGCACAAGTATCGGATTTGCAGGTATCTTAGCTTACAATTGGTTTCAAGTTATTCACACACGCTTGTATCTCTTGAAAACGATAAAGGGCATACTTTAGACTTAGGTTAGTGCTGCAAAATGGACAATGCGTAAATGTTTCAATGAATATATGGTCGATATGTGTATTGGACAAAAATATAAATTACCACATTTAGTTAGATGTCCATGGATACCTTCTTTTTTCTATTGTAAGCTCTTATAAGATTACGGACGCTTCCTATCTACTCTGTATAAGATTACGGACACATATGAAATAAGTGAGATATTAGACATTGCTATGGCATAATACCTTTTTTTTAGAACGGTAACTTTTTGTACTCCTATCTCACACATAAGTCCTCACAATGTCTCAAACGAGACTTGAACCCACAACCTCAAGGTTGATGGCCACTCACGTACCACTAGACCAAAGGCCTTAGTTATGCATAATACCATTTGTATACAATTTCATTCATAATCAGAACTTCGGATATTATAAATTTGTAATGTGACAATATATGATCATACAAGGGGGCGATATTAAACAGATATCTACTTACACTAGCCTAATCGTTATAAATTATGACGAGATTTTGATCTTTAATTAGGTGCGAGTTAACAATCAAAACAAGGAGTCGCCGCTATTTTCAACTGGATTGATTGGTGGAGACAATGCTATTGCAAGACACGGAATACACGGGTTATATTGGTTATTTAATATCGACATACCAGGATCACATCTAAGCGATGCTGAGGAGAACTCCATCTATTTGACACAAAACAATGGAGGAAGCCCATTTCGTGGGGTAATGTACGACTACATTCGCTTGGAAGGACCACCTCCTTCATAATTTATTTGGTGCATGTGCATGATTTATGTGTACAATGATAAAAAGTTACGGTAGTTGTGTTGTGAGTGAATATGTAATATAGACTATAGTCATACTACAAATAGATACAGATTGTGTGAAAAACTAGAAGGGGGTTGAATAGTTTTACGTCCTTTTAAATTTATAAACACAAGTTTGTTTTAAAAACTTCGATTCTAGTTTATGTGAACTCAATACTTGCACTATATAAACAATTGTATAGTAACTAACTAACAAAGCTAATATAGTAAAGGTAAATAAATAGGTAATGAGAAGAGTTAGAAAGATCAAACCACAACACAAGGATTTATAGTGGTTCGGCTACAAGGACACCTTCTTTGTTCCTACTCCACTCCCCGAGTCACCTACTCGAGAGTTTTCTTCACTATGTCAACAAACTCCCTTTTGGCGGAGAAAACATTACACACCAATTTACACACCACACAACTTCACAACTTGATCACAACTTCTACACAACTTCTTCACACCAATATACTACACACCAATCTTCTTCACAACTATCTTCTACACACCAATCTTCTACTTCACACATATCTTCACAACTAACTTACTTCACTACTTATCAACTTCTATTATCTACACAACTTCTATATCTTCTACACAATTAATCACAAGCACAACACAATATTCACAAATGAATATATATACACTATACACAACTACTCTTCAACACTTCTTGAACTTGGTAGTAGAAAGAGTGTTCTTCTTTTGCACTTTGGATGAGAATGGATGATGAGGGATTGAATCACTTGAAACAAGGATTAATATACAAATGATCAAAGGGTTTTAGAGGATGTTTAGAGAGTTATAGATCTGAAAATTTCGTGCAAAAGGTGGGGAAAAATTCCAGAATTAAGGTGGTATTTATAGGAGAAGAATTCTGACAGTTTCTGACAGGGGAGCCTGGCCGGTCCCCTTAAATCGTGGCCGCCCCCCTTAAAATTAAGGGGACCGCCCCTTATAATTAAGGGGGCCGCCCAATTGTAACGGCCAGAAAACTTGTCTTTTAGTGGGGAAAGTTTATTTGGTGAAAAACTAACAGATTTTGGTTAAATATTTGAAATCATATATTTAGTATGATTAAAACATTTTTCTTTATTACCAAAAGCATTTTTCAAAAATATATAATATGTTTATATATTTAAATAAACTTTGTATTAGTTAATTAAATATCCCTTTGATCATAAGATGTATTAAGCACTTGTTTATCCATACTTTAAGTGATTAAGTTGGATATAGTTGTATAAACTAGCTTAATACTTGTTTACGTAGTAATCTTACGATTGACGAGTTTACATTTTGTGATCGTCAAAATATAGAGATATCGAAAAATATAAATAACGTTTTCATACATTATTTATGTCAACAATCTCCCCCTTTTTGATGATTACAAAATTTAAACTCATTAATCGAAAATTAGTAAATATTCAAGTATTATTGTGAGTTTATATCACTTCTCCCCCTTTTTGTTAGCATCAAAAAGGTTATCCCATGTTAATGTAAGCTCCCCCTCAAAGTATACTCCCCCTCGTTTTGAGGCCAAAAGGAATCGAGATATGGATATCTTGCAAAAATATTTAGTGGCAAGTAACATATATATGTATATAGCATGCAAGAGTAGAGACTAAACATAACCATAACATTAATAATAAAAATTAAAAAAAAAATACATCAAGCATTACATTAACAACCATAACAAGTAATGCAACTAACAAAAAGCCTTAAAGGCTTAGAATCATTATTAAAATAAAAGACCAAGTCTCAAACATGAGAGTCCTCTCTAGAGCTTGCCATCCAAAAAGGTTTAACACAATTTTATTTGTGAAACACCAAGCATGTTTAATTGGGAGGAATGGATGGTGAACATGGAGATGGTGATGGTGGAGGTGTGTTTGTTGATGGTGGTGGAGGTGTTGTGTTTGTTGATGGTGGTTGATGCAACAAGTTTTCAATATGAGAAAACATGTATTGAATCTCATTTCTTAATCCGAACACAATTGTTCGGTTGTGAATGCAACAAAGGCAAGTGTCTCCATGAGCTTCAAGTAAGCTCCATGAGATGGGGTTATAGGTTGGTGGATTGATAGGAGATGATGAGAAATGTGCATCAAGAGGTGTTAATGGTGATAATGAGAAAGTGAGTGCAAGAGATGTGTTCTCATTGGTAGGTTGTGATGGTTGATCAAGTGTTGGAGGAGATAAGTGGGTGTTGATGTAGTCATTTATGGATGAAGTGGAGTTTCCATTTGTTGAAGGTGTTTTGGAGGGTGCATTTGGTGCACTAGGAGATGAACATTGAGGTAGTGGAGATGGAGTGGTGTTGTCTTCATTTGTAAGATCAATGAAGAGTTGTTTGGGTGGAATGATGACAAGTTTTTGTTTCTTGGCATTGTTTGAATAGGTGGTTCTTGGTGATGACATGATGGTGTTTGATGAATGTTTGAGGATGATGGAATGTGAATTAAACATGCATGGGGATTATATAGTGGGAAAACATGTTTAGAAGTGGAATTAATTTGAAATTGTAATGTTATATTCCAAAATCAGTTTAGTTTTTAAGGGAAATGGTAGCTGGGACTAGCAAAAGGGATCACAAGATGCAAAAGAAAACAGTGTAAAAACTGTTCCAGATGGCCGGTCCCCTTAAATAGAGGCCGGTCCCCTTAAATTTAAGGAGGCCGCCCTTATGAATTAAGGGGGCTGCCCATCTGACGACCCAGAAATCAAAAAATTTCAAAAATTTTCTGGAAAAATGTTATGTTCTGTTTTGTAATTGCAGCAAGATCTATTTGGACATTTCACATTTGTTTTAGTCTATTAGAAAGCATACATGTCATATATTTATATAAACATTAACTAATCATGCAAACATATATATATATACATATATATATATATATATATATATATATATATATATATATATATATATATATATATATATATATATATATATATATATATATATATATATAGATTAAGAGAAGCATGCATTAAAAAGCATATATTAAACATAATCAAGTTAGCATCCTAAACAAATATCCAAATAACAAGTACTTCCGAATATGCTTCGGACAAATAGCACACAAGACATAAAAATTAAATATTGTTTAACAAATATGATCCAAGCATATCATTTCTTTTTCTTCCCGAAGATACCCTTCAAAGTCTTTCCGATAGATTTGAAGCCACCTCTAACTTCTTCGTGCAAGCTCTTTTGTCTTCTAAGCATCTCGGTAGTTCGTTTATGGAGCACTTCTTCGTTTTGATCACTAGGAGATGGGGTAGAATACTCGGGATAATCACGATCCTCTAAATCATCAACGAACTCAGAAAACGAAGGGGTACTAGCATCATGGATGTTTTCCTCCTCATCGTCATTGTCTTGCCTTGAAGATGATCCATGAAATCTATGACGACGAGATTTACCCTTGTCACTTCGAGTTCGTCGAGTTTGTTTTAGAGCGAGAGGACGTAGAGTGGGGTAGATGGACTCATAGATACTATTGTCAAGATCGGGGTAGTACTCGATAACATGACGATAGAGACGAGTGAGAAACATTCTATATGGAAGGTTAGCTTTGGGAGTCTTTCTAGCACACTCAATCCGTTTGATAAAGAAGTAGGCCAAATTGTACGGCTTTTCTACAGCTATACAATACAACATGTGAGCAAGGCACGCCGGGAGATGGTCCCGGTGACCTCCGGTACCAAACGTATTCTCAAGAATGAGTTCTTCCCAACGCTTCATGTGGGGGCTTAATTCCTTGAGGAAAAGTTGGTATGGAGAGATTTGAACGTTTTTGGATTTTATTTTTCGGCTAGTGGTGGCACGTTCCACACCAAGGATTTGACGAATTTCGTCGGGATGAGGAATTTCGTCGAAATAAGGACCGAAGGTTGGTCGATAGCGATTAAGAGATTCGAGGCCCCACTCGTTTGTGAAAACGGCTTGACCTCTAAAAGGAATTTGGAGGATATGACCAAATTGTTCGAGAGTTAGGGTGATAAATTCATTTTGAATCATGAAGGAGATGGTGATGAAACCAAGATCATTGGCTTGGACGGTGACTTGGCTATAGAAATCCATTATGAAGCGAGGAATTATAGGTTCGTTTATTTCATAAAGACAATTGAAGTTGATGCTTGTAAACACGCGATTTATGTAGTCGGATTGAGCAAAAGCAAGATCTACTACACGTCCTTCATGAACATTTCTATCTTCAATTTGACGATAGATCAGTCCAATTGAAGGAGATGTGGTAGGGAGTTGGGAAACTTTAGGAATGTAGTTTTTAGTGTGAGAAATATCTTCGGTAGTTGCTTTTGGCATTTTCACCTAAACACATCAACAATACAAAAAGACCAAAATAAATATAAAGAAAGATAAAAGTATATGTTTATTGTTAAGGCTTATGTTGGAACGTAAACATACTTCGTTACTAATCCTAAGAAGTAGATTACCATGTTCCTTAATATTGTTTTTAACTCGTTCTAGATATACTTTACGATGTTTAATAAGTAATTATGGACAAATCCAAACGCCCTTTTAAACATCTTAATATATCATGAAATTTACTAGATTTACATTAGATTGTAAAACTAGCTATTTCTTGCGAGTTTCTTATGCATGTGATTTGTTTTTGAAAAAGATGGTTTGTATTTTCACTTAAAAATGTTATTTTTAGTAATAAACCAAACGCTTCCTTAACTAGTGACTTATACACTAGTATGTCAATATATATATGAATTATATATCTTGACAAATCCGATTATTAATTTTTAGGTTTATAATTATAACAAGGTTTTATAAAAATTATAATGACTATGTTTCGATATTATTTGGACATAATCCAAACACCCCTATATTGTGAACCAATATAATTTTTCTTAGTCGAAAAATGTAATTTCAAGTTTTACAAGTTACAAAAGTATAATGTGATTAGTTTTAACACGTTTTCAAATCATTATTCAACAATGAGTTTACTAAACATTTTGAAAAGGAGTGTATGAAATTTTTCAAAAATTTTCGACATGATAGTTTATAATAACTAGTTTCTAGTGTTGATCAATCATCCTAATCCTAGTGGAAGCATTTGGTTATGGAGTTTTAAGGCTTAATTCGAAAGAAATTGTGAAATTTGACGAATTTTATAAAACATGCATAATCATGAGTATGATCAAATAAGATGAAATTAGATGAAATGTGTTATGAAAAACTTACAATAAGTAATGGTGATTGTGTTAGATGAATTTGCCCTTTGCGAATTAACCCGAATAATGTGATTTGGAAGTGATTTGAGGTGTTTTTGGGTTTTGGTTTTCGTTACAGCAGAAGCAAGGGAAGGGAAGTATGAAAAAGTGGAGTGTTTGGCAAAAGGAAAAAGGAGAAAAACGGGTTTGAACTATCAGATGGCCGGCCCCCTTAAACATTAAGGGGGCTGCCCTACATTTGGCTGCCGGTCCCCTTAAACATTAAGGGGGCCGCCCTCCAAAATTCGATTTTTGTGATTTTGGTTTCTGGAAAGAGCAAAAAATTATTCATATGTATTTATTAGATTTATATTTAATCAAAAATACGTTGGAGGGTATTCGCACGAAAGGAATTACTTGACACTTTTAATCGACAATTTGCCAATTAAATTTTCTTGATCATTTCGGATGAAAGTTGTCAAGTTGTCAAGTACACGAGAACGTTGTGGAAGGTTCATAAGTATATGTGTATATATATATATATATATATATATATATATATATATATATATATATATATATATATGTATGTAGTATGGGCTTATAAGACGAGAATAAAGGGAGGAGACGAATGCAACGGAAGCCGGGAGTTTGTTTCATCCATAGATTTTTTGACTCATCTCTTTTCATCAGCATGAGTGTTGTTGAACATTAAAGTTCAATAAGGCAAATGGGAAAAAGAAAAGGTTCGTAAACGAGCAATTTCTAGTTCTAGAAAATCAACAAATGAGTTTTCTAGGTTATAAGATCCTAGATATAGCTAAGTGTATATATATATATAAATATATATATATATATATATATATATATATATATATATATATATATATATATATATATATATATATATATATATATATATATATATATATATATATATATATAGTATAAGTAAATAAGTATATATATGTATAGAAGTAAAGACTAGAGAGAATAATGAACCAATCAAAATCACATAAAAGCTAGATATTAAACTAAGCATGCATTTGTTTACAAGGAAATAAAAGGAAATGTGTACCTTTCGTCTTCAATGCGTTAAACTTCAAAATCTTCATAGGAATGTCCGAACACGGGGTGATATCAAAGATTTCCAAGTATGAATGGCGAAAGTTTTCACGTTGGTCCCCATGGTCTCATTTGACTAAAGTTGTTTGTCCCGAACATGTTATGTATTTGACTTGGGTGCATATATGGTGGAAACATTCCCCATGGATTGAAGTTCCACATTTGTTGATTATTGTTAAAGTTTTGTCTACTTTGGTTTACTCTTGGTTGAGGTGTTTTAGGTCTAGGGTAAGAATTATTCGGTTTCCTAGGTGGTGGAGTTTTAGATCTTGTTTTAGTTTTGGACGATCCTACTTCGGTTTTTAAAGATAGTTTATAAAACGGTTTTATTTCTTCATTACTAGCTAGATGTATTTTCTTATCATTTATGAGTATATACGCAGGATTAGATTTTGAAGGTTTTAGTTCTTTGAGTTCGCTTTCAAATTTGACATTTTTAACTTCACTTGTTGAGGCTTCGGTTGAGTTTTAGATCTTGTTTTAGTTTTGGATGATCCTACTTCGGTTTTTAAAGATGGTTTATAAAACGGTTTTATTTCTTCATTACTAGCTAGATGTATTTTCTTATCATTTATGAGTATATACGCAGGATTAGATTTTGAAGGTTTTAGTTCTTTGAGTTCGCTTTCAAATTTGACATTTTTAACTTCACTTGTTGAGGCTTCGGTTGAGTTAAAACCTAGACCGGTTTTATCTCCGGATATTCTTTGAATACTTATAATTTTACTAAGTGAGTTACTACTATTTTCAAATTTATCAAGTTTACAAATTTCTTCCTTAAGTTTGTTGTTTTCACTTCTAAGCTCTTGACATGATTTACATTCTTCAAAAGTTTCTTTACCTTTCTCAAATTGATGTATTCTAATTTTTAGTTCAAGTACTTCATTTTCTAATTTGTTATTTATGTATTTTAGTGATTTGTTTTTAGCCATAACTTGTTGTCCTAGTTTGCATAATCTATTGTATTCACTATCTAAGTCTTTTTCATCTAATGATAAATTTTCATCACTAAAATATTCGGTTTCGGAACGTACCTCACTTGATGTTTTAGCCATGAGACATTTTTCTTCCTTTGTTGTTTCTTTCTCATCTTCATCGCTATCACTCCAAGCACCTCCAATAAACGCTCTTTGATTTTGATCTCTTGTCATCATTGGACATTTTCCAATAAGGTGATTCAGATCACCACACTTGAAACATTTTCTCTCATTCTTGATATACTTGTCATCATTATTCTTTTGAGATGTTCTTCTTTCATCATGTGGTTGTCTAACGAATCTTCCTCGCCTTTTGAAGAATTTCTTGAAATCTCTTACGGCCATGACATATTCTTCGTCTTCGATTTCGGAAGATGAGCTATCTTCGTTGTTGGATTCCTTTCTAGCTTTCAAGGCGATTGACATGCTTTGCTCTCATTTCCCTTTAACCATTTCAGAGTCCTTCTTTATTATTGCTTTGTAGACTTTTAAATTACCAATTAATTCATCAAGTTGTAGCGTTGACAAATTCTTCGATTCTTCAATAGCCGTCACTTTAGCTCGCCATTTTGGGTGAAGAGCTCTAAGAAACTTCCTAACAAAATTCTTACTAGAGAAATTCTCATCAAGTGCTTTTAAACTTGTGATTATAGTGTTAAATCTAGCAAAAGCATTATCAATTGATTCCTCTTCCGGAATCGTGAATTGCTCATATTGTTGAACGAGTAGATCTATTTTGTTATCTTTGACTTGATTATTACCTTGGTGGGTTATTAACAAAGAGTTCCAAATTTCTTTTGCGGTTTCACACATAAAGATCCTTTCGTACTCTTTACGTGGTAGCGCATTGTAGATAACCATTTTTGCTTCATTATTTTTAGCAAGTTTTCTTTTTAAATCAACATTTTGTTTTTTCAAAAGGTACGATTTCATCTTTCTTAGTCTCGGGGTTATTTTGAATAGGTAAAAAATCACCATTGGTAATAATATGCCAAAGATCTAGATCTTTTGATTTCACATAAGTTTCGAATCGATTTTTCCAATATAAAAATCTATCACTTTCAAATAGTGGTGATATTTGCATAGATTGCTCTTCTAAATATTTTTCAGATTCCATAGATCGTTACAAGTTTTAAAATACAATATATTTTAAAAATCTTGCAAGACGTGGCTCCTGATACTAATTGTGGAAAACTAGAAGGGGGGGTTGAATAGTTTTACGTCCTTTTAAATTTATAAACACAAGTTTGTTTTAAAAACTTCGATTCTAGTTTATGTGAACTCAATACTTGTACTATATGAACAATTGTATAGTAACTAACTAACAAAGCTAATATAGTAAAGGTAAATAAATAGGTAATGAGAAGAGTTAGAAAGATCAAACCACAACACAAGGATTTATAGTGGTTCGGCTACAAGGACACCTTCCTTGTTCCTACTCCACTCCCCGAGTCACCTACTCGAGAGTTTTCTTCACTATGTCAACAAACTCCCTTTTGGCGGAGAAAACCTTACACACCAATTTACACACCACACAACTTCACAACTTGATCACAACTTCTACACAACTTCTTCACACCAATATACTACACACTAATCTTCTTCACAACTATCTTCTACACACCAATCTTCTACTTCACACCTATCTTCACAACTAACCTACTTCACTACTTATCAACTTCTATTATCTACACAACTTCTATATCTTCTACACAATTAATCACAAGCACAACACAATATTCACAAATGAATATATATACACTATGCACAACTACTCTTCAACACTTCTTGAACTTGGTAGTAGAAAGAGTGTTCTTCTTTTGCACTTTGGATGAGAATGGATGATGAGAGATTGAATCACTTGAAACAAGGATTAATATACAAATGATCAAAGGGTTTTAGAGGATGTTTAGAGAGTTATAGATCTGAAAATTTCGTGCAAAAGGTGGGAAAAAATTCCAGAATTAAGGTGGTATTTATAGGAGAAGAATTCTGATAGTTTCTGACAGGGGAGCCTGGCCGGTCCCCTTAAATCGTGGCCGCCCCTCTTAAAATTAAGGGGACCGCCCCTTATAATTAAGGGGGCCGCCCAACTGTAATGGCCAGAAAACTTGTCTTTTAGTGGGGAAAGTTTATTTGGTGAAAAACTAACTGATTTTGGTTAAATATTTGAAATCATATATTTAGTATGATTAAAACATTTTTCTTTATTACCAAAAGTATTTTTCAAAAATATATAATATGTTTATATATTTAAATAAACTTTGTATTAGTTAATTAAATATCCCTTTGATCATAAGATGTATTAAGCACTTATTTATCTATACCTTAAGTGATTAAGTTGGATATAGTTGTATAAACTAGCTTAATACTTGTTTACGTAGTAATCTTACGATTGACGAGTTTACATTTTGTGATCGTCAAAATATAGATATATCGAAAAATATAAATAACGTTTTCATACATTATTTATGTCAACAGATTATACTATTTCGACATTTTATGCATACGCACAATAATGCACTTGACAACACACATTTAAAAAAAATGTCATTTAGTCGCACAACAAAAAGTTTCACTAAAAGTCAAATAAATGTGGCTCAAAACAAAAGTTAGGAAAAGATGTCACTAAAGGGTGTTTTTCCTACACTTAAAGGTGTAGGTAAACATGAAGTAGGGAAATATCTAAGAAATACATTTTTTTGCCTTTATGACACATATTTTTCACAAAAAAGGTGTCATTAAATCACTGAGTCCTAACTTTTGGCGACAATTTTTGTTATATGTTAGTCATTATATTATCAAAAGTCTAGGGCCGTCAAGTGTTAAGTCTACTTTATTAGTCAAATAGAGTAAGAGTCGTTGGCTTGGCTTGTGTCCCAACCCAACCCGTTTATCACAGCCGATATTGAGACTATGTTAGAGTCGGTTTCCTTCCCCCCTCGTCTCTATAAAAGGAGGTGAGGGGGGAGGGGTTTGTACGCATTCTTTCAATAACTAATCCAACAAACGATTAGGGTTACTTACTTGTGCTCGATCTTTCTTTTCTGTCTATGCTTCAAGTGTGTCGACTTCGTGGTCGAGTTATCCGCTCTAGTAAACCAGGGTTGTAGGTTTTCGAATCCTACAAGTGGTATCCAGAGCTCGGGTTCAAGGGTTCGCTGGTTACTAGGATCGATCGTGTGAAGGGTTTCAGTTTAGAACAACGAAGGAGAAGCAGGAGGTTTGATCGACAGATAAGGGTTTGTTGGTTTTTTAGATCGACAAGTTTTTCTGATCGATTGGTTTATTTATTTATTTTTTTTTGTTGTGGTAAAGAGGAAGAAGAAGGCTACCAGATATGTTTTTTTTATGAATAAAAAAGTCAAAGGTAAAAGGGAATATGATATTTAAATAAACAACAGGGACTTTGTTAGTTTGTGATTGTGAGGTTTTTTACAAGGTTTAGCAAATTAATAAAGGGATTAAAGAATGACGGGAGCCAAGTTTGAGATCGAGAAATTCGATGGAACTGGTGATTTCGAGTTATGGAGAGTCAAGATGCGTGCTTTATTAATCCAACATGGATGTTAAGCAGCTTTGGAGGTTTTACCCGCGAATATGGATGCTACAGCGAAAGCTGAGCTAAACAAGAAAGCTCACAGTGCCATGATTTTGTGTTTAGGTAAAAAGGTTCTGAGAGAGGTTACCGGGGAGACGACTGCAGCGGAGGTTTGGACCAAGCTCGAGACTTTGTACATGACAAAGTCCTTGGCCAACAAGTTGTACCTGAAGAAGAAGTTGTATACATTCTACATGCCGGCTGGACGTACGATTTCCGAGCATATAGATGAGTTCAACAAAATCGTTCTTGATTTAGCAAATATTGAGGTCAAATTCGAGGATGAAGATCTTGCTTTATTAATACTCACATCCTTACCAGCATCATACGAACACTTTGTGGATACCTTGCTCTATGGACGGGAAGATTTGACTTTGGAGGATGTGATGGCCACACCGAATTCAAAGGAAATCAAAGAAAGGTCTAAGGCGAAGGGGGATGATGGTGAAGGGTTATATGTGAGGGGAAGAACTGATCGCAGGAATTCGCATCAGTCTAGGGGAAAGTCAAGATCGAAGTATCGAGGTGGAAGACTCAAGTGCTTTATTTGCCAATCTGAAGAGCACTTGAAGAGAAACTGTTCGAAGAATAATCGCAAGAAGTTAAATGATTCTGTCAAGAAAGATGATCAGCCAAGCTCCAGTGGTTCGATTTATGAAGGTTCTGAGGTGATGATGGTGATAAGTGCAGAAGCCTTATTGGATTGGATTATGGATTCAGGAGGTTCATACCACATGACACCTAGGTCAGACATATTTTTTGATTTTCTGGAATACGATAGGGGGCAGGGTACTGTTGGGTGATAACAGGGAGTGCAAGATCAGAGGTATTGGTAAGGTAAGGCTACAACTGAAAGATGGGACAAGTTTTGTATTACACAATGTTAGGTATATTCCTGAATTGAAAAGAAACTTGATATCACTGGGAACTTTTGAAAAAGAGGGATATACCGTAAAAATGCAGTCGGGCAAAATCAAGGTGATTAATGGTTCTAGGATTATTTTATCTGTAACCCGAAGGGATAATTGCGTATACCCTTTGGATGGCCATGCAGTGGTGGGTGAGCTTAATGCTAGTGTTGAAGAAAAAGACAGTCTTGTGCAGGTTTGGCATAAAAGACTAGGACATATCAGTTAGGCGGGACTTCAGGTGCTAGAAAAGCAGGAGCTGTTTGGAAAGAAAAGTTTAGGTAAGCTCAATTTTTGTAAGAATTATGTTCTGGGAAAGTCACATCAAGTCAGTTTTGGTGTAGGAAGGCACACTACTCAGGGAGTGATAGACTATGTTAATTCAGACTTATGGGGTCGATCTCAGGTGGAATCATTGAGAGGTAAGAGGTACTTCTTATCTATTGTTGATGATTATTCCAAGAGGGTATGGGTTTATATTCTCAGGTTCAAACACGAAGCATTTGGAAAGTTCAAAGAGTGGAAGCAGTTAGTGGAGAATCAGACTAGGAGGACGGTTAAGAAGCTGAGGACAGATAATGGTCTTGAGTTCTATAACAGGGAATTTGAGCAGCTATGTACTGAGAGTGGAATTGCTAGACATTTGACAGTTGTCGGGACGCCGCAACAGAATGGGTTAGCAGAATAGATGAATAGAACTCTCATGGATAAGGTACGCTGTTTATTAATTCAGTCTGGATTACCCAATCTCTTCTGGGCAGAATCGACATGTACGGCCGCATATCTTATAAATAGGTCACCATCACAACGATTGAGAAAAATACACCTATGGAGATGTGGTCGGCACATCCAAGTGATTATGGGATGTTGAGGATTTTTGGCTGTGTCGCATATTCACATGTTAAACAAGGTAAGCTCGAGCCGAGAGCGGTAAAATGCATTCTTTTGGGGTATCATGAAGGTATGAAGGGGTACATGCTATATAGGCTTGATAATGAATCACCTAAAATATTCACTAGCAGGCGTGGTCTTCAATGAAAGTGTCATGTACAAAGACACATTGAAGGATTCTGGTGCAGGTGTTGATAAGTCTGTTGAGGAATTACATATTGAGGTGGAACTGCAGAGGTTAAATAATCATTTACTTGAGGAAGATCAGACAAATGATCAGGAAGATGGCGATGATGAAGATGCAGGAGATCAGGATCATGATTCAACACCGGATCTCACAGATTATCAGTTGGTTCGGTATAGAGAGCTAATGACAAGAACGAAACCTTTGAGGTTTCGGGATGAGAGTAATATGGCTGCTTACGCATTTGCTGCAGCAGAGGAAGAAGATACTCATGAACCACTGACATACCAGGAGGCAGTTGCTTATGAAGACAGTTCTAAGTGGAAAGCTGCTATGGATGAAGAGATGGATTCTCTAAGGAAGAATAAGACCTATGAGTTAGTAGATCATCCAGCTGGGCAAAAGCTGGTGAGCTGCAAATGGCTGTTCAAGATAAAGGAAGGGATTGAAGGTGTTCAAAAGCCTAGGCACAAGGCGAGGTTGGTGGCTCATGGATTCATACAAAGGGCAGGTATTGACTATAATGAAGTATTTTCGCCGGTAGTTCTACACACATCTATTCGGGTTATACTTGCATTGACTGCGTGTAGAGATTATGAGTTAGAGCAGCTTGATGTAAAGACGAAATTTTTACATGGGAATCTTGAATAAGTGATCTACATGAGGCAGCCACCGGGATATGAACAAGGTAACAAGGTATGTTTGTTAAATAAATCCTTTTATGGTTTGAAGCAGTCACCTAGGCAATGGTATATGAGGTTTGATGAGTACATGCTGAGCAACGGGTTCAAGCGTAGCAGTTACGACAACTGCGTATATTACAGGAGTTATGCACCAGGTGAGTATATCTATCTACTGTTATATGTAGACGATATGCTGATTGCTTGTAAAAGCAAGGTTGGGATTGGGTCTATCAAGTCTTTGCTTAAAAAGGAGTTTGACATGAAAGAGCTCGGGGAAGCAAAGAAGATTCTTGGTATGGAGATCATCAGGGATCAGAGTCGCAAGATTCTGAGGGTGTCACAATCCGGGTACGTTTCTAAGATTTTAAATAATTTTAGAATAGACAATGGGAAATCAGTTAAGATGCCATTGGGTGGGCACTTCAAGCTGTCGTTGAAGGATTGTCCGGTTAGGGATTGTGATGTTGAAAGGATGAGTAAGGTGCCATATTCAAATGCGGTTGGGAGCTTAATGTACTTGATGGTGTGCACGAGGCCAGACATAGCGTATGCGGTAAGTGTTGTTAGCACATATTTGGTGAATCTAGGTAAAAAGCATTGAGAAGCAGTGAAGTGGATTTTGAAATATTTTCGGGGTACTGCAAACGTGGGTTTGGTGTATGGGCAAATCGTGGCAACCATGTGGATGTAACAGGTTTTGTTGATTCAGACTATGCTAAGGATCCGGATAAGGTTAGGTCTATCACTAGTTACACGTTTGTAGTACAGGGATGTGTTGTAAGTTGGAAGGCAACACTACAACACGTGGTGGCTCTTTCAACTACAGAGGCAAAGTATATGGCCCTTACGGAGGCTGTGAAGGAAGCTATTTGGCTAAGGGGACTCTTGGAAGAGTTGGGTGTGAAGCTTAACACTGTGGCAGTTAATTGTGATAATTAGAGCGCGATTCAATTATCGCGGAATCATGTTTTTCATGAAAAGAATAAGCACATCAATGTGCGTTATCACTTTATCAGATAGGTCTTGGAAGCAAAGACGGTTGAAGTTCTTAAGGTGGTTACTAAACACAATGTTGTGGATGCCTTGACGAAGGTGGTACCTGAACTAAAGTTTCAACATTGCTTAGAGTTGTTGATTGTTGGTATAGGCTAACATAAAGCCTAAGGTGGAAATTGTTATATGTTAGTCATTATATTATCAAAAGTCTATGGTCGTCAAGTGTTAACTCTACTTTATTAGTCAAATAGAGTTAAGGTTCGTTGGCTTGGCTTGTGTCCCAAGCCCAACCCGTTTATCACAGCTGACATTGAGACTATGTTAGAGTCGGTTTCCTCCCCCCCCCCCCCCCCCCCCCTCATCTCTATAAAAGGAGGTGAGGGGGAGGGGTTTGTATGCATTCTTTCAATAATTACTCAAACAAACGATTAGGGTTGCTTACTTGTGCTCGATCTTTCTTTTGTGTCTACGCTGCAAGTGTGTCGACTTCGTGGTCGAGTTATCCGCTCTAGTAAACCAGGGTTGTAGGTTGTCGAATCCTATAATTTGAAAATGTGTCACTTAAAAAGTTTGTCCGACTACCGCAAGACTAAAACTATGGCATCATATAATTAGTTTGAATTCTATAAATCACATGATTTACATTAGTACTTGGATCATGTTAACTTTGTTTCAATATAAGTGTTGACATTTAAATGTTAGTTTTGTTTTCTGAAATAAGTGTTCATTTTATTTTCAAATAAAGTGAAAAAAAAACTTTAAAATATATAAATGATATTTGATTGGTGAAAAGTTAAAATTTTATATAACGAGTACACTTCTAAAGTGAACATTTATTTTGAGATACAGGACACATCGAAATTGAAGGCATACACAACAAGTTTAGATAGGGGAAATCACCTACGATTGTTTTTCAGAAAATCGAGCTTTTCGTTTTAAGAAGTGGGCCTTCTAACTACAAAGAGGTCAATAGCCATGGCTTTTATAACTTGAGTTTTTCCAAGCCCGTTGATCTCCATTAATTCATGTAAAAAACCACAAACCTTTGAATCTACTCTGCGTCTTTTTGATTGTAAATATTTTATAAACCGCTTGCATCTTATATTTATTTTTTATTTTTTTCATATACAAAATAGATGTTACGATCCTTTGTTGATTTCTATAAACGGGTCATTTTTATTTCTATATTATTTATAATGGATTATAAGTTACGGATTAAAAGTCCTTACCTACAAAAATAACATGCATATGGTGCTCGAATATTTACAAAATTGTGATATGGTTTTCTTTTAACAACAGTTTTATTAGCAACTCTAGCAAAGAACTCGAGACCCCAGAAAGAATTACAATCGAATAATACAATCGATCATTTTTAGGATCATTGATCTAAATATCTAATCAATCCATGTTGGATGGATTTTCAGACTCATATTTGAGATCCAAGAATCAATTAACGTTATGACTTCATCTTCAAAAGCTTCTTTCCTAGGAAGTTTGGTGTCGAAGCATACTTTGTTTCTATAACATCAAGTAATGCAGAAGGATACCTTAACGGATTTAAATGGAAAGAACAGTTTTTTCTAAGGGATTCTAAATTTGTGATAATACATTTCGTTTTTAAAAAGACAATGTAACACATATTTAATTTACATATGGATACACCACATATCTCATATAACGAAGTGATTATTGGGCACACACGTATTGTTACGCCAAAAGTTCTTTCCTATTCTAAATATTACTTGAAGAGTTAACATTGTATCAGTTGGTGAACAAAACCAACTCACATTACACTCAAATCAATTGATGCTACACACGTTATTATGGGGAATAATGAAATATACAAATTTCTATGTACAAAAAAATTAACCTTCTGTGAGAACTGGGAAGCGTATGGTGACTCATAACTTTAGAAAAAAAATGTACGTTATACGTACTGCTACTTGGCCCTATGAAAATATCGAAATTATCAATAATGGGTCGGTCTTTGTAAAAGCAATCTTCAACAAAGTTGAAACCATGACTTACTGCTAGACTTATAATCCAAGCAACACTATTAATCTCAAATGGAATCAATGGCTAGACTATCCAAATATAAGGTTTGAACTTTCTGCTAATTAATTTAACTTACTAGCTTGTTTCTCATATTATTTGTTGTATCTTAACTTTCACCAATATTTTACTATTCCTCTTATTAGTGTACTTATCGTCGTCATTGATCCGGTCAATGTTAGCAGTAGAATATAAAATGAATTGAAATCCGTCTGCATTGATCAATAGAATATAAATTGATCTATCTTATTTACCTTTTTACATGGCTGCAGTTTCTTGTACGAGAAATGGTAGGGCCACAAAGAAAGTCTCACAAAAAAAAAAAAAAATCCATAAAGTGATGTGGCATTGGTTCAGCAAGAAAGATGAGAGAGAAACTGTTACACAGTACACGAATAGAATATTGACATGTCAACTTGTGGATGTTTTTGTGAGAGTTTTTTTGTGGGTCTAGCATACCTCTTCTTGTATAGGTCGATATATCTTATAATGCACATAAAATATTGATTCATAAGATACAAATGTGTTGATATTCGGGTCATGATGATTGTTTGTATAATTTTTGAATCGTGTATAGTTCACTTTCCTTATACAATATTTTGACCCTATTTGGTGCTTTGGGTTACACGAAATTCGTATTTAGATAAGACAAGAACACACTCAATTTCTAGGCATAAGAAAGTGAGCAAAACATAAAGAATTTGTATGTGTTGTTATGATTGTTCATGTTGTAATGAAAAACCAAAAATGATGTCTATATATAACAGGCAAAATGACTTTTCAAAAAAAGTCACACTCTTTCATGAATGGTTGTACCTTTTGGTTTAAAGTAACTAACTTTCTAATAAATTTATGCAAAACTTAATAATGACAGTTTTTTCTGTCACTATTATATTCCCAACAGTCACCATCAATTAAATTCTTGCAACGTCCTAGTGATGAATTTAACGTCCTAGTGATGAATTTTCTGTTACAAACTTTACCATTCATTGTATCTGAAATCTAGTTAATTAGTTTATACAAGTGTACACGCCGCACCTCCAAACTCGTATTATAACTTAACTTGAAATTCATTTGATCCCGGGTAATTCACCATTACACATAAAATAATTGATAACACTAAAATCACCAACAGAATTCGATCTCTTTGATTTGGTTTCTAATGTTTTTCTTAAATTATAGCAACTAGCAGGGTACCCGCGCGTTGCGGTGGCGGGTACCCTGAAATAAAATTTTCCGGTGAATCATATTTTAGTTTATTATGTTCTTTTTAACAATAAATTTACGGATATCAAGAATTTCGTTTTGCTCGTGCCCGTTCGGGCTCGAGCCCGTTTGGCCCGGCCCGTTCGGGCTCGTGCCCATTTGGCGCGTTGCACGTTCGGGCTTGAATATTGTATAACGTGCTTTATTATTTGTATTAGTGACATTTAATGCAGGAATTGTGTTTAAGTTGATTGTACAATATGTTTGATAATTTGTATTTCTTGTATAAAGGGTGTTTTAATAACTGTATTTATTGTATTTATTGATTAATTAATTAATTGTATTTAATGTATATAATGATTTATTTATTGTATATAATATAAGTATTTCTATTTTAGTTAGTTGCACTTTGAGCTTAAGAGAACTTGTAAATGTTAGAAAATGCGTTTTAAATACTTGTACTTTTAGCTTTATAACTTGAATTACTTAATTTTAAAAGTTTTTATTATTAGTAAAGCCTTAATGATTTATAATATAGTAAGATAATAAATATTTTATAACTACCAAGAGGTTAGTGTGTTTATATATATTTGGTGCACACAACTTTAGGCTTTAACTTATATCTCAAGAAGAGCCTCATGTATCTTCGCATCATTTTTCTCTCAGCCTTGAGCTTTTGTATGTTTTATACAGGTTTATATCTTATCTAACATTTGATGTTATAATTTGTAGTTCTCCTTGTTATTATACCGCATTTTGAAAGGTATCTGAAATGTTTAGTGTGTGCATATATCCGTACCGTATAGATTCATTATATGTAGCAAGAGCGAAGATCTCCAAAGGCCGATGTGGCTGACGTTGGTGTAAACTTAACTTTTCAAGACAATCATGTACGTGTTCATTCTATAATTCGTTAATTACTTCAAAGGCTTTGTGTTTATTTTTCTAAAAGCATCCAATACAGTACATTCGTGCAGTTTTGTAAGTTCTTGTGTATAAGTAAAAAAAGACTTACTAACAAAAGGCATATCATTAGTTATCTAGATGGTTGCAGCTGGTCGAAGTTATATATATAATCAGCTTTAACTTCAAAGACTAACTTTAATAACAAATTGAGGGTTTGAAGTTGTGCGTGTTACTGAAACTTGTGAAACAAAAACGGGCTATCTCAATAACTTTACGATGAGCTTTTTTTTTTTTTTTTTTTTTTTTTTTTTTTTTTTTTTTTTTTTTTAAATGGCAGCAATTTGATTTAAAACCCGACTTTTTTAGGACGATTGAAATTAGATACGTGTGATTATGCAACTCTTAGGACACGATGATGAAGTGTAAAAGATATAATAGATATGATCAAATCATGATGTATGCGTCAATCGCTCAAACCACCTTGTTACCATTTTGACTCACTTAGACGAAATCTCTCTCCCTCTCGTTAATAACTATATGAAACTTGGACCACATTCTCTCCCACAGAAAGACTCTTGCTGTACATACTGCGATTGCACTACCACCATATCTCTTCTTCCCTTAATTAGATTATCTTGATTAAGATTCTAGTGTATGTATGAGAGCGCGCATGCATAGCGCGATTACCATCTTAGGAATTGATTGTACAATAAATTAATCTTGCTTCCAATACCGACAAACTCAATGGTTCATTCATATATTATGACAACATGTACTTTTAGCAGATAGTACTAAGTTGTTTGTAAATAGTTTATTAAGAGCAGTTAGTTAGTCTGTTAGATGCTTTGATGACTTCTGTGAGTATCCATTGTCGATCTTCTTGTATTATACCTACATTGCTTGCAAGATAATGAGATATTCCTGTTTATTTTATTTTTATTTCATGACTCGCATCTCTCTCTAATCTCTAACTAACGTGTATACGACGTACCTATATTCATGAGTAAATACTTATCTTATATATACTTGCAAATTTGTAAGATTACGGAATGAAAAAACACATACCCGGTTAAAATCTTCAACATCATCAACCTTCTTCCCTATTTGTTGAATTCTACTAGGGCACAAAAACATTTGCTAAATTAGATAGTATTGGATGATAATCCATTAATCCATGTTTAGAAGTTATTGTGTAAATTAGTTTAGTATTAGTATGTTATGTCGTATGTATTAGTGTATGGGTCAAGTTAGAAGTCTGCTTATGGGTCATATCTGTTAACCCAATCAAGGCCCAATTTGCAGCAGTTAGGGTAGATATAAGGAACGGTTACATCACAAACCATCACAACGTTTGGATGAACCATTGTGTCGTTTAGGAAGCAACGCTTCATGTAGTATATATAGGGATAGGATCATTGTAAACGTTAACCTTTTCAGTTTATATAATATCGTTTATAAAGGTTCACAACAGATTCATTATATACAAAAAGCGTGAGGTTGTGTATTGTGTGTTTGTTCAATAGACATGGTTTGATTCGATACAAAGAAGATCCGGATGGGACCAACATTGGTATCAAGAGCATCAGAAGTTCGAATCAAACCCGGTGTTTCAGTTTGTGTTTCATCAGAGATTCAAGAAAAGTACGTATTGCAGATTTGCAAGAAACAAAACAGGAAACACCAAAGAGAAGAACAACTTGGTTCAGGGAATCAAGTTTTAATAACGATTCAGGGAATCGTTCCAGAAAAGAAGAGACAAAAGGTTCAGGGAACCAGAGATAGAAAAGAGAGACAACGATTCAGGGAATCGTTTTAGAGAAGAAAACCAACGATTCAGGGAATCGTTCCAGAAAAAGATTAAAAAGAAAAAACCGATTGATTCAGGGAATCAATCAAGAGAAGAGAAGAAACCGTGCGCATACCGGTTAATCTAGAAGAGAGAAAGAAGAAAAGATCAATGACTGATCAAGGTGAAGACGGTGTGAAGCCATGTTGTGTGAAGCAATCGCAAAGAATTATTGTGTGAAGCAACTGCGAAGAAGAAGATAATCTGTGATAGATTATGAAGAAAAATTGTGTGAGGCAATTATCCAAGAGAAGAATATGTGATGGATTGAATGATCAAGAGAATATAGAACTGATTCAGAGAAAGAGAAGAAGCATTTGAGAAACAAGTGCAGAAAAGAGAAGACATCAGGTTATAGACATCATGATACAAGAAACAGATTATTGCACACAAGAAGGAAGTGAAAGCAAACTAAAAATTCAAAGACCAAGATGATGATCGAGTTGAAGCCTGAAGATATTGAAGCTATGGATTAATGAATTAGGGAGGAATATTGGATGATAATCCATTAATCCATGTTTAGAAGTTATTGTGTAAATTAGTTTAGTATTAGTATGTTATGTCGTATGTATTAGTGTATGGGTCAAGTTAGAAGTCTGCTTATGGGTCATATCTGTTAACCCAATCAAGGCCCAATTTGCAGCAGTTAGGGTAGATATAAGGAACGGTTACATCACAAACCATCACAACGTTTGGATGAACCATTGTGTCGTTTAGGAAGCAACGCTTCATGTAGTATATATAGGGATAGGATCATTGTAAACGTTAACCTTTTCAGTTTATATAATATCGTTTATAAAGGTTCACAACAGATTCATTATATACAAAAAGCGTGAGGTTGTGTATTGTGTGTTTGTTCAATAGACATGGTTTGATTCGATACAAAGAAGATCCGGATGGGACCAACAGATAGACTCGTTCAATAATCGTTGTAGCACTTTCTCTCCATGTTTGCAATCCTATTGTCCTAACTTCTTGCTTAGGTCACTTTTAATAATATTGCCATTCCAAGAAAATTTAGTTAAGCATATTTAAACAGTAAAGCAACATTCATTATCTGATTATAACTTAGCGAATATGTATCAACAATATATATGCGCTCAATATGTTCTAATTTTACTTATAAAGATCACTTATAAGAAACTAGAAAGGTGCCCACGCGATGCGGGGGCGGATTGTTGGGGGTGAAGAGGAGGGAGGTGGGGTGGTGGAAAGTGGTTGTTGGGGTGGTTGTTGAGGTGGTTATAAATTGTTGGGGGTGGTTGTTGAGGTGGTTATAAATTGTTGTGGGTGGTTGTTGAAGTGGTTATAAATTGTTAGGGGTGGTTGTTTCCATAATTAGTAAGTAAAAGTTTGAATTTTTAAGCCTTTCTAATTATAGAATAGTCCCAAATACATTATATAGTAGTATAGATATCGAGTGTATAGAGGATTCATGCATGTCTTTCCAAAAAATGCTTATTGTAGGTTATAGTGAACAATGGCATAGTCCAAATCACTCTATCAAATCCAGAAGGACATCTTACAGGCATACAATACAAAGGAGTTGACAATTTGCTTGAAGCAGCTAATAATGAAACCGATCGTGGGTAAAATTGCCATTCTATGTATTCATTTGGTTTAAAATTATTTTAGACCCCGATTGGGAACATTGAAATTTCAAAGACTACCTTTACATTTTCATTTCTATATTTACATGGCTTCATGCAATAACAAAGCTGCTGGTAAAATCGTAAAAGACCGGTTTAACTGATTCATATCCTAATTTTTCTGTAGAAAATTATCATCCTAATATAATGTTTACAAGTTCCAAAACCAACATTTAGTCACAATCTGTGTATAGGTACTGGGACCTTATTTGGAGTCCGCCTGGAAGTCTTGTAAAAATAGGTACCTTTGATAGGTAACTTATTCTATAGTGTCTTAATCTGTCTTTTCTGGATAAGCGATGACTTCCTATTATGTAACCATCAGAATTTATTCAGGATCGTAGGAACAAGTTTTGAAGTTATAGTTGAGACAGAGAATCAAGTTGAGCTCTCATTTTCAAGAACATGGGATCCAACCCTTAAGGGAATTTACGCCCCATTGAAGATAGACAAACGGTGATACTTGTAAAATTACTCAATTGAGGTTGCCTTTAACAAGATAATGATGATGACAATGGAATTTTTATAGGTATGTGTTGCTTCGTGGTTCTTCGGGTTTCTACTCGTATGCAATATATGAACATATGAAGGGATGGCCTGGTTTCAATCTTGATGAAACCAGGATAGCGTTCAAACTCAGGAAAGACAAGTAAGCATCTTTTCATATCTTAAATGCTCATCGGATCATCCATTGCCTAATATATTTGAATGGACACAAAAATAAGTATTAATATATCATGAAATGTGTTGCGTTTATAGGTTTCACTACATGGCAATGTCGGATGACAGAAATAGGTACATGCCTTTGCCTGATGATAGATTATCCAATAGAAGTAAACAACTGGCGTATCCTGAGGCAGTGCTTCTTGTCAATCCGGTTGAACCTGAGTTCAGAGGACAGGTAATCATAGGTTTCACCATAGTACTAATTACAAGTAAAAGTTTACTTAGTAATCTTAACGCCGTTTGGTTACAAAAGAGCAGATTGGTGAGATTTGTGGTTTCAACCCAACGCAGACTATAAATGGGTTGTTTAATTATTATTTGTTGTAACTTGTTTTCCCCAAAGATATCACGGAATTTGTTTTTGTTTGCTAATAGGTAGATGATAAATATCAGTATTCATGTGAGACCAAGGATCTAAAGGTCCATGGATGGATATCTACAGATCCAGCTATAGGATTTTGGCAAATTACGCCAAGTAATGAGTTTCGAACAGGCGGACCTACAAAACAAGAGCTTACTTCTCATGTTGGCCCTATTAATTTAGCTGTAAGAGTAACTACTTTTGTTTTATTGACAATTTATATTTCTGTTTATGTGTTTGGACTTTTGAACCATTGTTCATCGTAGCCTTCCTTTTTATGAAATTTAGATGTTTGTGAGTGCTCATTATGGCGGAATTGATTTAGTTCCGAAGTTTGAAGAAGGAGAGCAATGGAAGAAAACTTTTGGGCCGGTTTTTATTTATCTTAACTCAATTTCTATAGGAGAAGACTATCTTACACTTTGGGACGATGCCAAGAATCAGGTACTCTGCCAACTTGATCTCTGTTAACCCTTGCTTCTGGAGATTCGTATTGTTAAATTTCTGCCATTCAAATTTCTTTTGAAGATTCAGTTTCTTATTTCTTGACTTAAATAATCGTGGATCTTTAATCAAGAGAATCAACATTTTTAGATGTTAGATGAAGTTGCAAAATGGCCTTACAAATTTCCATCTTCCAAGGATTTTAAGCAAGCTCATGAACGTGGTATGATAAGCGGGAAATTATTCGTATACGACAGGTACATAAAATCTCCTTATCACCAAATCGACAATTATTTGACATGCTAAGAGCAGGAAATTTGATTATTCACCTACTTAGGTTTATTCGCTATGAACACACACTACTACAATTTCAACTTTCTGCGTCGGAGTTTTTTCGAGACCACATATGTGGTCGCTATATAAGGCATTGGGCCCACATTTTCAACGCAATTTTTCATTGAATCATACAATTTTTCGTTGAATTGGACAACCTGGGTCCTACTTAAATCGAGACCACATATGTGGTCGCTACATGGTTTTCACTTTGTTTTGATAAAATTTAATCGAATAATGTTTTAAAAGAAAGGGTTTTAAGGTGTAAATTAACTCGCGACTACAATTGTAGTCGCTATGTTAATATATTTTCTAAAAATCATTTAATTATTTATTAAATACTTTTTATTATGTAAACAAAATATACAGACAAAAAAATTTAATTGATAAATTAATTAGCGACCGCATATGTGGTCGCTAAATAATTTAACAATTAAATTTATTTTATTCTATGTTTAATTATTTTGTTTGATTAAAAAAAATATTAAATAAAAATTATTTTAAAGGGTGAATTTTTTTACGAAAATCACTACAACAATGAATATGGTGTATATCAATACCATCTCGATTCATTCATTTAACATCTCATGTATAACGATATCATCTTGACTCATCCGTTAAACATCTCATGTATAACGATATTATCTCGACTCATCTGTATAACATCTCATGTATAACAATATCATCTCGACTCATAAGTTTGGGTAGATTTTTTCCGGAAAAAATCTGGAAATGCAGCTACTGCTGCTGCTTTTTTTTTTTTTGCATACATGCATATTTCACGACCACATATGTGGTCGCTAAGTTAATAACAAATATATTATTTAAAAATGTTTAATTAATTATGAAAATGGGTATTTTTCTTATTTACTGAAAAAGAAAAGAAGAATACCTTGAGACCATATATGTGGTCACTAGATAATAATGAGTATTATTATTTTTGGTATTTAATTAAAATGTATCTCGAAATTTTTGTTATTAAATTTATAGTAAATATGTTGCGACCAAATATGTGGTCACTAGTTTGTTTTTACCAATTGACTAAACTTTAGTTTGAATATTTTGTGGGCCCCTAAAGTGGTCACTACTCACTAGATGCATTGTTTTAGTGGTCGCAATGACACATAGCGACGAGACCATTGCGTCCATCATATCGAGACTACATGTAGTCGCAAAGTGACATAGCGACCACATTTTGGCCATTTGGAGACCACATATGTGGTAGCAGTTGTTGAAATTGTAGTAGTGACATGCTTGCAAATAGTGCTTATATCGGACTGGCTCCACCAGGAGACACTGGATCATGGGAGCGTGAAAACAAGGTAACCTTCAAAAACACGAGTAAGAAAAAAGGAGCTAAGTTGCAATCACCCAGTTCAATGTATTAACCTAAAAAAGAAATTGTCTTGGACAGGGATATCAATTTTGGAATTAGACGAATGATGAAGGGAATTTTTTGATCGAAAATATTTTGCCCGGCGCATATTATATATATGCTTGGGTGGATGGATTCATTGGCGACTACAAAAACATTACCACCATCACGATCACAGCAGGTCGTTTTGCCTTTCAAAAAAAAGAGTGTATAGTGCAAAATACGTTGTGCATGCTTTGGTTAACGATTTGAAATCAGTTTCTTGTGTTGGGTTAGCATACCTAATACTTCATTCATTCCAAATTAAATGTCCACTTAAATAATACCTACAATTCAATAAAAGTATATATGATCATTTCAGTATCTTTTTAATGAGGTTATCTCTGTTTAGGGTTACATAGGAGGGCGAGCCTTTCTAACTCAGATTTAGGTGGCCTCATTGGGTTAATCCCGAAGCCGTTTCCGATCCTTTCCTGGCCGCCCCCAAATACACACCTAGCGAGGTTTTAACCCATGAGCTCTTGTGAGGAAACCATTTGATATTTAACCACTTAGAGACAATATGATTGATTCAATTTGACATCATTGGGCCACTTTTCTTTAGCCAACTAGTTACTCCGTATATCATAATGAACTCGGAAAGTCAACAATAAAATTTATCCCCCGTTAACCCCAAACATACAAAATTTATAAACAAATTGGTCTATTTTTTACGCAGGCTGCCACATCAAAGTTAGTGATCTTGTTTTCGAGCCCCCAAGAGATGGTCCGACGTTATGGGAGATTGACATTCCAGATCGCTCGGAAGCTGAGTTTCACATTCCTAATCCAGACCCTATGTTTAGCAACAAGTTTCTCGACAATGATCAAAATAGGTGAGTAATATACCAATTCAATATATCTTCATAAACAATCTGAAAATGAATACCAGTTCAATACATCTTCATAACTATATAAAAATTATGCAGGTTTAGACAATATGGGTTATGGGAGCGATACGCAACGTTATACCCGGATGTTGATTTGGTTTTTACAATAGGTGAAAGTGATTACAGAAAGGACTGGTTCTTTGCGCATGTTACTAGGTATTTTATATACATACACGTACATTTTACGACATATATTATTTTTTTCAAATCTGGTAAAATGGGACGTTTGTCTGTAAAGTTAAATGACGAATGGAAGAAATATTACATTAATCTATGTTAGTTCTGCCCGGTTTGGTTGCATTGACAAACCAGCAAGCTTTTCACATCACTCCGAATTTTGTAAATGACCAATAGATTAAGTGCGATTGGCACAAGTCCCACAAGTATAACCAGGTAGTTTGGCCTGGCGAAACACTATTAAGGTAATAAACTTGTGTGTGCTAGTGACAGATTTAGTGAGAAAAAAAATCTTAAAATAATATAGATAAGAAATAACTATAATAACACATTTTTTTTGGTAAAAGGTCAACGACCCGGTTAATATATTACACCAAAAAGCATTTAAGTATAATGGATATGGGTGAATCTCATATCTCAGCCCATTACATAGGCGAAAAGCTTACATAACAAGATAATTCTTATTTTCTAAACAAGAAAACAAAACCACTAATTGTTAGATTATGGACATTATTTTAGTAGTCGTATGTTAGGATCGAACTCGAGATCACGGGATTGCACACAATACGTATGAAGAGAAAAAGTAATAATTATTTATAAAATGTTATAATTAATTATTAAACACAAAATAAATAATAGTAATTAGTATTTAATGATTAATGACTAATTATCTATTAAACGAATATTAGGAAAGTAATACTAGGCAAAATTTGGAAACAAGAGAAGGTTCCGGAATCCCCTAGGGGATACCAAATCCGATCGGCATAGGGGGTTTCCACCTCCTTATGTGCCTTGAGCTCCAAGTTTTGAATAGTATATAAGCAAACCTAAGATGCATGTTTTTCTCATAACTTGTACACACACGTCTTGGTGTTTTCTCTCCTCTTTCTTTTCTTGATCGATTCTTATCAAACAAACCCTTAGGGTTTCGATTTTCATAAGATCAAAACAAGTCTTGTGTTTATTACTTGCAAATACTTTTTCTTGAATTAGTACGTGTGTACAAGAACGTGAATCAAACACACTATTGTTTGATTCTTGGATTGAATTACAAAAGAGGTAAGGGGTAATTCTTATAATCCACATAAACCCTAATTAGGGTTCTTGATTTGAAGATTGCAATTGATTTTTGTTCGGGCTAGAATCACAAAGGTATGTTTACAATTTAATATTGATTAATTAATTACATGTTATATGATCTTGTTATAATTGCTTCCGCTATGCTCACTTTGATGTACTTGGTTTATTTATATGAATGTCATGATATAATAATTCCAACAGTGGCATCTAGAGCCGTTATAATGTGTAATTAATTATCAAAACGCATAAAAATTGGATCTTGATTCGTTTAGTTACATATTTTTTAGGGTTTATTTGTTAGATTCCTAACCCTAAAATATTTTATGGGTCGATTGACCTTAATGGGGTTTTAGGGTTTATGGTTTTTATTTTTTTAATATGATTAGAAACCCTAGGATGTCATGTAATTGTTATGCGTTTTAGTAAACGATCTTGGTGCAATATGTTAATTGTTAAGCTAAATCCATGAAAAAGTGCATATTTGCATGGATTTTTATATTGTGTTATAATTTAAATTGTTTAAATTGTTTATATGAATTAATGGTTAAGTTATATCGCAACATGTAAATTTATTAATAGATGTCGAATTGGAGAAAACTCCAATATTAAGTAATCAATTATGTGCTATGTGGTACTTATTTAATTTTGGCTTACGCAATCGATTTATCGATGTATGTGGCTCTTTTTCCTAGAAAAAGAAAGCCCTAATTGAATTAATACGTAATACACCTAGATTTGATTATTAATAGGACTTTTGAATAAGATTTGCATGTGGCTACATGTTTTATACATATTTAATTGTTATGATTATGTATATTTGTTTATTTAGTTGTTTTATTTTTTTTATTGTATATTACTTGTTTTGTTTATTAATTGTGTTAGACATGTTTATAAACGAAAAGGGTAATTTTTTGAATAGAAAAATAATATGGACTAAATAATGGCGAAATTGTTTTGGTTTTTAAGAGTTTAAAATTTCAAAGGATTGGTTGATTGATGTTTTTGTACGTAATGGTTAAATAGGCTCGACCGAAGTTTACACACTATAAGATGGGTATAAGGATGGCTTCGCATTAAATTGTGGCCTTAGAGAGACAACATTCTGTCTTAACGCTCGTTTGTATGTAAATTAGACTTACCGAACAACCATTATATGTACATTGTCATCTTAAGGGTGAATAATCCACAATTCCACAATGATTATCCGAAACACTAAGCTTTCGGGCTTATGCAAAAGTACGATATAGTGGACGATAATTGATGGTTATTATTTAATTGGTGAACCCGATACCTCAATCAAAACTTTGTTATTTTACTCTTAGCAAATTGGTAATAAAATGTTTTGTAAAACCAATGTTATGAAGTTGTATGCATGCTTCTTCATACATTATTTTGATCACATCAAAATATTAATACCCTTATAAAATTAAGTCGAATGCCATCTAATTAAGAATACTTGAAGTTGTAATTTACGTCATGTGAGAACTTGGCGAGATTGCAATGGAGAGGTAAATTTCATAAATTCATTGCTAGCAGATCAACTGATGTGATGGATTTGTGAGTTTACGGTTTTTAAGTTAGACGACTTAAATTGAGTAGGAAGTGAGATCTTGGACTTAAGGCATTAAGATGGGGATCAAACATGCTTACATTACAAAAGTTTTGTGATTGTAAATCCCATAAATCTAGGAATTGCAATATGATATTGGCAATTATTGTTCGACAATTACCTTGTTGAATACTATCATTACTAGCAGATCAACTGATGTAATGGTACTATGTCAATTTAGGATCCTAGCTTTAAGAAAATACTATGGTTTATATGAATATTTACCAATGGGTATTTTATTTTCTTAAAGATCTAATTATCGAAAATACTGAAATCGAATTTTGTAATTCGTTTTAATGTATTAATGCAATGTTCAAACCGTAAACGCACTTTGGGCTTTGGTAAATTGATCTAGTTCTGTTTTCAAACAAATGTTTGATTAAGAAATATTTACTTGAAAGACAAAAGAAGTCTCCTTTCTATGAAGGAAGAGTGAGACACAATCCTATTCCTTATCATGAATGAGAAAGGATAATAGGAATATTAGATATGTCTAAATTCTAGTATAACTTATAGCAAATTTTTTAATGGTTAAGAAAATTGCATACATTTTTCATAGGGATTTTATCATCCTCATTCGGTGATCAAATTCTTAGTAACAAATATGATATTTGGTTAACAGAAAATTATGTATGACATTTTATGAGTTATTATATTTAGAAGCTAGACTAATTACCGCAAAATGTTTAATGACAAACTAGTTGTTTTGACTATTTTAAAGGTGCTACATACATTGTAGGATGGTAGACCTGTTAAGGAAGAAATTGCATGCCCAATTTTTCAAGTTAATAACATTTGGTGGATAGTCCATCATTTACGTAGTAGAATACACTTTTAGTACATAAGTAATTGTTACGTATGAACATTCAAAGGTGTAGGGAAGTTAAAAGCACACTATTTGCTTTCACTGGATAGGAAACATTTACAATGTTGTCAAATTCAGTGGGAGTATTGTGTACTTATCACTGAATAAGGAATTATTGTAATGATCTTTAATTCATTGGGAGTTACAAGCTTTGATATCTTGGTAGCTAAAGATAATTACTTTCCAAGTGTAGACACTCATACTTTTAAGGATAGTCTTGTACGTTTCCTTACTAGACATTGTTGTTTTACATATACTTGTTATGCTAAAATCTAATGACACAATCATATTGAACACATAAACAAATGCATGGCATGTTGTTTATCAACTATATGAGGTTGTTCCATGCACAAGTGGGAGAAATGTTATCTTTATTGTGTGCAAGAAACAACTCATAAAGATATGATTTAATGGATTCTCTTGACTACAAGGTAAGGGAATAATGTTCTAATATTAATTCTATAAACACTTGGTGTTACAATTTATGTTATGTGAGAGCTTAGCTAGATTGCAACAACAAGGTGAATTTCATATTTCATTACTAGCAGATCAACTGATGTAATTGAACTATGAGAATTTGCAGTTTCTAAATTAGATACCTATTAGAACATTTGTCAATATGATAACAAGACTACTTTAGTTATAGATTTATGAATTCATGGAATGACATAAATTAATTAAGTAATCTAATGCTACTTCAATCTGCATATTTATGTGTTCTTGGAATGACATAAATAAATGAATAAATAATGTTGTTTACATTATTATGAAGTAATAAATTAACTTGAAATTACTATTGAAACCAAAAGATGGTGTTCATAATTATTTTAGTTAAACATGTTTATGTTTCATTGTAAAGATATAAACATAAAGTCTTGTTACAAGACTTATAATAAAGTAAGACGTTATCTTGTTGTGTCTTTTAATTAAGACATATACATGAAGTTATTAATTGTTAAATAACTTATAACGTATAGTGGGATTATAACAGTTTATGTTTTTTTGTAAAGACATGGACATAAAGTGACTTTGTAAAAGTACTTGTGTTATAAAGCATGTAATTGGCTTGAAAATACTATTATACCATTAAAATGACTTAGTTGGTAAATAGACAAGTCAAAACGAATATGGTTATCTTAAATATTGTTAGATTGTCTTGCAATATTGATACTAATGAAATATCAAATGTTTATGGTATGTTCAATTAGGATAATCAAACACTTATTAAATTGTTTGATTAAAGATGACTATGATTTCTTTTCTTCCAAAAGTTATCAAGGTTAAAATATTGAATATGGCTTGGACATATATAATAAAACTCCAACATAGAAGATTAATAAGACATTATCATATGATGGAATGTGATAAGTCTTAAATTGAAGTTTCAAATTTGTTTAACTGCTTATGAAGAGGTTATTAACAAAGTTAAGTCAGGAACTATCAATAAGTATTTGTAATATCCCAAAAGAGAACATTGTATTGGTTCTTTATTTGCTAAGTATTTAAAGATAGTCTTTAAATTGCTAAAAGCAAGTGGGAGTGTTGATCTTTAAAAGATAAAATTACAAGATACATAATCTTCTAAAATACACTAGTAAATATCATGATGATATTTGACATTTAAATGTTAAATCTCAAGATGATGATGAAGTTTGATATTTAAATGCTAAATCTCAAGATGATGGAATTATCATTCATAAAATAGCAATATATCTTAGATATTTGATTAATATGCTGAGGGCTATGATTTACAGGATTATTGTAAACCTGATAATCATTATGATACATTACCAAATATGAAATTGGGTAAAGTATTAATGATATGAATGATTAAGATGTTGTCCATAAAGATAATCAATTTTAGAAACTTGGTTTATCTTAATAGTTAGACTAGAAAATGAAGATGAGTTTTTTCAAAGATTAGGTAACCCTTGTGGTTTAAATCTTTGTATAGAAATCATATGGACAATATTGTGCACGTATTTAATGACAAGATTATTAATCACACTTAAGCAATTAATTGTGATTGAATATTCTAATCTAAACACATTAAATATATAAAGATTATGATTGTCATTGACAATGGAATATCAAAACTCTTTCTTGAGTGATTACTTGAGCGAGGACGATAAGTAATCAAAAGGAGTTTATGAATTCAAATAAATCTTTGGAAGTGTACAAAGTGCAATAATCCATGGATGGATAAATGCATGCATCTAGAAGATTACTCTTATGTTTAATTATTAAATTCATATTTTGATTTATAATTGAAATAAGATAATTTCTAAGTATTCCTAAATGCTAGTGGGAGTATTATGTTTAATTTCTTAAATCATATATGTTGTAGAACATGTAAAAGGTAACATTCCATATAAGTTAAAAGTTAAGTCTTAGTTTGGAATGAAACTTTACTTGAAAGATTTAGAAAATAAGATATACAACCTTGGAATCAATGTTTATTGTTGAAACATGTGCGGTAAATAAATCTAATATAACATGATATATTATTTAGAAAGTCTAAATAGATATGTATGACATGAATAAAATCTAAGTGTGACTTATAGATTTTTCATGTATATCATGTTTTGCTGTATCATACTTGATTACAAGATGATTTGGCAATATTAATATCTAATTAAAAGTTATTAGATAACTTGTGTAATATTCTAAAAGGAATATGTTTGATTATAGAATTACATCCTAAATCTGGAACAGCTTCCAAATTCTATAGATGAACAATTTTTCAATTGTTGTGAAAATTGTCATAGCCAACAAACTTGAAAGTTTAAAGGGCATCAAACATTACACAATAGATATTATGGTTTACGGAAAGTTTTAATAACATATTGTTGTTGCATACAATGATGCTAATGAAATTGAGATGACACTCAATACTAGTCATGGTAAGGATTTCATCTTTGACTATATGTACTAGTTATGCTTACTAAAAGCATAGTTGCATTATATATTAAAAGAATAAGAATACTTTAAACTTTAAAATGTTTGGAAGTTTAATTATCATAAATTGGTGGTTAAGGATGTCTCACATTTTTATGAAATATGGCATTATCAAAATAGTTGACTATGCACATATAAGAATTTCAATAGTTGAATTCTTGAAATAAGTATTCTTAAAATTCCAATAGATCAAAGTTGAATGATTTATGTCTTGTCAACAAGTAGGAATGTCATTACTTGAGACATAATTCATCAACAAGTTATCATGCATTGATCTATTTAGTATTTGGATAAGGGATGTTAAACAATTATTATAATAAATCTAAATACATGGTATGTTTAATTTATAATAAATTGTATCATATATTTGTATGTTTAATCCATAAATAAATGTTATTTTAAATTGTCCATTGTCAGTTAATAATATGGGAATATTATTAAATCAAGACAAATCTGAAGGTTGATATAATATACTTAAAGTATATTGATGCGTAGTCATGCCATTTCAGATGATATTCAATGATACCGAATATAGGACTTATCCCAACTACATGATGTTACTTTATGGATTTTGTTATTAAGTAAATCATGAGAAGTTATCCTTAGACTTGAGATGCAAGATAAGTGTCATGAATGTAGTACATTTTTGTGGAACAACTTAATGCTATACGTAACTGGTAGTCATAAGGGTTGTTTTCGGAAGTGTTACAAAGTTTGTGGGTTTCGCTTGTAGTCAAGATAGAATTTGTTCCTTCAAATTTATTTTTGGAGTTTAATACTGCTTGGCCCCTCGTAGGGTTGGTAAGATGCATGTGCGGCCGCACTCAATATCTCCCCTGAATATGTTCAGAAGATTTGGTAATCTTGATCAATCATAAACAACGAGAAACATAATGGTTAATTAAGGAATGAATTTAATCCATATCCTTATTAACATGGTATTAGAAACAAAAGGATAATAATAATGAGAAATCATTAAAAGGTTTTTCCAGGAGCCTTACTCGAGATCGTACTAGAGGCATCGGCGTGTTGCAAGACGCTAACCGATGTGATTACACTATTAAAATATGTCCAAGTGGGAGCTGTTAGATTATGGACATTATTTTAGTAGTCGTATGTTAAGATCGAACTCGAGATCACGGGATTGCACACAATACGTATGAAGAGAAAAAGTAATAATTATTTATAAAATGTTATAATTAATTATTAAACACAAAATAAATAATAGTAATTAGTATTTAATGATTAATGACTAATTATCTATTAAACGAATATTAGGAAAGTAATACTAGGCAAAATTTGAAAACAAGAGAAGGTTCCGGAATCCCCTAGGGGATACCAAATCCGATTGGCATAGGGGGTTTCCACCTCCTTATGTGCCTTGAGCTCCAAGTTTTGAATAGTATATAAGCAAACCCAAGATGCATGTTTTTCTCATAACTTGTACACACACATCTTGGTGTTTTCTCTCCTCTTTCTTTTCTTGATCGATTCTTATCAAACAAACCCTTAGGGTTTCGATTTTCATAAGATCAAAACAAGTCTTGTGTTTATTACTTGCAAATACTTTTTCTTGAATTAGTACGTGTGTACAAGAACGTGAATCAAACACACTATTGTTTGATTCTTGGATTGAATTACAAAAGAGGTAAGGGGTAATTCTTATAATCCACATAAACCCTAATTAGGGTTCTTGATTTGAAGATTGCAATTGATTTTTGTTCGGGCTAGAATCACAAAGGTATGTTTACTATTTAATATTGATTAATTAATTACATGCTATATGATCTTGTTATAATTGCTTCCGCTATGCTCACTTTGATGTACTTGGTTTATTTATATGAATGTCATGATATAATAATTCCAACACTAACCACATGATAACAAAAGACTCAGACAAAAATATAAACTACTTCCTACGACCTTGGAGATTAAAGCCATACATGGCATTAAGTGAATCCAAATTCCTTGGAAGATTCAAAATTTGCTTCGAATAATCATCATAGTCATCAAACTCATCTTCACGCTCATGACCACCACCAAAAAGATTTGCTGATTCGTCGAACGTGTTAAGAACCTAATCATCATCACTATCAGAAACCACAACCTCACCCACCCTAGAAAATGGGTTAGCCCTCTTAGTGGAAGAGGTAGACGGAATAGGATGACCATCATCATCCACAAGAGTAGCTTTCCAATCAATAAGTAGCTCTTCAAGCTTCCCAATTTTCTCAATTATAGGAGTGGAACTAACTTCCTTTGTTCCCATTGAATCACTCACAAGCGGTTCTTGTGATGCATTACCGTTTAACGACTCATCCTTATTAACTTCCATTGTACGACCACAATCCACATCCTTGTTGGTGTCAATAGTAGGAATACCAAAAGCATCCGTATCATCCATATTAAGAGCATCAAACTGGTTAGATGTAGAAATCTTCGTTCCACTAGAATTAGCCACATTAGAAGTCTTCTTCTTAGTGCCATCCACTTTCTTAGGTTCAGGAGGAGTCTTTTCGGGTTGATACTGAAACTGCTTACCCACAACAGGTTTAGTAAACCCTCCTTGACCCGGAATTGTAAGACCACCTTGATTTCCTTTCTTCTTGTTATTGACAGTCTTGAAGCCATCATTAACAGGCTTAGCAGGCTGAACAGGAGGTATAACAACTTTAGGACAGTCAGTCAGAGTATGACCAAATATCTTACACTTATCACATCGAGGTGGTTTCCACTCGTATTCAACCCGTATCTTCTCAATAGTCACACCCGACTCATCAAGTAAAGGTATCTCAATAGTTAGGCTATCCCTAAGCACCTCATCCAACTTTACTTCAATCATGCATCTAGCAAAACTACTACGGCCCCATGATTCCTTGCACTTTTGACTGGTATAAGCATCTAATCGTTTGGGCGTACCAATCAATGTGGCAAGAAGACTAAGACCATCATCAGAAAACATAGCAAGTGGAACATCATGGACTTTAACCCACACCGGGATGTTAGTCAAATCCTCTTTAAGTAAGTTGGTGTTCCATGTCCATGGTTTAAGAATAATAGGTACATTTCTAATCAACCAAGGACCGTTATCAAGAACATCATCAACACCTTTCTTCGAAATGAACTTAAAGAAAAAGAACCCCTTTGCATTCATCATTACCTTCTGTATACCAAACTTAGCCCACGCATTGCGTACATAGTAATCGACAATAGGAAAAGCAAGTCGTTGGCCAAGGAAGTACCCATACACAGTATTCTCAAACCTAGTGTTCACCTCTTCAACCACTTTCATAGGTACAGTAAGATCCACACCGTTTGATTTCTTGCTACACTCCAGCCTACGAAAGTTAGACATGTATTTCTTAGGTTCATTAGAAGTAACGCCAGCATACGATGTAGAAGGTTGTTTCAAAGCATCCACACCAACCTTCTCAATACCAACAGCCCCATGTGCATTCGTATCAACCTTATCAGAACTATGAGACTTGTTAGATACCTCATGTGGACCATTCGGATCATTAACTAAAGAATCAAGTGAAACCGACTTCACTTGATTATTCTTGTCCACAATCGTAGATAAATCAATATCTCCGTCATAAACACTCCACTCAGTAATAATAGGACCAGACGATACAAGTATAGGCTGAGTAGAACTAGGATTAACATCCTTAGGCTTTCGATGCTTCCTCATAGTCACCTTTGACAAATCAACAGTAGCATTCAATTCATCAATAATAAAAGAACCCTTATTAATCATCTCTTTCGAACCACTAGTTTGATCGGCCAAACTAGTTGAATCATCTTTAGGTCGCCCCACATCAACACGAATAGGACCAGTAGAAGCAGACTCAACATTCAGCTTGTTAGAAAACCCTAGGTTCTTCCCAAGCGAATTGTTATGATCAGCAACATTAGATGTATTCACACTACTCCTACCCATATTCGCACCACCATCAACATTGATACCTCGTTCAGCAAAGTTAGTAGATACTCCAGCAACCCTCGAACCCTTAGCATCACTATTCTTATTGAAAAACCCTTTCTCCATCCCTCTCAAAACCCACGACCAGTAAGACAATGTAAACAAGCAACGACCAGCAGATCACCAATACCAACACAACCAACAACAAAACAATCGTATACACTAAGAAACAATTAGACAGCAGCAACAAAAACCAAAGTACAAAAAGGTAAAACCCTAACGCAAGGTTAGGGTTTCATAAACATTGAAACACAGTCTCTATTCCACCATTATAATGCATGCAATTCAGTTTGTAAGAATTAAATTAACCACCGACCCACTAAGAAGAGTAACCAATCCGAATGAAATTAGAGGTCTGATTGCATGTAACACAAGCGATTATCCAATGATTATGAAGTTATCAATGAATAGGATAATGAATTCAGTCCCGTATGTAAATAGATAAAGCGAATAACTGATCCCTAGAAAGCGAATAAACAATTACCATAAAACAACCAACCCACGTGAAAAGAAAATCGATTTAGATGCGATAAAGGTTTTTTAAAAAAACGACGAAGGAGATTAGGGAATCGCTAGTCGCCAGAGAAGAGAGTTTTTAGCTAGGGTTTCACTTAAGGCTTTTTCACTATAACTATAACAACACATTTAAAATGCATCAACATGTATTATACGTATCTCTATTCATTTAAATGCATCACAATTAGTTTTGAAAATGTTTTTGAAGTGAAAGCAATATAAAATAGTATCAACAACACATTTGACGCGCAAATGATGAAAAATACATAAGAATCGCTTAACTTATGAAATGTATTTAATATATGTATATTTATCTAATTTTGAGCAAGAAAAAATATTAGGATGCATCAAGAAAGATGTATATAATTAAGTCGATTCATTTTTAATGTATGATTAGTTATTTCTCATCCTTATAATTTTAAGATTTCTTTTCAATTGATCCTAACTCCTCGTATTACCAAAATCACCATTATTTACTTAAAATAATTCTTTATGATAAAACTATATTTCTAACTTATTACCATAACTAGAATATAACTATATAGCACATTTTTTTACTATGATAATTGCACCTTAATCAAACATCACTTATTAATTCTCACCAAATATGCATATTCGCAAGAGTTTCATTGTTGAAATTTTACCAGTTAAACATACTAGGTTGGTCAAAAAATAATTTAAAAAAGGTGAACAAAACCAAAACCACTACAGAATTCACGTACATCTAAGTCAAAAGTGAAAATCTCATCGGTTTACCATTTTTCCAAAATTCATTTCATCCTTTAACAATCTGAAAAATAAATCTTATTCGAGGTTTAGCAAACTCCAAACTTTGATATTTGCAAAAGCATTCACGTATCCTAATGCTTCCGTATCTTTGGTATCTTTTGAATCCGGGTGTGCATTCTTACTTCGCTTGACACCAATCAGTAGACAGGCGTGTTATGTCAACCGAGCCAACACCAAAGCCAAAACTCACAAAGGGACAATTAAAAGTACATTGTTTTAAATGAGCAAAAACTGAAGTAAGTTCTATATTGCATGCAAAAACATTGCGGTTTTTTTAAGGGAAACCCATTTTATTTTTCAAAGAACTCAAAAGATTCACTAAAATTTGGGTTAACTTATGCATATAACGCTCAACTATTGTGATATTATAAGCATTTATATACTCCTTAAATGATCTACTACATGCATGTCATTATTTATCCATTTGATCCAGTTTTTACTATTACTTAGATTTATTTTACTAATCGTAGGTCAAATATAAAGGTAATAACTTAATTTAGGTAAACTGGTACATTATATATTAGTATCACCTCATAAGCTAAGTTTATGGTTAACTTTGCCTCACAGAAAAAAAGATGAAAGTACCTATGAGAAAACGACATGGACGATAAAATTCAAGCTTGAAGACGTAAACAGAAATGGAACTTATAAACTCCGGGTAGCTCTAGCATCAGCACATCTATCCGATCTGCAAGTATTATTTTATATCAGTTAGATGGTTAGATTTTTTACTATTGTTTAGGGAAAATGATAAAAATAGTTATTTTCAAACACATATTTCACCAAACAATTATTTTTTAACTGAAAAACCAAAATACTCATTTTTCTAGCATGGGGTACCCTTATGGATTTCTCACACAATATCGAGTCTATCAAAATTTCGCACAGAATGTTGTGCAAGAAATTTTATTTTTGGCTTAAGTATGGCTTAAGAAAGTTCACACAATATCGAATCTATCGAAATTGTCTATGCATTAAATTAATTTCTCACAAACCATATGTGCAAAATTTACATATATTTGTAGATTCTTTTGACAGTTTATCACACAAAATCTCACATCTAATATACCGCACGAAACAACATGTGCGAAATTCTAATTTTTCACATTGCATGGGACGTATATATAATGATGTACTAGTCATTGGCGTGATGTACAATTTTTTCCAGAAAAAAAATTTAATTTTTTAAAAGGGCTATATAATCACATTTATATAGTGTTCGCCCGGATGAGAATTGTTATATATGTATTTGTAGTTTTAATTTATAAATGTGAAATTTAGTTAGCTCTCTTTCATATTTAGTTACATGAAAAAAGTTAAACCGATTGTGTAATCATATTTTTATACTGTTAATGATGAAGTTAAGAAGAAATATGGGTTGTTAAATTAGTTAGGGGAATCATAGTCTTTTCTTCTTACTATGAAAATAATATCAAATTGGTTGAAGGCTATTTAAGGTAACATCAGTGTTTGAATTTCTTGAAGGCTATCGAATGCTATATATGTTAATGATTACAAAAATATTTGACTTCCAGATTCGGACTAACGATCCAAACAAGGAAGCGCCGCTATTTTCTACAGGAATAATTGGGGGAGACAGTGCAGTTGCAAGGCATGGTATACACGGATTGTATTGGTTATTCAGTATCGATATATCCGGGTCAGAACTGAACTTCAATGAGGAAAACTCGATTTATTTGACACAAGGAAATGGAGGAACCTCATTTCATGGAGTAATGTACGACTATATTCGTTTAGAAGGACCACACGCTAGTTAGTTATATTAAGTGGGTGCCTAGATATTTATCAAGTTATCTTTTGTGCCTAACAATTCTTGGGACAATGGAAAACATACAATGTAAACACATACGGGAAAAAGTGTATGTGTCAACATTTTATGAAGGACTAAACATTTATATTCAAAGTTATGACCAAGGATCAAATGAGAAGAAAACTTAAAATAAGAAGGATGAGAAATAATTATAACTACACATTTGAGATGCATCGACTTGAATTAGATGCATCCCTAGTATTTTAGATGCACCATAATATATTTTCTAGCAAAAAATTATATGCATATACATATATTAGATGCATTTCATCAAGTTAGACGAATCCTATACATTTTTCATCCTCTACGGGTCAAATTTGGTTTTAGTACTACTTTGCATCGTTTTCACTTCAAAATCACTTTCGAAACTAATTGGGATGCATCTAAATGAATAGAGATACATCTAAATCAAGTCGATGCATCTCAAATGTGTGGTTATAATTATTTCTCATTCTTCTCATTTTCAGTTTTCTTCTCACTGGATCCTTACCCTCAAAGTTATTACATAAATTGTCTGAAATACTTTTATGTAGATGATATGTAAAATAGCATTTTCAAATGTGTTTGAAACTTAAACACAATTTCCCATAAGATTTTCATTAGAAAAATCTATTAACTAGAGTTTAGATGTGCTGGCCAATTTCAGCGTCCAACAGTATTTTAACAGATTTAAATATAAAATAGTCTAAATATAATTTAGTCGTTGTGAATTACTCAGCATAGCTTCTTATGAGTTCTTGAAGAATGTCGATGCAATTCAGCTACTAGAGTCTAAGATCCAAAAAAGAAGTTCAGTTCAGTAAAGATGGTAATGCCTCACTAAATGATGTTTGATCTTCTTATTCACTAAGATACTAAGCAAAGAATCTAATGTACCTTAAAGGTCAAAGGGGGGAAATTTAATAAAACCAAAAAGGGATAAAGCAAAGTTTTTTTATACGAATCATCACTTTTTCATAGTTGGTATAAAGGTTTAACAATTTTCAACATTGTTTCTAAAGAAAAGTGTATCCCTTACATATAGTAAAAGCATTTATTGCATATATTCAACCCATTAAATGTTTAACTAGTGTAAAGTAGATATCACAAAGCCCTAATTCTCTGCTATAAAAAATAATGTGTGTAGAGGAGTAAATGCGTATCTTGTGATTAATGTGAAACACATTCAAGAGTATTTACTCCTCGAATAGAACTTAGGTCAATGAATATTTAGCGAGTAAGTATAAGTTCTTACTTAAATAATAACTTAGGTTTGTGTTTACCTTATAGAGGAGATCACCACAATTGTCATTCAACTAAGATTCTTATTCCGCAAACATTATTTGAATAATTTCTAAAAAGAATTTTAAACGTTGAAAAACCTTGTTATGTATATATGATTTAAACTGCTTTACGTATTATTGCTATAAATTATTTAAACCGGCATCAGATTACATGGAGAGTGGCTTAACTAAGTTATCTTAGGTTATAATCACTCTAAAGGGAACAACAAGTGGCATAAGAGCAGTTTGATTTATAAAACTTCTTGAAAAGTGCTCAGAAAGTTTTTAAAATCAATATCCAACTATGTCAACATCTAATTTTCCTCAGCATCTAGACTCAAAAGGCAATGGTTTATGTCACTGCTGCTCCTAAACAAGAAGAGGACATATTTACCAAATGGAAGAAAAGGTTTTGATGTCACATTGCTGGTACGGAATGTTACCTCATTAAGGTCCTTAATGATGGTCGTATGTTCCTAAAATAGTTTGTTGATCTTGACAAACCTAAAGCTCATTGGAACATTGATTAAAGAAGGTCAACCAATCAAGACCAATGCCTCAAAAGTATCATCATATCATGTTTACCAAATGATGTGATGGAATCAGTCATTAATTATCCTACATCTAAGAATCCATTGGAAGACTTGATTCTAAACTTTTAGTTCCTTCTGAAGTAAAAGAAAATATAGTTATGTCACCTAAAACTTGCTTACAATACCTTTAAACATCTTGAATATGAAACAGTCTCTCAAACATTCACCAGATACAAAGTTATCTTGAATGAACTGATGAATGATGATGTTACCCTTTGAAATTATTGAATTAACACTAGTTTTGTTAACAACCTTCCAAAGAAATGGTTGAGCTTTGACCAAGGTCTAAGGAACTCTAACCATGTTAGAAACCTGGATTTAGCCACTATTTTAGGAAAATTCAAATATGAAGAAAGGTGGATAGAAAAAATCTATGCACCTAAGACTAAGAAAGCTCTAACTACTACCACCCCTTTATCAACTACTTTTTGTCTCTAACACTATTGTCCAAGACATCCAAGATGATCCCAATGATGAAGAGGATACTAGAAGTAGCAAAGAGTACCTGGATTATTTGAATGAAGAATTTCAAAAAAAAAAGGCAATTCCAAGAGAATCTTCAAAAAGAATCATCCTATGTTTAGTGGCTCAATATCTTTTTACAAAATTGAATGTTTAAAATGTGGTATGACTGGTCATTTTACAAAAGACTAATTTTTAAAAACATCCTAACCATTTTATCCATCTCCTCAACAAAATAGATCCCAACCAAAATTCTCCACCTTAGCTCAAACCTTTTCAAACAGTCAAACTGAACCAAAAGTTTAGGAGGCTACAAAGTTGAATACAAAAAGGCCAAAGCCAAACAGGAACTCTTAAACTTGTGAGACTCAACCTCTCAACCTTCTCAATCATCACAAGCAAGAAACAAGGGTCTTGTAGCTAAGTCATATGTCTGGGATGAAGAAGAAGTATCATCCAATGATGATGAAATGGTTATATCAAGGTACTCATAGCCTTTTCTGATGAAGAAGCAGTTGATGTTGCAAAAGAACATGTAAGGAATGCAAAATGGGTTGACATCACAATTAAAAAGGTACACACTTTTCTTCAAATGGAAGATACTCATGATAGAAAATTGTTTCTTGATTATGCACATGTAGACCTAAGACTTGTGGAACAACAAAGATTAAATTTAATGTTACAACATAGGAATCCAGTTCTAGACTGAATACTTGTAGGGAAGAATTACTAAAGCTAAAACAAGCTAAACTTACTACCCTTACACTTCAGCATGCTAACACTGGGATACTAAAAGAAATTCAAGCCCCTTAGGAAAGAACTTAATGAAGTAAAGTCAATCACTAAGTTTCGGTTCAATAGCTCATATAGAGTTAGTTAATACATAGTTGCTCAAACTCCCGTTTACAAAACTCAAGACTGTTATATGTATTCAGCTGCTTAACCATCCTCCCTGTCTAATTCTCTACTAACTACTTCCACTCTTTGAACTTTCCAAATGTCTCATGTTTGAACCTGAGAACCATAACCTCCTAGAATAATCATCAACACTAGATAAGAAATACCTCTTACCTCCCAACGATCCCACCTGAGACGGACCCCATAAGTCAGGAATGAGCAGAGTTTATCACTCCCTGAGTAGTGTGCCTTCCTTCACTGAAACTAACTTGATGTGACTTTCCAAGAACACAATTCTAATAGAAATTGAGCTTACCTATACGCTTTAATCCAAATAGCTCTTGCTTTTCCAGAACATGTAGTCTCGCCTCGCTGATCTGTCCCAGTCTTTTGTGCCAAACCTATGCAAGACTATCTTTTTCTTCAAAACTAGCATTAAGCTCACCTGCCAATGCATGGCCATCCAAAGTGTATACACAATTATCTTTTTGGGTTCTAGATAAAACAACCCTGAAACCATTAATCACCTTGACTTTGCTCAACTACAATTTTACGGTATATCCCTTTTTTTCAAGAGTTCCCAGCGATATCATTTCTTTTCAATTCAGGTATATTATTGTGTGACACAAATGATGAGACAAAAAGTGTATCGACTTTTAAGCCTAAAGTCGAGATTATTTTATCAAATATTGCCATAAATCGTTCCTTTTGTCATTTTAGGTACTTTTGATGAGAAATCTAGAAACAGAAGCATTTTGGACGTTTTTGGAGCGAAAAAGTTAAGAAAACAACAAAGTCTCCAATTCATGCTGAAAAAAGTACTTGACGGCGTCAGGATTTACTTATGACGCCGTCACCCTTTGATAAAGAGGTGGAAAATCAAGTTACACGTGACGCGCCAGAATGTTTTTAGAGGAATTACACGTGACGGCGTCACCAAGGCCGTCACGTACAAAATGCAAGAGACGGCCATGAAGGAGTTTACACATGACGGCGTCAGAATTGGATCTAGGCAATACGATAATATTTATGGCGGCGAGTTGACGGCGTCAGAAATTACACTTGACGCCGTCAGACTCAATTCTCTATATATAGTTTTTGATTTTTCATTAATTAGGGTGCAACTTCGAGAGGAGAGACCCTAGACGGATTTTACCTTATTTTTAAGGGTTTCAAACCCTTATTTCATGAATGCTTAATTGAAGATAAGTTTTCCAATAATTATTCAATATGTCTATGTGTTGTTTGATTCTATCTTATGCTTGTCTTCACTTTAACATGCTAGGCTAGGTTTTCTTTGTGTTTTCTTAGATGTAATGAAACTTAGATATTGATTATTGGTTTTTTTTTTTTTTTTTTTTTTTTTCTTTTTTTTTTTTTTTTTTTTTTTTTTTTTAATTGTTGTGGATGAATGATTTCGATGTTAGGCTTAAGAAAACTGGCAGACTTCCAATTGGTAACTTGCTTGAATGTCTTAAGAAACATGATCGGATGTGTACTACGATAAATTGGTTATATTTAATGCATAGGTAACTACTAATGAGGCCATGTTAGGAGCTAGTAGTCAGCTCGACATAGGAAGAGGTAGAAGCTTATAGAGTTAGGGAAGATCGTACACGGCCCTATGAATGGTATTAAGGAATATAACCCGTCATCCATGCAATTGTAACAAACTTATCAACCGGTAAAAGATAGCTAGGGAGTAGTGAAATCTAAGTAAACATATTTCTCTTATTATTATTTTCGCCAAATTTACTTTGGTGTCATTTTATTTTATTTTGTTTGCATTTGTAGTAATTTGGGTTTGTTGACTAGCAACTAATTCCGCCCATTCTTCCAAAACCCGAGATTTTTTCTTGCTTTCCATAAAATACAAAAATAGAAAAAGAATCATCCCTCACCTTTAGACCTAGTTTAATTGAGTTTTAACCCTAGCAAACACTATTCTTTAAATTGAACGATCAATCCCCCGATACTTGTCACTATACTATACTACAACGGTCAGGTACACTGCCTGGTGGGGATTGCAAGCTTCTCAAGATCCCTTGAGAGGTAAAACCTTTTGCAAGGTTGCAAAACCACGCATCAAGTTTTTGGCACCGCAGCCCGGGGAATAGTTATTGTCTAGGTTGAAATTTCTTTTTATTAGGTCTACTTGCTAGATTCCTTTCTAGTAAGATTTTTATTTTTATTTTTATAGGTCTTCTTTAGTCTATCTTTCTCTTTGTTTCCTTTGTTCGTAACCGTTATCATCCGCCATCATGGAAGGTGGTAATCTCTTTGACCCCATCAACCTACCACAAAAAAAAAAAAAAAAACATCCACAAAACCCACCACAACCAAACCAACCTCCTAGACCCCGAACTTTAGGAGAGTACTCCCGTCCTAGCCACCAAGGCTATCGAAACACCATCGAGCTCACTCAAGGAGCCAATGTGTCTCCCTTGCGATCCGATACCATCCGGTTGGTGCAAAGCAGATGTGCATTCCATGGACTTCGTTCCGAAGATCCTAATCAACATCTCAAGGATTTCCTCAAAATCGTAGATTCTATAGACCTTGATGTTGAAACTCGAGAGCCGACCCGATTGCGTCTCTTCCAATTCTCTCTACGTGACCAAGCTAGTCAATGGCTTGAGCATTTTCCAGCAGGATCAATCACCTCTTGGGATGATCTCACCACTCGTTTCCTTGCTCAATTCTTTCCACCAGGAAGGACTACCAAGCTTAGAAATGACATCTTGAAGTTCCAACAACATCAAGGTGAAATTCTCTATGAAGCATGAACTCGTTTCAAGGACTTACTCCGAAAAGTCCCTCATCATGGCATTAATCTTTGGCTCCAAATCCAAATCTTTTACGATTGTGTCAATCATCAAACTAGAAGAGCCATAGATTACGCTGCCAATGGTAGACTAAGCAGACTCAGCGTTGATAAGTGCTGGGAGGTCATTGAAGGCTTAGCACAATACGAAGAAGAAGGATGGGAGGACCCAATATTCTTGGAGGAAGGGAGTCTAAACTACGTGAATGCAACCCAGGAACAATTATTGGAGAACATCGAAAAGCAGGTTAAGGAATTAATGAAAACTGAAATACCTGCAGCTGAAACCGAAGTAAGTCCCAATAGACATGTGAGTGCAATTAGTAAACATACTTTCCTTGAACTTTCACGACAAGACGAGTTCGAAGGGATAATGATAACTTTTATGAACAATCAGGAGAGGCAGATTCGACAATTAGAAACTCGCATGGAAAGCACTAGAAATGCTTTTTATGTACTTGGCTGATAAGTTTATATCAAAAATTAAGGAAAAGATTAGGGAAAAAGCTACACCAAAGAAAATAAAATAAAAAAAACCTTTGAACTTCCGACCCCTAAGGTGATAAGTGAAGAAGGGGGTAATGGAACACTCTCCCCAGGTGATTCACCTTCAAATCCCTCTTACTTCTATGGGCCCCCTCAAAAAGAAAAGAACTCGCAAATTCATAGCATCTTCGTTGGAAGCTTGCAAGTCACGCTCCCTAATTTGCACGAAGCTAAAAAACGGTCCTTTGGTTTTAAACCCGGTGTGAAAAGGGTGCGCCTCAAACACACTTTCACTTCAAAAACTTCTATGGAACAAATCCTTCCCTTGCCCACTACTTACCAAGATGGAGATTGTGACCTGAACGGGACTGTAACCAGCCCTATCCAAAACCATACCACACCTCGTGACAGTAACGAAACATTTGACCCTGGTGGACTCCACTAACGAGAATGGCTATCATAGTTTACGACCCTGATAAGCTATTAACGAAAGTACAGGGACTCATATGGGAATTGTTACAAAGTATTCATGATCCGGGTATCTGACGGCGTCAGAATTTACTCGTAACGCCGTCACCTCGCATTCTCAGCAATATTAACCTCATATCTATCACTTTCACCACATATCCACTTGATACTCTCCCACCGAAACTTCAAGATCAATTCCAGCATCGCTCGTCGCCAATCTCCACGTGGTAAGTGATTTTTCTTCATCCTTGTTCGTTCAATTATCCTTAGGACCTGATTCATTGTGTTTCGGTGTGTACAAAAACAATATATCAAAATATCAACAAACGTGAGGTCTAAGTTATCGTGAGACTAGATGTAGAGAAATACGAGTAAACCTTTTAGGGAAAAGATTACCTCGCAAAACTCGTGAAAGTGATATTTGTGAGACCGAGAAGTGATTTTCCGGGTCGTACCCCAACGAGGTGTGAATGGAAAGCTTCGAGAAAAGATCGAGATTAAAATCTTGTATGCTTGGTTGTGAAAGGTTATTTGGTTTAATGATACGTTAAATTTAACGAACGAAATTGAGATAAACGTATTCTAAATGGAAAATAAACTAAGGAACGCTAAGGAACAATTAAAATTACCTAAAAATCTACGGGAAACATGTTAGGGAAAACGGGGAATCCTAAAACGTAATCTAAATTAAAAACGTGACGTTTATTAAAAATAAACGTCAATGCGTAAAATAAAACGTGAAAGTTAAGCTACGAACGTCCTACGGATTTACAAATAATTTTCTAACGTACTAAAAGACAAAAGAAAATTTTAAAAAAAAGAAAATTAATTTTTGAATAAAAATTCTATTTATTATGATTTAATTACTATTTAGCACTAATTAAATTCTAATAAATATTAAAACTATCTAATTAAATATGAGAATTTTTTTAACAAATACTACAGGTTAATATTGACCTAAGAAAATTATAAAAAGCTGATGGCACAATACAAAAATAAGCATAAAATAAGCAAACTAGAGCTGATTATCTTATTTAAGCAAAACAAACATTAACTAGTTTTATATTAAAAGATGAAAAGGAGTATTGAAAAAGACCCAAGGGCAGATGGTAGTGAGTGTGGTGTGTGGTGTTTGTGTGCAATAGGTCCCAGGTTCGAACCTAAGTTTTTACACAAGGTTTATTTTTTTTTTTTTTATTTATTTTTTTTTTCTTTTTCTTTTCTGTTTTTACACAAACACAAACTTATTTCCTTTTTGAAAACAAATTCTAAACATAAAACTTATTTCTTTTCAGATCGATTTAAGATTCAAAGTTGTTTAGGTTTGCAAACTTTGTTGTCTTTTTCTCTTGTGACTGATAGACCACAAATTCAAATAAGCTTGGACAAGCTTAAGGCTTGTACAAGCAACAACAACAACTAGCATCAAACAATAACAACAAGAACAAACACAGAGCAACAACAAGATCCTAAGTGTGATCAAGAACAACAATAAGAACAGTAACAATGCAAGGTGGTAGCAGCCAAGCAAGAGGGTAATAAGTTTTAATAAGCCAATAAGCCACAAGGGCTGATAACTGAACAACAATGAAGACAACTAATTACAGTAACAAGATCAACAACAAATAGGAGATTAACAAGCTCAGCAATTTAAATTCAAGAACAAAAAAGAGAGTGTGCATCAGACCACCAAAATTAAGCCAAAGGAAGGCTCAACTTAGGCTATCCAATAAGCTTTTAATGGAAATCTAACTCCTAAATCCTAAACACTACCTAGGGGGCTTTCTAAATCAACAAGAATCAAGGTTTAACTCCTACTATTGAACAATCTAGGGTCACTTCAATCTTGCTCAAATCCCGGATGCAGGGGACCTTCACAGTCAATCACCCAACTTCCAAACCAAGTTTCTATGATCAAACCTGTTTCAAACTTTGATTTTCTTTTTGAAATTGATACACAAGCTGGAAATGAACACAATTTAGCAAAGCTTATTCATTTTTATTAACAAACACACCCTAGAGACTGATTTGAATTTTGACCAAAATCTGAGTATGCTAATTTTGACTTTTTAATGAATTTGTCACAGGTTGACTTAAGTGAATTTGCACTGAGTCTAATTGATCAATGATGTTATATTGAGCCTAAGTAAACCTAAATTAAGTAACCTAGACTAGTTCTAAGTTGAATTCAAGGTTTTGGTGCAAAAAATCTTACATAATTAAACTGCCAAGGAGATTCAAGTGTAAGTTTAACTTTTTCAATAAAAAGGACCAAGTAAATGATCAATCTGAGCTCACTTAGGCCTAGGTAACTTAATAGAACCAAGACTTGCAACAAATAACAACTAGAACACACCTAAGCAATATGAGTCAAACACCCCTTATATGGTCTGATTTCAAGAATTATCAAAGCAAATCACTAAATTGCAACACAAACTTGATTAATTAACTTGTATTAAGTTATAATAGACTAAATTAGACAGAATTGAACAATGAACAACAACCAATTTCACTTAGCACATCATATAGAAATATCATGTCCAAAAATCTTACTTGACATCCAAGCTAGAAGAAATCTGAGAGCCAAGAACACAAGAACCAACCTATTGTCTCCCATGAGACTCTAAACCATGTTCACCTTCATCTGCAACTTCACTTCTGTCTTCATTATATATATATTTTTTTCTTTTTGAATTTTTCTTTGTATTTTTCTTTTTTCTTTTCTTTTCTGAATTTTCACTTTCTTTTGCTTTTAAATAACTTTAACAACCTTTAAAGAACATTCTGAGATCAAATGAGATGCAAACGAAACAATTGATAAGAAATTTAAAACCTTAAGTAAAATTCGAATTTCTTTAAAACTTGAACAATAATTAGATTAACTTAAGAATTTGAAAATACAACTGAAATGAAGCTTAAAATACAGAAAAGATACAAAGGAGGGATGCCATTTAGGCTTACATGATTCCTCTATTTATACTACAATCTGGTTAGGTAGGAAATGGCCTCCTGTGACTTCTTCTGTGAGACAAAAAAGCCTTCTTGTGACTTTCTGATCAAATCCCATCCTTTAATTAAAAGCAACCATGATCCAAGCCCTTGATTCCATTTTGGCAGGAAAACTTGTTGTGGAGATTAGGATTGCCAGCGTGGAGTTTTGGGTGTTAGGTAGGAAATTGTGAGTGAGATGGAGTTAGTGGGATTGGGAGGAGGTATGGAGGACAAGAGTTGAGAGTGATGGGGAAGATGGTGATGGAGGTAGTATGTTTGCAGGTCACGAGGTTGATGGTGATGGAGGGGCTTGACCGGTCAAAGTTAATTTTATAAAAAGGGTGAGTGGGCTGATTAGTGGTGGGCTGGGATGTTGGATGGGTTGATTTTTATTTTATTTTTGGGCTTGAAAAGTTTATAGGATTTGTATTGGACTTAGATTTGTTTTAATAACTTATGTAAGCCCATTACACACAAGGACTAAATGTGTAAAATTTGAAAATCCGAGGGACTAGTCCTGCCAACTTTTCAAACTTTCATCAAGGACGCAATTTGCCAAGTCTTGAATTCCCAAGGTCATTTTGATCACTTTTTTTCAAGTTATAATTCCCCGGGACTATTTTTGACAATTCTACAATTACTGGGACCAATTTTGCCAAATGTGAAATTCCAAGGATTTAACTTGTAATCTTTTGAAAATATTTTACCCAAAGATCATTTGTGATATCTTTTGACTTTTAAAGAACTTGAGTTGACTTTTCTTTTAAAATAAATGCTCAAGGACTAGTTTTGTCAAATTTTGAATGTTGGGGACTGAAACTGCCAATTATGCAAATTTTGTTCATTTTTCGTTTGTTTTCAATTGTTTTGCATCTGAAACATATAAAACACGATCTTTAGGATTTTTCCAGTATTTTTCTGCGTTTTTGAGTATTTTTAAACGTTTTGCAGTTCAGATTTGACTAAAAATGATGAGTATTTACACACTCATCAATTCCCCATACTAAACTATTGCTAGTCCCTAGCAATCTTTTGTGAAAATTAATAGATTTGAAGTCTCTTTACCAAAAGCCATTACTTCTAGAGTAGCCGAATGTTTCGGTTCAAGTAAGAACTATGGTACACCGATAACCATATGATTTTGAGCAAACCATAAGCTTCCAACGGTTTTGATTTTTCTTTACCAGAAGCCGTTTGCTTCTGGACTAGCCAACTCTTGATGGAACAGTCAACATCTTGGTGAGTTGATTACCAATTATGGTATTCCATTGCCTTTACCACAAGCCATAATCTTGCGGGCTAGCCAACTCTTCTACTTTTTAGGATATGGTGAGTTGAATACCATACAATTTTTGGCAAATTGCCAGCCACCAACGGATTTGAGTTATCTTTACCAAGAGCCGTTTGCTCCTGAATTAGCCAGTCCTTATGTTAGACGTGGTGGACTAATAACCTTTTGTTGTGTAAGTGCAAAGCACTTCCATTAAAAAAAAATTTTGGCTCAAAACGGGCTTTTATGCCGATATTTTGGAATGTAAAAAGTTTAGATTTGGGCAAGTATGGGATCTTTTTTTTTTTTTTTTTTTGAGAGTGGGTACTCCCCCACACTAGTTTTTAGAAAAGAGAATGAAGTTAGAACGATGGGTGAAAACCCATGTGATGCTACCGTTTTTCTTTACCGAGTCGCTAGCTTGACTCTACCCCGAATTCATTGGTCCATGGGGAAAGTTTGGAGGTCCGGGACAATGGGTGGTATGTCCCCTCCAAAATAATGCTTCAACCGATGCCCATTTACTTTGAAATTTGGACCGTCATTTTGAGATAACTCGACGGTACCATAAGGAAAAACTTTGGCAACGGTGAAAGGTCCAGTCCAGCGGGTTTTGAGCTTACCGAAAATATCTTTAATCTAGAGTTAAAAAGAAGGACTCGATCACCAACGTTGAAAACGCGGTTCCTAATTTTGGAGTCGTGGATCTTCTTTGTTTTCTCTTTATAGATTAAAGAGTTTTCGTAAGCTTGATCACGAAGTTCATTTAGTTAATTGAGTTGAACTTTCCTATGATCACCCACGGACTTAAGATCGAAGTTGACATTCTTTAAAGCCCAATAAGCTTTGTGCTCGAGCTCAATCGGTAGATGACACGCTTTTCCATACACGAGCTTATAAGGGGTATACCCGATGGGTGTTTTATAAGCCGTGCGAAAAGCCCATAGAGCGTCATCTAATTTATCCGACCAAGAAGCACGGTTTTCGCCGACGGTCCTTTCAAGAATTCTTTTTAAACCACGGTTTGAAACCTCCACTTGCCCACTCGTTTGTGGGTGGTAAGCGGTAGCAAGCCGGTGAGTGACACCATACTTGAGCATGACTTTTGCAAATTGGTCGTTGCAAAAGTGAGTACCGCGATCACTAATGATAGCGCGGGGAGTTCCAAACCTAGCGAAGAGAGATTTTAAAAACTTTACAGCTACTCGGGCATCGTTGGTTGGGAGAGCTTTGGTTTCGACCCATTTTGACAAATAGTCAACGGCCACGAGTATGTACTTGTTCCCCCGTGAAGATGGGAACGGCCCCATAAAGTCAATGCCCCAAACATCAAAGATTTCACAAACTTAGATGCCGTTTTGTGGCATTTCATCCCGTTGTGTTATCTTTCCTTAAAGTTGACACGAGTCACAAGATTTGACTAGGTCATGGGCGTCTTTGTAAATGGTGGGCCAATAAAAACCGGAATCAAATACTTTTCGAGTAGTGTAGTTCGAGCCATGATGACCCCCGGTGGGTCCATTATGACAAGCCTTAAGGATTTCCATGGCTTCTTGGCCATGAACACACCTACGAATAACCTGATCCACACAGATCTTAAACAAATAGGGATCGTCCCAAAAGTAATGATTCACATCTTTGAAAAACTTGCTCTTTTGGTGGGATGACATCCCCTTAACAACGAAATTCCCCGCATGGTAGTTTGCAAAATTGGTAAACCACGGGGTACAAGAATCATCACGACAAGAAATCACATTAAGTGTCTCGAGAGGAAACGTTTCATTTATTTCCTTTTTCTCAAGAACACCTTGATGAGGATTTTCCAATCGGGAAAGATGGTCAGCAGCGAGGTTCTCGGCTCCTTTTTTATCACGAATAATGATATCAAATTTTTGTAGGAGGAGAACCCAACGGAGCAATCTCGGCTTCGCATCTTGCTTGGCAAAGAGATATTTGAGAGCCGAGTGATCCGTGTACACTATGCATTTAGTCAAGATCAAGTATGGCCGAAACTTCTCAAACACATAAACCACGGCTAGTAATTCTTTTCCATTGTGGTGTAATGAGCTTGAGCTTCGGTCAAGGTTTTGCTTGCATAATGAATCGGCTGAAAGTTTTTGGTTTTTCGTTGCTCCAAGACCGCACCTATGGCAAAGTCACTTGCATCACACATAAGTTTGAAAGGTAGGTCCCAATCGGGGGCAACTAGAATTGGTGCCTCGGTAAGCTTTTTCTTGAGAGTTTGAAAAGCTTCGATGCACTCATCAGAAAATACAAACGGAGTTTCTTTTTCAAGAAGTCGGGTCATAGCCCTAGCTATCTTCGAGAAATCTTGAATGAATCTACGATAGAAACCGGCATGACCCAGAAACTCTAAACACTTTTAACAGTTGCGGGAGGAGGAAGTTTAGCAATGACATCGATTTTAGCTTTATCAACCTCAATCCCGCTCTTAGAAATCTTATGGCCAAGGAAAATTCCTTCCTTGACCATGAAATGACTTTTCTCCCAATTTAGACTAAGATTTGTATCTTCACATCTTTGAAGCATTTTGTCTAAATTGGTGAGACATGATTCGAATGAATTCCCAACGACCGAAAAATCATCCATGAAGACCTCCATTGTTTTCTCGATCATGTCGTGAAAAATGGCCATCATGCATCTTTGAAACGTGCCCGGAGCATTGCATAAGCCAAAAGGCATGCGTCGATAAGCAAATGTTCCATATGGACACGTGAAAGTCGTTTTTTCTTGATCTTGAGGGTCGATGGGAATTTGGAAGTAACCCAAAAAACCGTCAAGGAAACAATAATATTCGTTTCCCGCCAATATTTCGAGCATTTGATCCAGGAAAGGTAGAGGGAAGTGGTCTTTACGGGTGGCATCATTCAACTTTCGGTAGTTAATGCAAACACGCCAACCCGTTACCAATCGGTTTAAAGTCATCCTCCCTCAAAATCTTGTGCATACAAAATTCCGGGTTAATACCCTTGATGTCGGAAAGTCTCCAAGTAATGTCTCGCTCGTGTGACTTTTAAACCTTGAGAAGAGTGGCTTTGTTTTCCTCATTCAAGTCTTTAGCAATTATGACAGGAAACTTATCGTCACCTTCCAAAAATGCGTACTCGAGATGAGGCGGTAGGTCCTTGAGTTCGACCTCAGGAAAGTCATCAGTTTTTTCAACATCTTTGACTTCCTCGTTATGAAGTTCTTTTGGAGGAAACGATGATGGATCATCATTAAGCAACTTCTCAAGTAGAAATATGTCTTCCTCGGGATTGATAGAATCATGATCAACACGAGAATCACATGATAAACAAGCTTCAATTTTTTCCAAAATGAAGCCACCTCCCAAAAATGGAGTGAGAGAGGGGGAAGAGACATCGATGGTAGAATTGACTGATCCTTGCAAATTTAACACTTCTTCAAAATATTCATCGCATACAACATCGATGACATCAATTTGGTTAATTGCTTCTCGTTCAAGGTCGAGAAGATCTTTTGAAGTGTTTTCAATGTTAATGACCAACTTTTCATCGCCAACTCTTAGAGTCATTTCACCTTCGAAGACGTCGATCAATGCACGAGCCGTTTTCAACAATGGTCTTCCCAAAATAAGGGGAAAACGAGGATCGGCATCAAAATCAACGACTACGAAGTCGGCAGGAAAATGGAACTTGCCAACTTTCACAAAGACATCTTCAGCAATACCCTTCAGAACCGTAACCGTTCGGGTTGCTAATTCTAGAGTCATTCGTGTTGGTGGAAGCTCGGAAAGTGAAAGCTTTTGCCAAATAGAGAAAGGCATGAGATTTATGCTAGCGCCAAGATCGGCCAAGGCGAAGCACTCTTCTAGCTTTTGGAAATCACATGGAATGAGAAATTTTCCGGGGTCTCCTAATTTTTCGGGAAGTTTCTTTAGAAGCACCGCCGAACAATTTTCATTCAAATGAGTTTTAGTGAGTTCAAACAATTTCTCTTTGTTACTTAGAAGACTCTTGAAAGTGGAAGCAAACTTGGGCATATAGAGAAGAGCATCCGCGAAACTAATGTCGAAGTGTAACTTTTGAAATATCTCAAGAAACTTCTTCATTTGATCATTAGTTTGCTCACGGATTCTTTTATCGTTTAAACGCGAAGGATAAGGTATTGAAGCTTTTGGTTGAATGGGATTCACCGGGGGTTCAAAAACAACTCCCGGTTTGGATTTGGTTTTTGGGACAACATGAGGTTGGACGTGTGCGGTACTTTGTGGGCCAGTAAATTACACTTTTTCCTTTGTTGCCTCAGGTTCATGTTCCACTACCTTAGGAGGAGAAGTAGATGAGGTAGTAGGAATCGTGGGTCCATCATAAGAAACTCCACTTAGGGTTGTGATCGCCTTTACATCGCCCTTCGGGTTGGCGATCGTGTTGCTAGGTATCGTTCCCGATCCCGAAGGTCGATCATTTAAAGACTTCTTTAGTTCAGAAATCTGACCGATCAACTACCTGTTTGTTTCTTCTTGAGCTTTCATAAATTGGTTCAATAACTCATCGGTTGATGATTGAGTTTGAACAACGGCTTGGTTTTGATGAGAAAAATTTTGAGCTCGGTTGTTTTGATTGAAACTTTGATTTTTAAAATTTCCATAGTTTTGGTTACCATTACCATGAAAATTGTTCCTTTGATTGAAATTACCATAACCTTGGTTTCTATTCAACTTTCCTTGATTTTGAAAACCTTGATTGTAATTCCCCCTTGGTTTGGAAATTGATTCATAGGGGCTTGAAATTGGTTATGAACGTTTTGAATTCTTTGTTGTTGATTTTGATTGAATCGATTTGGATTATTGGGTTGAGAAAAGCCGGGTGGACCACTTTGATTGTTAGCACGGTAATTTGGTTCTATTTGAGGACGGTATTGGTTACCTCCTTGATTAGAACTACCGGCTATCGCATTAATTTCAAATGGATTGCCATCGGTGGCAGTACAATTGTAATATGCGTGTGGACCACCACAAGTAACATAAACGTCAACCTTTTTGACTTCGGCAGGTTGAGAAGGAACTTTCTTAGTTTTGGTGAGAACCAAAGCATGAATAGCTTCCATAAGTTTGTCAAGCCTAGCATCGGTGCTAGATTGATCCACGGGTGATGAGGTAGAAGGACCAACATTTACTTAGGAAACAACCGATTTGCTTCGTGGAATGCGGACCTTAGACTTATTCTCGATGATCATCAAAGCATCTTTGGTGGTTCGATTCAAGAAATTACCTCCAGCGGAGGCATTGAGAGAGTCTTGATCAACTTGGCTAACACCATTATAGAAATTGTTGAGTTGCATTAACTCGGAGAAACCATGATGAGGACATTTTCAAAGCATGTCCTTATAACGGTCCCATGCCTCACCGAATGATTCATCGAATTTCTACATGAATTTCATGATCTCATTCTTGAGGGTTGTGGTTTTAGAGGGAGGAAAGAATTCATTCACGAACTTCTTAACCAAATCTTCCCATATTTCAATCGATCGAGGGGGTTGTTTGTCTAGCCAATTCTTGGCAGCCCCATCGAGGGAAAACGGGAAGAGAAGAAGTTTGATAGCTTCTTCAGGGACATTTTTGCATTTGATAGTGGACGTGATTTTGTTAAACCATCGAATGTGATCTTGAGGATCGTCCCTTTCGAAACCATAGAATTGACGCGAGGTGACCAAGTTTATCAACCCCGTACTAAGCTCGAAATTGTTAGCCATGATGGCTGGTATAACGATAGCATCTCCGTAACCCTCGATGGGTGCTTGGAGAAGCTCATTCATAGTGGGCTCAGCCGCCATGATAGGAATAGTACGAATCTCGGGTTCGACTATTGGATTGGTACGTCTTCGATTACGCCTTCTTCTTGGAATATTGTTAAGCGATTGCAAAGGACTTGTTGACGTAGACGAACGCGTGCGCATGCACCACAAAAAATATCAATTAAAACAATACCACTTTAACGATAAGGGAACTTAAACCAATAATCAAGAACGCAAGGTTGACCTTTAAGGATAAACATACAAGGAGCGGGAGAAAAGAATGGATTTCTCGCTAGGGCGAAGTTCGTTGGATCGCCCTATACCGTTTCGACTCCTCTTAGTGTAAGCTTATCGATTAAAAGTTTTCCAAAACGCAAGTGATACAAAGGCAAGTTTTGATCTTTAGATTGGGAACTTATTATGGTCACACCCCTAGTTGGTAGGTGTTCTGCCTTGGTTTGCGGTGGTAAGATTTTAATGTTGTTATTATTAAACAAAAAAACGGGAAAATCTTTTTGTGTTTTTCTTATCTTTTATAGATATAATACATATATAGAAACAAAAGAAAAATATTTTTGGTTTTTTATAAGTTTTATGAAAACGTAACTTCTTGCGAAGGTTCTAAAAGACTAATCGTCTAAATCTTATCGAGACTTTTGACACACAGCCTCCCCGGCAGCGGCGCCATTTGATTCGTTGTGTTTTGATGTGTACAAAAACAATATATCAAAATATCAACAAACGTGAGGTCTAAGTTATCGTGAGACAACTAAACGTAGAGAAATACGAGTAAACCTTTTAGGGAAAAGATTAACTCGCAAAACTCGTGAAAGTGATATTTGTGAGACCGGGAAGTGATTTCCCGAGTCGTACCCCAACGAGGTGTGAATGGAAAGCTTCGAGAAAAGATCGAGATTAAAATCTTGTATGCTTGGTGGTGAAAGGTTATTTGGTTTTATGATACGTTAAATTTAACGAACGAAATTGAGATAAACGTATTCTAAATGGAAAATAAACTAAGGAACGCTAAGGAACAATTAAAATTACCTAAAAAACTACGGGAAACATATTAGGGAAAACGGGGAATCCTAAAACGTAATCTAAATTAAAAACGTGACGTTTATTAAAAATAAACATCAACGCGTAAAATAAAATGTGAAAGCTAAGCTACAAACGTCCTACGGATTTACAAATAATTTTCTAACGTACTAAAAGACAAAAGAAAATTTTAGAAAAAAGAAAATTAATTTTTGAATAAAAATTCTATTTATTATGATTTAATTACTATTTAACACTAATTAAATTCTAATAAATATTAAAACTATCTAATTAAATCTGAGAATTTTTTTAACAAATACTACAGGTTAATATTGACCAAAGAAAATTACAAAAAGTTGATGACACAATACAAAAATAAGCAGAAAATAAGCAAACTAAAGTTGATTATCTTATTTAAGCAAAACAAACATTAACTAGCTATATATTAAAAGATGCAAAGGATTATTGAAAAAGACCCAAGAACGGATGGTAGTGAGTGTGGTGTGTGGTGTTTGTGTGCAATAGGTCCCAGGTTCGAACCTAAGTTTTTACACAAGCTTTATTTCTTTTTTATTCTTTTTCTTTTCTGTTTTTACACAAACACAAACTTTTTTCCTTTTTGAAAACAGATTCTAAACACAAAACTTATTTCTTTTCAGATCGATTTAAGATTCAAAGTTGTTTAGGTTTGCAAACTTTGTTTTCTTTTTCTCTTGTGACTGATAGACCACGAATTCAAATAAGCTTGGACAAGCTTAAGGCTTGTAGAAGCAACAACAACAACTAGCAGCAAACAATAACAACAACAACAAACACAGAGCAATAACAAGATCCTAAGTGTGATCAAGAACAACAATAAGAACAGTAACAATGCAAGGTGGTAGCAGCCAAGCAAGAGGGCAATAAGTTTTAATAAGCCAATAAGCCACAAGGGCTGATAACTAAACAACAATGATGACAACTAATTACAGTAACAAGATCAACAACAAATAGGAGATTGACAAGCTCAGCAATTTAAATTCAAGAATAAAAAAGAGAGTGTGCAGCAGCAGACCACCAAAATTAAGCCAAAAGAAGGCTCAACTTAAGCTATCCAATAAGCTTTTAATGGAAATCTAACTCCTAAATCCTAAACACTACCTAGGGGGCTTTCTAAATCAACAAGAATCAATGTTTAACTCCTACTATTGAACAATCTAGTGTCACTTCAATCTTGCTCAAATCCTGGATGCAGGGGACCTTCACAGTCAATCACCCAACTTCCAAACCAAATTTCTATGATCAAACCTGATTCAAACTTTGATTTTATTTTTGAAATTGATACACAAGCTGGCAATGAACACAGTTTAGCGAAGCTTATCCATTTTTATTAACAAATACACCCTAGAGACTGATTTGAATTTTGACCAAAATCTGAGTATGCTAATTTTGACTTTTTAATGAATTTGTCACAGGTTGACTTAAGAGAATTTACACTGAGTCTAATTGATCAATGATGTTATATTGAGCGTAAGTAAACCTAAATTAAGTAACCTAGACTAGTTCTAAATTGAATTCAAGGTTTTGGTGCAAAAAATCTTACACAGTTAAACTGCCAAGGAGATTCAATTGTAAGTTTGACTTTTTCAATAAAAAGGACCAAGTAAATGATCAATCTGAGCTCACTTAGGCCTAGGTGACTTAATAGAACCAAGACTTGCAACAAATAACAACTAGAACACACCTAAGCAATATGAGCCAAACACCCCTTATATGGTCTGATTTCAAGAATTATCAAAGCAAATCACTAAATTGCAACACAAACTTGATTAATTAACTTGTATTAAGTTATAACAGACTAAATTAGACAGAATTGAACAATGAACAACAACCAATTTCACTTAGCACATCATATAGAAATATCATGTCCAAAAATCTTACTTGACATCTAAGCTAGAAGAAATCTGAGAGCCAAGAACACAAGAACCAACCTATTGTCTCCCATGAGACTCTAAACCATGTTCACCTTCATCTGCAACTTCACTTCTGTCTTCTTTTTATATATATTTTTTTATTTTTGAATTTTTCTTTGTATTTTTCTTTTTTCTTTTCTTTTCTGAATTTTCACTTTCTTTTGCTTTTAAATAACTTTAACAACCTTTAAAGAACATTCTGAGATCAAATGAGATGCAAATGAAACAATTGATAAGAAATTTAAAACCTTAAGTTAAATTCGAATTTCTTTAAAACTTGAACAATACTTAGATTAACTTAAGAATTTGAAAATACAACCGAAATGAAGCTTAAAATACAGAAAAGATACAAAGGAGGGATGCCATTTAGGCTTACAAAGGAGGGATGCCATTTAGGCTTACATGATTCCTCTATTTATACTACAATCTAGTTAGGTAGGAAATGGCCTCATGTGACTTCTTTTGTGAGACAAAAAAGCCTTCTTGTGACTTTTTGATCAAATCCCATCCTTTAATTAAAAGCAACCATGATCCAATCCCTTGATTCCATTTTAGCGAGAAAACTTGTTGTGGAGATTAGGATTGCCAGCGTAGAGTTTTGGGTGTTAGGTAGGAAATTGTGAGTGAGATGGAGTTAGTGGGATTGGGAGGAGGTATGGAGGACAAGAGTTGAGAGTGATGGGGAATATGGTGATGGAGGTAGTATGTTTGCAGGTCACAGGGTTGATGGTGATGGAGGGGCTTGACCGGTCAAAGTTAATTTTATAAAAAGGGTGAGTGGGCCGATTAGTGGTGGGCTGGGATGTTGGATGGGTTGATTTTTATTTTATTTTTGGGCTTGAAAAGTTTATAGGATTTTTATTGGACTTAGATTTGTTTTAATAACTTATGTAAGCCCATTACACACAATGACTAAATTTGTAAAATCTAAAAATACGAGGGACTTGCCCTGCCAACTTTTCAAACTTTCATCAAGGACCCAATTTGCCAAGTCTTGAATTCCCAAGGTCATTGTGATCACTTTTCTTCAAGTTATAATTCCCAGGGACTATTTTTGACAATTATGCAATTACAGGGACCAATTTTGCCAAATGTGAAATTCCAAGGATTTAACTTGTAATCTTTTGAAAACATTTTACCCAAAGATCATTTGTGATATCTTTTGACTTTTAAAGAACTTGAGTTGACTTTTCTTTTAAAATAAATGCTCAAGGACTAGTTTTGTCAAATTTTGAAAGTTGGGGGACTGAAACTGCCAATTATGCAAATTTTGTTCGTTTTTCATTTGTTTTCAATTGTTTTGCATCTGAAACATATAAAACATTATCTTTGGGATTTTTTCAGTATTTTGCTGCATTTTTTGGTGTTTTTAAACGTTTTATAGTTTAGATTTGACTAAAAATGATGAGTATTTACACACTCATCAATCCCCCACACTAAACTATTGCTAGTCCCTAGCAATCTTTTGTGAAAATTAATGGATTTGAAGTCTCTTTACCAAAAGCCATTACTTCTGGAGTAGCCGAATGTTTCTGTTCAAGTAAGAACTATGGTACACCGATAACCATATGATTTTGAGCATACCATAAGCTTCCAACGGTTTTGATTTGTCTTTACCAGAAGCCGTTTGCTTCTCGACTAGCCAACTCTTGATGGAACAGTCAACATCTTGGTGAGTTGATTACCAATTATGGTATTCCACTGCCTTTACCACAAGCCATAATCTTGCGGGCTAGCCAACTTTTCTACTTTTTAGGATATGGTGAGTTGAATACCATACAATTTTTGGCAAATTGCCAGCCACGGATTTGAGTTATCTTTAGCAAATTAGCCAGTCCTTATGTTAGACGTGGCAGACTGATAACCTTTTGTTGTGTAAGTGCAAAGTACTTCCATTAAAAAAAAATTGGCTCAAAACGGGGGTATTATGGCACAAAAGTGATTAAATTCGCCAGAATTTACCCCCTCCCCCCACACTTAGAAGTGAATATTGCCCTCAATATTCAAAGTACCGGATTTTATGCCGATATTTTGGAATGTAAAAAGTTTAGATTTGGGCAAGTGTGGGATTTTTTTTTTTTTTTTTTTTTTTTTTTTTTTTTTTTTTTTTTTTTTTTAGTGTGGATACTCCCCCACACTAGTTTTTAGAAAAGAGAAAGAAGTTAGAACGATGGGTGAAAACCCATGTGATGCTACTGTTTTTGTTTACCGAGTCGGTAGCTTGACTCGACCCCGAATTCATTGGTCCATGGGGAAAGTTTGGAGGTCCGGGACAATGGGTGGTATGTCCCCTCCAAAATAATGCTTCAACCGATGCCCATTTACTTTGAAATTTGGACCGTCATTTTGAGATAACTCGACGGTACCATAAGGAAAAACTTTGGCAACGGTGAAAGGTCCAGTCCAGCGGGTTTTGAGCTTAACCGAAAATATCTTTAATCTAGAGTTAAAAAGAAGGAATCGGTCACCAACGTTGAAAACGCGGTTCTTAATTTTGGAGTCGTGGATCTTTTTGGTTTTCTCTTTATAGATTAAAGAGTTTTCGTAAGCTTGATCACGAAGTTCATTTAGTTCATTGAGTTGAACTTTCCTATGATCACCCGCAAACTTAAGATCGAAGTTGGCATTCTTTAAAGCCCAATAAGCTTTGTACTTGAGCTCAATCGGTAGATGACACGCTTTTCCATACACGAGCTTATAAGGGGTACACCCGATGGGTGTTTTATAACCGTGCGAAAAGCCCATAGAGCGTCATCTAATTTATCCGACCAAGAAGCACGGTTTTTGCCGACGGTCCTTTCAAGAATTCTTTTTAAACCACGGTTTGAAACCTCCAATTGCCAACTCGTTTGTGGGTGATAAGCGGTAGCAAGTCGGTGAGTGACACCATACTTGAGCATGACTTTTGCAAATTGGTCGTTGCAAAAGTGAGTACCGCGATCACTAATGATAGCGCGGGGAGTTCCAAACCTAGTGAAGAGAGATTTTAAAAACTTTACAACTACTCGGGCATCGTTGGTTGGGAGAGCTTTGGATTCGACCCATTTTGACAAATAGTCAACGGCCACGAGTATGTACTTGTTCCCTCGTGAAGACGGGAACGACCCCATAAAGTCAATGCCCCAAACATCAAAGATTTCACAAACTTGGATGGCGTTTTGTGGCATTTCATCCCGTTGTGTTATCTTTCCTTGACGTTGACATGAGTCACAAGATATGACTAGGTCATGGGCGACTTTGTAAATGGTGGGCCAATAAAAACCGGAATCAAATACTTTTCGAGCGATGTAGTTTGGGCCATGATGACCCCCGGTGGGTCCATTATGGCAAGCCTTAAGGATTTCCGTGGCTTCTTGGCTATGAACACACCTACGAATAACCTGATCCGTACAGATCTTAAACAAATAGGGATCATCCCAAAAGTAATGATTCACATCTTTGAAAAACTTGCTCTTTTGGTGGGACGACTCCCTTTAACAACGAAATTCCCCGCATGGTAGTTTCGAAAATCGGTAAACCACGGGGTACTAGAATCACCACGACAGGAAATCACATTAAGTGTCTCGAGAGGAAACGTTTCATTTATTTCCTTTTTCTCAAGAACACCTTGATGAGGATTTTCCAATCGGGAAAGATGGTCATCAGTGAGGTTCTCGACTCCTTTTTTTTATCACGAATGATGATATCAAATTCTTGTAGGAGGAGAACCCAATGGAGCAATCTCGGCTTCGCATCTTGCTTGGCAAAGAGATATTTGAGAGCCGAGTGATCCGTGTACACTATGCATTTAGTCAAGATCAAGTATAGGCGAAACTTCTCAAACGCATACACCACGGCTAGTAATTCTTTTTCCGTTGTGGTGAAATGAGCTTGAGCTTCGGTCAAGGTTTTGCTTTCATAATGAATCGGCTGAAAGTGTTTGGTTTTTCGTAACCCCAAGACCGCACCTATGGCAAAGTCACTTGCATCACACATAAGTTCGAAAGGTAGGTCCCAATCGGGGGCAACTAGAATTGGTGCCTCGGTAAGATTTTTCTTGAGAGTTTGAAAAGCTTTGATGCACTCATCAGAAAAGACAAACGGAGTTTCTTTTTCAAGAAGTCGGGTCATAGGCCTAGCTATCTTCGAGAAATCTTGAATGAATCTATGATATAAACGGGCATGACCCAGAGAACTCCGAACACCTTTAACAGTTGCGGGAGGAGGAAGTTTAGCAATGACATCGATTTTAGCTTTATCAACCTCAATCCAGCTCTTAGAAATCTTATGGCCAAGGACAATTCCTTCCTTGACCATGAAATGACTTTTCTCCCAATTTAGACTAAGATTTGTATCTTTACATCTTTGAAGCATTTTGTCTAAATTGGTGAGACATGATTCGAATGAATTCCCAACGACCGAAAAATCATCCATGAATACCTCCATTGTTTTCTCGATCATGTCGTGAAAAATGGCCATCATGCATCTTTGAAACGTGCCAGGAGCATTGCATAAGCCAAAAGGAATGCGTCGATAAGCAAATGTTCCATATGGACACGTGAAAGTCATTTTTTCTTGATCTTGAGGGTCGATGGGAATTTGGAAGGAACCCGAAAAACCGTCAAGTAAACAATAATATTCGTTTCCCGCCAATCTTTCGAGCATTTGATCCATGAAAGGTAGAGGGAAGTGGTCTTTACGGGTGGCGTCATTCAACTTTCGGTGGTCAATGCAAACACGCCAACCCGTTACCAATTGAGTAGGAATCAACTTATTATCATCATTTTTAACAACCGTTATACCACCCTTCTTGGGCAAACAATGAACGGGACTCACCCAAGGACTATCCGAGATAGGGTAAATCAAACCGGCATCAAGAAGTTTATGACTTATTGCTTGATAACCTCATGAATTTTAGGATTTACCCTTCTTTGTTGTTGAACCGCCGGTTTAATGTCATCCTCCATCAGAATCTTGTGCATACAAAATTCTGGGTTAATACCCTTGATGTCGGAATGTCTCCAAGCAATGGCTCGCTTGTGTGACTTTAAAACCTTGAGAAGAGCGGCTTTGTTTTCCTCATTCAAGTCTTTAGCAATTATGACGGGAAACTTATCGTCACCCTCCAAAAATGTGTACTCGAGATGAGGCGGTAGGTCCTTGAGTTCGACCTCAGGAAAGTCATAAGTTTTTTCAACATCTTTGACTTCCTCGTTATGAAGTTCTTTTGGAGGAAGAGATGATGGATCATCATTAAGCAACTTCTCAAGTAGAATTATGTCTTCCTCGGGATTGATAGAATCATGATCAACACGAGAATCACATGATAAACAAGCTTCAATTTCTTCCAAAATGAAGTCACCTCCCAAAAATGGAGTGAGAGAGGGGGAAGAGACATCAATGGTAGAATTGATTGATCCTTGCACATTTAATACTTCTTCAAAATATTCATCGCATGCAACATCGATGACATCAATTTGGTTAATTGCTTCTCGTTCAAGGTCGAGAAGATCTTTTGAAGTGTTTTCAATGTTAATGACCAACTTTTCATTGCCAACTCTTAGAGTCATTTCACCTTCGAAGACATCGATCAATGCACGAGCCGTTTTCAAGAATAGTCTTCCCAAAATAAGGGGAACACGAGGATCGGCATCAAAATCAACGACTACGAAGTCGGCAGGAAAATGGAACTTGCCGACTTTCACAAAGACATCTTCAGCAATACCCTTCGGAACTGTATCCGTTCGGGTTGCTAATTCTAGAGTCATTCGTGTTGGTGTAAGCTCAGGAAGTGAAAGCTTTTGCCAAATAGAGAAAGGCATGAGATTTATGCTAGTGCCAAGACCGGCCAAGGCGAAGCACTCTTCTAGCTTTTGGAAATCACATGGAATGAGAAATTTTCCGGGGTCTCCTAATTTTTCAGGAAGTTTCTTTAGAGGCACCGCCGAACAATTTTCTTTCAAACGAGTTTTAGTGAGTTTAAACAATTTCTCTTTGTTACTTAGAAGACTCTTAAAAGTGGAAGCAAACTTGAGAAGAGCATCCTCGAAACTAATGTCGAAGTGTAACTTTTGAAATATCTCAAGAAACTTCTTCATTTGATCATTAGTTTGCTCACGGAATCTTTGATCGTTTAAACGCAAAGGATAAGGTATTGAAGCTTTTGGTTAAACGGGATTCACCGGGGGTTCAAAAACAACTCCCGGTTTGGATTTGGTTTTTGGGACAACATGAGGTTGGACGTGTGCGGTACTTTGTGGGCTAGTAAATTGCACTTTGTCCTTTGTTGCCTCAGGTTCATGTTCCACTACCTTAGGAGGAGAAGTAGATGAGGTAGTAGGAATCGTGGGTCCATCATAAGAAACACCACTACGGGTGGTGATCGCCTTTACATCGCCCTTCGGGTTGGCGATTGTGTTGCTAGGTAGCGTTCCCGATCCCGAAGGTCGATCATTTAAAGACTTCTTTAGTTCAGAAATCTGACCGATCAACAACCTGTTTGTTTCTTCTTGAGCTTTCATAAATTGTTTCAATAACTCATCGGTTGATGATTGAGTTTGAACAACGGCTTGGTTTTGATGAGAATATTTTTGAGCTCGGTTGTTTTGATTAAAACCTTAATTTTGAAAATTTCCATGGTTTTGGTTACCATTAGCATGAAAATTGTTCCCTTGATTAAAATTACCATAACCTTAGTTTCTATTCAAGTTTCCTTGATTTTAAAAACTTTGATTGTAATTCCCCCCTTGGTTTGGAAATTGATTCATAGGGGCTTGAAATTGGTTTTGAACGTTTTGATTTCTTTGTTGTTGATTTTGATTGAATCGATTTGGATTATTGGGTTGAGAAAATGGACCACTTTGATTGTTAGCACGGTAATTTGGTTCTATTTGAGGACGGTATTGGTTACCTCCTTGATTAGAACTACCGGCTATCGCATTAATTTCAAATGGATTGCCATCAGTGGCAGTATAATTGTAATATGCGTGTGGACCACCACAAGTAATACAAACTTCAACCATTTTGACTTCGGTAGGTTGAGAAGGAACTTTCTTAGTTTTGGTGAGAACCAAACCATGAATAGCTTCCGTGAGTTTGTCAAGCCTAGCATCGGTGCTAGATTGAGCCACGGGTGATGAGGTAGAAGGACCAACATTTACTTGGGAAACAACCGATTTGCTTCGTGGAATACGGACCTTAGACTTATTCTCGATGATCATCAAAGCATCTTTGGTGGTTCGATTCAAGAAATTACCTCCAGCGGAGGCATTGAGAGAGTCTTGATCAACTTGGCTCACACTATTATAGAAAGTGTCGAGTTGCATTAACTCGGAGAAACAATGATGAGGACATTTACAAAGCATGTCCTTATAACGGTCCCATGCCTCACCGAATGATTCATCGAATTTCTGCATGAATTTCATGATCTCATTCTTGAGGGCTGTGGTTTTAGAGGGAGGAAAGAATTCATTCACGAACTTCTTAACCAAATCTTCCCATGTTTCAATTGATCGAGGGGGTTGTTTGTCTAGCCAATTCTTGGCAGCCCCATCGAGGGAAAACGGGAAGAGAAGAAGTTTGATAGCTTCTTCAGGGACATTTTTGCATTTGATGGTGGACGTGATTTTGTTAAACCATCGAATGATAACCATAGAATTGACGCGAGGTGACTAAGTTTATCAACCCCGTCTTAAGCTCGAAATTGTCAGCCACGATGGCTGGTATAACGATAGCATCTCCGTAATGCTCGATGGGTGCTTGGAGAAGCTCATTCATAGTGGGCTCAGCCGCCATGATAGGAATAGTACGAATCTCGGGTTCGACTATTGGATTGGTACGTCATCGATTACGCCTTCTTCTTGGAATATTGTTAAGCGATTGCAAAGGACTTGTTGACGTAGACGAACGCGTGCGCATGCAACACAAAAAATATCAGTTAAAACAATACCACTTTAACGACAAGGGAACTTAAACCAATAATCAAGAACGCAAGGTTGACCTTTAAGGATAAACGTACAAGGAGCGGGAGAAAAGAATGGATTTCTCGCTAGGGCGAAGTTCGTTGGATCGCCCTATACCGTTTCGACTCCTCTTAGTGTAAGCTTATCGATTAAAAGTTTTCCAAAATGCAAGTGATACAAAGGCAAGTTTTGATCTTTAGTTTGGGAACTTATTATGGTCACACCCCCAGTTGGTAGGTGTTGATCCTAGTTGAGCAAACGATCTTATATAGAAGTTGACTTGTTTTAAACACTTAAGATATAATGCGGAATATAAAAGCTTAACTTAAGAAGAACAATTCACTATCAACACTTCAATATTATTAATACGAGCACTCGACAATGCTAGGGTTTTACAACCTTGAAGTGTAAACGAAAACTAAACAATACGTACTCAATCTAACCCTAGGATCCTCCTTTTATAGGCCAAGGAGTCCTACTAGGTTTACAATAACTTTCTATGCAAGATCAGAATATTCTAGACGTATATTATATACACAAAATCTATTCTATAATTATCTACTTCAAATACATGCTTATCACATTAGCAGTAGATTCCTTTAGCAGCATTTTCCCTTAGCAGCACTTTGACATCAACAGAAGAATCATTTGCCTTAGCAGCAGTTTCATCACAGCATCAGTTTTACTCAGCAGCAGAATCCAAAACCCAACAATCCTCCCCTAAACTTAATATTTATCACTAAATCATTAAGTTTCTTCAAAGCACAATTAAACACTAGGAGGATGCTTCCAAACACTCAAGTCTTGAGATGACTGTTGACCAAGTATCTTCTTATACTTTGACAGCAAATTAAATGCCTGATCGTCAGTATCATAGTCTTTCTGCAAGTTGAGTAATCCAGCACCATTAACCATCTGATTGACAGTATTCCAGTATCTTACCACTGGGTAATCCTTTTCAGCCATCATATACAAATTAATTGGTCCAATTTCCAATACATGAACTCCAGAATCTTGAAAGAGTCTCCATTTTCTTACTTTGTATCCTACTATCTCTGTCCATTCAGAATCATCCATTGAAGGTTCATACATAAGTTTCAGAGCTCTCCAGAGAACATTATCAGCCATAGTCTTAATGTAATCAATATTCTCTGTTTCATACTTTTTACCATCAAACTTTTCAGCTCCAAACTTTGCCTTATATAACTTCCACAAATCATCAACATCCTCTCTATCAAAGTAATATAGCATCTATTGAAATCTAAGAAACCTGGGAGTCTTTCCATCAGATCTCTCAATATCATGAAATGCTCCAATTTTAGTATCATAACCTGTAGTTACTTTGATAATAGGATATTTGATTCCTATTGGTGTGGCATCAACTACTTCAGGTTCGTCCATCTTACCAACCATAGTGAGAACCTTCAATTGTTCCTTTAAATGCTCAGAAGGAATATGATCAAAATCATTCTTGAACTCATCTCCTTCAGGCTTAGAACTGCTTTCTTCTCCTGTTTTCCTCTTCTTCTTTGCAAATGATTTATGAACAACACCTTTTCTTTTACCACCTTGAACAGAAGAAGTTGTCTTATCTGCACTATCATCAAGCTGCTTAACAACATCTGCCTTTTGAACATGCTCAACTTCAGTCAGTTTTTCAGGTACCAACTTTTTATTCCTTTGAGCAAAATGTTCCAAATCTTCGGCACAACCCATAGGATAGAAGGTATCTGTTTGTCTCTTAGCTTGTTTATACAAGTCAAAAACCTCTTGATCAGACTTAGGTTTTAACTTCACCAATTTCCATCCCTTCATATTCTTCAGGTATCTTTCTTGCTCTCTTCTTTGTTGCAATGGAGTTGGACCCCTGAGAATCTTTTTCTTCCTTCTAGTAGCAGCATCTTCTTTCTTTTTCTTAGTAGTGAACTCTCTTATCCAAGATTGTACATCAAAAGTTGGAATCTCATTTCCTTCAATCTTAATCATCTTGGAGAGTTCAATATCAGCATCTATTCTTATCTTTTCATCAACCCATTCCTCATACCTCCTTAAATCTTCAGTTTCCTTTTCAACCCTTTCCTATTCCTCCTGAACCAACTGTTGTTCTTCTTGATCAAGCAATTCTTGTTCTTTCAATGCAACAGCTGTGTCATGTTCAACTTGTAATTCCTTGGGCCACCAATGAAAAGGTATTTCAGAGTAATCAATCCCCTTAAACATTATCTTTGGATCTTCAACTTGCTTGCCCTTCCCTTTATCAGTAGAAGATGATGAAACAATCTTCTTTTGTTGAGCAGCAGGTTCTCTGATTACAACTCCTTTTAGAGGTATTCTTGGTGTAGATGATGTAATTGTGGTTGTTGGTTGTTGTGGTAGTGATGGAGTTGGTAGTGGTGTGTGTTTTGAAGATAATTCAGATGGAACCTCTGTAGTCTTCTTACTTAACAAAACCATAGCCTCAGCAGCAGCATTGTCACTAGACCCAGCAGCAGAGTCCTGTGCATCAGTAGAATTGACCTTTCCACTAGCAGTAGGACCAGCAAAGTCCTTAGTAGTAGAGTCATGAGCAGCAACAGAGTCATCAATTTTGTTAGCAATAGCAGTATTTTCCAGTTCTTTAACCATAGAATCACCCAAAGTCATTAAAGCTTCACCCATCAACCCTGTTGCCTTCACTTGTTGCTCAGGCTCCAAAGTCTTGAGTTTTTCCACCACATTTTCTTGAGTAGCAATCACCTTTTCCATTACAACCTCATTCCCTGATTTATCAGCAATCACAATATTTTCAGCATCCTGAGGACTTTCCACTTCCATGTCCCCAATCTCTGGAACCTCCCCTAAAACCATTCCAGTATCCATATCCTGAGCACCTTCAACTATCTTCAAATTAGCCTCCCCTGAACCCATTATTGCTTCATTCCTCCCCTGTTTAGAAGCATCCTCTTCCAAATGAGTAGAGAGTTCAGGTGAACTTATAACTTGAGAAGTGCCCACTTTCTTCAATCTTTTCAAGGAGGTTGAAGATCTTGATTTCCTTAAGTTCTTAATCTGTTTTTGCAATTTGGTGATGAGCTTCGCTTGTCCATCAACAACAGTAGAGAGACTAAGAACTTTATCTTCCAATGAAGTACACTTCACCTTCAAGTTGGTACAAGTAACCGTCAATTCCTGAATGAGTTTCATGGTAGTCTCATCACTTCGACCTGTGTAACCTGGTCCGATAGGTGAATCATGGACATTGTCATCATGTACAAGATTTTCCGTCAATTCATTTGTCACTGTCCTGTCCTCATCACTTCGACATGTGTGACTTAGTCCGAGAGGTGAATCTTGGGATATAAACTCAGTATCAAACCTAGTTTGATCATCTGAGCCCCCTATATTATCCATTTGGCTAGGGTTACCATCCTGAGAATTTGATTCAGCAGAATCCTTTTCTCTAGATGTTGCCTTGGTTTGGGTCTTAATTATGTTATCACTGTCCTGCTCTGCTGCTAAGCTAGAAGCAGTAGTGACAGCCCTTGCCAACATGTCCCCTCCATCATCTAGGACAACCTCATCTGGTACAGCCATACTAACACTATCCTGAGGTAGATCAGTGTTCTTTTTGGTTTTCCTACGGGTATAGTGTATTTTAGGTTGTGTAACAGATGCAGTAAAATTGGGTGTATGATGGGAATCAGTGGGATTTCCTGATCCTTCACCCTGAATATTTTGCACAAGTTGCACCATAGAAGGTGTAAGATTTGTATATGTGTCTGAAAAACCTTTTCCATGCTTAATCAAGAAAGTAAAAGTTTTGGAAACCAATTTTGGAGCATCATAAGTAGCAGTATGTGATCTGAAATTGGTAAGTTGGTTTTCTATAAAGAGCTGGATAAACCTTGGATAAAGCAAATAAGAACCAGAATCTTTAACACTTTTAACAATCCCCTCCAAAATCATATTTGAAAAATTGAATGGATGGCCTTTGCTTAAGCATACCATTGCAGAAGCAATAGTAGCTCTAAACTCATTCCACCCAGAAGTTTTAGGACTCAAACAATGAAGGAGAAGGTGTACCAAAAACTTGTATTGATGACAGAGGAGAGCTTTTTAAAATTTTACATTAGTATGCTTTCCCTCATATCCCAAATCTTTTAAACCCTGAAAAATAGCAGAATTAGCAAGACAAGTGGTCTCTGTTTCATCATCTAAGAGAAGAGTTTCCCTTATAGATGATTCAATTACACGAACCTTTTTGACCATCTACTAAAGCACTAACATATTTTTCCTCATTCATAGTTTTGACTTTAGCAGTAAGCCAAAATTGTTTGATGTAGGAAACAAATATTGTAGGATTCACAGTTAATGCATACCTAAGAGAAGTAGCATTCAAGAATTTTACCATGTCTGTGAAACCTTCAGGAACCAACTCTTCATCCAAAATAACCACACTATTGTGCTACTCTGCCCAGGTACGTGTACAATCCATGAATTAGGGTTTTGGGTAATTGGGGATAATTAACTTTGAGAATAATTGAGTGTTAGGGTTTGTGAGAACTTCAATTTGGAGCGTGTAAAAACCAATTATGAAGATTAATTAGGTTTTAAACATATTTGTAGAAGTTACACATTTCACCCTCTCACTTACAACCGTAGCAGCATAACCATGTCATCCACAACTAGCAGCAGAATGGAACAACTAGCAGCAGAGTGAATTTAAGCCAGCAGTAGAGTTGACTAATCAAACTTGGTCAAAAAGTCAAGAACCCTCAACAATAAATGCGCTTGATACTCCATAATCCCTATAAAAATGGACTAAATCTTTCCCTAATTCAACACGATCAAACCCTAATTGCAATCAATAACCAAATCAAATCTCAATCACCCAAATCAAATCTCAATAACCATGAAATCTTCCCCCCGAAATTATCAACATATCATCCGATTCATCTTCTGAGGATGAAGCACCATTTGAAACCTATGTACCTCCATTCCGTCCTCCTCACAACGGATGTAGAACCAAGGAACAAGCCTGTAAGAGGAAGCACGATCTCCCTATTTTCAAAGATCTTTTAAACTTGAATCAAACCCCAAGCACTTCTAGGGGTAAAGAGGTGATGTCCCCCAAGTCTCCATCGTCTTCAGAATCATCAGAAGACCCTGCTTGGATCCCTATTAGACCACCATCTCCAATGGAGCTTGTTTCACCCTTCCTCTGTACTTCATCTGATGAGGATGAGCCACAAAACAATCCACCTTCCACTCCTGAAAGACCACAATCTTCAAGGCCAAGACCCAAGACATAATCCAAGGCAAGAAAGGCAAACACTCCTCTTCCTAAGGAAAGAAAGATTGTACTTGGGCTTCCATGCCCTAGAAATTAATGTTTGTAGTCTTTTAATATCATCTTGTTATTTAGCAGTCTTTTGGTAGTTTCTGAAGTGATGTGGATGTACCCTGTTTGGTTGTACTCTTTTGATGATGAATGACATGTGCTCATTTTCTGTTTGGTAACTTGCAAAGCATCAATTTTAGCTTTTCCTGCAAAATGTTAGTCCAAACACCACAAAGTATACACAAATATATATACTAGCATTAGAGTAAAATAGCAGCAGAGTACATTCTAACATAAGCATATGCTTCTTAAGAAGCAGCAGAAGCAGAGGAACAAATAGCACAGTACCTTTACACACTTTACAAAAACATAAGAGATAAGATTTTTAAAGATTAATCATACCAATATTAGCAATTAAGAATTTAAACCTCCCCACATCAAAGTGTTTAGTGAGAAGATCAGCAACATTGTTATCAGTATGAATTTTGACAATTTGAATTAACTTCTTTTCATAGCAATCCCTTATGAAATGATGTCTTATCTCAATGTGTTTTGTTTTAGAATGAAAAACATCATTTTTAATTATGCAAAGTGTGCTGTTGTTATCAATATGAATTTTGGTGTTCATGAAATTGTACCCATAATACAGTAGTTGATTTTGCATCCAAAGCACTTGACCACAACAACTTGAAGCAGCTACATACTCAGCTTCAGTTGTAGAATTTGCAACCACTGTCTGTTTCTTGCATTGCCATGACACCAATCTGTTTCCAAGAAATTGACAACCTCTAGTTGTATACTTTCTATCCAAGCAAGCACCAGCATAGTCACTGTCTGAATATGCCACCAAATCAAAAGGTGAATCCTTAGGATACCATTGGCCCAATTTAGGTTGCTACCTTATATACCTAAAAATCCTCTTCATTGCATTGAGATGTGATTCTTTGGGACATACTTGGAATCTTGCACAGGCACATACAGCAAACATAATATCAGGCCTTGATGCTGTAAGATACATCAATGAGCCAATCATGGACCTATACAAGTGAACATCTACATCTTTTCCATTTTCATCCTTCAACAAAGGTTTGTTAGTATCCATGGTTGTCTTAGCAGGCTTAGCATCTTCAAATCCAAACTTCTTCAAAATGTCATTAACATACTTATCCTGACTAATAAATATGCCATCTTTCTTTTGAACCACTTGTAGTCCCAAGAAAAAGTTGAGTTCTCCCATTGAACTCATAGCAAACTTATCCTTCATAAGATTCTCAAAAAATCAACACACATACCCCTGTTTGTAGAACCAAAGATGATGTCATCTACATAGATTTGAACCAGCAAAATATCATCTTTTTGTCTTTTAAGAAACAAAGTCTTGTCAATCTTTTCTCTACTGAACCCAGAGTCTAACAAATATGTTGACAAGGTATCATACCAAGCTCTAGGAGCTTGATGTAAACCATACATAACTCTATTCACCTTGTAAACTTTGTCAGGATAATCAGGGTCCTCAAAACCTGGTGGTTGAGACACATAAACTTCTTCTGTAATGGTCCCATAAAGGAAAGCACTCTTTACATCCATCTGATACACCACAAAATCTTTGAATGAATCATAAGCCAAGAATTGTCTAATGGCTTTTATTCTTGCAACTGGTGCAAATACCTCCATAGTCAAGTCCCTCTTGTTGTATGTATCCTTGAGCTACTAACCTAGCTTTATTTTTGATGACAATTATAACACCCCCAAAATCGATCAATACAGCGGAAGACTTATAATGACAGCGGAAGACTTTTGGGGTATTATATCATGGATCTTTGTCACAATTATAGAAAACGACTCAAATGAGACGCTTTAAGCTTTATTTAAAATACCAAATATTCATGTTTCTAAGAGGTTTCATTATTCAACAACAAGTTTTTATTCAAAGAGAAATAAACGTTTCTTTATTTGCCCACTTCATGCCTTTGCCATCCATTCCATTTAGTTACCTGAGATAAACATGCTAAAAGTTAACAAAAGTTGAGTGAAATTCATAGGTTTATAATTAAGAGTTTGAACACAAGAGATAGATGCTTATTGTATATAGATACAAATAAACAAGTTAGAAATCACATTCATTATTGCCTTAAGCTCATGACACTCAACGATTCAACAGACATCAAAGTTATTCATAATAATGATGTGATATAAGTTGCCCCCAAGATAGGTATTTGCCAGTAACCTATGATATTTAAATAAAGTGCATTTGGTAACTTTCCTATAGCAACCAAATGGGGATTGTTAATCCCTAATAGATCTATTCACAATTATTTACGTTCACCCTTCAAGTGACTAAGGTTCATGATCGAGGGACTTTCGGCAATAGCTACTTAAGCAATAATAATATCAGGAAAAGACTTGTGTTCGGTTTTTTGAGCATGTATCCCCCCCACAAAACAAGTTAAATGTGGGCTATGAACTCACCTTAGTAGTACAGTAGAATAATCGTAATCTCAACGATGCAAGGCAACGGCTTCACACACAACCTATAAGATATGGCAAGTTTCAGTTTTTAAGTCTCGTTTTTATTGCGAATGTTTATTATTAGTTACGAATAATCCATAATGTGCATAGGTGATGTGTTACGTCGTAGATAAAATAGATAATGGTTTTGTATTGTTTCATCGTCTAAAATTTAATTATCGTTATATAAATTTTATACGTATATATATTTATGTTTATTATTTCTATTATTTCAATATATATATATATATATATATATATATATATATATATATATATATATAAAATTTATTATTTAAATATCAATATTACTGTTTGAGCCTTTAAGTTTCTCAATTTTACACTTTTCACCCTTAACGAAAATTATTTACGTCGTTAGTCCAATATATATATATATATATATATATATATATATATATATATATATATATATATATATATTTACGTTTTAAGTCCAATTATATCAATATTTACATTTTTCAATCCCAAGTTTCAATATTAACAGTTTATACCTTTAGAAAACAGATTTTACACATTTTACCCAAAGTTTATACGTTTGACACTTTTACTCCCTAGTTAACGAAATTTTGCAAATTTAGTCCAAAAATTACCAAATTCAAAACTTAACATTTTTATTATTTCAATAAGCTCAGGAATTGTAGAACAACTTATTTTAACAGCTTATTAGCTTATTTTACTTATTTTTCACAAAATGGGCTTAACAATCCAAAATTAAGGCCCGTTAACGTTTTTCGATCCACAGGGTTTGGGGGAACATTGGGTTTATCAAAATCCATCATTTTAAGTCCTAACAACATTTCAAAAGAGCTTTTTCACCTAGTTTATCGTAATAAGCTAAAACTAACTTTTTGGGCTTATCGGCCCATATATAGTTTTTATTTCCTGAAAAACCTTATGAAAACTCGTTTTGCTTTAGGCTCGTTTAAGTTATCAAATCAAGTTGTGATGCGTAGGGATTGCACCAGGCTTTACCTCTCGAGGGATCTCGAGAAGCTTACAACCCCCACCAGGCAGTGTACCTGATCGTTGTAGTATAGTATAGTGACAAGTACCGGGGGATTGATCGTTCAGCTAGGAATAGTGTCGCTAGGATTAGAAAACCTAAATACTAGTTCTAAAGATGAAGGATGATTATTTTTGTATTTTTATATTTTTTAGAAAGCAAGTAAAAATCTCGGGTTTGAAGGATTTGGGCGGAATTAGTTGCTAGTCAACTAACCCAATACTAAGATGCAATCAAAATAAAATACTAGAAATGAAAAATAAACTAAATTAAACTAAGGTTGTGAGCAATAAGTGGAGACATGTGTTTACTTAGATTTCACTACTCCCTAGATATCTTTTACACGTTAATTACTTGTTATAGTTGCGTGGATGACGGATTGTATTCCTTAATATCATTCATGGGGTGGTGCACTTAATTCCCCAATCCTATGAGTGCCTACTTCACTCCTATGTCGAGCCGTCCTAACATTGGATCATTAGAATTTACTCATGCATTAAATACAACCAATAAAACCTAGTGCACGTCAGTTCATGTTTCCTAAGACGTTCAAGCATGTTACCATTTGGAGATCTGCCAGTTTTCTTAAGCATAACATCGAAATCATTTATCCAATACAACCATAAACAAGTAATCAACACATAATCAACATCTAGGTTTCATTAGATCTAAGCAAACACAAGATAAATCTAGCCTAGCATGGTGGAATCAAGACAAGAACAAGATATAGACAACCAACACATAGACATATTGATTGAATTAGAAGAACACTTATCTCAATTACACATGTAAGGGTTCAAGGGCTGAAAACCCTTGAAAAACCTGTAAAAATCGTATATGGTTCGGCCTTAGGGTTTCTCCAAACTTGTTCCTCCTAATGAATGAAAATTAGAAAACTATATATAGGAAATTGAGGCTGACGGCGTCAAGACCAAATGGGTGACGCCGTCATCTCACCGCCAAAAGAATTCTCGGACTGCCTTGATCTACATCTGACGCCGTCATGTATTAACTTTTTCCAGGCCGTCACGTATTTTACTCTTGACGCTTTTCCTTGTGACGCCTTCATTTCTGTACTGGGCCGTTATGAAATTTACTCTTGACGCCGTCAAATTGTTACTCTTGACGCCGTCACCTACTGTTCCCAGCTTGGAAAATTAAGTCTTTGGCGTTTTCTTCACTTTTATGCTCCAAAAATGTCCGAATTGCTTCCTTTTCTAGATTTCACTCCCAAAGTACCTAAAATCACAAAAGGAATGATTTAGGGCAATATTTGATCAAATAAATTCAATTCCGGGCTTAAATGACCCCCTAAAAGTGGTTCATTTTTCGCCTCATCATATACCCTTACACTTGAGATTTGCTTGTCCTCAAGCAAATGCGCTTTTATTCTAGTCAAAAGACAAGTTAGGGGTCATTTAACACTAATATAAAAGTAATTACAATAAATAATCGTTCCACTAAAGACCAAAGACAAGCACGGAGGTCATATACTAGCACCTCACAAATAGTGTTTAGATACTCACATCTCTCAGGTGTAATAAAGTAAAAATTACAATATGGAAACGGAAGATATCTCTCACTACCTGTCATAGCAAAATAGATTACCATAGGCTTGGGAAAGGATCAAACCTCCACCACATGGTGTAAGCACCTAGGATAAACTATCAAAGAGGTCTTTTAAAAAGGTTGTAACGTTATGTGTAGGGATATGAAATACACGGTTTTGTTGGATATAGGCAGTCTTTACTGGTGGCTAGTTAACAATCTTGGTCAATTACATGTACAATATGGTGTTGCTAAGCCAAGACTAGACTCGACTTAAGCTAGTAAATGAAAAATAACAAAAACATAAAATAAACATAGAATAAAAAAGGATAGTAGTCCGTATATTTTTTCTCTTTTTCTTTTTCTATTTTTTTTTTCTTTTTCTTGATTTTTTCGATTTTTTTTTTTTTTTATTTTTTTTTTATTTTTATTTTTTTTTTTTGCATACACTCTTACCCTACCATCCAAAATAATACATCATAGGGAATGAACATTCCCCTTACACTTGAATCTTTACATACTTTACAATAAACTAGTCTAGTGACTCGAATTAAGAAAATCAAAACACTTGGAGTACTTTTAAGATCAACGTACATATGGGGGTAATAAATGATGTTCTTCCCCATTACTCCATAAATAAGTACTTTACCCATGAGTCCCAATCGTCCTAAAACAATATGTACAAGGATATGACTCGACTTAGCAACCATGTAATCAATTAGAAAGTTAACTTAGGGTTTAACAAATAACAATAATGCACTAAAGATGAGTGCATACACGGAAGGCTAAGGCGATTTGGATGTACATTTAAGTGGGGTGTAACAAATTCTTCCTTTAAGTAAGATGCTTAAAGTTAGAAACGAAAAGATAGGCTCGGAGGGGTGTACTAGGGGTTTCGTGTACTAAAAATGAGTACAACGCTAAGGTGTGGGAAAAATTAGTTGACTTAACTAGCCAAGTAATATGACTTAAATGGTCAAGTAATTATGATACGGGTTTAACACAAGGGTGGTCCTAATGCCTCTTATCATGTAGTAAATCCTACTACACGAATGTAGTCTCACTAGCGGTCTCGGGATGCATCACTAACGCAAGTTCTAGAATCTAAATGCTACCGGTACACTTATAAGCACTAATAGTAAATGTTTTTCCTATCAAATCTAAAGGCAAACCTCACATATTTGGGTGGAAAATTTTTCTGAATGATACGGTTATGTGCTAGTCATACAATCTCCTATCCATGAGACGCTTGCTATGGCTAAAGTTTCACTCCTAAATATTGTAAAAAATTTTAAATTTGGCGCTAAAATTACACTAACAAGTATTTCTCATAGTTTTATTACACATCTACCGTCAAACAAACAAACTCAAGCGAAAGTGTATCTGTAAGGTATCATCATTTTACCCTTCCCTTACACTTAGGATGAACATTGTCCCCAATGTTCAAGTAAAGAATGTAAAAGTGAAATAAGTAAAAAGAATGAAATCAAATACTCCCCTGATTCGCTCGGTATGGATAATAAGGTGGCCAGGTTAAATCTTCCTCCAAGAAAATTAACAATCAAAGCTTCCCTTCCAGAATATAAATCATCTTCTTGTCATACATAACCTATAAATCCTGAGAAAACAAACAAAGCAACCTCGCATAAAATCGGCGGCAATCTACATAAGTTACTAAATCCTATAAAACAAAGTAAGATATAATGCTTGTGGAATGAAGTTTGCAGATTTCCTGGAGATTATAAAACTTAATAATTCAACAAAAACCTTAAGACTCCGTTAGAAAAACAAAACTGGTAAAATTTCCAGATTTTTACACGTGACGCCATCAAGAGCAATCTCGTGACACCGTCTGAAGTGACCTGCAGAAATTCTTATGTTAAGTTTCCGGAAAATTTCTGGAAAAACTTGGTCCTACTTCCTAGAAAATCCTTCAAAACTTCATTATGACTCAATACAAGCATTTGACTCTAACAAATACGAATATACATGTTCACTTAATATTGTGGAGAATCATGATCGGTTTGTTTCTTAAAAACATATTTGGGGTTTCCCCTTACACTTATCTTTTGCAAAAACACTTTTAGGTAGAGTTAAGACTAGGCCAAAACAACAAAGTAAAGTATTTCCACTTTTTAGTTTAGAAACATGATCTACCAACAATAAAAATAAAGCATGCATACGGAAACAAATAACAAACAAACAAAATAAAATCACACAAAGCATGGGTTGCCTCCCAAGAAGCGCTTTTCTATATTTACGAGTCTTGTAGCTAGACTTAAGGTCATGGGTTACTACGTGATACGGGTGAGTTCCTCATTGAGAACATCTTTGGGATCAAACTTAGGTTTCAACTTCCTATCGGTTTTCTTAGTAGAGTATGACCTTTCAAACTTTTCTCCATCCGGATCATACAAAGTCATTCTCATATGCCATGATCTGTCACCTTCTTTAGGTGGCTTGTCCCACTTCCATTTACACTTGTCTCCATCTCTTTTCCACTTATTCATCTCTATATTAATAGGCATTACACTCAAGAATTCAATCATCTTCCTAAATACTAAGGGGTCCTCAAAGGGATCTAGCTCTTCATCTCTAGCTATGAATTGTTCCACCAAATGTGTCTTTTCAATGAAATCTTTTTCTAAATAGAATGGGCATTGAGGTCCTATAAAGTTCCTTTCTATCCAAGGTCCATATCTAGATGGTCTCCTATTCATCTCTACCCAATGCGGTGCCGGTTCATTATCACAATCATAACTATGCTTCTTAACATCGTACACCGACCAAGTATCACCTTCACCTACCGCTATCTTAGACTCCTTACAATCTATCATGGCGCTAGCGGTTGCTAAAAATCCTCTCCCTACCAATAATGGGCATGTAGTGTCACTAACCATGTCTAGGACGTGAAAATCCGCTAATATAGTTAACTTTCCTACGTGAACAAGTACATCCTTAATCATTCCAACCGGGTGGGCAATACTTCCATCCGCTAGACCTATCAATACCTCCGTTTCCTCTAACTTTCCTAGCTTAAGAGTTGTGAATAGGGATAAGGGAATCAAGTTGAGGCTTGACCCTAAATCAGCTAGTGTGTCGAAAGCTTCGGATCTTCCTATCTTACAAGGTAAAACAAATATACCCGGATCATCAAGCTTTTTAGGCAACTTGTTTTGAACGAAGGCGGTCCCATTTTTACCTAGTTTAAACTTCTCATATTTTTCTAGGAGGGCACTATAGTAGGGAGCACGGGCTAAGACATCAATGACGGGGCGTTCAAGGTGAAGTTCCTTGAATTCATCATCAAGGTCTTGCGTAGGAGGTGTTTCAACTATACTTTTGACCGGTTTTATATCGGGTGTTTTACTTGATTGGTCCTTTTGAAGAATTTGGTTTTGTTTTAAACACGTGCTCGTTGATTTAACCGAGTAGTATTGTAGACACGAAGTGGGTGACGAAACTGAAGATATGGAATTAACGTTTAGTTTCGGATTCTTGACCGTGTCGCTTGGGAGTGCTCCCATTTCTCGGTCATTGAGAACTTTCAACAACGCGTCAATTTTGGTGGTCATCTCGCTTTGCTTTTGTTTGAAATCGGCTTCAAACTTAGATATGCGAGCTTCTTGAGATGCCATGAATTTTGACATCAATCCTTCAAGATTGTTGGTACTACCATAGTTTTTAGAAGGATTGTTTTTGAAAGTACGGTTGGAGGATGGACAGTTTGGTTAGTAACGATTAGGCGGATTGGAAGAATTGGGTTGATTTTGTTTCCACCTAAGGTTTGGGTGATTTTTCCAAGAGGGGTTGTATGAATCACCGTAAGGGTTTGGCTCGGGTTTGAAAGTGTACCACTTATCTCCCGCTTCGTCAGTACACGTGGACGCGTAGTCCGCAAAAGCTGTTCCGGGGAGTTCCACACAATCACGAGTGTGATGGGGACCACTACATAATTCGCATGAAGAAGTGATTTTGTTCACTTGGCTTGAAGGCTTAGGAGCTTCGTAAGATTTCATGAGAAACTTGACTTGGTCCTCAAGTTCCATGATCCTACGGTCGGGAGTGCTAGAGTTGTTTGAAGGCAAAGATATTGCCTTGACCATTTTGTTCAAATCACGGGGATCATTCCAACTTTCGTTGTCATAGAGAGCAAGATCTTCTATGAGTTCCCATGATTGTTCCGCACTTAGATCACGTAGCTTACCACCGGCCGATTGGTCAATGACTCGCCTCGTGAAGAGATTTATATGGTCATAAAAGATTTGGACTTGGAGCCAAAGATCTATGCCATGATTAGGGACTTTTTGGAGTAAGTCCTTGAAACGAGTCCATGCTTCATAAAAAGATTCATTTTGACGTTGTTGGAACATCAAGATATCATTTCTAAGCTTAGTAGTTCTCCCCGGTGGGAAAAATTGAGCAAGGAAACGAGTGGTGAGATCATCCCATGTGGTGATGGATCCCGCGGGTAAACGCTCAAGCTATTGACTAGCTTGATCCCGTAGAGAGAATTGGAATAGGCGTAATCGGGTTGTCTCTCTAGTTTCAACATATAGGTCTATGGTGTCTACAATTTTTAGGAAGTCCTTAAGATGTTGGTTTGGATCTTCGGAACGAAGTCCATGGAATGCACATCCGCTTTGCACCAACCGGATGGTGTCGGATCGCAAGGGGGTCACATTGGCTCCGGTGAGCTCAATGGTGTTTCGATAGCCTTGGTGGCTAGGTCGGGAATACTCTCCTAAGGTTCGGGGCCTAAGAGGTTCTAGTGGTGGGTTTTGTTGTGGTGGGATGGCGGGTTCAAAGATGTTCCCATCGTCCATGATGTCGGGTGGTGAAAAGTTACGAACAAAAACACAAAGAAATAAGATAGACTAAAGAAACCTAAAAATAAAAATAAAATCTTACTAGAAAGGAATCTAGCAAGTAGACCTAATAAAAAGAGATTCTAACCTAGACAATAACTATTCCCCGGGCTGCGACGCCAAAAACTTGATGCATAGGGATTGCACCAGGCTTTACCTCTCGAGGGATCTCGAGAGGCTTACAACCCCCACCAGGCAGTGTACCTGATCGTTGTAGTATAGTATAGTGACAAGTACCGGGGGATAGATCGTTCAGCTAGGAATAGTGTCGCTAGGATTAGAAAACCTAAATACTAGTTCTAAAGATGAAGGATGATTATTTTTGTATTTTTATATTTTTTAGAAAGCAAGTAAAAATCTCGGGTTTGAAGGATTTGGTCGGAATTAGTTGCTAGTCAACTAACCCAATACTAAGATGCAATCAAAATAAAATACAAGAAATGAAAATAAACTAAATTAAACTAAGGTTGTGAGCAATAAGTGGAGAAATGTGTTTACTTAGATTTCACTACTCCCTAGATATCTTTTACACGTTAATTACTTGTTATAGTTGCGTGGATGACGGATTGTATTCCTTAATACCATTCATGGGGTGGTGCACTTAACTCCCCAATCCTATGAGTGCCTACTTCACTCCTATGTCGAGCCGGCTAAGAAGCTCCTAACATAGGATCATTAGAATTTACTCATGCATTAAAGACAACCAATAAAACCTTGTGCACATCGGTTCATGTTTCCTAAGACGTTCAAGCATGTTACCATTTGCAGATCTGCCAGTTTTCTTAAGCCTAACATCGAAATCATTCATCCAATACAACCATAAACAAGTAATCAACACATAATCAACATCTAGGTTTCATTAGATCTAAGCAAACACAAGATAAATCTAGCCTAGCATGGTGGAATCAAGACAAGAACAAGATATAGACAACCAACACATAGACATATTGATTGAATTAGAAGAACACTTATCTCAATTACACATGTAAGGGTTCAAGGGCTGAAAACCCTTGAAAAACCTGTAAAAATCGTATATGGTTCGGCCTTAGGGTTTCTCCAAACTTGTTCCTCCTAATGAATGAAAATTAGAAAACTATATATAGGAAATTGAGGCTGACGGTGTCAAGACCAAATGGGTGATGCCGTCATCTCGCCGCCAAAAGAATTCTCAGACTGCCTTGATCTACATCTGACGCCGTCATGTATTAACTTTTTCCAGGTCGTCACGTATTTTACTCTTGACGCTCTTCCTTGTGACGCCTTCATTTCTGTACTGGGCCATCATGAAATTTACTCTTGACGCCGTCAAATTGTTACTCTTGACGCCGTCACCTACTGTTCCCAGCTTGGAAAATTAAGTCTTTCGCGTTTTCTTCACTTTTATGCTCAAAAAAGGTCCGAATTGCTTCCTTTTCCAGATTTCACTCCCAAAGTACCTAAAATCACAAAAGGAACGATTTAGGGCAATATTTGATCAAATAAATTCAATTCCGGGCTTAAATGGCCCCCTAAAAGTCGTTCATTTTTCACCTCATCAAGTTGTTAGGTCGAATAATTTATCATTCTTGTTAGTATACTAGGTAGACAATTAGATTGTACAAAAATAATAGATGGTCATGTGTCGAATATTAAAATGGCGAGGTCAAAGTGTATGGTCAAAACTCATGCGTATAACTTATAAAAGTTGAAAAATAATCTAAGTGTTTTAGTGTACATCGTATAGGTCCAACGTGACTTAGAAACGTATGAGTTTTATTGTGTATACGTTAATATTAGCTCAAGGTTATTATAGGTTTTCGTTAAGTACATAGCCAAATAATAGTACGATACATAAAATATATATGTTGTTTTTATAATTTACGATTTATTAGCCTCAAGTGATTGTGCACAAATGTAACACCCCTAAAATACCGCAGCGGAAGACTGTGTCACTGGGGTGCTACTTCATAATACAAAGTACAAATTATAGAAAACGACCTCTAAATGAGACGTTTTGAAAAGTTACCATTCGATTAAAGAATTCAAAGTTACAAACATGAGATTCCAAAGTATGATACATAAATGTATCCAAAATGTTTTGAATGGTAAATGATAAAAGCGTAAGTCTTTAGAATATGCAGCTTGACTCTAAGTTCCACGCACTAGCTATCGCCTTACTAACCTGAGATAAACATGCTAAAGTGTCAACACAATGGTTGGTGAGTTCATAGAGTTTGTCTTAAAATAGTTGAAAAGTCTTTAAAGAATATTCGCACAGCAAAGGCATCGTGAATCCACTCAGTTGCAAGTCCCGCCCATAACAACACTTGCAACCTGTGTGTTCACAACCCACTGCTAACATATAGTATGATTTTTATATATGTGTATACGATATATGCACGCTTAATGTAAAGTATCACTGCCTACTGAACCTCATGACAAGAATAAGCACAAATGCTTCAAAGCTGGATTATATTCACCCAAGGCCAGGAATATATGGCAATGGTGGGGGCGTCAGCCCGATAGTACTCTCAATACCTCTCCATCGGCTCCATCCAGGAGTTAAACAGTGGTTAAAGAATATAGCGCATAGAATAGGTTTAACACATTAAGGCACATATCGTAATAAAACTACACATCATGTTCAAAAGTATAAAGTGAAAGCAAGTAGTTTAAGCATGTATCTCCCCCAAAGAGTGCAAAACAAGTATTAAAAGAGTAAGAGTGGGGCTATGACTCACCTTAAGTCTATGTAATGAGAAATGAAAGTGGTAGTCGAATCGCGAATGTCTCTAAGAGCAGCCTATAATAGAACGTTGCGACTTAGGTTTGGAGTAACGTCTAAGAATACGAAGAATTGCCTATATATGTCTTGCATAATGTTCATGATGTAGTACTTAGTATATAGTGTAAGTCTTTGAATATAAATGGTTTATGAAACATGTATAGGTTGTATATCTCTTACTACCGTTCAGGCCGACATAATTCAGAAGTCATGGAGTAAACGTTCGAGGAGCCAGGACACTATAATTCGTAAATCCACAACTTATCGCGACGGCTTACTTAATGAACTCCTCAAATGAGGCTCCCTACTATTGTAGTATTTGATAACATATATATAAGTTTTGATCTTTAAAAGTTATATGGTCTTTAGCCGTAGCTTTTCTGTGACCTTGGTCATTGTTACCATGGTCTTGAGACTCAACCTTGGCTTTAGCCATGGTTGTGGTCTTGGCTTTAGGTCATTAGACCTCTTGGTCTTAGTAAACCATAACTATAATATAGTAACTTTGGTATATATAAAATAGCTGTTAAGAAACTGAAAAAAATCTCATTCGTTATAGGTTTTCTGGGCTCGTGCACCTGAGTTTTTGAAGAAAACGTTATTCCGGACAACTTTCGTGCTTTAACTTTTTCATGAAACGGACCAGAAGGGCCTCTTTTTGCGTGTTTTAGGTTCTGTTACAGAAACATTTGGACAGTTTTGCCGCAAAGTTTCGCTAACTTCTTTAGGCCATAACTTTTGACTCGGGTACTCGTTTTGGGTGATCCAAATTGCTATGTTTTCCTTGTTAAGTCCTCTATAACAGTAGCTAAGTGTCAAATATCATAGTTATACCATTATTGTCGAATTTTTCCATGAAAGTCACTAGTTATCTTGTTTAATTAATATAAGTTAACATTTATTTACTATAACTTGTTTTACCAAATTTTTATACATCATGAACATAATACAAAGACCATATATAGCATGAAAGAAACATAATAAGCATGAAAATGATATTGAGCAAGAAAGTGTAATAGGGTTTCTTACAACTTTTGGCTTTCTAAAGAAAAGAAGCCAAGTATGAAACTAGGACACTAAACCTATGCTTGCAAACCGTTCACCACAACTCTTGTAAACCCTTGCTATAACCCTTTTGAAAACCTTCTTAGCTCAGCCCTAGTACCCTTGTGTAGCTCCTAATTCAACCATTGAATCACCAAACAAACTCTTGATTCATGTAGAGACTAACTATGCCTTCAACTTGGAATGAAGAGAAAGGAAGAGGATGAGCTTGCTATCTGTAGTGAAGATGAGGAGGTTAGGAAAGCTCCTAGGAAGGTGCCTAAACTTGGTGACCAAGTTTTACTTGGAGCCTAAGTTTACTTAAACATGTATAAGTCTTCCTTTGTAAGTTTCCTAGTCTTATCTAGATGACACATATACAAACACCCCATGTGGTCTAAAATTTCGTTCATGGCCTTATCTAGGATGACTAGATGAAGTTTTGATGTTATCTTGCTTTTATGGAGTGAGTTTTGTCTCAGTAATCGCTAACGGTAAGTCGTTAAGTCATGAAACTTAAAATCAGGTATCATAAAAATATGAAACTAATAAATATGTTAAAACTTATTAATATAACCTATCTTAGCATATTTAATAAGTGGAAAGTTCTATCGGGTTGCTTAAATGCTGCTAAAACTGGAAACGCGGGTCTAAAACGCGTAATTCGCGTAAAACGCTGAACTGGAAAACGTAAAATTCTAAAACTTTTGGAATTGTTCTAAAATGAGAGAAAATCATATTTCTATTGTTTATAATGTTTTATGGACATATCGGGATGCTGGAATGACGTTTAAACCTAAAAGTAAGTCACGGATACGGTTTCGTGATTTTTGCAGAAATGATCCGACGAGTGTCAAATTCTCAGATTATCATTAAAATAGTTTAACTTACGAGAATATGAAATAAAAATTTCGTGAGTGAATAGTAAAAGTGAATAGTAAAAGTGAATAGTAAAAATGAATAGTAATCCGAAAATGCGAGTTGTTACAACAAACATAAACGTACGTATGTATATATATAGAAATAAGGTTTCAAGGTCTCACCTCACCTATAAAAGGTGGTGTAAAATGATGAGTAAGGATCGTGTAATGGTACGAGGGCTTTGTGGTTCACTTCACGTTCCACTAAGGGTTCAATAGGCTCCAAGCTTGGTTTCCTAGGTTCTCTTGAGACGTGGTTCTTCTTGGCAATCCGTTCGTCCTCCACAATAGCTCCTTCTCGTTAATTTTTATGTGAGTGGTACGTATAAGTGTATGCATTGATTTGTGATAGCATGGGAGGCTTATATAGGGAGTTTTTGAGTGTGTAGAGACAAGATAAGCTCACAAGTGTTGGTGTATGCATGTTAGGCGAATAGTAATGCCTCTCCTTTTGTCCAATCGGGTTTGTACAAAGCTAGGATCTTGTGAGATCTCCTCTATTCATTCCTGACACTTCATGTATGCACATTGTTCTTTTACTTGTCATTGGGAAGCAAGGATGGTGCTAGGGAATGTCTTGCCACGTTTTGGTCTTATCTTTGCATGGGGTGTTTTGTAGTTCACTTTGGTCATATCCAAGGTAGTAAACGAGCGAGAAAGGGAGTAACAAATATCATTTCTGTTTCTTGGGCACTAGGGGAGACGAGACGAGTAAAAATATATACGTGTTATGTGTAGAAATCATACGAAAGTAGGGGTGTTTTAAAGCTTGGTCGCGACAGGAAACAAAAGAAAAGAAAGAAAAAGATATTATGAGGGTAATTGGGCTTGGCCTGTGGGCTTGTGGTTTGTGTCAGCCCAAAGAAAGAAAAAAGAAAGAAAGGAGTCCGTTTGGTTTAGAAATTGTATCCGTGGCCCATTGGGTGTTGGGGGCCCACATGGCGTGTTTCGAGTATCGTGTCGAAGTTCAAAAATATTAGTGAGCATTCTCGGGAAGTTTCGTAGGTTCGTAAAATATATAAATAGTATACGTTATTTGGACGAAACGTATAGTTATAAATATAAACGTTTTATATATATTTATTGTTCGCAATAATTATAAGTTATCTAGGTCGTGTGTAAGCATCGTTCCTGGGTAAACGGTCAATCACAGTTATCGTAGTGGTTCCAATATCAAGCCATATCATAAAAAAAAAAAATTATTACCCGTAAAATGGTGTTAAGTTATCATAACATCGTTTTATTTGTTCGTATACATTTACTAATCGTAAGGGAAATTTACGAGAGGTTACATTATGTAGGATCGAAATATTATGTTGATTCATGTGGTTTCGGGAGGTCTAGTATGGTGGAAGAACATCTTCTTCATTGTTGAGTTAGAGAGAGAAAGTATAGAGAGAGTGGGAAGTTCTAGTGAGAGAAACACCTAATGAGGTGTGTGTTTTATTAGAAACAACCAACCCTTCCCTTGTGTGGGAAGGGGTATATATACAATTACAGTATACGCCCTCCTGCGGTCTGTGGATCAGGTGTACAGTGGGTAAAGACCCGTCCGTCCTCCACGGTGTTACTGAAACTACTACTAACTAACTAATATCTAAACTAACTATGAGCTAACTTAATTCTTTTACAATAATCAGGTGACCGAGACTTTTACAGGAATATTTGTATTCCTAACAATCTCCCCCTAAGCGAGGTCACCTTTGAAATTAAGCTCTTTGGTCTTTAAGCATTCTTTCGTCTCTGTAGCTCGTAGGATCTGATTCTTCACTTTTCTACACACTTTGTACTTCAAGCAAGCGAACTTGTGATTTGAATTCCTTTGTGATGTGTGATCTTTGAGCTTCTTTGAGATCATCAGCCAAAGTAAATATCCAAGCTCATCCAAAGTTGTATTGCCTTCATGTGATGTAGTGACTTAAGGACCATCATGCTCACACCCTTCTGGATCAGGAGACTTTACTTTAGAGTTGTGGATCAGGAGACTTTTTCATCAGAGTTGCAGAAACGTTGTTGGCAGTCTCTCAACATTTGTTGTAGCAAGTCTCTCATCTTCATTGATAGTGTGGTGGATGTGTGAGCATGAGGTATGGATTGACCCGATTCAGCTGGAAATAGGAGCCATCAACGCCATCTTTATAGGTGTCCCTGAAATAAATACGTTAGCAATAAAGATAGAGAACGAATATGGCTTTGTCATTCGTTCTGCGAGGATAGACTACCCTCTAGTTTTGTGAAAACCGACCTGTGATCAGGTAGAGTCTCTTTTAAAGAAGACTCTCCTTGACAGGAATTTCCAGCTTGTAGTAATGAATTTTCCAAAGAATCCACTTTGAAATCTTCATACTAAGCATGTTCTCATACCGGAACGTCTCAAAGCAGACAACACGATAGAGTGAATTGGTGAATAGATATTCACGGATTGATGAGAAATTGATTTATAGAAATCACTCGCGTGTCATATGATAAACAATTTTTGAGACACGATGAGAGTTTTAAGCATTGAATCAAATTTACATCAAAAATACTTTTGTTTGAAAGGTTTTACACAATCAATGTGCTCGAAAAGTAAGTTTGTGAGCACATTGAAAGGTTTTAGCAAAAGTATTTGTCAATCCATATCCTAGAACAAGTTTGATTCAATGTTGAATCGCACCATTGTTGCTTTCCAGTTGTCACTTGATCATTGATCCAAGATGGATCTCACATGTCACCTACCAAGAGCTTGAGTGATGTTCGCTCTAGAAGGATTTCCATCTTCATTGTGAATATTTACATATCACTCGGATGTTCTTGCAATACCACAAGGATAATGCGTAGGACTCTAAATATTTTATCTTATTTTCCACATTGTGTGAAACAATAAGCATATTTGGAATGTGTCCTATCGAGATTTATGGATGATCTCTTGCTCTAGACTCAATAGTGCATTTTGATCCGCTCCTGGAGACTGGGGAGGCATCTCCTGTTTTTAGTATCAACATAGCTCGCAATGAGCGGTCGATACATTGCACAGGGTTCCCCGTGAGAATGAAACAAGCTCTTTTAAGAGAACTTGAGTGGTTGGGAAGTTTAGTGCAGTGCGTCACTGGGTCCATGACGTCTTGTCTTCAATACCGGTGTTACCTTAGTAACCGCCAATAGATTATGAATTGAACCCGGTTTCTGCCCTAAGGTTGAATATTTGGAGGGCTATTTCTTTTCACCCTTTCGCATTTCAATTCTTTTTCATTCTTCAACCCCTTCAGTGCTTACCGAGACTTCACCACTAGAACCTTGTTGGGTTTGTTCCAGTCCTAGCTCTATCTAAATCCGCACTCTTCCCTTTCTCACTTTACTCCTTTTTTCAATCATTCCTAAGGACTTCTAATCTATCTATGGATTGTCCCTGGGACGATCCTCCCGGTTCTGGTGGATCATGGGAACTCATACCTAACCTTAACCAACCTTATAACTCTATGCATAAAGATAAATGGTCGGTCTTTGGTATAACTTCCACAAATGCCTTTTGCTCCCCCTCAATATGTGCATCGATATTCGAAAGTGTTTAGCACATATGCGGGAGCCTTTTATTGAGTCTTAACGATCACATTTGATTATCAGATTTCATATTTAAATCACATTCTCTCCCCCGATCAAAAATTTCAAATCTTTCGAGATTTTTGATCTTAATTGATTTAAATAAGTTAGAAAGCTTTTGGGAGAGAAATGCGGTCAATTTTAATATTTTCTGATAAAAAGGAACCTTTTCTGCTCCCCCTCAATCTGTGAGGGAGGTCGTTATGTGTCAGATTTGAAGAGTTTGAAAAAAGTTTGAAGTTTTAACGAAAAACTCTTTGAAAATTTACTCATTCTGACACATAACTATCACAAATCGTATTGTAGCTTTTGTTTTGTACAAAGTGTGGGGAGTTTTGTTGATACATAAAATTTTGAGAAATCACTCTCCCCCTCAATCAATGACGGATGTTAAAGCATAAATATTTTCATAAACTATTAACGTCGTTGATTGAGTGAAAATTTTATCAAACTTTGGAGTTCAATTTGATTTTCATTCAAAATTTCATGGTACCACCAAGTTTTGCACAAACACTTTCCGGAAAAATCATAGAAGTGAAAGTATTTAGCGATAAAAAGAAGATTTCTCTTCTTTATCAAGAAATAATGCACTGAAGCGTATATTAGATCGAGGGTGCATGAATATAAAGTAATTCACGCTCGGATGAACGACACCCTTTACTAGGAACAACCGTCTTTTTGGCGACATGTTTTCCTCATTTTTGAAAACCGGGTTGTTATCTGAAGTAATAGCAAGCCATAATTTTAAAGTCCGGGGTGTAGCCTGAAATGACTACAAGCCATAAGTTTTAAGCGCGGGTTACAGCCTGAAATGACTGCAAGCCATTTGACAGAAAATTTTTGGGGAGCGACATGTTTTAGAAAGCATTATTAAAACATAAAATAACTCTTGCTCAAGCATATGTATGACTCCGTGTCATTGTTGAATGACATTTCTAAAGTCGTACATAATATTAATTACACAAGAGACATGTCGCGAGAAGAATCTTTTTGGAATTTTTGAGGTTTTTCAAATTTTTATGGTTTTTATAGGTTTTATATTTCTCTATTAACGTATGTTTTAAATATGTACAAGGATAAGAACCAAAATCATTACTCCTCAGCTTCCAGACTTTTCTCCGCTTCCATCATTTGACATGCTGAAGAGTAACGTGAGCACATTTAACCAGGGATTAATTCAGGCATTTCACTCTCCCCTAATTAGTGCTCTCCCCCAATCCTGACAACCTTTCTAATGAACACCCACAATAGAAGGAAAACTTTGGACGAACACCCATAATATGAAGAGGTCTTTTGATAACCAAATACATGCCGTCTTTAGTCTACTAATAACATAGCGAAGAATGTAGAGAAGACTGTAGACCCGACCTACTTCAAGATTGCCCAATATGGAGGAACAGAATACCAACCATCTTCATCTCACCAAATGCCTTCCAGTAACCTTACATATAACCCATCAGCCCGCAGCGCACACATGAGACGATAACACGCAACCTAGAATAAAGAATAGACTGACGACTCGACCTTCTTAAGTCTTTAGTATAACACCAAAGTAACAAGTTGAACCACTGATCATCTATAGAATGTATCCATCCTTGGATATTAAGCCCTGATCACGTAAACCTGTTGTGCGTCCTTGATGTACACATTCTCTCTCCCCTGATGGTTACGATTAATCATACCATGACGTAACAGTGAAACGTTAATACCAAGGTGACAAGTTGAACCACTGATCATCTCTGCGGCTTTTCAACACCGGAATACACGATTAAGCCCGATCACGTGAACCTTTTGTGCGTCCTTGGTGTTCACATTTCTCTCCCCCATGATGGTTACGATTAATCGGAATCATCATCATTATGTGTACATGTAGCCTGATGACGTATACATGAAGCATTGACTAGAAACCCTTTGTTACTGATTGAATCAGCCCGTGAGACGATGTCGATTAGCATTCCATGACCATGTTCTTCAACACCTTGATAGAGAGGAAGAAGTAGTGTTGGAGAACCATGGTTTGCACGACTCCTGAACTGACGTATTCAGGAGTCGTATGACCATTTCTCAATCATCATCCAACATGTAGATTAATATTCACCCTTGCCCCCCCTCAAAAATTGCATATGCCAGCCAACTGCAATTTTTGATGATTGAACTAGTGAATATGAATACCATCAACGGTAGGAAGCTCCACTTGACGGTTCTTGAGGACTGACATGTTGTTTATTCACCCTTTCCCCCCTCAAAAATTGCATATGCCTGTCGAATGCAAGTTTTGGTTGAATAAGTGAATAATAGAATACTCCAATATGCGCCGATTCACTTGAAAACAGAATAAGCACGGAAAGAGCATGAACTTGTTGATGAGAATGGCCATAAATAAGAAGATTCCTCTTCTTTTGAAGATAGAGTGCACTCAAGCATACACTTTTCTTTTCTTAGATGAACGGGGCCGGAAGTGTTGTCAGCAGATGCCATAATGTTGAAGTACGAGGCCTGCACTGAAGTGTACAGACGTCATCTCTCTCTTATCTTCTTCTCTCTGCTAACTCATTACCAACCCCATTATCATTCAGTCGGCTTTTTGTCGTGACTACTGATGGAGAAAAACCGAATATGATGAACTTGAAACTGAAGTAAAGTAACCCGAACTTGTGACTTAAGCTTGCACTAACGTGTGACAAAGAGCGGTGTAGAGAGTTCGTGCAACATCGAATCCCTAAGTACTTTATACTCTTCAACCAACCAACCATCAAGTATAAGACGTACATCACCTCTTGAATATCCACAACTACGTGTGACACTGAGCACTACAACGTAACTCCTTGAAATGATAGTCATTTTGTGGTAATAGAAGGAAGAATCCCAAAAAATAACTAGATATCCAAGTCTTCGTCATTGTAAAGCTTAAAAGCTCGAACAAGGATCTCGAAGAATCTTCATCCAACCACCCCGATATCTTCAGATACTAAGTACACGCACCCGTGAAATTTCACTTCAATCCTCAAATAAATAATAATGAATTGACGCCGTAGTCACATCTTGTGGTTTGACTGCCCAAATCTAGCCTCTTTGATGTTATGAATGAACTTTGATAATGGTTTTATCCCGATCTTGTCAAACACACATAACCCCATAAAAATTTGTAGTAACCAAAATGCCATGAAGAATGTCAAACTCATCCAATACATGAAGTAAACCCATTATCCTTCTTTTGACATTGCCGCCATAGCACCAGAATCACTTAAGATCCGGAAATGCATTTTACTTTGTTCTGGATAGTTCTATCTTCATTGGTAGAAATTGTGTCTCTAGAAGTGCCCATCAGAAACGGTCCTTCATTAATTGATTTCAGACTATTTTCCCCATTCTCCTTCCCTTGACAGTAAAGTCAAGATCGTTGTGACCACGATTCGTAATCAATCTTATCGAGCATAGGAGGTCGGGGATCGGACCCAGCAGGTTGAATGTCATCAGTTGAAGCCGTAGTTGTCATGATATAGTCTTAAACGGGATTTTACAATTCTAGTGACTTAAACCGAGAAATCGATTCTTTCCCGGGATTTTACTAAAGTCAACAGAAGAAACCGAAAGACGTAATATGCGGAATAAACATAGAATGAGAACTAAGATATGTCACAATTAGCACTAAGTGTCAAGTCACGACAAGTCAAGTTACAATAGATTCGATCGCAATAAGTCAAGTCGTGAAGATTAACTCACAACGTCAAATTACAATCAGACTAATCGAAACGACTTAAGTCACAACAATTCACCAAGCGCAAGTAGTTAACAGATCACTAGAATCTCACAACTGAGTTAATCGCTGGACACCACCACATCATTGAATTTTTAGATAAGTCACAGTTTGTACTGAATGCCAAGTTGCGACAAGTCAAGTAACAATATATCCGATCGTGATAAGTCAAGTCGTAAGAGTTAACTCGCAATGTCCAATCACAATCAGATTAATCGAAATGACTTAAGTTGCAACAATTCACCAAGCACAGGTAGTTAACAAATCACAAGAAAACCTCACTGCATAGTCACCACAATACAAGAGCTAACCGCTGGAAATATAGGTGACCGCTAAGTTGAAAAGTTCACGTTTCTCCCCCAATGATGGTTTCGAGCTTTCTGAAGCATCATTTGATGTGTACGACCATATACCCGAGAAGCTCTTGTGAAGTATCATTGACATTCTGTAGCATCAAATATCCCATGAGGATTGCTGATTACATCTCCACCTTTGAACTCTTTGGCAAACAACCCAATCTCGTATTCTGTCGGCTATTGTTGTGACCACTTGGTGAATTAAACCCGATATACCCATCTTGAAAATGAAGTAGAGTTCCCCAAATTTGTAACTTCAGGTTGCACTATTGTTGGAAGAACGGTGTAGAGAATTTGTGCACCATGCAAATCTCTAAGTACTCAATACTATCCTGACAAAGTATGAGACTTTTATCACCTCTTGCGATTATCCACAACGTCTTCAGCGTGTGACACTGAGTACTATAATGTAACTCCTTTAAGTGATAGTTAACCAGGTCTTCAACCATCCACCCCGACTGCTGGTAACTAGATAAACCAAGTCTTCAACTCAAATCTAAAGCACGAGCAAGTTATCATTGATAGTCATTCATCCAACCAACCCCGACTTCAAGATAAAATAAGTATGCACCTTCGTAAAACCCACTTTAACCTCAAATAAGGGATACCAAAATAAACTTCGTGGTCAACTCATGCATTTAAACACCCAAACCCTAGCCTTGAAACAATGAGAAACTGTTGGATTGGTAAATGGGTAGATGATTGTTTGATGAACGTGATCGTTGAATGATCAAATTCTTGTTGTAGTTCAACTTATATAAAGATGCGAGCTAACCGCAAACTTGAACTAACCGTAAACTTGAGCTAATCACAAACTTGAGCTAACCACAAACTTGAGCTAACCACAGACTTGAGCTAACCACAAACTTGAGCTAACCACAAACTTGAGCTAACCGCAACTTTGAACTAACCACAAACTTGAGCTAACCACATACTTGAGCTAACCGCAAACTTGAACTAACCACAAACTTGAGATGAGATAACTGCAAACTTGAGTTAACTGCAAACTTGAGATAACCGCAAACTTGAGATAACCGTAAACTTGAGCTAACCGCAAACTTGAGCTAACCGCAAATTTGAACTAACCACAAACTTGAGCTAACCACAAACTTGAGCTAACCACAATCTTGAGCTAACCACAGACTTGAGCTAACCGCAAATTTGAACTAACCACAAACTTGAGCTAACCACAAAACACAAAAATACAAAAAAGTCACTATCTTGCCAGTTTGTCTTTACACAAAAATACAAGAAAGTCACTATCTTGCCAATTTGTCTTTTTCCCATTTTTTAGTTAATCTCAACCAAGAAACAAGCTAATCTCAACCAAGAAATAAGTTAATCTCAACCAAGAATCTTGCACTAAATCACATCAAACATCAAACTAATCAACTAATTTAACCTACCCAAGTGAAAAGTTAAGTACTACAACACCTCAAAACACAACAATACCACCAAATCATCAAAATCACCACAACCAATAATCAATTCGAGGTGTGTTCGTAAAAAATATTTCGAACCAACTAAACCAAGCCACAAATTAGAGCACCCACAATCCTAGGATGAAACCATGGCTCTTGATACCAATTGTAGGATCGAAATATTATGTTGATTCATGTGGTTTCAGGAGGTCTAGTATGGTGGAAGAACATATTCTTCATTGTTGAGTTAGAGAGAGAAAGTATAGAGAGAGTGGGAAGTTCTAGTGAGAGAAACACCTAATGAGGTGTGTGTTTTATTAGAAACAACCAACCCTTCCCTTGTGTGGGAAGGGGTATATATACAATTACAGTATACGCCCTCCTGCGGGCTGTGGATCAGGTGTACAGTGGGTAAAGACCCATCCGTCCTCCACGGTGTTACTTAAACTACTACTAACTAACTAATATCTAAACTAACTACGAGCTAACTTAATGCTTTTACAATAATCAGGTGACCGATACTTTTACAGGAATATTTATATTCCTAACACATTACCTACCTCTTACAGGGAATTCCATCCCGGAATTCTAGTCTAAGATAGTTACCAAGGGTGTCTTAGGTGAAGAGATGTGGGTACTTGGAGCGAATCTGATCCACGCGCTCCCAAGTATATTTTGGTCCTCGCTTGGAGTCCCAACGAACTTTGACAACAGGGATACGGTTTTGCTTGAGTTATTTAACTTCTCTATCCATGATTTCAATGGGTTCCTCGGTAAAGACAAGGTTGTCATATAGTCGAATTTCTTTCAATGGAATAACGAGAGATTCATCGGATAAACACTTCTTAAGGTTTGACACATGAAAGGTGTCGTGAATCCGACTAAGTTCTTTGGGTAGTTCTAGTTTATAAGCCACGGGTCCTATCCTTTCCAGGATTTTGAATAGACCGATGTATCTGGGGTTCAACTTTCCATGTTTTCCAAATCGTACCATTCCCTTCCAGGGAGATACTTTCAATAAAACTCTATCTCCTACTTGAAATTCCATGGGTTTCCTTCTTATGTAGGTGTAGCTTTTCTGTCGGTCTCGGACTGCTTGTAAGCGTTGCTTAATCTTAACGATTTTCTCAGTGGTTTCCCGAACAAGGTCTGGTCCCATAAGTTGTCTTTCTCCAACTTCTGCCCAACAAATGGGCGATCTGCACTTTCTACCATACAGTGCTTCGAATGGTGCTGCTTTTATGCTGGCGTGGTAACTATTGTTGTATGAAAACTCTGCTAATGGTAAGTGCTTATCCCAACCTTTTCCAAAATCAATAACGCATGCTCGGAGCATATCTTCCAAGGTTTGAATAGTTCTTTCACTTTGACCATCAGTTTGAGGGTGGTATGCGATGCTCATATCTAGTTTAGTTCCTAAGGCTTTCTATAACAATTTCCAAAAGTGAGAGGTGAAACGACTATCTCGATCCAGGATGATTGAAATTGGTACTCCATGTCGAGTGACAATTTCCTTCACATACAGCTGAGCTAGTGTATTCATCTCATTGGTTTCTTTGATGGGTAGAAAATGAGCGGATTTTGTGAGACGATCCACAATAACCCATATTGTGTCGTATCCGGATGAGGTTCTTGGAAGTTTGGTGATGAAGTCCATAGTGATTCGTTCCCATTTCCACATAGGAAGTTCTGGTTGTACAAGTAGACCTGAAGGTTTCTGATGTTCTGCCTTTACTCTTGAACACGTCAAAAATTTACCGACATATTCTGCGATGTCAGCCTTCATGTTTGACCACCAATATAGTTTCTTTAAATCCTGATACATCTTGTCAGAACCTGGGTGAATGGAGTATTTTGACTTGTGGGAGTCATACATGATGAGCTCACGAATACCTCCAACCAGAGGGATCCAACTTCTGTCCTTGAAACACAGTGTTCCATCGGATTTCTTCACGAAACCATTCTTATTCTCGGGCATTCCATAAATCTTTTCCTTGGGTCGGTTTTCTTCTTTAAGTGCTTCGTTCTGTGCGGTAAGGATTTGGGATGGAAGGGGTGAGTGAATAGTCATCCCTAGTGATCTAACTTGAAGGGGTTTCAATCATTCCTTTCGGCTTAACGCTTCTGCTACTACATTAGCCTTTCCTGGGTGGTAACCTATCTCACAATCATAATCGCTGAGCAGCTCTAGCCAGCGACGTTGCCTCATATTCAAATCCTTTTGATCCAAAATATGCTGAAGACTCTTGTGGTCTGTGTACACGGTACATTTGGTGCCATATAAGTAGTGCCTCCATAACTTGAGCGCAAACACTACAGCTCCTAACTCCAAGTCATGAGTCGTGTAGTTTTCCTCATGTTTCTTTAGTTGTCGGGATGCATAAGCTATCACTTTGCTTCTTTGCATCAAAACCGCTCCTAGTCCATGATAAGATGCGTCGCAATATACTATAAAGTCCTCATTTCCTTCTGGGAGGGCTAATATTGGAGCTTCACAAAGCTTTTGTTTTAACAACAGGAAGGCTGCCTCTTCCTTTTCTTCCCAGATGTACTTCTCGTTCTTTTGGGTTAGCTTAGTCAAAGGTTTTGCAATCTTGGAGAATCCTTCAATAAATCTTTGGTAGTAACCTGCGAGACCTAAAAATTGACGTAACTCCGTGGGGTTTGTAGGAGACGACCAACCTTTTATAGCCTCAATCTTTGCAGGGTCTACGTGAATGCCTTGACTATCTATGATGTGTCCTAAAAATTGTACGGTGTGAATCCAAAAGTCGCATTTGGAGAACTTCGCGTACAGTTCTTCTTTCTTGAGCAGTTCTAGAATGATTCGTAAATGTTCCGCGTATTCCTCTTCGTTGCGAGAATAGATCAAAATATCGTCGATGAATACTATTACAAACTTATCCAAGTAAGGTTTGCACACTCGATTCATCAAATCCATGAAAACTGCTGGTGCATTGGTCAGACCGAACGGCATTACTTGAAACTCGTAGTGACCATAGCGCGTTCTGAATGCAATTTTCAAAATATCCTCTTCTCGAACTCTCAGCTGATGATATCCCGATCTCAGATCAATTTTTGAGTACACACTCGATCCTTGCAATTGATCAAACATATCATCAATTCGAGGCAATGGGTTTCGATTCTTTATCGTAAGTTTATTCAACTCCCGGTAATCGATGCACATTCGAAAGGATCCATCCTTCTTCTTAACAAACAAAATTGGAGCTCCCCAAGGTGATGAGCTTGGTCGAATAAATCCTTTTTCCGACAATTCCTTTAGTTGTTCTGACAATTCTTCCATTTCAGATGGCGCTAGCCTATAAGGTGCTTTAGCCACTGGTGCCGCTCCAGGCACTAGTTCAATCTGAAATTCTACTTGACGTGCGGGTGGAATACCAGGTAATTCCTCAGGGAATACTTCAGGAAAATCCCTAACGATAGGAACGTCATCAAGCTGCTTCTCGGATGACTTATTTTCCGTAACTTCAGCCATGAATACCTAACATCCTTTCTTCATGTATCTTATCACTCGCATAGATGAGACAATTCCATATCGAGGTTTGCTTTTGTCGCCCTGGACAATGAGTGTTTCATCCTTGAGTGGTATACGGACGGCCTTTTCGTCATAGTGAATCCTAGCATGATGGTAGGATAGCCAATCCATGCCGATGATAGCATCAAAACTACCAAGTTGAACCGGCATAAGATCAATGGCAAAAGGTTTTTCGTATAAGGTTAGGGTGCAATCTTTCATGATAGTATTGGTATCTATTAAATTCCCGTCAGCCATTTCTACTTCGTAGGTGGTGTTTAGCTTAGAGGGGGTAACATTAAGTAAAGGGGCAAACGTATCTGATATAAAACTCTTATCGGCACCTGAATCAAACAATACTCTAGCATTATGATGGTTTAGTAGAAACGTACCGGTGACTACGTCAGGTCCGTTTCCATCTCCGAGAAGGTATACCCTAGCTTGGGCGTTGACTGGTTCATTTCCTTTTTGGCAGTTCCTCTGGATGTGTCCTACTTCTCCGCATCCGTAACAAGTGGGTGATACAACCTGTGTGTTGCTTCCTATAGCCGGAATCCTACAGTTTCTGGTTTGATGACCGATCTTACGACATTTGTCGCATCGGACGGTACAACGACCCTCGTGATGAAGTTTGCATCGTTGACATTGGGGTTTCTATCCGTTGTACCCTACACCTTCCATGGCGGCGTAGACTCAGGGTTTCTCTTGTCTTTGATTCAGCTGGTGAGTGCTCCGATTGTTATGATATTGTTGGTGGTTCCGATTATTGTTGCAGTGGTTGTTGTTGCGGTGATAACTGTTGTTGCTTTGTTAGTTGTTGTTGTGATGGTGGGTGGTTCTCTTATCGTCCAATTTTCTTTTAAGCTCATTGTATTTCACTTCTCGGTCTAGAAGTTTTTGAGCAAGTTCTATTGCTGCTTCCAAGGTTGGCGGGTTTGCTGAGGTGACATTTCCTTCAATACTCCTAGGGAGTTCTTCGACATATTTCTCTAATGTCTTCTCATGATCGGGTACCATGGTAGGGTATAGTATTTTGAGTTCTTGGAATCTCCTGTTGTAACTTCTCAAATCAACGCCTTTCAATATTAAGGCATGGAACTCATCCTCGAGTTTTCGTAGTTTGGAACGGGGACAATACTTCTTTAGTATTTTAGCCTTGAATTCAATCCAAGTAAGTTGATGTGCTACCTCTGCTCCTAGTGTTTGAACGGCAGAGTTCCACCAGGATAGAGTATCTTGCATCAGTGTTCCCGTTGCGAAGCTTGCCTTGTTGTTTTCTGAGCATCCACTCCTTTGGAAAACAGTTTCACTTCTTTCAAACCATTGAGCTAATTCCGATACTCCTTCAGTTCCTTTGAAATACGTTGGTTGGCACGCTATAAAGTCCTTGTAAGTGCAGTAGCGGGGTGCATGTGCATTTCCATCTCTATTACGGGCTTGTCCAGCTAAAACGGCATTGACACCATCAGTAATTGCTTGTTGGATTGCTGCCGGGGTCATAACTTCAGGGTTCGTTGGTGCGGTGGTCGTGGTTGTTCTCCTAGTTCTAGCCATGTTGCTATTATAAAAGAAGGTATATCAATAGAGCATTTATAATAGTCCTATTACGTTGAAATATATATCGAGTAATAAATAGTAAATATAGGTCGTAGTTACAATGATTTGATCATTGAAAAGGTTTAAGTCGTAATTATCGTGTGTTGGAATGACACACATAGGAATTACGAATAAGTTTGACCTGCATAAACTAATATATTACGATATAATGTATAAGAATTGCAACGTAAATAAAGATAAAATAAATTTCCATAAATCAATGTCAAGGTGTTACAACACTTATTGATACTTGTGCAAATGTTTACAAAACACGACAAGATTCTCTTATTGGTAGGACATTGATTTCACTAACAAGGCGAGGGTCTCATGGTTTCCCTAAGGCTTTGTCTAAGCGGTTTTGGAGTTTTTGAATGGCAGTGGACATGGTTTCTATGGTTTGATCTCGAGTCCTTTCCCTTTCTCGAGATTCTAGCAGGGCTTGCCTAAGGCGTAGGTTCTCAGTGTTGATCCTTTCATGTTCTCGGTCTAAAGTTCCCATCGTTATTTCTGTTGAAGTGTTAGCCCCACACAGTGCTCCTATGAATTCCATTGACTCCAAAAATAGAGAATCCAACTTTTCAACCTTATCTTCTATTGCAAGATGACCAATTATGAGACTGTTCATATCATCTTCAAAAGTTTCTAGATGCTCATGCGGAATCTTATTGAGTATACCAGCGATGGAATCAAGTCGATCTTCGTGGCGAACCATTCTTGCAGCTAACAATGGTATGGTGTGATGTATGGGTTCCCCAGTGACTGGAGGAATTCGGGAGGTGGAGTAAGAACTTTCCCCAAGTTCCCTTGTTGTTGGTGTTCCTTCTTGAGATCTCCAATATCGCATGATGGGCAACAAGAACGACCATTTATGAGCATCCACTCGCTTGTAGGTCCTTCGGAGTCTGCGGTGAACACAAGATTCTAAGGTGGTTGGGCGGATTGGGTAAGTCCTTTGGTGAGGTGATATTGGGACACTTTGGTAAGGTGCGGGTGGTGATGCTAGTGGAGGAGATGCTATGGGTGATGGTGTTAGGGGCACAGTAGTAGTTTGGCTGTAGAAGATAGTAGGTAGTGGTGGTATCACAGGCAGGTGGTGGTGGCACAACTGATTCAGGTGGTATGACAAGAGCTGGTGCTGGTAAAGCAGTACTTGCTTCATACGGCTGAAGTTGTCTAATTTGCCTAGATCGGCGAATCGGACCAGATGATGCCAGAGGAGAAGCCTCTGTGTCAGATGCTGGCAGAAATTGCTGGCTTTGCATGTATCTGTCAGTAGCAGGAGACATAGGCATAGGTGAGGTAGCATAGGCTGAAGTAACATCTTCAGTTCCTGAGTTTGAGGACACGCTGATAGGGTGGGTGTTCGAAGACATGACACTGTAATAAATTTCCCGATTAGTAAATGTAAGCATAATCATAATCAATTTAAAATGCTATAAAGTAAATAATACTTTTTACCAATTTATTGGAATGCTTAGGCATGAAGGGCGTAGGATGGTATTTTATAAAAGTTTTGTCCCGTTTTAAAGTGTAGTTATAGTCCAATGTTCCAAAAACACTTGGTTCACTATAACCGTGGCTCTGATGCCAATCTATAACACCCCCAAAATCGATCAATACAGCGGAAGACTTATAATGATAGCGGAAGACTTTTGGGGTATTATATCGTGGATCTTTGTCACAATTTTAGAAAACGACTCAAATGAGACGCTTTAAGCTTTATTTAAAATACCAAATATTCATGTTTCTAAGAGGTTTCATTATTCAACAACAAGTTTTTATTTAAATAGAAATAAACGTTTCTTTATTTGCCCACTTCGTGCCTTTGCCATCCATTCCATTTAGTTACCTGAGATAAACATGCTAAAAGTCAACAAAAGTTAAGTGAAATTCATAGGTTTATAATTAAGAGTTTGAACACAAGAGATAGATGCTTATTGTATATAGATACAAATAAACAAGTTAGAAATCACATTCATTATTGCCTTAAGCCCATGACACTCAACGATTCAACAGACATCAAAATTATTCATAATAATGATGTGATATAAGTTGCCCCCAAGATAGGTATTTGCCAGTAACCTATGATATTTAAATAAAGTGCATTTGGTAACTTTCCTCTAGCAACCAAATGGGGATTGTTAATCCCTAATAGATCTATTCACAATTATTTATGTTCACCCTTCAAGTCATTAAGGTTCATGATCGAGGGACTTTCGGCAATAGCTACTTAAGCAATAATAATATCAGGAAAAGACTTGTGTTCGGTTTTATGAGCATGTATCCCCCCCCCCCCCCAAAACAAGTTAAATGTGGGCTATGAACTCACCTTAGTAGTACAGTAGAATAATCGTAATCTCAACGATGCAAGGCAATGGCTTCACACACAACCTATAAGATATGGCAAGTTTCAGTTTTTAAGTCTCGCTTTTATTGCGAATGTTTATTATTAGTTACGAATAATCCATAATGTGCATAGGTGATGTGTTACGTCGTAGATAAAATAGATAATGGTTTCGTATTGTTTCATCGTCTAAAATTTAATTATCATTATATAAATTTTATACGTATATATATATATATATATATATATATATATATATATATATATATATATATATATATATATATATATATATATATATATATATATATATATATAATTATATATAAAATTTATTATTTAAATATCAATATTACTATTTGAGCCTTTAAGTTTCTCAATTTTACACTTTTCACCCTTAACAAAAATTATTTACGTCGTTAGTCCAAATATATATATATTTACGTTTTAAGTCCAATTATATCAATATTTACATTTTTCAATCCCAAGTTTTAATATTAACAGTTTATACATTTAGAAAACAGATTTTACACTTTTTACCCAAAGTTTATACGTTTGACACTTTTAGTACCTAGTTAACAAAATTTTGCAAATTTAGTCCAAAAATTACCAAATTCAAAACTTAACATTTTTATTATTTCAATAAGCTCAAGAATTGTAGAACAGCTTAGTTTAACAGCTTATTAGCTTATTTTACTTATTTTTCACAAAATGGGCTTAACGATCTAAAATTAAGGCCCGTTAACGTTTTTCGATCCAAAGGGTTTGGGGGAACATTGGGTTTATCAAAATCCATCATTTTAAGTCCTAATAACATTTCAAAAGAGCTTTTTCACCAAGCTTATCGTAATAAGCTAAAACTAACTTTTTGGGCTTATCGGCCCATATATAGTTTTTATTTCCTAAAAAACCTTATGAAAACTCATTTTGCTTTAGGCTCGTTTAAGTTATCAAATCAAGTTGTTAGGTCGAATAATTTATCATTCTTGTTAGTATACTAGGTAGACAATTAGATTGTACAAAAATATTAGATGGTCATGTGTTGAATATTAAAATGGCGAGGTCAAACTGTATGGTCTAAACTCATGCGTATAACTTATAAAAGTTGAAAAATAATCTATGTGTTTTAGTGTACATCGTATAGGTCCAACGTGACTTAGAAACGTGCTAGTTTTATTGTGTATACGTTAATATTAGCTCAAGGTTATTATAGGTTCTCGTTAAGTACATAGCCAAATAATAGTACGATACATAAAATATATATGTTGTTTTTATAATTTACGATTTATTAGCCTCAAGTGATTGTGCACAAACATAAACGTACGTATGTATATATATAGAAATAAGGTTTCAAAGTCTCACCTCACCTATAAAAGGTGGTGTAAAACGATGAGTAAGGATCGTGTAATGGTACGAGGGCTTTGTGGTTCACTTCACGTTCCACCAAGGGTTCAAGAGGCTCCAAGCTTGGTTTCCTAGGTTCTCTTGAGACGTGGTTCTTCTTGGTAATCTGTTCGTCCTCCACAATAACTCCTTCTCGTTAATTTTTATGTGAGTGGTACGTATAAGTGTATGCATTGATTTGTGATTGCATGGGAGGCTTATATAGGGAGTTTTTGAGTGTGTAGAGACAAGATAAGCTCACAAGTGTTGGTGTATGCATGTTAGGCGAATAGTAACACCTTTCCTTTTGTCCAATCGGGTTTGTACAAAGCTAGGATCTTGTGAGATCTCCTCTATTCATTCTTGACACTTCATGTATACACATTGTTCTTTTACTTGTCATTGGGAAGCAAGGGTGGTGCTAGGGAATGTCTTGCCACGTTTTGGTCTTATCTTTGCATGGGGTGTTTTGTAGTTCACTTTGGTCATATCCAAGGTAGTAAACGAGCGAGAAAGGGAGTAACAAATATCATTTCTGTTTCTTGGGCACTAGGGGAGACGAGACAAGTAAAAATATAAACGTGTTATGTGTAGAAATCGTACGAAAGTAGGGGTGTTTTGGAGCTTGGTCGCGACATGAAACAAAAGAAAAGAAAGAAAAAGATATTAAGAGGGTAATTGGGCTTGGCCTGTGGGCTTGTGGTTTGTGTCGGCCCAAAGAAAGAAAAAAGAAATAAAGGAGTCCGTTTGGTTTAGAAATTGTATCCGTGGCCCATTGGGTGTTGGGGGCCCACATGGCGTGTTTTGAGTATCGTGTCGAAGTTCCAAAATATTAGTGAGCGTTCTCGGGAAGTTTCGTAGGTTCGGAAAATATATAAATAGTATACGGTATTTGGACGAAACGTATAGTTATATATATAAACGTTTTATATATATTTATTGTTCGCAATAATTATAAGTTATCTAGGTCGTGTGTAAGCATCGTTCCTGGGTAAACGGTCAATCACAGTTATCGTAGTGGTTCCAATATCAAGCCATATCATAAAAAAAAATTGTTACCCGTAAAATGGTGTTAAGTTATCATAACATCGTTTTATTTATTCGTATGCATTTACTAATCGTAAGGGAAATTTACGAGAAGTTACAACTATCCCCCTTTCATCTCTTTTACATCTGAAAACCCATTTAGTGCCAATCACTCTTTTTCCATTTGGCAAATCAACCAAAGTCCATACCTCTTGTAGTTTGAATTTCAGAAGCTCATCTTGCATTGCTTCCACCCAACTTGCTTCTTGTAAGGCTTTGTAAGTGTTCTTGGGTTCAATTTGTGACAGAAAACAGGCAAACAAGCAATTTTGTAGATCTTTGTGACTGTTTCTTTGATGCAGAGATCTTGCAAAGAAACTTTGATGTTGAAGATCTTTGAGCTCTTTAGTCATTTTTCTTGTTTGTACAGATGATTGAGGATCACTTAGAATTTGTTCTTTTGGATGATCCTTGTGAACTCTTGTAGTAGTAGTGGGACTAACAGGAATGTTGAGTTACAAATTAGTATAATCTGCTTCAGCTCCAAATAGTTTACCATCAAGAACTTCATCATCTGTGTCATCATAGATATTCTCTAGAGGAGGCATATTTGGATCATCGGGATAGTTTGAATCAGCAAAAGGTCTATCCTGAGTGTCCAAAGAAGGAAATTGTGATGTAGAAGCAGAGTTAATAGGCTTGGCAGCAGAATTGATTGAAGCAGTAGTTGCTTGTTTTGGTCTAGCAGTAGAGTCTTCTTAGTCAGCAGTAGAGTCTTCTGGCCTTGTAGGAGAGTCATCAACAACTACTTTTGGAGCTTCATTTGGTATCTTTTCTGCATCAATAGGTGTTGCAATATCTGCTTCAGCTTCCTTAGGTTTCTCTGGAGGAACAACATCTTCTTGTATATCCTGATCTTTCTGTAAGGGTAAGAAAGTAGGACCAACCTTCAGTTTCTCAATCAAAACAATGTCTTCTTGTGGTTTGTTAGTGTCAACACTAGCAATAACAGGTACATAATTCATTGTCTTGGTCAGGATATCAACATTAAACATCCATTCAGGTCCTTTTCCTTCAGCATTAGACGTGTTCTCACTAAACTTGATACGCAAATTCTCCTCCACATGTTTGGTTCTCTTGTTGTATACCCTAAAAGCTTTACTATGTATAGAGTAACCAACCAAATAACCTTCATCAGCTTTCTCTTCAAACTTGCCTAACTGATCCTTAGTATTCAGAATAGTAACAGGACATCCAAATGGCTTGAGAAAATCAATCATTGGTTTCTTCCCATGAAAAAGCTCATATGGAGTTTTGTTGTGAGGCTTCACTACCTTACTCCTGTTTTGCACAAAACATGCAGTGTTTACAGGTAATTTAGAATCAGATAACATTGTTCTTGCAGCCTCAATAAGTGTCATGTTTCTTCTCTCTGCAACACCATTCTGTTGTGGAGTTCTTGCAACACTGTACTATCTTAAAATTCCTTTTCCTACATAGAATTGATTCATCACACTATTCTTGAACTCAGTACCATTGTCACATCTGATAATTTTCACTCCGTGGTTGTGCAGGTTTTCAACTCTTGTAATGAATTCTTTAAGTATCTCTGGGGTTTCATCTTTAGTGGCTAAGAAGAACACCCAAGTAAACCTGCTGAAGTCATCTGTGACAACTAGGCAATATGACTTCTTGTTCAAACATTTCACAAAAACAGGCCCAAATAAATCCATGTGAAGTAAGTGCAAGGGCTCTGTATTTGTGTTCACTGTCTTAGAATTGAATGAAACTCTGTGTTGTTTACGTTTTTGACAAGCTACACAAGTCTCACAATTTTCAAACAACTTTGTGGGCATGCCTCTCACAAGATTTCCTTTCACCAACTTGTTCATCGTCTTGTAATTTAAGTGCCCAAGTCTTCTATGCCATAATTTAGACTCATCAACAGTAGCTTTTGCAATCAGACAAGTTAAAGCTCTTTTGGGAACTATGTTCTTAATATGGTCACCGTATATATTTTCATTTCTAGGGACCTTCAATAGCACAAATTTATCATTTGGCAACTGAAAATCAGGAGAAAGGATCATACATTCAGTGTCTGTAAAAAGAACAAAATTCCTTTTGTCACACATTTGTAAAACACTAAAGAGGTTAAACTTAAGCCCTTTCACAAGAAACACTTTCTCAAAGTCCAAATTTCCTGTTCTTAAAGTGCCTCTACCAACAATCTTTCCACCTTTTGGATCATTCCCAAAAGCAACATAACCACCTTCAAAAGCCTCAAAATCTTCAAGCTGAGACTCATCCCCAGTCATATGTCCAGAGCATCCACTATCAACAATAACCATATCTTTAAGATCATCCAGTAGATTACCCTGCACATGAAAATAGAGAAATTAGTTTCTCTTGGGGACCCAAGCCATTACTGAATTGGATCTGCCTTGTGCATCAAAATAGTTAAATTTCTTTAAATCACTTGATGCACTGCTGTTTTTGGAAACATTGTTTGTAACAGTTGATTTTGGCTTCCAAACCCAACAAGCTGAGGCCTTAACAGCATAAAAATGATTTCCAACAACTGTATTTGATAAAACTTTTGGCCTAGAAGTAGAAAGTTTTGTACTAGCGGCACATTGCTTACTAGCGGCAGAATGCTTACTAGCAGCAGAGTGCTTACTAGCAGTAGAGCTAGCAACAGGACCAGTTGTGGTTTTAAAGGCACCATTTGATTTAGCAGCATAAATGGATCTAGTTGCACCAGATCTTAACAACACAGCCCTAGGAATCATGTTTCTATTAGGATGAGGGTGAGTATACTGATTAACATATTTGTGATTCACCCTAGAATATTGATTCCAAACAGGTTTCTTGTGGTCAGGACAGCTATTAATCAAATGTTCAAAGCTACCACACTTATAACAAGCCTTTTTCTTTAATTGAAACTCACTACCTAATTTGTTGGAAACTAGGTTATTAATGTTTCTCTGATTACCCCTAGGCTTATTATTGAAACTATTCATTCTATCTCTAGAAATCTCATTATATTCAACTAGTTTCCTAGAGATACCCTTACCTAACACAGGTCTCAGAAACTTTACCTGTCCAATTTTAGGTTCAACTTTGGTAGGAAATTCTTCCTTTTCTAAACTTTGTTCTAATTCAACCTGTTCTTGTTCCTCATCACTATCTGAGTACCAATCTTCAATAATGGGAGCATCCGGAAATTTTCTACCCTCTACCTTAGGTGTTTCTAAGACACTTGTACTAGACTCACCTACTGGTTTTTCAATGTTCATCTCACTAATGAAGGACAATTCTTTCCCTTGTGGAGTATAGGCACTCTTAGCAGGAGGAGCGACCTCATTGTAACCTATTCCACTTCCTTTCCTCATTATGGTACTCTCAATAGATTTATTAACCAAATCAGAAGCATATTGTTGTTTGTTTAATCTTACTATATGTTTTTCTTTTTCAGCAAGAGCTGCATCCCTATCCCTTTCTGCTTCTTCTAATTTATTTTTAAGAAACTCAATTTCACTGTTTTTCTTAAAAATTTCAACATCTTGTTGGTTAATTCTATCTACATATTCCAACTCACACTCTTTTAGATACTCAAGTCTTCTTTCAACATTTTGAATACCTACTTTGTAACCTAGGTTATCAAGTTTTAGGTTTTCAACTTCTCTAATTAAACTCTCATGCCTAGACTTAAGTTCTTCTACAGTGTCAGCACAAGACTTAAAAGAACACACAGATAAATCAGAATCATTAGATACCTCAGAGTCAGATCCAGAAGATGATGATGCATAGGCCATCAGTGCAAAGTTATGCACTTTAGGTTTGACTTGAGGCACCAAGGAATACTTTGGTTCTTCATCAGCCAAATCACTCCAATCATACTCTCCCAATCCATCACAAGATACCAATGCAGTAGTGGTATTCTTTGTTTCTTCAGTCTTCTTTGATGCTTCAGCATTTTTCTTTGGAGCTCTACACTCTCTGGCAAAGTGACCCTTCCTGTTGCAGTTGTAGCACTCTATCTTTGACTTATCAAAGCCAACATTCTCTTTAGGCATGTACTTGATTTCTCTTCCAGTTCTCTTCAAGAATTTTCTTGCCCTTAAGGTCAACATGGCCATTTGCCATTTAAGATCCATCTCTTCAAGATCATCATGATCAAGGTGATCCAGATCTTGATTAATAGCCAGTGACCTTATACTTGTAGTTAGATCAGCCAAGAATGCACACAAAGTAATATCACTGGTGGAGTTATTGTCATTTGAACTAGCAGCAGATCCATCAGCAGTAGATACTCCATAAGCAGTAGAGTGAGATTCTTTAGACCCCTTTGACTTTGAAGATACAAAGGCAAGATTTTGTGTACCAGAAGTAGATGAATTAGTCAATTCTGGTTCATACACTCTTAAGTTGTTATAGAGACTTTCCAACTTCATAGTTTCAAAGTCAGGCTTATTCCTCCAAACAACAGTGTGCATACTCCATTCAGGTGCAAGACTTCTAAGGAACTTGAGGTTAACATCTTCTTGTGGAACCACATAGCCAACAAGCTTTAAATGACTAACAAGTTGATAGAGCCTGTTGTAAGTGCCATTAATCTTCTCTCCACTTTCAGCAGTAAAGTTCTCAAACTGATGCTTCAACATGTTTTTCCTTGTCTTCTTTGTAGCATCATTCCCTCCAAACCTGAATTCAACAGCATCCATCAAGTCTTTTGCAGTCTCACAGCTATCAAAGTCCAATTGAAATTCATTAGGTATTCCCATTAAGAGAATACTGTGTGCCTTGATCTCCATCTTCCTCACTGAGTTATCTTCAGCAGACTTGATTGGTATCTCTTTACCATCAATACCCTTCTTTGGTAAAGAGTCACCATTCATAATCACATTCCACATGTTAAAGTCAATCATGCGAATGTACTGTCTGATTCTCATCTTCCACAACTCATATTCTCCAGGATTGAGCATGGGAACCTTTGAAGCAGTCACCATATGTGTGTCATCACCCATCTTTAGCAGTTGATTAGGAACAGAAAACTTGCAAGGAACAGTTTTTTCTCGATTACAACTTCTAGATCACAAGCTCTGATACCACTTGTTGAACCCAGTTGAGCAAACGATCTTATATAGAAGTTGACTTGTTTTAAACACTTAAGCTAGAATGCGGAATATAAAAGCTTAACTTAAGAAGAACAATTCACTATCAACACTTCAATATTATTAATACGAGCACTCGACAATGCTAGGGTTTTACAACCTTGAAGTGTAAACGAAAACTAAACAATACGTACTCAATCTAACCCTAGGATCCTCCTTTTATAGGCCAAGAAGTCCTACTAGGTTTACAATAACTTTCTATGCAAGATAAGAATATTCTAGACGTATATTATATACACACAATCTATTCTATAATTATCTACTTCGAATACATGCTTATCACATTAGCAGTAGATTCCTTTAGCAGCATTTTCCCTTAGCAGCACTTTGACATCAACAGCAGAATCATTTACCTTAGCAGCAGTTTCATCACAGCATCAGTTTCACTCAACAGCAGAATCCAAAACCCAACAGTAGGTGTTCTGCCTTGGTTTGCGGTGGTAAGATTTTAATGTTGTTATTATTAAACAAAAAAACGGGAAAATCTTTTTGTGTTTTTCTTATCTTCTATAGATATAATACATATATAGAAACAAAAGAAAAATATTTTTGGGTTTTTATAAGTTGGATGAAAACATAACTTCTTGCGAAGGTTCTACAAGACTAATCGTCTAAACCTTATCGAGACTTTCGACACACAGCCTCCCCGGCAGCGGCACCATTTGATTCGTTGTGTTTTGGTGTGTACAAAAACAATATATCAAAATATCAACAAACGTGAGGTGTAAGTTATCGTGAGACAACTAGACGTAGAGAAATACGAGTAAACCTTTTAAGGAAAAGATTACCTCGCAAAACTCGTGAAAGTGATATTTGTGAGACCGGGAAGTGATTTCCCGGGTCGTACCCCAACGAGGTGTGAATGGAAAGCTTCGAGAAAAGATCGAGATTAAAATCTTTTATGCTTGGTTGTGAAAGGTTATTTGGTTTTATAATACGTTAAATTTAACGAACGAAATTGAGATAAACGTATTCTAAATGGAAAATAAACTAAGGAACGCTAAGGAACAATTAAAATTACCTAAAAATCTACGGGAAACATGTTAGGGAAAACGGGGAATCCTAAAACGTAATTTAATTAAAAACATGACGTTTATTAAAAATAAACGTCAACGCGTAAAATAAAACGTGAAAGTTAAGCTACAAACGTCCTACGGATTTACAAATAATTTTCTAACGTACTAAAAGACAAAAGAAAATTTTAGAAAAAAGAAAATTAATTTTTGAATAAAAATTCTATTTATTATGATTTAATTACTATTTAACACTAATTAAATTCTAATAAATATTAAAACTATCTAATTAAATCTGAGAATTTTTTTAACAAATACTACAGGTTAATATTGACCTAAGAAAATTATAAAAAGCTGATGGCACAATACAAAAATAAGCAGAAAATAAGCAAACTAGAGCTGATTATCTTATTTAAGAAAAACAAACATTAACTAGTTATATATTAAAAGATGCAAAGGATTATTGAAAAAGACCCAAGGGCGGATGGTAGTGAGTATGGTGTTTGTGTGCATTAGGTCCCAGGTTCGAAACTAGGTTTTTACACAAGGTTTATTTCTATTTTTTTCTTTTTCTTTTCTGTTTTTACACAAACACAAACTTATTTCCTTTTTGAAAACAGATTATAAACACAAAACTTATTTCTTTTCAGATCGATTTAAGATTCAAAGTTGTTTAGGTTTGCAAACTTTGTTTTCTTTTTCTCTTGTGACTGATAGACCACGAATTCAAATAAGCTTGGACAAGCTTAAGGCTTGTACAAGCAACAACAACTAGCAGCAAACAATAAAAACAAGAACAAACACAGAGCAACAACAAGATCCTAAGTGTGATCAAGAACAACAATAAGAACAGTAACAATGCAAGGTGGTAGCAGCCAAGCAAGAGGGCAATAAGTTTTAATAAGCCAATAAGCCACAAGGGCTGATAACTGAACAACAATGATGACAACTAATTACAGTAACAAGATCAACAACAAATAGGAGATTAACAAGCTCAGCAATTTAAATTCAAGAACAAAAAAGAGAGTGTGCAGCAGCAGACCACCAAAATTAAGCCAAAAGAAGGCTCAACTTAAGCTATCCAATAAGCTTTTAATGGAAATCTAACTAGTAAATCCTAAACACTACCTAGGGGGATTTCTAAATCAACAAGAATCAAGGTTTAACTCCTACTATTGAACAATCTAGGGTCACTTCAATCTTGCTCAAATCCTGGATGCAGGGGACCTTCACAGTCAATCACCCAACTTCCAAACTAAATTTCTATGATCAAACCTGTTTCAAACTTTGATTTTCTTTTTGAAATTGATACACAAGCTGGCAATGAACACAATTTAGCAAAGCTTATCCATTTTTATTAACAAACACACCCTATAGACTGATTTGAATTTTGACCAAAATCTGAGTATGCTAATTTTGACTTTTTAATGAATTTGTCACAGGTTGACTTAAGTGAATTTGCACTGAGTCTAATTGATCAATGATGTTATATTGAGCCTAAGTAAACCTAAATTAAGTAACCTAGACTAGTTCTAAGTTGAATTCAAGGTTTTGGTGCAAAAAATTTTACACAGTTAAACTGCCAAGGAGATTCAAGTGTAAGTTTGACTTTTTCAATAAAAAGGACCAAGTAAATGATCAATCTGAGCTCACTTAGGCCTAGGTGACTTAATAGAACCAAGACTTGCAACAAATAACAACTAGAACACACCTAAGCAATATGAGCTAAACACCCCTTATATGGTCTGATTTCAAGAATTATCAAAGCAAATCACTAAATTGCAATACAAACTTGATTAATAAACTTGTATTAAGTTATAATAGACTAAATTAGACAGAATTGAACAATGAACAACAACCAATTTCACTTAGCACATTATATAGAAATATCATGTCCAAAAATCTTACTTGACATCCAAGCTAGAAGAAATCTGAGAGCCAAGAACACAAGAACCAACCTATTGTCTCCCATAAGACTCTAAACCATGTTCACCTTCATCTGCAACTTCACTTCTGTCTTCTTTTTATATTTTTTTATATTTTTGAATTTTTCTTTGTATTTTTCTTTTTTTTTCTTTTTTGAATGTTCACTTTCTTTTGCTTTTAAATAACTTTAACAACCTTTAAAGAACATTCTGAGATCAAATGAGATGCAAATGAAACAATTGATAAGAAATTAAAACCTTAAGTAAAATTTGAATTTCTTTAAAACTTGAACAATACTTAAATTAACTTAAGAATTTGAAAATACAACTGAAATGAAGCTTAAAATACAGAAAAGATACAAAGGAGGGATGCCATTTAGGCTTACATGATTCCTCTATTTATACTACAATCTAGTTAGGTAGGAAATGGCCTCCTGTGACTTCTTCTGTGAGACAAAAAAGCCTTCTTGTGACTTTCTGATCAAATCCCATCCTTTAATTAAAAGCAACCATGATCCAAGCCCTTGATTCCATTTTGGCGGGAAAACTTCTTGTGGAGATGAGGATTGCCAGCGTGGAGTTTTGGGTGTTAGGTAGGAAATTGTGAGTGAGATGGAGTTAGTGGGACTGGGAGGAGGTATGGAGGACAAGAGTTGAGAGTGATGGGGAAGATGGTGATGGAGGTAGTAAGTTTGCAGGTGATGAGTGATTAATCACATATCCTTTTTAGGCCTTAATTCAGACCAAATACTAACCAAATATGCCAAGAGAACGTATGTTTTTGTATTTGTGTATGTGCAGGTACGGATATGTGAAAAATGAACAAAAACAAGACAAAACTGACAAAAAACGAGCACGAGATTGGAAAAAGGTCAAAAGCCGGAGCCGGGGAAGCAAAATGATCAAAGAAAAGCTCAAATCATCAAAAGAAAACCTCAGGAATTCATAAAGTTGCATAAATGATCCTTGGTCAAAGTTTGAAAGATTGGCGATTTCAGTCCTCCAAGTTTCAACAATTGTCAAAATTGGTCCTTCAAGGAATTTTAGAAGAAAAGTCAAAATTGGTCTTCTGTTTATCAAAGAATGACAACATAAGCCCTTGGAAAGTATTTTGGATTATTAACAGATTTGTTCCCTGGATTTTCAGGCTTTACAATAATGGTCCTTGTGAATTTTAATACTACTCCTATAATTAAAATCCAAACCATTTAACCCTTATTCCAAAACCAATCCATAATCCCACAAGCCCAGCCCAACTCCCCTAACAAATTCTACCCAGTCCACCATCTTACCCGATCCACCCACTAAACTAACTCGGTCAACCCTTTTCACCCCGGTCAACCCTCCAATAATAATAACACCTCCCAACTCAAAATTACCGCCCCCCCCCCCCCCAATTCTTACACAAACCCAGATAGGTACTGTAGTATGAACCCTAATCCCCCACCATCACAATTACCCTTTCGTAAGTAATTATCACCTTATGATTGGGTTTCTAGAAATGTCAGAATAAGTCAGAGTATGGACACGTGGACCAATTAGAGGACACACGCAGGATCAATCACATCACCAAATTCAAGGGCTGTGGATGATGGGAAATATCTAGAAGATATCCAACGACTCTGAAAGGACTCAAAGAAGCACAGAAGTGGTGTGGATTGGTGACATGGCAACCCACCTCAGAGGCTATATAATTCCCCCTCCTCACTCATGTAATAGTTGTCCAATTTTTCATGTTCTTAGAAAGATTTTGACCAATTTTATTTTCTTGTCATTTAAATTTCAGCATTTAAATTAAGTTCTAATTGTAATTCAAAGCTTTGTACTCAGTTTTCTTTATTAATACAATTCAGTTTTTTTATTTAGCTTATTGTCTTATTTAGCTTAAATTTTAGTTCATTTACTGCTTATTAGTTCAAATTAATCAGTATTAGTTTAGTCAAAGTGTTTATTTCATTTTTCTTTTATATTGAAAAGCACAAAGAAGTCAGAAAATTCTAAAAATCCAAAAATAAGTTCTCATTTCATAAGCTTCAATAAGCTTTGTTTTCAATTCAAAAAGTCCATATAAGCTCTCTTAAGCTTATTGAGAGTGGTTAAGGTGATCAATACTGTTTCATTACTCAAATTCATTAAAAGTCAAGCAAAGTCAAAGGCAGCTTATTCAATAAGTTGTGCTTATTTTGAAGGCAGGGACTGATAAGTTAAGCAGGTCAGGGAAGTGCTTAGCCTATCTAGAGATAGGCTGTGTGGGAGACCACCTCTGTTTGGTTGAGGTGGATTTGTAAGTTAGTTGTTTAAATTTCACTCAATTTTGCATTGCTAGTATAGATCTGTTTTCAGTACTTGGCTATTGTTCATTTCAATTTATATTGTCTTTAAATAGCTTTTTCGTAGTTACTTGTTAGCTTATCTGTGTTTACTCTGTTCATTTGAAGCTTTTTGAAGTTAATCTGTCAAGCATAATGGTATTCTAGCTTAAATTGCATTTCACAGTTCTGGTAGTTTTTTTTCCTGTGAGATTCTTGTGCATTTAGCCTTATTTGCATATCCTTAATCTGTTTCAAGTTATAAATTCAGTAGGTTATAGTTTAAATCTAACAGTTGTAGTATATACCGTAGGTTTTAGGAGTGTTTGGCTTAAATTACTTTTGCATACTCTAGTTGTTTTACTGCATCATTAGTCTACTTAGGTCATAATAGAGTTAGGTAAATCATAAAAATTGCATCCTTAACTTAGATAAGTCAAAATTGCATTACATCCTTATTTGTGTCTGCATATGTAAATGTATGAGCCTGCTATTGGATAACTAATTTCATTCTGAGTTTGCTTTTGTGTTTTTAAAATTTAAATACCATTATTACATACCTAGGGATAGAATTAGGTTGCTCAAATTGGATTTGGTCAGAACTTGTGGTGCTACTTAAAAGTCAAAATAGTTTATGCATAATGATTTGGTCAGAATTCTGTGGGATCTTGTAGGATTGCTGTTTGATTAGATTTAAGTTTTGAAAGTGAATTTGCAGAGATTAGCAGCTTGTAAATCAATTTCAATCAGATAATTTTTGTTTACATCTCAATTGCTTATTTAGAAATTAGCGTCAAGTTGTCTGTTTGGCCTATGAATCCCCTGTGCATCAGTTGTTATCCAATTTTCTAGGCAATATTTGGTTTAGTGAATGGGATTTAGAATCTGTCTTATTGGTTAATTTGGCCTCTCAGTAGGTTAGACAGGGTTTTGCCCCCATAAGTTCACTCCTATCAGCTTTTTCTCATTGCTTATTGGTCTTAAATAGTGGTGTGGATAGAACAAGGATCTGTGATTCAAAATCAGGGCTGCAATTTTGTTGCTTGATTCATTATCTGAGTTATGTTGATCAGTAGAGTTCAATTCTGCTTAGTATTGCTTATTTCACTATTTGGAACCATTGCTTAATCTGTTTTGGCTTTTTGCTCATTCAAAAGTGCTTATATAAACTGTTTGGTCTCCTTACCTGTGCTTCTGAGTTTTTTGGCCTTAGTTCTTTTCCATTGAGTTTAAATAAGTCTAAAATTCATCTGTTTAAGGTTTGGTCAAACTTTGGTCAAAGTGCTTATCAATAAGCACTTCATAATAAGCAATTTTAAGCTAAACAGCACTTTTCTTGCTTATTTTTCTTTCAAAATTTTTTCTCACGTTTATTTTATTATTTTAGATTTTCTGTAATTTTTTCAAAATTTTCTAAGTCCATTTACTATTTTTCCTATTTTATTTTCATTTTTAATCAATTTTAAATGCTTTTTAATTACCAAAAAAATTAGAAAAAGCCAAGGAAAAAAAAAACATTTTAGAAAATTATTTTCATTTATTTTAGAATTTTAGAAATTAATTTTGCATTTTTCCCATTTATTTTCAATTTTATTTGAATTTTAAATAGTTTTTAATTAGTTTTAATACTTTTTAATTCCTAGAAATTACATAAAAAGCCAAAAAAAATTAGTTTTTTGTTTTAAAATTAGTTTTTAGTTATTTTATAATTTTCAAAATTTAATTTTCATTTTTCTCATTATTTTTGCATTTTCCTTTAAATTTTTAATTAGTTTAATTAGTCTTTAATTCATAAAAAAAAATAAAAAAAATAAAAAAAATAAAAAAAAATAAAAAAGTCAAAAAAATATTTTTCTTTTTCTCAAAATTTTCTTTTATCATTTTTAACTTTTCAAAATTATTTCCAAGTCCGTAGGAGTAGCGTAGCTTAAAAGTCGCGTTTTATTTCGTACGTTAACGTTTATTTTCCGTTTTAGCTTACGTTTTCGATTTGTCGTTACGTTTCTAGTTGCCTTACTTGAATTACATGTTTAGTTGATTATTTGTGCTTCATTTACTATTTCATTAGTGTAATCCCATCAAAATCACTTTTTACCACTTTCACGACATGTTTCACGAACCGGAAATTCGAAATTTCATTCATCCTTCACACGGACTACGACCTCGGGTTATCCGTATTTCTTTGTGGATCTCTTGAGTAATACTATACTATATATAACTTGATTTTCATGAATCAGCAGGTCATGGGGTTGATGGTGATGGAGGGGCTTGACCGGTCAAAGTTAATTTTATAAAAAGGGTGAGTGGGCCGATTAGTGGTGGGCTGGGATGTTGGATGGGTTGATTTTTATTTTATTTTTGGGCTTGAAAAGTTTATAGGATTTGTATTGGACTTAGATTTGTTTTAATAACTTATGTAAGCCCATTACACACAAGGACTAAATGTGTAAAATCTGAAAATCTGAGGGACTTGTCCTGCCAACTTTTCAAACTTTCATCAAGGACCCAATTTGCCAAGTCTTGAATTCCCAAGGTCATTGTGATCACTTTTCTTCAAGTTATAATTCTCGGGGACTATTTTTGACAATTCTGCAATTACAGGGACCAATTTTGCCAAATGTGAAATTCCAAGGATTTAACTTGTAATCTTTTGAAAACATTTTACCCAAAGATCATTTGTGATATCTTTTGACTTTAGAAGAACTTGAGTTGACTTTTCTTTTAAAATAAATGCTCATGGACTAGTTTTGTCAAATTTTGAAAGTTGGGGGACTGAAACTGCCAATTATGCAAATTTTGTTCTTTTTTGTTTGTTTTCAATTGTTTTGCATCTGAAACATATAAAACACGATCTTTGGGATTTTTTCAGTATTTTGCTGCGTTTTTGAGTGTTTTTAAACGTTTGGCAGTTCAGATTTGACTAAAAATGATGAGTATTTACACACTCATCAGGACCCATCGATTTTGAAAAGCCCCATTATCCGAAAACCTAAAATGGATTCATTACTAGAACTCGTAATGCCCTTCTATCGTTATTGTGTCACCACAATTAAGGCATTGGGTAGTAGTATTGATAGGGTTCATGAGTCAATTACGAAAAAAAAAATCTTCAAACCACGAATTATTGATCCACTACCCATTGTTTCTGTCAAAAGGGGTGTTTCGCTGATTTAGATTTTGAAAATGGACTTTTCCCTCGTAATTGCATGTTCAAAATATTGGATAAGCCTGACGGCGTCAGCCTTTATGGTCTGACGGCGTCAGGGGGTTCTGACAGCCTAGCTACCTTGAACTCTTATTCTAACCACTTTCGTTCCATCCCATTTTGTTCCAGGAAAATGAGCAAGCGTTCTCGACCCAGCCGAGGGAGTTCTTCAAGATCTCAACCCGAAAACTTAGGTGACACGGTCCTTAGTTGGGGTATGTTCGATAATGACGCCTCCACAGCCAAGTACGCCGAATTGCTCTACCACCAGGTTGATAGTGGGGCAGTGATTGATTGGAATTTCTTGAGGGACCAGGGCCTCGAGAAAGCCTTTCTTCAAAGCTTCTAAACTGATGCATTCACCGGTCCTCAATGGGAAAGATTGTTCAGAGTGCGGGAGCCGGTTTATAATGAGTTGGTATGAGAATTCTTTGCTACTTTTCATTTTGATTTGGCTGAGACAAGAAATGATGTTGGCGGTACTACCATCTACTTTAGGTTGGGGGTGAGCTTAGGACTTGTTCAGTCGCAGAGTTTGGTTGGAAGTTGGGTTTGTACAGTCAGCATGAGACGACTCATGGAGGGTTTATGCATAGGTTGTTGGGTGGTGAGACGATGAGGAATGATTTGAGGTGTGCTACATTTTGTCCGACTATAGGGAATGGGGTGTATATCTCGACTACTGGAGCGACCCTCATTAGGGATCCTAGGGTTAGGTTAGCCCATAGATGTATCACCTACAGCTTAGCAGGACGCCATAGCTCCAACTACAGCGTCACTACTTCAGACCTCTTCTACCTATACACCATTTTCTCACTAGATGTGTACTGCAACATCACATTCTGGGTGGCGAGCTATCTGAAGGAGTGTAGGAGAAAAGGAAGGTGATAAGATCTATGGGGGATGTTTGTGACGCGCCTGGCCCGTTCTTATGGGATCCTTGTGCCTGAGATCATGGGGTACTTGAGTGATTGTGGTGCATGCAGGGTGGTGAAGGCCAAGTCCCTTAAGCAGATGAACGTTGTGATGGAGTTGGGGGACGGGTCTTATGTTTGGTATGTTATTGGGGGAGCAGCTGCAGCTGGTGATGATGATGATGAGGACGATGATGAGGGTGCACCCCAACAGCAGCAGTATAGGGATTATGAGGTTGGTTTTGCAGACTACTACCGGCACATGAGTCGGGGGGACTGGCAGGCCCATCAGGGGGCCTGGATGGGTCAGATGGATGCATGGAGAACCACCACTGACCAGAGGTTTGATTGGATGTACGATCACACAGTCCGTCAGATGCAACATCTATCGACCTGTGATCATATCAAGCCTCATTTGCAGATTGACCCATTCCCTGGACGTGAGCAGGACTATCCACCCTATGGGTACACCGGACATCTCCCTCATGGCTATGACTACCGCTTTGGTCCCCCTTCCCAATGATGTATTTGTGATTGTGTTGTGATTTCTGAACAATTTATCCATGGTTGTATGTTTCGAACAATTTGGTCTGTAATAACGTAGGATTCGGCCTCTGTTGGCCATTAGATATTTGCTACTATTTCTTTTTATGCATTTAGGATTTACGTTATTGTGGTTGTTTATTTAGTTTTGTTTGATTGTTTGTTTGTTTGATTTTTTATTTGTTTCCGTATGCGTGTTTTATTTTTATTGTTTGCGGCTCATGTTTCAAAATAAATTGTGAAAATGCTTTACCTTGTCGTTTAACTTTGTCTTAACTTTATAAAAAGGTATTTCGCAAAAGATAAGTGTAAGGGAAATCTAAATTTGTTTCTAAGAACGGAATTGAACATGAACCACAAAAATATTAAATGAACATGTATATTAGTATTTGTTTGAGTCAAATGCTTGTATCGAGTCATAATGATGTTTTGCAGGAATTCCAGGAATTAAGGCATGAGTTTTTCCAGAAATTTTCCAGAAACTTAACATAAGATTTCTGTCAGAACACTCTGACGGCGTCAGGTGTAAAAATATGAAAAATTTTGCAAGTTTTGTTTTTCTACCGGAGTCTTCAAGCTTTTGTTAATTCTTTAGTTTTATAAACTCTAGGAAATCTGCAAACATTCATTCCACAAGCATGATATCCTTATCATATATAGATGGGGCAATTCCATATTTCCCCAATTTAAACATGATAATGCCATATTTACCCAAAACATGCTTTAACTGCATTGTACATCATGCATTCAAAAATTTTATTTTGGGTATATATGACATTTTCATGTTTAGATTGGGTAAATATGTAATTATCCCTATATAGATTGCCGCCGATTTTACGCGAGGTTTGCCATAATTATTTTCTCAGGTTTAACAGGTTATATTGGACAAGAAGATGATTTATATTTCTGGGGGAAGCTTTCAACGTTCATTTTCTTGGAGGAAGATTTGACCATGTTATCACATTATCCACACCGAACGAATCAGGGGAGTATTTGTTTCATTCTTTTACCTTTATTACTTTTACATCCTTTTTATTGAACATTGGGGACAATGTTCAGCCTAAGTGTAAGGGGAGGGTAAATGATGATACCTTAGAGAATACAATTACACTTGAGTTTGTTTGTTCAATAGTAGGTGTGTAATAAAACTAAGAGAAATACTGTTAGGGCAATTTTAGTGCCAAATTTAAAATATTTTACAACATTTAGGAGTGAAGCTTTAGTCTTAATGAGCGTCTCATGGATAGGAGTTGTATGACTAGCACGAAAAGCCGTACCACTCAAAATTTTCCACCCCAAATATGTGAGGTTCGCCCCTAGATTTGTTAGGAAAAGATGCTTATGAGGGTAACGGTAGTACTTAGATTCTAGAACTTGCGTTAGTGATACATCCCGAGACCGCTAGTGAGACTACATTCGTGTAGTAGGATTTTCTACATGATAAGAGGCATTAGGATCACCCTTGCGTTTAAACCCGTATCATAATTACTTGACCAATGAAGTTATAATCACTTGACTAATAAAGTCAATTAATTTTTCCCACACCTTTGCATTGTACTCATTTTTAGTACACGATACCCCTAGTACACCCCTCCGAGCCTATCTTTTTCGTTTCTAACTTTAAGCATTTTACTTAAAGGAAGAATTTGTTAACAATCCACCCCAAATGTGCAACCAAATCGCCTTAGCCTTCCTTGTATGCACTCATCTTTAGTGCATTATTGTTACATGTTTAAACCCTTAGTTAATTGTCTAATTGATTACATGGTTGCTAAGTCGAGTCATATCTTGTACATATTGTTTTGGGATGATTGGGACTCATAGGTAAAGTACTAGTGTTATTGAGTAATGGGGAAGAACATCATATATTACCCCCATATGTGCATTAAACTTAAAAAGTAATCCAAGTGTTTTGATTATCTTGATTCGAGTTATTTGAATAGTTGATTGTAAAGTATGTAAAAGTTCAAGTGTTAGGGGAATGTAAATCCCCTATGATGTATTATTTTAGATGGTAGGGCAAGAGTGTATGAAAAAAAATCGAAAAATCAAGAAAAGGAAAAAAATAGAAAAAGAAAAAAAACATACGGACTACCATCCCGTTTCCTAGTTTTATATTTTGTTAGTTTTTGATTAGCTTAAGTCGAGTCGAGTCTTGGCTTAGCAATGCCACATTGTACATGTAATTGACCAAGATGATTAACTCGCCACCAGTAAATATTGACTTTATCCAACAAACCGTGTTTACCATATCCCTACACCTCACGTTATAACCCTTTTAAAAGACCTCTTTGATAGTTTATCCTAGGTGCTTACGCCAAGTGGTGGAGGTTTGATCCTTTTCCCAAGCCTATGGTAATCTATTTGCTATAATAGGTAGTGAGGGATGTTTTCTATTTCCATATTGTGATATATACTTTATTACACCCGAGAGATGTGAATATCTAAACACTATTTGATAGGTGCTAGTGTATAATTTCCGTGCTTGTTTTGGTTGAAGTAGAACGATTATTTGTTGCAATTACTTTTATATTAGTGGTAAATGACCCCTAGCTTGTATTTTGATTAGAATAAAAGCGTATTTGCTTGAGGACAAGAAAATCTCAAGTGTAAGGGTATTTGATGAGACGAAAAGTGTACCGCTTTTAGGGGGTCATTTAAGCCCAAAGTCGAGATTATTTGATCAAATATTTCCCTAAATCGTTCCTTTTGTCATTTTAGGTACTTTTGAGGAGAAATCTGAAAAAGGAATCATTTTGGACGTTTTTGGAGCGAAAAAGTTAAGAAAATGACAAAGTCTCCAATTCATGCTAAAAACAGTAACTGACGGCGTCAGGATTTGCTTATGACGCCGTCACCCTTTGACAAAGAGGTGGAAAATCAAGTTACACGTGACACGCCAGAATGTTTTTGGAGGAATTACACGTGATGGCGTCACCAAGACCGTCACGTACAAAATGCAAGAGATGGCCATGAAGGAGTTTACACATGACGGCGTCAGAATTGGATCTATGCAATACGTTAATATTTATGGCGGCGAGTTGACGGCATCAGAAATTACTCTTAACGCCGTCAGACTCAATTCTCTATATATAGTTTTTGATTTTTCATTCATTAGGGTGCAACTTTGAGAGGAGAAACCCTAGAAGAATTTTACCATATTTTTAAGGGTTTCAAACCCTTGTTTCATTCATGCTTAATTGAAGATAAGTTTTCCAATAATCATTCAATATGTCTATGTGTCGTTTGATTCTATCTTATGCTTGTCTTCACTTTAACATGCTAGGCTAGGTTTTCTTTGTGTTTGCTTAGATGTAATAAAACTTAGATATTGATTATTGGTTGTTTGTTTGTTTATAATTGTTGTGGATGAATGATTTTGATGTTAGGCTTGAGAAAACTGGCAGACTTCCAATTGGTAACTTGCTTGAACGTCTTAAGAAACATGATCGGATGTGTACTACGATAAATTGGTTATATTTAATGCATATGTAACTACTAATGAGGCCATGTTAGGAGCTAGTAGTCGGCTTGACATAGGAAGAGGTAGAAGCTTATAGGGTTAGGGAAGATCGTACACGGCCCTACGAATGGTATTAAGGAATATAACCCGTCATCCATGCAATTGTAAAAAACTAATCAACCGGTAAAAGATCACTAGGGAATAGTGAAATCTAAGTAAACACATTTTCTGTTATTATTGTTTTCGCCAGATTTACTTTAGTGTCATTTTATTTTATTTTGTTTGCATTTGTAGTAATTTGGGTTAATTGACTAGCAACTAATTCCGCCCATTCTTCCAAAACCTGAGATTTTTACATGCTTTCCATAAAATACAAAAATACAAAAAGAATCATCCCTCACCTCTAGACCTAGTTTAATTGAGTTTTAACCTTAGCGAACACTATTCTTTGAGTTGAACGATCAATCCCCCGGTACTTGTCACTATACTATACTATAACGGTCAGGTACAATGCCTGGTGGGGATTGCAAGCTTCTCAAGATCCCTTGAGAGGTAAAACCTTTTGCAAGGTTGCAAAACTACGAATCAACAAAACTTGACCCATCCCTCAATTGTACCCTCACCTTTCAAGTACATCAGATCTTGGACTCCCTGTTGTTACATGATGTGTCGTTTATAGTCTATTTATTTTACCAAGTTTTAAATTAATATTTTGCCGAACTAACCTATAGACAAACGCTAATGGGCAGCGTACCCGATCAATATAGTTAGTTGGGTAAGTACGAGGAGTTTGCAGGAGTAGATGTTGTCTAGACTAACCTAGTAAATTTCTACAGTTTTAAGGGGCTTTTCTATTTTGATTAATTAAACTACTAAAAACAATAAATAAAAGTAAACTAATTAGACTATTATTATGCTAAGGTTGTGATCAATAAAGAGAATGAAGTTCTAGCCATGTTACTTCTACTAAGTTATTAGTTATTAGTTCATTGGTGCAATGATTTTATGTAAAGTATTAGTGACATCAGACAAGCATTTCCATCTCAGTTGACTACGCCAGATTTCTCGGTTACCTAGTCCTATGCGTGTAACCTATATCCTTGAAGCAATTTATCGGTCTGATTAGTTACAAACATGCAATAAGTAGTGTCACCTAATCAATGTGATTTACCTACAGTAACCCATTGGTCCTGGTGAAACCTTCTCTTCTCACGCGGTCATTTTATTGAAGAGCACTATACTAACTTAAGTATTTTCGCATTATCTTTCTAACCTCAGGTACCTACTTCTCGAGTCTTAAAGTCGACCACACACAATCTGGCTTTTTACCCTGTCTCATGTGTACTGACAATAGTGATAAGGAATACCTACATAGCAAAAGAGCTACATTGTGATGATCTAGATAATAAACATTAAATGCTAAACAAGAAACGAGTATACTACTTGAAAGATAAACACATAAATTATCGAAACAATGCATCAAATCTTAATTAAACTACATACCATAATCAAAGTAGTCATAACATGGCTAACACCCAAGGGTATTAGCCCATAATGTAGGTAGCGAATACAAAAGAGATTACAAACGATTCACAATTGAAAGATATAATGTAGTGACGTGCAAACCGATTGAACACTCTTTGTATGATGATAATGAACCTTCTCCTCTTGATCTACTAGCTGGTGGGACAGATTTCTTGGTGCAAAGTGGCTGAAACTTGGCTGTAGTAGCGTGGAATTGTCTATAAAACTGTATGTGAGGGTTCTATTTATAGTGTTCTGTCCAGGGCCCCTATACGGCGTATCAAGTAGTGATACGGTGTATCCAGGATTTCTTGAGTAGGGAATAAGAAAGAATATTCCCAGCATATATGTTTGTATCTTTAAATACAACGTATTGTTGAAGTGTGATATGCCGTATTCTTCATAAATCTTGATAGCTTGAACTTGGGGATAAGATCTTCAATACGGCATATGGCCAGAGTTGCATACGCCATATGCCTTCAACGGTTGACTTAGGCTTTAACTGCCGAGCTTCAGATACGGCATATTTCCAGAGTTTAATACACCGTATGTCTTTTAATTCACCAATACTTAGTGAATTCTTCTAGATATTGATACAACATATCTCCATAAATGGATACGCTGTATGCTCTTCACAGACTGCATACAGATTCTTCATTTATGCTACAAATCCAGTTGTTTTCCGTGTTTTTATCGAAATTGCTCTGTAAATACTGAAAATGACCAAAGTAATGAATTAAGTATCAATTCAGATATAAACATACCACAAATGACAATAATTGTGGGATAAATGATAAGTAAATATAGCATACATTTGATGTTATCATTACCCAACAATTCGCATTCCAGAAAATCAAAAAATGTTAGGATTTATATCTTGATAGATCTCGAGCCAATAGATCGTTAGCCTACTAATGTAATCACTAGTAAGACTAAGTTAGATAATCTCTGTGAGCTTGTAATTATTGCGGAATATAAAAACAAACTTATATACTAAACTTGATCCTCTATAGATCAATGTACTTTCACTAATAATGTTATGAAAAACTCGTACGTAATACAATGAGCTAGGGTTCCTTATATACTAATGGAAACCCTAACCTTTCTTACAAGAAACAAATAATAATAAACTAATAAAAGATATTCTACATATCTTGTCCTAAATTACATAAGTTCTATCCACGGTTTAACTCTATCCGTAGGATCTCTATACGTCCGCAGGAACCATTCATCAGCAGAAACACTCTAAGCTTCCGCAGGAACCTGTCAGCAGTATCAGTCAGCAGTATCTTCAATAATTCCTTACAATCCTCCCCTAATCTTGAATTTGACACAGTTAAGTTCAAGATTTCTTGATAGATTGCCAATAACACAAACAAGAGGATGAAGGATGAACATCAGCAGCAAAGAATCTTCATAAGTAGAATCTCTATGATCAGCAAGTATATGAAACACATCATTCTTTGCAGCAACACATGACCAAATGTACATCAAAACAGATTAGTTTCATACTATTCTCATCACATCCAGGTGTGTTAACTCCTGTGAGAGGTGAATCATTGAAAATAATGGATTTGATGTCTCTTTACCAATAGCCATCACTACTGGAGTAGCCAAGTGTTCTCAGTTAATAAACTATGGTATACTGATGACCCAAAAAAAATATGATTTTTAGCAAATCATCAGCTATAAACGGATTTGAGAAGTCTTTACCTGTAGCCGTTTGCTCAGGACTAGTCAATTATTAATGAAAAATCATCTTGGTCAATTGAATACAAAATATGGTTTTCCACAGCCTTTACCACAAGCCATACTCTTGTGGGCTAGCCAATTATTTGGAATCCAGAAAGGAAAAATCCATGGTCAATTGACAACCATTTCAACTCTCAGCAATAAAGCATGGGTGAGTTGAGAACCCTATGGTTTTGAGCAAACCATTACAGCTATCAACAGATTTGATGAGTCTTTACCAAAGCTGTACCCTTTGGACTAGCCAACTTTTTGATGGAATAGTCAACATCAGGTAAGTTGATGACCAGAGAAAGTGTGATAAGAATCAACACCAAACCTGCATACAACATACACAAAACTATACAAAAATGTTAGTTTTTTTTTTTATACTAAACTAAAAGAAAAGAAATAAATATACAACAAAGAACCATACCAATACCAGCTCATTGCAAATATGATTCCATTTGAATAGCATACTTAGTTTTCAGTTCCTGCTTAGTCAAGATACTTCTTCTGATGAACCTTATCAATTGTTCAGCAAGATGAAGATCATTCTCAGTCATATCCAGAGGAACAGAAAGTTTTGCCTCCAGCATGAGATTCATCACTTCCATTGTAATTGGGTAAAGAACATCAGCCCAGCAGTATAAGGTCTTACCAGTGGTTGTAACAATCATATGAACATTAGGAAGAGGAAAGAACTTCCAATAATCAACCACCCATGTCTTCTGACCTTTCCATACTTGAAACTTCACACCAGAATCACCACGATGAGAATCACACAGAATCTGTAAATCTCCCATCAAATACATTCCAATTCCTTTAGGGGAATGAGTTTGATAATAATTGGTAACCCAGTCATAAAGTGAGAGAAGATCTTGCTTGTCCACCATGTGCAATATCTGACTCAGAAAAGTGAAGGTCTTGGTAGAGCCATCTTGTCTATGAAGGACATTCACTTGTCCTTGACCAAACAGAGAATCAACAAGTTCCCATTTCACAATTTTCACCCAAACAACTGGATCTTGCCCATCATCAGAATAATAGTCAATGAAAGTACTATCCTCTAATGAAGCATCCTTAGAAGCCTTCCTCTTTATAGCTTTAGTCTTTCTCCTAGTGCCAGTAGTAGAAGGAAGTGAAGGACCATCAGCAGGTTCTTCTTTAGGCACTTGTTTGAAAGCATCAGAAGTAACCTGTGCTAAAGCATTAGCAGGAACATCTGCTGAAGCATCATCAGGGACTTCTATTGGAGCATCTACTGAAGCATCATGTGAATCATCAAGTTGAGCTTCAGCAGTAGCAGTTTGAGCTTCAGTAGCATCAGGATGAGAAACTCCAGCAGAATGAGAAGCTTCAGTAGGAACAGGGTCTGGAACAACATTAGAAGGATCAGCATCAGTAGAAGTATCCATCTGAGTTAACACTAAGGGAGAATGCACTTTCTCCTGACCAACAAAAGATGAATCAGAGGATTCAGTAGGCTGATCAGCAGAATCATTAAGCCTAGTTCTCTTAGCAACAGGCCCATCCAAAAGTCTTCCCCTCTTCTCTAAGACATCTTCAACATTGATACCAGAAGAATGAAGATTGGAAATGATTTTGTCATAATAGAAAGTGAGCTGTTGATATGAAAATCCCCAAACCTTCTTTTGAGTCCATCCTGACCCAAACATAGAACATCCTTGATTCTTGACAAACTGCCTCATATATTTCTTGATTTCTGCCTTTGTCCAAGGTCTTTCCCTGAGATGTTTAGCTTTTCTCTCTTCCTCCTGTCTTCTCTGCAACTTACCTCTTTCAACCATCATCTGGACAAAGTCAGGGTTATTAACTCCAAGCACAGATTCACCCAAATTAGGCTTAGTAGCAGCCTGTTCAGCCAAATTTTCCCATTGCTCTGCAGAAAGAGTCTTAGCTATTTCATCTAGTTCCTTTTGTCTTTCAGCAGTCAGAGTACTAGTAAATGGAGTTCCCATCTTATCCAAATCAGCTTGTATTTTCCTAGCAAGTGCTTTTGAGGCTTTCATATCCAACTGAACCTTTGTAGCTGCAGCATTCTCTTTAGCTTGCAAGTGTGCAGCAGCAAGCTCACTAAGTTTTTCATTAGCAAGTTCCACCTTTGTCTTAACTCTTGAAGGAATGTCCTGGTCAACCAAGATGGACTTTACTTTGTCTTCCTTAATTGAAGTAGTCTCAGGAGGAACAGAAGACTTTTCAGTAGAAACCTCAGGACATTCAACTTGTATATCTGCTGACGTATCATGAGTAACCACTTGTTGCATAGGATCAGGAAAAACATCCTTTCTTGAAGCATCAGCAGAAGTCTTATCAGCAGAGTGCTTTCTCCTGACATAAGTTACTCTTGAATCCTTTGGAACACTTGTATCAGTAGAATGAACAACATCAGTAGCTGGTGCAGGCCTATCATCAGTAGAATGAGTAGATGGTGCAGGCCTAGCATCAGCAGCATTCTTTTGAACACTATCCAATGTGGTAGCAGCAAGAAGTTCAAAGCCTTCCAATTCAATTATGTCAGATGCTTTAGTAGATTCCTCATCTGATTCATACACAACACCTTGTCTCTTCCTTTTCTTGAGCTTAGCCTCCAACTTCTTAACTCTGCCAACGAGAGTCAGAACTGCTTTACTAAGATTCTTTTTGGTGAAATTCAGATCATTCTCCAACTTGTCCACCTTAGTCACATAACTGTTCAACAAAGCAGATACAGAAGTAAGAGTAACAGGACCTTCAGTTCCACCAACAGGGGTATCTGTGGCATTGGAAGCATCATTGGTCCTGTGAGTAGAATAATCTAAATCTACATCTACATCTACATGATCCTCAAAATGAGGTCTCAATGGACTAGGTGTTGGAAGTCTTGTAAATTGTGGTGAGTGTACAGGTTGGTCAGGGCCTAAATTCTCAGTGAGCACATGCTCAGGAGAAGTAGTATCCATTGGAGAAGGTACAGGTGTGGGTGACCTAGGAAAGGGTGGTGGCTGAACATCAGGAGCAACTGATGCACTTGCATCAGGAGCAACTTTAGTCCTGTCAGGAGAATCCTCTAGTGCTTGAGCAGCAGGAGGATCCAGACCACCAGCAGCTGCATCAGCAGCCACTCCATCAGGGGGATTGCCCACAGGGGCATCAGCAGCTACTCCATCAGGAGCATTGCCAGTAGGCAACATAGCAGGGAGTAAGGGTCTGTGTTCTCCTGTAAATTTGATTTTCATTTGAGAAAACAACTTTTTAGATAAACCCTTAATAGGCAAATGGGTAGGGTCAGTGGTCTGAATGCCTAAAATAATTTGAAGAAACCTAGGATACATTAAATATTTAAGTTTGGTATCCTTAACATTACCAAGCATTTCATGGAATATATACTTAGAAAAGTTAAAGGTTCTTCCCTGAGAGAGACACACAATGGCAAGAGCAATGTCTGTAGAAAATTGATCCCATCCACCAGACTTAGAACTCATAGACTGAAGCAAAGTGTGAGTCAAAAACCTCCATTTAGGGCAAAACAAATTCTTGTACCACACTTTCCCATCACCACTATAACCAGTAGCCCTAAGACCTGCAAGTATTGCTTCCTTAGCCAATTCACTCTCCCCACCATCATCATCCAATTGTAGTTGAGTTCTGACCAAAGACTCAGTAATAGCACATTCTTACCCATCCACCATAGCAACAATCTCTGTTGGTCCATCTTCAATAGTCCTGGTCCTTGCCGTTTCCCAAAATTGTACAACCAGAGATTCATGAATAACATTTGGATAATGGATCAAAGCATAATGAATCTTGGATCTTTGGAGAAATTCTATCATACCCACATAATCATCATCACCCTTACAACGACCAAGAAAAGCTTGTTTGTTATGATCACCCTTGAAAATTAGTTCAGCCATTGATTGATAAGAATAAATTAGGGTTGGGAGTGCTGAAGAATAGTGAAATGGTTTTAAAATTTTATAGAGAGAGGGAATCAGTTAACTGTGAGTGGGATATGCACGTCGTGGCTAATTATGGAATTTACCAAACGTGGAATGAAACTGATATGAATAATTGGAAAGTAATCTTTGACCAATAACCAACTTAATAAGATCCCAATTAAACTGACTCGTCAGCTAAAACCAAGTCAAACGCAGAAAACAAATGGTCAATCCGTAGAAATAAGTCAATCGTTGACTACGGTCAACCATGTATGAACCAGCACTATCCGCAGAATCACACCTTCAGTGGTAACCAAATATCTTTGAAAAATCTCTTTATTCAAATTTCGAATCACCCTTAATTATCTCCAAATCACCTCGCATTTATGGTAATAAAGACACGCGGTTTGGGTGATCTTTATAAATAAAAGATAATTATCCCCAAATCTCTCCACACAATACAAATCCCTAATTATAATTCCACCAATCAATTAAAAACCAGGGCATCCAATCCAAGCATCATCAACCTTTCTTCTGGCTCATCTGATTCATCTGAATCACTAACATCACCATCACCACTTAGAATGCCAACTCTCCCACGGGGTCTCACAAAAGAGCAAGCCAGAAAGAAGAAACATGATGTACCTGATCCAAGTTCATCATCATCAGAAGATCTTCCACCATACCCTTCTGAAATTGATGATCCTGAATACCAGAGAGAGATGGAGAGAAAATGGAATGCATTGGAGAGGGCAAACAGAGTCCCCAATCCTGATGAGTCTCCCTTCATCTTCACTTCTTCTGATGAAGAGGATGATGAGAATGATGCACTCTACAACCCCACAACCCCTGAGAAGCCCCAGTCCTCTTGTCCAAGGCGACCATCAAGAGGAAGAAAATTAAATCCCCCATTGCCAAAGACAAGAAAGATTGTGATGGGGTTGCCCTGTCCTCAGTGGCAAGGAATCTTCAACAACAACAACAAAGGCAAGGAGAAGGCAGTTGAAGGCAAGGGCAAGGACAAAGTAGAATAGGAATTCTAGGATTGATAGGCTTGTATTGCTTGTTTTAAACTTTCAATCTTTTTGTCCTGTTTTGTACTTCTGAAGAATCAATAAAAATCTTGCCTTGTTTGTCTTTACTTGAGTTTAATTCTTCTGAAAGAGTTGCATTCCCCTGAATAAATTAATCTTTTATACATCATCAGCAGGAACAAACTTTAGAATTAAAATAGATGTTATCAGCAGCAAGTGGTCAAACCCATTGACTTTCATCCGAAGAATCCACTTAAGTGGACAACTTGCACAATCATATTAAACCCAAATCAAGTCTTTATAAAGAAGTCTTCAAGGCATAAGCTACTCACAACTCATTAGTACACTTATAACATCACGCCAAATCCTTTCTCAACACCCTAATAATGAAACCAAACCCCAAAATCATTGATATTTCCTTTGATTCATCATCAGACTCCACCTTCGACATTCCTCAAATCGAAAGAGCATACTACTACCTTGGTGAAGGACCTTCTGAGTTTTGTCCATCTCCAACCTCATCAGAAGAAACCAATGAAGCAGAGGAAGCTCCAACTCCTCTAGCTATGGTTGTCCCTGATTTTACTCCTGTCATAGCATTCTTGATAAGTGAAATGGAGAGGGTTTGTGATGAGATGAGGAAGATCTCTGTCCCTGAAGAGCCACAGTCCTCAAAGAAGAACAAGGGTCCATTGAAGGTTGTCCTTGGACTTGCTGCTCCCAAGCTCTGGAACAAAGACATGCAATCCAGAGGAGTCCACAAGAAGATGCCTGACCCTAAGGACATGGGCAAAGGGAAGAGAAAGATGGAGTTGAAGATTGGGCTTTGGGAGGTGGTGGTGTGTTGGTTTGGGTGATTGTTGTTAGATGATGTCTTTTGTCTGCTTGATGTTGACTTTTGTTGTTGTTGATGTACTTTATTTTCCTTGAATAATGAAATATCTTGTTTTTATGTCTTTTACATCTGATTCCACTGACTGAAGTAGTGTAGATCTTTGTACATCAGCAGGAACATAACCTGCAACCAAACATTCAAACAGAACACAAAAGAACAACCATAATAGTATACAAGGTTAGTAAGAAACCTGGAAGACAAAGTTAGTAAACATAATAATCTACATAATATACAACATGTCCAATCCTCCTGATGAGTGTCTAAATACTCATCATTTTATACCAATTTGAACTGCCAAAACATCCAAAAACACTCAAATACGCATCATAATACTGAAAATATCCCATGAATGTGTTTTATATGTTTCAGATGCAAAATAATCAAAAACAGATGAAAAACGTACAAAGTTTGCATAATTGGCAGTTTCAGTCCCTCAACTTTCAAAAGTTGTCAAATCTAGTCCCTGGTTATTCTAAAAACTTGAAAAAGTCACCAAAGGTTCTTTTAAATCAAAAAGTTACATAATTAGTCCTTTGGTGCAAAGTTTCACAAAATGTCAAGTTTAGTCCCTGAAGTTTGGAAAATTGTCAAAAATGGTCCCTGGGATATTAAAACTTTGAGAAAAACAAATTTTGTCCTTGTACTTCTCATATATGGCAGGATTGGTCCTTGGTTGAAAAGTTTGGTGAAATTGCAAAACAGGTCCCTAAAGTTTTAAAGATTGGCAGAATTAGTCCCTGGGGTTTATAATATTCTCATATGGCATAATACACCCCTTGAAACACTTTGGAAAAATGCCACATACACCCCTCACTTTTCGGATAATTACAAAAATGGTCCTTGTGCAAAGTTACACCAAACCGGACCCTTAATAATATCAAAACCCAAACACCAAGTCCAATCCTAATCTAAAGCCCACCCTTTTTACACCTTTGGCCCAAAACAAACAAAGCCCACCCTGGTAGTAATACCAGGGTCAAACCCGGTCAAATACCCCCTTTCCCTCTCCCTCACCCCTGCAAAACCACGCACCAAAACCACCTTATTACCCCCCCCCTCCACTTGCAATAAATTCATCATCACCATCCCACCACCCTCTGCACCTACCCTCACCTCCACATTAAATGCTCCCCTCCCACAACACGCAACAGAAGCAAATTGCATAAAAAACAATCTTTCCCACCAAAACACGTGGCAAGTGATTAGAGCCTCTCAGACATCCAATGGACGATATTAATGATGGGAAATGATCAGAGAGGTGGAGGAACCCTAATGGTGGCCTATAAATAGAAGAGAAGTCCAAGAAGAAAGTGTATTAGATTAATTTTAGTATTGATAGGTCGTATAAGTAATTTTCAAGTTATCTTTGTGTAATTTAGCTTTCAATTAGTGTAAACTCTGTTTTCAGTGCACCTTTAAGGTTTTCAGTTAATAAAAATCAAGTTTGAAGTTATATCTTAGTTTGTGCAATTTTCAATTTATTTCAAGTTTTCATATAAGCTGCATTGTTATTGTTAGTATAATCCATGGACTCCTAAGCTCATATAGGCTCCCGGAAAGCTCAAATAAGCTTTTAGATTCCATTAAAATACTGCTTAGACATAAGAAAATCAAAAATACAAAAACAGTCAACCAAAGTCAAAGTTGCAGGTTTCTTGGTGAAAAGCAATGGGAGCACAGTGAATCTAGGATGGTTGTGGGTTAGAACTCCAAGGGGAGTGTTAGGATTGGTTCTTGGGTTCTTGGTTCATGATTTGGCAGGAATGCACATTGTAATCCCATAATCTCAATTCTATTATTCTACTGTAGCTTAGCTTATTGTCTGCTTATTTGTGTTCATTTTATCTTATTCAGTGTTCTATAGTAATATCATCACTTAAATTCAGTAGTTTGTTTGTTAACTTTCATAGTTGCTTAAAATTCAAAGTTTCACAGTTAAGTAGCATAATTAGTACTCATCATCATTTGTGGTTGTAATCTGTTTCTAAGTGCTTATTTAGACTTAATATATCATAAAAAGTCATTGTGGATCAGTTTCATCAGCTCTTAAAGCCATTTTCTTCCTAAATCACAAAACAGACAACCCTTAAGGTGTGTTTGGATCAGGGTATTCCAAGGTGTTGGAGTGTTTAGTTGTTGTTATTTCTGGTTCATACAAGTCACTTAGGTCATAACTAGAGCAGAATAACCATAAAACAGGGTCTTGTTTCAATAGAAAGTCAAAATCAAGCATTACAAGGCCTAGATTACCCTCTGTGTTGGATTAAGTGTGTCATATGCCCCAAATCCATTCACTTGTGAGTGGTTTAGCTTAAATAAGTCTTATTCTAGCTTAATTAGTCCATTCCAATCAGAAAATCAGAATCAAAGTTCATTTAAGTCAACCTTTTATAAAATCTCAAAAAGTCAAAAATTGCCATTGTTTCAGAAATCCAAATCTTGGAGGAATTTTTGTGATTTTTGTGTTAGCATTGAGACCTTGCCCTTTTCAGAAGTTAAATTTTGCCACCTAGTCTACAAAAGCCCATAGTCAGCTTATTTTTAGGAATTTTCTATAAGCTTGTGCATTAGCTTATTTCAACCTGCAGGGCAAACACTTGCCCTGTGCACAGGTTTTGACCATTTTTCCCAATAGCTTTGTGACTTACCCAGTGGGACCCACCCTTAGCTTTTTGGCTTTTTGGAAAGCCACACAACCCATTTTGATAAGTAAAGGCTTATTTCAGCTTTTTGAGCTTATTTGATAGGGCTGCAACCCTCATCAAGATTGGCCATTGTCTGAGTCAACACTGAGGACTCAGTGTCAAACCCCAACTTCAAAGCATCACCCAAGCTTCATTAGTAAGCCATAGGACTAGCTTATAGGCTTATTTTGTATCTTATCAGTCCCTTTATAAGTTTCAAGTTTAATTTTGGACCCTTAAGTTCTTCTGTGGACCCCACAGAGGTCTAAAATCACCCATTTCAGGCCTGTTTGGACTGTGTAGTTCATAAGTGCTTATTTGAGGATTATAGCTTATTCTGAGAAGCTTCTTTGTTCTAATTGGCTTATTTTAAGTTGATAGACATCTGTGTATGCTTATTTGGCATTTGAATAGCTTTTTCATAATTGACTCAAGTCCTAATAAGCTATAAGCCAACTGTTTTGATAAAGGGGGTGCACACAGCTTATTTTTAAGCTAAAACAAAAGTCAATTCACAAAAGTTTCTTATTTTCATCTTAGTTTTATCTGTCAAAAAGAAAAACACCAATAAAACCAAACTTAAAATTAGTGATAGCTTCTATTTAATAGATTTTATCTTTTTAATTTTTCATTTTAGCTTTTTAATAAGCACTTCATCATTTTTATAATTTTCTTAATTTCCTTTTAGCTTTAAGTATTTATAATAATTTTCTTAGATTTTTCTTAATCAGTTTACTATTTATTAGATTTAAAAATAGTTTAAATAATTAAATAGGTAATATTAGTAATTAAATAGTTTTCTTTAATTTTAATTAACAACAGTAGATTTTTATATTTTACCTAGGTTTTATAAATTAGTTAACACTTTTAGAAATTAGTTTCATAATTTCCATTGTTCATTTTCCAATTTTTCTATTTAATTTAGTTAAATTAGATTTAAATTAATTAATAAGTAATTAATTAGTAAATTAGCCTAAATATAATTTTTAGTAACTTTTTATAATTTTTTAGGATTCATGTGATGGTTAATTAGTTTTAAAAATTTTTCCATAATTTTCTAAGTCATTTTAGTATTAATAGTAATTTAAAATAGTTTAATTAGTTTAATTAAAATAAATAGTTTTTAATTAATAAAAAACTCATAAAAAGACAAAAATATTTATTTTTAATTTTTTATACTTTCTTCAAGTTCATTTTAAGGTTTAGAAATTAGTTTTGCAAATTTTTAGGTTAATTTGTAATCTTTGTCATTTTTAGTTAATTTAAATTAGATTTCAAATAGTTTTAATTAATAAATTAGTATTTAATTATTAAAATAATCATTTTTATAATTTCATTTTCATTTTAAATTTTCTTTTAATTTTAAGTTTTAAAAAGTTTCACTTGCACCCCCTGTAGTGTGTAATTTGTTAAAACCCACTTTTCTTTGTCTGTTATCTGATTTCTCAATTTGTGCTTTTTGTGATTACATCTGTTATTGTTTATATCATTCCACAATTGTTCAAATACCAAGCAATCAGTAGTATAATCAATCCCCAATCATCTTGGTTACTGTCCTCAGTGCCACTTATTCCCATAAACGTTCAAAATACAATTTCAATATCGTTAGGACTTAACGACCCGGGGATTTCCCTGTACTTTCACGGATTATAAACACTTGACTTTCCTCTCCTAGGTGGGCCTATCAACTGCACCCGGTTGACTGGTTGGTTTGGGAGGAGTCACCTCCCCTGAGGCTTATGCCTCCCCTCAAACATAGCATTCAAAGGTTAACCATCCCAATGGTGACAACTAGGTGATTAAACCTAGGTCCATCAAAAGCTTTTGTTAATAAATCAGCCACATTATCATCAGTATGAATTTTAAGCACTTGAATTAGATGCTTCTCATTTGCATCTCTTATAAAATGGTGCCTAATTTCTATATGTTTAGTTCTCTGATGAAAAACAAGATTTTTAACAACAGAAATAGTACTTTGATTATCAATGTAGATTTTAGTGTTCAAGAAGTTAAACCCATAATCCAACATCTGATTCTGAATCCAAAGTACCTGACCACAGCAATTGGCAACAGCAACATATTCTGCTTCAGTAGTAGAAGTAGCCACTATGGTTTGTTTCTTGCATTGCCAAGTGATGAGTGCTCAAACACTCATCCTTTTTAGTCAAATCTGAACTGCAAAACATACAAAAACACTCAAATATGCATCAAAATACTGAAAATATTTCAAAATTGTGTTTTATATGTTTTAGATGCAAAATGAGTAAAAACAAATGAAAAACGTACAAAGTTTGCAAAATTGGCAGTTCAGTCCCCCAACTTTCATAAAATATCAAAATTAGTCCCTGGTTATTCAAAATATGGAAAATTATCACCAAAGGTCCTTTTAAAATCATAAGTTGTCATAATTAGTCCTTTGGTGATAAATCTCAAAAGTTTTGGAAATTTACAATTTTGGTCCCTGGAATTTCAAACTTTGGCAGGATTGGTCCCTGGTGGGATATTTTTTGAGGAAAAATCATTTTTGGTCCTTGGAAACTCAAAGGTTATCATAAATAGCCTTTTGATGAAAAGTTTGAGAAAATTGCAAGTTTAGTCCCTGGACTTTTCAAAAATGACAATTTTGGTCCCCGGGTGTTTTATTTTGGAAAATGTTAATTTTGGTCCTTGTAATATTCATGCTAATCAATTAAGGTCCTTTTGAGTACTTTGAAAGAATTACATTTCAGGTCCTTTAAATTTTCAGAAATTACAAATTTGGTCCTTATGTTAAATCACATTACAAACCAAACGGACCCTTGATTAATATCATAAACCAAACCCATAATACCAAATCCAAACACATACCCTGATCCAACACCTTAGCCCACCACAAAGCCTAAACCTAAACTAATAAAACACCAGGGTCAAACAGTCAATGGTCAAAGTGGTCAAAACCGACCACTGTTCATCCCCTTCCCCACAACCCCCAAAACCTGCTTCTGTGTCCCCCCCCCTCCTCTCCTATCTCCACAAAATCCTCACCATCACTCACCTTCCCCCATTAATTAACCAACCCACTTCCCTCTTCAATTAACACCACACCAAACTCCCCAACTGCCCAATCCCATATTTCCCGCCAAAAAGGATTTGAACGGCTGGGATCAACTGAAGCTATCCAACGGTTCTAATGCAAGTCGGAAAGTCTTTGAGCACCTCCAGGGCTTATAAAAGAAAAGAAAAAAGAGATGAAAATTATTAGTTAGAGTAGTATAGTTAATTAGCTTAGTTTAATTTCGATGTAATGTAATTCTAACTCTCAGTTGTACTTTTTAGTTTAAAAACATTGTAATCACTCTTTTTAATGTAAGTAAAATCTTATTACACCTTAATTTCAAGCTTTCCTGTTCCAAATTTAGATTTTGCAAATTCTAGTGAAATATTGATTTCACTGAATTCTGAGTAAAAGTTGTGAATTTTTGTTTCATAAGCTAGCTTTAAGTCATTCTGTTAAGCTTAGGTCAGTATTTAAACTAGTACTACTTCAAAATTTCAAAGAAAAAATAAGGAAGAAAAATCATTTGAAAAGTAAAAATATAGTTCATTAGTTTCATAAGCTTCAATAAGCTTTAATTTAGGTTTCTACAGGTTTACATAAGCTCTGTATAGCTTATTGTAAGCTTGTTTTTGCTTATTCAGTGCCAATTTCCCACTCTTGGAAAAGTCAATAAGTCAACTGCTTATTGAAATAAGCTTGGGGAGTTATTTCTTTGCAGTTGATGATACCTAACCCTTAGACCTTTGCTCTGAGCTCAATGTGGGTTAAATTTACCCTGGTGTAAGCAGGAAGCAGTTGTGAGTCATCACCTTTTCTTTGCTTGATTTTTGTAATTCATTCATAAAATGCTTAATCTCTCTGAGCTGTTTGTTGTGATTGCTTTCTGTTAAAATTAGTTGCATTCAGTCTCATTAGCTTATATCCTAGGTTAGAGTTAGTAAGGATTGCCTCAGTCACTATTTCCCTCACTAATCCATTGATAGACAAAATATAAAGGGGTGTTTGGTTTGGCAGAGTTTACTAGGCTTTTGTTTTGAAATGTTGATTGGTTTGTTTCCTTAGCTTACTTTGGTCATTGATAGCTCAGTCATAGACTCATATTGGTGAGTTCTTTGGAAAAAAAGTCAAATCCTTGTTTTAGCTTCTTAATTTATCAACTATTAGATTTCAATTTGCAAAATCCTTCATATCAGTTATAGAGTTTTTGGTTTAAGTTTATTAAAGCCTTAATACACTCTATAATAATGTTTACAGTCATTTAGATCCAATACAAATTCAACTAAGTCAAATTCCAAGTTTTTCTCAAAAAGTCAAATCTTACCCATTTGCAGAAAACTCAAAACTCCAATAATTGTTTTGAATTTTGTATTAGGACTTAGGGTTTGAAATTGTTAGGATATGAAGTCTACCAGCTCATCTTTGAGCTCCTAGCATTCTTTTATTTTTGTGATTTTTCTGCTGGGCCCCACTCTTGATCAAAGACACCTGCAGGGCAAGGTGTTGCCCTGCACACAGATATTCAGTCCAACAGCCCTACTTCAAGGGTCCCTCATGTACTCATTAGTGGGCCCCACAGAGAGCTTATTGGCTTTTTGAAAAGCCAATAAGCTCTTCTTTTAGTTCCTGGGTTTGTTTTCAGGTTTAGACCTCAATTGCTAGGGCTGCAAGGGCCTCTAAGTCTGTCCCTTTTCTGAGTTAAGCAAAGTGTTCCATTTGCTTATTTTATTGATTATTGCTTATTCAGGGGTTTGGACTAGTTTCTTTTGGCTTATTTCCCTTCATCCAACATATATCTACCATAAGCTACCTTTGTCTCAGCTTAAAGCTTATTTCAATAGCTTTTTGCTTTAACAGTTGACCAAAGTCAACTGTCTAAGCTTATTGAGCTCAAAGTGCTTATTTTTAAGATATAAAAAATTTTGTTTTTACAAAAGTTAGTTGTTTTTAAGTATAAAATAGTTTTCAAAAAGAAAAATCAAGAAAAACCAATTTAATTTTAAGTGATACTTTCTATTTAATATAATTTAAATTTTAATTTTCATTTTTAGATTTTTATTAAGTACTTAGCATTTTTATATTTTTTAATTACCTTTTATATTAAAGTAATTTTTGTAAATTTCTCAGATTTTTATTTTGTCATTTAGTATTTATTAGATTTAATATTAGTTTTCTTAATTAATTAATTAATATTAAGTATTAAATAGCATAATTAATTTTTATAAAGTAACACCTAGTTTTTATATTTTTTCTAGCTTTTATATAATATAATATAATTTTAGGAATTTTTCTAGAATTTTTACTGTTCATTTGCTAATTTTTATAATTTAAAATATTTTAATTAGGTAATTAATATTTAATTAGTAATTAATTAATAGAAAAATCACAAAAAGACAAAAATACATATTTTTAATTTTAAAACTTGTTTTTAGTTATTTTATAATTTTATAAATTTAATTTTCATTTTTCTAGTATTTAATTAATATTATATTGTATTTAAGTTATTTAGATATTAATAATTAGTATTAATTAGTAATTAATTAATAATAAATAATTAATTAGTGTAAAAATTTATTTTCTTTTACCAAAAAATTTCTTTATCTTTTAGTTTGTAAAAAAGTCATTTTTACCCCCTGGGGGTTTTCAGATTTCAGTTTTCACTTTTTATTTCGTACGTTCACGTTATTTAAAATGTAAACGTACGCGTTTTTAGATTTCAATCGTTTGTAAGTATCTAGTCTTCACGTAATCACTCACATAGCTTATTTAAGCTATTTCTTCGTATATTCCTTAGTTCAAATAACTCACAAACCTTTTCCTATCTAAATTCACCCGATCACAGATCCGTTTGATAACCATCACACCTCGTCGGGACATAACGACCCGGGGAAACACTATACTTCCGCGGAGCATTGACTCTAGGCTGTTTGACCTAGTTGACCATTCCTTGGTCAATTTAGGTTGACTGTTTGGAGCCAATCAAATTTTGGCGCCACTGCCGGGGAGGTGTGCGCGCTATTCTAAACGGCTTTGCGTATTAGTGAATCGGGATATACATCCATTGTATATTTACCACCTTTGTTTATATTATCTTCTTATTTTCTTATAAAAACAAAACTGTTCCCGAAAACATTTTAAAATCAGTTTTCAACGAACACAAAAAAGCCAAAAAGATTTTCTTTCTTATTTGTACAAAATGTTTATTCAGAAATCCAAAAATAATCACCTTTACCCTCTCACATCTTTGATTCTTCATCCCTACCCCTCTGTAAACCTTTGATTCTTTCTATGTCGCATCCATACCATTGTGGTTGTCAATGGTGTGGTGGTCCTCATAATGGCGGGAATTGTCCCGGTTGTAGCATGGTAGAGTCAGGAGATGGGTCTGTCTATAACCAGAATCCCTATTCCTACCATGACACCACTGATTCATTCCATCAATTACCACACCATGAGACTCAGTAGTTTTACTGTTGTGAGTACTGTGGTGGTCCACATTACCGTTCTGATTGTCAATCGGGAAACACGCTTGTCTATGAGCAGTTTCCTGATAACAATTATAACTCAAGCACATACAACCCACAGCTACATCAGTTTCACTGTTGTGATTACTGTGGAGGTCCACACTCTAGCCCGGATTGTCAAACAAGGAATCCATCTCCTTGTAACAATTACGACTATTCATTTTCAGACCAACCTCCACAGTACCAAATGATTCACACAACTCCTCATGATGAGCAAGACCTTTTACTAAAGGCTCTTGATATATTGAAAGAACTTAAGGAGGAGTTGGTTACTACATCGTTTCGAGACTCTCGTGAGAAATCTATGGCAGAATTACTTGCTGAAGAACGAGAGTCTAGAAACGAATTGAGTATGGAGGAATTACTTGTCTTAGAACAACCAGCTATAACACGTGCCAAATTTCGTAAAGCTGCTCTTCTCGACTGTGATGATGATAGTGATAATGAGGACACCCTTGATATCCTTCAATTTTATAAGGGTTCGTCAGATTCATCACTTGTGATTCCTCCCATTGTAAATCAGGGAGAAAATAATGAGACGGAGAAATTACTAGCAGAAGATCAAATGGAACTTGTACATTCCATGAATGCTAGCTCCTCTCATCTCCCTCTGTCTGTTGTTATCACACCCGAAGTTCACACTCACTCTCTAAACATGGGAGATGAACATCTTAGCACTGTTCCTAATAAGGAATCGGACGAATTAATAAAGTCTAGTGTTGAGATCCTTGTCCCAATCCTGAGAGAGTCACAGGGAACTTTTGATCAAGTGTGTGATATTCCTTCACCCCCTAATAATCCAAATGATCAAATTGAGACTGTCTCTGATTCTAGTGATGATTGTTTATCTTATGGAGACATTGAGTATGTTGATGCATCTCTTCCCCACTCTAATGTTGACTTTCTTCTCGAGGAGTTCGCCGATGAACTCACTCACACCAATGCACTTCCATCGGGATGTGATTGATTTCAAAGATGATCTGGAAGAAGTCGAAGCATTCCTTGCCCTAGATAGTTCAACTTCGTATGAAGTTGATGATAACTATCTTGATTCTGAGGGGGATATTCTTTTCCTTGAAATCTTATTGAATGATGATCCATCACTCAATTCCTATCTCAACACTGGGCTTAGTGATTCACATACTGATGAAAATTCTTTATCTTATGGAGACATTAGTGATGTTGATGAAATACCTTTTGAGCCCGTCATTGATCACATTATCATGACTCCTCCGGAGTATGATAGCCCGGGTAGAGATGCACTCAATCATGAGAATTTGTAAATTCCCACCCACCCTCCCGGGATGTTTTTGAGCTTAACCCTTGAAATCCAAACTCAGGCTAATGAGCCTGCTCTCGAGGTGCTTTCCTCTCTTCTTTACTCCTTCGGGAATGAAGATACCATCTTTGATCCCGGCATTTTCACGTACCATTATCTTGAGCCGGATACTTATCTCATCGGTGTGGAACTTTCACGTGCTTCAAATGTTTGTCCAAACATCTTGAATGAAAGTCCGATGGAGATTCCTTCTTCCACATCATGCTTCCCCAAGGACAAATGAATTCGGGGTCGAGTCAAGCTAGCGACTCGGTAAACAAAAAAAGTAGCATGCTTATAGGGTTTTCACCCTAAGTGTGGGGGAGTTACCCCCACTGTGGTTATTTATAAAGTGAAAATACAAAATGGTGTTTTCCACGGTTAGCTTGTAATGTTGCCCATTTACGTTCAAAGGGTCGGCATAATAGCCGGGACTTTGAATATTGAGGACAATATTCATTCTAAGTGTGGGGGGGTATTTCGCTATTCTAGCGAATTTTATCACATTTTACTATCTTATACCCCCGTTTTTGGCCAAAATTTTAAAAATTTTTCACTAAAGTTTCAAAATTTTTTGTGGTTATCAGTCCGCCTTGTCTAACCGACAAAAGGATTGGCTAATCCAGGAGCAAACAGCTCTTGGTAAAGATATATCAAATCCGTTTACAGCTTGCAATTTGCCCAAAATTGTATGGTACCTCAACTCGCCATATCCTAAAAAGCGAATGAGTTGGCTAGCCCGCAAGATTATGGCTTGTGGTAAAGGCAGTGGAAAAACCATAATTGGTAATCAGCTCACCAAGATGTTGACTTTGTCCATCAAGAGTTGGCTAGTCCAGAAGCAAACGGCTTTTGGTAAAGACTAATAAAATCCGTTGACAGCTGGTGGTTTGCTCAAAATCACATGGTTATCAGGTGGACCATAGTTCTTACTTGAATCGATACATCTGGCTACTCCAGAAGTGATGGCTTTTGGTAAAGAGTTTAAAATCCATTAAGTTTTCAAAACAGTTTATTGCTAGGGACTAGCAATATTTTAGTGTGGGGGATTAATGAGTGCTCAAACACTCATCATTTTTAGTCAAATCTGAACTGTAAAACATACAAAAACACTCAAATATGCATCAAAATACTGAAACTATTTCAAAATTGTGTTTTATATGTTTTAGATGCAAAATGAGTAAAAACAAATGAAAAACGTACAAAGTTTGCAAAATTGACAGTTCAGTCCCTCAACTTTCATAAAATATCAAAATTAGTCCCTGGTTATTCAAAATATGGAAAATAATCCCCAAAGGTCCTTTTAAAATCATAAGTTGTCATAATTAGTCCTTTGGTGAAAAATCTCAAAAGTTTTGGAAATTTACAATTTTGGTCCCTGGAATTTCAAACTTTGGCAGGATTGGTCCCTGGTGGGATATTTTTGGAGGAAAAATCATTTTTGGTCCTTGGAAACTCAAAGGTTATCATAAATAGCCTTTTGATGAAAAGTTTGAGAAAATTGCAAATTTAGTCCCTGCACTTTTCAAAAATGACAATTTTGGTCCCCGGGTGTTTTATTTTGGAAAATGTTAATTTTGGTTCTTGTAATATTCATGCTTATCAATTAAGGTCCTTTTGAGTACTTTGAAAGAATTACATTTCAGGTCCTTTAAATTTTCAGAAATTACAAATTTGGTCCTTATGTTAAATCACATTACAAACCAAACGGACCCTTGATTAATATCATAAACCAAACCCATAATACCAAATCCAAACACATACCCTGATCCAACACCTTAGCCCACCACAAAGCCCAAACCTAAACTAATAAAACACCAGGGTCAAACAGTCAATGGTCAAAGTGGTCAAAACCGACCACTGTTCATCCCCTTCCCCACAACCCCCAAAACCTGCTTCAGGGTTCCCCCCCCCCCTCTCCTATCTCCACAAAATCCTCACCAACACTCACCTTCCCCTATTAATTAACCAACCTACTCCCCTCTTCAATTAATACCACACCAAACTCCCCAACTGCCCAATCCCATATTTCCCGCCAAAAAGGATTTGAATAGCTGGGATCAACTGAAGCTATCCAACGGTTCTAATGCAAGTGGGAAAGTCTTTGAGGACCTCCAGGGCTTATAAAAGAAAAGAAAAAAGAGAAGAAAATTATTAGTTAGAGTAGTATAGTTAATTAACTTAGTTTAATTTCGATGTAATGTAATTCTAACTCTCAATTGTACTTTTTAGTTTAAAAACATTGTAATCACTCTTTTTAATGTAAGTAAAATCTTATTACACCTTAATTTCAAGTTTTCCTGTTCCAAATTTAGATTTTGCAAATTCTAGTGAAATATTGATTTCACTGAATTCTGAGTAAAAGTTGTGAATTGTTGTTTCATAAGTTAGCTTTAAGTCATTCTGTTAAGCTTAGGTCAGTATTTAAACTAGTACTACTTCAAAATTTCAAAGAAAAAATAAGGAAGAAAAATCATTTGAAAAGTAAAAATATGGTTCATTAGTTTCATAAGCTTCAATAAGCTTTAATTTAGGTTTCTACAGGTTTACATAAGCTCTGTATAGCTTATTGTAAGCTTGTTTGTGCTTATTCAGTGCCAATTTCCCACTCTTGGAAAAGTCAATAAGTCAACTACTTATTGAAATAAGCTTGGGGTGTTATTTCTTTGCAGCTGATGGTACCTAAACCCTTAGACCTTTGCACTGTGCTCAATGTGGGTTAAATTTACCCTGGTGTAAGCAGGAAGCAGTTGTGAGTCATCACCTTTTCTTTGCTTGATTTTTGTATTTCATTCATAAAATGCTTAATCTCTCTGAGCTGTTTGTTGTGATTGCTTTCTGTTAAAATTAGTTGCCTTCAGTCTTATTAGCTTATATCCTAGGTTAGAGTTAGTAAGGATTGCCTCAGTCACTATTTCCCTCACTAATCCATTGACAGACAAAATATAAAGGGGTGTTTGGTTTGGCAAAGTTTACTAGGCTTTTGTTATTGAAATGTTGATTAGTTTGTTTCCTTAGCTTACTTTGGTCATTGATAGCTCAGTCATAGACTCATATTGGTGAGTTCTTAGGAAAAAAGGTCAAATCCTTGTTTTAGCTTCATAATTTATCAACTGTTAGATTTCAATTTGCAAAATCCTTCATATCAGTTATAGAGTTGTTGGTTTAAGTTTATTAAAGTCTTAATACACTTTATAATCATGTTTACAGTCATTTAGATCCAATACAAATTTAACTAAGTCAAATTCCAAGTTTTTCTCAAAAAGTCAAATCTTACCCATTTGCAGAAAACTCAAAACTCCAAGAATTGTTTTGAATTTTGTAGTAGGACTCAGGGTTTGAAATTGTTAGGATATGAAGTCTACCAGCTCATCTTTGAGCTCCTAGCATTCTTTTATTTTTGTGATTTTTCTGCTGGGCCCCACTCTTGATCAAAGACACCTGCAGGGCAAGGTGTTGCCCTGCACACAGATATTCAGTCCAACAGCCCTACTTCAAGGGTCCCTCATGTACTCATTAGTGGGCCCCACAGAGAGCTTATTGGCTTTTTGAAAATCCAATAAGCTCTTCTTTTAGTTCCTGGGTTTGTTTTCAGGTTTAGACCTCAATTGCTAAGGCTGCAAGGGCCACTAAGTCTGTCCCTTTTCTGAGTTGAGCAAAGTGTTCCATTTGCTTATTTTATTGATTATTGCTTATTCAGGGGTTTGGACTAGTTTCTTTTGGCTTATTTCCCTTCATCCAACATATATCTACCATAAGCTACCCTTGTCTCAGCTTAAAGCTTATTTCAAAAGCTTTTTGCTTTGATAGTTGACCAAACTCAACTGTCCAAGCTTATTGAACTCAAAGTGCTTATTTTTAAGATATAAAAAAATTTGTTTTTACAAAAGTTAGTTGTTTTTAAGTATAAAATAGTTTTCAAAAAGAAAAATCAAGAAAAACCAATTTAATTTTAAGTGATAGTTTCTATTTAATATAATTTAAATTTTAATTTTCATTTTTAGATTTTTATTAAGTACTTAGCATTTTTATATTTTTTAATTACCTTTTATATTAAAGTAATTTTAGTAAATTTCTCAGATTTTTATTTTGTCATTTAGTATTTATTAGATTTAATATTAGTTTTCTTAATTAATTAATTAATATTAAGTATTAAATAGCATAATTAATTTTTATAAAGTAACACCTAGTTTTTATATTTTTCCTAGCTTTTATATAATATAATATAATTTTAGGAATTTTTCTAGAATTTTTACTGTTCATTTGCTAATTTTTATAATTTAAAATAGTTTAATTAGGTAATTAATATTTAATTAGTAATTAATTAATTGAAAAATCACAAAAAGAAAAAAATACATATTTTTAATTTTAAAACTTGTTTTTAGTTATTTTATAATTTTAGAAATTTAATTTTCATTTTTCTAGTATTTAATTAATATTATATTGTATTTAAGTTATTTAGATATTAATAATTAGTATTAATTAGTAATTAATTAATAATAAATAATTAATTAGTGTAAAAAATTATTTTCTTTTTCCAAAAAATTTCTTTTATCTTTTAGTTTGTAAAAAAAGTCATTTTTACCCCTGGGGGTTTTCAGATTTCAGTTTTCACTTTTTATTTCGTACGTTCACGTTATTTAAAATGTAAACGTACGCGTTTTTAGATTTCAATCGTTTCTAAGTATCTAGTCTTCACGTAATCACTCACATAGCTTATTTAAGTTATTTCTTCGTATATTCCTTAGTTCAAATAACTCACAAACCTTTTCCTATCTAAATTCACCCAATCACATATCCGTTTGATAACCATCACACCTCGTCGGGACATAACGACCCGGGGAAACACTATACCTCCTCGGAGCAATGACTCTAGGCTGTTTGACCTAGTTGACCATTCCTTGGTCAATTTAGGTTGACTGTTTGGAGTCGTTTGGAGCCAATCAATGAGTCTTCTACCAAGAAATTGACAACCTCCTGTTGTGGATTTCCTGTCCAAATTAGCTCCTGCATAGTCACTATCACTGTATGCCTCCAACACAAATGGTGATTCCCTTGGGTACCATAGGCCTAGCTTGGGTTGGCTTTTGATGTACTTGAAAATCTTCTTCACTGCATTTAGGTGGGAAGTCAGTGGAGTGACTTGATGTCTTGAGCAAGCACTGACAGCAAAGGTAATATCAGGCCTAGAAGCTGCGAGATACATGAGTGATCCAATCATGGATCTATAGAGATGAACATTCACAGCCTCATCTTGTTCATTTGGATTTTTAAGCTTGGGTGGTTCATATGGAGTAGTAGCAGTCCTCAAGAGTACAAAGTCAAACTTTTTCAAAATGTCTTTAACATACTTCTCCTGATGGATGAAAATCCCTTCATGTTGTTGTTTGACTTGTAGCCCTAAGAAAAAGGTTAACTCCCCCATTGCACTCATCTGATAGACCTTAAACCCCATATATGAGGCAAAGGCTAAAAATAATCTAATTGCCTCACCCTAGCAACTGGTGCAAAGACCTCAGTATAGTCAATCCCTTCTTCTTGTCTGAAACCTTGAGCTACCAATCTTGCTTTATTTCTAACCACAATACCTCTTGCATCCCTCTTGCATTTCAATATCCACTTGGTCCCAATTGCAATTTTCCCTACAGGAAGATCAACAAGGACCCAAACATCTTGATTCTTGAATTGTTGCATCTCTTCCTGCATAGCTTCAACCCAACTAGGTTCACTCAAAGCCTGTTTAATGCTTGTTGGTTCAACTTGGGACAAGAAACAAGAAAACACACAATGCTTCTGATCTATTTGATTGTCTCTCTTCTGAGTGGATACATAAGTTAGAAATGCACATTGCCCAAACTTGGTATTCTTAATGGCACTCCTGGTGAGAACCATAGCATTTGGATCACCAAGTATATTATCTTGTGGATGAATGGTGTTGATCCTTTTAGTTGCAACAGGATTAACATCAATGGAGGTATCAAGATTGGTTAGTGGAGGAGCAAAGTCTTCATCATAAGAAGCTGATTGAAAAATGCCATCACCTTGTTCAACATTAGCAAGATCTGAGGGAATTGGAAATCTGCCATAAGGTTCATCCAAGCTTGTGGATGTTTCAGTGGAAACAGGAACTGCAGCAGAAATGCCTTCAGCCGAATCTCCATCAGCAGAATCAGCAGCTGCATCAGCAGATGTATCAGCAGAACTAGTTTTTCTGCTCTCTTCAACAGCAGCTTGTTTTAAGAGTGCTTCAGTGTCTTGAGCAAATTCAAGACCAAGTCTTTTAGCTTCCTCAGCAGCTGCATGTTCTTGCTTTTTGAGTCTAGCAAGATCTTCTGCATAGGTTGAGTTATCCACATCATCAGCAGATTTGGCATCAGAGGCTTCTTTGTTAGGAGGATCTGCTATTTGAATTGGTAGAGTAGTTACAACAATAGTGGGTTCATCACATTCTGAATCACTGTCTGAATCATCCTGTAGGGTACCTGTACTGCTAGAAGATGACACTTGTATACCTGCAGAGGGGTTAGTTTTGTGTCTAGCATACCCCAAATAATCTGTTAGGTAATCAAGGTCAAAATACCATTCATGACCTTTTCCCTGTACATTTACATTCTCCTCCAGAAATTTCAGGTTAAGAGTCTCTTCTATCTTCTTTGCAGCCAAGTTATATACCCTGTAAGCCTTGCTATGAGCTGAGTAACCAACAATATACCCTTCAGCAGCTTTTGCTTCAAATTTGCCTAAGTGATCACTTGTGTTTAGAATGGTCACCTGACAACCAAAAGGTTTCAAGTGTTCAATAGTAGGTTTCTTCCCTGTCAGTAGCTCATAGGGTGTCTTATTATGAGGTCTAGTAATCAACACCCTATTCAATACATAACAAGCAGTGCCAACTGCCTCAGTCCAAAACATGGTGGGAAGTTTAGAGTCAGCAAGCATAGATCTTGCAGCCTCTATAAGGGTTCTATTCTTCCTTTCTGCAACCCCATTCTGTTGTGGAGTCCTAGGAGTGCTATAGTCTCTTTTAATACCCTTTAAACCACAAAGTTCAATGAGATTAGCATTTTTGAACTCTGTCCCATTGTCACACCTAATACCCTTAATCTTCTTGTTAAGTTGATTTTCAATGAGAGCCATAAATTCTTTAAGTGCCTGAAAGGTTTGATCTTTAGTCACCAAAAAGAATGTCCAACTGAATCTACTGAAAGCATCAGTGATTACCAAACAGAAGTACTTATGATCAATACTCCTGATGGATGTTGGACCAAAAAGATCCATTTGAAGTAGCTGCAATGGTTCTGAGATTGTACTCACAGCAGTAATGGCCTTATAGGAAGCTTTGTGTTGCTTATCCTTGTTACAAGCAACACAACTATGCTCATTGGTGAAGATCTAGGAAGGAAGTCCATGAACAAGTCCATCTTTAGCAAGTTTATTGATAACTTTGAAATTAACATGTGCCATCCTTCTATGCCATTTTGTAGATTCATCCAAGGATGCTTTAGCCACCAAACATGTTAGATCACCTTCTGGCTTGACATCATTCAAGTCAAATGTATAAAGATTATGATTTCTTGGAGCCTTTAGCAATACATGATTGTCATCAGGTATTTTGAACTCAGGTGAAAGAATGAGACAACCCTCTTCAGTGAAAAGTACAGGAAGCTTTTTGTCACAAATTTGTGAAACTGAGAACAAATTGAATCCTTGTAGCTCCTTCACATAGTAGACATTCTCAAATCACCTTTGGAGTTCTAATGGTTCCTTTGCCAGTGATCCTTCCTACTCCACTTCCAAACCTCACTATACCTCCATTAATAGGCACAAAGTCATGTAGCTTCTCCTGATTCCCAGACATGTTTCTTGAACAGCCACTATCAACTATACCTAAGTCTTTATTAAGAAGAAGATGTTCCTACAACAAAGAAAGTTAATATACAACAACATTAATATGTTAAGAGACTTAAGTCATGAAAGACTTGAGCCTGCCCTGTGGATCATTATGATGTACCCAAGAAGATGAGTTAGATCCACAATTGTTCCTGGAATCCCTGTAGTTATATGGCCTTTTATATGTCCAAGAACAACCTGCTGAGGACTTTTCAGCAGAATCCCAATTAGCCCTTCCCAAAAACATTCGGTCATTATATCCATACCAATGATTAAATCCATAAAATGGTCTTGACCCATATCTATTTCTATTGGTATTCATATATCTACTAGCAGAAACAGACCTATCAGAAGGAACAGACCAATCAGCAGGAATGGAATGCATTCTGCTGACATTGTAATTTGCCTGTGGAACTAATGAGGGTTTGGTATAAGTGTTAGTCCACATTTGTCTAGGTCTATTATTAACAACAGAAACACCCATCCTCTTATCATGAAAATCACAATCCTTAATCAAATGCAATTTGCTACCACAAACAAAACACTTCTTCCTCTTAGAAGATTTATTAAATCCAAAAGATGTGTTATTAAACACATAATTGTTCAAAGAAACACCAGAAATAGAATTGTTTTGTAAACACTGAAAGGAATTTTTTTCAAAAGAAGTAAATAACAAGTCTTCAGAAGAGGTTATCTTAGAAAGAACTTCATCAGCAGCAACTTCAGAGTCCACAGACTTGTAAGATGACTTGTCATAAATCTTTATTGAGGACTTGGGTGAGTCTGACTTGGTCTTGGAATCACAGCTGGCATAACTAGAGATCTCTGAGGTCTTGTCCCTGGAAGAACAAGAGACAAAAGTGTTAGAATCATTACTAGATATACTTCTAGAGTCAGGGGAGTCATTGATTCTAATTCCAGTGTTTTCCTTTGATTCTGGTAAGTCCAACTTATGGGATGTAGGCTTAGGAGTTCCTATGGTTGGAGGGTCTTCAGACTTATTTGGCAAGTCTTTAGACTTTTTGCCAAACAGATGGTGTGAACCATCAAAGTCAGAGGTTTTGGTAGTAAGAATAAATACACCTTTGATAGGTCCTGGTACAGCATGCATCTCACCTTCCTTTAGATAGTTTACAAGAACAGAATAATTATGACTTTTCTAATCTAAATAGTGATTTGCTTCTGGACCAATATATTTCTTAAACCCTAGACCTATCTCAGATGTTACAGACTTACTACTGTAGAGTAACCTAGATAATTTATCACCTGAAACTAGCCACTCTTTATGCCTAGCTACTTCTTTATCCAATTTCTCTTGCAAAACACCTTTCTCAGACTCAATTCTAGCTTTTTCTTTTTCAAAAAACTTTAATTCATTGCTAGTATTCTCTAAATCTCTACTTAAAACTCTAATCGTTTCCTCATAGGCTAATTGATTTTGCTAAAACTACATCTTCTGTTGTTCTAAGGTTTTAAAAGCTTCTTTGTAAGTTGCAGCTTCAATAAAACACTCATTATATTTTGGTTTCATCTCATCATAAGATTCTTTTAGAGTTGTATATTTAGAATCACAATCACAAACACAAGTAAATACCTGAGGAGAGATTCCCATGAGGCTAAAGTCATCATCACAACTAGCCATGCAGGAGATTTGAGGAGGGCTGCTTGTTGCATCTTCATGCTCATTCCAGTCAACACCAGTATCTATAGCAGTTACCAAGGCTTTTGATTCACTAGCCTCCACCTCTTTCTTCTTGTATGCTGAGTATCTGGTATTAGCTTCACCCTTCTTGGTTGTGCACTCTCTTGCAAAATGGCCAATTTCTCCACAAGCATAGCACTTCACTTTCCTCCTGTTAAACCGAGCTGCATCTCTGCCATCAACATTGAGCTTTTTACCAACCTTTTGCTCAAATCTTCTGACCTTGAGGGAGAGCATAGCCATTTGCCACTTTAAGTCCAACTCTTCTAAAGCAAGTTCATCAATCTGCTCAAAATCTTCATAAGCTATTTGTTGTTGTTTATCAACTTCAACAACAAATGAATGAAGTACATCTTCCATCACATTACTAATCTTTGGATGAGTTATTGGATTAGAATTTGAAAAAGACAATGTGGTAATGGGAAGACTTTGACTTGGAGTGGATGGACTTGAGTAAACCTGTGGTACTGGGGATGGACTTGTATAGGTATGTGGCATGTAGTTTGAGTTAGAGCTGACAAATGCAGATTGAGAAGGAGTTGCTGCATATGGAGAGAATCCCTTGATGTCGCCTTCCAAAGCTCTGAGTTTGTTGTACAAGTCATCAAAACTGAGGTAGTCCAGGCCACCTTTGGTTTTCAATGATATACTCACCTGAGACCATGAGGGAGGCAAAGCTCTTAGAAACCTGGAATTCACCTCCTCATTGTCAGGTCTGGCTAGAAGCTGCTTCAAGTGACTCAGTATCTTCTGAAACCTGTCATGGCCTTTGTGGAGACCTTCTTCTTCAGTTATTTTGAATTCTTGGAATTCTTGTTTCAACATACTCTTTCTCATCCTTTTTTATTCTTCATTCCCCCCGAATCTAGCTTTTATAGCCCACCAGATTTCTCTTGGATCAGTCATGGAATGAAAATCTCCCATGTGGTCATCAGGGATCGCCTGTAGCAATATGGTTCTTGCTTTATTCTCCCTTTGTATAGCAAGAATTTCTTCAGCAGAAACAGGTTCCATAATCTTAATTTTGCCATCAGCATCTACAGTTTGCTTTTTAGGATGACAGCCATTGAGTATAACATTCGAGAGGTTATAGTCAACACTTGCAATCCAGTTTTGCATCTTCATGGCCCAGATCTCATACTCATCCTTCCTGAGAAAAGGAAGCTTGGCATTGCTGTTAGAGAAGGCCACCTGTTGTAGTTGTTGAGTGAGAGAGCCTGCTTCTGAGAGAGTAGCATCACTGCCTAGTTTGTCTCCCATTGATACTGAGTGAAAAGTTATGTGATTGTGTTGAGGTTACAAAGAGTATCTCGTGGCTCTGATACCACTTGTTAGGATTTATATCTTGATAGATCTCGAGCCAATAGATCGTTAGCCTACTAATGTAATCACTAGTAAGACTAAGTTAGATAATCTCTGTGAGCTTGTAATTATTGCGGAATATAAAAACAAACTTCTATACTAAACTTGATCCTCTATAGATCAATGTACTTTCACTAATAATGTTATGAAAAACTCGTACGTAATACAATGACCTAGAGTTCCTTATATACTAATGGAAACCCTAACCTTTCTTACAAGAAACAAATAATAATAAACTAATAAAAGATATTCTACATATCTTGTCCTAAATTACATAAGTTCTATCCACGGTTTAACTCTATCCGTAGGATCTCTATACGTCCGCAGGAACCATTCATCAGCAGAAACAATCTAAGCTTCCACATGAACCTGTCAGCAGTATCAGTCAGCAGAATCTTCAATAATTCCTTAAAAAAATAAATCTAACCTGGGTGTCATGTGATATGAATCTCCTGAATCAATAATCCAATCCTGCAATGGATCTGCACTCATCACCATTATCACCTCAGGACCTTCATATTTTGAACCATTGGAGCTTGGTTGATCATCTTTCTTGGCATAACTTGTTCACGACAGTTTCTCTTCAAGTGCTCCTCGGATAGAAAAATATAGCACTTGAGTCTTCCACCTCAAGACTTCGATCTTGACTTTCCCCTTGACTAATGTGAATCCCTACGATAAGTCCTTCCCCTCACATATAACCCTTCACCATTATTTCCCTTCGCGTTAGACCTTTCTTTGATTTCCTTTCAATTTAGTGTGGCCATCACGTCCTCCAAAGTCAAAGCTTCCAGTTCATAAGGCAATGCATCCACAAAGTGTTTCTCTGATGCTGGTAAAGAAGTGAGTAATAATAAAGCAAGATCTTCATCCTTAAATTTTACCTCAATATTTGCTAGATCAAGAATAATGTTGTTGAACTCATTTATATGGTCGGTATCTTTAGTCCAGGCGACATGTAGAATGTATAAAACTTCTTCTTCATGTACAACTTGTTGGCCAAGGACTTTGTCATATACAAATTCTCGAGCATGGTCCGAAAACGGTTGTAGTCGTCTCCCCGGTAACTACTTTGAGGACTTTGTTACCTAAACACAAAATCGCAGCACTATGATCTTTCTTGTGCAGTTCCTCTTTAGCAACTACTTCCATATTTGCGGGTAAAACCTCCAAAGTTGTTTCGCATCTACATTGGATTAATAAAGCATGCATCTTGACTCTCCATAACCCGAAATCATCAATTCCATCGAATTTTTTGATATTAAACATGGTTCCCATCATCTTTCTAAATCCCTTTGTCAATCGATAAACCTTGTGATATACTAAACCTCACAATCACGAACTTCAAAGTAACCGTGTGAAAGAATTAAAACTTCAAAGTATATATAACCTTTTGTTTTATTACAAGAACAAAAACAAGAATCTTAAAAGTCCTGGATTTTACCATTTTATTCTTTCTCACCAAGAATAATAATAATAATAATAATAATAATAATAATAATAATAATAATAATAATAATAAATAACCCGACTAAACTAAACAACCATTTTTAAGTAATAAAGCTAACATTATATATTCTCAAAAGCCAACCCACCAGTTATCTTCTTCTTCTTTGTCTATACCTTGAAAAAGAAAACGAAAGAGAGTAACCTTCGACAATCTTCGATAAGCTGAAAACCGAACAAAACATTGAGCTTTCTTTAACCCGTGGCGATGACATTGACAACTATAAAAACTCAAGAACCCCTTTAATGCCGATATCTTTGCTACCCCTTGACGTCCAAGAAGCTAAATGCAAGAACCCTTGTTGTTGAAGAACGAACAACAAGTAAACCTTAAATTTCAAAGCCTTTTAACACCAAACATGATGCCCCAAAGAAAACCAACACCAAATAAACCCTTTACAAGATTTCACCTAGCTTCCACACCTTCGAACCAAAGCTCTTGATATCACATGTTGAGTTTTCGATCAAAAAACTTGGAAGCAAGCACGCGAAACCTGAAACTCGTAAAGAAAACTCGACACACCACAACTAGTATATATGATCGACAGGAAGATAAAAAAAACCCACACAATATTGACCCAAACAATTAATTCATATTAATGTTTGTAACTTAAAAGGATGGCATACCAAATCCCTTTCCCTCTCACCTCCTTTTATAGAGATGAGGGGAAGGAAACTGACTTGTACAAGGACACAAGGTCGGTTGTGATAACAAGCAAAAAGAAAAGGTGTTGGGCTTGAGACACAAGCATCTCCAATGACCATTTATGTTATCCTAGTTCTACTTGACTAATAACAAACTACACTTAACACTAAGACCCTAAACTTATTACAGTAATAAGCTAATATAAAGACTAATAAGCTAATAGGTCTCAAGTTCAGTTAGTTAGTGTTAGGTTCAAACAAACCTAAAGTGGTCACGTCAATCTAATAAAAAGGGTGGGTTTAATTTGGTTTGAGTCTTTGTGGTTAGAGTTGATTATCCAAAAAATGTATCATGTCGTTATTATTATTCTTTCAATTTTTATGAAAAGAATAGGAACCTTATTATTAGGTGAATGATTTGTACATTCTATTTTTTTTTATTTACACACTTTTAATATATAATCTATTAAAAAAGGATTACAATTTACAATAATATATAGTTAATGTTAGTAAATCAATTCTCTATTTTCCTTATTGTTATTGCTGCGGTTGCTTGGTTGCTTGGTTGCTTGGTTTAGGAAACTTAAACCTCAATGGTTCAACTTTACCAAACACATGTGACTCTTAAGTAAAGAAAAGAACTTTCTTTTGGTAAAAAGCCAGCTCCAACTAGCGCACTTCTATAGTTCTATATAAGTTTTTTATATAATATTTTAAAAAATATCTAAAAATAGTATAATAGTTGTTTATCTGGCAAACTGGCAAAGTAATAATGAAAAGTGAAGAGTCGAGTATTTTACCACGCAAGTGTATCATCAATTTTAATATGTAACATGCAAACAACAATGTAATTTAATTGTAATATTAAACGGGTGTTGTTTATTCATTTAGATTGTGTATCCCATACATAAATTGTATAGAACTGTTGATTTTTTTTTATACAACTATTCTTAACAATTTAGTTCATGATTTCGTTAAGAATGTCAAATTTCTCAAAACAGACTTAACCATGTAGTTTCGGGAAGAAGAAGAAGAAGAAAAGAAAAAAAAAAAGTATTTAGCTTTCAAATTACATTGCTGCAAACAACTGATACATAGAATGATTCTCAATAAATGAATAACCAGGAGAAAATTGCAATGTTTTTCACAACTTTTAGTTAACGAGAATAAGTGTTAGTGGTACGTTGTTGCGATATTTTATATTTTGTTTTGTTTGCCAATTTTTTTTATTAATAAATAGATTAAATTATTTCTTACCGAAAAAGACTAACCAAACGACCTACTTTTTCAGTATTTTTTTACATAATATATATTATAAAAATCAACAGTATATATATTTTTATGTTGAACTTGTTTGACCATATTTAGGAAAACAAATTTTACGAAATTTGGTAATCTAAAAAAGTATTGAACTATATAGGTCAATTCCTAATTTAAGTATCATACTATCAAAATGTTAGACAAAAGCAGTGTTGCAAAAATCGGCCTACAAGGTCGATTAATCGGCGATTACAAGCTGAACGGCCTTGGACCTTGTAGCGAATTACAAGGTAATCGGCCGATTAATCGGCCTTGGACCTTGGAATCGGAGATTAATCGGCCAAAAATCGCTACACGGCCCTCGACCGCCTTGGGACCGATTCCCGATTTTTGCAACATTGGACAAAAGTATTCGGGTATTCGATTTTTTTTTTTTTTTAATAATATATAATTATTCAATAGCAGCTATGCTATTAGACATACAAAGTTACACGTGAACGTATAATCGTTTAAGTGATAACAGCTACACATACAAAAGTGAACCTTCTAGGGGTTTTTGCGTATATATCATTTCGAAAATACATAATTGCATATATATTCAAAGCATGCATAAAAACTATTGTATTATGTGCATAAAAAATTTGTACAAAGGATATATATGCAATTATTCACTTTGTGAGGGATATATATGCAATTCTGCCTATTTTTTCGTCTAACTAAATATAAGTTAACTCAAACTTATGTGATTAAATTTTACTTTTTTTAGAAGGCATGTATTTTATTACTAAAACAACACATAAATATACAAAATTTGCATAATCTATACAACCAAAGTAGATAACAAGCCGTCCAAAACCCCAAACAACATATACAACAACCAGTAAAATTTGATGTTATCTTGCATCATTAAATTGTGTCTGTTCAATGTATTTTTTACAAAAGACAGAACTAATCTTTCACAGAATATATTTTATAGAAAAGCATCTTTCACACAAATATATCTTTTAAAGACTATTACTCCGTATTGTTTTAGTACTAAAATTTTAAAAACAATTAAACATATTTTAAAACCATTGCGAGTATGATTTTATAAAATGTTTAGAATTATTATTATTGTTCAATAATTTATATCTTATAACTATTGTATAAAATAAATTATATTTTACCAATTGGCCTTTACTCTTATATCTTAAACAAGAGGTTGTGTTGCTCCAAAAAAATAAATAAATAAGAGGTTGTGCTTCAATTCATGCTAAAGATGAAACATAAATTGTTGTGTTGTGTACTTGCGTCAAAATGTATATATTAGTACCGCCTTACAAGTTAATAATAATAATAATAATAATAATAATAATAATAACAATTTCGGTGTCAATAAAAAAGACCTTGTTTCCAAGTACTCACTAAGTCCAAGGCAGGTGGCTATACTTAGCAGTATCCGCGCCCCACATGCGCAGGACTTCCTCTTCGCCATCCATATTGACGGTCTCGGACAAAGGATGAATCCTCGCCAATTTCCATCGGTGTTATGCTACAGGCTTGCGGTTCCTATATTCTCCGAAGGCAGCTTATGCCCGAGTTGCAATGTACACCGTATGTGCCAGTGGGAGGATCACGCGGTCCACTGCGCTAGCGAAGTGGGTGTTAAGTTCAGGCATAATTTGGTGTGTGATATCCTTGTTGATATATGTTCCAAAACTGGGATTATGGTGCGTAAAGAGGCTCCAATGTGATTTCTTTCAGAGGAAGGAAGAGAATTACGTCCTGCAGATGTGCTATTGTTTAACTGGTTCCAAGGTAAGGACGCATGTCTGGATGTGACTGGGGTCTCTCCGTTTGTTAGGACTGGGGTAACGTCATGGGCTCCTGGGGCTGCTCTGAATAATGTTGTGAAAAAGAAAAGGAAGAAGTATGCGTCCAAGTGTGAAGACAATGGATACACGTTCGTCCCTTTCGCTTTTTCCACGTTTGGGGAACTTGATGTGGAAGCTTTGAATACACTTTCGCGTGTCGGGACTATTGCTAGCAGCCACTCTAACAACGTTAAGAGCTGTGATGAGGCGAAAAATGAACCACTTTTAGGCGGTCATTTAAGCCCGGAATTGAATTTATTTGATCAAATATTACCCTAAATCGTTCCTTTTGTGATTTTAGGTACTTTGGGAGTGAAATCTGGAAAAGGAAGCAATTCGGACGTTTTTGGAGCATAAAAGTGAAGAAAACGCCAAAGACTTAATTTTTCATGCTGGAAACAGTGTATGACGGCGTCAAGAGGAAATTCCTGACGGCGTCAAGAGTAAAATCCATGACGACCCAGAAGAAACATGAAGACGTCACAACTAGAGCGTCAAGAGTTAAAATCATGACGGCCTGCATAAGGTGTACACATGACGGCGTCAGATCCAGATCTAGGCAGTCCGAGGAACTATTTGGCGGCGAGATGACGGCGTCAGACATTTGTTCTTGACGCTGTCACCTTCTAAAATCTATATATAGTTTTCTATTTTTCATTCATTGAGAGGAACTTGTGTGGAGAAACCCTAGGGCCGAACTTTGTGAACCCTAGCTCGTATTTTACAGTAAATTCAAGGGTTTTTACCCCTTGAATCCTTTCATGTGCTATTAAGATAAGTCTTTTCTTAATTCAATCAATATGTCTATGTGTTGGTTGTCTATATCTTGTGCTTGTCTTGATTTCAACATGCTAGGCTAGATTTATCTTGTGTTTGCTTAGATCTAATGAAACCTAGATGTTAATTATGTGTTGATTACTTGTTTATGGTTGTATTGGATGAATGATTTCAATGTTAGGCTTAAGAAAACTGGCAGATCTCCATTGTGTAACATGCTTGAACGTCTTAGGAAACATGAACCGATGTGTACTAGGTTTTATTGGTTGTATTTAATGCATGAGTAAATTCTAATGATCCCATGTTATGAGCTTCTTAGCCGGCTCGACAGAGGAGTGAAGTAGGCACTCACAGGATTGGGGAAGTAAGTACGCCACCCCATGAATGGTATTAAGGAATACAATCCGTCATCCACGCAACTATAACAAGTAATTAACGTGTAAAAGATATCTAGGGAGTAGTGAAATCTAAGTAAACACATTTCTCCCACATATTGCTCACAACTTTAGTTTAATATAGTTTTATTCTCATTTCTAGTATTTTATTTTGATTGCATCTTAGTATTTGGTTAGTTGACTAGCAACTAATTCCGCCCAAATCCTTCAAACCCGAGATTTTTAATTGCTTTTATAAAAATATAAAAATACAAAAAGAATCATCCCTCATCTCTAGACCTAGTCTTTAGGTTTTCTAATCCTAGCGACAATATTCCTAGCTGAACGATCAATCCCCCGGTACTTGTCATTATACTATACTACATCGATCAGGTACACTGCCTGGTGGGGGTTGTAAGCTTCTCAAGATCCCTTGAGAGGTAAAGCCTGGTGCAAACCCCACGCATCAAGTTTTTGGCGCCGCAGCCCGGGGAATAGTTATTGTCTAGGTTAGAATTTCTTTTTATTAGGTCTACTTGCTAGATTCCTTTCTAGTAAGATTTTATTTTTATTTTTAGGTTCTCTTTAGTCTATCTTATTTCTTCGTGTCTTTGTTTCTAAAAACCTTTCCATTGACTATTCCGTTAGCCATTATGGAGAACGCGAATCCGCCACACTACCAACCACGAAATTCACCCACTCCAAATGACATCTTTATGTTTAAACAACATGAGGATGAACCTATCTATGATGCATGGGCTCGTTTTAAATATTTACTCCGAAAAGTCCCTCATCATAATTTCGATTTGTGGTCCCAAATTGAAATATTTTACCATCGTGTCGACCACTATACCAAAATGGACATTGACCATGCCGCAGATGGGGACCTTTGGGGATTAATTGTTAATGAAGCATGGGAAACCATAGAGAATTGTGTCATACTTGCCAAAAAAATGGACAACCCAACAAACGTTGTTATGGATCAATTGATAGCAAGTTTAAGGGAACAAGCAAGAAGATAACGGGGTGCATGAAGTGGTTTGATTTCACCACAATACAAGCTGAACACATTGGTAATCTTGATAAGATAGAGGATAGAGTTGAAAATCTAAGGCCACCAAGTACCCCAGAAGTCCTACCATCATTTGAGGCATACACACCGCCCGTGACTTATTCGGATGAAGTAGATGAGACTATAGGAATCCCAATTGAGGTAGAACCTTTGAACCAAACACAGCTAGAGGATATAGGTTTGAATACTTATAATGATAACCTTACTCTTAGTTCTAGGGAAGTTCCTAGTTTTGATGAACCGGAGCCTCAACCAAAATCGTTACCTAATCTTCCATCCTTGGATGAAAATTTAGGAATTGGAATAGGTCCCGATCCACCCATCAAACCATATAGTCAGGGTAGTCTTAGGATAAAGGTAGTGGACTCTAAGCCTTGTAGAGAGGAAACCAATATAGGAGTGGAAAATGACCTTACACGCTTACATCACCCATTTATGTCTGATCACAAGAAACATTATGGGTTTAAACCGGGTTTATTAGATCAAGATGGATTCCCAACTAGGAGTCTCTCGAAGTTGATAGAAGATGATCCCTTTCTAATAGAAAATCTTAATTCGGCCACTAACCCAATCGAATTAGGTATAATGATAAGAGCACAGCCTTTTGAGCATATAATTCATCCACCCCTCTTTCCTCACATGGCATATTTCTACCCTAAGGGTGCGTATCGCTACTTTCACCCGCACTTAATCCTAAGTGTAAGGAAAACCTCCCCTATTTTCGTTAAATAAGGGAAGAGTCAGGCTCGTGACTCGAACAAAAACAAGCGCTTCTTGGGAGGCAACCCATGTTTTGTGTGATTTTTATTTTATTTGATTGTTATTTGTTTCCGTATGCATGCTTTATTTTTATTGTTGGTAGATCATGTTTCTAAACTAAAATAGTGGAAATACTTTATTTTGTTGTTTGGCCTAGTCTTAACTTCACCCAAAGGTGTTTTTGCAAAAGTTAAGTGTAAGGGGAAACCCCAAATATGTTTTTAAGAAACAAATCCGATCATGATTCTCCACAATATTAAGTGAACATGTATATTCGTATTTGTTAAAGTCAAATGCTTGTATCGAGTCATAATGATGTTTTGCAGGATTTTCCAGGAAGTAAGACCAAGTTTTTCCAGAAATTTTCCGGAAACTTAACATAAGAATTATTGCAGGTCACTTCTGACGGCGACACGAGTTTACTCTTGACGGCGTCACGTGTAAAAATCTGGAAATTTTACCAGTTTTGTTTTTCTAACGGAGTCTTAAAGTTTTTGTTGAATTATTAGTTTTATAATCTCCAAGAAATCTGCAAACATCATTCCACAAGCATTATATCTTACTTTGTTTTCTAGGATTTAATAACATATGTAGATTGCCGCCGATTTTATGCAAGGTTACCTTGTCTGTTTTCTCAGGATTTACAAGTTATGTATGACAAGAAGATGATTATTATTCTGGAAGGGAAGCTTTGATTGTTCATTTTCTTGGAGGAAGATTTAACTTGGCCACCTTATTATCCATACCGAGCGAATCAGGGGAGTATTTGATTTCATTCGTTTTACTTATTTCACTTTTACATTCTTTACTTGAAAATTGGGGACAATGTTCATCCTAAGTGTAAGGGGAGGGTAAAATGATGATACCTTACAAATACACTTTCGCTTGAGTTTGTTTGTTTGATGGTAGATGTGTAATAAAACTATGAGAAATACTTGTTAGTGTAATTTTAGCGCCAAATTTAAAATTTTTTACAACATTTAGGAGTGAAACTTTAGCCATAGCAAGCGTCTCATGGATAGGAGATTGTATGACTAGCACATAACCGTATCATTCAGAAAAATTTTCCACCCAAATATGTGAGGTTCGCCTTTAGATTTGATAGGAAAAGCATTTACTGTTAGTGCTTACGAGTGTACCGGTAGCATTTAGATTCTAGAACTTGCGTGGCATCCCGAGACCGCTAGTTAGACTACATTCGTGTAGTAGGATTTACTACATGATAAGAGGCATTAGGATCACCCTTGTGTTAAACCCGTATCATAATTACTTGACCATTAAAGTCATATTAATTGGCTAGTTAAGTCAACTAATTTTTCCCACACCTTAGCGTTGTACTCATTTTTAGTACACGAAACCCCTAGTACCCCCCTCCGAGCCTATCTTTTCGTTTCTAACTTTAAGCATCTTACTTAAAGGAAGAATTTGTTACACCCACTTAAATGTACACCCAAATTGCCTTAGCCTTCCGTGTATGCACTCATCTTTAGTGCATTATTGTTACATGTTTAAACCCTTAGTTAATTATCTAATTGATTACATGGTTGCTAAGTCGAGTCATATCCTTGTACATATTGTTTTGGGACTCATGGGACTCATGGGTAAAGTACTTATGTTATGGAGTAATGGGGAAGAACATCATATATTACCCCCATATGTGCGTTAATCTTAAAAGTGCTCCAAGTGTTTTGATTATCTTAATTCGAGTCATTAGATTAGTTTATTGTAAAGTATGTAAAAATTCAAGTGTAAGGGGGATTTTCATTCCCTATGATGTATTATTTTGGATGGTAGGGTAAGAGTGTATGCAAAAAAAAAAAAAAAAAAAAAAAAAAAAAAAACAAAAAAAAACAAAAAAAAAAAAAAATTGAAAAAATCAAGAAAAAGAAAAAAAAAAATAGAAAAACAAAAGAGAAAAACATATGGACTACCATCCCTTTTTATTCTATGTTCATTTTATGTTTTTGTCATTTTTCATTTATCAGCTTAAGTCGAGTATAGTCTTGGCTTAGCAACGCCATATTGTACATGTAATTAACCAAGACTGTTAACTTGCCACCAGTAAAGACTGCTTATATCCAACAAAACCGTGTATTTCATATCCCTATACCTAACATTACAACCCTTTAAAAGACCTCTTTGATAGTTTATCCAAGGTGCTTACGCCATGTGGTGGAGGTTTGATCCTTTCCCAAGCCTATGGTAATCTACTTTGCTATGACAGGTAGTGAGAGATATCTTCCGTTTCCATATTGTAATTTATACTTTATTACACCCGAGAGATGTGAGTATCTAAGCACTATTTGTGAGGTGCTAGTATATGACCTCCGTGCTTGTCTTTGGTCTTTAGTGGAACAATTATTTGTCGTAATTACTTTTGTATTAGTGTTAAACGACCCCTAACTTGTATTTTGATTAGAATAAAAGCGCATTTGCTTGAGGACAAGCAAATCTCAAGTGTAAGAGTATATGATGAGGCGAAAAATGAACCACTTTTAGGGGGTCATTTAAGCCCAGAATTGAATTTATTACCCTAAATCGTTCCTTTTGTGATTTTAGGTACTTTGGGAGTGAAATCTGGAAAAGGAAGCAATTCGGACGTTTTTGGAGCATAAAAGTGAAGAAAACGCCAAAGACTTAATTTTCCATGCTGGAAACAGTGTATGACGGCGTCAAGAGGAAATTCCTGACGGCGTCAAGAGTAAAATCCATGACGACCCAGAAGAAACATGAAGGCGTCACAACTAGAGCGTCAAGAGTTAAAATCATGACGGCCTGCATAAGGTGGTACACATGACGGCGTCAGATCCAGATCTAGGCAGTCCGAGGAACTATTTGGCGGCGAGATGACGGCATCAGACATTTGTTCTTGACGCCGTCACCTTCTAAAATCTATATATAGTTTTCTATTTTTCATTCATTGAGAGGAACTTGTGTGGAGAAACCCTAAGGCCGAACTTTGTGAACCCTAGCTCGTATTTTACAGTAAATTCAAGGGTTTTTACCCCTTGAATCCTTTCATGTGCTATTAAGATAAGTCTTTTCTTAATTCAATCAATATGTATATGTGTTGGTTGTCTATATCTTGTGCTTGTCTTGATTTCAACATGCTAGGCTAGATTTATCTTGTGTTTGCGTAGATCTAATGAAACCTAGATGTTAATTATGTGTTGATTACTTGTTTATGGTTGTATTGGATGAATGATTTCAATGTTAGGCTTAAGAAAACTGGCAGATCTCTATTGTGTAACATGCTTGAACGTCTTAGGAAACATGAACCGATGTGTACTAGGTTTTATTGGTTGTATTTAATGCATGAGTAAATTCTAATTATCCCATGTTAGGAGCTTCTTAGCCGGCTCGACATAGGAGTGAAGTAAGCACTCATAGGATTGGGGAAGTAAGTACGCCACCCCATGAATGGTATTAAGGAATACAATCCATCATCCACACAACTATAACAAGTAATTAACGTGTAAAAGATATCTAGGGAGTAGTGAAATCTAAGTAAACACATTTCTCCCACATATTGCTCACAACTTTAGTTTAATATAGTTTCATTTTCATTTCTAGTATTTTATTTTGATTGCATTTTAGTATTGGGTTAGTTGACTAGCAACTAATTCCGCCCAAATCCTTCAAACCCGAGATTTTTAATTGCTTTTATAAAAATATAAAAATATAAAAAGAATCATCCCTCATCTCTAGACCTAGTCTTTAGGTTTTCTAATCCTAGCGACACTATTCCTAGCTGAACGATCAATCCCCCGGTACTTGTCATTATACTATACTACATCGATCAGGTACACTGCCTGGTGAGGGTTGTAAGCTTCTCAAGATCCCTTGAGAGGTAAAGCCTGGTGCATACCCCACGCATCAAGCGGTGCTTTTATTTTTCATCGAGTTAGTTTGTGTATTCAAAAAAGAGTGGGAGCACAGATTGTGTCTAGACTCCCCCTCTAATTTCATGTAATTTCCTTGGTTTCAATGAAAAATCCTTATAATAATAATAATAATAATAATAATCATAATAATAATAATAATAATAATAATAATAATAATAATAATAATAATAATAATAATAATAATAATAATAATAATCACTATTTTTTAATTGAAAATAGATTATTCACTAAAAGTGACAATAATAAATTTTTTTAATTGTAAAATGACTATTCACTTTTATTCGTAAATGTTAGATTGTAGTTTCTTTCTTAAAATGGCTAGTTAGTAGTTACTGTTTCGAGTCTTGCAGTAACATTCAAGCGAGGCGGCATGTCTTCTCCAAACTTTCGCCTTTGAAGAATAAAACTCACTCTCTCCGATGCAATGTCTCCACCTAATCCAAAAGCCCATTCACATTCACCCAAGCCCAAGTCCTACGGGTCAAACTTTACTCCACAGGTCAAAAGTTTTACACGGGTCAAAATAATAACAAAAAGGTCAACGAAGTCAAAAACCTTACCCCGCCTTTTGTTTTTCCCCAATTCACTTTTAACCCTGGGAATATGAACCCTAGGTTACCATTCCGTCTAATTGACCGTCATTAAGGGTAGAGACGTCAAATCAAGTACGTTTCTAGAAGATTGTGATGATGTCAGAGTGTGTCAGAAGCAAAGAAGCACACGGGGGGCTACGTGGCAGCAATTAATTGGATAGAACGTGTCACCAAATGCAATCTAAGGGTGTATATCGTATGGAAATGATTGGGAGATTGATCAAAGGCTCTCAGAGGCTTCAAAGAAAAACAGGTCACACGGATTGCCAGCTTGGCAATCCGAGACCCCAACCCTCATCCTTTCCTATAAATAGAAGCATGTATTTGCTCAATTAGTGTGTAGAAAATTAGTAACGAAGTGCTGTCAAAATTCCTTTAGAATGTATTTAGCTTAGTGTTTGTAATGTTTACTTAAAGTTTTAATAAAAGTTTGCAGTTTCCTTTTATATCATTTAGCTTAATAATCATTTCATACTGCTTATTTTACCTTATATCTTTCTATTTCTGCTTAATTTCAGTTTTCATTAGCTTAAATACTATTACTCTATCATTAGCAATAAGTCATTTTCAGAAAAGAATAAATATAAAACAATCAAAAAATATAAAAAATAATAAAAAAAATGTTTCAATTTAGTTTTTATAGTTTATGAATAAGCTGAAATAGCTTATACTCAGCTTATACAAGCTCTGTAGCTTGATATATTCTGTTTTCATTCAAATTCTCTCAATAAGTGTTTTGGTCAACTGAAGTCAAAGGATTCAGATCAAGTGATTGTTGTGGTATATTGGATAAGTTTGGATAGACTTGGATGGTCCTACCTATCCTAGAGATAGGCAAGCTCAGTGAGTCCCCCTCTGTTCATGCTGAGGGGGAGTGTTTTGGAAACATTCTGTTTTAATAGATCTCAATAGTAGTAATTGTTGAATTGATTTGATTTACTATTTCAGTAGAATGTGTAGTTGAAATTGTGTTTGTTTGATTAGAATTAGATCTGTTAGCTTAGATCTGAGTTATCTACTTTTCATTTGATCATCTGTTTTTTAGTTGTTTGAATTATAGTCTAGTTGATTGTAGTAGCATCTTTGAATTTGATTGAGTTTTTTTAGTATTTAATAGTTGTTAGTATAGTTGAGTTTGATTGTTGACTGTTTGATCATAGTTAATTGCATCTGTTTGAGTTGTTGATCAAGTAGAGCTGAATTGCTAGTTTATTGATTAACTGTCATAGTATAGATCTGTGTTGTTGCATTACTGGTATATCAGGTTGAGTTTGATTGAGTAATTTGCTTCATATAGAGTTTTAGAAGATAATTGAATCAGTTTCTTTAAGATTTGTGGATTGTAGTATGGATTTGTAGTGAAACTATTAGTTTAAGGTGTGTTTGGATCTGTTGATTGCAGAGATTTGCTGTGTAGCTTAACTGATTTTTCATCATTAGTAGGTTTTAGAAGATTAATATTAGAGTAATATAGCCTTAAATCAGTAGTTCTTTCATTTATAGTCAAACTTAGCTTAAACTCTCTTTAACTATAAGTAATTAGTTAAATTCAGTTAGCATTATAGCATTTGTAGTTGCATAATAGTTCACACAAGCTTAATTCAGTTGTAAACTTGCTAAATATCACTATAAGAAGTAGATTTGAGAGATTGAATTTGGAATTAGTCAAACTAATAGTGCAAGATAAAGTAAACTGTTACATTGAATATTAGTGTAATTAACTGCTGGACTTGTTTGATTTTAAGTAGCATTCAGGAGTATTTGGTCATATAATCACTTGATATGGTATCTCAGTTGTTCAATAGTGATTTAGCCCCATAAGCTGTTAAGTTTGAGCTTATCTGAAGTGCTTTTAGCTCCTGTGAAATAGCCTTGTTTGAGACAGGGTGACTGTTTGGTTCTTAGGCCTGCAATTGTGCTATTTGTACTTGTATCTGAGTTTGGTGGTTATTTCTAAGTTGTATATTGGTAGTTATAGTGTTGTGCATCTTTTGATTGCTTCTGAATAAGTATGTGCTTATTCTGCTTAATAAATGAGCTTATTATTTAGACTTATTGCATACTATTTTTGAGTTTGTGGATTTCTGTGATTGAACTTGATCATACATTGCATTTCTGAGTTTTTAATATCATCATAAGACTGTGTTTAGAGTTCTACTCAGTTTTGGTTCACAAGTGCTTATAAATAAGCACTTGTGAATAAGCAGTTTGGCTTAATAAGCACTTAATCAGCCTCTTTTCACTTCAAAATTTTTCTCCAAGTTCTTTTTATTATTTTTGATTTTCTGGAATTTTTCCAGATTTTTCCAAGTAGTTTTAGTATTTTTCTTAATTTTCCTTTGATTTTAATCATTTTTAAATAGTTTTTAATAAACAAAAATTCATAAAAATTCAGAAAAAGCTGTGAAAAATACAAAAATATTTCAGAAAATTCTTTTATAATATTTTAGATTTTTTAGAATTTAATTTTCATTTTTCCTTTTTATTTTTCTATTTTCTTCAATTTTTAATTCATTTAAAATTACAAAAATCAAATTAAATTCATAGAAAATAAAAGAAAAGTCAAAAAAATAATTTTCTTTTTCTGGAAATTCATTTTAGTAGTTTAAGATTTTTTGAAAATTATTTCAAGTTTGTAGGATCATTTTTCGTTAAAAGTTACGTTTTAATAAACGCGTTTGCATTTCTGTTTTTACGTTTTCAACTTTTGTGCATAACTAGCTTGTACTTCTTGCATAATTCATAATTGTTTGTTAATACTTGAATTACTTGATCACTATTTTATTTTTCACCACTTCTCAATTCACGATTTTCACGAATCAATATTCTTGATTCCATTCACCTTCACTCGGATACGACTCGGGTGATCCGTATTTCACGCGGATCATTTCGATAATATACTACTATACTATAATAAGTTGATTTTCACACAATCAATTTTGGCGCCGCTGCCGGGGAAGGTCGAAGTAAGTTTTTGAATAATTGTTTTGAAAAATCGTGTTTTGTTAAGCCTTCATCTATTTTGTATATATTTCTATAAAAATTGAAAAATTCAAAACACTTTTCCTAAATTGTTTACAAAAATACCAAAAAAATAATAAAGTTACAGCCTCGACTCTCCCGTGGAATGGAGGGCGTTTAAACCAAAAAAGTCTCACAATATAACAAAAAACGTGAAATTAATTGTTTATCGGATTATTTCAATTACTACAACCGATTAAGCGGGAAATACGGAAGCTAAAACATTAAATTGCTAGCTGAAGAGAGAAACATTCTTCTTTCCCGTCCCGTCGCGAGTGGTTTGAAGGAAACGGTTTTCGATTAACGTAACGTTTTATAAAAAGAAAAACAAAAGAAATAAAAAAAAATTGGGATAAAAAAATAAAAATAAAAAGATTTTCCTTTTTCTTTTTCTTTTTCTTTTTCTTTTTCTTTTTGATTTTGCTTTTGGTGTAGGCAAACCCGCTCTTCTTTTGAGAGTCTTATATCACCTTTGTCAAACCCCGAGAAGGTAATTCGACACACACACCATGTCCATTTCCCTAACGTTGTGGAAATGGATCCGAATAATCAACACTCTCCGGTAGGTGGAGATGATCACCAACACGTGCCAGCTCCCAATCTCCGAACGATGGAAGAGCTGTGCCAACCCACAATGCATGGTAGAGGTGGCCCGATTGCCCCTCTAAATATTGAGGCTATGGATTTTGGACTTAAGCACCACATGATACAATAAGTCCAAAATTCGTGCCAATTTAACGGATTACCGGGTGACGATGCAAACAAGCATCTCGATAAATTTTTGACCGTCACCCAAAATATGAAACAAAACGGGGTCTCCGATGACGCCCTCCATCTCTCTCTTTTCCCCTATTCTCTAACGCATCATGCCACCGCTTGGTGTGATCGTCTTCCCAGGAACTCGATTCATACTTTCAATGAAATGGTATCAAAGTTCCTGGCAAAGTATTTTCCACCATCGATGGTGACGAAGTTGAGAAACGATATTAGCAATTTTTGACAACATCCCGATGAGTCTTTATTCGAGGCTTGGGAACGTTACAAGCTTGCCATTGATCGTTGTCCAAACCATAACATGCTTCTTGTTACGATAATTGATACGTTTTATAATGGTTTGACTTTAGGACATCGGGACACGATCAATGCGGCAGCTGGTGGTACTTTCATGAAACGTCGTCCTGAGGATTGTCACGAGCTAATCGAGAATATGACGGCCCATTACAACTATTGGGATTCCTCAGCCGAGAGGAATGAGCCAATAAGATCGACTGCGACTCTAAACTCTTCTTCTTCTCATAATCCCGAGTTAGCCGCCATGAATAAGAAACTTGATGATTTGTCGACGGCTATGTTAAGAATGTATCAAATGATGCCGAATCAAGTTAAGAACACGCAAGTTAATATGGTTAATACCGGTTGTGAGACTTGTGGTGGTCCACATTCATACCTTGAGTGCCCAGCCTCCAGTGGCTTTACTCAAGAGAGCGTGTATGCTGCAAACATGGGTGGGAACGGTTACCCACAACCTCAAGGAGACCGTAATCTCCTCAGCTACCGTTCCGGCCATTACCTTGGACCACCCGGGTTTAATCAACCAAATCAAGTGAATCAAAACAATAATGTGCAAAACCGTAATAATCAATTCAATCACAATCAGAATTTTCATCAAAATCAAAATCGGGGAAATTACAACCAAGGCCCGCCTCAAGGGAATAATTTTCAAAATAATGGGAATTTTCAAACTAATTATGGAAATCAAAATTAGAGTTTTAATCAAAACAACCGCAGGCAAAACTTTCAAAACCAAAATCCGAATGTGGTTCAAAATCCATCGCCCTTGGATGAGATTCTTAAGCAAATCATGAAAAACCAAGAGTTAATGGCTAAGGAAATTCTGGAACTCAACAAGTGTTTAAATGATCGACCCTCAGGCTCTGGAACTTTGCCAAGCAACACGATCGCTAACCCGAGGGGCGATGCAAAAGCGATCATAACAAGGAGTGGTGTTACTTTTGATGGACCAACGGCTCTGACTACCTCTTCTTCTCTTCCTCCTAAGGTAGTTGCCCGTGAACCCGAGGTGACAACGGATATGGAAATTCCTATTAATAATGGAAGGACCGAAGACATCCAACCTCCGGTCGTCCCGACGTCTAAAGGGAAAGAAAAAGTTGTTAATGAAACTGAAAAAGAAATACCGGTTAAAACAAAGTTGCCATATCTGTCACGCTTAAACGAACAAAAGCACCGCGAGAAGGATAAAAACCAAATGGAAAACTTTTATCAGATTTTTCAAGAATTACACTTTGATATAAGTCTTGCAGATGCTATACTTTTGATGCCAAAATTTGCTTCGATGCTAAAAGGTCTTTTGAATAATAAGGAAAAGCTTTTTGAAATGTCAATGTTGGGAAATTCAATTTCCCTGCAGATTTTGTGGTTGTTGATTTCTATGCCGATCCACGGGTTCCTCTCATTCTCGGGAGAGGATTCCTAAGGACCGGTCATGCTTTAATTGATGTATACGACGAGGAGATTACTTTACGTGTTGGAAATGAAGCCGTTAATTTCAATCTTAACCAAACCGCGAGATACTCCTCCGATTACGATGTTTCTTCCGTCAACCGAATCGATATTATTGATGAAGCTACAGAGGAGTATTCTTAAGAACTTCTTGGTTTTACCGACAATGCTTCGAGTGGCAATCCCACTCCTTCTTTTGAACCAATCGGCTCTGATTCTTTCCCTTCCCTCACTTCGTTTGAGGGAAGTGTTCTCACTTGGGAAGAAATAAATGCTTGTCTTTCAAACAATTTAGTTTCACCGAAAATTGATAATTCTAACTTTGATCCGGAGGGGGACATTTTATTAATTGAGAAATTGTTAAATGAAAACCCGATTGTTTCTTCCCCTCCGATGGACCTAAAAATGGCAGACATAAAAGAAGTAAAGCCGTCTATTGAGAATCCTGCGGAGCTCGAGTTCAAGGATTTGCCTCCTCATCTCGAATACGCATACTTGGAAATAAATGATAAATTGCCCGTTATAATATTAAAAGGCCTTAAAGATGAGGAGAAGACACGACTCTTAGATGTGCTTCGGAAGCATAAAAGTGCGATTGCTTGGCAAATATCCGACATTAAGGGAATCGACCCTCGATTTTGCACTCATAAGATTCTACTTGAAGATAATCACAAAGCTTCCGTCCAACAACAACGACGGGTTAATCCACAAATCCACAAAGTGATCAAAAAGGAAATTATAAAACTCCTTAACGCTGGAATGATTTATCCGATCTCGGATAGTTCATGGGTTAGCTCGGTTCATTGTGTCCCAAAGAAGGGCGGAATCACTGTTGTGAAGAATGACGATAATGAGCTTATACCGACTCGACTTGTGACCGGATGGAGAGTTTGTATCGACTACTGCAAGTTGAATGATGCGACACGTAAAGACCATTTCCCGCTCCCTTTTATGGACCAAATGCTTGAACGATTAGTGGGAAATGAGTTCTATTATTTTCTGGATGGCTTTTCTTGGTACTTTCAAATTCCCATTGATTCCCAGGATCAAGAAAAGACCACTTTTACTTGCCCGTATGGAACGTTTGCCTATCGTAGAATGCCCTTTGGCTTATGTAACGCTCCAGGCACATTTCAACGGTGTATGATGGCCATTTTCTCCGATATGATTGAAAAAACCATGGAAGTGTTCATGGACGATTTCTTCGTCTATGGAAATTATTTCGACTCTTGCCTCTCCTATTTAGAGAATATGTTAATTCGGTGTGAAAACACTAACTTAGTTCTAAATTGGGAGAAGTACCACTTCATGGTTAAAGAGAGCATAGTCCTCGGCCATAAGATATCCAAATCTGGGATTGAGGTAGATCGTGCAAAAGTTGATGTTATTGCTAAGCTACCTCATCCTACGACCGTCAAAGGAATCCGAAGTTTCCTTGGTCATGCTGGCTTTTACCGACGTTTTATACAAGACTTCTCCAAAATAGCCCGGCCTCTCTGACCCACCTTTAGAGAAAGATGCTCCGTTCAAATTCACAAATGAATGCATCGATGCATTTAATTTCTTTAAGAAGAAGTTAACGGAGGCACCAATCTTATTTGCCCCCGATTGGAGCTTACCATTTGAGCTAATGTGCGATGCAAGTGATTATGCCATTGGTGCAGTTCTGGGGCAACGTAAGAATAAATACTTTCAACCGATACACTATGCAAGTAAGACCATGAATGACGCCCAACATCACTACACAACTACCGAAAAAGAGATGTTAGCGGTTGTCTATGCTTTTGAGAAATTTAGACCTTATTTGCTCCTTAAGAAATGCATAGCGAATACGGACCATTCAGCCCTGAAATACTTAACGGCAAAGCAAGATGCTAAGCCACGTTTAATGCGGTGGGTTCTTTTGCTCCAAGAATTTGATGTCGACATACGAGACAAGAAAGGAGCTGAGAACGTTGCTGCTGATCACCTTTCACGACTTAAGAACCCCCATCAAAGTGCTTTTGAGAATAAGGAAATCACCGAAACATTTCCTCTCGAGACACTTGGGAGTGTGACTAAAATTGACCAAAGTACCCCATGGTTCGCCGATTTTGCGAATTACCATGCGGGGAACTTCATTAGGAAAGGGATGTTGTCCCAACAAAAGAAGAAATTCTTTAAAGATGTCCAACATTATTTTTGGGACGACCCCTATTTGTTCAAAGTCTGTGCGGATCAAGTGATCTGGCGGTGTGTTCACGGTACGGAAGCCGTTGAAATGCTTAAGGCATGCCATAGTGGACCCACGGGGGGACATCATGGTGCCAACTTCACCGCAAAGAAAGTGTTCGATTCCGGCTTCTATTGGCTGACGATTTATCGGGATGCCCATGAATTGGTGAAATCAGGCGATTCTTGCCAACGTCAAGGGAAAATTTCTCAAAAAGATGAAATGCCACAAAATGCTATTCAGGTTTGTGAAATTTTTAACGTTTGGGGCATCGATTTCATGGTGCCATTCCCGTCATCTAGAGGAAATAAATATATTCTCGTGGCCGTCGATTATTTGTCCAAATGGGTTGAAGCGAAGGCGCTCCCCACCAATGACGCCCGAGTAGTTGTTAAGTTCTTAAAAAGTCTCTTTGCCCAATTTGGTGCACCTCGAGCCATCATAAGTGATCGTGGGACCCATTTTTGCAATGACCAATTCACCAAAGTTATGCTTAAATATGGTGTCACACATCGTCTTTCTACGTCTTATCATCCACAAACTAGTGGTCAAGTGGAGGTGTCTAATCGTGGCCTTAAAAGAATTTTAGAAAGGACCGTAGGAGAGTGATGAGGCTAAATATGATCCGTTTTTAGGGGGTCATTTAAGCCCAGAATTGAATTTATTTGATCAAATATTGCCCTAAATCGTTCCTTTTGTGATTTTAGGTACTTTTGGAGTGAATTCTGGAAAAGGAAGCATTTTGGACGTTTTTGGAGCATAAAAGTGAAGAAAACGGCAAAGTCTTAATTTTCCTTGCTGGGAACAGTACCTGACAGCGTCACCAAGTTCTACATGACGGCGTCAAGAGTAAAACAAGAGGTGAAGTGGATAGAGTACGTGATGGTCCAGAGAGTTTTTACACTAGGGCATGACGGCGTCACCATAGGCCGTCATGGTCCCTTTACACGTAACAGCCCAGAGGAAATTTGCTCTTGACGGCGTCAGATCTGGATCTAGGCAATCCGATATTATTATGGGCGGCGAGTTGACGGCGTCAGATTTCTCTTCTTGACGCCGTCACGTTAGAAAATCTATATATAGTTTTGTAATTTTCATTCATTAAGAGAGGACAATTAGAGGGATAACTTGGAGAAACCCTAGCACGATTTTATCAGTATTTTCAAAGGGTTTTTACCCTTTGAAACCTTTCATGTTCAATTAAGATAAGTATCCTTTCAATTCATTCAATATGTCTATGTGTTGTTTGAATATATCTTACGTTTGTCTTGATTTTAACATACTAGGCTAGATCTCTTGTGTGTTTGCTTAGATGTTGTTGGGATATAAAAGATCAAGGTACTTATGTATGTCAAAGTACTGCTACATGAAGAATAAAGTCAAAGTACTGCTGAAGATAAAAGTCAAAGTACTGCTGTTTAATGAAGAATGTTTAAAGTACTTCGAAGAATACAAGGACTTAAGTGCAATATTAGTTAAAGGATTAATGTGTAATATTGAACGGATATTCTAGAATTAGTTAGGGATAATGACTTATAGTTCAAGTTATATGTTGTAAACCGACTTAAGGTTATCTATATAAAGAGCCTTAAGAGGTATTAGTCGATATATGTTTTAGAGTTGTTCAAAGTCGATAAATGGTTAGGGATTGTTAGTGAATATGTGTAACAAAGCAGGTGCAAAGTTTGGTTAATATAAAAGTTCTTCTTAAGCTTTGTGTTAGTAGATTCCACATACTTTACAAGGTTAAACAGTGTTTCAATATTAATAGTGTTAAGTTTACTTAATATTATTAAACCTTTACAAGTTACAAAGTAGTTTGATCAGAGTACATCCATCCAACAAGTGGTATCAGAGCTTGTCTTGGAAACTCTGATTAAGAAGACAAACCTTTAAACCGATTTCACTACAAACCCTTCAAGATGTCGACAGAAGCTGCACCTGCTCCATCAATCACTGTTGTTAGAATCCCTAGTGTTAATAAGGGAGAATATGACTTATGGGTCATGAAGATGAGGCAGTACATTGCCATCACAGACCATGCACTATGGGATGTGATTGTCAATGGTAACATGCAAATAGATGAACCAGTAGAGGTACCTGGACAACCAACACCACCTAAACCAACCATACCTGCTGCTACCAAAAGAAATCAAGACAAAGCTCTCAACATACTGCTTTCTGCTATTCCTGATGGTCACTTATTAAAGTTTCATGATGCCAAGGATGCCAAACAACTATGGGCTGAAATTAAGAAGAAGTTTGGAGGTAATGATGCTTCCAAGAAGATGCACAGGAACTTGCTGAAGCAACATTTTGAAACTTTCACTGTTGGTGAAATAGAAGGTCTTGATTCTGCTTATGAAAGATTCCAAAATCTTCTGAGTATGCTAGAACTATATGATGCTGAAGCATCAGTTGAAGATGCTAATTTGAAGTTCTTGAGAAGTTTGCCATCAGCATGGCATGTAGTTGCTACTATGATCAGAGGACAACCAGGGCTGGATACAATGGACTTTGATGATCTCTACAACAATCTGAAGGTGTATGAGCATGAGATGAATGGAACTACAGGTTCAAGCACACATCAAAAACCCCAAAACATTGCTTTTGTCTCTTCTAAAAACAGAAGCAGTACTTCCAACAAAGGTACTGCTTATCTTGTCCAAAGTACTATGACTGAAACTCAGGTTCCATGTACAACTATGGTCACTACCAATTCATCACAATCAATTACCCCCACCTCAGATGATGTTCTATGTTCATTCTTTGCTCAACAAGCATCTCTACCTGTCACCTATCAAGAGGATGTATTGCAAATAGATGATGATGCTTTGGAAGAAATTGATATCAGATGGCAAGTTGCTATGCTCACTGCAAGGATCAAGAAGTATGTGAATAAGACAGGAAAGGCATCAACTTCAGAGCTAAACAAGGAATAACATTTGATAAGTCCAAAATTGAATGCTTCAACTGTCAAAGGACTGGTCACTTTGCAAGGGAATGCAAATTTGCAAAGTATCAAGAAAACAAGATGATTAAACCACCCAAGCCTGAAAGAAAAGAGATTCCTATTACTAAACCAAAACCAAAAGCTTTGGTTGCTCAAGAGAATTTGTCAGAGATTGATTGGTCCAATGAATTTGATGATGAACCTGTAACCTATTCAATGGTTGCATTGGAAGACTAGAGCACAACATTTGATGAAGAGCCTGGATATGCTGCTTTGGAGTCAAGAGATGGTCTAGGAAGCTTTGATTGGAGCATGGAGTTTGAAGAAGCACCTGTTCAGCTTGCTATGGTAGCTACTTCACCAAGTTCATCCACTAGCTCTGAGGTATGCTCTAAGTGCAATGATATGTATCAAAAGTTACTTAGTAAATATGTAGCTAAAAGAGATAAATTTCAAAAGGCTAGGACAGAGATAGCTGGCTACCAGTTGACTTTAGAGTCAATGGAGGCCAAAATAATTACACATGAAAATAATGAAGAAGCATGGGCTGAAACATATAAGCAACAGGAATACCTAGTTAAGTTAAGTGAATGGAAACTAGGATGTAAGGTGTCTGAACTAGAGAAAGTTACTACTGAGAGATATAAGTTATTAGAAAAACTTGCTATTTGGAATGAATCAGGTCTGTCACATGTTCAATTTGTTGAAAAGCAAAGAACATAAAACATTAAAACTGGCCTAGGTTATGATAATGATAGCAATGAAGGCATTCCATTTAAGGGTAAGGAACTAAATCTTACAGTAGATACCTCCACTAGTGATGAAGAGTTCATAAGTTTAGATGAAAACACTTCTAGTGATGAGGAATACCCTAGTCTAACACCTCCTGAATTTATGAAAGACAAGGGATATAATGCAGTTCCTAATCCCCCAGGTAGCTTTCAACCACCTAGAAAAGATGTTTCTTGTTATGGGGTAGATAATCTAGAGTTTAGGAAGAAGCTTAAAAGTCAATCTAATCCTGAAACTTTAGAAAAATCTGTTGAAGCACCTAAGGTTGATGAGAAAAAGTTTTCAAAACAAGTAGTACCTTCAAACACTTTTCAAAGTACTGTTGATCACTCAGCAGTACCTCCAAGAAAATACTTTCAAAATACTGCTAATTTTAAAAAACCTTATGGAAAGGGATTTGGGGATATTAGTCCAAAGGTCTATTATGTATGTTACAGTCCTCATCATTTGATTAAAGACTGTTATTATCATTCAGAATACTTAAGTAAATATCCAAAGACCAGAACTGCACAACCAAGTCATAGGGAGAACAAGCCAAAGGACAACAAACCAGTTTGGAATTATACAAATAGGGTTAACCATAGTAATTTCTCAAAAGACTATAGGTACCCTCATCAGAAAAGATCATACTCCAAACCCCCAGTACCTTCACAAAGTACTGATAGAAAGTACCCTAACCAAGATGCTTCTAGCAAACACTCAAGTGTAAGACCTAGGAAATTCAACTACTACAAACCTAGAAGGCCCTACAACACAAGAAAAGATGCTAGAACATAGAGCCCAACAACAAAAGTTACAACTAAATGGGCTAAGAAAGAAAGTACTGCTGGGGAAGAACCAGTACTTTCAGAGGTTAAGGGTGAAAAAGGGAAAATTGATCATGATAAACCAACAGTTTTGGAAACAAAAACCTTAATTCTTGATCATGTTTTCAAAGATAGTGGTGATTACATACTCAAAAATTTTGAGTATGTCACTCCACAAGGGGAACACAAGTCAGTAATGGCTTGGGTTCCTAAAAATAACTAACCTTTTTCATGTGTATGCAGCGCAACCCATAAGAGGAGCTTAAAGATCATCTTATTGTAGATAGTGGTTGCTCTGGAAGTATGACAGGAGAAAAGGAGCTCTTGTCAGATTTTAAAGCTTATTTTGGAGGAAAAGTTGCATTTGGGAATGATCCTAATGGAGGAAGAATAACTGGCAAAGGAACTATCAAGGCATGAAACATTGATTTTGAGGATGTTAGATATGTGAAGGAGCTCAAATTCAATCTTTTGTCAATCTCTCAGATTTGTGATAAGAAGTACCCTGTGTTATTCTTTGACACAGAATGTCTTATACTTTCTCCTGACTTTAAGTTAGAAGATAGAAACTTGGTGATGCTGAGAGCACCAAGAACTAATGATGTGTACAGCATAGATTTAAAGAATGTCAATTCTACTGAAAGAGCAACATGTTTGATTGCAAGAGCAACAATGGAAGAAGCACATCAATGGCATAGAAGATTGGGACATGTAAATTTCAAGAACATCAATAAGCTGGTCAAAGGAAATTTAGTTAGAGGTTTACCTTCTAAAACATTCAAGAATGATCACTCATGTCTTGCTTGTAAGAAGGGTAAACAGCACAAGGCTTCCTGTAAGAAGATTGATGAGAAAACGATTAGAGAGCCTTTGGAATTACTTCACATGGATTTGTTTGGACCTGTTTTAGTTGTTAGTCTGAACAAGAAGAAGTACTGCTTGGTTGTAACAGATGACTGTAGCAGATTTAGTTGGGTCTTTTTTCTTATACTTCAAAGATGAAACTTTTGATGTTATTCATGATCTTATAATAGCACTTGAAAATCAGTTAAGACTCAAGGTTAGTGGCATTAGATGTGATAATGGGACTGAGTTCAAGAATCAGCTAATGGATGACTTTTGTGCCAAGAAAGGAATTAAAAGAGAGTTCAGTATTGCTAGAACTCCTCAGCAAAATGGAATTACAGAAAGAAAGAATAGAACTCTAATAGAAGCAGCTAGAACAATGCTTGCAGATTCCCAATTACCTGTTCCATTCTGGGCTGAAGCTGTAAGTGCTGCTTGTTATGTGTTGAATAGAGTATCAGTGACAAAACCTCAAATGAAGACACCTTATGAGTTACTCATGGGAAAGAAGCCTAGCATCAAGTTTATGAAACCTTTTGGATGTCCTCTAACCATTTTAAACACTGCTGATAATTTGGGCAAATTTGATGGGAAGTCAGATGAAGGATATTTATTGGGATATTGTACCAATAGCAAAGGATTCAGAGTGTACAATGTAACCACCGGTAAAATTCCACATAAATTAAACTTATATTTATTCATTTATCACACCAACTTTTTTTTTTATTAAATGTTATCAGTTAAACTATTCATAATAATTAATTAATATGACGTAACTCATATTCACCTAGGTTCATATTGAATAAATATTTTATTTACGTCAAATATCAAAGTTTTCAATTTCTTATTTACCACTTTACGTCATTTCGTATTCAACATTTGAATATAACCTTTTATATTTATTAACATGTTCATAAAAACCCTAAATTATTAAAATTATAATAAAACTCAAATTAATGATATTTATTTTTAAGAAATATAAGAGTACAAGTTTATCAAACTCAGGTACAAGTCAGTAATGCAAGAAGACTAATAATATATAAATATTCATTATAAACCCCAGTGTACTTCTCTTTCACATTGTACAAGTCTTTTATGAACAAGCATTCAAAATATATTTTCTTATAATTAATAAGCCTAAGTACAAGTCTTTAAACTTAGTGTACAAACCCTTGATGCATGAAACCTAAAAACTATACAAATCTAATTATACTTAAACTAGTTTATATTTGTTCCAAACCTAATCAAATATTAACAACATATTTTCTAAAATTCATGAACCCTAGTACAAATAACCATATGGTACAAGTATCTAATGCACAAAATCACATTTTTATTATATTTACATATCATAAAACTAACTTATACTTACTTTAAATTTACTAATTATTTAACATACATTCTCTACATTTACAAATATAATGTACAACTCAAGTAAGCCCATGATACCACCCTCTAGTGCTTAATTCGATTTCCCTTTTATTTCCTACACCATTCGACTCTAAACCTAGACAAACAAACCATGGATTGTTCTCTCACCAATTTCTACTTAAACTAAACATTAAACTAAGTTACTTACTCCACTATGCTTATTACTGTTAGAATTATTATATCATGACATTCATATAAATAAACCAAGTACATCAAAGTGAGCATAGCGGAAGCAATTATAATAAGATCGAATAACAAGTAATTAATTAATCAATAATTAAATAGTAAACATACCTTTGTGATTCTAGCCCGAACAAGAATCAAAGCAATCTTCCGGAACCAAGAACCCTAATTAGGTTTTATAAGGATTATAAGAATTACCCCTTACCTTTTTGTAATTCAATCCAAGAATCAAACAATAGTGTGTTTGATTCACGTTCTTGTACACACGTACTAATTCAAGAAAAAGTATTTGCAAGTAATAAACACAAAATCTTTTTAGATCATAAAAATCGAAACCCTTAGGGTTTGGTTTTGATGAAATCGACCAAGGAAGAAAAGAGGAGAGAAAACACCAAGATGTGTGTGTACAAGTTATGAGAAAAACCTACATCTTGGGTTTGCTTATATACTACACAAAACTTGGAGCTCAAGGCACAAAGGAGGTTACCCCTCCCCTTTGGCCGATCGGATTTGGAACCCACAAGGGGTATCCGGAACCTTCTCTTGTTTCCATGTTTTGTCTAGTATTACTTTCCTAATCTTCGTTTAATAAATAATTAGTCATTAATCAATAATACTAATTATTATTATTTATTTTGTGTTTAATAATTAATTATAACATTTATAAATAATTATTACTTTTTCTCTTCATACGTATTGTGTGCAATCCCGTGATCTCAAGTTCGATCCTAACATACGACTACTAAAATAATGTCCATAATCTAACAGCTCCCACTTGGACATATTTTAATAGTGTAATCACATCGGTTAGCGTCTTGCAACACGTCGATGCCTCTAGTACGATCTCGAGTAAGGCTCCTGGAAAACCTTTTAATGATTTCTCATTATTATTATCCTTTTGTTTCTAATACCATGTTAATAAGGATATGGATTAAAGTCATTCCTTAATTAACCATTCTATTTCTCGTTGTTTATGATTGATCAAGATTACCAAATCTTCTGAACATATTCAGGGGAGATCTTGGGTGCGGCCGCACATGCATCTTACCAACCCTACGAGGGGCCCAGCAGTATTAAACTCCAAAAATAAATTTGAAGGAACAAATTCTATCTTGAATACAAGCAAAACCCACAAACTTTGTAACATTTCCGAAAACAACCCTTATGACTACCAGTTACGTATAGCGTTAAGTTGTTTCACAAAAATGTACTACATTCATGACACTTATCTTGCATCTCAAGTCTGAGGATAACTTCTCATGATTTACTTAATAACAAAATCCATAAAGTAACATCATGTAGTTGGGATAAGTCCTATATTCGGTATCATTGAATATCATCTGAAATGGCATGACTACGCATCAATATACTTTAAGTATATTATACCAACCTTCAGATTTGTCTTGATTTAATAATATTCCCATATTATTAACTGACAACGGACAATTTAGAATAACATTTATTCATGGATTTAAACATGCAAATATAGGATACAATTAATTTATAAATTAAACATACCATGTATTTAAATTTATTATAATAATTGTTTAACATCCCTTATCCAAATACTAAATAGATCAATGCATGATAACTCTTGTTGATGAATTATGTCTCAAGCAATGACATTCATACTTGTTGACAAGACATAAATCATCCAACTTTGATCTATCGGAATTTTAAGAATACTTATTTCAAGAATTCAACTAGTGAAGTTCTTGTATGTGCATACTCAACTATTTTGACAATGCCATATAATATTTCATAAAATGTGTGACATCCTTAACCACCAATTTATGATAATCAAACTCCCAAACGTTTTAAAGTTTAAAGTATTCTTATTCTTTTAATGTATAATGCAACTATGCTTTTAGTAAGCATAACTAGTAATAGCCAAGGATGAAATCCTTACCATAACTAGTATTGAGTGTCATCTCAATTTTATTAGCATCATTGTATGCAACAACAATATGCTATTAAAACTTTCTGTAAATAATAATATCTATTGTGTAATGTTTGATGCCCTTCAAACTTGACAAGTTTGTTGGCTATGACAATTTTCACAACAATTGAAAAATTGTTCATCTAAAGAATTTGGAAGCTGTTCCAGATTTAGGATGTAATTCTATAATCAAACATATTCTTTTTAGAATTTTACACAAGTTATCTAATAACTATTTAATTAGATATTAATATTGCCAAATCATCTTATAATCAAGCATGATAAAACAAAACATGATGTTTATGAAAGATCTTTGAGTCATACTTAGATTTTATTCATGTCATTCATATCCATTTAGACTTTCTAAATAATATATCATGTTATATTAGATTCATTTACCGCATATGTTTCAACAATAAACATTCATTCCAAGGTTATATGTCTTATTTCCTAAATCTTACAAGTAAAGTTTCATTCCATTCTAAGACTTAACATTTACTTATAAGAAATTAAACATAATACTCCCACTAGATTTTAGGAATACTTAGAAATTATATTATTTCAATTATAAATCAAAACATGAATTTAATAATTAAACATAAGAGTAATCTTCTAGATGCATGCATTTATCCATCCATGGATTATTGCACTTTTTACACTTCCAAAGATTTATTTGAATTCATAAACTCCTTTTGATTACTTATCGTCATCGCTCAAGTAATCACTCAAGAAAGAGTTTTGATATTCCATTTGTCAATGACAATCATAATCTTTATATATTTAATGTGTTTAGAATAGAATATTCAATCACAGTTAATTGCTTAAGTGTGATTAATAATCTTGTCATAAGATATGCATTAAATACGTGCACAATATTGTCCACATGATTTCTATACAAAGATTTAAACCACAAGGGTTACCTAATCTTTGAAGAAACTCATCTTCATTTTCTAGTCTAACTATTAAGATAAATCAAATTTCAAAAATTGATTATCTTTATGGACAGCATCTTAATCATTCATATCATGTATACTTTACCCAACTTCATATTTGGTAATGTATCATAATGATTATTAGGTTTACAATAATCATGTAAATCATAGCCCTCAGCATATTAATCAAATATCTGAGATATATTGCTATTCTATGAATGATAATTCCATCATCTTGAGATTTAACATTTAAATGTCAAACTTTATTATCATGCTGAGATTTATCATTTAAATGTCAAACTTCATCATGATATTTACTAGTGTATTTTAGAAGATTATATATCTTGCAATTTTATCTTTTAAAGATCAACACTCCCACTTGCTTTTAGCAATTTAAAGACTATCTTAAATACTTAGCAAATAAAGCAACAATACAATGTTCTCTTTTGGGATATGACAAATACATATTGACAGTTCCTGACTTTACTTTGTTAATAACCTCTTCATAAGCAGTTAAACAAATTTAGAACTTCAATTTAAGACTGAATGTAATTCATCACATTCCATCATATGATGATGTCTTATTAATCTTCTAGGTTGGAGTTTTATTAAATATGTCCAAGTCATACTCAACATTCTAACCTTGATAACTTTTGGAAAAAAAGAAGTCATAGTTATCTTTAATCAAACAATATAACAAGAGTTTGATTTTCCTAACTGAACATACCATAAACATTTGATATTTCATTAGTATTAATATTGTAAGACAATCTAACAATATTTAAAGATAACCATATTCCTTTTGACTTGTCTATTTACCAACTAATTCATTTTAATGGTATAATAATTTTCAAGCCAATTACATGCTTTATAACACAAGTACTTTTACAAAGTCACTTTATGTCCATGTCTTTACAAGAAAAACATAAACTGTTATAATTCCGCTATACGTTATAAGTCATTTAACAATTTAATAACTTCATGTATATGTCTTAATTAAAAGACACAACAAGATAACGTCTTACTTTATTCTAAGTCTTGTAACAATTTAAAAACTTTATGTTTATATCTTTACATTGAAACATAAACATGTTTAACTAAAGTAATTATGAACACCATCTTTTGGTTTCAATAGTAATTTCAAGTTAATATATTACTTCACAATAATGTAAATAACATTATTTCTTTATTTATTTATGTCATTCCAAGAACACATAAATATTCAGATTGAAGTAGCATTAGATTACTTAATTAATTTATATCATTCCATGAATTCATAAATCTATAAATTAAAGTAGTCTTGATATCATATTGACACATGTTCTAATAGGTATCTAATTTAGAAACTGCAAATTCTCATAGTTCAATTACATCAGTTGATCTGCTAGTAATGAAAATATGAAATTCACCTTGTTGTTGCAATCTAGTTAAGTTCTCACATAACATAAATTGTAACACCAAGTGTTTCTTGAATTAGCCTAGTATAATTCATATCAGAACATTATTCTAATTTAGAAACTGCAAATTCTCATAGTTCAATTACATCATTTGATCTGCTAGTAAAGAAATATGAAATTCACCTTGTTGTTGCAATCTAGCTAAGCTCTCACATAACATAAATTGTAACACCAAGTCTTTCTAGAATTATTATTAGAACATTATTCTCTTACCTTGTAGTAAAGAGAATCCATTAAATCATATCTTTATGAGTTGTTTCTTGCACACATTAAAGATAACATTTCTCCCACTTGTGCATGGAACAACCTCATATAGTTGATAAACAACACGCCATGCATTTGTTTATGTGATAAATATGATTATATCATAGATTTTAGCATAACAAGTATATGTAAAACAACAATGTCTAGTAAGGAAACGTACAAGACTATCCTTAAAAGTATGAGTGTCTACACTTGGAAAGTAATTATCTTTAGCTACCAAGATATCAAAGCTTGTAACTCCCACTGAATTAAAGATCATTACAATAATTCCTTGTTCAGTGATAAGTACACAATACTCCCACTGAATTTGACAACATTGTAAATGTTTCCTATCTAGTGAAAGCAAATAGTGTGCTTTTAACTTTCCTACACCTTTGAATTTTCATACGTAACAATTACTTATGTACTAAAAGTGTATTCTACTACGTAAATGATGGACTATCCACCAAATGCTATTAACTTGAAAATTGGGCATGCAATTTCTTCCTTAATAGGTCTACCATCCTACAATGTATGTAGCACCTTTAAAATAGTAAAAACAACTAGTTTGTCTTTAAACATTTTGCAGTAATTAGTCTAGCTTCTAATTTTAATAACTCATAAAATGTCATACATAATTTTCTGTTAACCAAATATCATATTTGTTACTAAGAATTTGATCACCGAATGAGGATGATAAAATTCCTATGAAAAATGTATGCAATTTTCTTTAACCATTAAAAATTTGCTATGAGTTATATTAGAATTTAGACATATCTAATATTCCTATTACCCTTTTTCATTCATGAAAAGGAATAGGATTGTGTCTCACTCTTCGTTCATAGAAAGGAGACTTCTTTTGTCTTTTAAGTAAATATTTCTTAATCAAATATTTGTTTGAAAACAGAACTAGATCAATTTACCAAAGCCCAAAATACGTTTACGGTTTGAACGTTGCATTAATACATTAAAACGAATTACAAAATTCAATTTCAGTATTTTCGATAATTAGATCTTTAAGAAAATAAAATACCCATTGGTAAATATTCATATAAACCATAGTATTTTCTTAAAGCTAGGATCCTAATTGACATAGTACCATTACATCAGTTGATCTGCTAGTAATGATAGTATTTAACAAGGTAATTGTCGAACAATAATTGCCAATATCATATTGCAATTCCTAGATTTATGGGATTTACAATCACAAAACTTTTGTAATGTAAGCATGTTTGATCCCCATCTTAATGCCTTGAGTTCAAGATCTCACTTCCTACTCAATTTAAGTCGTCTAACTTAAAAAGTGCAAACTCACAAATCCATCACATCAGTTGATCTGCTAGCAATGAATTTATGAAATTTACCTCTCCATTGCAATCTCGCCAAGTTCTCACATGACGTAAATAACAACTTCAAGTGTTCTTAATTAGATGGCATTCGACTTAATTTTATAAGGGTATTAAATTTTGATGTGTAGTCAAAATAATGTATGAAGAAGCATGTATACAACTTCATAACATTGGTTTTACAAAACATTTTTATTACCAATTAGCTAAGAGTAAAATAACAAAGTTTTGATTGAGGTATCGGGTTCACCAATTAAAGAATAACCATCAATTATCGTCCACTATATCATACTTTTGCATAAGCCCGAAAGCTTAGCGTTTCGGATAATCATTGTGGAATTGTGGATTATTCACCCTTAAGATGACAATGTACATGTAATGGTTGTTCGGTAAGTCTAATTTACACACAAACGAGCGTTAAGACAGAATGTTGTCTCTCTAAGGCCACAATTTAATGCGTTGCCATCCTTATACCCATCTTATAGTGTGTAAACTTCGGTCGAGCCTATTTAACCATTACGTACAAAAACATCAATCAACCAATTCTTTGAGATTTAAACTCTTAAAAACCAAAACAATTTCGCCATTATTTAGTCCGTATTATTTTTCTATTCAAAAATTACCCTTTTCGTTTATAAACATGTCTAACACAATAAATAAACAAAAACAAGTAATATACAATAAAAAATAAAACAACTAAATAAACAAATATACATAATCATAACAATTAAATATGTATAAAACATGTAGCCACATGCAAATCGTATTCAATAGTCCTATTAATAATCAATCTATGTGTATTACGTATTAATTCAACTAGGGCTTTCTTCTTCTTGGAAAAAGAGCCACATACATCGATAAATCGATTGCGTAAGTGATGAGGCGAAAAATGATCCATTTTTAGGGGGTCATTTAAGCCCGAATCCGACTTTATTTGATCAAATATTGCCCTAAATCGTTCCTTTTGTGATTTTAGGTGTTTGGAGAGAGAATTCTGGAAAAGAAGCCATTTTGGATGTTTTTGGAGCATAAAAGTGAAGAAAACGGCAAAGTACCAAATTTCCATGCTGAAGATACAAGGTGACGGCGTCAAGACCACCATCTTGACGGCGTCAGACATGAGGAATTAAACATCGTAGGTGGTGACGGCGTCAGAAGGCTTCATGACGGCGTCAAAGTGGCAAGAATAAAATACCGTGGTTGATGACGGCGTCACATAGGCCGTCATAAGTGGATCAAGGCCGTCCGAGGAAGTATATGGCGGCGAGGTGACGGCGTCACAAGTAACTCTTGACGTCGTCAGCCTGTTTTTCCTATATATAGTTTTCTAGTTTTTTCATTAAAAAAAGAAGAAGTTTTGGTGAAACCCTAAAGATGATTTTGGTGCCTCTTTTACAGGTTTTTCAAGGGTTCCAAACCCTTGAGACCTTGCATTGTAATTGAGATAAGTGTACTTTCAATTCAATCAATATGTCTATGTGTTGGTTGTTTATATCTTGTTCTTGTCTCAATTCCATTATGCTAGGCTAGATCTCTTTTGTGTTTGCTTAGATCTAATGAAACCTAGATGTTGATTATGTGTTGATTACTTGTCTAATCTTTTTTTGAATGAATGATTTATATGTTAGGCTTAAGAAAACTGGCAGATCTCCAAATGGTAACATGCTTGAACGTCTTAAGAAACATGAACCGAGGCGTACTAGGTCTTTATTGGTTGTATTTAATGCATGAGCCACTGTTTACAATCCCTATAGTTGTGCTGGGTCATGGTGTAGGAGGAGATAAGAGCTCATAGAGTTGGGGAGTTATGTATGCCACCCCACGAATGGTATTAAGGAATACAATCCGTCATTCATACAAGTGTAACAAGTAATTAACATGTAAAAGATATCTAGGGAGTAATGAAGTCTAAGTAAATACAATTTCTCCAACCACTGCTCACAACCTTAGTATAATTTAGTTTAATTTCATTTTCATTATTTTATTTTAATTATATAATAGCTTTGGGTTAGTTGATTAGCAACTAATTCCGCCCACTCTTCCAAAACCCGAGATTTTACTTGCTTTCATAAAAATATAAAAATACAAAAATAATCATCTTTCACCTCTAGAACTATTAATTAGGTTTTCTAACCCTAGCGACACTATTCCTAAGCTGAACAATCAATCCCCCGGTACTTGTCACTATACTATACTACAACGATCAGGTACACTGCCTGGTGGGGTTGTAAGCTTCTCGAGATCCCTCGAGAGGTAAAGCAAGGTGCGATTCCCACGCATCAGTAAGCCAAAATTAAATAAATACCACATAGCACATAATTGATTACTTAATATTGGAGTCTTCCCCAATTCGACATCTATAAATAAATTTACATGTTTTGATATAACTTAACCATTAATTCATATAAACAATTTAAATAATAACACAATATAAAAAATCCATGCAAATATGCACTTTTTCATGGATTTAAGCTTAACAATTAACATATTGCACCAAGATCGTTTACTAAAACGCATAACAAATTACATGACATCCTAGGGTTTCTAATCATATTAAAAAAAATTAAAAACCATGAACCCTAAAACCCTTAAGGTCAATAGACCCATAAAAATATTAGAGTTAGGAATCTAACAAATAAACCCTAAAAACATGTAACTAAACGAATCAAGATCCAATTTTTATGCGTTTCGATAATTAATTACACATTATAACGGCTCTAGATGCCACTGTTAGAATTATTATATCATGACATTCATATAAATTAACCAAGTACATCAAAGTGAGCATAGCGGAAGCAATTATAATAAGATCGAATAACATGTAATTAATTAATCAATAATTAAATAGTAAACATACCTTTGTGATTCTAGCCCGAACAAGAATCAAAGCAATCTTCCGGAACCAAGAACCCTAATTAGGTTTTATAAGGATTATAAGAATTACCCCTTACCTTTTTGTAATTCAATCCAAGAATCAAACAATAGTGTGTTTGATTCACGTTCTTGTACACACGTACTAATTCAAGAAAAAGTATTTGCAAGTAATAAACACAAAATCTTTTTAGATCATAAAAATCGAAACCCTTAGGGTTTGGTTTTGATGAAATCGACCAAGGAAGAAAAGAGGAGAGAAAACACCAAGATGTGTGTGTACAAGTTATGAGAAAAACCTACATCTTGGGTTTACTTATATACTACACAAAACTTGGAGCTCAAGGCACAAAGGAGGTTACCCCTCCCCTTTGGCCGATCGGATTTGGAACCCACAAGGGGTATCCGGAACCTTCTCTTGTTTCCATGTTTTGTCTAGTATTACTTTCCTAATCTTCGTTTAATAAATAATTAGTCATTAATCAATAATACTAATTATTATTATTTATTTTGTGTTTAATAATTAATTATAACATTTATAAATAATTATTACTTTTTCTCTTCATACGTATTGTGTGCAATCCCGTGATCTCAAGTTCGATCCTAACATACGACTACTAAAATAATGTCCATAATCTAACAATTACATGTTAATTTATTACACCACATCAACATGTCCCTAGATGTCAAACTTAGCAGGTACATGCCTTGGATGAGATTTTACCACCTCACGCCACTAACATCAACACCATATACCACCATACAAACTACAATGCACCATTCGAATTCCCTGGAAAAAAATAGTGGACACATCACTATGTTCCTTATTCCTAAACATGATGACCTAGCACCTCTAGAAGCCCTTCTATCCCTCCTCTATAAATAACGAGCAAACACCCCTATTCCATGAACTCCATACTCAAACTCACTCAATCACATAAACACTACTGATCATAAGCCACTAGAAGAAGTAGAATCAAGTTACCTTGGAGCTTAGAACCTTTGGAGAGTCTAGGTTTCACTTTGAAGTCCTCTTTGTCAAAATACACCCTATATCGAGTACCATCAGTTGTAAGTCCCTCAACCTTCTAAATCTCTTTCATACATTTGTTTAACACATATGTATAATAACAAACAAGTTATAATTAGGAAACTAGCTCGAAACTCATTTTCTTTTTGTTTTTCTGTTATAACGAGACAAACAAACACCCTCTCTATTATACTCTAAATTGTATGAGCATATATAAACTTAACTATCAGTTGGGAGAAATAAAAACGAGAATCTAGGCTTTTGAATCACCTAAAACGGACAAACGAGTCAAAAGTTATGTCGATTTGAAGTTATATAAAAACTAAAATACCTACTGTTATAGCAGGCAGAATCACGCAAAACGAGGCCTTTCTGGTCCGTTTCGTCGAAAACTTAAAACATGAAAGTTCTCCGGAACGACGTTTTCTTCAAAACTTCTTTAGACCTCGAGTCATGAAAACGCATAACAAATGGTGTTTTTAATTAATTTCAGAACAGTTTTTTTTTTAAGGGACAGCAGCAGAGCTGCTACTTTGGACCTAAATTTCATGTAGTAAACGTGCTTCTAAAAATCTGGGTCTTGACATGGTTAAAGTACACTAGAAGGTCTAAACATAGGAATAATATGGAGTAGCCTTGTTTTTATTCAGCCCTACTTATGGGTGTCGAACCTGAAAAAAATCAGCTTTTAAATACTTAGTTTTTCTAATGTAAAAACAGTTTTATACGCTCCACTTTAGTGACTCGTTGTGAGCAAACCATAATACGTTAGAACCTCTAGTTTGAACCTATAAGAAGACCTCCTAGTAGACTACTAAAAGGAACAATAACGTAGTAGAAACCTCTTCGTGTCTCGTGTATAATTAAGCTCACTTTTAGTCGAAAAATCTGATGAGGCGAAAAATGATCCGTTTTTAGGGGGTCATTTAAGCCCGAATCCGAATTTATTTGATCAAATATTGCCCTAAATCGTTCCTTTTGTGATTTTAGGTGTTTGGAGAGTGAATTCTGGAAAAGAGGCTATTTTGGACGTTTTTGGAGCATAAAGTGAAGAAAACGACAAAGTACCAAAAATCCAAGCTGGAAATACAAGGTGACGGCGTCAAGGGTTTTCTCTTGACGGCGTCAGACATGAAGATTAATTTACCGTAGCTGGTGACGGCGTCAGATGGAGTTATGACGGCGTCAAAGTGGCCAAGATTAATTTACCGAAGGTGGTGACGGCGTCACATAGGCCGTCACGATTGGATCTAGGGCGTCCGAGGAAGTGTATGGCGGCGAGTTGACGGCGTCAGATTTAACTCTTGACGCCGTCAGGACGATTTTCCTATATATTGTTTTCTAGTTTTTTCATTAAAGAGAGAAGTTTTGGTGAAACCCTAAAGACGATTTTGGTGCCTCTTTTACAGGTTTTTCAAGGGTTCCAAACCCTTGAGACCTTGCATTGTAATTGAGATAAGTATACTCTTAATTCAATCAATATGTCTATGTGTTGGTTGTTTATCTTTTGTTCTTATCTTAATTCTACTATGCTAGGCTAGATCTCTCTTGTGTTTGCTTAGATCTAATGAAACCTAGATGTTGATTATGTGTTGATTACTTGTCTATTCTTGTTTTGAATGAATGATTTTATATGTTAGGCTTAAGAAAACTGGCAGATCTCCAAATGGTAACATGCTTGAACGTCTTAAGAAACATGAACCGAGGCGTACTAGGTCTTTATTGGTTGTATTTAATGCATGAGCCACTGTTTACAATCCCTATAGTTGTGCTGGGTCATGGTGTAGGAGGAGATAAGAGCTCATAGAGTTGGGGAGTTATGTATGCCACTCCACGAATGGTATTAAGGAATACAACCCGTCATTCATACAAGTGTAACAAGTAATTAACATGTAAAAGATATCTAGGGAGTAATGAAGTCTAAGTAAACACAATTTCTCCAATTACTGCTCACAACCTTAGTTTAATATTAGTTTAATTTTATTTTCATTAGTTTAATTAGTTATATAGTAGTTTTTGGGTTAGTTGATTAGCAACTAATTCCGCCCACTCTTTCAAAACCCGAGATTTTACTTGCTTTCATAAAATATAAAAACACAAAAATAATCATCTCTCATCTCTAGAACTATTAATTAGGTTTTCTAATCCTAGCGACACTATTCCTAAGCTGAACGATCAATCCCCCGGTACTTGTCACTATACTATACTACAACGATCAGGTACACTGCCTGGTGGGGGTTGTAAGCCTCGCGAGATCCTTCGAGAGGTAAAGCAAGGTGCGATTCCCACGCATCAAAATCCGTTTTATAAACTTTTCTTTTGATTATTTAGAACAAATAAGCTAACATTATAAGTAGATAAGCTGATGAAAATTATTTATAAACCTGTTTTAAACTTATATAAAGAAGTCGTAGAAAGTTGGATTTATTTTCGTGGATAAAAATGCATTTTTATTGAAAAAGGACATCGGCTGTAAGTTATATTTGCATGAGAGGTATATATTGCCAAAACTATAAATAATTTTATATTTTGGACTTGAAATAAAATAAACTTAAGGTTAAGGGTAGAAAGTGTCAATTGACCAAAGTTCAAGGGTAAAAGTTGCCATTTTTATATAGTTCGAGGGTAAAATTTGTCAACTTTAGAAACATGAGGTTCTAAAATGAAAATATGGTAAACCTTAATTAATTATTTAATATTATTATTAATATTATTATTATTATTATTATTATTATTATTATTATTATTATTATTATTATTATTATTATTATTATTATTATTATTATTAGGGTTTGGAAAATAAACCTAAAATATGTTTTGTACCGTAACTAACAAACGAAGTATCCATTTAACGAACGGACATAACCAAATCTTACAGATAAGAAAATATAATAAAATAATACTTTTGAAACTATATATTGGTTCAATAAAATATTTAACCATTAAACTAAAACGAAACGAACATTTAAAAACTAATATAATCAGAAACAATTACTGAGAACTTAACCTAATAACTCAGGTTTCAAGCCGGAGACGTTTATCAACTTCATTTAACTTTGTGTTCCATCCAGACTGCCCAGGTGAGTTCATAGTCCCACTTTTATACTGTTTTTCAAACTTGTGGGGAGATACATGCTACAAACCGAACACAAGTATTTTTCTGTATGCTATCCTGATCTGGTATTGCTTAAGTTAGCTGTGTTGCCACTAAAAGACCCTCATATCATGAGCCATTAATCGTTTGCGAGTGAACGCGAATATAGTGAATAGATCTATTGGAATTGACGTCCCCATTTGTGTTAGCCGGATAGGTAACCAAATGTACTATATTTGAAGTAAAACCGGGAAGTTGGCAAGCTCCTGCTCGAGGGCATTATTACCTACATTATTATTATAATGTCGGTAACTTTACATTATAGCTCATTACTATAATGTCCACACGTTGTTAAGGTTTGTGTCTCATGAGACTTAGTGCAATATGCTACGCTGCAATACGTTGTTTTATAACGATTTGACTTGTGTTCAAACTATTACTTATTTACAAACGCTGTGAATTCACTCAACCGTTGTGTTGACTTTTTAGCATGTTTATCTCAGGTCCATAACAAGCAAGGATGGCATGGAAGGGCATGGATACGGAAGGAAGGCTAAGATTTTATTATTCTTTGATAAATTATTGGATAAATTGTAAACTACTAGGATATCATTTTGTAAACTCTGATATTTGAATAATAAAATCATTTTAACAATTCAATTATAGATTGTTTTTCTATTATTATAACTGTTGTACCGTCGAGTAACACCCAGCTTCAATTCCGCTGCGTATCCCAAATTTGGGGGTGTTACATACAACAGGGCTACCAAAAAGGTTCAAGAATGTCTTCATGTTGATTTTCTAGAAGAACAAGAAAATTCTAAAGGTAAAGGTCCTGATTGGATGTTTGATCTTGATTTAATGTCTTCATCAATGAATTATGTACCTGTAAGGGAAGAAAATCAAGTTGCTCCCACTGAAGAAGAAGCACAGTACATTGTTCATGATATTAATTTAAGATCTGAATATGAGCCAAATGATAATGCCAATGATGAGAAGAAGAGTACTTCTGAGCCTCAAGGTACTGCTGAACCTAACAGTACTGTTGATCCTCAAAGTACTATTCCACCACAAATACCAGTATCTGATGAAGATCAAGCCATTCAAGATGAACTTAGTAGGATGCTTTTTCAAGAAACAATGGCTAAGTCTTATGAAGATGAACAAAGGAGAGCTTATGAGGCAGAAAAGAAGAAGGCTAAAGGCACTGACAGTACTTTACTCCAAAGTGCTGCTAATACATTTGAAAGTACTTTTCAAACATTAGATACTTCAAATTGGATAAATACTGATGTTGTGAATGATTCTAATATGCCTGACTTAGAAGATATTGATGATTTGAATGATCCAAACAAGATTACCTTAGAAGACACTGATGATGAATTGGATCAAGAAGGCATTTTCTCAGATTCTAATGAAGATCCTGATTTAACTAATTTGGAAGATAATCTTGAAGTCTCACAAACTCCTACTCTCAGAATTCACAAAACTCATCTTGTTACCAACATAATTGGACCCTCAGCTTCAGGAGTGCTCACAAGGACTAAGGCTAAGAATATGTCTCAACAACATACTTCTTTACTTAGTTTTATCTACAAACAAAACAGGGTGAATCATAAGGATCAGAAGTTGTGTTTATTTGCTTGTTTTCTATCTCAAGAAGAGCCAAAGAATATCAAACAAGCATTAGCCAAGGAGAGTTGGGTGGAAGCTATGCAAGAAGAACTCTTACAGTTTAAACTTCAAGAAGTATGGGTATTATGTGATCTACCTGATGGTAAGAGACTGATTGGAACAAAATGGGTCTTCAGGGTAAAAAGAGATGAAAGAGGGAATGTTATCAAGAATAAGGCAAGGTTAGTGGCTCAAGGATATAGACAGGAAGAAGGAGTAGACTATGATGAATTTTTTGCTCCTGTGGCAAGGATTGAAGCCATCAGGCTATTTTTGGCTTTTGCATCCTATATGGGATTTCCTGTATATCAAATGGATGTTAAAAGTGCTTTTCTATATGGCAAAATTACAGAAGAAGTTTATGTCAAATAGCCTCCTGGTTTTGAAGATCCTGCACACCCAAACAAAGTCTACAAAGTTATCAAGGCCCTGTATGGTCTTCATCAAGCTCCAAGAGCATGGTATGAAAGACTTTCTAATTTTCTACTATAGCATGGTTACAGGAGAGGAGCTATTGACAAGACTTTGTTTATCAAGAGAGATAAGAAGGATATCATGCTTGTCCAAGTGTATGTAGATGATATTATTTTTTGTGCTAGTAAGCAATCTATGGTGAAGGAATTTGACAATCTTATGCAGAAAGAGTTTCAGATGAGTTCAATGGGACAATTAACATTCTTTTTGGGACTTCAAGTGAAACAGTCAAGCAGTGGAATATATATTTGTCAAGATAAGTATGTTGCAGATATTCTTAAGAGATTCAATTTCACAACTGTCAAGCCTACATCTACACCAGTGGATACTAACAAACCTTTGGGAAAAGATGAAGAAGGAGAAGATGTTGATGTCACACTATACAGGTCTATGATTGGTTGTCTCATGTATTTAACTGCATCAAGACCTGATATTACTTTTGCTGTGTGTCTATGTGCAAGACATCAAGTTCATCCAAAGGTATCACACTTGAATGCTGTCAAGAGGATTTTCTGGTATCTTAGGCAACAACCTAAGCTAGGATTTTGGTATCCTAGGGATTCACCTTTCCATCTACAAGCCTTTTGAGACAGTGATTATGCTGGAGACAACTATGACAGAAGATCAACAACTGGAGGATGCCAGTACCTTGGAAGCAGATTAGTCTCATGGCAATGTAAGAAGCAAACAATTGCAGCAACTTCTTCCACAGAAGCAGAGTATGTAGCTGCTGCAAGTTGTTGTGCACAAGTACTTTGGTTGCAAAATCAGCTTTTGGATTATGGATTCAACTTCAAGAATACTCCTATCAACATTGATAATGAGAGTACAATCTGTATTGTGAAAAATCCAGTGTATCATTCCAAGACCAAGCACATTCAGATTCGACATCATTTTATTAGAGATTGCTATGAACACAGGCTTATCAATGTGGTTAAAGTTCATACTGATGATAATGTAGCTGATCTACTCACAAAGGGCTTTGATGTTTCAAGATTTACTTTTTAGTTGTGAGTATTGGCATGATTAATATGTAAGCTATTTTTGAGGGGAGGTATTAGTAGTTAGTAGTTAGTCATTATTTGAGGGGAGGCTACATGTATCATTCAAAAGAAAAGTTATTTTATTCATCATTCAGAAAGGAGTTACAACAACCATTCCACAAGACCCATCATCACTGAGTTGTTACCAAGACAATACAAACAAACAACTACCACAACCTACTACCAAGCTCCACATAACCTACTCCATAGGCCTTTTTCCCTTGCCCTCATAGCTCTGCTTTCCCTTCTGAGCAGTCTTTCTCTTGTCATCAAAAGAAGCCTGCTTTCTTGGGCAAGCCAGGCCAAGAACTTGCTTGGGTGGTCTCTCTTTTCTTGGAGCCGGCCACTTCATGTTCTGTATTGCTGATTCCAAGGCTTGAGTTAAAGCATGTGGAAGCTCATTAGCCAGAGATGAACCAGGGATAGACTTTTTCTTCTTGGGCTTTTTGTTGGTAGTGCTAGCTGCATCAGTTATGGAAGAGTTTGCAACACTCACTGATGAGGATGATTCATGGGGTCTCATAAACTCTACATGGGGAGGAAAGTAATCCAACCATCCTGGATCTTCAAACTCAGAATCAGAGTAGTAGCTTATCTCTGAATCTGTGGAGCCATCAGAGTCAGAGGAGATGTTCACAACAGGAATATGACTCATTGTTTTTACTAGTTTTTTGTGTTCTGATAATGAAGAGATGAATGCAATTTGTTGTTGGTGAAGTTGCTTTTATAGGCAAAGTAAAGGTAAATGGTCATTTAATGAAGTGTATTGAAGTTCACTTACCATGGTAGCTTTGGGAATTAATTTGGGGAGATAGTCATTACTCAGGGTTGACTTTCAAAGATATTTTGGTCAAACGGTCAACTTTCAAGATATTTTGCTTGGGAAGTACTTTGGTCAACATACTGTGTGGGTTTATAACTGAAGGTACTGCTCCATATTTTATGGAACGTACTGCTTAGTGATATAAAGGGTATGCTGACGTGTCAGATACTGTTCCAACGGTCAGATTTGCGGGTAACAAACTTTCGAAAGATATGGGGATAATCACTTCCAAAAATAACGGTAAAATTATTAATTAACCGTGATTTTTTGTATTTTATCCTTATATACCTCATATCTTTTCTTATTTATTCACTCGTACCTATTCACCTTTCTTGTTCATCAAACTCATTCATCTAATTCACCGATTACAACTATTCTCTCTAAACCTAATCACAATGGCACATCGATCCACCAACACCAAACACAACATGATAGCAAACCTTGAGAAAACACAACATAACCTTGATTTTCATGGAATTATTGATTTTCTCACTGGAACCAACATCTGTTACTCAATCTTAGTCAACCCAGAGATTATTGGACCTTGGATACATGAGTTTTAGGATACAGCAAGGTCAGAGGTTGAAGATGGAGAGGATATTATACTTGCTACAGTTGCTGGGAGAGCTATTCGTGTCACAGAAGCATCAATCAGAGAAGCTCTGTTATTTGAAGATGAAGGAGGCTCTGTTTTGTTTGGTAAACAAGAGGTTTGGAATACACTTAGAGACATTGGGTATGAAGGCGCGTTGACTAAGCTTACTTTTCAGAAAGCCATGGTTAGTCCTCATTGGAAGTTTCTTATTCACGTTTTACTTCATTGTTTAAGTCCAAAGAGTACTGCTTGGGATCAATTTAGTCATTCCATAGCTTCTGCATTTGTTGGCCTTATTACCAATCAACCCTTCAATTTCTCATACATGATCCTTGAAGGTATGCTCACACATATTAAGGCTGGCAAACCTTTTCTAATGTATCCTAGATTTGTTCAACTTCTCTTAGAGAATCCATTAGATGGGATACCAAAACCTCAGGATTATGTACCCACAATTAGGATGCCACCTAAAGTGTTCACTTTTATGTCTCATAAGGGAGTAAATTTTTCGGGTAGGAATACACCTCTCAATGCTTAAATGTTAGAGGTAGCTCAAGCTGTTAGGGATGAAGAAGACAATAGTGGTCCTGCACATTCTGATAATGCTGATCAACCTGATTCTACTGAGCATTCTGCATCAGTACATACCCCTACACCACCTATTGTTTCACCTCAGCATGATGTTTCTAGTGAAAGGACTCCCTCAGTGTCAGCTTCCTTGGATAAATCTGTTTCTGATAAAGGTACTTCTCCACAAAGTACTTCTTCTAAAGGTACTGCTTCAGAGCATACACAAGTACCTACTCCCAATGATTATACTTCCACAGGTGGGATTCAAACACCTGGAGGAGATGAGGGAATTGAAGGTGCTATGAGTACTTATGCTTTGACTAAAGAACTGGAGAAGATGAAGACAACTGTTAATGCTCAAGCTGCAGAAATAAAGCAGTTAAGAAAGAAGTTCAGAAGGTTGAAGAAATTTGTTTGGCCTCTTGTTCAGAATTTTAGACTTTACGTGAAAGAAAAGAAACAATCTCATAAATCAAAGTCTAAATCTTCAAAGAAGTCTTCTAAATCCAAGAGGAGACATAGGAAGTCATCATCTACCAAATTGGGGAGGAATCAAGATGAGAATTTGGATAGAGATGATGCTGAGATTAAATATTCAGAAGATGCTCACCTTTGGAAATATCCAGAAAGTCCAAAGACTCTTGTACCAGAAAAATACATTGAAGAGGATGTGAATATTGCACAAGAGGAAGATATTGAGCAAGAAGATGCTCAAGAAGATGCAAATATTGTTGAGCAGGATGTTGATGCACAGAATATTCAAAGTGCTGGTGTTCAAAGTACTGCTGCAGAAAACATAAGTCTGCAAGGTACTGCTGAGCAAGGTACTTCTACTATGAATATTGATGAAAGTGAAGTTACTGCAGCTCGACCTTCTACAATGAATTATGAAGATGAAGCTGGTCCTTCTACTTTTATACAGCAAGAAGAAGTTAAGGTGCATACTGCAAGTGATGATGAAACAATTGCTCAGATTATGATGAATTTGAATAGATCTACTGGAGGAATACATATTTTTGAGTCTGCACAACAAGTTGCTGAAAGTACTTCTGAATCTGAAGAGTTAGATCCTAAAGATAAAGGGAAAGGGATCAAGGTTCAGAAAGATATTAAAAAAAAAGAAATTCTCTCTTGCTTAGATCAGAGAACTAAAGATTGCAGAGGATGCAGAGGTTGCTAGAAAGCAACAAGTTGAGTATGATGCTGAGTATTTGGCAGAAGTTAGTAGGCCAATTACAAAGAAGCCAATGACTATTGCTCAGGAGAGAAACTGGATGATGATAAGCTTCTTGAAAAGAAGAGGATACAAAAACTTACACAAAATGAGGTATCCAGAAGTGAAAGCTCTGTGGGATAAAGTACAAGAAGATATCAGGAAAGAAGTAGAAAATTTTGTACCCATGGATGTTGATAGATAGAAGAAGTTAGAAGATATTAGAAAGGAACATGCTGAGCAAAGAAGATTGAAAAGAAAGAAAGTAGTTCAAGATGATCAACTATCAAAAAGACTAAAGATGATTCATGAAGACACAATTGATGAACTTAGAAACTATTTCAGAGTTGTAGATTTTGAGAATAAGAAGATTGAAGATTCTGGAAAGAAGTCCAAGATAATCTCATTCTATGTGGTTGAATCAAAAGAAGGAAACTATCTTAAGTTCAACAGAGAAGATGAAAGCTTCATAGTATTCAACATGTTATGGGATGTTTTGCATTTTATCACAAGAGCAGATCTCTATGACTTATATATGCAAGTGCAGACATACTATGCAGAGATTGAAGCATCAGGAGTGGGATTAATTTTGCTTGGAGATTTAATTACCATCTGGGAAAATGAAAAAACAAGTGATGATCCTCTTTGGAATGATCAAAAGAATTGGGAAATCACAAGATGGAGATTCTTTGAGTCATCAGGAGTTCATGCACTAGAGATGGAAGATGGTACCATGATTCATATGCTTGCTGAGAGGAGATATCCATTGATTAGAGAAATTATGCTCAGAATGCTGGATCATGGAATGGAACTTGAAGATGAATCTGAGGTAGCTTTGGATGTTATAAAGCTATTTATCAGATGGACCAAGTCTGAAGAGTAATATTGCAAAATACTGGTATGATTTATTTTGTATAATAAGTATTTTTCAAAGTACTGCAAAGACAAACAGTACTTTATCAAAGTACTGCTTGCTGATATAAACCAGTATAAGTCCTTTAAAATAAAAATAAAATAAAAGTTTTGATGTTTAAAAGAGAAGTAAAAGGATTTGAAAAGAAACACATGGTGTTAGTATTTATACTACACAACAAATGGTAATCAACTCACCATGTTTAACAGACAAGAAAGAGTTTGACTCATCAAGAGGGTACAGCTCTGATGTGATAATCAAATCCATTTTTAGTTGACAATTTACTAAAAATTGTATGGTTTCAACTCACCATATCTGTATAAGTGAAGAGTTGGCTAGCCCACAAGGAAAAATGGCTTGTGGTAAAGGCTGTGGAAAATCCATTTTTGGTAATTAGTTCACCATGATTGATATCAAAGAACTAACTAGTCCAAAAGCAAACGGCTATTGGTAAAGACTACTCAAATCCGTTGATAGCTGATGATTTGCTAAAAATCATTAATTTTCAATCATTCACCTCTCACAGGAGTTAACACACCTGGAAGTGATGAGAATAGTATGAAACTTTCAAAGATTTGATGACTATTGTACCAAAATGTTGCTGAGTTGCTGAGAAGATTTATTGCAAGAGAAGATGATGATAAAGAGTACTTTGACACATGACAGATAGAAGATAAAGAGATAAAGAAACAATCTTTCTGAATGATTAAAGATTTTGAAGATCAAAGATAACAAAAAAACTTGAAATCAAGCAAGTGGAGTTCAAGTTAGGGGAGGATTGTTGGGATATAAAAGATCAAGGTACTTATGTATGTCAAAGTACTGCTGCATGAAGAATAAAGTCAAAGTACTGCTGAAGATAAAAGTCAAAGTACTGCTATTTAATGAAGAATGTTTAAAGTACTTCGAAGAATACAAGGACTTAAGTGCAATATTAGTTAAAGGATTAATGTGTAATATTGAACGAATATTCTAGAATTAGTTAGGGATAATGACTTATAGTTCAAGTTATATGTTGTAAACCGACTTAAGGTTATCTATATAAAGAGCCTTAAAAGGTATTAGTCGATATATGTTTTAGAGTTGTTCAAAGTCGATAAATAGTTAGGGATTGTTAGTGAATCTGTGTAACAAAGCAGGTTCAAAGTTTGGTTAATATAAAAGTTCTTCTTAAGCTTTGTGTTAGTAGATTCCGCATACTTTACAAGGTTAAACAGTGTTTCAATATTAATAGTGTTAAGTTTACTTAATATTATTAAACCTTTACAAGCTACAAAGTAGTTTGATCAGAGTACATCGATCCAACAGATGTAGTGAAACCTATATGTTGATTATGGGTTGATTGCTTGTTTATAGTTGTTATGGATGAATGATTTCGATGTTAGGCTTAAGAAAACTGGCAAACTTCCATAGGGAAACTTGCTTGAACGTCTTAAGAAGCATGAACCAATGCGTACTAGGTTTTTATGGTTGTATTTAATGCATGAGCGAATTCTAATGATCCCATGTTAGGAGCTTCTTGCAGGCTCGACATAGGACTGAAGTAGGAGTTTATAGAGTTGGGGAAGTACGTACGCCACCCCACAATTGGTATTAAGGAATTGATGAGGCGAAAAATGAACCGTTTTTAGGGGGTCATTTAAGCCGGAATTGGAATTTATTTGATCAAATATTGCCCTAAATCGTTCCTTTTGTGATTTTAGGTACTTTGGGAGTGAATTCTGGAAAAGGAAGCATTTTGGACGTTTTTTAAGCATAAAAGTGAAGAAAACGGCAAAGTCTTAATTTTCCTTGCTGGGAACAGTACCTGACGGCGTCAATAGCATTTTGATGACGCCGTCAAGAGTAAAAGTGGTGACGATCCAGAAGAAACGTGATGGCGTCACCCAAGGCCGTCACGTGTTAACTTGTCAAAACTTGCGCGCGGAGTAGCTGATATTGTTTTGGTCATAACTTTTGCATACGAACTCGGATTTAGGTGATTCAAAAGCCCACGCGAAGAGGACGAAGAGATCTACAATTTGGTGAAAAAATGGTCGTGACGCCGTCAAGAGTAACGGGCTGACACCGTCAAGATGGGCCCATAGAAAATTAGCCTATAAATATAACATCATAACTTCACTTTTTGTAAGCCCTAAACCCTAAGGTCGATTCCTGGGTTTAGGTGGGTGTTTTTCCAGCAACTTAGAGGGTTTCAATCACTCCATAAATATCTTGTAATGGTTTGATGATTTTATCTTAATTCATGTCTTCAATTATCATTATTGTTGCTTGTTCTTTATTAATTATGCTTGGCTAATTCACCTTGTGTCTACTTATGATTTTATGAAACTTGTATATAATTGATTAGATCTTATTGATTCCTTGTTGATGTTTGTGTCTATCTTCATCAATTAGGGTGTGACACTTCGATAGATTTAATTGGTTTAGCTTATAATTCTTGTTTCCTATTGTCTCTTCTTTAATTGAATGAATTCGATGTTAGGCTTAAGAAAACTGGTAGACTTCCATAGGGTAACATGCTTGAACTTCTTAAGAAACATGAACCGATGTGTACTAGGTTTTTATGGTTGTATTTAATGCATGAGCGAATTCTAGTGATCCCATGTTAGGAGCTTCTTAGCCGGCTCAACATAGGAGTGAAGTAGGAACTTATAGGATTGGGGAAGTAAGTACGCCACCCCATGAATGGTATTAAGGAATACATCCCGTTAATTAAAACAAGGTGTGACAATTCAATAGGTAGAATTGGATAGCTAGCAAGGAGTAACATATCATAGGTAGACATGCTTCACTTATCTTGTAGAATTCTAGTTTACTTTTCTTGTTAATTAGTTTAATTTGTAGCTTTTAGGTTAGTTGGTTAGCAACTAATTCCGCCCCTCCTTCTAATACCCGAGATTTTTACTTGCTTTTCATAAAATATAAAAATACAAAAAGAATCATCCTTCACCTTTAAACCGAGTTAGATTAATTTCAATCCTAACGACACTATTCCTGAGTTGAACGATCAATCCCCCGGTACTTGTCACTATACTATACTACAACGATCAGGTACACTGCCTGGTGGGGGTTGTAAACTTCTCGAGATCCCTCGAGAGGTAAAGCCTGGTGCAATTCCCACGCATCAAGTTTTTGGCGCCGCAGCCCGGGGAATAGTTATTGTCTAGGTTAGAATCTCTTTTTATTAGGTCTACTTGCTAGATTCCTTTCTAGTAAGATGATGAGGCGAAAAATGAACCACTTTTAGGGGGTCATTTAAGCCCGGAATTGAATTTATTTGATCAAATATTGCCCTAAATCGTTCCTTTTGTGATTTTAGGTACTTTGGGAGAGAAATCTGGAAAAGGAAACAATTCGGATGTTTTTGGAGCATAAAAGTGAAGAAAACGCCAAAGTCTTAATTTTCCTTGCTGGGAACAGTAGGTGACGGCGTCAAGAGCAACATCCTGACGGCGTCAAGAGTAAATTGCATGACGGCCCAGTGCAAACGTGAAGGCGTCACAAGTAGAGCGTCAAGAGTAAAACACGTGATGGCCTGGAAGACCCTAACACATGGCGGCGTCAGATGTAAATCAAGGCAGTCTGAGAAGTATTTTGGCGGCGAGATGACGGCGTCACCTATTTGGTCTTGACGCCGTCAGCCTCAATTTCCTATATATAGTTTTCTAATTTTCATTCATAAAGGAGAGAGAAGTTTGGAGAAACCCTAAGGCCGAACCTATTACAAATTTTACAGGTTTTTCAAGGGTTTTCAGCCCTTGAACCCTATCATGTGTAATTAAGATAAGTGTTCTTCTAATTCAATCAATATGTCTATGTGTTGGTTGTCTATATCTTGTTCTTGTCTTAATTCCACCATGCTAGACTAGATCTATCTTGTGTTTGCTTAGATCTAATGAAACCTAGATGTTGATTATGTGTTGATTACTTGTTTATGGTTGTATTGGATGAATGATTTCGATGTTAGGCTTAAGAAAACTGCCAGATCTCCAAATGGTAACATGCTTGAACGTCTTAGGAAACATGAATTGACGTGCACTAGGTTTTATTGGTTGTATTTAATGCATGAGTAAATTCTAATGATCCCATGTTAGGAACTTCTTAGCCGGCTCGACATAGGAGTGAAGTAGGCACTCATAGGATTGGGGAATTAAGTGCGCCACCCCATGAATGGTATTAAGGAATACAATCCGTCATCCACGCAACTATAACAAGTAATTAACGTGTAAAAGATATCTAGGTAGTAGTGAAATCTAAGTAAATGCAATTTCTCCACTTATTGCTCACAACCTTAGTTAATTTAGTTTATTTTCATTTCTAGTATTTTATTTTGATTGCATCTTTAGTATTGGGTTAGTTGACTAGCAACTAATTCCGCCCAAATCCTTCAAACCCGAGATTTTTACTTGCTTTCTAAAAAATATAAAAATACAAAAATAATCATCCCTCATCTTTAGAACTAGTATTTAGGTTTTCTAATCCTAGCGACACTATTCCTAGCTGAACGATCAATCCCCCGGTACTTGTCACTATACTATACTACAACGATCAGGTACACTGCCTGGTGGGGGTTGTAAGCTTCTCAAGATCCCTTGAGAGGTAAAGCCTGGTGCAATCCCCTCGCATCAAGTTTTTGGCGCCGTTGCCGGGGAATAGTTATTGTCTAGGTTAGAATCTCTTTTTATTATGTCTACTTGCTAGATTCCTTTCTAGTAAGATTTTTTTTTTTTTTAGGTTTCTTTAATCTATCTTATTTCTTTGTGTTTTTGTTCATAACTCTTCACCACCCGACATCATGGACGATGGGAACATCTTTGAACCCATCATCCCACCACAACAAAACCCTCCACTAGAAAATCTTAGGCCCCGAACCTTAGGAGAGTATTCCCGACCTAGCCAGCAAGGCTACCGAAACACCTTTGAGTTCACCGGAGCCAATGTGACCCCCTTGCTATCCGACACCATCCGGTTGGTGCAAAGCGGATGTGCATTCCATGGACTTCATTCCGAAGATCCAAACCAACATCTTAAGGACTTCCTAAAAATCGTAGATTCCATAGACCTAGATGTTGAAACTAGAGAGACAACCCGATTACGCCTATTCCAATTCTCTCTACGGGATCAAGCTAGTCAATGGCTTGAGCGTTTACCCGCGGGATCCATCACCACATGGGATGATCTCACCACTCATTTCCTTGCTCAATTTTTCCCACCGGGGAGAACTACTAAGCTTAGAAATGACATCTTGATGTTCCAACAACGTCAAAATGAATCTCTTTATGAAACATGGACTCGTTTTAAGTACTTACTCCAAAAAGTCCCTCATCATGGCATAGATCTTTGGCTCCAAGTCCAAATCTTTTATGACCATATTGATCTCTCCACGAGGCGAGCCATTGACCAATCGGCCGGTGGTAAGCTACATGATCTAAGTGCGGAACAATCATGGGAACTCATAGAAGATCTTGCTCTCTATGACAACGAAAGTTGGAATGATCCCCGTGATTTGAACAAAACGGTCAAGGCAATATCTTTGCCTTCGAACAACTCTAGCACTCCCGACCGTAGGATCATGGAACTTGAGGACCAAGTCAAGTTTCTCATGAAATCTTACGAAGCTCCTAAGCCTTCAAGCCAAGTGAACAAAATCACTTCTTCATGCGAATTATGTAGTGGTCCCCATGACACTCGTGATTGTGTGGAACTCCCCGGAACAGCTTTTTCGGACTACGCATCCACGCGTACCGACGAAGCGGGAGATAAGTGGTACACTTTCAAGCCCGAGACAAACCCTTACGGTGATTCATACAACCCCTCTTGGAAAAATAACCCAAACCTTAGGTGGAAACAAAATCAACCCAATTCTTCCAATCCGCCTAATCGTTACCAACCAAACGGTCCACCCTCCAACCGTACTTTCAACAACAATCCTTCTAACAACTATGGTAGTACCAACAATCTTGAAGGATTGATGTCAAAGTTCATGGCATCTCAAGAAGCCCGCATATCTAAGTTTGAAGCCGATTTCAAACAAAAGCAAAGCGAGATGACCACCAAAATTGACGCATTGTTGAAAGTTCTCAATGACCGAGAAATGGGAGCACTCCCAAGCGACACGGTCAAGAATCCGAAACTAAACGTTAATTCCATATCTTCAGTTTCGTCACCCACTTCATGTCCCCAATACTACTCGGTTAAATCAACAAGCACGTGTTTCAAACAAAACCAAATTCTTCAAAAGGACCAATCAAGTAAAACACCCTATATAGAACCGGTCAAAGGTACAGTTGAAACACCTCCTACGCAAGACCTTGACGATGAATTCAAAGAACTTCACCTTGAACGCCCCGTCATTGATGTCTTAGCCCGTGCTCCTTACTATAGTGCCCTCCTAGAAAAATATGAGAAGTTTAAACTAGGTAAAAATGGGACTGTGATGAGTGTCTAAATACTCATCATTTTATACTAATCTGAACTGCCAAAACATCCAAAAACACTCAAATATGTATCAAAATACTTAAAATATCTTAAAAGTGTGTTTTATATGTTTCAAATACAAAATATGCAAAAACAAATGAAAAACGTACAAAGTTTGCATAATTGGCAGTTTCAGTCCCTCAAGTTTCATAAATTGGCAAAACTAGTCCCTGGTCACTCAAAACTTGTACAAATGTCATAAAAGGCCCTTGGGATTCATAAGTTGTAAGGAAAAGTCCTTTGAAGTTAAAATTTACAAATTTACAACTTTGGTCCCTCAACTTTGGAAAAGTGTCAAAATCAGTCCCTAGGTTATCTAAAATGGAAAATTTATCAAAATAACCCTTGAACTATTCCTAAATGACATATTTGGTCCTTTGTGTTAATATTTGATATTTACAGGTTTAACCCTTCAAGTTTCAGAAAATTACAAGGAAGGTCCCTGAAGTTTGGTAAATTTACAGAAAAGGTCCCCGGATATAAAAAAGTGAAATATATCAAAAATATCCGTGTACTATTCATCTATGGCAAATTAGGTCCTTGTGATCACTTATGGGAATTTACATTTCAGTCCCTCGGATTTGCTTAAATTACATTTTTGGTCCTTGTGTATTATTAAAACCAAACGGACCCTTTTATATCATCTAACCCAAAACCAATCCAAACTAAACCCAATCACCTACCCAAGCCCACTACCCTTTCCCTGGCCCATCTACACAACCAGCCCACCCCTTTTATTAATAAAAACCACCATTTGACCTGCGTTGACCCCGCCCTTCCCTTCCAATACCACCACCATCACACAGACCCCCCCCCCCCAAAACCACTCTCCACCTCACTGGTTTCACTTCCACAACTTGCTCCCCACTCTCCTCCACCTCCACAAGCTCCCAAACACATTTAATGCCCTTGAAAACATCACCACGCAATCCACAGTGTTCCATGACTTTTTCGCGCCAAAAAGTAGTTTGAATGGCTAGGATTAATCAGACACAACCAATGGTTAAGATGTGGTGGGAAAGGTCTTGGTGGGTCCCACTAACCTCAGAAGTCTCTACAAATGGAAGAAAAAGCTGAGGAGATGAAGTATTAGTGTAGTTTAGGTTAATTGTAATCGTAGGTCATGTAAACTTGTATTTCAGTTATAATTTCAATTGAAACAGCTTGTACTAAGTTAAATTCTTGTATTGCAATCTTTATTTTCAAATTAATTTCAAGTCTCAATTCTTAATTCAGTTTATGCAATTTTTCCTTATTTCCAAAAATCTCAAAAGGTTCAACTGTTGTTGTTAATTGTTGTTGAGGCATTTCATAAGCTTATATAAGCTCTGACAAAGCTAAGATAAGTTTTATAAAACCTTAATTTTCTGTTTAGATCATAAATAAAAAAATACCAAAAATAATAATTTAAATAGACAAAAATAAAAAAAACCAGAAAAGAATGAAGAAGAAGCAATGATCAAAGAAGGTTTTGGATTGCAGTGGTATTAGATACCTCTTGGGAGGTCATAGGTTATGTCTTGAGCTCATTGGTACCCTATTCTCAGTAAGGATCATTGTAAGTCACAATCTTTATATTTGCAAATTCTGTTTTCTTATTGTTAGTATTACATTATAATATTCAATTAGCTTTAAAAATGATATACTAAGATAGTTAGATCAGTAGTTAGGTATTTCAAGGTTTAAATCTAAGATAGTTAGAGTAAACTGTCACATAAGGTAGTGTTTGGCTTATGTTTGTTCAAGGTGCACCTAGGTGATCTCATTGTTGTTTGTTGTTTCTATCAGTCACATTAAGTATCATTAGGACTAAGCAAGTATAAAAAGTGATAGTTTAATACAAGAAAGTCAAAATCACTAGCAAACATTAATCATGGTTAACTGTTACACAGTTAACACTCAAATCCTTGCTCAAATGCTCATAAGTGATTCAAGTAGCTTAATTCAGTCTTAGTTTAGCTTAATATAACATTATCAATCAGTAGTAGTGATTAGAAATCCATAAAAGTCAAACTAGGTTAGTTTCATAAAAAGTCAAAAATCATCATCTCAGATTTTTCTAAAACTTTGGAGAATTGTTTAGAATTTAGGAATAGGACCTAGGCTTTGAAACTTGTTTCTAATTACACTCTACCAGCTCATCTTTAATTTCCCATCTAGCTTATATTTTTAGGATTTTTATTGTGGGCCCCACTCACCCCTAAACACAACAGCAGGGCTGAGACCTCCCCTGCACATCAGCAGCTCAGGCCAACACCACCACTTTGGTGGTGTTTTGTGACCACCTCAGTGGGTCCCACACCCTCTAGTTAGGTTCCTTCAACCCCCCTCCTACCAGACTCTTAAAGTTGACCCTTGGTTTGACCTGATACTCAGTGGACCCCACTTAGTTTTGCCCATAAACCTTGTCCCCATTCTGTGTTCAAAATCAGTTTTTGGAATAGCTTAATTGTGCTTATTAGCTTATCTACTGAGCTTATTTGACTAAATTTAGCTTTGACAAATCCAATATACTTATTAGAACCAGAAAATACCAAGGTGGGTCCCACACAAGCTCATTTGAGCTTATTTCCCATTTTCAGTCAACTAAAGTCAACTGTCTAGGATATTAGCTTATAACTAGCTTATTATTAAGTTCTAAATTAATTGTTTTTACAAAAGTTAGTTATTTTTAGGTATAAAATAGGTTGGTAAAAGAAAATTCCAGAAAATACAACATAATAATAAGTGATAGTTTCTATTTAATTTAATTTAATTTTAATTTTCATTTTTAGATTTTAATTAAGTAATTTGTGTTTTTATATTTTTATTAATTTCCTTTTAAGTTAAAGTAATTATAATAATTTTCTCATATTTTTATATTGTCATTTGATATTTATTAGAATTAAAAATAGTTTTATTAATAATTAATAAATAATTAAGTTATAAATAGCATAATTAATTTTTATATAGCAACACCTAGTTTTTATATTTTTTAACTTTTATAAGTTATAAAATAGTTTTATAATTTTTTTCATAATTTTCTAAGTTAGTTTAGTATTATTTGTAATTTAAAATAGTTTAATTAGTATAATTAATATAAATAGTTTTTAATTAATAAGAAATTCATAAAAAGACAAAAAGATTTATTTTATTTTTTTATACTTTCTTCAAGTTCATTTTAAGTTTTAGAAATTATTTTTATAAGCTTTTAGTTTAATTTGTAGTATTTATAAATTTTAGTTTTAATTAAATTAGTTTTAATTAAATAGTTAAATAGTTATTAATTAAATAATTAATAATAAATAATAAAATAATCTAAAAAATAGTTTTCTTTTTAATTTAATTTTATTTTAAGTTTAAGTTTGTAGGATTTTCATTTTTAACCCTTGTAGTTTACTTTTCTTAAAACTCACCTTTTTCTCAGTACGCAGTTGCGTCTGATTTTTAATTTGGTGAACGTTTATACGTTTTAGATACCTAGGTTTCACGTAATCGTTAAAATAGTTTATTTAAGTTATTTTAAGTTATAAAACCCTAGTTTAAACACACACACTTTTATACCCTTACCTGTTCACATTCACTAATCACAGATTCGTTTCTAATAAAACATCGCACACCTCGTTGGGACATTACGACCCGGGAAAACACTGTATTTCACGGAAGCATTTGCCTCAGCTGTTTGACTATTACAGTTGGCCATTCACAAGTGGTTGATCAATAATTATCTGACTGTTTGAGGCGAATCAAAATTTGGCGCCGCTGCCGGGGAGGTTGTGCGCATATTTTAAACGATTTTGCGTATTAGTGATTCTGGATATACATCCATTGTATATTTATCATCTTTTATCCATATTTCTATAAAACAAAACACAAAAATATTCACCTTTACACCCCTACCGATTTGATTCTTCATTTCTCATCCCCAAAACCTTTTGATTCTACATTCTTCCACTTGTCCCATAATTAATTCTAATGGCATCTCTCGATGACGATTTCTTTAAACAAAGGGCCATTAAAAGCAAAGTTGAAAAACTTATGGCCTTGTCAAAAATGTCGAGATGTTATGTTGATTATGATGGACCTTCGATTCCTATTCCCTCTCCGGTGAGGGAAAGAGATCATGAAACCGAGGTGACAAAGGACCTTGTACTTTCCTCTGACGATGGAGGTGCTAAATACGTCCAAACCACGGTTGTCCAAAAACCTGAGCTCACAAATGCTCCTAAACCTTCAAGAATCAATCATGATCTTTCACGGTTTACGGTTAAAAGTTTGTCAAGCAAACGTACAGAGCTTAGGGCAATTACTGAAAAGAACAATTTGCCTAATCTTCACAATTATCAAAAACAAAAACCCGAGACCATAACGGAAGTGGTGGAAATTTCTAGCTCTCAGAGCACACCACTTGGCCCACCTCCAGATTTTGTTCCTTGTGACGGTTGTGGTGAGCCTCTTTTCGGTTTTCCATGTCGTTGGTGTACATGTGAACAATGTGGTAATGATATTCAAAACGGGAGTTGTTTGTTTTGTGGATCGAGTAATTCATTTGCTTATGATCCTAATCAAAACTCATTCAACGACTCCTCAAATTTTTCTAACTACCCATCACATTCATACGAGCAAGAATCATATTTTCCAAATATCAATGATGCTTCGTATCAAAATACACCAAGCCAAACTCAACAGTTTAACTGTTGTGAGTACTGTGGAGGTCCACATTGTAGCTCTGATTGTCAAACAAGGAATCCATTTCCTTGTAACAATTACGACTATTCGTTTCAAGAACCACCTCCACAGTACCAAATGAACCAAGCAATTCCTCAAAACCAACAAGATCCTTGTCTAGAGGTTCTTGAAAAACTTAAAAACATTAAAGAGGAGTTGGCTAATATGTCGTTTCACAATGCACCAAGTTTTTCTTGTGTACATTGTGGGGGTCCTCATGATGATTTCCAATGTCAACCGTATTATAAACCTGAACATTGTTCTAGCTCTAATACATACGGTTTTGACACATTCACACCCCCACAGTTTCCACTCATTCCATATTCTCGTGATAAATCTATCACGGAATTACATGCTGAAAAACGTGCTGCTAGAGACGAAAGAAGCATGGAAGAATTACTAGTCTTAGAACAAGCAGCTATAACACGTACCAAATTTCAAAATGCTGCTTTTCTCGATGAGGATGATGAAAGCGATGATACCTCATCATGTTCATCAGTTGAGACTCCTTCCATGCATATACAGGGAGAAAAGAATATAACTGAATCACCAGCAGTAGAAATAATGGAACTTGTAGACTCCATTACTGCTAGTCCTTCTAAGCTCCCTAAGTATGATGTTGTCACACCCCCAGAATCGGGTCCAGCGGAAGCATACATGTAGCTGGGGTGTAACCCAATTGGTATTACAGTACAAGTACAAAATTGGTTTTCACTTCAATCATTTAGCATAAAATCGTTTGACTATAAGTATTGAATTTACATTGTTTAAAAATTAGTGCGGAAGTAGGCCCTTAAAAGTATTTTAAAACGGTCCCCATATAAATACTCAGAGTCTTCTATGACCATGCCATGCCCTGCCAAAACCTCCTGTAGCGTGCCAATGGTTAAATCCTGAAAATACATGCTAAAGTGTCAACACGAGGTTGGTGAGTTCATAGAGTTTGTTTAACAAATAAAGTTTATAGAAAAAAAATGGTCGCACAGCAAAGGCATCGTAAATCCACTCAGTTGCAAGTCCCGCCATAAGAGACTTGCAACCTGTGTGTTCACAACCCACTGCCAAAAGTTATATGTCTGGTAGTCAAGCACCTGTGGTCAATATAGTTCACAAATATAAGTACCGCATATAAAATAAGTCAAGGCCGCTCCGAACAAGGGAGACTTTATAACGTTGCTCCGAACATGGGAGACTTGAAGTCACTCCGCCACCTAGGCAAAGAATTATTAGTCACTCCACCGACTTGGTGAAGAATTATTAGTCACTCCACCACGGCGAGATTTATTAAAGATGCTCTGAACAGGAGAGACTTTATAACGTTGCTCCGAACATGGGAGACTTTATAGCGTTGCTCCGAACAAGGGAGACTTTAAGTCAAAGTACGTACGGTACATAAGTTCAAAAGTTTAAGTCAAGTTCAAAAGGTCAAGACAAGTCATAAGTTCATAATAAAGTTCAAGTCAAAACCATGTTTAAAGGGTCAAGTAATAGTTCAAGTAAAAACGAGCATGTATTCTCCCCCAAAAGTTGACAAAACAATTTAAAAGAGTAGGGGCTATGACTCACCTGGTACGATAGTTACGAAGACAAAAGTGGTTACACAGAAATGAGGTTCGATCTCTAACCGCGACCTATAATGAACGAATGATACGATCTACTTAAATTATGAGGGGATGCGATGAATGTACATGCACATGAAGCCTATACCACTCGTAGTTTGAAAATAAGCGTTGGCGTTGATTTATAGTGTTTCCATAACTTAAGAGAATATGTGCTATTAGAAGTCTTTATGGTCTTAGTACATTAATTACCACATGAGTTTAGGGGGGCTAGGGGTGGCAAAAGGAGCAAAACAAGGAAAAAAGAAATGTTGGCTAATTAAAGATTGTGTCCCCAAAGTTGTAGGTATTAGTTAGATCTTTTGTGTATTAGGTGTTATCGGGTACCGAGTTAACTAAAAATAAATGTTAACGAGGTGAAATAAAATACGTCGAAGTTGTAAAAGTTGTAAAATATTATTATTCCTGATGAGAATCGGGTGTTAGAAAAATTATTGAATGGAAATAACGCAAACCGACGAAGTTATAAGCTTCGACCGGAAAACGTAACAGTTGATTTGAAAACACCGGGTAAATTAATAATATAATTTTTATATTATTATTATGAGTATAAAAATATGTTAGGACCATAATTGGGATTGTCGGATCAATTATTCATAGTAATAGTTTATAAGATAACGTTTCTTAGGTTAAAAATCGTACGTTTACAAAAATGACGCAACCCACGTATAAATGACAAATTTTCTCCGGAGGTGAATAGTGTTTTAAGAATAGTAAAATTTTAAAACGCTTCTCAGAATATCAAACTGACCTCAAAAATGATGAATAGTAAAATGATGAATAGTGATCGATGAATAGTAACCGATGAATAGTAAACGTGAAAGTTCGGGAAAAGACCAGAATTTACGAGTTGTGACAAATGGAACTTGTAGACTCCATTACTGCTAGTCCTTCTAAGCTCCCTAAGTATGATGTTATCACACCCGAGGTTCCCACTCACTCTCTGAGCATGGGGGACGAGCATCTTGACACTATTCCTGCAAAGGAATCGGACGAATTCATAAAGTCTAGTGTTGAAATCCTTGTCCCAATCCCAAGTGAGTCACAGGGAATTCTTGATCACATGTGTGATATCCCTCCCCCTCTTGTCTTTCCAAATGATCATATTGAGATGTTCTCTGATTCTGATGAGAACAATTTTTTATCTTGTGGAGACATAAGTTATGTGGGGGAATTGCCTTCTGAGCTTGTCAACTCAGAAGAAGAGAATGAGGAAGAAATAATCCAAGACGAAGCTCTTCGTCTTACATTATTAAATGCTAATCTTCTCATTTCTAGAATCGAGGCTTTTAATGAAAAGCCTATTTCATCTCCTATCCCCGTCAAGGATAGTGAGATTTTGATTAATGATTCTATTCCGGATTTGCAAACGTTTCATTTTGATCAAACGGAAGAGAAGATAAGTGGTATCACCACTTCTCATTCTTATAATTCTCTTCCCGTTTATGAATCATTTACTATTGAGGAGTTCCCAAGTGAATTCACTCAAATCAATCCCGAATACGAATCATTCACCTTTGAGGAGTTCTCCTATGAACTCACTCATATCATATCTCCTCCGGAGTATGATAGTTTCTATTTTGATCTAGACATACCCATAATATGTTTTGATCAAACGAGCTTAAACGAGGAGATTCATGAACCAATGAACTCTCCTATTGAAGATGAGGAATTAATCATGATTTTCATCATGACTTTCTTTCTTTTCTTCATATATTCTGTTCCCTATCCTGTTCTTCACTCTTTCGGGAGTGAGGACATTATCTTTGACCCCGGCATTCTCATTTATAAATTTTGAGCCGGGTGTCATTATGTCTCATCGGAGTGGAACTTTCACGTGCTTCAAATGTTTATCCAAACATCTTGAATGAAAGTCCGATTGAGATTGTCTCTTCCACATCATGCTTCCCCATGGACAAATGAATTCGGGGTCGAGTCAAGTTAGCGACTCGGTAATCAAAAACAGTAGCATGTACATAGGTTTTCACCCGTGTGTAACACCCTAGTGTGGGGGAGATGCCCCACATGTTGTATATATATATATATATATCCTCAAAAAAAAAAAAAGAAAAAAATGTACATATAGTGATAGCTTCTATTTAAGAAGTTTTATCTAAAAAATAATTGTATGTATATACATCTTAAATAAAGGCTATGGAATATTTTTCTTCTTACGTTCTAAGTTCGGTTTAACACCCGGTATTTTGAATATTGAGGACAATATTCAGTTCTAAGTGTGGGGGGAGATTCGTTATTCTAACGAATTTAAACACATGTTCCATCAAGAACCCCCATTTTAGCCAAAATTTTAAAATTTTTTCTCACTTAGAACGCAATAAATGGTATCAATCCTCCATGTCTAACCCACAACAGGATTGGCTAATCCAGGAGCAAACGGCTCTTGGTAAAGATATCTCATACCCGTTTATGGCTTGCAATTTGCCAAAAATTGTATGGTTCCTCAACTCCCCATATCCCATAAAGCGAATGAGTTGGCTAGCCCGCAAGATTATGGCTTGTGGTAAAGGCCGTGGAAAAACCATAATTGGTAATCAACTCACCAAGATGTTGACTATTCCATCAAGAGTTGGCTAGTCTAGAAGCAAACGGCTTTTGGTAAAGACAAATCAAATCCGTTGACAGCTGGTGGTTTGCTCAAAATCACACGGTTATTAGGTGTGCCACAGTTCTTACACCTGGCTACTCCAGAAGTGATGGCTTTTGGTAAAGAGTTTTTTTTTCAAATCCATTAAGTTTTTCTCAATAGATTGCTAGGGACTAGCAATAGTTTAGTGTGGGGGATTGATGAGTGTCTAAATACTCATCATTTTATACTAATCTGAACTGCCAAAACATCCAAAAACACTCAAATATGTATCAAAATACTTAAAATATCTTAAAAGTGTGTTTTATATGTTTCAAATACAAAATATGCAAAAACAAATGAAAAACGTACAAAGTTTGCATAATTGGCAGTTTCAGTCCCTCAAGTTTCATAAATTGGCAAAACTAGTCCCTGGTCACTCAAAACTTGTACAAATGTCATAAAAGGCCCTTGGGATTCATAAGTTGTAAGGAAAAGTCCTTTGAAGTTAAAATTTACAAATTTACAACTGTGGTCCCTCAACTTTGGAAAAGTGTCAAAATCAGTCCCTGGGTTATCTAAAATGGAAAATTTATCAAAATAACCCTTGAACTATTCCTAAATGACATATTTGGTCCTTTGTGTTAATATTTGATATTTACAGGTTTAACCCTTCAAGTTTCAGAAAATTACATGGAAGGTCCCTGAAGTTTGGTAAATTTACAGAAAAGGTCCCCGGATATAAAAAAGTGAAATATATCAAAAATATCCGTGTACTATTCATCTATGGCAAATTAGGTCCTTGTGATCACTTATGGGAATTTACATTTCAGTCCCTCGGATTTGCTTAAATTACATTTTTGGTCCTTGTGTATTATTAAAACCAAACGGACCCTTTTATATCATCTAACCCAAAACCAATCCAAACTAAACCCAATTACCTACCCAAGCCCACTACCCTTTCCCTGGCCCATCTACACAACCAGCCCACCCCTTTTATTAATAAAAACCACCGTTTGACCTGCGTTGACCCCGCCCTTCCCTTCCAATACCACCACCATCACACAGACCCCCCCCCCCAAAACCACTCTCCACCTCACTGGTTTCACTTCCACAACTTGCTCCCCACTCTCCTCCACCTCCACAAGCTCCCAAACACATTTAATGCCCTTGAAAACATCACCACGCAATCCACAGTGTTCCATGACTATTTCGCGCCAAAAAGTAGTTTGAATGGCTAGGATTAATCAGACACAACCAATGGTTAAGATGTGGTGGGAAAGGTCTTGGTGGGTCCCACTAACCTCAGAAGTCTCTACAAATGGAAGAAAAAGCTGAGGAGATGAAGTATTAGTGTAGTTTAGGTTAATTGTAATCGTAGGTCATGTAAACTTGTATTTCAGTTATAATTTCAATTGAAACAGCTTGTACTAAGTTAAATTCTTGTATTGCAATCTTTATTTTCTAATTAATTTCAAGTCTCAATTCTTAATTCAGTTTATGCAATTTTTCCTTTTTCCAAAAATCTCAAAAGGTTCAACTGTTGTTGTTAATTGTTGTTGAGGCATTTCATAAGCTTATATAAGCTCTGACAAAGCTAAGATAAGTTTTATAAAACCTTAATTTTCTGTTTAGATCATAAATAAAAAAATACCAAAAATAATAATTTAAATAGACAAAAATAAAAAAAACCAGAAAAGAATGAAGAAGAAGCAATGATCAAAGAAGGTTTTGGATTGCAGTGGTATTAGATACCTCTTGGGAGGTCATAGGTTATGTCTTGAGCTCATTGGTACCCTATTCTCAGTAAGGATCATTGTAAGTCACAATCTTTATATTTTCAAATTCTGTTTTCTTATTGTTAGTATTACATTATAATATTCAATTAGCTTTAAAAATGATATACTAAGATAGTTAGATCAGTAGTTAGGTATTTCAAGGTTTAAATCTAAGATAGTTAGAGTAAACTGTCACATAAGGTAGTGTTTGGCTTATGTTTGTTCAAGGTGCACCTAGGTGATCTCATTGTTGTTTGTTGTTTCTATCAGTCACATTAAGTATCATTAGGACTAAGCAAGTATAAAAAGTGATAGTTTAATACAAGAAAGTCAAAATCACTAGCAAACATTAATCATGGTTAACTGTTACACAGTTAACACTCAAATCCTTGCTCAAATGCTCATAAGTGATTCAAGTAGCTTAATTCAGTCTTAGTTTAGCTTAATATAACATTATCAATCAGTAGTAGTGATTAGAAATCCATAAAAGTCAAACTAGGTTAGTTTCATAAAAAGTCAAAAATCATCATCTCAGATTTTTCTAAAACTTTGGAGAATTGTTTAGAATTTAGGAATAGGACCTAGGCTTTGAAACCTGTTTCTAATTACACTCTACCAGCTCATCTTTAATTTCCCATCTAGCTTATATTTTTAGGATTTTTATTGTGGGCCCCACTCACCCCTAAACACAACTGCAGGGCTGAGACCTCCCCTGCACATCAGCAGCTCAGGCCAACACCACCACTTTGGTGGTGTTTTGTGACCACCTCAGTGGGTCCCACACCCTCTAGTTAGGTTCCTTCAACCCCCCTCCTACCAGACTCTTAAAGTTGACCCTTGGTTTGACCTGATACTCAGTGGACCCCACTTAGTTTTGCCCATAAACCTTGTCCCCATTCTGTGTTCAAAATCAGTTTTTGGAATAGCTTAATTATGCTTATTAGCTTATCTACTGAGCTTATTTGACTAAATTTAGCTTTGACAAATCCAATATACTTATTAGAACCAGAAAATACCAAGGTGGGTCCCACACAAGCTCATTTGAGCTTATTTCCCATTTTTAGTCAACTAAAGTCAACTGTCTAGGATATTAGCTTATAACTAGCTTATTATTAAGTTCTAAATTAATTGTTTTTACAAAAGTTAGTTATTTTTAGGTATAAAATAGGTTGGTAAAAGAAAATTCCAGAAAATACAACATAAAAATAAGTGATAGTTTCTATTTAATTTAATTTAATTTAATTTTAATTTTCATTTTTAGATTTTAATTAAGTAATTTGTGTTTTTATATTTTTATTAATTTCCTTTTATGTTAAATTAATTATAATAATTTTCTCATATTTTTATATTGTCATTTGATATTTATTAGAATTAAAAATAGTTTTATTAATAATTAATAAATAATTAAGTTATAAATAGCATAATTAATTTTTATATAGCAACACCTAGTTTTTATATTTTTTAACTTTTATAAGTTATAAAATAGTTTTATAATTTTTTTCATAATTTTCTAAGTTAGTTTAGTATTATTTGTAATTTAAAATAGTTTAATTAGTATAATTAATATAAATAGTTTTTAATTAATAAGAAATTCATAAAAAGACAAAAAGATTTATTTTATTTTTTTATACTTTCTTCAAGTTCATTTTAAGTTTTAGAAATTATTTTTATAAGCTTTTAGTTTAATTTGTAGTATTTATAATTTTTAGTTTTAATTAAATTAGTTTTAATTAAATAGTTAAATAGTTATTAATTAAATAATTAATAATAAATAATAAAATAATCTAAAAAATAGTTTTCTTTTTAATTTAATTTTATTTTAAGTTTAAGTTTGTAGGATTTTCATTTTTAACCCTTGTAGTTTACTTTTCTTAAAACTCACCTTTTTCTCAGTACGCAGTTGCGTCTGATTTTTAATTTGGTGAACGTTTATACGTTTTAGATACCTAGGTTTCACGTAATTGTTAAAATAGTTTATTTAAGTTATTTTAAGTTATAAAACCCTAGTTTAAACACACACACACACTTTTATACCCTTACCTGTTCACATTCACTAATCACAGATTCGTTTCTAATAAAACATCGCACACCTCGTTGGGACATTACGACCCGGGAAAACACTGTATTTCACGGAAGCATTTGCCTCAGCTGTTTGACTATTACAGTTGGCCATTCACAAGTGGTTGATCAATAATTATCTGACTGTTTGAGGCGAATCAGACCGCTTTCGTTCAAACCAAGTTGCCTAAAAAGCTTGATGATCCGGGTATATTTGTTTTGCCTTTTAAGATAGGAAGATCCGAAGCTTTCGACACACTAGCCGATTTAGGGTCAAGCCTCAACTTGATTCCCTTATCCTTATTCACCACTCTTAAGCTAGGAAAGTTAGAGGAAACGGAGGTGTTGATAGGACTAGCGGATGGGAGTATTGCCCACCCGGTTGGAATGATTAAGGATGTAGTTGTTCACGTAGGAAGGTTAACTATATTAGCGGATTTTCACGTCCTAGACATGGTTAGTGACACTACATGCCCATTATTGGTAGGAAGAGGATTTTTAGCAACCGCTAGCGCCATGATAGATTGTCAGGAGTCTAAGATAGCGGTAGGTGAAGGCGATACTTGGTCGGTGTACGATGTAAAGAAGCATAGTTATGATTATGATAAACCGACACCGCATTGGGTAGAGATGAATAGGAGACCATCTAGATATGGACCTTGGATAGAAAGGAACTTTATAGGACCTCAATGCCCATTCTATCTAGAAAAAGATTTCGTTGAAAAAACACATTCGGTAGAACAACTCATAGCTAGAGATGAAGAGCTAAATCCCTTTGAGGACCCCTTAGTCTTTAGGAAGATGATTGAGTTCTTAAGCGTAATGCCTATTAATATAGAGATGAATAAGTGGAAAAGAGAGGGAGACAAGTGTAAATGGAGGTGGGACAAGCCACCTAAAGAAGGTGACGGATCATGGCATATGAGGATGACTTTGTATGATCCGGATGGAGAAAAGTTTGAAAGGTCATACCATACTAAGGAAACCGATAGGAAGTTGAAACCTAAGTTTGATCCCAAAGATGTCCTCAATGAGGAACTCACCCGTATCACGTAGTAACCCATGACCTTGAGTCTAGCTACAAGACTCGTAAATAAAGAAAAGCGCTTCTTGGGAGGCAACCCATGCTTTGTGTGATTTTTATTTTGTTTGTTTGTTATTTGCTTCCGTATGCATGCTTTATTTTTATTGTTGGTAGATCATGTTTCTAAATTAAATAGTGGAAATACTTTACTTTGTTGTTTTGGCCTAGTCTTAACTCCACCTAAAAGTATTTTTGTAAAAGATAAGTGTAAGGGGAAACCCCAAATATGTTTTTAAGAAACAAACCAATCATGATTCTCCACAATATTAAGTGAACATGTATATTCGTATTTGTTAGAGTCAAATGCTTGTATTGAGTCATAATGAAGTTTTGCAGGATTTTCCAGGAAGTAGGACCAAGTTTTTCCAGAAATTTTCCGGAAACTTAACATAAGAATTTCTGCAGGTCACTTCTGACGGCGTCACGAGATTACTCTTGACGGCGTCACGTGTAAAAATCTGGAAATTTTACCGGTTTTGTTTTTCTAACGGAGTCTTTGATTGATGCTAAACCGTCAGACTAAAGTCAACCACTTGTGAATGGTCAACTATAATAGTCAAACAGCCTAAAATCAATGCTCCGCGGAAGTATAAGGTTTCCCCGGGTCGTATGTCCCGACGAGGTGTGAATTGTAAACAAACGGTTTCGTGATCGGGTGAATTTGGATGAAAAAGGGGTTTGAGTGTGATTGAACTAAGGAATTTACAACGAAATAGCTTAAACAAGCTATATGAATAAGACGGGAAGCTAGGAAAAACCAGAAACGTTAAAAACCTAATAACGCGTACGTAACGTTTAAATAAAACGTAGACGTACGAAATAAAACGCGAGTTTTAACGAAATAAAATACTTACAAAAGTGAAAATCACATTTTTACAATCCTAATAATAAAAGAAACTTTTTAGAAAATTAAAATTACTTTTTACACTATTTAATTAATTACTATTAATTAAAAACTATTTATTAATTACTTATTATTAATACTTTAAATAACTAAAATACACTACAATATAATTTAAATACTAAAAAGGTAAAAATAAAATTCCTAAACTTATAAAATAACTAAAAATAAGTTTTAAAATTAAAAATAAGTGTTTTTGTCTTTTTGTGGATTTTCTTTTAATTAATTACTATTTAATTACTAATTATCTAATTAAACTATTTTAAATTAAGAAAATTACTAAATGAACAGTAAAAATTCTAATAAAATTTCTAAAATTACTTTATAACATATAAAAGCTATAAAAAATATAAAAACTTGATTTTACTTAATAAAAACTAATAATGCTAATTTAAACTAATTATTAATTAATAATTAATAAAACTAAGATTAATTCTAATAAATACCAAATGGTCAAATAAAAATCTGAAAAATTTATTATAAATACTTTAATATACTAGGTAATTGATAAAAATATAAAAATGACAACTACTTAATTAAAATTTAAAAATGAAAATTAAAATTAAATTACATTAAATAGAAACTATCACTTAATTTTAAATTGGTTTTTCTTGGTTTTTCTTTTACAAACTTATTACACTACTGAAAACAAACACTTTTTGTAAAAACAACTTTTTTGGAAACTTAAAAATAAGCTGGAATAAGCTTATAAGTCAAGACAGTTGACTTTTGTTGACCCAAATGGCAAAATAAGCTAAATGACCACAAGTGGGACCCACAATGGGTAAAACTGATCCAAATAAGTTGAGGGAACTTGAATAAGCTGGAAAGGATGCATGGGGACCTCAGAATAAGCAAATAAGCCACAAATAAGCACTTGGCTTATTTGTTGTGAACACTGATCTGGGACAGATTTGAGGGTTCAAAATAAGTGGGACCCAGGGGTTTCTAGGTCAACCAAGAAGTCAAAACCTCACCCCTGGTAGGAGGGGGGTGGAAATGTACAATAATGGTGGCCTTGGGCCCACTGAGGTGGCCAGAACACCACCACAAAGTGGTGGTGGTGGTGGTACTGCTGCTGATGCAGGGGAGTTATGCCCCCTGCAAGTGTCTTTTGGGCAATGTGGGGCCCAGCATAAAAATCTCAAAAATATAATGAATATGGGAAATGAAAGTTGAGCTGATAGAGATTAAGTAACAACAAGATTCACAACCTAAGAATAAACACAAAATTCACTAAAATTACTTGAACTTTTGCAAAAAACTGAAAAAACAAACTTTGACTTTTTGATAAAACTTGAATACTTTGACTTTTGTGGATTTCCAGAGCTTCTAATAAGCTAGAAATGTTATGAAAAGCTAATGTAAAGCTAAAATGAGTTACATGGATCAAATATGAGCTAATGAAATGGTTTTGGGGTCCTAACTGTTGACAGATATGAAAATATTGAGGAGAAAATGAGATTTGACTTTTTAAAGCTTGAAACCTAAGTAATTATACTACTTATGACCTAAAGAAACTTAACTAAGCATGCATAGACAAGAATCCACAACCAACAACCAATGCACAGTGGTGACAACCACTGTGCCAAACACTCCCTTATGGCAGTTTTGAAGTTTTATAAAGCAAACAAATGACTTAACCAATAAAACTGAAAAGTAAACCTACTCACAGCTAAGATGAACACAATTGAATGCAAACAAGCAACAATACACACCAGAAATTAAAGAACACAGTTTTAACAAAAAGTAAACTTGAAATAACTCTTACAAAGGATTTCTGAGTAAACCAAGTCACCAGGGCTCAACACATGTCCTAGTACCTCCCTGAGGTTCTAATACCCATGTTCCATCCTTGTTTGACCTTGATCCTTGCACAAATTCTCCTCCACACTGATTTTTTTGATTATTTTTCTATTTATCATGAATTTTGAGTATTTTTGGGTAACTGATTAAAAACTAATTTTTATGCTTCAAATACTTAAGATAGCTTATAAATAAGCTAATGTGAGCACAAACAAACACTGAGAAATAGGATTTAAGCAATTGATAAGAAATTAAAATTTTAACTTGAAATTGCAACTTTGGAAACTAGAACTGAAATGCTGAGATTAAAGCTTAAATTGAGTTTGATACACACTAAAAATACTTAATACAATGCTTTTAAACAAAAGGTCACAACAGAAATTGAAAATTAATTGAAAACCTAAACTAAATTACACTACTTTTTCTAAACTACCCTAACTAACTCTTTTTCTTCTGTTTTCTTTTTCTTTTATAGCCCTGGAGTCTCTCTCTTGCTTTCCCACCATCTTCTCAGCCATTGGATGGCTTGGTTTAATCTCAACCCTTCAAACACTTTTTGGCGGGAAAACAAATTTGGACAAAATTGGGTGGAGCAGGTTGGCATTTAATGAGGGGGAGGGTTGGTTAGGTTGGTGTAGATATTAATTGAAGGTTGGTGGAGGTTTGGTAAAAAGGAGGGAGCAGGGGGAGGGATTTCAGGGAAAGGTTGGGGGAGATGAACAGTGTCGAGGGTGTGGGGGTTGACTGAGGTCAAAGCAGGGAGTAGTATTAGTTTAGGTTGGGTGGGCTTTTTTTCTTTGGGCCTGGGGTACTGGATCAGATCAGGTTTTAAGGGTTGGGTGGGTTTGGTTTATGGTTTAAGACATAAGGGTCCAATATGGTAACTTAGTAAATAACAAGGACTAATAATGTAATTTCTGAACATGGGGACTGAAATTGTACATGTTCCAATAGTTATTACAAGGATCAAAATTGACAAGTTTGAAAATTATAACGACCAAAATTACAATTTTCCAAAATTTAAACCCCGAGGACTAAAATTGACATTTTCCAAAAGTTTAGGGGTTAAACTTGTCATTTTGTAAAAACTTTTATCCAAGGATCATTTTTGACACATTTTAATTTTCCAAGGACTAAAAACAATTTTTCATCCAAAATTATCCCACCAGGGACCTTTTCTGCCAAAGTTTGAAACTCCAGGGACCGAAACTGTAAATTTCCAAAACTTTTCAATTTTTCACCAAAGGACTAAATATGACATTTTATGATTTCAAAATGACCTTTGGTGATAATTTTCTATATTTTGAATATCCAGGGACTAGTTTTGTAATTTTATGAAAGTTGAGGGACTGAAACTGCCAATTTTGCAAACTTTGTTTGTTTTTCGTTTGTTTTTGCTCATTTTGCATCTAAAACATATAAAACACGATTTTGAAATATTTTCAGTATTTTGATGCATTACTGAGTGTTTTTGTATGTTTTGCAGTTCATATTAGACCAAAAATGATGAGTGTTTGAGCACTCATCAATCCCCCACACTAAACTATTGCTAGTCCCTAGCAATACTGTTTTGAAAACTTGATGGATTAGAAAAACTCTTTACCAAAAGCCATCACTTCTGGAGTAGCCAGGTGTAAGAACTGTGGCACACCTGATAACCGTGTGATTTTGAGCAAACCACCAGCTGTCAACGGATTTGAGTAGTCTTTACCAAAAGCCGTTTGCTTCTGGACTAGCCAGCTCTTGATGGAATAGTCAACATCTTGGTGAGCTGATTACCAATTATGGATTTTCCACGGCCTTTACCACAAGCCATAATCTTGCGGGCTAGCCAACTCATTTGTTTTCGGGGAGTTGAGGAACCACACAATTTTGGGCAAATTGCCAGCCGTCAACGGATTTGATATGTCTTTACCAAGAGCCGTTTGCTCCTGGACTAGCCAATCCCTTTTGTCGCTTAGACAAGGCGGACTGATTACCAAAAATTTTGAAGCACCAGTGAAAAAATTTTTGAAAAATTTTTGAAATTTTGGCAAAAACGGGGGTATTATATAGTAAAATGTGATAAAATTCGCTAGAATAGCGAATACCCCCCCCCCCCCCCCACACTAATCATGAATATTGTCCTCAATATTCAAAATCCCGGCTATTATGCCGACATTTTGAACGTAAAAGGGCAACATTACAAGCTAAGCGTGGAAAACACCATTTTGTTTTTCACTCTTGTAACCATAGCATGGGGGACTCCCCCACACTTAGGGTGAAAACCCTATAAGCATGCTCTATTTTTGTTTACCGAGTCGCTAGCTTGACTCAACCCCTAATTTATTTGTCATTGGGGAAGCATGATGTGGAAGAAACGATCTCCATCGGACTTTCATTCAAGATGTTTGGACAAACATTTGAAGCACGTGAAAGTTCCACACCGATGAGATAAGTATCCGGCTCAAGATAATGATACATGAAAATGCCGGGATCAAATATAGTGTCCTCACTCCCGAAGGAGTGAAGAACAGGAGAAGTCACCCTATAGGTGAAGAAAAGGAAGAAAATCATGATGAAAAGCATGATTTGATCTTCTTCCTCAAGAGGAGGCTCAATAGCCTGAGTTTGGATTTCAAAGGGTAAGCTCGTAAACAACCCGGGAGGGTGGGTGGGAATTTGCAAATTCTCAAGATTGAGAGCATCTCCCCCCGGGCAATCAAACTCTAGAGGAGTTTTGATATGATGAGTGAGTTCACAGGAGAACTCCTCAAAGGCGAATGAATCATATATGGGAAGAAAATTATGAGAATGAGAAGTGGTAGTGCCACTAATCTTCTCTCCCATATGATCAAAGCTGAAGGCTTCAAATTCCGGTATAGGATCATCGGAAAGAATCTCACTATCCTTTATGGGGATAGGGGAAGAAATAGGTTTCATATTGAAAGCCTCGATTTTAGAAATGAGGAGACTGACATTCAATAATGTAGCACGAAGGGCTTCATCTTGGATTTCAGTGTCAATCTCATCATTCTCTTCTTCCAAGCTGAGTAGCTCAGAAGGTAATTCTTTCACGTAACTGATGTCTCCACAAGATAACAAATCGTCATCATCAGAATCGGAGAACATCTCAACCTTATCATTCGGGAAGACAAGAGGGGGAGGGATATCACACATGTGATCAAGAATTCCCTGTGACTCTCTTGGGATTGAGACAAGGTTCTCAACACTAGACTTTATGAGTTCGTCTGATTCCTTAACATGAACAGTGTCAAGATGCTCGTCCCTCATGCTCAGAGAGTGAGTGTGAATCTCGGGTGTGATAACAGCAGACTCAGGGAGTTGAGAAGGACTAGCAGTCATGGATTCTACAAGTTCCATTATTTCTACTGCTAGTGATTCAATCATGTTCTTTTCTCCCATTACTGCCACTGAAACAGTTTCAACTGAAGTCGAATCAGAAGGCTCCTTAGATACCTTTGGGATTGGAACAAGGTAATTTATTTCCTCAAGAGGATTGACTTGGACTTCCTTGTCCCCCATTATCAAGATATCTGAAGTTTCCTTAGGGATTTCTTCTTCAAAGGGTTCATCCTCATCACTTTCATCCTCAAAATAAAATGAGTTAACGGGAGGATTTTGTCTCATGTGAATCAGACCTTTAAGACAGTTTATTTCCTCTTGAATGTTCTGGTTGAATTGAATTTGATTGATCATCATTTTATGAATCAATTCAGCTCTAGCTAACTCGTCTTGAGGAGGTGGTTGAGGGGTTGTGTATTGTGGAGGCTGGTTAAAACCAAATTCATGATTGTTACAAGGAACCGGTTCATAGACAAACTGATTCCTCGTTTGACAATCAAAGCTGTAGTGAGGGCCTCCACAATAATCACATGAATATGTGTTCATTTCGGGGTATGGTGGTTGGTTAAAGAAGCTGGCTGTTTCATTGTAGGGACTTTGGTCATAGACAAACCCGTTTCCCGAACTCACAATGCTACAACCGGGGCAATTTCTACCGTTATAAGGACCACCACACCATCGACAAACAAGAAGGTGAGGATGAGACATAGAAAGAATCAAATGTGTATAGAGGGGTAGGGATGAAGAATCAAAGATGTGAGAGGGTTAAGGTGAATATTTTTGGGTTTTTGGAAATACATTTTGTACAAATGGGAAAGAAAATATTTTTGGGTTTTTAGGAAAAGATATGAACAAGGATGGATAAATATACAGTGGATGTATATCCCGGTTCACCAATACGCAAAACCGTTTAGAATAGCGCGCACACCTCCCCGGCAGCGGCGCCAAAAGTTGATTGATGCTAAACCGTCAGACTAAAGTCAACCACTTGTGAATGGTCAACTATAATAGTCAAACAGCCTAAAATCAATGCTCCGCGGAAGTATAAGGTTTCCCCGGGTCGTATGTCCCGACGAGGTGTGAATTGTAAACAAACGGTTTCGTGATCGGGTGAATTTGGATGAAAAAGGGGTTTGAGTGTGATTGAACTAAGGAATTTACAACGAAATAGCTTAAACAAGCTATATGAATAAGACGGGAAGCTAGGAAAAACCAGAAACGTTAAAAACCTAAAAACGCGTACGTAACGTTTAAATAAAACGTAGACGTACGAAATAAAACGCGAGTTTTAACGAAATAAAATACTTACAAAAGTGAAAATCACATTTTTACAATCCTAATAATAAAAGAAACTTTTTAGAAAATTAAAATTACTTTTTACACTATTTAATTAATTACTATTAATTAAAAACTATTTATTAATTACTTATTATTAATACTTTAAATAACTAAAATACACTACAATATAATTTAAATACTAAAAAGGTAAAAATAAAATTCCTAAAGTTATAAAATAACTAAAAATAAGTTTTAAAATTAAAAATAAGTGTTTTTGTCTTTTTGTGGATTTTCTTTTAATTAATTACTATTTAATTACTAATTATCTAATTAAACTATTTTAAATTAAGAAAATTATTAAATGAACAGTAAAAATTCTAATAAAATTTCTAAAATTACTTTATAACATATAAAAGCTATAAAAAATATAAAAACTTGATTTTACTTAAAAAAAACTAATAATGCTAATTTAAACTAATTATTAATTAATAATTAATAAAACTAAGATTAATTCTAATAAATACCAAATGGTCAAATAAAAATCTGAAAAATTTATTATAAATACTTTAATATACTAGGTAATTGATAAAAATATAAAAATGACAACTACTTAATTAAAATTTAAAAATGAAAATTAAAATTAAATTACATTAAATAGAAACTATCACTTAATTTTAAATTGGTTTTTCTTGGTTTTTCTTTTACAAACTTATTACACTACTGAAAACAAACACTTTTTGTAAAAACAACTTTTTTGGAAACTTAAAAATAAGCTGGAATAAGCTTATAAGTCAAGACAGTTGACTTTTGTTGACCCAAATGGCAAAATAAGCTAAATGACCACAAGTGGGACCCACAATGGGTAAAACTGATCCAAATAAGTTGAGGGAACTTGAATAAGCTGGAAAGGATGCATGGGGACCTCAGAATAAGCAAATAAGCCACAAATAAGCACTTGGCTTATTTGTTGTGAACACTGATCTGGGACAGATTTGAGGGTTCAAAATAAGTGGGACCCAGGGGTTTCTAGGTCAACCAAGAAGTCAAAACCTCACCCCTGGTAGGAGGGGGTGGAAATGTACAATAATGGTGGCCTTGGGCCCACTGAGGTGGCCAGAGCACCACCACAAAGTGGTGGTGGTGGTGGTACTGCTGCTGATGCAGGGGAGTTATGCCCCCTGCAAGTGTCTTTTAGGCAATGTGGGGCCCAGCATAAAAATCTCAAAAATATAATGAATATGGGAAATGAAAGTTGAGCTGATAGAGATTAAGTAACAACAAGATTCACAACCTAAGAATAAACACAAAATTCACTAAAATTACTTGAACTTTTGCAAAAAACTGAAAAAACAAACTTTGACTTTTTGATAAAACTTGAATACTTTGACTTTTGTGGATTTCCAGAGCTTCTAATAAGCTAGAAATGTTATGAAAAGCTAATGTAAAGCTAAAATGAGTTACATGGATCAAATATGAGCTAATGAAATGGTTTTGGGGTCCTAACTGTTGACAGATATGAAAATATTGAGGAGAAAATGAGATTTGACTTTTTAAAGCTTGAAACCTAAGTAATTATACTACTTATGACCTAAAGAAACTTAACTAAGCATGCATAGACAAGAATCCACAACCAACAACCAATGCACAGTGGTGACAACCACTGTGCCAAACACTCCCTTATGGCAGTTTTGAAGTTTTATAAAGCAAACAAATGACTTAACCAATAAAACTGAAAAGTAAACCTACTCACAGCTAAGATGAACACAATTGAATGCAAACAAGCAACAATACACACCAGAAATTAAAGAACACAGTTTTAACAAAAAGTAAACTTGAAATAACTCTTACAAAGGATTTCTGAGTAAACCAAGTCACCAGGGCTCAACACATGTCCTAGTACCTCCCTGAGGTTCTAATACCCATGTTCCATCCTTGTTTGACCTTGATCCTTGCACAAATTCTCCTCCACACTGATTTTTTTGATTATTTTTCTATTTATCATGAATTTTGAGTATTTTTGGGTAACTGATTAAAAACTAATTTTTATGCTTCAAATACTTAAGATAGCTTATAAATAAGCTAATGTGAGCACAAACAAACACTGAGAAATAGGATTTAAGCAATTGATAAGAAATTAAAATTTTAACTTGAAATTGCAACTTTGGAAACTAGAACTGAAATGCTGAGATTAAAGCTTAAATTGAGTTTGATACACACTAAAAATACTTAATACAATGCTTTTAAACAAAAGGTCACAACAGAAATTGAAAATTAATTGAAAACCTAAACTAAATTACACTACTTTTTCTAAACTACCCTAACTAACTCTTTTTCTTCTGTTTTCTTTTTCTTTTATAGCCCTGGAGTCTCTCTCTTGCTTTCCCACCATCTTCTCAGCCATTGGATGGCTTGGTTTAATCTCAACCCTTCAAACACTTTTTGGCGGGAAAACAAATTTGGACAAAATTGGGTGGAGCAGGTTGGCATTTAATGAGGGGGAGGGTTGGTTAGGTTGGTGTAGATATTAATTGAAGGTTGGTGGAGGTTTGGTAAAAAGGAGGGAGCAGGGGGAGGGATTTCAGGGAAAGGTTGGGGGAGATGAACAGTGTCGAGGGTGTGGGGGTTGACTGAGGTCAAAGCAGGGAGTAGTATTAGTTTAGGTTGGGTGGGCTTTTTTTCTTTGGGCCTGGGGTACTGGATCAGATCAGGTTTTAAGGGTTGGGTGGGTTTGGTTTATGGTTTAAGACATAAGGGTCCAATATGGTAACTTAGTAAATAACAAGGACTAATAATGTAATTTCTGAACATGGGGACTGAAATTGTACATGTTCCAATAGTTATTACAAGGATCAAAATTGACAAGTTTGAAAATTATAACGACCAAAATTACAATTTTCCAAAATTTAAACCCCGAGGACTAAAATTGACATTTTCCAAAAGTTTAGGGGTTAAACTTGTCATTTTGTAAAAACTTTTATCCAAGGATCATTTTTGACACATTTTAATTTTCCAAGGACTAAAAACAATTTTTCATCCAAAATTATCCCACCAGGGACCTTTTCTGCCAAAGTTTGAAACTCCAGGGACCGAAACTGTAAATTTCCAAAACTTTTCAATTTTTCACCAAAGGACTAAATATGACATTTTATGATTTCAAAATGACCTTTGGTGATAATTTTCTATATTTTGAATATCCAGGGACTAGTTTTGTAATTTTATGAAAGTTGAGGGACTGAAACTGCCAATTTTGCAAACTTTGTTTGTTTTTCGTTTGTTTTTGCTCATTTTGCATCTAAAACATATAAAACACGATTTTGAAATATTTTCAGTATTTTGATGCATTACTGAGTGTTTTTGTATGTTTTGCAGTTCATATTAGACCAAAAATGATGAGTGTTTGAGCACTCATCAATCCCCCACACTAAACTATTGCTAGTCCCTAGCAATACTGTTTTGAAAACTTGATGGATTAGAAAAACTCTTTACCAAAAGCCATCACTTCTGGAGTAGCCAGGTGTAAGAACTGTGGCACACCTGATAACCGTGTGATTTTGAGCAAACCACCAGCTGTCAACGGATTTGAGTAGTCTTTACCAAAAGCCGTTTGCTTCTGGACTAGCCAGCTCTTGATGGAATAGTCAACATCTTGGTGAGCTGATTACCAATTATGGATTTTCCACGGCCTTTACCACAAGCCATAATCTTCCGGGCTAGCCAACTCATTTGTTTTCGGGGAGTTGAGGAACCACACAATTTTGGGCAAATTGCCAGCCGTCAACGGATTTGATATGTCTTTACCAAGAGCCGTTTGCTCCTGGACTAGCCAATCCCTTTTGTCGCTTAGACAAGGCGGACTGATTACCAAAAATTTTGAAGCACCAGTGAAAAAATTTTTGAAAAATTTTTGAAATTTTGGCAAAAACGGGGGTATTATATAGTAAAATGTGATAAAATTCGCTAGAATAGCGAATACCCCCCCCCCCCCCCCACACTAATCATGAATATTGTCCTCAATATTCAAAATCCCGGCTATTATGCCGACATTTTGAACGTAAAAGGGCAACATTACAAGCTAAGCGTGGAAAACACCATTTTGTTTTTCACTCTTGTAACCATAGCATGGGGGACTCCCCCACACTTAGGGTGAAAACCCTATAAGCATGCTCTGTTTTTGTTTACCGAGTCGCTAGCTTGACTCGACCCCTAATTTATTTGTCATTGGGGAAGCATGATGTGGAAGAAACGATCTCCATCGGACTTTCATTCAAGATGTTTGGACAAACATTTGAAGCACGTGAAAGTTCCACACCGATGAGATAAGTATCCGGCTCAAGATAATGATACATGAAAATGCCGGGATCAAATATAGTGTCCTCACTCCCGAAGGAGTGAAGAACAGGAGAAATCACCCTATAGGTGAAGAAAAGGAAGAAAATCATGATGAAAAGCATGATTTGATCTTCTTCCTCAAGAGGAGGCTCAATAGCCTGAGTTTGGATTTCAAAGGGTAAGCTCGTAAACAACCCGGGAGGGTGGGTGGGAATTTGCAAATTCTCAAGATTGAGAGCATCTCCCCCCGGGCAATCAAACTCTAGAGGAGTTTTGATATGATGAGTGAGTTCACAGGAGAACTCCTCAAAGGTGAATGAATCATATATGGGAAGAAAATTATGAGAATGAGAAGTGGTAGTGCCACTAATCTTCTCTCCCATATGATCAAAGCTGAAGGCTTCAAATTCCGGTATAGGATCATCGGAAAGAATCTCACTATCCTTTATGGGGATAGGGGAAGAAATAGGTTTCATATTGAAAGCCTCGATTTTAGAAATGAGGAGACTGACATTCAATAATGTAGCACGAAGGGCTTCATCTTGGATTTCAGTGTCAATCTCATCATTCTCTTCTTCCAAGCTGAGTAGCTCAGAAGGTAATTCTTCCACGTAACTGATGTCTCCACAAGATAACAAATCGTCATCATCAGAATCGGAGAACATCTCAACCTTATCATTCGGGAAGACAAGAGGGGGAGGGATATCACACATGTGATCAAGAATTCCCTGTGACTCTCTTGGGATTGAGACAAGGTTCTCAACACTAGACTTTATGAGTTCGTCTGATTCCTTAACATGAACAGTGTCAAGATGCTCGTCCCCCATGCTCAGAGAGTGAGTGTGAATCTCGGGTGTGATAACAGCAGACTCAGGGAGTTGAGAAGGACTAGCAGTCATGGATTCTACAAGTTCCATTATTTCTACTGCTAGTGATTCAATCATGTTCTTTTCTCCCATTACTGCCACTGAAACAGTTTCAACTGAAGTCGAATCAGAAGGCTCCTTAGATACCTTTGGGATTGGAACAAGGTAATTTATTTCCTCAAGAGGATTGACTTAGACTTCCTTGTCCCCCATTATCAAGATATCTGAAGTTTCCTTAGGGATTTCTTCTTCAAAGGGTTCATCCTCATCACTTTCATCCTCAAAATAAAATGAGTTAACGGGAGGATTTTTTCTCATGTGAATCAGACCTTTAAGACAGTTTATTTCCTCTTGAATGTTCTGGTTGAATTGAATTTGATTGATCATCATTTTATGAATCAATTCAGCTCTAGCTAACTCGTCTTGAGGAGGTGGTTGAGGGGTTGTGTATTGTGGAGGCTGGTTAAAACCAAATTCATGATTGTTACAAGGAACCGGTTCATAGACAAACTGATTCCTCGTTTGACAATCAAAGCTGTAGTGAGGGCCTCCACAATAATCACATGAATATGTGTTCATTTCGGGGTATGGTGGTTGGTTAAAGAAGCTGGCTGTTTCATTGTAGGGACTTTGGTCATAGACAAACCCGTTTCCCGAACTCACAATGCTACAACCGGGGCAATTTCTACCGTTATAAGGACCACCACACCATCGACAAACAAGAAGGTGAGGATGAGACATAGAAAGAATCAAATGTGTATAGAGGGGTAGGGATGAAGAATCAAAGATGTGAGAGGGTTAAGGTGAATATTTTTGGGTTTTTGGAAATACATTTTGTACAAATGGGAAAGAAAATATTTTTGGGTTTTTAGGAAAAGATATGAACAAGGATGGATAAATATACAGTGGATGTATATCCCGGTTCACCAATACGCAAAACCGTTTAGAATAGCGCGCACACCTCCCCGGCAGCGGCGCCAAAAGTTGATTGATGCTAAACCGTCAGACTAAAGTCAACCACTTGTGAATGGTCAACTATAATAGTCAAACAGCCTAAAATCAATGCTCCGCGGAAGTATAAGGTTTCCCCGGGTCGTATGTCCCGACGAGGTGTGAATTGTAAACAAACGGTTTCGTGATCGGGTGAATTTGGATGAAAAAGGGGTTTGAGTGTGATTGAACTAAGGAATTTACAACGAAATAGCTTAAACAAGCTATATGAATAAGACGGGAAGCTAGGAAAAACCAGAAACGTTAAAAACCTAAAAACGCGTACGTAACGTTTAAATAAAACGTAGACGTACGAAATAAAACGCGAGTTTTAACGAAATAAAATACTTACAAAAGTGAAAATCACATTTTTACAATCCTAATAATAAAAGAAACTTTTTAGAAAATTAAAATTACTTTTTACACTATTTAATTAATTACTATTAATTAAAAACTATTTATTAATTACTTATTATTAATACTTTAAATAACTAAAATACACTACAATATAATTTAAATACTAAAAAGGTAAAAATAAAATTCCTAAACTTATAAAATAACTAAAAATAAGTTTTAAAATTAAAAATAAGTGTTTTTGTCTTTTTGTGGATTTTCTTTTAATTAATTACTATTTAATTACTAATTATCTAATTAAACTATTTTAAATTAAGAAAATTACTAAATGAACAGTAAAAATTCTAATAAAATTTCTAAAATTACTTTATAACATATAAAAGCTATAAAAAATATAAAAACTTGATTTTACTTAATAAAAACTAATAATGCTAATTTAAACTAATTATTAATTAATAATTAATAAAACTAAGATTAATTATAATAAATACCAAATGGTCAAATAAAAATCTGAAAAATTTATTATAAATACTTTAATATACTAGGTAATTGATAAAAATATAAAAATTACAACTACTTAATTAAAATTTAAAAATGAAAATTAAAATTAAATTACATTAAATAGAAACTATCACTTAATTTTAAATTGGTTTTTCTTGGTTTTTCTTTTACAAACTTATTACACTACTGAAAACAAACACTTTTTGTAAAAACAACTTTTTTGGAAACTTAAAAATAAGCTGGAATAAGCTTATAAGTCAAGACAGTTGACTTTTGTTGACCCAAATGGCAAAATAAGCTAAATGACCACAAGTGGGACCCACAATGGGTAAAACTGATCCAAATAAGTTGAGGGAACTTGAATAAGCTGGAAAGGATGCATGGGGACCTCAGAATAAGCAAATAAGCCACAAATAAGCACTTGGCTTATTTGTTGTGAACACTGATCTGGGACAGATTTGAGGGTTCAAAATAAGTGGGACCCAGGGGTTTCTAGGTCAACCAAGAAGTCAAAACCTCACCCCTGGTAGGAGGGGGTGGAAATGTACAATAATGGTGGCCTTGGGCCCACTGAGGTGGCCAGAACACCACCACAAAGTGGTGGTGGTGGTGGTACTGCTGCTGATGCAGGGGAGTTATGCCCCCTGCAAGTGTCTTTTGGGCAATGTGGGGCCCAGCATAAAAATCTCAAAAATATAATGAATATGGGAAATGAAAGTTGAGCTGATAGAGATTAAGTAACAACAAGATTCACAACCTAAGAATAAACACAAAATTCACTAAAATTACTTGAACTTTTGCAAAAAACTGAAAAAACAAACTTTGACTTTTTGATAAAACTTGAATACTTTGACTTTTGTGGATTTCCAGAGCTTCTAATAAGCTAGAAATGTTATGAAAAGCTAATGTAAAGCTAAAATGAGTTACATGGATCAAATATGAGCTAATGAAATGGTTTTGGGGTCCTAACTGTTGACAGATATGAAAATATTGAGGAGAAAATGAGATTTGACTTTTTAAAGCTTGAAACCTAAGTAATTATACTACTTATGACCTAAAGAAACTTAACTAAGCATGCATAGACAAGAATCCACAACCAACAACCAATGCACAGTGGTGACAACCACTGTGCCAAACACTCCCTTATGGCAGTTTTGAAGTTTTATAAAGCAAACAAATGACTTAACCAATAAAACTGAAAAGTAAACCTACTCACAGCTAAGATGAACACAATTGAATGCAAACAAGCAACAATACACACCAGAAATTAAAGAACACAGTTTTAACAAAAAGAAAACTTGAAATAACTCTTACAAAGGATTTCTGAGTAAACCAAGTCACCAGGGCTCAACACATGTCCTAGTACCTCCCTGAGGTTCTAATACCCATGTTCCATCCTTGTTTGACCTTGATCCTTGCACAAATTCTCCTCCACACTGATTTTTTTGATTATTTTTCTATTTATCATGAATTTTGAGTATTTTTGGGTAACTGATTAAAAACTAATTTTTATGCTTCAAATACTTAAGATAGCTTATAAATAAGCTAATGTGAGCACAAACAAACACTGAGAAATAGGATTTAAGCAATTGATAAGAAATTAAAATTTTAACTTGAAATTGCAACTTTGGAAACTAGAACTGAAATGCTGAGATTAAAGCTTAAATTGAGTTTGATACACACTAAAAATACTTAATACAATGCTTTTAAACAAAAGGTCACAACAGAAATTGAAAATTAATTGAAAACCTAAACTAAATTACACTACTTTTTCTAAACTACCCTAACTAACTCTTTTTCTTCTGTTTTCTTTTTCTTTTATAGCCCTGGAGTCTCTCTCTTGCTTTCCCACCATCTTCTCAGCCATTGGATGGCTTGGTTTAATCTCAACCCTTCAAACACTTTTTGGCGGGAAAACAAATTTGGACAAAATTGGGTGGAGCAGGTTGGCATTTAATGAGGGGGAGGGTTGGTTAGGTTGGTGTAGATATTAATTGAAGGTTGGTGGAGGTTTGGTAAAAAGGAGGGAGCAGGGGGAGGGATTTCAGGGAAAGGTTGGGGGAGATGAACAGTGTCGAGGGTGTGGGGGTTGACTGAGGTCAAAGCAGGGAGTAGTATTAGTTTAGGTTGGGTGGGCTTTTTTTCTTTGGGCCTGGGGTACTGGATCAGATCAGGTTTTAAGGGTTGGGTGGGTTTGGTTTATGGTTTAAGACATAAGGGTCCAATATGGTAACTTAGTAAATAACAAGGACTAATAATGTAATTTCTGAACATGGGGACTGAAATTGTACATGTTCCAATAGTTATTACAAGGATCAAAATTGACAAGTTTGAAAATTATAACGACCAAAATTACAATTTTCCAAAATTTAAACCCCGAGGACTAAAATTGACATTTTCCAAAAGTTTAGGGGTTAAACTTGTCATTTTGTAAAAACTTTTATCCAAGGATCATTTTTGACACATTTTAATTTTCCAAGGACTAAAAACAATTTTTCATCCAAAATTATCCCACCAGGGACCTTTTCTGCCAAAGTTTGAAACTCCAGGGACCGAAACTGTAAATTTCCAAAACTTTTCAATTTTTCACCAAAGGACTAAATATGACATTTTATGATTTCAAAATGACCTTTGGTGATAATTTTCTATATTTTGAATATCCAGGGACTAGTTTTGTAATTTTATGAAAGTTGAGGGACTGAAACTGCCAATTTTGCAAACTTTGTTTGTTTTTCGTTTGTTTTTGCTCATTTTGCATCTAAAACATATAAAACACGATTTTGAAATATTTTCAGTATTTTGATGCATTACTGAGTGTTTTTGTATGTTTTGCAGTTCATATTAGACCAAAAATGATGAGTGTTTGAGCACTCATCAGTCTTAAAGTTTTTGTGAATTATTAAGTTTTATAATCTCCAGGAAATCTGCAAACTTCATTCCACAAGCATTATATCTTATTTTGTTTTCTAGGATTTAGTAACTTATATAGATTGCCACCGATTTTATGCGAGGTTGCTTTGTTTGTTTTCTCAGGATTTACAGGTTATGTATGACAAGAAGATGATTTATATTCTGGAAGGGAAGCTTTGATTGTTCATTTTCTTGGAGGAAGAGTTAACCTGGCCACCTTATTATCCATACCGAGCAAATCAGGGGAGTATTTGATTTCATTTGTTTTACTTATTTAACTTTTACATTCTTTACTTGAACATTGGGGACAATGTTCATTCTAAGTGTAAGGGGAGGGTAAAATGATGATACCTTACAGATACACTTTCGCTTGAGTTTGTTTTGTTTAATGGTAGATGTGTAATAAAACTATGAGAAATACTTGTTAGTGCAATTTTAGCACCAAATTTAAAATTTTTTACAATATTTAGGAGTGAAACTTTAGCCATAGAAAGCGTCTCATGGATAGGAGATTTCATGACTAGCACATAACCGTACTTTCAGAAAAAATTTTCCACCCAAATATGTGACGTTCGCCTTTAGATTTGATAGGAAAAGCATTCATTATTAGTGCTTATGAGTGTACCGGTAGCATTTAGATTCTAGAACTTGCGTTAGTGATGCATCCCGAGACCGCTAGTGAGACTACATTCGTGTGGTAGGATTTACTACATGATAAGAGGCATTAGGATCACCCTTGTGTTAAACCCGTATCATAATTACTTGACCATTTAACTCATATTACTTGGCTAGTTAAGTCAACTAATTTTTCCTGCACCCTTAGCGTTGTACTCATTTTTAGTACACGAAACCCCTAGTACACCCCTCTGAGCCTATCTTTTCGTTTCTAACTTTAAGCATCTTACTTAAAGGAAGAATTTGTTACACCCCACTTAAATGTACACCCAAATCGCCTTAGTCTTCCGTGTATGCGCTCATTTTTAGTGCATTATTGTTATTTGTTAAACCCTAAGTTAACTATCTAATTGATTACATGGTTGCTAAGTCGAGTCATATCCTTGTACATATTGTTTTGGGACGATTGGGACTCATGGGTAAAGTACTTATTTATGGAGTAATGGGGAAGAACATCATTTATTACCCCCATATGTACGTTAATCTTAAAAGTGCTCCAAGTGTTTTGATTTTCTTAATTCGAGTCATTAGTTTAGTTCATTGTAAAGTATGTAAAAATTCAAGTGTAAGGGGAATTTTCATTTCCTATGATGTATTATTTTGGATGGTAGGGTAAGAGTGTATGCAAAAAAAATAAAAAAAAAATAAAAAAAATCGAAAAATCAAGAAAAAGAAAAAAAAAATAGAAAAAGAAAAAGAGAAAAAACATACGGACTACCATCCCGTTTCATTCTATGTTCATTTTATGTTTTTGTTATTTTTCATTTATTAGCTTAAGTCGAGTCTAGTCTTGGCTTAGCAACGCCATATTGTACATGTAATTAACCAAGATTGTTAGCTCGCCACCAGTAAAGACTTCCTTTATCCAACAAAACCGTGTATTTCATATCCCTACACCTAACGTTACAACCCTTTAAAAGACCTCTTATAGTTTATCCTAGGTGTTTACGCCATGTGGTGGAGGTTTGATCCTTTCCCAAGCCTATGGTAATCTATTTTGCTATGACAAGTAGTGAGAGATATCTTCCGTTTCCATATTGTAATTTATACTTTATTACACCCGAGAGATTTGAGAATATAAACACTATTTGTGAGGTGCTAGTATATGACCTCCGTGCTTGTCTTTGGTGTTTAGTGGAACGATTATTTGTTGTAATTACTTTTATATTAGTGTTAAATGACCCCTAACTTGTATTTTGACTAGAATAAAAGCGCATTTGCTTGAGGACAAGCAAATCTCAAGTGTAAGGGTATATGATGAGGCAAAATATGAACCACTTTTAGTGGGTCATTTAAGCCCGGAATTGAATTTATTTGATCAAATATTGCCCTAAATCGTTCCTTTTGTGATTTTAGGTACTTTGGGAGAGAAATATGGAAAAGGAAGCAATTCGGACGTTTTTAGAGCATAAAAGTGAAGAAAACGCCAAAGTCTTAATTTTCCTTGCTGGGAACAGTAGGTGACGGCGTCAAGAGCAACATCCTGACGGCGTCAAGAGTAAATTGCATGACGGCCCAGTGCAAACGTGAAGGCGTCACAAGAAGAGCGTCAATAGTAAAACACGTGACGGCCTGGAAGACCCTAACACATGACGGCGTCAGATGTAGATCAAGGCAGTTTGAGAAGTATTTTGGCGGTGAGATGACGGCGTCACCTATTTGGTCTTGACGCCGTCAGCCTCAATTTCCTATATATAGTTTTCTAATTTTCATTCATAAAGGAGAGAGAAGTTTGGAGAAACCCTAAGGCCGAACCTATTACGAATTTTACAGGTTTTTCAAGGGTTTTCAGCCCTTGAACCCTTTCATGTGTAATTAAGATAAGTGTTTATCTAATTCAATCAATATGTCTATGTGTTGGTTGTCTATATCTTGTTCTTGTCTTAATTCCACCATGCTAGGCTAGATCTATCTTGTGTTTGCTTAGATCTAATGAAACCTAGATGTTGATTATGTGTTGATTACTTGTTTATGGTTGTATTGGATGAATGATTTCGATGTTAGGCTTAAGAAAACTGGCAGATCTCCAAATGGTAACATGCTTGAACGTCTTAGGAAACATGAACTGACGTGCACTAGGTTTTATTGGTTGTATTTAATGCATGAGTAAATTCTAATGATCTCATGTTAGAAGCTTCTTAGCCGGCTCGACATAGGAGTGAAGTAGGCACTCATAGGATTGGGGAATTAAGTGCGCCACCCCATGAATGGTACTAAGGAATACAATCCGTCATCCACGCAACTATAACAAGTAATTAACGTGTAAAAGATATCTAGGGACTAGTGAAATCTAAGTAAACACAATTTCTCCACTTATTGCTCACAACCTTAGTTAATTTAGTTTATTTTCATTTCTAGTATTTTATTTTGATTGCATCTTTAGTATTGGGTTAGTTGACTAGCAACTAATTCCGCCCAAATCCTTCAAACCCGAGATTTTTACTTGCTTTCTAAAAAATATAAAAATACAAAAATAATCATCCCTCATCTTTAGAACTAGTATTTAGGTTTTCTAATCCTAGCCACACTATTCCTAGCTGAACGATCAATCCCCCGGTACTTGTCAGTATACTATACTACAACGATCAGGTACACTGCCTGGTGGGGGTTGTAAGCTTCTCAAGATCCCTTGAGAGGTAAAGCCTGGTGCAATCCCCACGCATCATAAGATTTTATTTTTATTTTTAGGATCTCTTTAGTCTATCTATTTCTTCGTGTTTTTGTTCGTAACTCTTCACCATCCGATATCATGGAAGATGGTAACATCTTTGAACCTGTCATCCCACCACAACAAAACCCACCACTAGAACCTCTTAGGCCCCGAACCTTAGGAGAGTATTCCCGACCTAGCCACCAAGGCTATCGAAACACTATTGAGCTCACCGGAGCCAATGTGACCCCCTTGCGATCCGACACCATCCGGTTGGTGCAAAGCGGGTGTGCATTCCATGGACTTCGTTCCGAAGATCCAAACCAACATCTCAAGGACTTCCTTAAAATCGTAGATTCTATAGACCTTGATGTTACAACTAGAGAGTCAACCCGATTACGCCTATTCCAATTCTCTCTACGTGATCAAGCTAGTCAATGGCTTGAACGTTTACCCGCGGGATCCATCACCTCATGGGATGATCTCACCACTCATTTCCTTGCTCAATTTTTCCCACCGGGGAGAACTACTAAGCTTAGAAATGACATCTTGATGTTCCAACAACGTTAAAATGAAACTCTTTATGAAGCATGGACTCGTTTCAAGGACTTACTCCAAAAAGTCCCTCATCATGGCATAGATCTTTGGCTCCAAGTCCAAATCTTCTATGACCATATCGATCTCTCCACAAGGCGAGCCATTGACCAATCGGCCGGTGGTAAGCTACGTGATCTAAGTGTGGAACAATCATGGGAACTCATAGAAGATCTTGCTCTCTATGACAACGAAAGTTGGAATGATCCCCGTGATTTGAACAAAACAATCAAGGCAATATCTTTGCCTTCGAACAACTCTAGCACTCCCGACCGTAGGATCATGGAACTTGAGGACCAAGTCAAATTTCTCATAAAATCTTACGAAGCTCCTAAGCCTTCAAGCCAAGTGAACAAAACCACTTCTTCATGCGAATTATGTAGTGGTCCCCATGACACTCGTGATTGTGTGGAACTCCCCGGAACAGCTTTTGCGGACTACGCATCCTCGCGTACCGACGAAGCGGGAGATAAGTGGTACACTTTCAAACCCGAGCCAAACCCTTACGGTGATTCCTACAACCCCTCTTGGAAAAATCACCCGAACCTTAGGTGGAAACAAAATCAAGCTAATTCTTCCAATCCGCCTAATCGTTATCAACCAAACGGTCCACCCTCCAACCGTACTTTCAACAACAATCCTTCTAACAACTATGGTAGTACCAACAATCTTGAAGGATTGATGTCTAAGTTTATGGCATCTCAAGAAGCTCGCATAGCTAGGTTTGAAACCGAATTCAACCAACAACAAACGGAGATGACCAACAAGATAGACAACTTGTTGAAAGCCCGCAACAACCAAGCGTTAACTACGCCTAATAAGGACACTAGGGACGCCAATAAGGGAATCCAAATTAAAGACTCCTCGTCATCTAAACATGTCCACTTTGTCAATGTTGTCACCATTAAGCCAAAAGATAAGGATATAGAAAAAAGTGACAAAGATGAAGTTGAAGTAGAAACCGAAACTAGGGATGAAATTAGGGAAGTTGAGGTTAATAAGGGAGAGGAGTTAGAAGAGGTAGAGACTATAGAAAAGCACTTTGATAAGTTTCCCACCAAGGAAGAACGGGAATACCATAAGGATTTATTTGATGGCCCCGAGACACCATATATCCTTGGCACACCCCTTATCAAAATGGGAGACCCCTCTAACATCAACATACCATGCAACATCGGGCATATGCATATATGGAAAGCTTACATCGATCCTAGATCTCCTATAAACATCATGACTAGGACTTATTATAATTGGGTGATGAAGAAACAACTTGGTTATAGGATGATGCCCAATAAGAATTTGATAAGTAATTTTGTAGGAAGAGTGAAGGGATTGCATGTGATTATAGGTAATTTCACCTATGAGATCGATTTTATGATAGTAGAAGATACTCGTCCGGTGATAGATGATTGCCTAAGCCAAGTAGTATTCAGAAAACCATTTGTTGAGGCCACTAGGATGAGTTATGATCCGACTTTAGGGATAGTTAGATTCAAGGAAGAGGATGATGAGATTGCCTACCAAATGCCCTATAAGATTGAGCAATACCGCCTCCTTTCTAATATAGAAAAAGAACACAAACAAGCAGCTTACTATAGGAATGATGAGGACAGACGTAGAGGAGTAGAGTATGTGATGAATAGGATGCTTGGTTTCTACAAAGAATGCTTGCAACTAGGTCCGGAATACAAAACTGGCTTAGAAGACGACCTAGAGAGTGAAACCAACAATGAGGTCACGTAGTAACCCATGACCTTGAGTCTAGCTACAAGACTCATAAATAAAAAAAGCGCTTCTTGGGAGGCAACCCATGTTGTGTGTGATTTTTATTTTGTTTGTTTGTCATTTGCTTCCGTATGCATGCTTTATTTTTATTGTTGGTAGATCATGTTTCAAAACTAAAATAGTGAAAATACTTTATTTTGTTGTTTGGCTTAGTCTTAACTTCATCCAAATATGTTTTTAAGAAACAAAACCGATTATGATTCTCCACAATATTAAGTGAACATGTATATTCGTATTTGTTAGAGTCAAATGCTTGTATCGAGTCATAATGATGTTTTGCAGGATTTTCCAGGAAGTAGGACCAGGTTTTTCCAGAAATTTTCCGGAAACTTAACATAAGAATTTCTGCAGGTCACTTCTGACGGCGTCACGAGTTTACTCTGGACGGCGTCACGTGTAAAAAGCTGGAAATTTTACCAGTTTTGTTTTTCTAACGGAATCTTAATGTTTTTGTTGAATTATTAGTTTTATAATCTCCAGGAAATCTGCAAACATCATTCCACAAGCATTATATCTTATTTTGTTTTCTAGGATTTATTAGCATATGTATATTGCCGCCGATTTTATGCGAGGTTGCCTTGTCTGTTTTCTCAGGTTTTACAGGTTATGTATGACAAGAAGATGATTATTTTTCTGGAAGGGAAGCTTTGATTGTTCATTTTCTTGGAGGAAGATCTAACCTGGCCACCTTATTATCCATACCGAGCGAATCAGGGGAGTATTTGATTTCATTCGTTTTACTTATTTCACTTTTACATTCTTTACTTGAACATTGGGGACAATGTTCATCCTAAGTGTAAGGGGAGGGTAAAATGATGATACCTTACAGATACACTTTCGCTTGAGTTTGTTTGTTTGATAATAGATGTGTAATAAAACTATGAGAAATACTTCTTAGTGCAATTTTAGCGCCAAATTTAAAATTTTTTACAATATTTAGGAGTGAAACTTAAGCCATAGCAAGCGTCTCATGGATAGGAGATTGTATGATTAGCACATAACCGTACCATTCAGAAAAATTTTCCACCCAAATATGTGAGGTTCGCCTTTAGATTTGATAGGAAAAGCATTTACTTTTAGTGCTTATAAGTGTACCGGTAGCATTTAGATTCTAGAACTTGCGTTAGTGATGCATCCCGAGACCGCTAGTGAGACTACATTCGTGTAGTAGGATTTACTACATGATAAGAGGCATTAGGATCATCCTTGTGTTAAACCCGTATCATAATTACTTGACCATTTAAGTCATATTACTTGGCTAGTTAAGTCAACTAATTTTTCCCACACCCTTAGCGTTGTACTATTTTTAGTACACGAAACCCCTAGTACACCCCTCCGAGCCTATCTTTTCGTTTCTAACTTTAAGCATCTTACTTAAAGGAAGAATTTGTTACACCCCACTTAAATGTACACCCAAATCGCCTTAGCCTTCCATGTATGCACTCATCTTTAGTGCATTATTGTTATTTGTTTAAACCCTAAGTTAATTATCTAATTGATTACATGGTTGCTAAGTCAAGTCATATCCTTGTACATATTGTTTTGGGACGATTGGGACTCATGGGTAAAGTACTTATTTTATGGAGTAATGGGGAAGAACATCATATTATTACCCCCATATGTGCGTTAATCTTAAAAGTACTCCAAGTGTTTTGATTTTCTTAATTTGAGTCATTAGATTAGTTTATTGTAAAGTATGTAAAAATTAAAGTGTAAGGGGAATTTACATTCCCTACCATGTATTATTTTGGATGGTAGGGTAAGAGTGTATGCACAAAAAAAAAAAAAAAAAAAAAAAAAAAATCGAAAAATCAAGAAAAAGAAAAAAAAAAGTAGAAAAAGAAAAGAGAAAAAACATACGGACTACCATCCCGTTTCATTCTATGTTTATTTTATGTTTTTGTTATTTCTGATTTATTAGCTTAAGTCGAGTCTAGTCTTTGCTTAGCAACGCCGTATTGTACATGTAATTAACCAAGATTGTTAACTCGCCACCAGTAAAGACTGCCTATATCCAACAAAACCGTGTATTCCATATCCCTACACCTAACGTTACAACCCTTTAAAAAGACCTCTTTGATAGTTTATCCTAGGTGCTTACGCCATGTGGTGGAGGTTTGATCCTTTCCCAAGCCTATGGTAATCTATTTTGTTATGACAGGTAGTGAGAGATGTTTCCATTTCCATATTGTGATATTACTTTATTACACCCGAGAGATGTGAGTATCTAAACACTATTTGTGAGGTGCTAGTGTATGACCTCCGTGCTTGTCTTTGGTCTTTAGTGGAACGATTATTTGTTGTAATTACTTTTATATTAGTGTTAAATGACCCCTAACTTGTATTTTGACTAGAATAAAAGCGCATTTGCTTGAGGACAAGCAAATCTCAAGTGTAAGGGTATATGATGAGGCGAAAAATGAACCGTTTTTAGGGGGTCATTTAAGCCGGAATTGGAATTTCTTTGATCAAATATTGCCCTAAATCGTTCCTTTTGTGATTTTAGGTACTTTAGGAGTGAATTCTGGAAAAGGAAGCATTTTGGACGTTTTTGGAGCATAAAAGTGAAGAAAACGCAAACTTCCATAGGGTAACATCTTGTTGATGTTTGTGTCTATCTTCATCAATTAGGGTGTGACACTTCGATAGATCTAATTGGTTTAGCTTATAATTCTTGTTTCCTATTGTCTCTTGTTTAATTGAATGAATTCGATGTTAGGCTTAAGAAAACTGGCAGACTTCCATAGGGTAACATGCTTGAACTTCTTAAGAAACATGAATCGATGTGTAGTAGGTTTTTATGGTTGTATTTAATGCATGAGCGAATTCTAGTGATCCCATGTTAGGAGCTTCTTAGCCGGCTCGACATAGGAGTGAAGTAGGAGCTTATAGGATTGGGGAAGTAAGTACGCCACCCCATGAATGGTATTAAGGAATACAACCCGTCAATTAAATCAAGGTGTGACAATTCAATAGGTAGAATTGGATAGCTAGCAAGGAGTAGCATATCATAGGTAGACATGCTTCACTTATCTTGTAGAATTCTAGTTTACTTTTCTTGTTAATTAGTTTAATTTATAGCTTTTGGGTTAGTTGATTAGCAACTAATTCCGCCCCTCCTTTCAATACCCGAGATTTTTACTTGCTTTTCATAAAATATAAAAATACAAAAAGAATCATCCTTCACCTTTAGACCTAGTTAGATTAATTTCAATCCTAACGACACTATTCCTGAGTTGAACGATCAATCCCCCGGTACTTGTCACTATACTATACTACAACGATCAGGTACACTGCCTGGTGGGGGTTGTAAGCTTCTCGAGATCCCTCGAGAGGTAAAGCCTGGTGCAATTCCCACGCATCAGGAATATAACCCGTCATCCACGCAATTGTAACAAACTATCAACCTGTAAAAGATATCTAGGGAGTAATGAAATCTAAGTAAACACAATTTTCTCATTTATTGTTCACAACACTAGTTTAATTAGTTTTATTAACATTTTTGTTATTTTATTTTGATTCCATCTTCAGTTATTGGGTTAGTTGATTAGCAACTAATTCCGCCCACTCTTCCAAAACCCGAGATTTTAACTGCTTTTATAAAAATATAAAAATACAAAAAGAATCATCCCTCACCTCTAGACTTAAATTTTAGGCTTTCTAATCCTAGCGACACTATTCCTGAGTTGAACGATCAATCCTCCGGTACTTGTCACTATACTATACTACAACGATCAGGTACACTACCTGGTGGGGGTTGTAAGCTTCTCGAGATCCCTCGAGAGGTAAAGCCTGGTGCAATTCCCACGCATCAAGTTTTTGGCGCCGCAGCCCGGGGAATAGTTATTGTCTAGGTTAGGATTTCTTTTAATTTGGTCTACTTGCTAGATTCCTTTCTAGTAAGATTTTATTTTTATTTTTAGGTTTTCTTTAGTCTATCAATTTCTTCGTGTCTTTGTTCGTAATCTTTACCATCCGACATCATGGAAGGTGGTAACATCTTTGAACCCATCAACCCACCACAACAAGACCACCCACAAAACCCACCACTAGCAAACCAAACTCTTAGACCGCGAACCCTAGGAGAGTATTCCCGACCTAGCCACCAAGGCTATCGAAACACTATTGAGGTCACCCAAGCAGCCAATGTGTCCCCCTTGCGATCCGACACCATCCGATTGATGCAAAGCGGATGTGCATTCCATGGACTTCGTTCCAAAGATCCTAACCAACATCTCAAGGACTTCCTTAAAATCGTAGATTCTATAGACCTTGATGTTACAACTAGAGAGTCGACCCGATTACGCCTATTCCAATTCTCTCTACGTGATCAAGCTAGTCAATGGCTTGAACGTTCACCCGCGGGATCCATCACCTCATGGGATGATCTCACCACTTGTTTCCTTGCTCAATTTTTCCCACCAGGGAAAACTGCGATGCTTAGAAATGAAATATTGATGTTCCAACAACATCAGGGTGAAACTTTCTACGAAGCATGGGCTCGTTTTAAGGGTCTACTCCAAAAAGTCCCTCATCATGGTATAAATCTTTGGTTATTAATTCAAATCTTCTATGACCATGTCGACTATCACACCAAACGTACCATCGATCGAGCCGCCGGAGTTAGGTTGCGTGATAGGAATGTCGAGGAATCTTGGGCAATTATTGACGAACTTGCCTCCGATAATCAAGAATTATGGGAGTTTAATCACACTATAGAAGCGGCCATCAACGCAATCTCGACACCTAGAGGGACTAATCAAATCTCCGATGAACTCCTTTGCAAACTTGAGGCAAAAGTTGACTATTTCGAGGAAAGGCAAAAGAGACCTTTAAGTCCTAGACGGGCCACTGTCAATTCTGTCTCAAAAATGACTTCAACGCCATTATCAGAGTCACCTTCTAGAGAGAATGTTGAGACCTTTCAAAATTATGCCCCACCTTATTCTCCTCCTGAAAAACTTAGCCCGAAATTTGAAGCTAGAATGAGAGAATATATGACAACCCATTCTGAGCGGCTTGCTAGATTCGAGGAATCAGTTTATAAACAAAAGGAGGAGACGCAAGAGAAAATGAAGGAGATGATGAGCCTAGTGGAGGAGTATGCAAACCAGAAAACCCCTGAAATGATGTTACTGAGGAAAGAAAGCGTCACCCCCACTACCCGGTTTGTTAATTCCATCACAATTGTCCACACGGATAACGAGGAAGTAGAAACCCCTAGTGAACAAACCATAGAAGAACCGCCAAAGTCCCAATCCTTAAGTTACTACCTAAAACATGATATAAACGAAAACACCATAACAAATTGGATAAATGGTGACGGGCGTAACCAATCCTCCAAACAGGGTTCAGAGAAGGAGAAAGAGGGGAAAGATGAGTATGATACATTACCTGGGGGACCGGTATTTGAGAACCTACTGGGACAAAAAGTAGCTACTAAACAGATGGCGTGTGGGAACTTTGAGATACCAACCAGCATTGGGAATTTGCAATGTCTGAATGCTTTCGCCAACCAAGGATCGGAAGTAAATCTTATGCTCCTAACTATCTACACCCAACTAACATCAGTAATGCCAGCCACCACTCGTGTTAGGCTATCTTTCGCTGGACACTCTTATGTGTACCCCCTGGGAATCGTAGAAGATGTGTTGGTCAATGTCGCAGGATTCATGTATCCCGTTGATTTCATGATCATCGATGATAAAGGAGGTGGATGCATGCCAATAATCCTTGGAGCACCATTCCTTACCACCGCAAGAGCTGTTATTAGGTATGAAAATAGGAAAATTGAGCTTAAATCAGGAAAAAGAAAGATTAGCTTTCCCATGACCCCCGCGATATACGCAAGAAAGCTTGATGAGGAGAGAGCTAAAAAACAACATTGACACATTGCCTACTCGTGTTCAGGAAAAGATTCTTGGATGGGAAGCGAGAATCAAAAGTTACAAAGAAACTAAACATGAAGGAAGCAAAAGCCGCAACAAAGTTCATGTCAATGTTGAACATAGTCAAACAACGGGGAATCTTGTACCATTCGCGAAGGAAGACCTAGTACTCTTAAGACACTCGGAGATAACAATACCTCCCGATAAACCAAGTCCCTGGTGGTATGGGCCCTTCACAATTGAAGGCATAAGCCGAGATGGGATAGCTAACTTGAGCAGTAAAGGAGGAGGGGAAGTGACTGCGAGTATCGATCGATTGAAACACCACCGCCATGATAGTGAGGATCGTAATTATATGGGTTACATCATCTCGAGAGATGAGGTCACGTAATCACCCATGACCTTGAGTCTAGCTACAAGACTCGTAAATAAAGAAAAGCGCTTCTTGGGAGGCAACCCATGCTTTGTGTGATTTTTATTTGTTTGATTGTTATTTGTTTCCGTATGCATGCTTTATTTTTATTGTTGGTAGATCATGTTTCAAAAATAAAATGGTGAAAATACTTTATTTTGTCGTTTGACTTAGTCTTAACTTCATCCAAAGGTATTTCGCAAAAAGATAAGTGTAAGGGGAAACCCCAAATTTGGTTTTAAGAAACGAAATTGATCTTGATTCTCCACAATATTAAATGGACATGTGTATTAGTATTTGTTAGAGTCAAATGCTTGTATCGAATCATAATGATGTTTTGCAGGATTTTCCAGGAAGTAGGACATAAGTTTTTCCAGAAATTTTCCGGAAACTTAACATAAAGATTTCTGCAGGTCACTTCTGACGGCGTCAGGAATTAATTCCTGACGGCGTCATGTGTAAAATTCTGGAAATTTTGCTAGTTTTGTTTTTCTAACGGAGTCCTAAAGTTTTTGTTAATTCTTAAGTTTTATAAACTCCAGGAAATCTGCAAACATTCATTCCACAAGCATTATATCTTACATTGCTTTCTAGGATTTATTAATATATATAGATTGCCGCCGATTTTACGCGAGGTTGCCTTTTTTGTTTTCTCAGGTTTAACAGGTTATGTATGACAAGAAGATGATTTATATTCTGGAAGGGAAGCTTTGATTGTTCATTTTCTTGGAGGAAGATCAAACCTTGTTACCATACTATCCATACCGAGCGAATCAGGGGAGTATTTGATTTCATTCTTTTACCTATTTTACTTTTACAATCTTTAATTGAACATTGGGGACAATGTTCATCCTAAGTGTAAGGGGAGGGTAAAATGATGATACCTCATAGGATACACTTTCGCTTGAGTTTGTTTGTTTGATGGTAGGTGTGTAATAAAACTATGAGAAATACTTGTTAGCGTAATTTTAGCGCCAAATTTAAAAAAATTTACAACATTTAGGAGTGAAACTTTAGCCTTAGAAAGCGTCTCATGGATAGGAATCGTATGACTAGCACAAAACCGTATCATTCAGAAAAATTTTCCACCCAAATATGTGAGGTTCGCCTTTAGATTTGATAGAAAAAGCATTTACTATTAGTGCTTATGAGTGTACCGGTAGCATTTAGATTCTAGAACTTGCGTTAGTGATGCATCCCGAGACCGCTAGTGAGACTACATTCGTGTAGTAGGATTTACTACATGATAAGAGGCATTAGGATCACCCTTGTGTTAAACCCGTATCATAATTACTTGACCATTTAAGTCATATTACTTGGCTAGTTAAGTCAATTAATTTTTCCCACACCTTAGCGTTGTACTCATTTTTAGTACACGATACCCCTAGTACACCCCTCCGAGCAGTGGCGAAGCTTGGATTTTGTAAGTGAGGGGTCGGGATCTAAATTTTTTTTTCCTAAGGCTATATTTCAGGTATACCAAAATTTTTGGGGGGTCGAAACCGAATATACTGAAATTTTTCTACACGAAAACTATATACCCCCTACATCGCAAAAAAAATTTTGGGGGGTCGGGCGCCCCCCCCCCCCCCCCCCCCCCCCGGCCCCTATGAAGCTTCGCCTCTGCCTCCGAGCCTGTTTTTTCGTTTCTAACTTTAAGCATCTTACTTAAAGGAAGAATTTGTTACAACCCACTTAAATGTACAACCAAATCACCTTAGCCTTTCGTGTATGCACTCATCTTTAGTGCATTATTGTTATATGTTTAAACCCCTAGTTAATTATCTAATTGATTACATGGTTTCTAAGTCGAGTCATATCCTTGTACATATTATTTTGGGACGATTGGGACTCATGGGTAAAGTACTTATGCTATGGAGTAGTGGGGGAAGAACATCATTTATTACCCCCATATATGCGTTAATCTTAAAAGTACTCCAAGTGTTTTGATTATCTTGATTCGAGTCATTAGATTAGTTTATTGTAAAGTATGTAAAAATTCAAGTGTAAGGGGAATGTTCATTCCTTATGATGTATTATTTTGGATGGTAGGGTAAGAGTGTATGCAAAAAAAATAAAAAATAAAAAATAGAAAAAGAGAACAGAGAAAACACATACAGACTACCATCCCATTTCATTCTATGTTTATTTTATGTTTTTGTTATTTTTGATTTATTATCTTAAGTCGAGTCTAGTCTTGGCTTAGCAATGCCATATTGTACATGTAATTAACCAAGATTATTAACTCGCCACCAGTAAAGATTGCCTTTATCCAACAAAACCGTGTATTCCATATCCCTACACCTAACGTTATAACCCTTTGAAAGACCTTTTTGATAGTTTATCCTAGGTGCTATGACAGGTTTGATCCTTTATTACACCCGAGAGATGTGAGTATCTAAACACTATTTGTGAGGTGCTAGTGTATGACCTCCGTCCTTTGTCTTTGGTCTTTAGTGGAACGATTATTTGTTATAATTACTTTTATATTAGGGTTAAATGACCCCTAACTTGTATTTTGATTAGAATAAAAGCGCATTTGCTTGAGGACAAGCAAATCTCAAGTGTAAGGGTATATGATGAGGCGAAAAATGATCCGTTTTTAGGGGGTCATTTAAGCCCGGAATTGAATTTATTTGATCAAATATTGCCCTAAATCGTTCCTTTTGTGATTTTAGGTACTTTTGGAGTGAATTCTGGAAAAGGAAGCATTTTGGACGTTTTTGGAGCATAAAAGTGAAGAAAACGGCAAAGTCTTAATTTCCCTTGCTGGGAACAGTACCTGACGGCGTCACCAAGTTCTACATGACGGCGTCAAGAGTAAAACAAGAGGTGAAGTGGATAGAGTACGTGACGGTCCAGAGAGTTTTTACACTAGGGCATGACGGCGTCACCATAGGCCGTCATGGTCCCTTTACACGTGACGGCCCAGAGGAAATTTGCTCTTGACGGCGTCAGATCTGGATCTAGGCAATCCGATATTATTATGGGCGGCGAGTTGACGGCGTCAGATTTCTCTTCTTGATGTCGTCACGTTGGAAAATCTATATATAGTTTTGTAATTTTCATTCATTAAGAGAGGACAATTAGAGGGATAACTTGGAGAAACTCTAGCACGATTCTATCAGTATTTTCAAAGGGTTTTTACCCTTTGAAACCTTTCATGTTCAATTAAGATGAGTATCCTTTCAATTCATTCAATATGTCTATGTGTTGTTTGAATATATCTTACGCTTGTCTTGATTTTAACATGCTAGGCTAGATCTCTTGTGTGTTTGCTTAGATGTAGTGAAACCTAGATGTTGATTATGGGTTGATTGCTTGTTTATAGTTGTTACGGATGAATGATTTTGATGTTAGGCTTAAGAAAACTGGCAGACTTCCATAGGGTAACTTGCTTGAACGTCTTAAGAAGCATGAACCAATGCGTACTAGGTTTTTATGGTTGTATTTAATGCATGAGCGAATTCTAATGATCCCATGTTAGGAGCTTCTTGCAGGCTCGACATAGGAGTGAAGTAGGAGCCTATAGAGTTGGGGAAGTACGTACGCCACCCCACAATTGGTATTAAGGAATATAACCCGTCATCCACGCAATTGTAACAAACTATCAACCTGTAAAAGATATCTAGGGAGTAATGAAATCTAAGTAAACACAATTTTCTCATTTATTGTTCACACCACTAGTTTAATTAGTTTTATTTACATTTTTGTTATTTTATTTTGATTGCATCTTTAGTTATTGGGTTAGTTGATTAGCAACTAATTCCGCCCACTCTTCCAAAACCCGAGATTTTAATTGCTTTTATAAAAATATAAAAATACAAAAAGAATCATCCCTCACCTCTAGACTTAATTTTTAGGCTTTCTAATCCTAGCGACACTATTCCTGAGTTGAACGATCAATCCCTCGGTACTTGTCACTATACTATACTACAACGATCAGGTACACTGCCTGGTGGGGGTTGTAAGCTTCTCGAGATCCCTCGAGAGGTAAAGCCTGGTGCAATTCCCACGCATCAGAGATCACCGTGCCTCATGGGCCGATAAATTAGACGATGCTTTTTGGGCTTTCTGGACCGCTTACAAAACTCCCATTGGGTGTACTCCATATAAGCTGGTTTACGGGAAGGCTTGTCATTTGCCCCTAGAACTTGAGCACAAGGCCTACTGGGCCTTAAAACATGCCAATTTTGACTTACAAACCGCGGGTGATCACCGAAAAGTTCAATTAAATGAGTTAGTCGAACTCCGTGATCAAGCTTACGAGAATTCTTTGATTTATAAAGAGAAAACAAAAAGACTTCATGATGCCAAGATCAAAGACCGAGTTTTTAACGTTGGTGATCAAGTGCTTCTTTTTAACTCTCGTTTGAAGATATTCTCAGGTAAGCTTAAAATCCGTTGGTCTGGACCATTCACCATAACACAAGTATTCCCTTACGGTACCATTGAGTTAGCTCAACCCGATGGTCCCAACTTTAAGGTGAATGGTCACCGTTTGAAACATTACTTTGGAGGGGATGTACCAACCATGGTAGTCACGGACCTCCAAACTTTCCCCAAGGATGATTGAATTCGGGGATCGAGTCAAGCTACGTGACTCGGAAATCAAAAACAAGCGCTTCGTGGGTGGCAACCTATGCTTATCGAATTTCATCTTCTTATTTTTCTTATTTCTAATGAATAACGTGAGGAGGGGGTGCCTCTTCTACTCTTGTTTTCCGTGGTTGTTTGTGATGTTTGTTAGGATTGTCCGCGATTTATGATGCTCTCGTGCTCGTTATCTTCTCTCCACTCGAGTTTCATTCATCGGTGCTATTGGAAATCCTATATCCGTGAATCTTATCAACTAACGTTTTCTTTGGCATAATTAATAAACGGCCCTAGAATTTTGTTAGGATTGCCTTAACCCACAAAATATTGAGGACAATGTTTAATTCTAGTCTGGGGGAGGGTGAATCTTCGATTCGATTTGTCCTTGCATTTTTCACAATGTCGTGTACTCTTGCAACTCCGTTTTTCCACAAAATTGAAAAAATTGAAAATTTCAAAAATTTTGAAGAAAATGAATGAAAAAGTCATGGAAAAGCACAAAAAATGAGAAAAAGTTGTGCAAAAATATAATAAAGTTTGAATAAGTGTTTTGACACCTTGTTGACTTTCTTGCTAGCGAGAGTAGGAATAAATATTTTGACTTGACCGGACGTGTTGAGCCCTAGCTTGTTCTCTTAACCAATGATAATCACATAAGCTTGTGCTAGTTTTGTACACCAGGAGCTATAAAATGCGAATTCTTTCTTAAGAATCTGCAAGTTCCCGTACTTGACTTTATACATGCTCAGCTTAAAAGCTTTCGCTAGTCTTTTACACAAGGAGCTAGAAAACGCGAATTCTTTTTCTAGAATTTGCAAGTTTCCGTATCTGACTTTATATATGCGTGGCTGATTATCGGCTAAGTATTCGCGGGTTTCATTATTTGGAATCTTAAATTGTGAAGAGCGAGAAATGATATAGTTTATTTAGAAGTTAGATGCTAAACGTGGAGTAGTGGTTCTCTTTAGAGCTCATGAGAGGTACTTGTGGCTTTTTACTCCCATAAAATACGTCACCGATATATAATAGATGTTCTAGGTTAATTAGTAGTATTTAGGTTTGGATAATATTTAGTTCTTTAATTTCTTAAGAGAATCTTTGCTTTAGAAGTTGGGTACATATCAAGGAACATCAAAAATAAGAGCAAAAATAAAAAAATCAAAAATCAAAAGTTGATTATGTGGTTTTGGAGCTACCCGATAAGCTTCAATTGATGTTATGAGAAAAGTCAAGAAAGAAAAAAAATGAAAAGTATGAAAAATATGAGAAAAGTGAAAAAAGTGAAAAATGAAAAAGTGAAAAGTTGAAAGTTATGTTGAATAAGAGTTTGAATATAAAATAAGTTGTTGGCGCGTGAGGTGCATGTGAATGATTCTGAATTAGACACATGAGGTGCACGTGTAGTACTCCGCAACTTATATTTATGATATTGTATGTACCAAAATTCCTTGATGTGGACCGAATTTCTATTGCAGTGGTTCTTAAGAGAAAATGAATAACTACTTATCGTTTAAACTTAGGTGTCACTATCGGACTAAAAAGTATTGAAACGAGAAAATATGAAGCAATTCATTTCTCAACAAAAGTAAAATATTGAGATACAAAAACCTAGGATATGGGAGTAAGAAGTTTCCACAAGTAACTATTATGAGTAGTGTTAGCATCTAATTTGTAGATAAGCTGTGATCTCGTTTGTACGCTTAGTTTGGGGACTCGTGAAAAATCAAGGATGACGATTTTTATCCGTATGGTCACTTTTTAATAAGAAGTGTTTCTACTCATTGACCCTAAAAATTATTGCAAAATAATGAAAGTTCAACAAACCGTCACAAGTATGAAGTATGAAAAGTCTAAAAATAGAAGTGAAAGTGGAATAAAGGAAAAAATTTGGAAAACGGAGCATTTGCGGGAATAAATGATTTTATTACTTCTTTCGAACTTCCTTGCTACTTTACAAAGTCAGTAGGAAGAGTTATGAAATTATTTATCCCAAAAGCGTGAATTGATCGCATTGCGTGAGGACACGACAATACCTTAGTCTGGAGGATTTTGGTATGTGTTAATTCACATACCTTTTCATAGCCAAAAACGGACCCAAAAAGACTAATTATGCTAAAAAAAATGCCAAAAATTGTGTGTTTTTATGTTTATGAATGTGCAGGAACGGATATTTCACAAAAAGACGAAAAACAAGCAAAAACCCGGCAATAACGAGCATGAGAGTAGAAAGAGTCAGAAAGTCAAGCTGGAAATCATTTTGAGCTTATAAAGTCCTCAGAGATTGATTTATGTGCAAAAGTGATCCTTGTGTGAAGTTTGAAGAAAGTACAGATTTAGTCCTTATACGTTTCAGAGTTTACACATTCAGTCCCTTATGGAATTTATGAAGAGAAGGTCAAAATCAACCCTTGGAGAATCAAAGTTGTCATCATAAGTCCTTGAAAGATATTTTTGAACAATGGCAGAAAAGGTCCTCAAAGTTTCAGTAATTACATAATTGGTCCTTGAATTTATTTGTTACAAAATTAGAATTGCCAAACCAATTATTCAGTCCAATAAAATATCAAAGCCCAAGATTAATCCAAAAGCCCATTCACATTCACCCAAGCCCAAGTCCTACGGGTCAAACTTTACTCCATGGGTCAAAAGTTTTACACGGGTCAAAATAATAACAAAAAGGTCAACGAAGTCAAAAACCTTACCCCGCCTTTTGTTTTTCCCCAATTCACTTTTAACCCAGGGAATATGAACCCTAGGTTACTATTCCGTCTAATTGACCGTCATTAAGGGTAGAGACGTCAAATCAAGTACGTTTCTAGAAGATTGTGATGATGTCAGAGTGTGTCAGAAGCAAAGAAGCACACGGGGGGCTACGTGGCAGCAATCAATTGGATACAAAGCGTCACCAAATGCAATCTAAGGGTGTATATCGTATGGAAATGATTGGGAGATTGATCAAAGGCTCTCAGAGGCTTCAAAGAAACATAGGTCACACGGATTGCCAGCTTGGCAATCCGAGACCCCAACCCTCATCCTTTCCTATAAATAGAAGCATGTATTTGCTCAATTAGTGTGTAGAAAATTAGTAACGAAGTGCTGCCAAAATTCCTTTAGAATGTATTTAGCTTAGTTTTTGTAATGTTTACTTAAAGTTTTAATAAAATTTTGCAGTTTCCTTTTATATCATTTAGCTTAATAATCATTTCATACTGCTTATTTTACCTTATATCTTTCTATTTCTGCTTAATTTCAGTTTTCATTAGCTTAAATACTATTACTCTTTCATTAGCAATAAGTCATTTTCAGAAAAGAATAAATATAAAAAAATCAGAAAATATAAAAAATAATTAAAAAAAATGTTTCAATTTAGTTTTTATAGTTTTTGAATAAGCTGAAATAGCTTATACTCAGCTTATACAAGCTCTGTAGCTTGATATATTCTGTTTTCATTCAAATTCTCTCAATAAGTGTTTTGGTCAACTGAAGTCAAAGGATTCAGATCAAGTGATTGTTGTGGTATATTGGATAAGTTTGGACAGACTTGGATGGTCCTGCCTATCCTAGAGATAGGCAAGCTTAGTGAGTCCCCCTCTGTTCATGCTGAGGGGGAGTGTTTTGGTAACATTCTGTTTTAATAGATCTCAATAGTAGTAATTGTTGAATTGATTTGATTTACTATTTCAGTAGAATGTGTAGTTAAAATTGTGTTTGTTTGATTAGAATTAGATCTGTTAGCTTAGATCTGAGTTAGCTAATTTTCATTTGATCATCTGTTTTTTCGTTGTTTGAATTATAGTCTAGTTGATTGTAGTAGCATCTTTGAATTTGATTGAGTTTTCTGAGTATTAAATAGTTGTTAGTATAGTTGAGTTTGATTGTTGACTGTTTGATCATAGTTAATTGCATCTGTTTGAGTTGTTGATCAAGTAGAGCTGAATTGCTAGTTTATTGATTAACTGTCATAGTATAGATCTGTGTTGTTGCATTACTGATATATCAGGTTGAGTTTGATTAAGTAATTTGCTTCATATAGAGTTTTAGAAGATAATTGAATCAGTTTCTTTGAGATTTGTGGATTGTAGTATGGATTTGTAGTGAAACTATTAGTTTAAGGTGTGTTTGGATCTGTTGATTGCAGAGATTTGCTATGTAGCTTAACTGATTTTTCATCATTAGTAGGTTTTAGAAGATTAATATTAGAGTAATATAGCCTTAAATCAGTAGTTATTTCATTTATAGTCAAACTTAGCTTAAACTCTCTTTAACTATAAGTAATTAGTTAAATTCAGTTAGCATTATAGCATTTGTAGTTGCATAATAGTTCACACTAGCTTAATTCAGTTGTAAACTTGCTAAATATCACTATAAGAAGTAGATTTGAGAGATTGAATTTGGAATTAGTCAAACTAATAGTGCAAGATAAAGTAAACTGTTACATTGAATATTAGTGTAATTAGCTGCTGGACTTGTTTGATTTTAAGTAGCATTCAGGAGTATTTGGCCATATAATCACTTGATATGGTATCTCAGTTGTTCAATAGTGATTTAGCCCCCATAAGCTGTTAAGTTTGAGCTTATCTGAAGTGCTTTTAGCTCCTGTGAAATAGCCTTGTTTGAGACAGGGTGACTGTTTGGTTCTTAGGCCTGCAATTGTGCTATTGGTACTTATATCTGAGTTTGGTGGTTATTTCTGAGTTGTATATTGGTAGTTATAGTGTTGTGCATCTTTTGATTGCTTCTGAATAAGTCTGTGCTTATTCTGCTTAATAAATGAGCTTATTATTTGGACTTATTGCATACTATTTTTGAGTTTGTGGATTTCTGTGATTGAACTTGATCATACATTGCATTTCTGAGTTTTTAATATCATCATAAGACTGTGTTTAGAGTTCTACTCAGTTTTGGTTCACAAGTGCTTATAAATAAGCACTTGTGAATAAGCAGTTTGGCCTAATAAGTACTTAATCAGCTTCTTTTCACTTCAAAATTTTTCTCCAAGTTCTTTTTATTATTTTTGATTTTCTGGAATTTTTCCAGATTTTTCCATGTAGTTTTAGTATTTTTCTTAATTTTCCTTTGATTTTAATCATTTTTAAATAGTTTTTAATAAACAAAAAGTCAGAAAAAGCTGTGAAAAATACAAAAATATTTCAGAAAATTCTTTTATAATATTTTAGATTTTTCAGAATTTAATTTTCATTTTTCCTCTTTATTTTTCTATTTTCTTCAATTTTTAATTCATTTAAAATTACAAAAATCAAATTAAATTCATAGAAAATAAAAGAAAAGTCAAAAAAACAATTTTCTTTATCTGGAAATTCATTTTAGTAATTTAAAATTTTTAGAAAATTATTTCAAGTTTGTAGGATCATTTTTCGTTAAAAGTTACGTTTTAATAAACGCGTTTGCATTTCCGTTTTTACGTTTTCAACTTTTGTGCATAACTAGCTTGTACTTCTTGCATAATTCATAATTGTTTGTTAATACTTGAATTACTTGATCACTATTTTCTTTTTCACCATTTCTCAATTCACGATTTTCACGAATCAATATTCTTGATTCCATTCACCTTCACTCGGATACGACTCGGGTGATCCTCTTAGCTGACATCACAAGCAATTTCTCCTACTGGTTTGTCCGTGACCAATTTTGTTTGGGTCCAAGCTAGTAAGGTAACATTAATCATAATATCTTCTAATATACATAAAAATCTTAAGTCTTCCCGAAATGTTTTATTTAACTAAATCACGTCATTTAATATACATAAAAGTCTTAAGTCTTCACGAAATGTTTTGTTTAAACTAAATCACATCTAAAAATATATTACTAGTATTAACTTTTCGCTGTCATACTTGATGAATAGATTGATATATGGATTTTGAAAAGGTAACAAGAAATTTGTGGCTGTCATACTTAATCAATTAGAGTACCAGCCATATATGACTCGCCCTTTGATCTAACCCAACTTTAATCAATTACTTGATTATTCGTCTGACATCTCTATCTCTATAACATAATACTCCCTCCGTCCCATTTTAATTGTCCGCGGGCCCGAATTTGACCGCAAATATTTTTGTTTGTATTATATAACACTTGATGAAATTTATATCATTGAAAAGTTTGTTTAACGAACTTTTCAATGATATAAATTTCATCAAGTGTTATATAATACAAACAAAAATATTTGCGGTCAAATTCGGACCCGCGGACAATTAAAATGAGACGGAGGTAGTACTAGTACTAGTATATGACATAGCTCGAACCCATGTGACTAATACTTTACACTTGTATAATTTATAATCTTCTATATAACCTCATTTCTTACTGTATAAAGATACATTTTCACTTCAGATTCAAAAATTGTGAAATTTTCCATTTAATTTCTATTGTACCCATATTTTAAACTTAATTACACTCACTCACACTCTACCAACCAAAACTATTAAAATAGAAAAATCATTATTGACGACCTATCAAATATTCAAAAACAACTGGAAAATCAGATACTAAATACGATGGTACTGATGCTACTTAATATAATAACTAAATATAATGTTGAAGGCAATCGACTTATGAAACACGATCGTTTGGTAACTTAACTTATGGAGTATCTGGTTGCATAAGTTAGATAAGAAAACAATTAATCTAGACGTACAAGCCAAGCGAATAAAAACACAAAATTTAGTTATCCACGAAAAAGTACAAATAAATAGAACTATTTATACTATTTATATCTATACTATATTATAATGCATTTGGGACTATTCTATAATTAGAAACGCATAAAATTCAGACTTTTTTCTTACTTATTATGGAAAGATTTCAAAATTAATTTGTTAGGAAGCAAGTTGGTTAGGAAGTTTGTTATGAAGCGGTTAGTTGTTCAAACTAAAATTATTTGGCTTAACCATCTCTAATATCTCTACTTATAAAGCATGAAGACAACTAAACGTGTAACCAAATAACGCAAAATATAATCACACGGTACCCGCCGCCGCATTGCGCGAGTACTGTTCTAGTTTTATACTAATACGTTTGGAACTTTTCGGAAAAAGAATGCTTACAAAGTTAAAATTCGACATTTGCTTATAATAAAAGAATGTCTTACTTAAAGGTCACAATAAAAGTTATTTCAACATCGTGACAATTAAATGTAAAGTTGTAACAATCTATTTCATAGTAACAACCATTAAATGCAAAGTTGTAACAGCTCATTTCATAGTAACAGTCCATTTCAACATAGCTTACATTACATATTTACCCGAGTATAAACAATATTAAAATAATAATAATAATAATAATAATAATAAAACACGTAAGAAAAGACGAGTTGTCACCGTAAAACATGTGACATGAAATTCTAGAAATCAATAAATTTATTGTCAAAAAACGTAATATCTATACTACTATATAATGTATTTGGGACTATTCTATAATTAGAAAGGCTTAAAAATTCAGACTTTTATTTACTAATTATGGAAACAACCACCCCTAACAAGCACCCCCAACAATTTATAACCACCTCAACAACCACTCCCAACAATTTATAACCACCTCAACAACCACCCCAACAACCACTTTCCACCACCCCACCTCCCTCCTCTTCACCTCAACAATCCGCCCCCGCATCGCGCGGGCACCTTTCTAGTATATATTAAAAGAACTTAGTTCACATGAAAATTTATTTTAGGATACTCGCCGTCGCAACGCGCGGGCACATGCCAGTAGTATTTAACTGACCAATGAAATGAAGAGCTGAATGTGTGTGTACGTGTGGCTATATATAATACGCAACTCACTTGGGTACAACTCACGTAACAAATTAAGGCTCATGTATCCTCCTCGCCTCCTCATTCTCTCTGCTTTGAGCATCTATTTTATTTCAACAGGTAAGTATCTTTCATTTTCATTTCTATCATGTATTATTAGTTTGTATATATATGAACTTTTTTTATTTCCACACATAGAATTTTCTGATGATATTGACATAATGCAGAAAGGTTATATGTAATGAGTGCTCAAAGATCGTCAATGGACGACATGGCTGCTGAAGGTGTGAAGTTAAGTTATCAAGAGAACCATGTACGTAAGTTTTAATATTCTTATACATTTTTCGCCTTTCTAAAGCAAATCAAACAACGTGCATAATGTAATTCGAAATATAATTCCTTCCATTATGCAACCAAACACACGCCGATGTAATTCAGATTAAAGTTGTCAATTCTAAAAGTTTATAATTATCCAGATTATCCAATATAATCAGATTTACAATATTGAAATTTTATAGGCAAACATGCCTGTCAACTTCTGTTACCAATTTTTAAACCATGAACTCCATCACTTTCCACATTATAAATTATGGACGTCTTTTCTATAAAGCATGTAAATCAAGTGTTTCAGGCACCAAATTTTACCAGGGCCGTCTCTGAATTTTTAAAATTTTTGAGAGTCCTGGACGAAATTACATAATGAGGCATTTCGAGAAGGAATGTTATATATAAAGTGTCATCGTTTATAAGATATAATACAATTAGTTATCTAAATGTTCAACATATTACGCATTTAAGATATTTTCTCATCTAAATACATTTTTCTCTCTTTTTTCTTATTAAACCAATCATCGTCTCACACATCAGCGAGTAGATTTTTTGTACGAATTATATAAGTGGGTCTTGCATTTCTCATTAAAAAAAATTACTATGGGTTGCAATCATTCAGGTCGCTTTCTGTCCTATATATGCCAAATGTTCAAAGGCTCACGAGACTGCATTTTGTGTGTTAAAATTATATAAATACAATTGCATACGAAAGTCACATGAATAGAATAAATTTTTCTGTTGATATTAATACAGAAAAACGATGATTTATATTAATGTTACATAATATCTTTACACTAGACTGTAAAGGATGTATAAAGTATAAACTATTAATATGCTTCATAATTTAGAAAATGAGAAGAAAAAAAAAATTGTGCAACTTTTTAATACTTTTTTCACTTATTATATAAACCTTTCTATATACTTTGTATAAGTGTGTTATAGTTATTATAAAACAATGTGTTTATATTGTAGGTGGTAATTGATAATGGCATAGCTCAAATCACGCTATCGAATCCGGAAGGACACATAACAGGCATACAATACAACGGAATCGACAACTTATTAGAAGTAATGAACGATGAAACTAATCGAGGGTACGTAAATTGCCATTTCTATCATTGATCACTTGTTTAGTTTTGTTGGTCATGCATGTACAGCCATAATTAAATTCTGTACATAGAAAGAATTAAATGAACAAATTTCTCTATGAGCTAGAACGGGGCCGGATAGGTGCCTCAACTAACTTTTTGTGCTACACAGTCAAACAAACATTATGAAAAGTTGATCTCAGTAATTGTAGCTTTACTCCTTCTATAAGTATTTGAGATTTTCTAAAGATAAAGTTTTAATTTTTTTACGTCTACACATATTACTACACTGTATTTAGTAATTTATATAATTAAATTTTACACTACACTAGTTGCATTATAATGTACACTAATTACACATTAAATGTTAGTAACTAAAATAGATGTTATAAACATATAAGCAGGACCGTCTCGTTGTTTTCAATGGCCCTAGACAATAACAACAAAGTGGGCCTATTACACTTGCAAACTAAAAAGAAATTGCCAATAAATTTGAACTATATGATAATATTATACGTATTTATATGCAAAACTAATAAAAATATGACTCCTTTTAAGTGAAGGTCCTGTGCGACAACACTTGTTGCACAGCCTTTCGAGACCCATCTACATACAATAATATAAATTTATAGTTTTAAGTTTTATCGTAAACATTCAGTTTTTATTAAGTTCAAATGAAACGACTCACAAAAACAAATGAGAGGATTCAGTTTTTATTAACTCTTGCACACAGAGGCGGAGGGAGGGGGGTGACCAGCAGGTGCTAGGCCCCCTCCAATAAGCCCATTAGCTTGTGTATAACATAGAAGTTCAACCCATATTTAGATACTAACTTGCTATTAGCACCTCTCAATAAAATTCTGCAACTATATTAAAAGGGGAAACAACATATATGTGAATACTTCTCTCTCTATATTGCCAACTGAAGAAACTAAGTTCCAATTGTCTTCAAATTTCGGTCATGAGTTCTAAACTATACCATTTTCCTTTTTCAAATATTTTCTACTCCGTATATTTTTTTCCCTTAATGGTCATAGTTAAAAAAAAAGTTCTCTTGGAAAGGCAATAAGTTATTATCCATATAAAAAAAAATCACAATTGACAATATCGTGGTAAAATAAGTGTGGAGAATATCACTATTTTTTGTAGTGTGGGTTTTACTTTTATTTAATTGTTACTTTCATCTTTGGTTGTTCGACATTCAAAAATGTATGCGACTTGAAAATTTATGTTGTTATTTATGTTATATTACTTATATAGTACACGTATAGCATGAGAAATGTTAGACTCACACAAATTTTACAAAAAAAAATCTCACATGCACATGTGGCAAACGATGTGCACCAATCACATTTTATTGTATTTTTTCTTTCTTACTATTAGTCCCCATATTTAAACGCATGTGTGCGTGTGAGAATTCTGTTGTAAAATTTGAGTGAGACTGGCATATCTCGTATAGCATATGTTGTTACCATTACCGTATATTACAATAAAGTTCGGCCCCCGCTAAGTACAAATCCTGGCTCCGCCCCTGCTTGCACACATACAAATGAGGTGCGTGTGTTTTTTATACATAGAAAACTAAGGCAGGCTTCATGAGCTTGATGTTGGGCTTTACAACATAACTAACCCGTGTACACTATAACTAAAGCCTATTATACTTAAACCACTAGCCCATTACGCCTTAACTAATAAAACATAATTACTAGGGGTGGCCATCCAAACCGGTTCTGGAACCGGAACCAAAAAAAAAATCTGAAATCGAAACCGGTCAAACCCGGTTCTTGGAAGAACCGGTCCCGGTTCCTAGAGAATCCGCATGTTCCTACCTGGTTCGAGTTTTCTACCCCTAGAACCGGTTCAGAACCGGATTTTTCCACACCGGTTTGAGATCCGGTTCTTGGGAACCGGTTCCGAACCGGATCCAACTGCTAGTAGCCATTATCGAGTAATACTTTATCTTTACCTGTAATATTTTGTCTTTACCTGCATGGGAAATTGAACAAATGCTTTTCTAGTTCTTTCTTTGAGCATAGGAAATTGAGGAGAGTGGGTTGTTACCTGGTCTTTAGGTAGAAGTGGTCATTTTCATTGTTTTCTTTAAAGGCTGTATATAGGCCTTCCTCTTATATGAATAAAGTAGAGTTTGAAGTCATTGTATCGGTAAAAGCTTTTCTAGTTCTTTCTTTCTGCAAGTTTACTGTTCCTATTTCATATCAGTGAGTGAGCTGCAACTGATTTCCGTCATATAAAACTAGAAACAAGACATACCGTTAAGGAAATTGCGACCGGTTCTTGAGAACCAGTTCGACCGGATATTAAGATCCGATCCGGTTTGGAACCGAACCGGAACCAGTGCTACCGGTCCGGGTATTTTATAGGGCGGATCCGAAAATATCCGATCCGGTTTGGAACCGGAACCGGATCTTTGACTTTGACGATGAACCGGCACCGGATTGGAACCGGATCCGGTTTTTGTCTGAACCGGGTTTTGGCCACCTCTAATAATTACTACATGGGAATAGCTTTGCTACAATTTTTATAGTCAACTAGCTACAATTCTTCAAAAAAAAAAAAAAAAAAAAAAAAAAAAAAAAAAAAAAGTCTTTCTATAACAAAAAATAAATTCTTCACAAAAAATACACATGCAATGAATCAGGGACCCACAGAAAAGAATCTGAACCCAAAAAAAAGAACCACGACCCACATTTATATCATAATATTGTAGCCAATTAGCTACAAAAAATTGTAGCTAATATATTCTCTTAGTGCATATACATAGTTAAACAGTCTTGACATAATAAACTATAACTTGTGAAGTGCTTCAAGTATAACTTAATTTGAACATTTGAGTTTTGACATTTTTATTTTTGGGCAAAGGCAAGGGATCGAGTTTCCAAAGTACAAGTTCTAATCTTGTAAGTTGAACTCGAGGGCCTTATAAATTAGAATCATTGAGGGCTAGTGATTTGTAAGTGTCCATACACACAGACTCATAGAATGCTAGTGATTGATCTATATAAGTTAAAAACAAAATACATAGACGTTATAATTAATCTAGAGTTCATGAAGTTTTTACTTGCTACTGATTCCAGATATTGGGATGTTGTATGGAGTCCTCCAGTAGATACTACTAAGACTAAAGGTACCTTGGAAAGGTACATATCTATTATCTTCCGAGAAATTCTAGCTTTGCTTGATTAAAAGCGGATACTAAATACTGATCGATCATATCATCATGTGATGAAAAGGCTTGCAGGAACAACTTTTGAAGTTATAGTAGAAACTGAAGATCAAGTCGAACTCTCATTTTCGAGAACATGGAATTCTTCCCTCGAGGGAAAATTAGTCCCTCTCAAATTCGACAAAAGGTTCTTCTTGCAGTGCTATGATAACTCCATATACAAAAGTTTAATGTGTGTAAGTAACACTCAGGAAGATGATCTGCCAAAGTAATCTCATAGGTATATATTGCTTCGCGGCTATTCAGGATTCTATACATATGCGATCTACGAACATTTAGAAGAATGGCCAAGTTTTAATCTCGATAATACCAGAGTTGCTTTCAAGCTTAGGAAAGACAAGTAAATACACCACCTAACATTTTCATTGGATTAAAATAGTAGTGGTTTAGTTTAATTTACAAAAGATTGCCTGTGTTTCCTTAGGTTTCACTATATGGCCAATTCTGATGACCGGCAAAGGTATATGCCTTTGCCAGATGATCGTTTACCAGGAAGAGGTGAAGTATTAGCATACAAAGAGGCAGTCCTCCTTGTTGATCCCGTGGAGCCCGAGTTTAAGGGAGAGGTAATGAATTCTCCCATATATATTAATTTAGCAGAGACTATGTTGGACGACACAAATTTTAAGGTCAAATAGTATGCTATGTTACGCTTCACTTTTGGTATAAAAATATAATGAGGTTGACCTAATTGAAGCTTAAGGAAAGGTGGCATGTGAAGCTAAGTTATACTTATATATTGTACTTGTAGGTAGACGATAAATATCAGTACGCTTGTGAACTAAAAGATCTCCGTGTACATGGATGGATATGTATGGATCCTGCTGTGGGATTTTGGCAAATTACGCCAAGTAACGAGTTTAGGGTAGGTGGTCCTATAAAATCAGAGTTGAATTCTCATGTTGGACCTACAACTCTTGCCGTAAGTTTTCCTAATTAACATGTAACCATTTACTCAATTGTATTTGCTGTATCCTTATATGCAACATATTCATACACTCTAGGTATTTGCAAGTACTCATTATGGTGGAAGCGATTTGATCATCAAACTTGGCGAAGGGGAGTCATGGAAGAAGGTATTTGGTCCAGTTTCTATATATCTCAATACTCTGCCAGATGGGGAAGACCCTCGTACGCTTTGGAACGATGCTAAAAATCAGGTATAATGTTCTACATTCAGAAAAATATTAGAATAAAGGTATGATGTTGTTTAAACTTTTATCCATTTAACTTGGGCTTAGATGTCCATGGAAGTCGAGAGTTGGCCATATGACTTTCCCGCTTCGGATGACTTCCAATCTAGCCATCAACGAGGTGCCATTAGTGGTAGATTACTTGTCCAAGATAGGTAAGATTATAGTTGCATTAGCTTGATTATGGGATTCTAGATCTACAAAAACTCTTTTGTAATTAGTTTGCTTACAGTTTCATTGCTACGGATGACTGCATATCAGCAAGTGGCGCTTATGTAGGATTAGCACCACCAGGCGACACTGGCTCATGGCAAAGAGAATGCAAGGTAAATTTCGAACACTCAAATTATTTTTGGTTATCTCTCGAACCTTTTCTTAGATTCAGTGAACGATTTTTTTTCCCTCTATTCAAATGTGCTCTACTAACTCTTTTCTTCATTCACTAGAAATACCAATTTTGGACCGAAGCAAATGAGGAAGGATACTTTTACATACCAAACATAATAACCGGAGAATACAATCTATACGCTTGGGTCCCGGGATTTATTGGAGATTATAAAAATTCTACGATTATCAATATAACTTCAGGTCCTGGTAATTAAAAGATAACAAATCCTTTATTTTTTAGATAGCTTATATTTAATGAAAGAATGAACAACTAACAGGTGTTAATATCGACATGGGTGATCTTGTATATGAGCCCCCACGAGATGGTCCGACTTTATGGGAGATTGGCTTTCCGGATCGCATGGCGGCCGAATTTTACATTCCTGATCCTGACCCAAAATACGCCAACAGTTTTCTTCTCGACAATCCTAATAGGTTGGTAATCATACTAGTACTTGTTAGAGACCTAATTAACCTGGTTCACTGGGTATGCACATCATAAACAGTTATTATTTCTATGCGTAAAACAGTTAGCAATTATTTGACACTAAGACTATATAATAACTACAGGTTTAGACAATATGGATTATGGGACAGATATGCAGAGCTGTATCCCGACAATGATTTAGTATACACGGTTGGAGAGAGTGATTATATGAGAGATTTCTTCTTTGCCCATGTTCTTCGGTATGTTATTCTTGTACAAGTTCCTCATTTGGTGTTTCTGCTATTTCCTTTCCATTTCTAATTTTTATTTTATTCGTCTTGTTTGCATTTCGGTAGGAAAATGGGTAATGACACTTACGAGACGGCAACATGGACAATAAACTTTAATCTTAACAATGTTAATGAAAGTGAAACGTATATACTTAGATTAGCACTTGCTTCGGCACATCAATCTGATTTGCAGGTACGTATAAATGATTTATATGGGAGTCCTTTATTTTCAACTGGAATAATTGGGGGTGACAACGCGATTGCAAGGCATGGAATACACGGTATATATTGGTTATTCAGTATTGAAATACCTGGAATTTGTTTATACTCTCTAACAGTAAATTCAATTTACTTAACACAAGCAAACAATCAGAGTCGTTTTCAAGGGGTAATGTATGACTACATCCGTTTAGAAGCTCCTCGAACTTCAGTTATCAGTAAAATTTCGTAATTGTGAAGCATCAGGTTTCTTCCACTGTATTTTTCATCATGGTGAAATATATGTAGTTTAGCGTTAACAGTTATGGATAGTATATGATTGATGGTGAAAATATGTATAACTAAAGTTCTCACGACTATTACAGCAATTTTTTAATTAGTGAATAAACTTCGATCTCCATCTATTTGCATCCATTTTTTTAGCAGTTTTAAGAATCACCTGTTATGCCATCGAATCTTCCAACGAATCAGTATTAATAGCATTAATACACTAGTCAAACATTATACTTAATTCATAGTCTATTATTCAAGTACATTGACAACGGCGTGGGACAGATACATTTGGTGGTTTTCTCTTCTCTCTAACTACAGCCTCTTTAATCATCGGCAACTTTTGATGAACCTTCCACCAAATATGATTCACCGCACCATCAAGTGGTATGGGGCCAACACCACATGGGTACCCATTATCATATTCAAAAGACGACTGAAACCGAGCCATGTTTTGCCTGAATTTACTTTTCTGCATATTGGTGTAGCTTTTTAGATGATTCACGAGCCAGTTTGGCTGTAGTGCTTCACTGGCAGCTATGAAAACAGAGAATTCTGTGTAGTCAATGGTTCCTTCAAAAGGAAGTTCGATGTTATCACTGACAATGACGGGTATACAGAGACTTTGAATGGCGTCAAAAAGACGGCATGAAGTTGGAATGTCACCTGCTGGATGCAAACAAAATTCAGAAGTTCTCATTCCTTTTATTGATTGTTCTTTTCCAGTTGCATTAGGGAATCCTTCTTCCATTATCACTCCTGAAGAATATACTGAATAAGAAGAATATACTGAAATTAGAGGAATGCAGATAAAATAGAAAGGAATTTCAAATTTAATGATTGTTTGTAACTGCTAGGGAATTCCAAAGCAGGATATGTAACTGCGTAAATATACATGTGTTTATCTTAACTTGAAAACTTAAAGTCTATTACAAGCCCGATCATGTTTTGGCTGTGGACAGGACCGCACAGAACCAAGAACTGAGAACCATTTTTTTTTTTTTATAAAATCCAGAACCAAAAACTGGTTTATAAAAAATATATAACCAACGAAACTCAACATAGTCAGTACTGGTCGAGTCCCGGTTCACTTCTTCATATTTATTGGTTCAGATCAAGTTTGGCACACCCCTAGTAATTGATGCTAATGTTCCAGCAACATTTTGTTGATTGGTGTTTATTTAACTGAGATTTTCAAACCTATTTGCATCAGAATGCAGGTTAACATGAATAAGTAGCATATCAAATCTAGAATCTGATGAACGAGATGTTTCATTGTAAATATGTAATTATTTTGCACATACTAACCATTGATCTATCATCCAGCCACCTCAGAACGCAAGATAAACATTTTTGTATAAATATTCTGGTCTATAATGAAACTCCTGTTCAACAAAGTTTGCTCATGAGAGCAACCAGCCTAATGTTCAGATGGAAAGATGAACCTATGATTAACTTTTCATAAAATTTCCGAACAAATATTTTCATGGATCTTCAGTTTCTAAGTTTACCATGTTCGATTCTATTCATTCATCTATCCAAAGAGTAACCGAATATACAAAAACGACTACAACAGTCTCTCTCTTAAATATTCACCGCTACTATATGAGGAGTATTTTTACTTTGTGTTAACAATTAATAAGATGTTTGGAGGGGAAAACCAGTAAATACTATTGCGACCAAACAATATTTGTTCTTTCTTTTATCTCTGCCACGTATTGCGACCAAACAATATTTGTTCTTTCTTTTATCCAGTAAATACTAATAGCTCATCGTACCACGTATTTCGATTAACTTCTGCAAACCATGCATACAATATAATGAAAACGTAAAGATTCTCAACATATCTGCTCTTAATGTGTGCTAATCTTTACGTTAATGTAAATGGGCAAAAGACTGTTGAAAAATGGAATAAAAGCAGGCAGAATAATTATCTTTCATTGATGTGGGATTTAAATGCTTACTCGATGCCGATGCTTGGCTCCTTTGAAATAGAGAAGAGTTTGGCGTTTCTAATTCTCCAATAGGTTCAATCTCGGTAGCATATGAGTGTAGGGCACTATAACATCTTTCAGCACCGACACCTGCATATGTTGTATCATATCAGACGAACTTCCATTGGAAGCTTTCGAGTCAACCCTGTACCACCCACCGAAGTCAACAATGAGCAGAATGGAGGGAGCTATCTCATCTCTAACATGTGACATCGCAACAGGGTCTGCCAAAGAAAGCTTTAAGGTGTAACATAACCTGAGAATCCAGACATATCTATGGTTCATAAACGTAAACAGAAGATGAACATAAAATAGGGTGCTATAGCTTTCATGTCAAAACTTTACATGTAGCATGCCCGCAGTGCAAAATTCTAACATCACTGATACCCGAGTTCAACTATAGATAGTATCAAATATAAAAGCAGGCAAGTTCTCATAAATCTTCTTTAGTTGATAGATTGGTTACTTCTCCATCCATTCATTCATATCATATTCTGTAAATTTGTTGTGTTGTTAGGATGCTACAGAAAACCTAATTATCTTTCATTGTAACTCATTTTCCAACCTACAAAATGTTAAAACAACCTTTCATATACATGCTTCACCTCCAGCATGACAGGATACAACAAATAACCACTTTTACAAACATACTTCACCAAATACCCAATTTTTTATCAATAATGCCGTTATACGTACAAAACTAGCAAGATTTGCGAGAATTTGCGGATTTTTAGAACACTCACAAGATTTGACCTTGCAAAGTCAAACCTTGAAAAAAAATTAAAAAGTCGCAAGGTTTGACCTTGCGAAGTCAAACCTTGCTAGTTTTCTAAAAAGGTCAACCTTGCGAATTTTTTTAAAAAAAATGGCAAACCTAAGACTCGAATAGTTAATTCATACCCAAACACAACATAATTTAATTATCTCATTCCTACTATGCCATATCACATAATCACTTTGGAAAAAGCAAAGTCAAAATGCCCATTAACACTTTAGATTTTCCATAAAGATTACATCAAAGTTCAAGACTAATAAAACTAGCGCGAAAAAACTCGCAACCAATGCCTGCAAAGGGAGTGCATCAATATCAGCTCTTATAGCAACAACTGGCGGCAAACCAGTAAGTACCAGTTTGAGAAACAAAACCAGTATGACTAAGTGGATATATAAGAAGTATTAAGTTCGTTTAGCTCGTTTCGATAAGATCAATGGTTTTATATTTTTCAAAACCATGTTCAGGGTATTCATGTATATTCCTTCGTATTGATATCAACCAATCTTTATCTTGCATTGCCATATTTAAAAGCGCTGACCCGTATTCAACATCCTTATTTGTTTGAATTGACAAAGGGATTGAAATCCATAACAGTCGCAGGATGGTACTGCAGATAAAAAATTAATCATATTGTAAACAATTTTTAGTGGCAGGTGATTAGAGTTTGGTGCTAAAATCAGAAGTTTGATAAATGCTAATGAAGTCTTCGTAAATTATAAATCAAAGTCTTATTTTAATGAAGCAGTTCTGGTGTTTTCTGCATTGTTTTCTATCTTTTTTTTACATGGGCTAAAAAATTATTAAATTTAATATCTTATTTTAAGAACTTTACACATGTGTATTAATTATAAACATGATGCAGGGCAATAATATAATAGTGATTAGTGACTCCGGGGGTGTCTAGAATTGGTTATTTCAAATTGCAGCAAAATATGAAGGGAGAATTGTTTATCCAAACACTCAGAACTGTTAAGCAGATAAGTACTTAAATAGGCGATTTCAAATTCCCTCTAACTTTGTCACTAGGCATACTGTTTCATCAACGATGTTTTCTAAATCACCCTGGAATTTTCCAGTATATGGTGTTGGTATTTAACAGCTTAATGTATCTTGTAATCAGTAAATGATGAAATGACTATTCTAAGTCATTATCTATCTATACTACTATATAATGTATTTGGGACACTTCTATAATTAGAAAGGCTTAAAAATTCAGACTTTTACTTACTAATTATGGAAACAACCACCCCTAACAATCACCCCCAACAATTTATAACCACTTCAACAACCAACCCCAACAATTTATAACCACATCAACAACAATTTATAACCACCTCAACAACCACCCCCAACAATTTATAACCACCTCAACAACCACCCCAACAACCACTTTCCACCACCCCACCTCCCTCCTCTTCACCCAACAATCCGCCCCGCATCGCGCGGGCACCTTTCTAGTAGGAATAATGCATCGTTGAGATCACCGATGTCAGATGATGTTACTGAAATTAAAAGCAATGACAAATTATAAATCTAGTTTAATTTTCAGATAAACATGTTAATCTCCTCATTTGCACATCACCCTTCTTGATTAATATGACTTGAAAACACATATAGCCTGGTTTGTTCAACATCGGAAAATTTTCAATGGCTAAAAGAGTATGTAGGTCGTGTTGTATGAAAAGATCAGTTCCTGGTCCACCAATATACTTTTTATGAATAGAGCATCCATAGAAAGTACCAAAACAAATTTGTGAAATAACGAACTTACTGATCTCAAAAGGCACGATTTTAAAGAAGAAAAAAGAAAGCTAGTAAAGAGCTTCATTTCACTACTGCATAACTACAAAAAGATATCCATACGAATACAACAGTCATTATGTCATCAGTTACGACTGTTTGACCACCTAAAATTATCCAGTCAACACCTCACCTAACTTATTCAAATTGTTTGCGATTTTTTTTTTAAAAAAAAATCGCAAGGTTGACCTTGCTAAGTCAACCTTGCTAGTTTTCAAAAAACTAGCAAGGTTTGACTTCGCAAGGTCAAATCTTGCGAGTTTTCTAAAAATCCGCAAATTCTCGCAAATCTTGCTAGTTTTGTGGGTATAACGGCTTTTTTGATAAAAACTGGGTATTTGGTGAAGTATGTTTGTAAAATTGGTTATTTATACGATTATGTAAAGCTTTAAATGTTGACCGGACTAATCATTCATTCAACAGCTTATATTGTTCTAGTTTGACAAACGTATATAAGTCGTAACATGGATCATAGAACCAATATTCTAATGCATCATACATATTAAAACACCAAATACACAATTCACGATATGATAACTTAAGAAACAAGAAACACGAAGCAAGTTACCTGCTAGAACAAAGACGTGATCTCTTCCACCAGAACGTTTCCACGCATCAGTCCCTGTGACAAAGCCCAAAACCTCCCTCTGTCTTGCATAATCCTCGTTTCCAACCTTGTTTCTAAAAACCACTTTGGCAACACCTAGCTGCAGTTCAGCACTTGCTGTCCCAAAAAACGGCACAAATATGACATCAGCCTCTTCAAGAGCAAATACCCTTTTCGCAAAAGACCAACTTGTTAATTCTTGTGGAGTCATCAAATCACCCATGATCCAATACTCGGCACTGTATTGTTTGATCAACGGGATAACGCGGGAGTTTCCCCTTATTCGGGTTGATCTGATTTCGTTGTCTACTTCACTAGCCAATCTTGAATCATCGGACAGAGACCAGTATTTATGTAATAGTCCATGCTAGGCTGACCCATTCTCCATTCTAGAAGATTTCATTATTGACGACGTAAAACGTTGGACTGTTCCAAATTTGATAGCAGCAATGGAGGGGCATCAAGTTATTCATAAGAGTAACAAACAAAATTTGTTTTTCTCAAGGCACGTGTGAATATACAAAAATACACTAACCTTCTTTTTAGTCAACCCGAGAAACACATAAAATGAATAAAGAAAGAAAGGGTTGTATTTGGAGATGATGAAGAAGAATCTACTAGGAAAGGAAGTATTTCAAGGATTGTATGTGTTTTGATTCACAATCACTGTAAGGGTTTATGAGCTATCGTGCCTTGTTAGCCGGAAGTTGTGGCTCTCATGTTTACTCATTCATGAAATGAGAACAAATTTTCTAATATTGTTAGGCAGGACAAGAGGTCGATCCCTCCCATTTTATTTCTCTCTAGCTACCAACAGTAAATAATATTTTGAAAAATAAGAGTTTGTTTCATGGGATAGTCTAAATACACCAATATAATTATCTAATTATTAACTTGTTATAAAAATAATCATTATATATTTTACCTTTATTATCAAAAGTTACATAGAATTATGTAAAACATTTACTTGTCTCACACTTTTACTTTTTAGTTATTATTAGTTAATCATTATTTATTTTTATAATTTTCATATTTGTTCATTTATTTCATATACATATACATACTTATATATAAGTAAAAAAAATACTACAATTTTCATTAATAACAAATAATTAAAAATACAATATAAAGAACATTGCATAATTACATTGTTAGGTCAATAGTTTCGGGAATACAATAATAATTGTAACTATTCTAAATTTAGGAACCAATCAATTTTTTTAGAGAAAATAAAAGATCTTGCAAACGATAATCATTAAGCAGACAAATAAATACACAATCACGACGATAATTTTTTTATCTTTCAGTAGATAGGCACTTCGATATACCTTTGACGGACCTTTTTTTTTTTTAATTTGCATCTAAAAAAATCATATGTGATTTGTATGTTATGAATTACATGTGATTTCACAAACCACATATGATTTGTATGTTAGGAATCATGTGTGATTTTACAAATCACATTGATTTCATAAAATCACATTTGATTTTAAAATTAGAAATCACATGTAATTTTTCCAAACGTAAATTTTAACACTCACAAAATAGTGGGAAAAAAATCGTTTAAAGTATACAGAATTGCTCCTCTATAGAAGGATTATTTAATTTACGTCGTGATGGTATGATTATTTTCGCATAACTATTAACGGTTTGTGATATGTCGTTGTAAAAAAAAATATAATAATAATAATAATAATAATAATAATAATAATAATAATAATAATAATAATAATAATAATAATAATAATAATAATAATAATAATAAAATAAAAAAATAAAAACATTTCTTAGATACTTATTATTTTTTTCTTTGAATTGATGAAAGTGAGTTTTTTTTTTTTTTTTTTTTTTTTTTTTTTTTTTTTTTTTGAATGGCCAACATTGGTTAGTTAGATCTATTAAAAAAATTGAGGTGTACACTGAACTTTCTCTAATTTAGTTTTGTTTTGAAAATCAAAATCGCAATAGTTAATATGATATAACCTTGTGATAATGTAAAAGTAAACTAACAATAGAACACAAAGGCAAAATACGAGTAGCTTTAATTTAATAAGAAAAGTTACAAACTACCAGGTGTGGCCCACTTGATTATTATTTAAGAAATCCAATTATTTAATGATACAAAATACGAGTATCTAGTATCACAATTTACAAGGGCTATAAGCCTATAAGTCTGAATTTTTTAATTTCTTGGTGTAAATAGTAGTACTCATGTATATTTGTGTCAATCGTGCAGGCGACCCTCAGTCGCCCAACTTGAGAGATTGATCGATTCCCCACACTAAGAAATAATCGATCCTTTGATGGATTGATTGATTTCCCTAGCCTTACTGCATGCAGCCTTAATAATCCTATTTGTCACGCGAACGACGTCGTTGCATCTAAAGTGCTCGATCTATAGTGGAAAACAGTGCCGCATTTATTGAGGCTACAGTTCTGGTTGCCCCGTTGCTATCTATCCGGCGGTCCCAGTTTCTACGTATATGTGTTTATATATTTGCGTTTCTTGATTGAACTGACTCTTTCACATTTCAAATCTATCTAGAAACCCTAGCAATAGTTCCAACCCCGCCGCCGGGTTGCACAGATCTAACACAATTTTGATAGATCTGAATGCGGTTTTCACATATCTAACTAATTTTGGGTGAGTTTCACTTCGTACGTCATTTTTTTAAACAATGTCTTGCTTGTTTGATGTTTATATCTGTTGATCTTACAGTGACTTTTAAAAGATGTGTTTACCTTTAAAAGTTTACATTAGATGTTGATATTTTTTACACTATTGTTTGTTTAACGTTTATAAGTGGTAACTATGCAAACGTGGGTTTTTTGATAGTTAAAAATTAATAATGTCGCTTTTAACAGTTGAATCACCTAGGATTATTGTATGTTGTTGAGAAGTTAAAAGATTTTAAGCTGTTAGGATGTTATGTTGCAAGGGTTTAATGTGGTGATTGAGCCACACAAGCATTGCCCAAGTCTGCTCCTTTCAAGCAGCTTATTTGTGCTTAGAGCATTAGCTGCTAATTGTATGCAATCGTTGACATGCATCTAATGCTCTAAGCACAGGTAAGTTACTTGACGATATTATTGTTTATGTCCATGGTACATGTACTTGATGTGATGTTTGTAATCATGATGAAACGGCCTTTTTGTAACCGCTTTGGCTGGTACATAAGATGGAAGGATGGTTGAGTACGACAGATAGTTGCCTCAGCAACTCCATTTTCAAAACCAAAATATTCACTATTTAACTTTGGTAACACCATAGAATGTATACTTTGGATGGGTCGTAGTTAAGTTGTTGAGTCGATGATTATCACATATTGTCGTATATCTTGGCAATGTAACTGCATACAAAATATGGTTGCATCCATGGCATTTGTTAAACTTATTTGGCAAGGTAGTCATATATACATTGTGGTTGCAGCCATAAGCGTTCTGAGCCTAAACGTTCTGCCAATTGTTTAAGAAGAAGCTACAAGTTATAAAGATTTTTTTTTTCTTTTTTCTTTTTCTTTTTTATCCTAAGTTGATGTATACTTTCGATACCCTAAAGTTAATATGTTGAGGTGATGATAATCACAAACTGCATTAGTTTTTGGCAAGGTAACTACATACACAATGTGGTTGCAGCCATGGCATTTGTGAAACTTATTTGCCAATGCATCCACACATACATTGTTGTTGCAGCTATAACATTTATGGGCTTAAACGTGTTGGCAATCGTTGAACACAACATACAGATTCTAAAATGCCTTTCTTGGGTATTGACCTAAGATGTTAGGCTGATAAGCACGTGTTATTGAAAAAAAATGTTGGCGATTCTATTTGTCATGTGAACGACGCCATTCAACCTACATTTATCGACCTATATTGTAAAACATTTGGGTATGATGACTGTTATTTTACCAGAAATTGGCATGGCTAATACCGGATGGCATACTATCAATGATTACTATGCAACAAATTTCTTTTTTGAAGCCGGATAGAAAATAAGTTTTTCTTTCAAATGAAACCCATTGGCAGATATGAGCCCAAGTATTTATTTTAAATGAGATATGTCTAAAGTGTATGGTACTTGCCTAAATATTGAAAGATATTATTCAGTGGACTCTATAATTGTGCAAACATGTTGGGTACTTAGTTTTGATCTATAAAGGCAATGATGATTATACTGCTATAGTATTCGCATGTTTGATCCTTATTGGTCAGTGTACTAAAGGTCTTTCACAGTGTTGTTACAGTATTAGCTTTGTTTGATATCTCATGCATATATATACAATTTCGATATTTATGTATGTGTATTTATGATATATTTAATTTTCTGGCTTACATATACAGTCACGATTTAGTATGGATCACAATAGGATTGGCATGCAGAGTACCATTCGCATCCCATCCTATGGACAAACCTTCAAGTATCAAAAATGGATGAAAAATCAACGATAGATGAACAGAAACCAGGGCCAAGTAATACTAAGTTTTCGTTGTGTTTGTTCGTCCACCTTTGATACTTTGTTAATGTTTGTTTGAAAAAAAATTTGGATCTTTAGTTGCCGTATTTTCAGCCCTAAACCTTTTTGTCACTATTGTTGGTAAATACCCTAACTCCTTTAAACTAGGATTTAAACATAAAATATCCTAAGTGTTTGATAACCTTAAATATACTCAAGTCACTGAATGAACAGTCATTCAGTGAGTCATCTTTAAGAAGCTCAAGACGAGCCTATGAAGAAGGGTTCTCCATCAAGTGAGGCGGAACTCAGTGAATGATACCTGAGCCAAAGAAGAAGATGATGGATTCAGTGAGTAATGACAATAGCTCACTGAATCCCCAAGACTCCGCACCAACTATGAAGACTGAGAGCACAAAGACTGAAGATATGAAGACATAAGTAAAGGCGGGATAAGGCGAGATAAGTTTGAATTGATAAGGAAGGGTCCTTATCAGGCAAAGGTCAACTTACCCTGAATGGATATAAAACCAATAGTGTGTCAACACTGAAGATTGGAAAGCAATCTTGTCCTTTACTACTTATAGCCATATGTAACATTGACAAAATGCCTATTGATGAGTGTCTAAATACTCACCATTTTATACCAATCTGAACTACCAAAACATTCAAAAACACTCAAATATGCATCAAAATACTTAAAATATCTTAGAAGTGTGTTTTATATGTTTCAAGTGCAAAATATGCAAAAACAGATGAAAAACGTACAAAGTTTGCATAATTGGCAGTTTCAGTCCCTCAAGTTTCAAAAGTTGTCAAAACTAGTCCCTAGTTATTCTAAAAACATGAAAAAGTCACCAAAGGTCCTTTTTAATCATAAAGTTACATATTTAGTCCTTTGGTGCAAAGTTTCACAAAATTACAAGTTTAGTCCCTGTACTTTGCAAATTGACATAAATGGTCCCTGGGATGTAAAAACTTTGAGAAAAATAAATATTGGTCCTTGTACTACTAATCTTTTGCAGGAATGGTCCTTGGTGTGAAGTTTGGTGAAATTACATATTTAGTCCCTGAAGTTTGGTGAATTGGCAACTTTGGTCCTCGGGGTTTCAAAATTTGGGAAATTATAATTATGGTCCTTGGTTTATCTTATGTTGCAAGAATAGTCCTTATGAAATACTATGGAAACATTACACAACAGGTCCCTTAACTTTCAATGAATTACAACTTTGGTCCTTGTGGTGTTTTAATTAAAAACCAAACGGACCCTTTATATATTTAAACCCCAAAACCAAACCAAATCCAAAACACAAACAACCTCTAGCCCACTCCCTTGGCCCAACCTATCACCCAGCCCAATCCACCCCTGGTATTTAATACCAGTTTGACCCCGGTCAAACACCACCCTTCCCCTACCTTTCCCTCCCTCACTCACTGTAAAACCAATACCACTCCTCAACCCACGGTTTCACCCCCAACTTGACACCACCTTTCACACCATGTCCCCTCCACCTCCACATCTATCCAAGACCCATTTAATGCCTGATAAACCTCTCCAAGCAACCACAGACGCTTTTGGCGCCAAATTGCAATTAAACGGCTTAGATGAAAAGCAGTGATCCAAGGGCAAACTTAGCAAGTGGGAAATGTTCCAGTGGGTCCCACAAACCCTGAAAGTCATCGATAAGAAGAAAAGGAAGACCAAGAATAAAGGTGGTCCATGCTTTTAGACCATTCGTAGTGTAAAAGTTACTGGTTGCTTATTTCAATCTCAATTTAAGTTCTAGTTATCAATTTAAGTTTGTTCAAGTTTAAGTATCTGTAATCTATCAAGTATTGTATCATTTTCTGAGGTTAATGGAATTTCATGTTCTTGTTAATTCATATTAAGTCATATATACTAATTAGAGGTGCCACAAGCCCTTTTACCCTGCATACAAGCTCAGATAAGCTTATTGTAGCTTTTTATGAGCCTGTATTAAACTCTAGTAGTTTAATTTAGAAAAAACCAAAAAAGTCAACATAGGGTCAAATAAGCAGTTTTTGAAGAATAAACTGATGTGACAAGCTTATTTGGGTAATTTCTGGCTTATTGAATAAGTCTGGGTGTGATTAGTTCTTTGGTTCATTCAGTTTCATCTTCTATCAGTTGTAAGCATTTTCCTATTTTTGCATTATTTCCATTTCACTGTACTATTGCTTAATTATAGCTAATTATTATACTTTATTGCTTATTATTAGCTTATAACTATATTTCATCTGTAACATCAGTTTAATTTAAGCTTTCTCTTTATTTTACTTAAAATCACTTAAAAAGCCAAAAATAGCCAAATAAGGCATAGCTTATTCTACTGCTTATTTTCCTGATAAAAGTTACTTATTAGAGTTTAATTAAGTTAGTTAATCAGTAAAATCAGAACTTATAGTTTAAAATAGTGGATTTCACTTGTAAAGTCATCACAGACCATTTGAAAAGGGGTGTTTGGATTAAGTTTGTTATGTGAGTTGTGGTTTGATTTTGTTGTTGTTTTCAGTTGGTACATGTCACAACAAGGTTCAATAGCATAGATAAGTCATAAAAACAAGGTGTCATTTGAATAAAAGTCAAAACCACTAGAACTTCCCACCAACAGTTAACTGTTGAGTTTTTCTAGTTAGGATAGCTTGTAATTTAGTTTAAAACTTGTTTAGTTCACTTAATTTAGTCTTAATATGGGTTAATACAACATAATCAGTAGTTTAGATCCATTAGAATCTCACAAAAGTCAATCTTAGTTCAAATCTTAAAAAGTCAAAATTGCTTTGTTTTCAGTTTTTCCAAAAGTTTCAGGAATATTTGTGATTTTTGTGTGTTGATTCAGGGATTGAAACTTTCACACATTGTACTCCCCCACCTGATCTTTAGAAGTCAAAAATTACTAAAAATTTGTGGTTCTTTCTGTGGGCCCCACACTTGATCAAACTCACTTGCAGGGCAAAGGCCTCCCCTGTGCATCAGCAGGCCATCACACAACCACCACCCTTGGTGGTGGCTGCAGCCCTCCTAAGTGGGTCCCACACCATAAACTTAGGTTCTCCCAACCCCCCTCCTACCAGGCTCTTAAAGTTGACCACTAGTTTGACCTGAAACCCTGTGGACCCCACCTGAATTAGGCCAAAAACTTTGTCCCAATTCTGTGTTGTACTTGGTTTGGCAAAGTGCTTATTTTGATATATTAGCTTATTCTGAGTACCCCAAGTGCTTATTCCTGCTCAAACTTGTTTACTTAACTTTAATGAACCAGAATAATCCATAGTGGGTGGTGTGTATTAAATCACACACCTTTTATTCGACCAAAACTGGACCAAAAAGACCAAAAACATATAAAAAAATGCCAAAGATATGCTTGTTTTTGTATTTTTTACATGTGCAGGTACGGATATATGAAAAAGGACAAAAATCAAAGTAAATTCAACAAAACGAGCACGAGATTTGGAATGAGCACGAAATTACGGGATCAATGATAATTTTATTTGGAGCATCGAAGCAAAAGACGAAAAATCAAAAGAGTAAACGAAGCTCACAAATTAGAAACAAAAATGAAATAAGAATGGGGACCAGCCACGCAGTAATGATCCAGCCCATTCCAAGAGTAGCAATAACAGATGCAGCCCAGATCTACTAAAGGCCCACGAGATGAAAACGAGTACCAGGCCCAAATGATGAATAAAGGCCCAACTGTCCTTTTTATTTGATGACCAGCGCTCGAGATAAATAAATTAAGAAGAAGAGTCACGTGAGCAGTTGTTTTGCTTGTAAGGGGTATCGTAAAAGTCAAGAAGGCAGCGCATGCAAGAAAAGAAAAAGGGTCGCTGCATTTGTTCATATTCACTCCACGATTAAATCTCAAATGAAAGACTAAATAGATGCAATATTAATTGGTGGTCCTTCCCTTTCCCACGTGATCAACAAATAAAAAAGAGAAGAGTAAATTGCAACTGAAGGAGGCACGTGGACAAAGCAAAAGAATGAAATATCTTTTAGCTAAGCACGTGAGGCTTATAAAAATGATATCATGCAAAGGCCAGCGTTTGTCATTCACACTCTAAAATTAATTCATCATTAGCGCGTTTGCTGGTTCGCTTCTCCCTCTCCCACGTTTAATTATCCTTTAGCCAATCCAAGAGCTACACATGGCAAAGATGACGCTACTTTAACCTCTAATATTATGCCACGTCTCCATTGTGTGTTGGCATATTTTGGAAGGATCGAGAAGAGTATCCAATCACCCAATCATTTGCTATAAATAGCACCAAATCCAACGCCAAATTCATTCTCTCATAATTTTTCACACACATTAGTTTTTTAATAGAGTAGAGAGTAGATTTTTATAATAGTAGGAGTAGAATAGTATTATTTTTATGCAGTTTTTTTTAAAGTGATTGTAGATTACGAGTATTTCTTTTAGCATATTTTCATTGTAATAAATAGTTTATTCTCAAAAACTTTATTGTAATTTTTTAGCTTATAAATGAAGATGATGTTTTCTCTTAATGATCCAATTTAGCTTATTTCTCTTCTTCTCATATCTTTCTTTTATTTACTTTTTCATCTAAAAATCTATTTTAGCTTCTTAGTTTTTGGTGATTTATTTAGATCTAGCTTATTCAATAAATACTCTTTTACTACTTTGTTTTAAAAGCTTTTATAAACTTAGATCTACTTTTTATTTTACAAATTACTTTATAAAAAACCAAAAATATTTTATTTTTATTAGTTTTTCTTTTATCAAAAGTCATTAATTAGTTTATTATTATTAGATCTAAATAGTTTTAATACTAATCTCTTAAAAACTTTGCACATTTATTAGTTTTTCTTATCAAATTTGCTTATTATCTTAGATCTATTAGGTTTTTATAATAAAGTTTTAAACTTTTAGCTTTTACTTAGCTTTTATCACTTTAAGTTTTTAGCTTTCTTAACCAATAAGCTCTTTCATAGCTTAGTTGGTTCATATTATTGCTCATTCACTCTAATCTTTTATAAAGTTTTGATCTTTCTTAGTTTCTCATCATTCTCAACATAAGGCGAGGAGCTTAAGGGTTTTATAAACTTACTTATTAATAAAGCTTATAGCTTTTCTAGTTTTTATAAAACTAATTAGTGATTAAAGTCAAAAACTTTATTTACTATTTAGTGATATTAAAACTAGTAAAGAAATAAACTTTATAATTTGACAAATTTATAAAATCGGGTGGTATTATTCTCGTCGCGTTAGATCGGGTTCTACTTTCTATTCCTTTTCACTTTTAGATAATTAGCTTATTAGTATAATCATGTTTGTTGGAATATTTGTTTTTATTAGTTTAATTGATATGAGTAGCAAGTAGTCTATTAGTGTTTGTTAAGTGATATGGATTTGTGATTTAAGTGTGGATTAATAAAAAAGGATTGTGATTAATAATTAGTGAGATTATTTAGATTTGTAGTTTTATTATTTGAAGGGCAAAAGCCGGAGAATAATCAAATTACACATCTAGCAATTATTTTTCTTTTCAAAGATTGTTTTCAAAATAAACCAACGTTGTGAGAAAATACTCTTATTTAAGGAATATAATTCGTCATCAAACCTTAGTCCACACTTAATGAGCTTTTCACGTCACTTAGCAAACATATTTCCCATATATCTTTTAGATCATTTTATATGCTTTATTATTGCCTTTTAGTTTATGTTTGGTATTCGTAGTCTTAATTTCACAAAATCACTATTTTATCTCACTTTTCACCTCACGATTTACGAACTGAAATCACGACTCCATTCAACCTTCGTTGGGAGAACGACCCGGGGAAATACTTTCACCGGTATTTCTTCGGAAACACAAACCTATACTAAAAACGACTTAATCAGTGGGTCCCACAATAATCATTTTGAGCTTATTTCTTTAGTTGGTCAACTAAAGTCAACTGTTTTGGTAATTAGCTTATAACTAGCTTATTATTAAGTTATAAAATAATTGTTTTTACAAAAGTTAGTTATTTTTAGATATAATATAGTTTTGTAAAAGAAAAATCCAGAAAAAAAAAATATAATAGTAAGTGATAGTTTCTATTTAATATAATTTAAATTTAATTTTCATTTTTAGATTTTTATTAAGTAAGTTGTATTTTTATATTTTTATTAATTTCCTTTTCTATTAAAATATTTTTAGTAATTTTATTAGATTTTTATATTATCATTTGGTATTTATTAGAATTAAAAATAGTTTTATTAATAATTAATCAATAATTAAGTTATAAATAGCATAATTAGTTTTTACAAAGAAACACCTAGATTTTATATTTTTTCTAGCTTTTATAAGTCATAATATAATTTTAGTAATTTTTCTAGAATTTTTACTGTTCATTTACTAGTTTTTATAATTTAAATAGTTTAATTAGTAATTAATAAATAAATAGAATAATAATTAGTAAACTAGTTTAAAAATATATAAAATAAAGTTTTTATAATTTTTTTAGGATTCCTGTGATGGTTAATTAGATTTATAAAAATCTTCTTAATTATCTAAGTCTTTTTAGTATTTTTTATAATTTAAATTATATAAATATTTAAATAATAATTAATAGTAATTAATTAATAATAATTAGATAAATAGTGTGAAAAATATAATTTTATTTTTAAAATAAGTTTTATAATATTTTAGACTTTTACAAATTTTAATTTTAATTTTCTAGACTCATTTTACATTTTCTTAATTATTAGTGAATTATTAGATAATTAATAATAGTTATTAAATAATAATAATTAATTAATTAATTAGTAATTATAAAATAAATATTTTAAGTTTATTTAATTTGCATTTAAGCCCCTAAGGTTTGCAAATTACTACTTTAGTTAAAACCATTTTTGTTTCGTACGTTTACGTAGAATTAAATTAAACGTACGCGTTTTTAGTTATTAAACGTTTTTAGATATCTAGGTTTCACGTAATCGTTCAAATAGTTTATCTAAGTTATTTTATTTTATAAAACCTTAGTGTAATCACTCACACACACACTTTATACCTTTCCTGTTCATATTCACTCGATCACAGATTCGTTTTTAATAAACCATCGCACACCTCGTTGGGATATTACGACCAGGGGAAACACTGTATTCCACGGAAGCATTGGTTTAGACTGTTTGATTTGTTGACCATTACTTGGTTAATATTATCTGACTGTTTCAGACCAATCAAAATTTGGCGCCGTTGCCGGGGAGGTTGTGCGCTTATTCTAAACGATTTTGCGTATTAGTGAACCTGAATACACGCTCATTGTATATTTACCCATCCTTATTCATATTATTATCATATAAAACCAAAACAGTTCCCGAAAACTTTTTAAAATCAGTTTTCAACGAACACAAAAAACCAAAAATATTTTCCTTCTTATTAGTACTACAAAAAATTTTCAAAAATACCAAAAATATTCACCTTTACACTCCTACCTATTTGATTCTTCATTTCTCACCTCCTAAACCCTTTGATTATTTCTATGTCTTATTCTCACCTTCTTGTCTGTCAATGGTGTGGTAGTCCTTATAATAGTGGTAATTGCCCCAGTTGTGGCATGGTAGAGTCAGGAAACGGGTCTGTCTATAACCAGAATCCCTATTCCTACCCTGACATGACTGATTCATTCCACCAGCTTCCACACTATGAGACTCAGCAGTTTTACTGTTGTGAGTACTGTGGTGGTTCACACTACAGTTCTGATTGTCAATCAAGAAACATGTTTGTCTATGAGCAGTTTCCTAATAACAGTTTTGACTCACAACCACATCAGTTCAACTGTTGTGAGTACTGTGGAGGTCCACACTTTAGCTCTAATTGTCAAACAAGGAATCTATTTCCTTGTAACAATTACGACTATTCGTTTCAAGACCCACCTCCACAGTGCCAAATGATCCAAGCAACTCCTCATGAAACTCAGCAAGACCTTTGTTTAAAGGCTCTTGAGATATTAAAAGAACTTAAGGAGGAGTTGGCTACTATATCGTTTCAAAATTCTCGTGAGACATCTATTGAGTTACTTGCAAAAAAACGAGATGTTATGAACGGAATGGAGGAATTAATGGTCAAAGAGCATGCAGCTAAAATACATGCCGCATTTTGCAATACTGCTCTTCTTGATGACGATGATGACAGTGATGATGATAACGTTGTTATTATTCAAAATGATTCATCGAGTTCATCTGTTGCAATTCCTTCCATGGAAAATTAGGGAGAAAAGAGTATGGGAGAATTACTAGCAGCTGAACAAATGGAAATTATAAAATCCATGTATGCTAGTCCTTCTAATCTCCCTCAGTCTACTGATTTCATACCCGAGGTTCCCACTCACTCTCTGAGCATGGGGGACAAGCATCTTGACACAATTCCTGCAAAGGAATCTGACGAATTCATAAAGTCTAGTGTTGAGGACCTTGTCTCAATCCCAAGTGAGTCACAGGGAATTTTTGATCATATGTGTGATATCCCACCTCCTCTTGATTTTTCAAAAGATCATGTTGATACTCTCTCCGATTCTAACGATGATTGTACATCTTATGGAGAAATTGAGTATGTTGAGGCATCACTTCCCGAGTCTAATGTTGACTATCTTCTTGAAGAGTTCGCTGATGAACTCTCTCATATGGATCCCATCCCACCAATGGATGAAAATGAAGTCTTTGACTTTGAAGCGGATTTGAGAGAGTTAGAATTCTTACCTACTCATGATCCTTCAATTGAACTCACTCAGATCAATCCACTTCCTCCGGAAAGTGAAAATGATTTGGATGAATTCGAGGCTTTTATGACTGAAGATAGCTCAATTTCATACGAAGTTGATGATAATTATCTTGATCCTGAGGGGGACATTCTTTTTTTAGAAAGTTTGTTAAACGAAGATCCATTTCCCCCTCTTCCACCCAAACAACTTCATAATGAGGAAATCAAATCAGTTGAGGAAACTGATAATTTTCCTGAGATCGAGCTTAAGGACTTGCCTCCTCCACTTGAATATGCATTTCTTGAGGAGGAAGTTCTTATCTCAATTGCTATTCAGATCTCCCTACTTTCCTTCACCTACCAGGTGATTTCTCCTGTTCTTCACTCCTTCGGGAATGAGGACACTATCTTTGACCCCGGCATTTTCATGTATCATTTGTAAGCCAGGGTCATTATATCTCATCGGTGTAGAACTTTCACGTGCTTCAAATGTTTATCCAAACATCTTGAATGAAAGTGGGCCTATCTCATATTTGTCTTTTAGGTAACTGTTGAAATATACTTGTGTATAAATAGGAGTCATAAGAGAGATGTAAAGTTTATGTTTGTGCACTTAAAGCTTAGACATTCACAAACAAATCTTTACTCTTTCCAAATAGCAATAGTCTCTGAGATAGCTTAGTTTGGTCATTAGTTGATACTTAAGCTTAGCTTAAGTTTAGTGAGGAGTAATACACCATACTTGTCATTTCAATCCCAAGTGTTATTTCGCAAATACTTGGGTATAATTCTTTGATTGATTTCTAATAATAATTAAACGTTGAAAAATACATTGTCTTTTATATTTAAGTTTTTACTTATTGTTATTAACTAATTCTTTTGATTGATTTCTAATAAGAATTAAACGTTGAAAAATACATTGTCTTTTTATATTTAAGTTTTTACTTATTGTTATTAATCAATACTTTGCTATGTCATGAAACTTAGTTAGTTTAACTTTCTAGTTAACACTAGTTAAGTAAGAGGGAACAACAAGTGGTATCAGAGCCTATGATTTGTAAAACTTTTCAAAAACACCTGCCTTATACCTCTGAAACACTTACATCACCACGTACCCCACCGCCTAGAAACACGTCAATTATTTTGAACATGATGTTAAGGTGAGCCTTGGCCAACCCGGCTTATAAGGTTGCTCCGTCTTTGATAAAAATTAACTTAAAAATATGTCATTTTTAATTTAACAAAGCCCACGTTTCTTTTTATATTCATATTAATTGTTGCTTAAGCATTGCATCGTGAGCATTGTTTAGCAAATCTCAAATAAAAAATGTCATAAAAAGCTACAACAAAAGCAGTATTACAAATATTATATCTTTCCTTCTGAAAAGAATATTTTGTAGTAACTCTCTTTATGTAATTATAGATTAGCTCCAATCTCAAAGTAATAGCATTACTTTTCTAAGATTATTAATTACAATTTTATAATTGAAATTAGGTAATAGTGAAGATATATTTGAAATTTCAATAGCAATACATAACTGATAACAAATCAACGATTGGTTTGGAAGATATTGTTAAAAACGCATTTGACTTGATTACCGCAATGATGCAATTACGCATGCGCACGATTTCGCTGACATATATAGCACAGAAAATAAATGGAAATGTATTTTCTTCAATTTTATAACAAAGAAGGTTGTCATGATAGTATATAACTTTTTTTTTTTTTTTTCATTTCCATGTTTGTCAAAATTAATATAATTATCTTTTATTAAAATGTGTGATGCTCAATACTAAAGATAGATATATCATACTAAATGAATACATAAAAATAAAAATATATAGCTTTATTATATGTGACAAATCTATTAAAATAATTTGATTTCCTTTGAAAATCTTGTATTACCATAAGCTAATTCTTTTACCTATTCAATATCATGTTATTGATCCAATAATGTTTTGGTTATTTAGCTATAAATTTCAATATTCTCTAAAATACCATTTTACATATTACATTAATAGAAAAGTCAATCTTTAATTATGTATTGACAATTGACAAGTATAATATATTTAGAAGTTTACATATAATCAAATGATATTTTTGTAACATTTATATTAATGTCGATCGTAGCTAGTTCTCATTTACCTTTTATTGCCTTGAATCTTAAAAAAAAATAATATCATTTATTTTAAATTTTAAATAATGGTTACATTATAACATTACTCAAAAATGAAACTTATATTTTCTAATGTATATAAAGAATTTCAATCACTCAAATTTTAAACACAAACTTTTCATTAAAAACACATGGCATTTTTCTCGTTTGCATTTACAATCACACTAGCCATTGTATACACTGCCGGTAACAGCCAATGGTGACAGTTTTAGCATCGACCTAATCCATCGTGATTTTGTCGACTCACCTTTTTAGGATAGCTCCATGAACTTTTCCCAGCGTGTCGGTCATGCTATAAAAGTATAAAGCGCTCTATTATTCGCTCTAAACGTTTAAATGCACACCACAATCCAAAAGGATCAACGTACCAAACCCAAATAATACCTAATCACTGGGAGTTTCACTTTAACATTTCCTATGGTAATCCTTCGCATCAAGTCCTAGCTATAGCCGACACTGGTAGCGATTTGTCCTGGATACAATGTGAGCCTTACATTCATTGTTATAATCACAGGGTTTACTTTTTAACCCACATATATTATCAACCTATAAACTAGTTGCTTGTGACACGAATAACTGAAAAGCTATAAGGACAATTGGCGTTAATTGCTCTTTAACAAGAAATTGCCCCTTTGGTGTGGGCTACGTCGACGGGACTGTTAGCAATGGTACTATTTCTACGGAAACCATCAAATTAGGTGATAAGGTCCTCCCAGATATTGTTTTTGGTTGTGGGTTTAATAATGATGGTATTTTACATCCAACGTGGGGGGCATCATCGGTCTTGGTGGTGGCGACTACTCACTAGTGTCACAAAAACATTTTTTTGTGTCTGGTAAATTTTCATACTGTCTGATTCCCTTCACTCTTACAGATTGGTATCAGAACTACAATTATAGAGAACTAAGTTGCATTTAGACCTAGACTATAACCGTTGTATCATAATATTTTATCATAAACATTTTGATGCATCCCGCACACTAAGTCATAAAACTGTTATACGTATTCAAACATTTCAATGGCTATTTATATACATACTTGATGTAATTTTCAATCACTATGCTATTTTCAGAACATCACTATTCTATTTATATAAAAATGCGTGGTTTCCAGAACATCATGTCTAACCCTGTTTTCCCCGATTTCCTTACTAACTATCTTAAGAGAAGAGTTGGAACACCCACCCTGTACTTCTGAAAGACTTACATCACCACGTACCCCACCACCTAGAAACACATCAATTATTTTGAACATGACTTTAACCTATCATCTCATATCATGCCGCCTTAGAGCACATATCTTTAGGACACGTCTTTACTAAGTCTCACTCTTCTTTTCTTATGTTGATAGAGTACTTCCACATGAACTCTGTTGTGCTTTCTATTCTCAATTTTCATGTTGTAAACTAATTTGTTATCATCTTATAAAATTGTTTTGCCATATTCTTATAAACCATTTTGATGAAATCTTATGAACTACTTTGACTACTATTTTATAAATCTTCTGGTTTAATCTATTTAACATTGAGAATCATAAAATTATTTGACTAATCTGAACATTACATTCTTGGTCCTCAATTATACATAGCATGATAACCTGTTTCTAATTCAGGAGGGATCATGTTATGTTGGGAGCAATTACATGTAAACTTTCTTAAAAATGACTTTTCATTTATATTCCTAAAGCAAATTTTGTGTGAGTATAAACAAGTTCATGAGTATTCGTTTGATGGTGTGACCCCTATTTTACTACTTATGGAGATAAAAGATTGACAATTGCAGCACACACACATGAATACATGACCCAATATACTGAAGTTGAATCACATTACAACACATTCATGACTCAACAGATGCATGAAACTATCTGATGGACATTTTGCATATGAGAGATGTATGTACAACTATGTATAACTTACTCATGAAGTAAACATACCAATTGCCTAAGATAACCACATGAATGGGTCCAACTTGTTGACATGATGATTACTAATATTCTTCTTAGTTCATACAATGAACTAACCAAGTTGGAAATACATTGAACCAGAGAGTTGGAATGGAAATAACTTAACCAACTTGACAAAGCAACTTGATACACACAAGTGGACACACTTGTTCATATCCATCGTATCTCAAAGTATATCTTGCTCTATAAATAGGTATCATTTTGATCATTTCAGACACACATCTCATCTCCCCACTTCTCTATATTTAAACTATATTCTCTCTACTATTATTAGTAGAACAGATACATAACTATAGTGATATATACATCTCCATTAATTCCTAAATAGGAAAAGTGGCGTAAAACCGCATACATAATGTGAGTTACCAACAGGGAATCACCACCTGATAAATCATTTTACTCTAAAGGGCTCGTACATCTTGATGCATAATCTCCCGACACATCAATTCTTCTCAACCTATATATTACATTCTAATGCATAACTATATGTTTTAATGCATAAAGATCATTACTGACTTGATCGTCGGAGGGGGTTCCCCCGGGCTCAGCCCGGGGACCTCTCTAACGATTCTCTTTTGTCTTTTCAGCACTGTTGCCGAAGACCCGAAAGTCAAGGTCAAGCTCTGTCAAATGGCCAGGTCATCACCTTGACGACCATGCGGATTTTGGTAGCATCAGTTGACGCCATCCGTGGGACACGAACAAAAAACTAGCTACGTGTTCTGTCCTGCATATCAGTAACGTGTTACTGATTTTCATCTTAAAACCGCTCTCTACTGAGGTGAGTAGGCATCAGCTTATCAAAGGTAATCAAGATTCATAAAAGCATTTCTGATAATATGAAAAAAATAAAGTTTAAAGTGTGATAATATACTCTGGTCTTAATCTGGAATTGATCAATCAAGTAATCCTTTTACAGATTTGGTTTCACCCAAATAAGACGACTATATATAAAAACATAAAAAATCTTATGCAATGGAGTCTTAACTTAAAGCAGCATGTTGTTATCATGTTGTAAGACCATTGATATATATAACCATAGAAAGCCCAAATTGGATGCTCCATGCTATTATCAATAAACACTTGCTTCGTATGCTACTATGTATTATCGCCAACTTTCATCTTGAATCGGCTCATCGAGGAGAGTAAGCATATGCAGGTAAGTACCTCTAAATAAAATTCAAATTGATGAATAACTATTATACATACTTAAATCTAATCCGACCCATGTTTGGTCGATTCTCATAGATACTTAGTTTTGATTTGGTTTAATATCCTTCAAGTTGTGTTTCACATGACAATGATATCCAAAAAATACGCGTTGTCTTATGAGCTCCATTGGAGTCCTAGCCTAAAAACCAAATAACAACACAATTTGATAAAGATGACATCTTTTTAAATAAAAAAGCTCTGATCATAATTACATGGTTGGCGGTTATCAAAGTTCTATTGCTGGTCGAAAAACAATATCAAGTCTTTAACCCATCAGTCGCCAATTGGTAAGTGATTCAAGCAAAATGTGACATTATCAGGTGTTTCTCTTTTTTTTTGGTAAACATGGGTTTCTGACTCGACATTGCGAGCCGACTAATCCCACGGCGACTACCCTTTTTGGATAACCCAGAGTCGGCGCAGGTGAACCTCCGTGGCCAGAAGGGGATTAATCAGGTGTTTCTCTTGATTATATGTATAAACGACTTGATTAATAGATGTATAATACATCACACGAGCAAACAAAAAAAGGAAAAAGGAAAAATGAAAAAAAGAGCAGGGAAGAAACATGGAGAGCAAGGCAGGGCGACAAAATGACGGTGCAAGAACACCCCACCTGGACGTACGTTTCGTGTAGCCGTTGAAGTACATGTTAAGAATTATCCATGACTCGTGCGTGTTGTCTAAGTTAGCTGATAAGATGCAACATTGTTCATCCTTGCATATCAGCTCATGTGGCATACTGACATCAATTGTCTAACTATTGTACCAATAAAAAATATCTTGCTAAGATGGTCCATGTTATATAGCACACTCACTTAGACAACAAAAGGCGAGACCTGATTTAAGATGTATATGGCATTGCTGAATGCCGCGCTAACCTGAATCCATCCAATTCATGTAAGTATAAGGAAGGATAGATAAGTCAGGACATAAGGTTATCGTGCTTGTCACAAAAATCCTGGTTCAACCACGGATTCCTTGTAAGCACTCTATGTCTATTCTACACGAGAACTTCAGGCCAATACTCGCCCATTTTGTCTAGCTTAGTGAAGCTAATAGACATCCGTTGATCAAAGAAAAGACAATGATGATAATATAACCATGTATGGTATCAAACTTAGTAGATTTGGCATGCTGAAGTTATCAGGTACAAGCGTTGTAAGCTCATGTGGCATCACTAGGCATGCGGCACACCCGCTCAAAACAACATATATGACGCGGTCCGCACTAAGTTGAACAACCAACACTGTTTAAGAAACTTGCAGTGAACATGTAGGCGATGAGTAAAAAGGGGTCGAACGGGAAGAGGCAAAAATCCTCAGGTATTACTTATACACATTTCATGGGTTGGGTAGCTAATGTTGTACACAAAACATTCTAAAACAAGTTACAAACTTTCTATAACTGAGCCATGCCCACTAGGAGTGAAAACCATATCACCAGGTTACAATAAAGCACTATCTCATTTTTACGGATCTCAAATTTATGAGGCAATAGCGGTACAAATCCCTATAATTAATTGTCTTATGATACAACTCAAAAAAGGGTCATACGATGGTGTGTTGGTAAGGGTTTATATATGCATTATCCTATATAATGTTACTCATTGATCACAGTAGAAACATATTAGAAGGGACCATGGTCTGTTATCCAAGACTCATGAAGAAATTAAACCTCATATTTCATATCCACAATCGTCCCTCTCTAAACATGTGAGAAGCAGAGACAGTGTCATACTAACAAATACTATGAAACAGAATTGTGTATGTTTTGCAGGAATACACTAGAATATCATCGGGTTTCACCTACAATGGATAAATCAAATAAACAAGCACGAATATCCCAAAGGACTTAATGAATATCATGTATATTATGAATACTGATAAAAACTCAAGGAGTGTCACAGATATACAAGTACCCATGACGATCCACCCGAATCGCAGCGTGCCATAGAAGAAAGAAATAGCAGACAACCATATTGGTAAGGTGAATATTTATGCATCACCTCTATATTATGCTACTAACATAAAAATACGAGAGTGCAAGCAGGATAATAACATAAAGATATCGAGAGCAAGAAGGGATCGTTACCCACTATCCAAATAGTCATATGGCATCCAATATGACCGCTCTCGTTCTATGACTAATCAATAATCGAACTTAATTCCCGTGTGATTGGGCTTAAAGCACAATATTATTCTGTCAAACTTTACTTATGTGGTAAATACCGTTGTTGCTACGCTAAAAATATAGTTGTTTCTTGTCATTGTAGTAACAGAACTAACAAGCAACGAGAACAAGATTGTGTATTTCATTCAGGTTTACATACATCAATATGGAGTTCACCTCCAACACAAATCACATAAGCAAGGAAGGATCCTTCAACGGACCTATATATAACACCGGTGCAACATGAAATGTTAATTGCAAAGACGCGAAACCTAACGTGCCAAGTGGCATGTCCGCTAAAAAGACACGAAAACACTCGTGCATCAACGTCACAACCGCTCAAAAGAGTTGAAATTTCATTACACAAAGTGTCAGCTTCACTCGAAGATGTGAAACTCAATAAAAAAAATTCAGCGGTATGACCGCTTCAGTGACACTAATCCCGCCATTAAAGGGATTGAATGAAAGCTACAAATAGCTATAAATGTACGTACATAAAAAAGTGTCAAATATCTCGTAACGACATCATCCCGTTATTCAAGGGATAACGAGCTATAAGTGCTAAAGCACAAATTTTTACACATAGCAAAGCTTATGTGAACATCATCCCACAAAAAACAAAGGGATAGAAACTATAAACAAATGCACAAAGCTTGATATATAGCTAAACAAGATACAAATAAGAAAATCATCCTGTAAATAAGGGAATGCAAACCTATAAAAAGGTTAATGAATATTGTCAACGATGCTCGAATCAAGAGATTATTGTACACTAATAAAACCATAAAAAGCAATAAACTGCGAACACACATAACTTAATACATAATATAAACAATGTCGAAATCAAGACATTGTCCCATCATCAATAAAGCCATACAAAGGCAATAAAATATATACAAATTTTGACTTGCCTTGTATTTTAAATTTGCTACGTGCCCAAGTTAAATGATGTATTAAATTTGCATAACTATGTCTTAAATTTTAAAATAGTTATTAAATATTCAATGTAAAACATATGAGATTTCATAAAAAATTTCATGTGCTATCTCTTTTAGACATCCTATCTATAATTAATATTCACTATTTTTGTTATTTTGCTTACTTGGTTGTTTTACTCTATTGTTGAATTAGGTACTGTCAAATTCATTCAATATTCGTCGGTGCTGACTTGGTTTGTAGCAAATCCATTGAATATTTAATGACTTTGTTGCTGGTAAATTTAAGACATAATACATGTCAATTGTCACAGTCTTCCCCCGTTAAAAGAATTTCGTCCCGGAATTCAATGTAAAACATATGAGATTTCATAAAAATGTCATGTGCTATCTCTTTTATACATCCTATCTATATTTAATATTCACTATTTTTGTTATTTTGCTTACTTGGTTGCTTTACTCTATTGTTGAATTAGGTACTGTCAAATTCATTCAATATTCGTCGGCGCTGACTTGGTTTGTAGCAAATCCATTGAATATTTAATGACTTTGTTGCTGGTAAATTTAAGACATAATACATGTCAATTGTCACAGTCTTCCCCCGTTAAAAGAATTTCGTCCCGGAATTCAGTTTGTGTTATCCGATGGTGTGGTGTTTAAGAAGAGGTGAGGGTACTTGCGACAGATATGATCTTCATGCTCCCACTGAATTCAAGACCATTTCTGGAATTCCAACGAACTTTAACAATCGAAATTCGACTCTGCCTCAACCGGTTGACTTCTCGATCCATAATCTCCATTATTTCCTCAATAAGGTTTAGTTTGTCATCAACCTGAATCTCCTATAGGGGAATAACGAGGGTTTTATCCGATAAGTATTTTTTTCAAATTTGAGACGTGGAACGTGTTGTGAACACTACTAAGTTCTTGTGGAAGTACGAGTTGGTAAGCTACCGGGCCAACTCTTGCCAAAATCTTAAAGTACAAAACAGTCTAAAATACTTGAAGGATGTTTGGAATTGCTTATTAAACTACTTATCTGAAATATAATTTCTGAAATAGGTGGTTTAGATTATAAAAAAATTTGCTGTTCTAAAAAAATAATAATAATATGTAAAAGCCAAATAATAAGAATTTACCATAAGAGTCATTCTCAATTCGCACCAAAGATAAAACTGATAATAATAGTAATAATAATGCAAATAAGTTAAATAAAACAACATACCACATCAGTTGAAAGCAACAACAAGTGCTACTTCCCCATGCTTATAAGCAGTCTTGAAATCACGCGATTCACTACTAGCCTGAGCCGATTGCAATGCCCCTTTAAGATGTAGTATCTCCTCCCCCAACTTTGTTAATTTAGTTTCCATCTCCCTAAATTCTTGTGCATTCAGGACTATGACACCCCTACGGCTGTTAGCCTTCCCCAAATCATTAAGATGCATCTCCAAGACTTTGAAATATCTATTAAATTCATTTACCGCGAGATGGAGTTGCAATACTTCATCTCGCAAAGGGTTGATTGCTTCGTTGTCGGCCATTCGATCTGATTGTTGTGCAGTGGTTGGTTTCTGTGTGCTATCTTTGGGTTCTTTTGTTGGTTCCTCAAAGCCTGACCCAAATATTTTATTTTTATTTGGGCTTTGTTTTAGAACTAGGTATAATACCCTAAAGCCCAAATATTTTATTTTTATGGGCTTAAAATAATACGGTAGTATTATTGTTTTATAGTAACTAGGTATAATACCCCGTGTACGCACCGGGTTTTGACATAAAATTTTAATTACATCTTAGTACTAAATATTTTGAGTTTAAATTAGTAAGTACATAATATAGTTATATTGTACATAATTATATTTTGTTTCATTCTTGTGTATGAGTAATTGTTTAAAACAAATATACTAAAAGGTGAACTTATGATAACTCAACTATTTTTAGTTTTAAAATGACACTCCGATAAAATATTTTTAGTTCCCAAAAATGAGAATACCTCCAAACAAAACTTCATGTTAGATGGCGTATCTTCATATTAGAGGTCATATTGTAATTTCAAATACCTTGAACGATGTAACTCGACCAACATGATAGCACTTATCTGACAAAAAAAAAAAAAAAAAAAAAAAAAAAAAAAAAAAAAAACCTTCTTGAACGTAAATTTTATAGTCCTTGTATCATATCACAATAGGGTGGCAATCAAGGTCAGGTTTGGGTTGACAGGTCAGAAATTTTCAACCCGAACACGATTGCTTACATAATCAAGTCAATTTTGTCAACACTAACTTGTTTATGTCTAATTCATAAACGATCTATTTAACTCGTTTTTCTAAATGTTGTGACGTGTTAAATCGTGTGAATGGGTGCACAGGCCGACCCATTTAAACCAACTTGTGTTATAACATGACCTTATCTCCAACATGAAATTCTAACGGTTTACGTCTTACATCAGCGTAACTTTTCTGACAATCTCGTGCATAACTAATCCTTCAATCCTCCAAAATGTGGTAACCTACTTCTATCAATGAAACACCGGGTTCTATCTGACCGGTTCTTAAATCTCTTATTCGTACCTCGTAGAGCTTCGTTCTATATGTTCTATTCTATAAGTACTATTGTACCACTTGTAGACTCCAAGGTCCTAATCGTGTGAAAAAACCACTAAGTGTGACCACACTGGTCGTTGGGTTGTTTTGAGGACGACTAGTGATATAACCCGACTCATCAGCTTAGAATATGGTGTAGGATGAGGCTCACTCTAACATGATAAGGTTGTGGTAAAAATCTACTTAGTTATTATGCCCACTCATATAAATGCCTATTACATGCATTACTTATGCATACACACACAAAATTTTACTTTTCAGGTATATACGTGGAAAGTCAACTTTAACAAGATCTAAAGGTGATCAGTCTGTTAAATTGAGGCTTAATAATGCAATGCTCGACTTAGTCGAAATATTATTATGTTTCTTAGAGTTAAATCGTATCAACCATATTGTTTATAAGATAGTAGCCAAATCAGTTCATAAAGTAGTAGTAAAAATATTTATAAGATGGTGGCAAAATAGTTTATAAGGTGGTGGTAAAACATTTTAGGGGGTAGTAGTAAAACAGTTTATAAGATAGTAACATGTTTTTCCCTCAAAATGAGTACATAGTAAAGAAAAGGGGGAGGGGAACAAAACTTATCGTTCGATAACAAAACAAAAACTTCATTATATTTCATGAAATTCTTGGGCTATGTACTATAAAACATTATTTCATTGAGTCGAATGTGTACTTTTTAAACGACTCATGTAGAGGGCGTTCATTATATCTTGTATCTTTGTCCTATGAAGTCATACCCCAGTTACGTTTTTGCTACGGTATTTTGGGGGTGTGACACCGCGCATTACGATGGAGCTAATTTAAATGTGTGTGCTTTATAATGAGTTTTAGACATGAATCTGAAAATATGTTTCAACCTTTTTCTTTAAAATAGCAAAATGTTGTTGCATTTGATCAAATATATTGGTGCACCTGGAATCAATAAAGTGTCAACAGACTTAAACGTACCCAACCGTTAGATTGTGGTACAAAACTTAAATCATAAGCCTTATGCAGTAGCTTCGGGCTTAATCATTTCCATAGTTTACGGTACATCAACATTCTCATCATCGGTAGTCATTGGGTTTGGGCTTGTGGCATTTTTTGTAGGATGTTGCTGCTCACCTTCATTGGCAGGTGCAGATGAGGCTCGTTTATCGAGAGTAACTGGATTTGGTGGGGTAGGCTTTGGTTTTGACATTATCGGTCTGCAGAACCTGTACACATCAATACAAACATACTTTTCGGATATTATTCTACTTCTAAAAAACAACCAATGATATGCTTTAAGTTAAAAAATACATATTGGTCGCCTCTTCCTTCTTTTTTAATTCACCTGATAGGAGAACTTCTTCAATATGTTTTGGAAGTGTGCCTTGAAGTTGATGCACCTCTTTCAACTAATTTTCGGCAAAGGCACTCATTTAAGACCTGGAATGGGGTTGAACGCTAACGCACTTGTAACACCTTGAAACAGGGCATACGCAATTTATTACAAGAGTTTTATCGGAATAGCTGACTGTGACTTTTATAAGTTTTAAGGACTGATGACGTATAGTACGGATAGCAGGCTTACTGGGCCTGGACTATCTCGTACGAACTGGGCTCCGACCCTACAAGCAAAATGGGGTCCGGCCCTACAAACAAAATGGGCTCCGGCCCAACGAGCAAACTGGGCTCCGGCCCAACAAGCCAATAAAACCAGATGTGGCTAAAGCCCATGCCACAAGCATGGCACGATCCGGACGAATAAAGGACGTATACGAGCGACACTTCCGAAGTACGCTCGTGGACAGGCCCCCGGTCCACCATCCACATCCGCAAACATCGATTAAGCTGCGGACCCTTGCCTGATAAGGGTCCCACCTCGGCCACTACATCAATATGCTAAATCTTAGGTAACCCTGATATTTCCACTACCTATAAAAGGAAACTTCAATTCACACTTTTGAGGTATAATTTTCTCACTCATCCTAATACGCTCGTATTTCTCTCACAACATGAGTACTTACTCTCACGTCGGAGCTTAATCGTGGGGTTCGTCCTCATAGTAAGGCTAACGGTTTACTCTCACTTGTGCATCGATCAAACATTCACATGGATTAGTGCATAATTTACCTCACAAGGTGTCCGCAAAGGGTAGCCCAAGGCATCACTGAGCCCAATCCTAACCTGCCACATTTTTTGCACTAACAAGGACCTAGGGGATTGGTTAGTCAACCCGATAGTCAATTTACTACTCAAAGTTTATGTAAATGGTTATAAAAAATAAGATGTGTCTTTATTATAAGAAAGATGGACTTAAAGGACTAATGTTGTCAAGTTGTAAATATGTTATAAAGTTGTATATGGCCAAAGTAGAAATAAAAGGACATGAGGGACCAGAAGTATCAAGTGGTTATATGTGTGTGTGTATCGTGGAATAAAGAAGGGAAAGAAGAAAGGTCAAGTTTTGATGATCAATTAATGGTGTCTAAGCAAGTTTGTCAATATCGGGATCCTACCTAGGATCCTTTTCGGCTTTGCATGATCGTAATCGTAGGATCGGATCGTGATTGTAAGATCCTATGAAAATGTATATATTTTTGTATAGGGGTTGTAGTTTTATATTTTTATATAATATTTTATATAACAAACAAATCTAAATTGATGATAAAAGAACAAGTTATATACTCAAGTACCGTAGTAGTAGAATATTAGATATATTGCAATGCATACTTGCACAAAGCTACCACATACGTGTACCTACTTCTTATGTTTTTTTATTATAGGTTTTTTGTGATAACATTTAAATTAATGCAAAAATATAGTGTTACTTTCTTGATACGGCGATTCTGTGACTTTTTTGTTACTCCGTACAATATATAGATGGTGCAAAAAGCATCTAGATGGTTTACTTCATGATACGTGGGAATCGCACCAGACTTTACCTCTCGAGGGATCTCGAGAAGCTTACAACCCCCACCAGGCAGTGTACCTGATCGTTGTAGTATAGTATAGTGACAAGTACCGGGGGATTGATCGTTCAACTCAGGAATAGTGTCGCTAGGATTATAAAGCCTAAAAACTAGGTCTAGAGGTGAGGGGTGATTCTTTTTGTATTTTTATATTTTTATAAAAGCAATTAAAATCTTGGGTTTTAGAAGAGTGGACGGAATTAGTTGCAAGTCAACTAACCCAGTTTATCTAAAGATGCAATCAAAATAAAATAACAAAAATGAAATGGAACTAATTATACTAGTGTGGTGTAACAATAATGAGGAAAGTTGTGTTTACTTAGGTTTCATTACTCCCTAGATATCTTTTACAGGTTGATAGCTTGTTACAATTGCATGGATGACGGGTCATATTCCTTAATACTAGTCGTAGGGCCGTGTACAATATTAGTCGTAGGGCCGTGTACAATATTCCCTAACTCTATAGGATCCTACTTCACTCCTATGTCGAGCCATTAGAAGCTCCTAATATGGGATCATTAGAATTGTCCTACGCATTAAATACAACCAAATATCGTAGTACACCTCCGATCATGTTTCTTAAGACGTTCAAGCAAGTTACCAATGGAAGTCTGCCAGTTTTCTTAAGCCTAACATCGAATACAATCATCCGTAACAACTATAAACAAACAATCAACCCATAATTAACATCTAGGTTTCACTACATCTAAGCAAACACAAAGGAAATCTAGCCGAGCATGTTAAATTGAAGACAAGCATAAGATATAATCAAACAACACATAGACATATTGATTGATTTGAAAGAGTACTTATCTCAAATTGAACATGAAAGATTCAAAGGGTTGAAACCCTTGAAAAAGCTGGAAAATTCGACCTAGGGTTTTCCCTCAAAGTTACACACTAATTAATGAAATTTGGAAAACTATATATAGATTACAATGGGTGACGGCGTCATGTGTTGGGTTGTGACGCCGTCAACTCGCCGCCATAATAAAAATCGTATTGCCTAGATCTGATTTTGACGCCGTCATGTATGAAATAGTTCTGGGCCGTCACTAATACTTGGACCATGACGACCTTGGCTGACGCCGTCATGTCCAATCCACAAAACTCTCTGGATCGTCACGTGTATTTCTCACATCCACCTCTTTTGTTACTCTTGACGCCGTCATTAAGGAAGTTGTGACGCCGTCAGGTACTGTTCCCAGCAAGGAAAATTAAGACGTTGCCGTTTTCGTCACTTTTATGCTCCAAAAACGTCCAAAATGCTTCCTTTTCCAGATTTCTCTCCAAAAGTACCTAAAATGACAAAATGAACGATTTAGGGCAATATTTGATCAAATAATCTCGAATTCGGGCTTGAATGACCCCCTAAAAACGGTTCATTTTTCGCCTCATCACTTCAAAAATAAGATTCTGACATGTTAATAAGCATGAAATCGTTATTCATAATAAACCCCAAAATACACATCTAAACTATTTCTAAATGGTCCATAAAAGTATAATGATATGACACTCATTAATCTTGCAAAATACAATCAATTAGCAGCACCAATATAAATATATAATAATAACTTTCATGAAGAATTCTTAGTCATTTGGTTTTAAGACGTGGGCTTGTGTTAATAAGTTAATCTAGCAAAATAATAATAATAATATGCAATCCTAAACGATCCTACGCGCGATCCTATGATCCTGGTACGATCCCACTTGAATTACGATCTTGTTAAAATCCTTGTCATTTTTTGTATGTAGGATTGTACGATCGCACAATCAGGATCCCAATTTTGACAACTATGTGTCTAAGTACCTCAATTCAAGTAATGAGCCCTAGTAATGATCCTCTTAATGGTGTTTGCTTAGATGATAAGAATGGAGATGATGATGTCCTTGATTTCATTAGCTTGGGATCAAGGTGCTTATGCTAAGCCGGTAAGGTTTGGACTAAGGCTTAATGATGATTAATTCGGAAGATTAGAAGCATGGTAAGAAAGTAGGAGCATAGGTAGACACCGAGCTCAAGTCAATGTTGTACCCCCGAAAGTCTAAAATGGTTTGTAAGTGTGTCGTCAGGTGTCAAGATATAAGTTATGGTCGTTGAAGTAATTGGTTCATCAAACGGAATTTTATAACATGGTTTAAGTGTTTATGGTCATATTTAAAAGGGATCTTGGAATAATGTGTATTTACACACATTTTGGGTTGTAAACGGGTCAATGACTATGAACATGATTTATTATGTTAAGTTAATGATTTCTGAAAGGTTTGAAGTAATACGGAAGCGGTGTAAGTTGAATGTAATGTAACGGGTCAAAACGGGTATTTTGCATAATACCCGTCAAGTTGCATTATACATTTTCATGTGTTATATGTTGTGTTAATGAAATTAGTAAAGTTTCGTAAATTATTGAGTTAGAATTATCCCAATCGAATGGATTCATGAGTCAAAAATAGCTTAAAAAGATTGTGCCAAAAAAACCCACATTTCACGGATCCGCGGATCCGTATTTTACATGGGCAGATCCGTAAAATACTGATCCTTGGGCTGCATCTTCAGTTTTTTTCAAACATAAAAAATTCATAGAAAATCAACTGTGCGTCGGATTTTAATGAAGTAAAAACAAGTCTTTATTGTTTTCAAACGTACTATCCAATAAAAATAGTTTCAAGGCATAAATATTAATGTAATTTTGAAAATGATCAAAATAGTAACAGAATGTCCGTTAAAGTTGGGCCGTTTCCGTGTAAAAGTTCAAATTTCAAAAAATTTGGTCGAGTCGTTCACGGGGCGTTACAAATTGGTATCAGGGCTTCGGTTTAAGTGAATTAGGTTTCCACTTTAGGTTGCCTAGACTTAAACCACTATTAGATGCGTTGAACGTAAGAGAAGGTAATGCGGAAAAGTAAATGTTTATGTTTTGAAGCAGATCATGCTATAGGTTATGTGAACCTAAGTTGATAATGATTAATGTGTGCTATAATGCTAATGTGTATGTGATATAAGTCCGTGGAGGACTTGGGTATTTAAGTGATTAGATTGTCGTTCACCTTGGTTAGTGTCGGTGATCGTATTATGATTATATGAACGTATGCTAGAATAGCGGTAATGGAATGTGATTAGAAATGGTAAGTGGTATTAGAGATGGGCTAATAGTGAATTAAAGTATTTGACGCTTAAAGTGTGGAACGTAGTAATGATAAATGTACTAAAGTATAATGTGTGAAGGCAAGATAAGATTGTCACAGTAATTATTAAGCATCTATTAATACGAAAAGTAAATAATGAGATTAAAGAAACGATCATAAGTAATGATGAGATGAAAAGCTAATGCGCTAATAACTAAAAAGAGATTGGTTAAGAATGTAGGTAAGAGTGTAATGGTATGTTGTCTAGTTAAACATGGAGAGATCGTGTTAATATCTGAATCGTTTCAAGTTCAATTAAGAGACATGAAAGAAAATAGCAACTAGATAAATATTTAATCTAATCGTCAAATTGATATGAAACAGAATATTGATATTCTACAAATGTAAGAATAATCAAGAATTGTAATTATGGTTTGTGATGCGTGGTTTTGCAACCTTGCAAAAGGTTTTACCTCTCAAGGGATCTTGAGAAGCTTGCAATCCCCACCAGGCAGTGTACCTGACCGTTGTAGTATAGTATAGTCGCAAGTACCGGGGGATTGATCGTTCGACTCAAAGAATAGTGTTCGCTAGGGTTAAAACTCAATTAAACTAGGTCTAGAGGTGAGGGATGATTCTTTTTGTATTTTTATATTTTATGGAAAACAAGTAAAAATATCGGGTTTTGGAAGAATGGCCGGAATTAGTTGCTAGTCAACTAACCCAAATAACTACAAATGCAAATAAAATAAAATGACACTAAAATAAATGTGGAGAAAAACAATAATAAGAGAAAATGTGTTTACTTAGATTCCACTACTCCCTAGCTATCTTTTACTGGTTGATTAGTTTGTTACAATTGCATGGATGACGGGTTATATTCCTTAATACCATTCGTAGGGCCGTGTACGATCTTCCCTAACTCTATAAGCTTCTACCTCTTCTTATGTCGAGCCGACTACTAGCTCCTAACATGGACTCCTTAGTAGTTACTTATGCATTAAATACAACCAATTAATCGTAGTACACATCCGATCATGTTTCTTAAGACGTTCAAGCATGTTACCAATTGGAAGTCTGCCAGTTTTCTTAAGCCTAACATCGAAATCATTCATCCACAACAATTATAAACAAACAACCAACCAATAATCAATAACCAAGTTTCATTACATCTAAGCAAACACAAAGAAAACCTAGCCTAGAAGTTAAAGTAAAGACAAGCATAAGATAGAATCAAACAACACATAGACATATTGAATGATTATTGGAAAACTTATCTTCAATTAAACATGGATGAAACAAGGGTTTGAAACCCTTAAAAATAAGGTAAAATTCGTGATAGGGTTTCTCCAAAGTTCTCCTCTCAAAGTTGCACCCTAATGAATGAAAAATCAAAAACTATATATAGAGTTTTGAGTCTGACGGCGTCAAGAGTAAATTCTGACGCCGTCAACTCGCCGCCATAAAAACTCTCGTATTGCCTAGATCCAAATCTGACGCCGTCATGTGTAAACTATCTCTTGGCCGTCACTTGTATTTTGTACGTGACGGCCTTGGTGACACCGTCACGTGTAAATCATCCAAAAACATTCTGGCGCGTCACGTGTAACTTGATTATCCACCTCTTTGTCAATGAGCGACGACGTCACAAGCAAATCCTGACGCCGTCAGGTACTGTTTTCAGCATGATTTGGAGACTTTGTCGTTTTCTTCACTTTTTCGCTCCAAAGACGTCCAAAATGCTTCCTTTTCCAGATTTCTTCTCAAAAGTACCTAAAATGACAAAAGGAGCGATTTAGGGCAATATTTGATCAAATAATCTCGACTTTGGGCTTAAATGATCCCCTAAAAGCGGTACACTTTTCGTCTCATCAGTTTGCAATGCTTTATTTGTATATTTAAAGATATAAAGAGGAAGAATAGCTAAAAAGGATATACCATGGGCACCCCAGTTTGGTACTACTCACTCTTTCACAATGACCTATCTTTAGACAACGAGCACATATTTGTTCCCATCAAAGTGATTGTAAGATAATATCTAAGTAATCACTTTCTATGTTAACTAAAAAATGGTTTAAAACAGTTTTATCAAGAACATGTAAAAACAGTTATAACATGATTCACACAAGAGGGTTTTTGACGTTTAAATTCTTATTATAAATAAATCAAAGAATTTGACAAAGATTGTTTTTGCGGAATAACAATCTTAGTTGAATGACAATTAAGGTGATTTACTCTCAAACTTAAACAAAAACCTAGGTTATGGTTTAAGTATGAATTTATACTTACCCGCTGAATGTTCAGCGACCTAAGTTCAATTTGAAGAGTAAATGCTCTTGAATGTGTATCACATTAATTTGAAGAGATGCATTTACTCCACTACAAACATTCTCTTTTATAGCAGGGAATTATGATTTTGAAAAGCAACTACTTTACACGTGTTAAACATTTAATGGTTTGATAAGAAGTGCATTAAATGCTTCTACCTAAGGTAAGTGATACTATTCTTTAGGGAACATTGTTGACAGTTGTTGCACCTTTTTACCAACTTTGGAAAGATGTTGAATCCTATGAAGACTTTGCTTTATCCTTTTTTTCTTTTGTAGTTTTCTCGCCTTTGACCTTTTAGATACTTGAGATTCTTTTCTCATATTGGTTTATGAGGAGATCAAACATCGTCAGTGAGGTATTGCCAAACCTCACTGAACTGAACACCTTCTTTGGGACTTGTTCTTCAGACGCTAAATAGCATTTACATTTAAGTGAAGACTCTTTGTCTTTAAGAACTCAGAAGGATTTTGCTAAGTATTTACTCAACGACTATGTTATACTTAGGTTATTTTATGTTCAAATATATTCAGAGACTGATGGTCGCTGAAATGGCCTAACATCAATGTCCTTTAGTCATGAGTTAGGATTGAACACATGACCTATTTCCTTGAACCCATTTAAAGCAGGGACGGTTGCGGCAGAGGAGTGATACCACTTGGGTAAATGCGTCAATGATTAATTTGTTTGGTAACTTGGTAAGATAACGTTAACATAACCTTATTTAACCACATAGATGTTATTCTCATTTATCACATTTACTCAAATTAACATTGTTGATACAAAAGTTGGGCGTTTCTTGTTTGGACTCCTGTTCCCGTATCAATTGGATCTTAATACTGAGACCTGCGCACTAAGAGAGCAAACAACCCCGTTAGGCTTACCGTGGGATTATCTCCCACGATTATCCTCCGGCGTGAGAGTAAGTAATCGGTTTTAGGGTTTTAATGAAGAGTTAGGGTTATTAGATGATACCTTAATGAGGGCCGAGACGCCCTTTATATACACACGGAATCCTTGTTAGTTTCGTGTTCCTTACCCTTCGGCGTATCCCAATATATCCGGTCCCTTGATCCTTATCCCATAAATAAGAGATCCTATATCAAGACCATAAATAATAGATTTGAAATTGAGCCTTTGTAAGCCCAAATCTTTATCCTGATAGCCCACGCGTGATGGGCTTTGGTATTAGTAGTATCCATTGGTCGGGTTCGTGACCCGAGTGCGGACTATACGTCATCAAACATGAATTATATCAATTTATCACAAGAATGTGGTTCAATCTTTATAGTCATGTACAACATCTTTTACCATATGTGTTTTCGATTGTGTGATTGTTTATATTTTGAAAGTGACATCAAATGTTTGTATTGTCTTCTTCATTATTAATTTGATGTAAAGTTCTTTGTATATAAAGATGCAAATTAAGTTTTGTTGTTCTTGGTTTCGCTCTTGATATTTAAAAAGGAGAAAATGTTAAAATTTATAAGATCAATGCTTTTTAACATGTCTTTGATGCCACATGAATTTGAGCTTCTTAATTTTCTCAAGATTCAAAGTATTATCGACATTAAACATATTTATGTAATTTGTTTAGTGTTTTTACTTGGTATAAGGATGTTTAAGTTATCAAGGAATTATAATTAGTGTAAATGTATTAAGTCTAAATTATATTTTACAATATTACGCCGATTTACTATGATGAAATACTTTTTGCATTTAGCATCTCTTACTAGTTTCATAACACGGATGTGATTGTTTATAAGTTAATCACAAGTCAACCAATCATTTACACATTACATCGGATCTATACATGAAACTCACTATTGCTATCACTGCTACTCTAAATTATTAAATAAAGTCACATTCCATCCGCTAGAAGATTTTAAAACATAGCTACTTGTTTTGGTTTATATTATGACTGTCATTACTATTATAGGTTATTACATAGGTTTTCTTAGAATTTATGTATGTGAAAACTGATATGTCAACTTGAACCGCGATTCTGAATAATCCATTTTGACAACTTAACCCCATAAACTATAAATATACTAAAATAAGTATCCCTATATAGACTAGGTAGACATTTTCAATAAAAATAAAACACGCTATACTTTTATCAAACTGATAGCGTATAAGAGTTTTAGCCTAAGCTAAAAGCCCATACGACCATAGCAGGCCCAAAGGCTAAAGCCCACAACATACTTTGTCGGGAGAGCCAATCTTCAGGCAACTACTAACTAAGGTCACGACATGATTCATTTGGAGAATAATATCTACACAACAACTTGGCATAACAATTTGTCTACCCAAACTGTTATTGGACTATTGTCACGCATAAATATCTCATTTGTACAAAGATAATGCGGCATACATTTTGTTATGACATATAGAGAGTACCTCGTACGAAGATCCTATAACAAAAAGAGCCATTAATATCACGCAACATGTCATTCTTGTTTCCACTATGGGATGACTCCCACGTTGGTCTCCTAAGACCGCTGAATCACATCTACAAATCTCACGCAACCCTAAATGCATTCATCTAAATAATCTTCTCCATTTTACACACATTAACCCCTAGTTGTATATAAGCATTACCCCAACTTTAAATAAACACACTTATCTTGGGGTTCTTACCACTTAATGAAAACCGAACATACAACTAACCTAATCTCCCACCATAAACTTATACAAATCCTTACTTTCCTTAAACACAAACAATTAAACTCCACGTCACTAAATCACGATGGTTATAAGTATTTACATTAAGTACGAGCTCACTTATATAACAAGCCACACTTAAACTTACACCATTCAACTCATACAAATCGGCTCGTGCTTAACTTAAATACTTCAAACAGGCTCGACGCGACCCGACGCGACCCGACGAATAAGCAGAAACACCTCTAAATCAGTATAACCAAACCATGTGGACTGTAGGCTATATACGAAAAGTAAAAGACCCTAGAATTAACCGGAGTACAAAAACCGCCTTCCATTTTCTCCATCTAAAAAACGCCTTTATAACCCACACACCCCAAAACATAAACCCTAAAAAAACACATCACTCTCTATATCACATGTTAATAAATCTGTTCATCATCTCTACACTACCAGGTATATTTTAATCAATCTTTTTTACATGATTTGTTTATTTTTTTAAATTTTGATTATTTTTGCAGTATAAATGGCTGGAACGTTGAGATCGAGCTTGCCGTCTCGGTTACGCCAGTTAATATCTGGTGAAGGAACCACCGCTCCCAATGTTAAACTTCAATCCAATGACACTGTAAGCTTACCTCCTCCTTTTTATTATTTTTTTTATATAAAAAATTAGGGCTACATTTGCTGGTTTTTTTAGTAGTTAATGAAAATAACTAGTTGAGTTGCGGCTTGCGAATAAGATTAGTTTTTTTAATACAAGTTTTTTTTTATTTAGGGGGTGTTTGGATTAGCTTTTTTTGTCCCTAGAATGTATTATAATCGCTTAACGGAATGTTTGAAATAGCTTACTTCCGCGCCTTATGGGCTTATTTGAATTTTGTAAAAGCCTATAAGCTAACTTTTTTGGCTTACGAGCTTATGTGTTTGAGCTTATGGACTTGACCAAGTCCATAAGCTAAAGGTGGTAAGCTCGTAAGCCCTAAAATGTTAACTTGTCGGCTTTTCAAATTCAAGTAAGCCCATAAGCCGCGGAAATAAGCTATTTCAAACGTTCCGTTCTAGGTTAGATATGATGGTAAAAAAAGGAATTTTTAGTTTTGTTTGAATTCAGTATTTGGAAGTAGGATGTTTCAATGTGCTAATGGTGAAAAAGGTGAAGCTGTTTGAATGATCCATCCACTTTAAACTGCTTTAAAATAAGCAATTAGGAAGTTACGATGTTAGAATATAGCTATCGCACACACCCTCTAAATGTGTATGTTTATGTGTAATCTTGTATGTCGTTGTTGGAAGTATTTCTTTTTTCTTTTTCTGGAATTTGGGAACCCAAATATTGGTTTCGAAGTTGGAAAAAAAACTTGTCGTGTGATATACAAGGTGGAATGTATAGTTTCCTCTTACGGTAAAGAGGAAGTAGTAGTTACATTGTCATTTATTATCAATTAATGTGCAATTGTGGTGGGTTTAAAACTCGTTATCTGGTATATAACATCATTAAAGGGTTTTTTTGTGTGTTTTCTCATGGTAGACGATGGGCTATAATTATTCCTTTATGGCTGCATTTTATAAATGTGTTTTAAATGCCAACTCATTGGCTTTTCCTAAAGGAATTTTGACCAGAAACTTCTATGATGTCACATAATTGTATTACATCTGCAATCAAGGTAGTGAATTAATGGCTTATTAAGTTCGAATAGCATGATTATAAGGATTTTACTTGTACATAGATATACGACCTTCCGTATGTACTCTTGGGAGATGCACATTGTAATATGTGCTCGAAGTAGGTTTTACCCCTTCTCCCTGCATCTTCTACATCAAATTCCAATCCTGTTATTTGGAATATTAGCTGGCCTCTTTGTAGCATAAGAGGGCAACTCACCCACAATAAGTGGGTCCTGTGATTTGTAATGGGATTTTCAGTCTTATTCTAGTATAGGTTCATGGTATATTGGTATCATAAAATGTTGCTAAACATTGACGAGGTTTCCTGGTTCATGAGTATGAGACCTCCTTTTGTGTTTACCTTCTAAAGGACAAGAGGTTTAGAATGTGAAGAACTTGTTGCCTTGTTCTTTTCTCGAGTTTCGACATCAAAGTATTTATATTTTGATGATGTCATGATATAGCTCAGCTATGCTTACATGGTGGTAAAATTTGGCCTCTTTCAAGGGTTAGTCTGTAGTTATTGATTGACATGATTTAGTACATTATTTACATCAGTTAAAGCTAACTGAATTAGGTTGGTAGAGAAAATTTGGTGGTGACTTCCATTTTACAAGAATAGTTCTATCACCGTCTGATGTTTAGGACTTAACAATAATGTTTCATTATTTAAGTGTAGAAAGATGATGAAAAGAATAATTGTTTGCGTATATTTTGTACTTTGCTGTTATCACCTCGTTAATCCAAGCCATTGTTCTTTTTTTGCAGCCACCAAAAGTGAAGGCATTCATTGACAAAGTGATTCAGTGTCCATTACAAGACATAGCAATCCCTCTTTCGGGTTTCCAGTGGGAGTACAAGAAGGTGATAAGATTATATCTTGTGCCCTCTTTTGTTTAATCAATCTATGTAATTTGCTTAATTGATGCTTTGTTTTACAGGGGAATTTTCATCATTGGAGGCCATTGTTTCTGCATTTTGATACATACTTCAAGACGTACTTGTCTTGCAGGAAAGATCTTCTTATAGCAGATACTCTAGAAGACGATGCCCCATTCCCTAAGCAATCAGTTCTCCAGATCCTGCGTGTGATGCAAATAATTTTGGAGAATTGTCACAACAAAAGTTCCTTTGATGGTTTAGAGGTATGTTGAAAATGTTAGAATAACAAATGGTTTTGGGCATCTCCATTGGTAGCTTTTCTCAAAGCTTTTATTGCATTAAAAAGCTTTTTTGCATTTGAGTAAATGACATGAATTTACTTAACCTGTTGAGTGTTGAGAAACAATTTTTTTGGTTCATTTTTTTTTTTCATTATACCATTCTCTCTTCAGTATTGTTAAATTAGCTTTTGCATTAGGGATGCTCTAATATGATATTATTTTGAATTCTAATATACATTCTGATCTCTTTTTTTTGGTTTGCTTGCTCAGCATTTCAAACTCTTGCTTGCATCAACAGACCCTGAGATTCTCATTGCAACTTTGGAGACTCTTTCAGCATTAGTGAAAATAAATCCCTCTAAACTTCATGCAAGTGGGAAACTGGTAGGGTGTGGTTCAGTAAACAGTTGCCTTTTGTCATTGGCACAAGGATGGGGAAGCAAAGAAGAGGGTTTGGGCTTGTACTCATGCGTAATGTTAAATGAAAGAACCCAAGATGAAGGCCTAAGCTTGTTCCCATCTGATATACAAACCGAAAGTCACACTTCTCAGAGCCGTGTAGGCTCTACCCTTTATTTTGAGTTGCATGGTTCAAATTCCCCCAACGCAGGTGATGCCGGTGACATGATCACATCTACAAGCACAAGTGTTATCAATATTCCTGATCTTCATTTACGTAAAGAAGATGATTTGTCTTTAATGAAGCTATTGATCCAGCAGTACAATGTTCCTACCGAGCATCGGTTCTCATTACTGACAAGAATTAGATATGCTCATGCCTTCCGCTCATCAAGAATCTGCAGGCTGTATAGCAAGATTTGTCTACTTGCATTCGTTGTTCTTGTACAGTCGAATGATTCCCATGATGAACTTGTCTCTTTCTTCGCAAACGAGCCAGAATACACCAATGAGTTAATCAGGTTAGTGAAATCTGAAGAAACTATACCTGGAACAATCCGTACACTTGCAATGCATGCTCTTGGATCTCAGCTAGCAGCATATTCATCATCTCATGAAAGGGCACGGATTCTGAGTGGCTCAAGTATTAGTGTTGCTGGTGGAAATCGCATGATACTTCTTAATGTGCTGCAAAGGGCGATTTCATCTCTAAACAACTCCATTGATCCGTCATCAATTGCATTTGTTGAAGCACTTCTTCAATTCTATTTACTTCACGTGATATCTACATCAATTTCTGGAAGTGTTATACGTGGGTCAGGAATGGTCCCAACATTTTTACCCCTTTTAGAGGATTCAGATCCTTCACATATGCATCTTGTTTGCTTAGCTGTTAAGACTTTACAAAAGTTGATGGATTACAGCAATTCATCTGTCACTCTCTTTAAAGACTTGGGAGGAGTAGAGCTTCTAACTAATAGACTGCAGATAGAAGTAGATAGGGTTATTGGTTCAGAAATGGGGGACGATAGTTCAATGAGCATCGGGGAGTGCTCAAACCCTAACCCTAATGCCGATTGGCTTCATTCACAGAAACGGCTCATTAGGGTTTTGTTGAAAGCACTTGGTTCTGCTACTTATGCTTCAGCAAATTCAACAAGGCCTCAAGGTGCTCATGATGCTTCATTGCCTGCTGCTTTATCAATGATCTTTAAAAATGTGAATAAATTTGGCGGGGATATATATTCAGCAGCTGTTACTGTTATGAATGAAATGATTCACAAAGACCCTACTTGTTATGCTTCGTTAGATGAATTGGGTCTTCCTGATGCTTTTCTGGAGTCTGTGAAATCAGGAGTTCTTCCTTCTTCAAAAGCTCTTACATGTGTTCCTCATGGAATTGGGGCTATTTGTCTTAACTCGAAGGGGTTAGAAGCAGTTAGAGAAACCTCAGTGTTAAGGTTTCTTGTTGATCTTTTCACTGATAAGAAATACATGCTTGCAATGAACGATGGAATTGTACCTTTGGCAAATGCTGTTGAGGAGCTTTTACGTCATGTGTCTTCGTTAAGAGGTACTGGTGTAGATATTATTGTTGAGATTGTTAATAAAATTGCTTTGATAGAGGACAGCAAGGGTAAATTGGAAAAAGTCAGTGAGAGTAATGCTATGGATATGGACACTGAAGACAAAGAAAATGTAGGACCATGTCTAGTTGGTGCTACTGATTCAGCCTCAGAAAGAAACGGCGATGAACAGTTTATTCAATTAAGCATCTTTCATGTAATGGTTTTAGTTCACCGAACAATGGAGAATGCAGAAACATGCCGGTTGTTTGTTGAGAAGACGGGAATTGAAGCTTTGCTGAAGCTTTTGTTACGTCCGAGTATAACCCAATCATCAGAAGGGATGTCCATTGCTTTGCATAGCACCATGGTTTTTAAGAGCTTCACTCAGCATCATTCGGCTCCTTTAGCACGTGCATTCTGTTCGTCTCTCCAGGATTATCTGAAGACAACTTTAACGGGATTCAATGCTCTTTCGGGATCGTTTCTGCTTGATCCGAAAGCTACTCCAGATGCTGGAGTTTTTTCTTCACTTTTTCTAGTAGAATTCCTTTTGTTTCTTGCTGCTTCGAAAGACACTCGATGGGTTGCTGCATTGCTTCATGAATTTGGAAATGATAGCAAGGATGTTCTGGAAGATATCGGACGTACTCATCGTGAGATTTTATGGCAAATTGCATTACTTGAAGATGCCAAGTTTGAAACCGAGGGTGGTAGTGCTGCTTCTGTTGATGGGTCACGGCACATAGAATCCAATACTTCAGAATCTGAGGAGCAAAGAGTCAATTCCTTTAGGCAGGTTCTCGATCCTCTTTTAAGGAGAAGGACGCCGGGATGGAGTTTTGAATCACAAATTTTTGATTTAATTACTCTATATCGTGATCTCAATCATGCTCCGGGGCTACCACAACCTCTTGGAGGCGACCACCAATCACCGCCATCTGGGACTTCAGATGTTGCTAGTGGTGGTGGCACAAGGGAAGCCGACAAACAAAGGTCATATTATTCTTCTTGTCGTGATATGATGAAGTCACTTTCTTTACACATTACACACTTGTTTCAAGAGCTAGGCAAAGCGATGTTGCCTCCTTCAAGACGAAGGGATGACACTGTCACAGTTACCCCAGCTTCAAAATCAGTGGCTTCTACAATTGCTGCCATCACATTGGATCATATGAACTTTGAAGGTCATTTAAAGCCTTCTGGATCAGTGGCATCATGGTCACCCAAGTGTCGCTACTTGGGTAAGGTTATAGATTTCATTGATAGCATTCTGCTGGAAAAGCCTGATACATGCAACCCTGTTATTTTGAATTGTGTGTATGGTCGTGGTGTACTTCAGTCAGTTTTAACCACTTTTATCGCTACCAGTGAGTTGCTATTTACAGTCAACAGAACTCCTGCATCTCCAATGGAGACTGACGAGGGAGCTCCAAAGCTAGATACAGTAGAAAAAGTTTGTTCATGGATTGATGGTCCCTTAGTGAGTTATGGTAAACTTATGGATCACTTGGTGACCTCATCTTTTATTTTGTCACCATACACTAAACAGTTTCTTACTCAGCCTCTTGTAACTGGTGGTATTGCATTTCCGCGTGATGCTGAGGTTTTTGTGAAGGTGTTACAGTCAATGATTTTGAAAGCTGTCCTCCCACTATGGAGACACTCACAATTCACTGAGTGCAGTGATGATTTCATAGCTACAGTAATATCTATTATTCGTCACGTTTTTTCTGGGGTTGAAGTGAGAAGTGTAAACAATCCTGGATCACGCCCCTCTGGCCCTCCCCCAGATGAAACAACAATATCCATGATTGAAGAAATGGGGTTTTCGAGATCTCGAGCAGAAGAGGCGTTGAGACAGGTGGGGTCAAACAGTGTTGAGCTGGCGATGGAGTGGCTGTTTTCCCATCCAGAGGAAGTTCCAGAGGATGATGAACTTGCTCGTGCACTTGCTATGTCTCTTGGCAATTCTGTGACCGATGCAAAGGATACCATTACCAATGAAAATAGTGAACAACAAACCGAAGAGGAAGAAACTGTGCAGCTACCCCCTGTAGATGACTTGTTGTCCACCTGTAAAAAGCTTCTAGAAATGAAGGACTCGTTAGCCTTCCCAGTACGGGATCTTCTTGGAATGATATGTTCACAAGATGATGGTCAATACAGGTCGGATGTTATATCATTTGTACTAGAGCAAATTAAGGTTTGTAGTTCCGATGCTGATGGTGGAAAGAATAACATGCTATCATCACTCTTTCATGTCCTTGCTTTGATTCTCAACGAGGATAAGGAAGCCCAAGAAGTTGCTTCGAAGAATGGTCTGGTTAAAGTTGCAGCCGATCTTTTGACGGATTGGATCTCTCGATCACATGAGAACGGTACACTGCTTGTTCCCAAATGGGTGACAGCAGCTTTTCTTGCTATAGACCAACTTTCTCAGGTTGATCAAAAGTTGAATGCTGATATTTCTGAGCTGTTAAAGAAAGAGGATGTTGGTAACCAGAATTCCTTAGTGATAGACGACGAGAAGCAAGATAGGTCGCAATCGAGTTTGGGATTATCTCCAAAGCATATTACTGAAGAGGAACAGAGGAAGTTTGTTGATATATCTTGCCGGTATTTAACGAGGCAGCTTCCTGCTGAAACCATCCATGCGGTTTTACAACTATGTTTGACACTTACAAGAACTCATTCTGTTGCTGTTAATTTTCTGGATGCTGGTGGTTTGCCTACGCTGCTATCCTTGCCTACAAGTAGCCTATTTGTTGGTTTTGATAACGTTGCAGCTACTATTATTCGGCATATTCTTGAAGATCCACAAACACTCCAACAGGCAATGGAAAGTGAAATTAAACAGAGTGTCGTTGCGGCTGCCAATCGACAATCTAATGGAAGGCTCACACCGCGTAACTTTTTGTTGAATATGACTTCTGTCATTTCACGGGATCCTGTGATTTTTATGCGAGCTGCACGGGCTGTGTGTCAAATTGAAACGGTAGGGGAAAGACCGTATGTTGTCTTGCTCAAAGATCGTGAGAAGGACAAGTCCAAAGAAAAGGAGAAAGAGAAACCGCAGGCGGCAACTGATGGTATTATTAAACATTCTGAGGCAATTTCTAAAAGTGCAAAAGTTCATCGAAAGCCTCCTCAAAGCTTTACAACGGTTATTGAATTGCTTTTGGAATCCATAATTACTTTTGTACCCCCTTCAGAAGATAAGTCAGTGGCGGGAGAAAGCTCTTTGGTAACAGATATGGAAATTGATGCTGCTTCAAGCAAGGGTAAGGGGAAAGCTATTGCCTCGGGATCTGAAGAGATAGAAGATATGGGGCAGGAATCTTCTGCATCTTTGGCTAAAGTTGTATTTATTTTGAAGCTCTTGAAGGAGATTCTCTTGATGTATGGTCCATCTGTTCATGTTCTGCTACGGAAAGATGCCGAATTCAGCAGCAGTCATGGTGGTGGAATATTTCACCACATTCTTGGTAGCTTTCTTCCTCACTCGAGAAATTCCAAAAGGGAGAAAAAGACAGATGCGGATTGGAGGCACAAACTAGCAGGTAGAGCTAGCCAGTTCTTGGTGGCCTCTTGTGTGCGTTCTACAGAGGCAAGGAGGAGAATTTTTATAGAAGTCAATAATGCTTTTAGCGATTTTGCTGATAATTGTAAAGTTCAACGGCCTCCTGGAAATGATATTCAAGCTTTCGTCGATCTGCTTGGTGATGTACTAGCTGCACGCTCACCTACAGGCTCTTCAATTTCCGGAGAAGCTTCTGTTACATTTATAGATGTGGGTCTGGTCAAGTCGCTTACACGAACTTTACAACTGCTGGATTTGGATCATGCTGATTCGCTAAAAGTTGCACCGGGGCTTGTAAAAGTATTGGAGCTGGTCACTAAAGAGCATGTTCATGCTGCAGAGGCTAATGCCACCAAAGCTGATAATCAAGCAAAACCTTCTGGACACCTTGAACATGGAGGAGCAGAAAACGCTGGTGGTACATCTCAGTCTACAGAAAATGCATCTTTACCCAATGCAAGCTCTGTACCTGCAGAAGTTATCGAGTCTTTTAGCACTGTTCAGGCTTATGGTGGATCTGAGTCTGTTTTTACAGATGACATGGAACATGATCAGGACATTGACGGGGGTTTTGCTCCTCCAAGTGAAGATGATTACATGCACGAGACTTCTGAGGAGACAAGGGGTCTTGATAATGGTCTTGGTTCTGTGGAAATAAGGTTTGAAATCCAACCTGATATTCGTGAGAGCCTTGATGAAGATGAGGATATGTCAGGGGATGAAGGAGATGAAATTGATGAAGATGAGGATGGAGATGATGAAGGCCGAAATGATCTGGAAGAAAATGAGGACCATCACTTGCCACATCCGGACACTGATCAAGATGATCATGAGATTGAAGATGAGTTTGATGAGGACATGATTGAGGAAGAAGATGAAGATGAAGAAGACGATGATGGTGGAGTTATACTAAGGTTGGGCGAGGGAATGAATGGCATAAATGTATTGGATCATATTGAGGTATTTGGTAGAGATCATAGTTTTCCTAATGATACTCTTCATGTGATGCCTGTTGAAGTTTTTGGTTCCAGACGTCAAGGTCGTACGACATCTATCTATAATCTTCTTGGCAGATCAGGTGACAGTTCTGTCCCGTTTCAGCATCCACTTCTAACGGAGCCTTCATCCTCACGTGCTGTTTCTAACCGACAAACAGGTAACTTTTCCCTGTCGATGGTCGCAGCAATGTCTTCTTATTAGAGGTGTCAGTTAGACCCATTTTTCTAACAATGACCGAACTGTGTTTTTTTTATTTAATTTCCTACAAGTCAAACATAAACTTTCATAGTTTGGCTAAACTGGAATAAAGGGCCAAATGGGCCAAGGTTACCAAAAGTGTTTTCAAATGGTTTAAAGCCTCTTTAATCGTTGTAACAGGAAAAAATAGATTATTATTTTAACAGTTATTGTTATATTTAGACCAGTAAGTATTTATACAACAAAATTTGGTATTTATAGCTTACATATAATCAAAACTTGTACACACTTTCAAATGCATATGCCATTTCTGCAAAAAAAAAAAAAAGTGTTATCACGGGGTTGGCCACACTTTTTTTTAGGTAAAGGGACAACCCCTGGTAAATTTATTACTCCAAAAAAACATTTAAGTACAAAGGATGTGGTTTGGCCACACTTGTCCAACTCATTAAGACCTGTACTCAAAAAGTTGCTCGTTTTTACCCAAATTGTTTGCCACCCGTATTTTTAATGCATATTCAGCTTATTTGATATTACCTGGTCATGTATGAGCTTACTTATGAAACTTGAGCTTATTAGCTTTCACGAAATTAAGCTTTGTTTGGATGACAGAGCTGATGGGAGCTTTTAAAAAACATAAGCTCTTAAAACAGAAGCTACTTTCTCCTGCTCGAGCTTATAATATGAGCTCCGGCACCAACTACTTTCGCCAAACGTACCCTTAAGTTGATATATATAATGTTTGAACTTTATTTGGTGGTACATTGTGCTGGTCATACTGCAATCTCTGCTCCACCATCTCTCATCTTATATCGGTTATTATGTTTTTGCTGTTATTCCAGATAATGCTCGTGATGGGCACCTTGAGAGAAATTTGGAGTCATCCTCGTCACGATTGGATTCTATTTTCCGAACTTTGAGGAACGGTCGCCATGGACAGCAGGGACACCGCCTTAGCATGTGGACTGATGATCAGCAAAGTGGTGGATCTGCATCTAGCATACCCTCAGGTCTAGAAGATTTTTTGGTTTCTCATCTAACACGGCCAACTCCTGAGAAACCCTCTGATCAAGACAAAATGGATGCTCAAACTAAAAACGAGTCTGGTGAGTCCCAAGAATCGGCTGGGATGGTACCTGAGACCACTGCTGACACCAATGCTAACAGTGATCAGGCTGATGCTCGTGATTATGGAAACACACAAACAATTAATGAATCCCAAGGGGGCCGCGTTGGACAGCCTCAATCTGCTGATATGCACTTTGAACAAAATGATGGTGTTGTGCGTGATGTTGAAGCTGTGAGCCAAGAAAGTAGTGGAAGTGGAGCCACATTAGGAGAAAGTCTTAGAAGTCTGGATGTTGAAATTGGAAGTGCTGATGGTCAAGATGATGGAGGCGAGAGGCAAGGTCCTAGGAGAATTAATGCATCACTTGGGAATACATCAGTAAGCTTGAGAGACGCATCTCTTCATAGTGTAACAGAGGTTTCAGAAAATCCCAGTCAAGAAACAGATCAAAGCGATCCTGCTCAGGAGGAACCTCGTGATGGTGCTGCTGGCTCCGCCCCAATTGACCCTGCGTTTCTGGATGCTCTTCCTGAGGAGTTACGCGCTGAGGTTCTCTCTGGTCAACAGGGTCAAGTGGCACAGCCTTCGAACATAGAGCCACAAAATGATGGTGACATAGACCCTGAATTTCTTGCAGCACTTCCACCCGACATTCGAGCAGAAGTTTTAGCACAACAACAGGCCCAAGGGGTTCACCGGTCACATGAGTTGGAAGGTCAACCTGTGGAAATGGATACTGTTTCAATAATTGCTACATTCCCGTCAGAACTAAGAGAAGAGGTGTGTTTTTTCCCCCTATATATATATATCTAGTTAAAAGCCAACCACCACCAAATGGCTTAGTGGTAAGGTCCTTGGTTTCTTCACAACTCACAAGAGGTCAAGGGTTCAAACCTCGCTAGGTGTGTACCTTTAGGGGTGGCCAGGGAAGGATCGGAAACGTTCCTGGGATTAACCCTGCGAGGCCACGTACATCTGATTCAAACCCCCCTCAGGAAACCTAAACAGGGAATCCTCATCTGTTTATCTAGTATAAGGCCATCTTTTTTTGTTGATAATTCATTCTATTGTATATGTCTATATATGACAGGTTCTTTTAACATCATCTGATGCGGTTCTTGCTAATCTTACGCCTGCTCTTGTTGCGGAGGCAAACATGTTGCGAGAGAGATTTGCTCATCGTTACAACCGGACACTTTTTGGTATGTTACCTAGAAGTAGGCGGGGTGAGTCATCTAGAAGAGGCGATGGAGTTGGATCTGGTGGACTCATTAATCGTAGGTCAAATGGAAGTAAGCCTGTTGAAACTGAAGGAGCACCTTTAGTTGACATAGAAGATCTTGAAGCTATGGTTCGGCTGCTTCGTGTTGTTCAGGTGATAATTTGGCATACCCATTTTATATACCCATTTTAAGACGTGGCCGTTCCTATCCATTTTCTTAAAATGGTCTGGGCTGGGTAATCTATTATTAAGCTAAATGATTCTTACTTAAAAGGATACAGAATGGGTGGTTGTGTATTCAAATGCCCAAAACCTCTAAATCACTTTTCAATAAAAGATATAGTTCAATGGAATTATATTCATTATGCTACTTGTTTATAAAATTTCATAATGGATCAATAGTGTTACAGGTTTGCCCGACCCAACCTTTTTCAATCAGCATTTTTTTTTTCCTTTCTTTTTTGGAAGGCTTCAGTCAGCAAATTAACATTATTCACTTTGACCCATTACTCACCCGCATTGCCCCTCTGATTTCCACATATACTGTTTGTCTTGGTGACATGTATGCACTTCTCCATCAACGTGTTTTGTTTTTTCTACAGCCACTATATAAACCACAGCTACAGAGACTGCTCTTGAATCTATGTGCTAACATTGAAACACGTTCCTCTGTGGTAAAAATACTGATGGATCTATTGATGGTTGATATAAGAAATCCTGGCAATACTGTGAATACTTCCAAACCATCATATAGGCTGTATGCCTGCCAGAGTCATGTGATGTATTCTCGTCCTCAACGCTATGATGGTACGGATTTTATTAATGATGTCAAGGCTTTCATGAACTGTGTACAATTATTTTCAAGCTATAATTACTTTTCTTATTTTAGGTGTCCCTCCATTAGTGTCACGGCGTGTTCTAGAAACTTTGACATATTTGGCCCGGAATCATACATTTGTTGCAAAACTTTTGCTTCAGTTCAGATTTCCTCCAGTATCTGAACAAGCGTCTCAAAGTTTGGATCAGTCTCGTGGAAAAGCCATCATGATTGTTCAAGACAATGAAACTGAAAAGCAGCAAGAGAATCTTTTAGCCATAACGATGCTATTGAGCCTCTTGAATCAACCACTTTATTTGAGAAGTATTGCACATCTTGAGCAGGTGAGTATCAAAAAAGTTATAGATTAGATTTATCAAAAATAGTTCTTTTCTGTCGGCATCCACGTCAAGAATTGATTTATTTTTACAATATATTGAATTTCTGTCTGATTGGTGTTTTATCTGCGTTTCAGTTGCTGAACTTGTTAGATGTCATCATTGATAATGCTGATAGCAAGCAAACTCCAGTTGAGAGTGGGGTATCTGTTACCGAAGAAACACCTGGTCAGGTGTCCACTTTAGATGCTAATTCTGTTGGCTCTGACTCGAATACCAGATCACCTAATGCTGATAATGCCTCCAAGCCCTCATCTTCTGGTGCTAACACTGAATATGAGTCCCACACTATTCTGTTAAATTTGCCACAAGCGGAACTCCGTCTCCTCTGCTCACTGCTTGCACGTGAAAGGTAAGGGTTTTTTATTTTTATCTTTATTTTTATTATTATTATTATTATTTTGCTTGAGTTGGTTAGTGTGGCTGTGTTTAGATTTATTTTTTTGGATCTGGTTTCTGACCTAAGAGCATCTTCAATGCATAAACCTACAATAGCTTTTTACTATTCTAACAAGTCATTTAAGAGAGTTTTTTTAGCATTGCAATGAAAGCTTTTTGAAAAGCTTTTAAGAAAAACTTATTAAACTACAAGTCTTTCCTCAAAGTCTTATGCATCAAGTGTGATATGCATTAAATGCAAAAAGTCATTAAAGACTTTTTGCATTGTGGATGCTCTAAGTTGAGAGACTAATTTTCATTTCACCAACCTTCTACTCTCTTAACAAAATTGTCAATTTTGATCATCATATACGTAGTATATAAAATAAAAGTTTGCGAAACATCAAGTGATTACAACTCCAGGCAACAGAAGCTTATCCAAATACTATCTTTGAGGTCTATTATTACACTTGATTGATTTCGGAAGACATGTGCTTTTAGTTTGTTTTATATCTGATTTACTCGTTGCTTTGAGATCATTTTCATTTCTGTATTTAACTAGTTGACAATATCCAATATTTTAGATCATGGTTTTTCTTTAGAGAGGTATGATCTGTCTACAATCTACCTCCCCCATGCCCCGCTCCGGCTGGATTGGGGCTGCTGTTGTTGTTGTTGTCTTTTCATCTTATTGTTTGCCAAATGGCTAAAGTGTGAAATTCTCCATGCACCTAATGTTTAAATTTCCAATCTGTCGCATGCAAGGGTAGTGGTGGTTGTGATGTGAATTAGTAGTTGAATTTTAAAGTGTCGTGCTAATATTGAATTTTACTTTTTTAGTTTGTCGGATAATGCATATTCTCTTGTGGCGGAAGTATTGAAGAAGTTGGTGACAATTGCACCCAGTCATTGTCACTTATTCATAACAGAACTAGCTGGCGCTATAAAGAATCTTACGACATCAGCTATGGATGAATTACATCGATTTAGTGAAATCGAGAAAGCTCTTGTTACAACTACTGCTTCAGACGGGGCAGCAATCTTAAGGGTCATACAAGCACTGAGCTCACTTGTTGCTTCTCTCAATCAGGAGAAAGATCATGCACTTCCTGAAAATGATCAAACTGCTACCCTTTCTCTTGTGGGTGGCATAAATACCGCTTTAGAGCCTTTGTGGACAGAACTAAGCACTTGTATCAGCAAAATAGAGAGCTACTCAGATACTTCACCTGATTTATCTGATTCATCGCTGATCTCATCATCAAGGCCTTCTGGTGCAATGCCTCCACTTCCAGCTGGTACTCAAAACATCTTGCCATATATAGAATCTTTCTTTGTTATGTGTGAGAAATTGCACCCTGGAAATCCAGGTGGAACACCAGAATTTGGTGCTAATATCGAAGAGGCGACCACTTCCGGGCCGTCATCAAAAGTTGATGTTGTATTTGTGAAGTTTTCAGAGAAGCATAGGAAACTTCTGAATGCTTTTATTCGACAAAACCCCGGATTACTTGAAAAGTCTTTTTCCCTTATGCTGAAAGTCCCTCGCTTCATTGATTTCGACAACAAGCGCTCTCATTTTAGATCTAAAATCAAACATCAACATGATCACCATCACGGTCCTTTGAGGATCTCTGTAAGACGAGCATACATACTTGAAGATTCATATAACCAATTGAGGATGAGGTCACCTCAAGATTTGAAGGGTAGGTTGACTGTTCATTTCCAAGGGGAAGAAGGTATTGATGCTGGTGGACTTACCAGGGAATGGTATCAGCTTTTATCCAGGGTTATCTTTGACAAGGGAGCTCTGCTGTTCACAACTGTTGGCAATGATTCAACATTTCAGCCTAATCCTAATTCTGTTTATCAGACAGAACACCTCTCGTACTTCAAATTTGTTGGAAGAGTTGTAAGTGCCTCGCTTTTTTTTTTTTTTTTTTTTTTTTTTTTTTTCTAGAACTTAAATTTGCTTGGTCGGTTTGACTTAAAAGCTATTTGGCATTAATTACAAAACAAATTAAAAATGATCACAATAATCATTTGGGTCATAAAACACACCTTTGGCGACTTTTGACATATGTTTTACACGTCTTTTGTCAGCTAATTATCATTCTCTTTTTTTCTTTTCTTTTCTTTCTGGCTTATCCCCCTTAGGAAAAACGTAGCCTGAACAGAACCATTTAGAAATAAGTTGGTTAAATAGTTACCAACTCTACCTTCTGCCTTTGGGTCTAGAATTTTGTTTTCTTCTGCTTTATTTCTTCCATACCTTATAGTTTTATTGTATTATAGGTTGGAAAAGCACTGTTTGATGGCCAGTTGCTTGATGTTCATTTCACAAGATCCTTCTACAAGCACATCCTTGGGGTGAAAGTGACATATCATGATATTGAAGCGATTGATCCGGGTTACTTCAAGAACTTGAAGTGGATGCTTGAGGTTTGTTTGAAAGTGTTATTCAAATAAACTTTTGAGCTTGTGTTAGGTTTTATAATAACGATTAATGCTAATTGCATCTTGTGTGTAAAATTTCTGCAGAATGATATTAGTGATGTCTTGGATCTAACGTTTAGTATGGATGCTGATGAAGAGAAGCTAATATTGTGTGAAAGAACTGAGGTAAGGCTTCTGTAACTCTAATTTTAGAATTAGTTAATACTTATGGGATTCTTATGGTCATTGTAATGACACTAAATTTGATTTTTCACAATCCAGGTTTCCGACTATGAATTGATCCCTGGTGGAAGAAATATCCGAGTGACAGAGGAAAACAAACATAAGTATGTCGATTTAATTGCTGAGCATCGGTTAACCACTGCTATACGGCCTCAAATAAATGCTTTTTTGGAAGGGTTTAATGAATTGATATCTCAGGATTTGATATCCATCTTTCATGATAAGGAATTAGAACTGTTGATTAGTGGACTGCCTGATATTGATTGTAAGTTCTCTATTTCTCTCTCAGGTATCACTATAACTACTGTACTTTTGTTCTAATATGTATGCATATCTATCTTCTTCTCAGTGGATGACATGAAGGCGAACACAGAGTATTCTGGCTATAGTGCTGCATCTCCTGTTATCCAGTGGTTTTGGGAGGTTGCTCAAGCCTTCAGCAAAGAAGATAAGGCTCGTTTGTTGCAATTTGTGACTGGTACCTCAAAGGTATCTTGTTTTATGCTGATAATCTAAATAATTTATGGCAAGGATTTTCGAAGTTTTCTATTTTCAAAAATGATCTGAACGTCTTCTTGCAGGTGCCTTTGGAAGGATTTAGCGCTTTGCAAGGCATCTCTGGATCACAAAAGTTCCAGATTCACAAAGCATATGGAAGACCCGATCATTTGCCCTCAGCTCACACATGGTAACGTTTCTGTTTGACTGTTGATTTTATGTTGAATTTACTTTGCATGACAAGAATTTAAATGCTAATTGGATTCAAATATTATATGGTGTTGGATGCAGTTTCAATCAGTTGGATTTACCAGAGTATCCTTCAAAGGAACATCTAGAAGAGAGACTGCTGCTTGCAATCCATGAAGCGAATGAAGGGTTTGGTTTTGGCTAAAATGATTAGAGACATGAAGGTGATGAGTGTAGATAAATTTTATCATGTCAGAACCAAAATCATGATCCATTTCAAGGCGATTCAAAGCAGAGATACATGTGTTGATATACTGTACAGTTTTGGTTATCGGAATTGAAGGGTTCTTTTTAAATTTTATTTAGCAGTTTATTTTGTTGCCGATTTCCGTAGAAGTTGGATTCCCTTGCAACTGTAAATTGGAACAGTTAATTAAATGACTGTTTTGTTACTATTGCATCTACATCTACTTAGCGATTTAGCAGATGTTCTTTTTAAATGGTTCAAGTCAATTGCATGATTATCTAGCTGGGTATTCTGCACTTGATATGCTTGGTACGATAATTGATATCAATCGGGTGGATCGTAGTTGTTTGCTTTCCCAATAGAACTGATTTATTTTATAAACATACATCTTCACGCCACAATTTACTTATTTAAAATCCTGTAAAAACATGTCAACCTCAAACTCAAATCCTGACAACTTAATATTTTAGCATGCTGAACACCTAACTTGAGTGTTACTGCTCATCCGACTAAATTTAGTTTAGTGTTGCATGTGTTGTAAAGAGCTTTGGTGTATAACATTAAAGATGCTGTAGTGTGTAACCACCTACAAAATTCAAGTTTTTGTTGTTAGGGTGTTTAGTATTTGTTTGATTAGCAAGGGCATCGACTATGATAAACCCATCACATTCAAAACCTTATCAAAATCTATAAACCTTTTCAAATTATATAAAAAGTTCAGGATGGTAGGAAGGGGCTTTCAGATTTTGATTATGTCATGAGAGAGAAGGCTACTTCGTTTTTCTTCACCAACTTCCCTGAACTTTGCCTTCAAAAGAAGTAAAAGCGACGCATTTGTGAAATTAATATTGGGGATATAGGGAGTTTCGAAAGACGTCTCAAGGGGATCCTGATCGGAACTTGGAAACTGGTGATAAACATAGCTAACTTCATCAAGGTTGGGGGAATGGGTGTTCTGGCTTCAGATTTCCCTCCGTTTAATTCTGGTGGCCAACATAATCCGAAGGTGTCAGAACCTCCCTCTAGTCTGTCATTTAAAGAGGTGGTTTTGAGTCCTAATGGTCACACCAAAACACATTTTAAGACAATCTCTATTGAAGAAAAAGCCTATCTCCTATCGAAGCTTGAATGCTGTTGGATCGGGGAGACTAAAAACTTCCAAGTGCTAGAACGCTTGGTCTATCGTGGAGAATAATGGTCTCGAATATTGTAAAATCATATATCTTGGAGGTCTTCCGTTCAATTTTGAATGGAGCTCAAAGATGTCGCTGTAAAAATCATGGAAGAAAATAAACTTTTTGGTTGCAGCAATGGTTTTATAACATCAAACTTTGAGTGGACGAAGAAGAGCCATGTGGTAGGTTGACATGATCTATGTTGTAGGGGGACGTATACGAAAACGGGTATTTAGAAACGCCGATATCCCAAAATTCAAGAAACGGGTAAGGCCATAAACGTTTGTGTATTTTATATATATTTATTAATAAAATAATAAACTCCAACATCCAACATCAAATTATTATCACCAAAATGTCACTAATCAAAGTTCAATATTAGATGCTAATAAATATTAGATGCAAAAGATTTGTGGGCTATTTGGAAGTGGAGGATCATACTCGTTAATTCCTCTCTGGATTTAAGTTCAAAATCAAAGACGGAGATATTTTCCTGTCCATTCAACGGATTTCCAAGATTTGGATATTCGCTTGCCTTTCCTCGAACATGGTTGATGCGCAATGTTGGGTGGCCAGATATAAATACTTGATGAGATAGAATTAGGATCTGCGGGTAGTTCCGGCCGGGGGCTTTGTGGGTTTAGGTGTTTTTGGGGCTTAGGTTTTTTAGGCGTTCCTTTGTGGACTTGTCCCTGCGTTGGCTTGTTTTTGTTTTGCCTTAGTTCTAGGCCCCCGTGCGTTGCTTTGCCGTGCTCTGTGTTGCTCCCTTAGGTTTGCCTGCTTTTCTTGCTGTTGCTTTGCCTTAGCTTTAGGCCCGTGCGTTGCTTTGCTCTGCCTGTGTTTGCTTCCATTGGTTTATCTGCTTTTCTTTGTGCCTTGGATCTTTGTCTTGTTTCGTCTTTGCTTTCGCGCTCCTTTGCTTGTGCTTTTGCCCGTGTTTCTTGGTTTTCTTTTGCTTGTATTGACTGCATTTGTTTGCCTATTTTTTCTTGTTATTGTCTGTCGTTTTTTGCTCTCTTTTGCTTTGCTCTATCACCCGCACACCTTCACTTACCGGAGGTCTCATTGGAAGCAGTCTCTCTATTCCGGGTGTATCCTGTGGTAGGGGCAAGATCTGTCTACGTTCTACCTCCCCATACCCTGCCCCGGCGGGATTGGGTTTGTTGTTGTTGTTGTTGTTGTTGTTGTTGATGAGTTTGATTTATCTTCCACATGATAGGCATGTAGCAGGCAAAATTAAGTTTGTTTCAGACATTTAAGCACTAGAAAAACATCTGAAAACTACTGTAATATTTTGCAAAATATTCACTCTCATAGTGAACACCCATTCATATAATTGTCTTTCTAGACTTCTGCAAATTCTAAACTTTTTTTTTATCCAAAATTAAACTTAAATCCTTCAGAAAAACATTTCACTTATACTCTGGATGGCGGTTCAAGAAATGCACAAGTTGAGATGGATTAACAATGCCGGGTATTTTTCTTCCTTTCTTGAGCTCCCTAGTGACCTCGACGTATCTTGGATCCTTAATGATATGATTGTTTTGCTTTGTCTTCGAGCTAAGCTCAACAAACTTTTCTTTTTCCTTATTAGCATTAGGCTCATGCTCAACAAACTTCCCATTTCCCATTTCAACAGAGCCATGGTTTAACGGCTTCGTTGTCCTAGAATTAGCCAACGACACAATGGGTTGAGCCTCTTCTTGAGCCACACACTTGGCAAATAATATGTTATCATTATCCGGTCGAGGAGACACAACTTTAGCTCCCTTGCTTTGAGCCATTGCTTGAGGAGAAATGTGTGAAGTATTGGCTTCGGGTGGCTTAGATGGCAATGAAGGGATAATTAGTTTGCATGGCTTGAAAATGGCAACACCGGACGACTTTGATCGAGCAATATTTCGATGCCAAACATGAGCCGGTGGAGGAGGCGTTAGAACAAGCGTTCGCTTTGGCTCATGTTTCCTTGGTGGCGATATTTGCTTTCGTGGTTGGTTCATGATAAGTAACCTGATCAATGAGAATTAAGACAAGTCACTCAATTATTTATGATCTTTCATAAATGTCTTTATGTAAATCCCTATTTTTCATTATTATCCTCATCTTTTGACAAATTTATGGTATTTAATTAAGGCAATGTAAAACTTGTAATTATAAAACTAATACTATTGTGTTTTTGACATTAGATTAATAAATACAATACGATATCCCTTCATGATATATGATTTATAGATATGTTATATTGCTACAAAAGGTTTATAATATTGGTATATCTTTCTTAAAATCCCTTCATTAAAATATTGTTACGAAAAGGACTTCCATGCTTTCTTAAAACTAGAACGGTACCCGCGCAATGCGGCGGCGGGTACCGTGTGATTATATTTTACGTTATTTGATTACAGGTTTAGTTGTCTTCATGCTTTATAAGTAGAGATATTAGAGATGGTTAAGCAAAATAATTTTTATTTGAACAACCAACCGTTTTCTAACAAACTTCCTAACCAACTTGCTTCCTAACAAATTAATTTTGAAATATTTCCATAATAAGAAAAAAAAAAGTCTGAATTTTAAGCCTTTTCTATTATAAAATAGTCCCAAATGCATTATAATGTAGTATAAATTGGTGTATCTTTAAACTATTTTCGAAGTCCCATGTATGTACGGAAATTTGTTAGAAGTTAAGTTAGTTAAGGGAGTGATTTGCACACATTACTTTTAGATTTGAACATTCTAATGTACAATCGGTTAATGCAATATGTATACACACTACAACATGTTAATGCATAAGTTAGAGTGTGACAATAAAAAAATTAAGTGCAAATCATTTCCCTTTTAGTTAATACTAATGTTTATATATGTGAGAACTGCGTGCATATACATGAGGTTTTAAATATTAAAGTTAATTAATTTATAACAATACAAAAAAGATTGTAGCATATAAAAAAAATTGAAGTGTATATCTTATGACTTATGTATTCATTGCAGCAGCAACAAAATAATATTTATCTTTTTTAAAAGTTAAAAGTAAATGAGGTATTTGTTAAGTTTATAAGCTTGCTAAAAATTATGACAAAAGAGAACTTTACGCTTCAATCTATAAAATTGAATTTGTGATTAATCATTTTTTTAAGTTTTGGAATTAATTGTAAATTATATTAATCATTTATAATATAACGTTATTTTACACTTAAAAAAAAAAAAAAAAAAAAAAAAAAAAAAAAAAAAAAAAACCCCAAAGCCAGGCGTGTTTTTGTTTTTAAAACAAAAGTTAATTTAACTCAATTTTTAGCAAAGGAGATTTATTTTTTACTTTTATTGGCAATCAGGAGGTTCAGTTTTGCCATGTGGCAAAACAGTGCTCTCCTATTGATACAATTGTGTTTTGCTCAAGAATACGTTTTACTGAAATGACTCAATTAAATGTTTTCTTTTATTTTGTAAAAGATGAATTCAAAATACTCGAGTATCATTTATCATGAAGTATGCTTTGAAATCTCACCTTGTTAGTTCTATCAAAGCGCCAGCATTGTATTAATTTTAGACAATCAAATTACAAGCAAAATAGAAGAATGTTTGAAAGGTAAATTGCAAAAAATGTCTTAAGATTCGAAAAAACTTAAAATATAACATATATGATCATGAAATCTAACCATATTAGGTGAAAATATAAGAAAATACTTACTGAAATCAAAGGTGTAGATGCAGGAGCAAAACTGAAGTAATGTTTGAGATCACACCAGATTTGATCAATTTTTTGAGAGAGAAAATTAACTAGATATGATATGATATATGAAGGAAACAAATTTGATCGATTTTGTGAGATAACATGGTTATAAATAGAGAGGATGGCGGAGTACTCGAGGGAATAAAGTGATTAAAAAAAGTATGTCTTCGAAGAGAATAGATATGACTTGGCATGGATTTTAGAAAACGTAAAGTGTGAAACGTGATGTATGATTTTGTGACCAGGTAGATTACGCGTCATTCGGTCCAAAATGATGCTTGAGTCATTTGGTTTTACATTCGAGATTCAAAGCTCCGACCATGAAACGTTTGTGAATATTACAGGTGCCCCAAAGCAGGCTGTACACTCAATGGCATTGATACGTGGGAATCGCACCAGGCTTTACCTCCCGAGGGATCTCGAGAAGCTTACAACCCCCACCAGGCAGTGTACCTAATCGTTGTAGTATAGTATAGTGACAAGTACCGGGGGATTGATCGTTCAACTCAGGAATAGTGTCGCTAGGATTAGAAAGTCCCCTAAACTAAGTCTAGAGGTGAGGGATGATTCTTTTTGTATTTTTATATTTTATAAAAGCAATTAAAATCTCGAGTTTTGGAAGAATGGGCGGAATTAGTTGCTATCCAACTAACCCAAATAACTAAAGATACAATCAAAATAAAATAACAAAAATGAAATGAAACTAATTATACTATTGTGGTGTAAACAATGATGAGGAAAGTTGTGTTTACTTAGGTTTCATTACTCCCTAGATATCTTTTACAGGTTGGTAGCTTGTTACAATTGCATGGATGACGAGTCATATTCCTTAATACTAGTCGTAGGGTCGTGTACAATATTCCCTAACTCTATAGGATCCTACTTCACTCCTATGTCTAGTTGTTAGAAGCTCCTAACATGGGATCATTAGAATTCTCCTACGCATTAAATACAACCAAAAATCGTAGTACACATCCGATCATGTTTCTTAAGACGTTCAAGCAAGTTACTAAAGAATCGGCGGCAAAATCGGCGGCAATCTATATATACTAATAAGTCCTAGAAAAATAGCATATATATCTTAAATTGCTTTCTAGGAATTAAAGGGATATAATGCTTGTGGAATGAATGTTTGCAGATTTCCTGGAGTTTATAAAACTAAAGAATTAACAAAAACTTTAAGACTCCGTTAGAAAAACAAAACTCGCAAAATTTCCAGAATTTTACACATGACGCTGTCGGAAGTGACCTACAGAAATCTTTACGTTAAGTTTCCGAAAAATTTCTGGAAAACTTATGTCCTATTTCCTGGAAAATCCTGTAAAACATCATTATGACTCGATACAAGCATTTGACTCTAACAAATACTAATACACATGTTAATTTAATATTGTGGCGAATCAAGATCAATTTCGTTCTTAAAAACAAATTTGGGGTTTCCCCTTACACTTAGCTTTTGCAAAATACCTTTATATGAAGTTAAGACTAAGTTAAACAACAAAATAAAGCATTTTCATAATTTTAGTTTGAAACATGATCTACCAACAATAAAAATAAAGCATGCATACAGAAGTAAATAACAATCAAACAAATAAAAATCACACGAATAAAAACGGAAAAATTAAACAACAATGAAATTAAAATCCTACATGCATAATAACGAAAATAAATAAAAAGTATCCAAGGCCAACAGAGGCCACATCCTAAATTATTACAAGACAAATTGTTTTAAATCATACAACCATGAATAAATTGTTCAAATATCACAAATATCATGACAAATCACTGGGGAGGGGGACCATAGCGGTAATCATAGCAAGGAGGGAGGTGCCCGGTGTACCCGTAGGGAGGGTAGTCCATCTCGTGTCCAGGGAATGGGTCGATCTACAACTGAGGCTTAATGTGATCACGGGTAGAAAGATGCTGCATCTGGCGGATTGTGTGATCATACATCCAGTCAAATCTATGGTCAGTGGTGGCTCGCCATGCATCCACCTGACCCATCCACGCCCCTTGATGCGCCTGCCAATCTCCCCGACCCATGTGCCGGTAATAGTCCGCAGACCCAACCTCATAGTCCCCATAATGCGGCTGTTGGGGTACACCCTCATCATCATCCTCAGCACCTACCGGTCCTCCCACAACATACCAAGTAAAGGACCTATCCCCCAGCTCCATCACAATACTCATTTGCTTGAGGGACTTGGCCCTCACCACCCTACATGCCCCACAGTCGCTCAGGTACCCCACAATCTCCGGAACAAGGATCCCATAGGAACGAGCCATGTGGGTTACAAACATCCCTACATATATCTTGTCGCTATCCCTCACCCCCACACTAGTCTTCAGATAACTCGCTACCCAGAATGGGATGTTATAGTATACATCCGCTGAAAACATGGTGTATAGGTAGAAAAGGTCTGAAGCAGTGACACGGTGAGTAGTGCCATGGCGTCCCGACAAACTGTAGGTGATGCATCTGTGGGCTAACCTGATCATAGGGTCCCTAATGGAGGCCGCCCCAATGGTCGAGGTATATACCCCATTCCCAATACTCGGCCATAACATGGAACACCTCAACTCATTCCTCATTGTATCCCCATTCATTAGCCTCTATATAAAACCACCCTGAACAGTCTCTTCCCGAGTATACAAGCCTAATCTCCACCCAAACTCAGTAACCGAGCACGACCTAAGCTCTCCCCCAGCCTAAAATAAATGGTGGTACCTCCCATATCTGTCCTAGCCTTAGCCAAATCGAAGTGAAAAGTAGCAAAGAACTCCCTTACCAACTCACTATAAACTGTTTCCCTCATCCTAAACAACCTTTCCCATTAAGGACCCGTAAATGCATCAGTATGGATCCTCCCAAGGAAATCATTCTCAAGGCCCTGGGCCCTCAAAAAGTCCCAATCAATCACTGCCCCTGCATCGATATGGTGATAGAGTAGTTCCGCATATTTGGTTGTAGAAGCGTCATTATCAAACTCACTCCAACTATGAACCATGTCACCAAAGTTCACACGTTGGGACCTTGATGAACTCCCTCGGTGTTATCGGGTGCGCTTGCTCATTTTCCTGGAAAAAGATGGAACGAAACGGAAGTGGTTAGAATAAGAGTTTTATGGAGTTATGCTGTCAGACCCACCTGACGCCGTCAGGCAATAGAACCTGACGCCGTCAGACCCAGCATAAATTTAACCATGCAATTACGAGGGAAAAATCAATTTTCAAACTCTAAATCCATGACCCAAACACCCTTTTTTGCAGAAAACATGGGTGGGAGATAAAAAAATCCGTGGTGTGAAAGATTTTTCCGCAATTGACTCATGATTCATATCAACCACAACTACCTAATGCTTAAATCATGATTACAAAACACCTAAGGAAGGGCATTACGAGTTCTAAGAATGGATCAATGTTAGGGTTTCGGATGATGGGGGTTTTCAAAATTGGTAGGTCCTAAGGATAATTGAACGAATAAGGATGAAGAAAAGTTACTTATCACGTGGAAATCGGTCACGGAAGATGTCGGATTTGACCATGAAGATTCGGAGGTGGAGTAGCACTTGGGTATAGTTTGTGGGGTATGTGTTGAAAGTGATGGAAATGGGGTTAATATTGCTGAGAATGCAAGGTGATGGCGTCAAGAGTAAAATCTGATGCCGTCAGTTGCCCGTTTTATGGGTACTTTGTGACAATTTCAAATTCAGTCCCTGCACTATTGTAGATAGCTAATCAAAGGTATAAACTATCAGTAGCCATTCCCGTTAGTGGAGTCCACCAGGGTCAAAAATTTTGTTACTGTCACGAAGTGAGGTGTGGTTATGAATAGGGCTGGTCAGAATTCCACTTAGGTCGTGATCTTCATATTGGTAAACGGTGGGTACGGGAAGGAGTTGTTCCATAGAGGTTTCTGAAGCTGCGGTCTTTTTGAGGTGCAACCTTTTCACACCAGGTTTAAAACCAAAGGAACGTTTCTTATGTAAATTAGGGAGCGTGACTTGCAAACTCCCAACGAAGATGTTATGAAATTGCAGGTTCTTTTCTTCCCGAGGACGCTTATAGAAGTAAGGGGTAATTGAAGGTGAAGCGCTTGGAGAGGGTTTTCCATCATCCTCTCCGTCACACACCAAAGGGGTTGGGAGTTCAAAGATTTTTTTGATTTTCCTCGATGTGGATTCTTCCCAAATCTTCTCCTTAATTCTTAATATGAATTCATCAGCTAAGCCCATAAAAGCATTACGAGTGCTTTCCATGCGAGTTTCTAAGTGTTGAATCTGTTTCTCCTGATAATTCATGAAGGTTATCATTATCCCTTCAAACTCCTCTTGTCGTGAACGTCCAGGAAGATTGTATTTGCTAATTGCACTCACATGTCTATCAGGACTCATTGTGGTTTTAGCTGCAGGCATTTCAGCCCTCATCAATTCCTTAACCCGCCTCTCGATATTTTCCAATAATCGTTCTTGGGTAGCGTTTACATAATCTAGATTTCCTTCTCTTGAAAACATCGGATCCTCCCATCCTTCTTCTTCGTATTGTGCTAACCCCTCAAGAACTTCCCAGCATTTATCAATGCTAAGTCTGTTTAGTCTACCATTGGCAGCGTAATCTATGGCCCTTCTCGTTTGATAATTAACTTTATCGTAAAAGATTTGAATTTGGAGCCATGGTTCTATGCCATGATGAGGGACTTTTTGGAGTAAGTCCTTGTACCGAGTCCATGCTTCATATAGAGTTTCACCTTGACATTGTTGGAACATCAAGATATCATTTCTAAGCTTGGTAGTCCTCCCCGGTGGGAAAAATTGAGCAAGGAAACGAGTGGTGAGATCATCCCAAGAGGTGATGGATCCCGCAGGTAAACGTTCAAGCCATTGACTAGCTTGATCACGTAGAGAGAATTGGAATAGGCGTAATCAGGTCGACTCTCTAGTTGTAACATCAAGGTCTATGGAATCTATGATTTTAAGGAAATCCTTGAGATGTTGATTAGGATCTTCGGAACGAGTCCATGGAATGCACATCCGCTTTGCACCAACCGGATGGTGTTTGATCGCAAGGGGGACACTTTGGCTCCTTGAGTGAGCTCAATAGTGTTTCGATAGCCTTGGTGGCTAGGACGGGAATACTCTCCTAAAGTTCGGGGCCTAGGAGGTGGGTTTGGTAGTGGTGGGTTTTGTGGGTGGTTTTGTTGTAGTGGGTTGATGGGTTCAAAGATGTTACCACCTTCCATGATGTCGGATGGTAAAGGTTACGAACAAAGACACAAAGAAATGAGATAGACTAAAGAAAACCTAAAAATTAAAACAAAATCTTACTAGAAAGGAATTGATGAGGCGAAAAATGAACCACTTTTAGGGGGTCATTTAAGCCCGAAATTGAATTTATTTGATCAAATATTACCCTAAATCGTTCCTTTTGTGATTTTAGGTACTTTGGGAGTGAATTCTGGAAAAGGAAGCAATTCGGACGTTTTTGGAGCATAAAAGTGAAGAAAACGCCAAAGACTTAATTTTCCATGCTGAGAACAGTACCTGACGGCGTCAAGAGGAAAACCATGACGGCGTCAAGAGTAAAAGTGGTGACGACCCAGTGCAAACCTGACGGCGTCACAACAAGGGCGTCAAGACTAAATTTTGTGACGGCCTGCATAAGGAGAATACATGACGGCGTCAGATCCAGATCTAGGCAGTCCGAGGAACTATTTGGCGGCGAGATGACGGCGTCAGACATTTGTTCTTTATGCCGTCACCTATCAAACTCTATATATAGTTTTCTATTTTTCATTCATAAAAAGGAGGAACTTGTGTGGAGAAACTAGGGCCGAACTTTGTAAACCCTAGGTCATATTTTACAGTACTTTCAAGGGTTTTCACCCCTTGAATCCTTCCATGTTCTATTGAGATAAGTCTTCTCTTAATTCAATCAATATGTCTATGTGTTGGTTGATTATATCTTTTGCTTGTCTTGATTTCAACATGCTAGGCTAGATCTATCTTGTGTTTGCTTGGATCTAATGAAACCTAGATATTAATTATGTGTTGATTACTTGTTTATAGTTGTATTGGATGAATGATTTCAATGTTAGGCTTAAGAAAACTGGCAGATCTCCATTGTGTAACATGCTTGAACGTCTTAGGAAACATGAACCGATGTGTACTAGGTTTTATTGGTTGTATTTAATGCATGAGTAAATTCTAATGATCCCATGTTAGGAGCTTCTTAGCCGGCTCGACATAGGAGTGAAGTAGGCGCTCATAGGATTGGGGAAGTAAGTACGCCACCCCATGAATGGTATTAAGGAATATAATCCGTCATCCACGCAACTATAACAAGTAATTAACGTGTAAAAGATATCTAGGGAGTAGTGAAATCTAAGTAAACACATTTCACCCATATATTGCTCACAACTTTAGTATAATTTAGTTTATTTTCATTTTTAGTATTTTATTTTGATTGCATCTTAGTATTGGGTTAGTTGACTAGCAACTAATTCCGCCCAACTCCTTAAAACCCGAGATTTTTACTTGCTTTCTAAAAAATATAAAAAATACAAAAAGAATCATCCCTCATCTCTAGACCTAGTCTTTAGGTTTTCTAATCCTAGCGACACTATTCCTAGCTGAACGATCAATCCCCCAGTACTTGTCATTATACTATACTACATCGATCAGGTACACTGCCTGGTGGGGGTTGTAAGCTTCTCGAGATCCCTTGAGAGGTAAAGCCTGGTGCAATCCCTACGCATCAAGTTTTTGGCGCCGCTGCCGGGGAATAGTTATTGTCTAGGTTAGAATCTCTTTTTATTAGGTCTATTTGCTAGATTCCTTTCTAGTAAGATTTTATTTTTATTTTTAGGTTCTCTTTAGTCTATCTTATTTCTTCGTGTTTTTGTTCGTAACTCTTCACCACCCGACATCATGGAAGATGGGAACATCTTTGAACCCGTCATCCCACCACAACAAAACCCACCACTAGAACCTCTTATGCTCCGAACCTTAGGAGAGTATTCCCGACCTAGCCACCAAGGCTACTGAAACACCATTGAGCTCACCGGAGCCAATGTGACCCCCTTGCGATCCGACACCATCCGGTTGGTGCAAAGCGGATGTGCATTCCATGGACTTCGTTCCGAAGATCCAAACCAACATCTCAAGGACTTCCTTAAAATCGTAGATTCTATAGACCTTGATGTTACAACTAGAGAGTCAACCCGATTACGCCTATTCCAATTCTCTCTACGTGATCAAGCTAGTCAATTGCTTGAACGTTTACCCGCGGGATCCATCACCACATGGGATGATCTCACCACTCGTTTCCTTGCTCAATTTTTCCCACCGGGGAGAACTACCAAGCTTAGAAATGATATCTTGATGTTCCAACAACGTCAAGGTGAAACTCTTTATGAAGCATGGACTCGTTTGAAGGACTTACTCCAAAAAGTCTCTCATCATGGCATAGATCTTTGGCTCCAAGTCCAAATCTTTTATGACCATATCGATCTCTCCACAAGGCGAGCCATTGACCAATCGGCCGGTGGTAAGCTACGTGATCTAAGTACGGAACAATCATGGGAACTCATAGAAGATCTTGCTCTCTATGACAACGAAAGTTGGAATGATCCCCGTGACTTGAACAAAACGGTCAAGGCAATATCTTTGCCTTCGAACAACTCTTGCACTCCCGACCGTAGGATCATGGAACTTGAGGTCTAAGTCAAGTTTCTCATGAAATCTTACGAAGCTCCTAAGCCTTCAAGTCAAGTGAACAAAATCACTTCTTCATGCGAATTATGTAGTGGTCCCCATGACACTCGTGATTGTGTGGAACTCCCCGGAACAGCTTTTGCGGACTACGCATCCTCGCGTACCGACGAAGCGGGAGACAAGTGGTACACTTTCAAACCCGAGCCAAACCCTTACGGTGATTCCTACAACCCCTCTTGGAAAAATCACCCAAACCTTAGGTGGAAACAAAACCAATCCAATTCTTCCAATCCGCCTAATCGTTACCAACCAAACGGTCCACCCTCCAACCGTACTTTCAACAACAATCCTTCTAACAACTATGGTAGTACCAACAATATTGAAGGATTGATGTCTAAGTTCATGACATCTCAAGAGGCTCGCATAGCTGGGTTTGAAACCGAATTCAACAAACAACAAACGGAGATGACCAACAAGATAGACAACTTGTTGAAAGCCCTCAACAATCAAGTGTTAACTACACCTAGGAAGGACACTAGGGACACCAATAACGGAATCCAAATTAAGGACCCCTCATCATCCAAACATGTCCACTTTGTCAATGTTGTCACCATTAAACCAAAAGATAAGGAATTAGAAGAAAGTGACAAAGATGAAGTTGAAGTAGAAACCGAGACTAGGGATGAAATTAGGGAAGTTGAGGTTAATAAGGGAGAGGAGTTAGAGGAAGTAGAGACTATAGAAAAGCACTTTGATAAGTTGCCCACCAAGGAAGAACGGGAATACCATAAGGATTTATTCGATGGCCCCGAGACACCATATATCCTTGGCACACCCCTTATCAAAATGGGAGACCCCTCTAACATCAACATACCATGCAACATCGGGCACATGCATATATGGAAAGCTTATATCGATCCTAGATCTCCTGTAAACTTCATGACTAGGACTTATTACAATTGGGTGATGAAGAAACAACTTGATTATAGGATGATGCCCAATAAGAATCGGATAAGTAATTTTGTAGGAAGAGTGAAGGGATTGCATGTGATTATAGGTAATTTCACCTATGAGATCGATTTTATGATAGTAGAAGACACTCGACCGGTGATAGATGATTGCCTAAGCCAAGTAATATTCGGAAAACCATTTGTTGAGGCCACTAGGATGAGTTATGATCCGACTTTAGGGATAGTTAGGTTCAAGGAAGAGAATGATGAGATTGCCTACCAAATGCCCTACAAAATTGAGCAATACCGCCTTCTCTCTAACATAGAAAAGGAACACAAACAAGCGGCTTATTATAGGAATGATGAGGATAGACGTAGAGGAGTAGAGTATGTGAAGAATAGGATGCTTGGTTTCTACAAAGAATGCTTGCAACTAGGTCCGGAATACAAAACTGGTTTAGAAGATGACCTAGAGAGTGGAACCAATGATGAGATCACGTAGTAACCCATGACCTTGAGTCTAGCTACAAGACTCGTAAATAAAGAAAAGCGCTTCTTGGGAGGCAACCCATGTTTTGTGTGATTTTTATTTTGTTTGTTTGTTATTTGCTTCCGTATGCATGCTTTATTTTTATTGTTGGTAGATCATCTTTCAAAACTAAATAGTGGAAATACTTTACTTTGTTGTTTGGCCTAGTCTTAACTTTACCCAAAGGTATTTTTGCAAAAGATAAGTGTAAGGGGAAACCCCAAATATGTTTTTAAGAAAAAAAACCGATCATGATTCTCCACAATATTAAGTGAACATGTATATTCGTATTTGTTAGAGTCAAATGCTTGTATCGAGTCATAATGAAGTTTTGTAGGATTTTCCAGGAAGTAGGACCAAGTTTTTCCAGAAATTTTCCGGAAACTTAACATAAGAATTTCTGCAGGTCACTTCTGACGGCGTCATAAGTTTACTCTTGACGGCGTCACATGTAAAAATCTGGAAATTTTACCAGTTTTGTTTTTCTAACGGAATCTTAAAGTTTTTGTTGAATTATTAGTTTTATAATCTCCAGGAAATCTGCAAACATCATTCCACAAGCATTATATCTTACTTTGTTTTCTAGGATTTATTAGCATATGTAGATTGCCGCCGATTTTATGCGAGGTTGCCTTGTCTGTTTTCTCAGGTTTAACAGGTTATGTCTGACAAGAAGATGATTTATATTCTGGAAGGGAAGCTTTGATTGTTCATTTTCTTGGAGGAAGATCTAACCTGGCTACCTTATTATCCATACCGAGCGAATCAGGGGAGTATTTGATTTCATTCTTTTTACTTATTTCACTTTTACATTCTTTACTTGAACATTGGGGACAATGTTCATCCTAAGTGTAAGGGGAGGGTAAAATGATGATACCTTACAGATACACTTTCGCTTGAGTTTGTTTGTTTAATAGTAGATGTGTAATAAAACTATGAGAAATACTTGTTAGTGCAATTTTAGCACCAAATTTAAATTTTTTTACAATATTTAGGAGTGAAACTTTAGCCATAGCAAGCGTCTCATGGATAGGAGATTGTATGACTAGCGCAAACCGTACCATTTAGAAAAATTTTCCACCCAAATATGTGAGGTTCGCCTTTAGATTTGATAGGAAAAGCATTTACTATTAGTGCTTATGAGTGTACCGGTAGCATTTAGATTCTAGAACTTGCGTTAGTGATGCATCCCGAGACCGCTAGTGAGACTACATTCATGTAGTAGGATTTACTACATGATAAGAGGCATTAGGATCACCCTTGTGTTAAACCCGTATCATAATTACTTGACCATTTAAGTCATATTACTTGACTAGTTAAGTCAACTAATTTTTCCCACACCTTAGCGTTGTACTCATTTTTAGTACACGAAACCCCTAGTACACCCCTCCGAGCCTATCTTTTCGTTTCTAACTTTAAGCATTTTACTTAAAGGAAGAATTTGTTACACCCCACTTAAATGTACAACCAAATCACCTTAGCCTTCCGTGTATGCACTCATCTTTAGTGCATTATTGTTATTTGTTAAACCCTAAGTTAATTATCTAATTGATTACATGGTTGCTAAGTCGAGTCATATCCTTGTACATATTGTTTTGGGACGATTGGGACTCATGGGTAAAGTACTTATGTTATGGAGTAATGGGGAAGAACATCATATATTACCCCCATATGTGCGTTAATCTTAAAAGTACTCCAAGTGTTTTGATTATTTTAATTCGAGTCATTAGATTAGTTTATTGTAAAGTATGTAAAGATTCAAGTGTAAGGGGAATTTTCATTCCCTATGATGTATTATTTTGGATGGTAGGGTAAGAGTGTATGCAAAAAAAAAAAAAAAAAAAAAAAAAAAAAAATGAAAAAAAAAAATAGAAATAGAAAAGAGAAAAAAACATACGAACTACCATCCCGTTTCATTCTATGTTTATTTTATGTTTTTGTTATTTTTCATTTATTAGCTTAAGTCGAGTCGAGTCTTGGCTTAGCAACGCCATATTGTACATGTAATTGACCAAGATTGTTAACTTGCCACCAGTAAAGACTGCCTATATCCAACAAAACCGTGTATTTCATATCCCTACACCTAACGTTACAACCCTTTAAAAGACCTCTTTGATAGTTTATCCTAGGTGCTTACGCCATGTGGTGGAGGTTTGATCCTTTCCCAAGCCTATGGTAATCTATTTTGCTATGACAGGTAGTGAGAGATGTTTTCCATTTCCATATTGTGATATTACTTTATTACACTCGAGAGATGTGAGTATCTAAACACTATTTGTGAGGTGCTAGTGAATGACCTCCGAGCTTGTCTTTGGTCTTTAGTGGAACGATTATTTGTTGTAATTACTTTTATATTAGTGTTAAATGACCACTAACTTGTATTTTGACTAGAATAAAAGCGCATTTGCTTGAGGACAAGCAAATCTCAAGTGTAAGGGTATATGATGAGGCAAAAAATGTACCACTTTTAGGGGGTCATTTAAGCCCGGAATTGAATTTATTTGATCAAATATTACCCTAAATCGTTCCTTTTGTGATTTTAGGTACTTTGGGAGTGAATTCTGGAAAAGGAAGCAATTCGGACGTTTTTGGAGCATAAAAGTGAAGAAAACGCCAAAGACTTAATTTTCCATGCTGAGAACAGTACCTGACGGCGTCAAGAGGAAAACCATGACGGCGTCAAGAGTAAAAGTGGTGACGACCCAGTGCAAAACTTACGGCGTCACAACAAGGGCGTCAAGACTAAATTTTGTGACGGCCTGCATAAGGAGAATACATGACGGCGTCAGATCCAGATCTAGGCAGTCCGAGGAACTATTTGGCGGCGAGATGACGGCGTCAGACATTTGTTCTTGACGCCGTCACCTATCAAACTCTATATATAGTTTTCTATTTTTCATTCATAAAAAGGAGGAACTTGTGTAGAGAAACTAGGGCCGAACTTTGTAAACCCTAGGTCATATTTTACAGTACTTTCAAGGGTTTTCACCCCTTGAATCCTTCCATGTTCTATTGAGATAAGTCTTCTCTTAATTCAATCAATATGTCTATGTGTTGGTTGATTATATCTTTTGCTTGTCTTGATTTCAACATGCTAGGCTAGATCTATCTTGTGTTTGCTTGGATCTAATGAAACCTATATGTTAATTATGTGTTGATTACTTGTTTATGGTTGTATTGGATGAATGATTTCAATGTTAGGCTTAAGAAAACTGTCAGATCTCCATTGTGTAACATGCTTGAACGTCTTAGGAAACATGAACCGATGTGTACTAGGTTTTATTGGTTGTATTTAATGCATGAGTAAATTCTAATGATCCCATGTTAGGAGCTTCTTAGCCGGCTCGACATAGGAGTGAAGTAGGCGCTCATAGGATTGGGGAAGTAAGTACGCCACCCCATGAATGGTATTAAGGAATACAATCCGTCATCCACGCAACTATAACAAGTAATTAACGTGTAAAAGATATCTAGGGAGTAGTGAAATCTAAGTAAACACATTTCTCCCATATATTGCTCACAACTTTAATATAATTTAGTTTATTTTCATTTTTAGTATTTCATTTTGATTGCATCTTAGTATTGGGTTAGTTGACTAGCAACTAATTCCGCCCAACTCCTTAAAACCCGAGATTTTTACTTGCTTTCTAAAAAATATAAAAAATACAAAAAGAATCATCCCTCATCTCTAGACCTAGTCTTTAGGTTTTCTAATCCTAGCGATACTATTCCTAGCTGAACGATCAATCCCCTGGTACTTGTCATTATACTATACTACATCAATCAGGTACACTGCCTGGTGGGGGTTGTAAGCTTCTCGAGATCCCTTGAGAGGTAAAGCCTGGTGCAATCCCTACGCATCAGGAATCTAGCAAGTAGACCTAATAAAAAGAAATCCTAACCTAGACAATAACTATTCCCCGGGCTGCGGCGCCAAAAACTTGATACGTGGGAATCGCACCAGGCTTTACCTCCCGAGGGATCTCGAGAAGCTTACAACCCTCACCAGGCAGTGTACCTGATCGTTGTAGTATAGTATAGTGACATGTACCGGGGGATTGATCGTTCAACTCAGGAATAGTGTCCATAGGATTAGAAAGTCCCCTAAACTAAGTCTAGAGGTGAGGGATGATTCTTTTTGTATTTTTATATTTTATAAAAGCAATTAAAATCTCGGGTTTTGGAAGAGTGGGTGGAATTAGTTGCTAGCCAACTAACCCAAATAACTAAAGATGCAATCAAAATAAAATAACAAAAATGAAATGAAACTAATTATACTATTGTGGTGTAAACAATGATGAGGAAAGTTGTGTTTACTTAGGTTTCATTACTCACTAGATATCTTTTACAGGTTGATAGCTTGTTACAATTGCATGGATGACGGGTCATATTCCTTAATTGTAGGACCGTAGAACAACCTATTTCATATATGAATCAAGCCTAAACCTAGAGAGAGAAAGTAAGTAGAGAGAGAGAGAGTGGATGGGATCTCCTAGTGTGTGTAAATGAAAGACAATGTTATTACCTAAGAGAACCAACCTCACAAATGAGGTTTACAAGAGTATTTATACTCATAGTCTAGGGCTTCTCTAATCTTTTACATTATTACACTAATGGCCCTTAGACTTTTACAAAACATGAATAATACACATAAACTTCATCATAATGATATTCTAAAGCAACCTATAACTACACGTTAATGACCGACACTTTTTATAAATAAAATATGATCCTAACAATCTCCCCCTAAGTGTTGGTCATTGAGGTTGCGCGACGTCATCATCTTTGTCTTTAAACTTTATCATTCATAGCTCTTGACGTCTTTAAGAATCACTAGATGAATCATAGTTCCAGTTCATCATGCTTCATTGTTGTTGAAGTGATCCGATGATGTCATCTGCCTTTCGTCACTTCTGTGTTTGTGGTGGTTGTCTGCCATTCCAACATGCTCATACGTCTTAAGTCTTTGTCATACATACATTTGTTATTCCCGTTCTTTCACTTTGATCTTTGTCACGTTACTTTGTAGATTCTTCTTTTTGGCGTATAATCTTTCTTTGACTGTTACTATCCTTTGATCTTTGTGAGAACTTTCCTTTGACTTTGTGATGCATGTATGAGCATGTGGAATCTTTCGCCATGGAGATGATGTATAGCTGCAGGTAAACAGTTAGCAATAAACAACCGGTACTTACAGATAAGGAATTAGAGATCGTCAACAGCATAGTGTGAAGACTCCTTCTAACCCTTACCATGGCCGTTCCCATATCAGATACTCCCGAAAGAGCTTACGAGACCTACTAAGTAGCTCAATGACTGGGTGAGTCGCTGGGGATCACTCCACGACTGTAGACCGTTTGAAACCACCGCGAACACTAAGCGTAACCCATAAAGAATTACCGAAGTGACCTGCTGTCAGGGCTGCTAGATGTTGACCCTGGCAGGAATTTCCATTCAATCATTGAGAATCACAAGTGTGAATCCTCTCATAAATGTTCTGGCAAATTGCTAAGATCTGCATAGGACTCTTAAGTTTACATCTGGCGTCCTTAATGATGAACAACCAGTGTAGAAATATCATGTGTTCCTATGAGATCTTTTGATGAATCTCGGGGCTCTAGACTCGATAAGTGCACATTTGGTTTTCTATGCGGAGATTAGGGAGAGGTCTCCTGCTTCAATATCAATCATCTCTAAGAGACAGATTGATAGATTACATCGGTTCCCCGTGAGAATAAAACAAGCTCTTTTAAGAGAACTTGAGTGGCTAGAAGGTTTAGTGCAGTGCGTCACTGGGTCCATGACGTCTTTATCTTCAATACCGGTGTCACCTTAGTAACAACCAGTAGCATATGAATTGAACCCGGTGTCTGCCCTAAGGTTGAACATATGGAGGGCTATTTCTTTTCACCCTTTTTCATAACTTTTCTTTTTAATTCTTCAACCCCTTCTTTCTCCTTTCTCATTTTCTCCTTTTTTCAATCATACCTAAGGACTTCTAATTCTAATCTATTGGAATTGTCCTTGGGTAGATCCCTCCGGCTCTGGCGGATCATAGGACGGTTTTCCCTAACCTTAGTCACCTTATAACTCCATGAATCCTATAATTGCCATGAAACCTTTGATTGAAAATCTCTCAAAGTGTTTATGAATATAAACACATTTTTGTTGGCACTTTGAGAGTTTTTGTTTCTTTTGAAGGACTCCCCCTTCACATGTGCTTATGAATTTTTAAGAAATTTGCACATGCATGAGGAGTTTGCACTTTTTGAATTGATCCACTTTCAATGAACATGACCGATTCGAGACACGCTTACATCACTAGTTAGACTAGCTTGAAGTTATTACCCGTCCTGGTCAAGTCAAATGAAAGTCTCTCGATACGGTACATTCTACTCAGACAAGTCCTATTCGAGACACGCTTACATCACTAGTTAGACTAGCTTGAAATTATTACCCGTCCAGGACAAGTCTTTTCGATTACTGACATTTTAAGCTTCGTCAATTCATTGGTACATTCTGAGTCTAGCTCTTTTGAGATTCAGTCACAATCTTTAAACATCTTTGATCACATTTTAATCATGTCTTCTCCCCCTCAAAAATAGCATATCGTGACATTTTTTATATCAACTGATTAAGAAAAAGCTTTTGGAGAGAAAGACAGATTTCATTTTGCATGAATTCGGAACAATTTTGTTTTTGTACTCCCCCATAATGATAGCACATTTGAAAATCAATTAAGGGTTTGAGGGAGTTATCTTGAGCACTCATTTGAAAGATTTTGAACAATCTTGAAAAAGTGCTCAAGATTCTTGTTTGAAAAAAAAACGAGTTTTTGTTTGAAGTCTTTTTCGTTTGTTTAGACTCGAACTTTTTGAAAAAGATTTCGTCCTTGAAAATACGAGTCCTTGATTTGAAATAATCAGAAGTCATCATTCGGGTCCGGGTTTCGTACTGAAGTATACGAAAGCCATTGTGAAGAAACTTTTGAGAAACGACATGTTTTTAGAAAAACATATAAAGAACTCCCGTTCAAGCATCTGTACATGTCCGTATCATTGTTTAATGACATTTCTAGAAACGTACAGAATATTGATTTATACGAGAGACATGTCGTGAGAAGAATATTTTTGGATTTTTTATTTTATTTTATATTGTTTTTGTATTTTTTGAAATTTTATATTTTTGTATTTTGTTTTTGTTGATTTTTCAAATTTTATATTTTGTTTTTTCAAAAATATTTACAGCGAAGCGATTTTGAAAACATTTTTCAAGAAGATTCGAGAAGACGTTCTAGCTCCTCAGGAGTTAGGCTTCGCATGCCAATTCGTCGAACTAAATAGTCAAACCTTTCTTTTGGAAGGGCTTTAGTAAATAGATCGGCGAGTTGGTAATCAGTCTTAACGAAAAATAATTCAACAGTACCCTCTTCCACGTGTTCTTTGATGAAATGGTAGCGGACTTTGATATGTTTCGTCTTAGAGTGATGTACGGGATTGCACGAGATGGCTATGGCACTTTTTGAGCCACAATACATAGGTATTTTGTCAAAAGTAAAGCCATAATCTGTGAGCTGTGTCCTCATCCAGAGAACTTGGGCACAACACGCAGATAGAGACACATACTCGGCTTCGGCGGTTGATAGCGCAGTACAATCCTGTTTCTTTGATGACCAGCTTACTAGCTTTTCACCCAAAAATTGTGCTCCACCTGATGTACTTTTTGCTGTAACTTGATCTCCTGCATGGTCGGCATCTGAAAAGGCTGTTAGATTAAACCCCGAATCCTTCGGACACCAAAGTCCCATGTTAATGGTTCTTCGAAGGTACCGAAAGATCCTTTTAACCTCTTTGAGGTAAAGTTCGGTAGGCTTTGCCTGAAACCGTGCTATCAAACAAACAGCAAATTGAATATCAGGTCGACTAGCAGTTAAGTACATGAGAGAACCGATCATGCTCCGATATTTCTTCGGATCGACGGGTTTCCCAAACAAATCAACATCAATTTTTGGTGAAGTGACCATTGGAGTACCAACAGAATCACAATTTTCCATTCCATGTTTTTTCAAAATCTCTATTGTATATTTAGCTTGATTGATAAAAATACCACGAGGGGATTGATGTATTTGTAAACCAAGAAAGAATTTTAGTTCCCCCATCATGGACATTTCAAATTTGCTTTTCATGAGATTTTCAAAATGTTTTGAATGGTTAGGATTGGTTGATTCAAAAATTATGTCGTCCACGTAAATTTGAACGATCAAAATGTCATCTTTGAATTTTTTGATAAACAAGGTGTCATCAACCGTTCCTTTTGTGAAATTGTTTTTGAGCAAGAAAGATGATAGTTCGTCATACCACGCTCTTGGAGCTTGTTTTAAACCATAGATGGCTTTCTTAAGCTTGTAGACGTAGTCTGGATGATCTTTGTCGATGAATCCCTCTGGCTGACTCACATACACTTCTTCTTTCAGAGTTCCATTCAAGAAAGCTGTCTTAATGTCCATCTGATAGACTGTGATGTTTTTGTGAGCTGCATAGGCTAAGAAAATCCGAACTGCTTCAAGTCTAGCTACAGGCGCGAATGATTCTTCGAAATCTATCCCTTCTTCTTGTGGATATCCTTTAGCCACGAGACGAGCTTTGTTACGAATTACAGTCATTTCCTCATCCAGTTTGTTCTTCCACAACCACTTGAGATCAAGAACGCGTTTATCAAGTGGTCGTTCAACAAGTTCCCAACTATCATGTAACAGGTATTGAAGAAGTTCATCCTGCATCGCTTCTATCCAAGGGTATTCTGCCATTGCTTCCCGAATGTTCTTTGGTTCTTTGAGGCTGATTGAGCAAATATAAATGCATAATTCGAGATCGGTGGCAAGTTGTCTCCTCGTCTGAACTGGCTTTGAAGGTCCACCAATAACTTGTTCTATTGGATGGTCTTTTGTCCATTGAAACGTAGAAGGGTACCTTGGGTTTAACGTATGCGTGTTAGATGGTTCTTGTAACCTTGAAGAAGATTCAGCAGAGTCTGTTGCAAACGGGTTTTCAAATACTTCTTCTCCTTCTTCTAACGCAACATCGTTTGAATTATTTGTAGGTTCTTCTTGAAAATTTGTGTTTTGATTTTGCTCATCAATTCTTGGTAGTTCAGTTTCAAGTACTGGAGTGGCTTGAGTAGATGTAGATGATGTTGAGGTAGTTGGTGCTTCAGCTTCGATTGTTGTAGATGCATCCAGTGGTGGTGGTGGTTGATTTTGAGCGGGTGCAGAGGAATGTTGTTGAGATGCATTTGTCGAAGTTCCACCATAATATTCATCAAACATTAACTCGAAGAAATTTTCCAGTTCTTGTTCGGAAGGTTTGTCCGTGTTTGTTGACTGAGCTCCTTGAGGCACGAGTCCTGAACTGATGTGTCCAGAAGTCTGACTGTTTGGTGCGGGTCCTAATCTGGTTTGATTAGAAGCCATTGGATTAAGCGCGGGTTCTTGAGCGTATCTCTCAGAAGCCATTTGTGAAATCTCGTCAAACTTCACATTCATCGTCTCCATTATCCTTTTCGTTCTTCTATTATACACCCTGAATGCCCTCGAGTTTTCTGAATATCCAATAAAGATTCCAATATCACCCTTAGCTTTTAACTTCCCTAGATCTTCTCTGTCATTCGTTGGATAGCACAAAGCTCCAAACACGTGAAGGTAAGAGATGTCAGGTTTTCGGTTATTCACAAGCTCATATGGGGTTTTATTGAATCTTGGATGGATTAGGGATCGGTTTTGGGTAAAACAAGCAGTGGCAACAGCATCAGCCCATAAGAATAGTGGTGCACTAGAATATATCAGCATTGTGCGAGCAGCTTCCATAAGAGTTCGGTTTCTTCTTTCAACTACCCCATTCTGCTGTGGAGTTCTAACAACTGATGTTTGGTGAGTGATTCCAACATCTTCAAAATAGGTTCTTAACTCCTGATTTGTGAATTCTGTGCCATTATCTGTTCTTACAATCCTTAGTGGAGCTTGAAGTAGAACTTGAATACGCTTCAGAAAGGTGATGATGATGCCTGGTGCTTCGTCTTTTGATCTCAAAAACTTTACCCATGTATATCTTGAATAATCATCAACGATAACAAGAATATACTTTTTCCCATTAATGCTTTCAACTCTCATTGGGCCACATAAGTCCATGTGCAACAAATGTAACCTTGCTTCCGAACTAGGTACGGTTTTGGGTTTCTATGATGCTCTTTTGCTTTTTCCTTGTTCACATGATGGACATAGATGATCCTTGGTGTATTTGAACTTAGGAAGTCCGTTGACGATGTTGTCTTTGGCTAACTTGTTGATGGTGTCAAAATTGAGATGGGATAAACGTCTATGCCACAACCAGGACTTAGTTTCGGTTGCCCTTGTCATAAGACAAATTGGTGATGTAGAAGCCATTTGGTTGATGTCGATGGCATACAAGTTTGTACCACGATTACCAGTTAAGAGATCATCACCAACCAAATTTCTAATAAAAACCGTGTTTCTCCTGAATGCAACTTCTAAATCTGCATCACAAAACTGCCCAACTGAAAACAAATTATGTCCCAACCCTTCGACGTAGTAAACTCGAGTGATCAAAAAATTCCCAAACTGAAGATCTCCAAAACCCAGGATAGCTGCTACATGATCATTTCCAAAACGTACAGTTCCCATGAATTTCCATATGAAATTGATCAGCAGCTTTAAGTTCCCGGTCATGTGCTTGGAGCAACCCGAGTCGACGATCCAAAGACATATTTCGATAACCTGCCAATAACAGAAGAATTTGTATTTGGACACCTTTTTGAATTTGGTTCCATGGGGTTAGGGGTACATTCAAACTCACACTCATAGACAGTTGCTACTTGTTTAGCTTGAACTATTTCTAATTTGCCATCCTTGAGTATAAATTCTCTACCCGTTGGAATCCAAACACAATGCTTAAGATAGTTCCTAGGCGTGCAACTATTAGTGGTGTTCCTAATTCTTTTAATTAGGTTTCCAACAAATCTAGATTTTGCACTAGGACCTTTCGAAACGCTCTTCTGTTCAGGCGTACCATTCACATTCTTAAAAACACATTCATCATGAACATCATTAATTAAACATTTCTTGCATATTAAACAAACAGTATTAGAACCAGTACTTTCAACATTACATTCAGATGAATCATGTTTCTTATTAAAAAGCGATAAATTCCTAGGGTGTTCTTCTACTTCTTCAACTTTATTCTTGCAACTACTCTTAGAGGCAGACGAGACTCTATTGTTCCTTGTATTGCTCCTAGGCTTTAGTCTGCTGCTCCTAGAGGTGCTGTCTAATCCTGTAGAAGTTGAGGCACACGCATTAGGATTTATATTGTTGTCCTTTTTAGCATCATTAGACTCTTTAGAATTATTCTTTTTGTACGCATTTGTCTTAGAAGTGGAGGCAGACGCATTAGTGGGACTAATCCTAAAAAGGCCAGGTGCTAGAACTTTCGGTGTTTCGACAACCGCTTTTCCTTTATCAACAATCTTTTCATTTTCAATTTTCTTGGGCAAGGGTGTTGGAGTGACTGGTTTTGTCAAATCCTTTTTCTCATCGACTTTTGGAGCAAACCGTGAAATAGACATTTTTGGTTTTTGAACCATATTTGGAACATTTGGTTTCTCCGAAGTCGATGGTTTTGCAAACTTAGTTTCCTCACCCTTCCTTTTTTGACTTTCAAGCTGAGCCCTCAAAAGATCATTTTGCTCTTTCATGTTTTTGAAAGCACGCTCATACGACAGTTTGTCATACTTGCATTCTTCCTTTTTTCGATCAAGTTGTTTAAAACATGACACATTTTCTTTTTCAAGCTTTATAAGAGCATTTTCATATTTGGAAACAATTTCGGAGGTCTCAGCTCTCAGTCTTTCATCATCTTGAACAGAATATGTTTGTAAAATGATGGACATAATATCAGTAGTCATAACAGCTTCGAAGAGAGAATCATTTAGGTTTTCCAAAACATTCATGTTTTCACGAGTAACATTAGCTTTGTTTACCAGGGATTTGTGGTCCTTGACAAAGTTGGCCGTTTCTTTTAAGAAAGCTTTTTCAAAATGGATTACCCTCGCACTGATGTTATTCAGTGGGATAGTAATTTCGTTTTCAAAAACTTTTTTCTGCTCAATATGAAAACTGGAATGCCAGTTGTTAATATCGATTGTAGTTTTAGAAGCAACAATGTTTTGAAGTTCTTGAATTCTCTTTTTAACGTCATCCAGAATATTTCTAGCCTCACTTGTATTAAAAGTGTTGTTAGAAGACATTTGTTCCATTTTTGAAAGAGATTTTGAAACAATTACTTTCTTAGAAAACATTTTTGAGAATGGTCGTATTATGGAAAACACAGATGGTTCTTTTTGTGGAACAAAAGTAATTCCCGAAAGTTTGTTCAATTTGTTGTAATCAATGGGTTTCAAATCCTTTTGTTTCATTTTAAAAATGCTCTCTTCGACATGTTCTATCGTTTGCACAGAATCCCGAACGACGAGAGGATCATGTTTAGTGTAAATCACATTACCATTATACAAAACATTCTGTTCTTGCTGAGCTTTCTTGAGATTACTGGGGGTGTTGTTACTAAGAGCCACTTTATGTTTCGTATGGTAAATCGGATTAGTTTGATTTGAAATCATTTTCATTGTTTGACTTGACTGACCCGACTTAACCACTAATTCTTCTAAATGAGCAATCATGTGTTCTGACTCTACGATTTCGGCCAAAAGTTTGTCTTCCTTCTTTGCAAAGTCCTTTTTCAACTCATCCCTTTCTTTTTCAAGATTGGTATAAGCTGTTTTTTGTTTAGCAAGTTGGTTTTGTAAATCAGAAATTTCTGCGTTTAAAGCTTTTATCTTCTTGAAAGAATTAACATCAAGTGTATCAAACTTGAGTTGCAATTGTTTTTCCCTTGAAACGGAATTTTGATAACCAGTTTCTAATTCAGACAATCTTTTGTTATGAAATTCAAAAGCTTTAGCGTTTTCCTTGTAACTCTCAAGCTCAGCGGTCAATTTTACATTCGCGGCCTTAACATCGCGATTGACCTTTTTCACTTTCTCGATTTCAATACCACAATTATTTAATAATGATTCAAATAAAGCACGTGTTTCCTCATCATTCACAGCATGCTGTGAAACAAAGTCTCCATTATGACTCACATCTGGAGTCGCTGAAGGAGTATTGCTACTACTTGGCGTGTCCAGGAATGTATCATAAGTGGGTGCTTGCTTCTCAAAATGCTGTTCCTCATGAGGAGACATATCAAATATATCATTATTGTGACATGGGTTGAAAGTGGATACCTCAGATGGTGCATTGGTGTCATAAACAGGAAGTGTATCAGAATCCGTGTCATACTTAGCTTCCTGAAGATTCGCCATGAATATGCAGTTCGCATCGATATCCTCTCTATCTTCCATGTCATCCATAAGAGCCATAAAATCATTTTCCTCTGCGTTCAACTGAAATCCTGCCTCATTCTTTTGTGCCAACAACACTGCCTTTTGCAAGTACGCTGAGTCTCTTTTGTTCGGCTTAGTAGGACAGTTCCTTGCCATATGACCTACACCCTGGCAGTTGAAACACTTTACCGGATTACCCTGATTCACATTTCCCAAATTCCCAACTACTGGAGCTGCAACATTTCTATTCTGATTACCCATTGCCTGATTACCAACATTCTGACCCCTCTGATTTCCAACAAACTGACCCATCTGATTCCCTGCATACTGACCATACTGATTTCCTGCAAACTGACCTGCATTCTGCATATTCTGATATCCGTGTTGATTCCCATAAACTCCAACCATTTGGCCTTCATTGCCCATATTGAAACTCGGCTGAGCAAACTGCTTGTTGCGAGTGTTCGATGAGATCCTTTGGTTGTTGTTTGTTGGTGTAGAATAACGTCCTTGGAATGCCTTTGACAGAAAAGTAAACGCTTGGGACAATGCTGCAGTAGCTTCATCATTGTCAGTGAATTCCGGTTCTTGGAATTGTGGGTGTTTCTGTTGTGGAATAACTTGTTGTTGTTGTGGGTAGAACTGTTGTTGGTAGACCGGTGTTGGTTGTAGAATGCATGATGGTTGCATGTAGTTGTGAGTAGAAGATGATGATGGTTGTTGAGTGTTCACTGGTAATGGTGTTGGTGTATTAGCAATTAATGCAAGAGGATCATGATTCTTTGCCAATCTTTCTTTCCTTACTTCATTAGCCTCAGCTTGGTTTTGCTTCAAAAAGTCATAGAGTTGATCATAATTCACCTTATGTAAGTCCTTTGTTTGATTGACAATTGTAACATAACGACCCCATTCTTCTGGAAGGTTATTGATGAATTTGATGTTTGTTGCAATTGGTCAAGGTGTCAACTTGTTTCTGATTAACTCATTCATCAAAGTGCAAAACCTGGTGTAGTATGATTCAATTTGTTCACCTTTGGTGGATGTAAAGTTCTCCCATTCAGTAAGAAGTTTGTTCTCAACGTCTTGTTGTCCAATCTCTGTTCCATGACATATCCTTCTAACACGTTCCCACATAGCATAAACAGTTTCACAGCTGTCGACCGCAGCAAAGATCTCCCGTGGTAATCCAAGTTGGATTAAATGCATTGCCATATCATCAGCGGCGATCTGCTTCTTGTCTTCCTCTGTGTAATCTGCTTCTGTTTGTTCACGCACGAATGGTTGAGTAGGAGGTGTTGTATTTGGATCACCTTCGATTTGAACTTGTCTTGGCTGAAATGGACCTTTTTCTATGGATTTGATCATTAATTTGCCATTATCTTTAGTTTTGATGTAACGAAGCATGCGGCTTGTCCATGGAAGATATCCACCTTTTTCAAGCATTGGAGGTCGGTTTTCGGCACCGGTAGCATGAATGTCTTGTTGAGTTGCCATGATTTGAATTCAAAGTGAAACGTTGTTCTGAGGATCTTTTGAAAGATAACAAAGGTTGTTGTTGAAGATTAGATGTTTTGGTGAAGATGAAAGTTCGTTCTCGGTTGATCTGATTGATTTCGTAATTTCCCGCCAAAAATTGAGTATGAAAATTTTGTTTCTCAAAATTTGAAAATCACAATAAAATCCAATTCTAAGGTTACTAGAAAAATTTGAGTTTTAAAAATTTTGACACCAAATTTTACCGAAAAAATTTGAATTTTGGCCTAAAAATTTGAATTTTCGGCCGAAATTTTCAACGTTATACCAAATTTTGAATCTCGCGTAAAAATTGAACGTTAAGTCTCGTGTAAAAAATAAATTTTACTCAAATTTTCCCGCCAATTTTTTATTTTATTTTTTTTTATTTTTTTTTTATTTTTTATTTTTTTTGTAACTCGGTAGGATTTTATATTCTAACTTGATAAGCTAGTGGAAATTTCAAACTCGATAACTTATCTCTAACTCGGTAAGTATTGTATTTAACTCGACAAGTCCATGAAATTTCAAACTCGGTAAGCTTAGGTTTAAGTCAAACTCGGTAAGATCTTGGAAGTTTCAAACTCGATAAGTCCTGGAGTGACTCAAACTCGGTAAGTTATGTTTACTGTCTAACTCGGTAAGCTTAAAGGGTTCCTAACTCGATAGAGTAACTTGAGTTGGGCAGAGTTTCCCCTTAGTAAAAGCCACAACGAACCTAACTCGATACACGATTAGGTAAAGGCTAACTCGCCAAACTTACACCTAACTCGATAGAACTGGAACTTAACTCGATAGAACTTACACCTAACTCGACAACCTTACAAACTTACACCTAACTCGATAGAACTGGAACTTACACCTAACTCGATAGAACTGGAACTTACACCTAACTCGATAAAAATTCCTAACTCGAAAAGTTTGGGATGAACAGTAACCGAAATCTTAAAAATCACTTTTTTACCAAGTTTTTTCAACCAAATCAAACCTAAAACAACCTATATTATCCCTAGGCGATTGATACCACTTGTAGGACCGTAGAACAACCTATTTCACATATGAATCAAGCCTAAACCTAGAGAGAGAAAGTAAGTAGAGAGAGAGAGTGGATGGGATCTCCTAGTGTGTGTAAATGAAAGACAATGTTATTACCTAAGAGAACCAACCTCACAAATGAGGTTTACAAGAGTATTTATACTCATAGTCTAGGGCTTCTCTAATCTTTTACATTATTACACTAATGGCCCTTAGACTTTTACAAAACATGAATAATACACATAAACTTCATCATAATGATATTCTAAAGCAACCTATAACTACACGTTAATGACCGACACTTTTTATAAATAAAATATGATCCTAACATTAATACTAGTCGTAGGGCCATGTATAATATTCCCTAACTCTATAGGATCCTACTTCACTCCTATGTCGAGCCGTTAGAAGCTCCTAACATGGGATCATTAGAATTCTCCTACGCATTAAATACAACCAAAAATCGTAGTACACCTCCGATCATGTTTCTTAAGACGTTCAAGCAAGTTACCAATGGAAGTCTGCTAGTTTTCTTAAGCCTAACATCGAATACAATCACCCGTAACAACTATAAACAAACAATCAACCCATAATTAACATCTAGGTTTCACTACATCTAAGCAAACACAAAAGAAATCTAGCCTAGCATGTTAAATTGAAGACAAGCGTAAGATATGATCAAACAACACATAGACATATTGAATGATTTGAAAGAGTACTTATCTTTATTTAAACATGAAAGATTCAAAGGGTTGAAACCCTTGAAAAAACTGGAAAATTCGACCTAGGGTTTTCCCTCAAAGTTGCACCCTCAAAGTTACACACTAATGAATGAAATTTGGAAAACAATATATAGATTACAATGGGTGACGGCATCATGTATCGGATTGTGACGCCATCAACTCGCCGCCATAATAGAAATCGTATTGCCTAGATCTGATTTTGACGCCATCATGTGTAAATTTCTTCTGGGCCGTTACTTGTGTTTTGACCCTGACGGCCTTGGTGACGCCGTCAGGTCCTATAGTTAAAAATCCTCTGGATCGTCACGTGTATTTTCCACATCCACCTCTTTTGTAACTCTTGACGCCGTCATTAAGGAAGTTGTGACGCCGTCAGGTATTGTTCCCAGCAAGGAGAATTAAGACTTTGCCGTTTTCTTCACTTTTATGCTCCAGAAACGTTCAAAATGCTTCCTTTTCCATATTTCACTCCAAAAGTACCTAAAATGACAAAAGGAACGATTTAGGGCAATATTTGATCAAATAATCTCGAATCCGGGCTTAAATGACCCCCTAAAAACGGTTCATTTTTCGCCTCATCAGGCATCTTCTTCAAGTACTTTTTCCATTCGAAGGAGCATTTAGTATGACGGTTTTTTTTAAGTTTCAGGGGTGAAGACACTCGTAATAACTTTGTTGGAAATCTTTATCATGCTCTTAAGAAGAAAGGAATTAAAACTTACATGGATGATGAAAAAATTGAGGAAGGGAAAACGATTAGCGACCAGCTTATCAAATCCATCTAAGACTCAAGATCCTTGATTATATTTTTTTTCCAAAAAGTATGCATCTTCTTCTTGGTGCTTGGAAGAGCTTGCAAAGATTATGGAATTCCAGAAGGTGAAAAAGCATACTGCTTACCCCATTTTCTATGATGTGGAACCCATCAAAGTCCGTAGACTAAATGGGGCAGTTGGACAAGCTTTTTCAACACATGAAAACCAAGAAGCTGCTGGGAAATGGAGAGACGCTATAAAAGAATTAACCGATCTGGCCGGGTGGGAGTTGAAGGCCACAACTAACGGGTAATTAAATTTGTTCATCACATCTATGTAATATTCTTTCTAATCTACATTAATATAAATGGTAATCCTTTTTTGTTATAATTCTAATTGATACAGGGATGAATCTAAATCGATCCAAATAATCGTTGATGCTATTTTCAAAAAGTTACATTCCACTAATTCGAGCGCTGATGAAAAGTTAGTCGGCATGGAGACCCAAATCAGCAGTGCTGTAAATATTGGTTTTGGCGGCCGATGTATCACTGATATATCGCTTATCGGCGGTCAGCCGATATGTTTTCTAACTAATCAGTCAAAAAAATCGGTTTTCGGTGGTTAGTCGATACGTTTTTTCGCTAATCGGTCAAAAAATGGGTTTTGGTCAATATCTGTCAAAGTCGGTCAAAATCGAATCCCTTTTTCCGGCGAAGATGGTGAAGCATCGGTTGTAACAAGAGAAACACAAGAGTTCGGTTGGACTAAACTAAAAGATTAAAGGATAACGAACCCCAACATCCAATATTCAAATAGCAAAGTGCATACAAGTGTAGTGTTCGTGTGTTTTTTTTCATGGGGATTATATTACAAATATATTGATAAAAACTAACGATTTATACACATAATTTAGCCATAAACATAAAAAAAAGGATTGTGTGGTACATACGTGTATAACCATAAATACATACGAGTGGGAAATACGGGAATGTTTGATGACGGTACATATCTCCCATCATACTCTCGTCTCCATGTCTTGCAGTCAAGGATGCTCAGAACGTGAAGCAGAGATGTATTTGATTAAAGATGGTATGGCAGATTGTGTTATAATCTTGATTGTTCCAATACATCTTCCATTCTCTTAGCCAGTAGTATCTGTATCAATAAATCGCCCCAGATGTGAGAGGTAGCAAACTCCACAAAGACCTTTTTGTCCATTTCTTATAGACATACAATTTGTTAAATGTCCATTTGAAAAGCAATTTACTAGAAATAGAAATTCTGAAAAAGACAATTTAGAAAAGGTGTATGCGTTACACTTCTTTTTAGCTCGATAATAATTTAAACCACTCGAGAAAAGAATACAATAGAAATTGACCCATTCATAAATTAATAATGGGCTGAAATCGCCACATCTAAAAGTTATTAACCAATTTAAGTTGAACGTCGACCTAACAAAATACCGTAGTCAACACTAAATAAGTTTTATAGACCTTTCAGCATGTTTTTCCAGCACAAGTGTTCTGTGATCAGATCGAAAGAGTACTCCAATTATTTTTACCTAAATTTTCATAGGCAGACTAAGCAAGGTACTTGTTCGAGTTCTGAATTAACACTATCGCATGTCAAAACAAGCACTTTTAGGCAGCTTGTAGTTGTTATGTAAACTTTGCATACATCATAACAACCTCAAAGTTAAGTATTACGCCGTTTGACCAAAATTCAAAGTACATCACTCTCTTTTTGGTTATGGGATCAGTAGATTTGATGTAAATAATCAGCTAACATTAGGATAATATATTTCATTATTTCCCTTCTGTTAAAAAGTAAACTTACCTCCATACTTCCAAGAACAGCTGCAGGCACTTCAACTAAGTCTTTCAAATTTCTCTGTGGAAGGATAAGTCTTTTAATCCCGTAACGGTGTACTGCCAAGACCTGCTCAGGTGCATATTCGAGAAGAGTAGTAAATTAGGAAAAAGGTTTGTCTGGATTTGTGTTTTGGAATAGCATATGTATTACTGTGATTTGAAGTCGCAATAATCAATTTAAATGTTTGGATAAACAGATTCTAATTCTAGTTATGTTAATTATTAGGTCAAATGACCAGTTTAGGATGGCTGGTTACTGCAACAAAAATGATAATCCAATGGTAAAATAAAGATGATTTATTTAAGCTTTACTTGTGAACTTTAGCTAAAGATGATCTAATCTTAAGGTTTTTCTTTTCTGTTTCTTTGCAAATATGTCATTTTCGGTCATTTTATCTATTTTAGTTTTTTAAAGAGCAACAGTTTGTCAAACATCAATATATCTAATTATAAGCACATCCAAAACTATCTTCTACAAACCGTTCCACTACGGCTAGTTATCTGATTCTGATTAAACAGAGCCCAATAATGCATATCGAAAAATCCCCTGAAATTAACATATATAGTTGTAGAATATTAAAAAAATATAGGAAATAAGCAATGACTTACCTTATCCTTAACACCTCCTACAGGTAAAACCAGCCCTCTCAAAGTCATCTCTCCTGTCATTGCAGTATCTGATCTTATCCGTCTACGACTAAAGAGTGAAACCAACGACGTGACAAGGGTGACACCAGCTGAAGGTCCATATTTTGGCACATCGCCGACTGTAACAACCGTGGTTTTAGCAGGTTAGTTAGACTAATAGCCTTGAGTTATCTAACTTTTTTTGGTGTGGTTTGCTTAGATATATGGGTATATGTGTGTTATTGTGTGATATTGTGTGATTAGTACTCGAGATTAGCACTAAATCCCTTTGCGTTAGTGGTTGTCATTGTGATTTTGGGAAATGTTGATTTTGGGAAAGTTCATTTTGATCGCCTTTGTGGTGTAGAAATGACTTATGAATATTTGGTGTTTTGTGGTTTTGCGTAACGAGTCTTCGTTCAAGCATTTGAGCGTTAGTAAGTTACGGGAAGGTTGTTTTTGTAGGATATGTTTATAGAGTGTGTGGAAATTTTATTTTTGGAAACTTTATTTTGAAAATGATTATTTTCCGGTTTGTCGTAAAATTAAGGTTTATCGCGAAAGACGTTAGGTTTCGTTATGGGAATACATAAAATATGAAAAGTATGAGGTTTTGAGTGTAATAAATAAATTTAATAAAAAAAATAAAAAAATAAATATATATACATAGGGGCGGCCGAATTTAGGGATAAGGGGGAAAAAGGAAACCAAATTTGATACCAAATACAACTCTAAGCCTTAAGGGTTATCTAATATAATTATAAATACAAAATTAAAACCTCCCTACCCCTTTCTTTTGTTTGTACGGTCGACCAAGAGAGGGAGCAAGAGAGAAAAATTTAAGGTTTTGTTTTTGAAGCTAAAACCAAGATCAAGGTATAATTTTTAATACTAGTTTTCATGTAATTAATTAATTATTGTTATGATTCATGTAATATTGATTATGATGGAATCTAGGGTTTATATACTTCTTTAAATTAATAAAGTAAAACATGTTAGGATCATTAGTTGATGATAGTATGGTAATTGGTTAAGGGAATTGAGTGTAAAACACGTTAGATTATGTGTTAGGGTTTGGGCAGAAAACTATGGCTGTAAAGATGTGAATGTAATTAACAGATGGTGAGGAGTTAGGTCTCTAATTTTTGGTCTAAATTGAAGTATAGTGAAAGAGCTTTCCAAAAAGTCCGGCCACGATTGATTTCAAGGTCGGGAAGTTAGTCTTTTGATTTTTCTTTGATAAGGTGTCAAAGCTGTTAAACCGGGACAGAATATGGGTAAAAGTTTGATAGTGAGTTGTGGATGAAAAAGTGGTATTTAGATTAGCCCTTCTGGAATAGTTAAGTTTTAGGTTATCTTAGACTACCACGAAAAGGATTCGCGATAAAAAGTTGTAGAAGTATTTTATTCTAATTAAAACTTTTTGGTGTGCGTTCAGATCTGAATTTGGATAGTTGACAAGTTTGATTTTCTTTTGAGTATTTGTGTATGTTATTAGTCCATGGCCTTCTGGTATTAGCTTTCATACTTATGAGAGATCATGGTGAAATTTTGGTGTGAGATGTTGAGCTTTAATTGTTATGATTTCATGTGGGCGAATGTACCCTAAAATTCTGCGTTTTCTGATTTTAAAAGTGCAAGGGATTTAGTGAGTGTCAGGTTATGGTAATGGTTAGTATGGTGTCTAGGAGATCCATGGTGGGTCATATGAGTCTTAGACATCCATCATGTGTGTATTACATGGGTTATAGATTTTAGCTTGACCATGTGTAATGTGGATTTATTTTTGTGTGTTATAGATTGTGATTTGTTTTTGTGAAAGCTGCAAGGTTTGAGGTGAGTTCATAGTCCCATATTTTTTTTACTTTGTTTTAAACTTGGGATGGGAATGATGCTTGTCTTAAATGTTTGAGTTACTGTGATTATGTGTGATTTAAAAGAGCTTGGACTTATAATGTTATCGTATGCATGCTATATGTTATGTGGACTGGATAATGTGATGATAATGCTGTGTGGTCCAATGGGGGGGGGGGGTATCCAATTGGCGAGTAATATCTCCTACTCGATATATATATATATATATATATATATATATATATATATATATATATATATATATATATATATATATATATATATATATATATATATATATGTGATTCAATTGGGAGGATGCTTATCCTGTTGCTCGCGCATGCGACCTAATTGATGCCAATGGGGTCGGTGGACACGATCCGTCCAGATGGTTGCCTTTGTGTGTGGATATTCGTTTACGAATACTTGTAGCTTATATGATAACTATAAATTATTTGTCCAACTATGTTTTTATAATCACAGTGAACTGGTTGCCTTGTGAGTGTATGTGTGTCTAAACCTATGAATCTCACCAACATTATGTTGACGTTTTAAGCATCATTTTCAGGTGAGCATTCTAAGGCCAAAGTTGAGGGCAGCAATTAGGCGAGACTTAGTTGCATATGGAGACATTGTTTATGTTTGGGATTTGACTTTATTTGGATTTGGTTGTGATACATTTATGTTTCTCGTTTGGTACTTTCATATCTATTGAAGATACATTTTGGATTTTGTTTTGGTTATTTTATTTATCTTGGGGTATTGTTACAACACTTTGTGTTGGTACATTGCTCTATTTATGTGCGTGTAGTTGTTCTCTATTTAGACACCAGGTGTTGTGATAATATCCATGAAGTTACACCCGCGCGTTTCCGCCGTGGTGGGGTGTGATGCCGACAGGAAAATGTATATGGACATCCCGTCCTACAAGCAAATTGCTTTCTTCTACGGAAGCCAAATTGAGCTCTGCGGCCCTTGATCTTACCTGTGGCAAAACATAAACAAAGGTGGTCATATGCTTACTACTAAGCATAATCCAACATTCAAAGTAGACAACTCGATAAGGTTCATTCATTGAAGAAAAAATTTGATGTAGTCTGTACAATTAACATGGTTAGAACCAACAATTAATCAAAATCAAGACAGTGTTACATGTGTGAAACTATATTATCACTCTATAGAACGTAGAGGCTTTTAGACACATTTCTATCAATCTGGGTTATACTTTGTCTCTAATTGGTCACGAAAAAATACATTCAATTTTGAAAATATTTAACGTAAACTAATGTAAAACCCACATTTTCATAACATGTTAAAATTACCAAAATGCCCCCTATAACTTAAAATTTGAATAAAAACTTATGTAAAATCCCAAATAAATCGCAAACAATGATAAATTAATAATCTATGCTATGCAATATTTTTGTGTGATCGTTATAATAATAATGAAAGTTAGTAAAATAATTATTTCACCTAAACTAATGATATGGCTGAATATGTATATCTAAAAGCATATAAACTATATTTAAATTAAAAATAAAACAAAATAAACACCACACAATTTAGGAAACTTGTACAAAATCAGGAAATTGATATTATAAATCAATTAGGGCTGAAATTCGTCCATACCATGTTTGCATACACGTTTGTTTTTATTACTTTCCCATTTTAAACATTTCAAAACCCTAAAAACACTCTAAAAATCATTACAGTGGCTACATAATTTTGAGGGCTCTTGAGTATTTTTCCTGGACATCTTCAAGGTCTTAGGAGGTGGTAAAAATGGTGGTGACAATTGTGGTTCGATCGTGTGTAAGAAAAACATTTTTGAGATCGTATTTGTAGCCAAGAAAACCATAAATCCATTTATTTGTTTTCCTTCGATCAACAACGACTTTGGTAATTTTTCTATGTCCCTTACGTCACATATAATCCATGAAAAATGTTTATTTTGATCCATGCATATTTTGTAAGGCATACGAATTAAAAAAGAAATAAAAACCCTAAAAACATGAAAAATTGTAATCTGCCATATATTAATTTTGGGAACCTCATATATATTTTTATAATTCGTAATATGACCTATATGATCTGTAAAAATTATATTCGAAATTATTTGAGGCCTGGAGCCATGGTTTGGAAATTAGTTTTGTTTTTGTTTATTCGGATTATATTAAAATAAAAGAAATAAAATAAAATAAATATAAACCGAGGCATGAACAATTAGGGTTAGGGTTTTAATGAATGATTTTGATGAAATTAATGATGTTTAAAGTTTGTGTAATGATTGTGAAATTATTGGGAAATTAGGGTTTTGAATTGTGTAAATTATATATAAACCGATTTGTTTTATTAAATTAGAGGGGGTGTTTTGTAAATTTGTAAACTGAAGGGATATGATTGAAACATCATTGAGAACAGGTTGGATCTCATGAAATTGTTATAAGGGTTAAATGTGTTAGTTTTGTGATTAAAAGGATTAAAAATGGAATTATATATAATTATTAAATAGAATTGTATTTTTTTTATATAGAGGGACCATTTTTGTAAATCCTGAAAACTCAGTGTCTAATCTGGAAATAAATGTATTGAGGGTCTAAGGATGTATATGTGATATTAAATGGGCTTGTAAGTAATTTTGATAATTAAAGGATATAATTGGTTAATTATATAAATAAATGTATATGTTTTGTAAATAATTAAAGTAGAGGGTGTAAATGGTAAATTCTGGAAACTTGAGGGTTATTCTGTACTTAAAATATATTAAAGGGTATAATATGCAAGTTTGGTAAATTATAAGGTTTACTTGTAATTTCTAATAATTATAAGGTATAAATTGTAATTATTTAATTTAAGGGAGTAATCTTGTAAATTTGGAAAGTTAAGGGCTGTTTTACATAAATATAATATAAAAGGGGCTGATTATGTAATTTTGGAATAAGTAGTGGCTTAAGGTGTTAAATGGAAATTAATATGGTTATATGTGTAATTTAAAGGACTTATTTGTAATTATTGTAACTAAAGGGTGTAAAGTGTAATTTTGGCATTTTGGCTTTATGTGATTCGTATGTATGTATATATATGTGTATATTTTCACTTTTGAACCTTAACTTGTTTGTTTGACATAATTAAACCCTAATTATGAAATTAATTTATACGAAACCCTAATCTTGAAAAACCGTTAATATCTTTATGGAAACTTGTTAAAATGATAAAACAAATTATATTGAATATGTCTATAATCGGAAAGTTACTAATTTTGAAATTCTGCTATTTATCGAAACCTGCTATTTTTGGAAAGTACTATTTATGGAAACTTCTAATTTTGGAAACCTTCTAAATCAGGAAACTTACTAAAAATAGAAAGTCTTAAAAAATGTTTAATCTACTTAAAGTGAAAAGTTACCTAAAATTGAAAGTTACTCAATATGGAAAGCTGCTAAATATGGGAAGATACTAAAAGTGGAAGGATAACCAAAAGAGGTAGCGTAATTAAATTTTAACTCTTCATGATCCGTTTTCACTTTCTTCTAGGTCCGGTGAAGCGGGAGTGATCTTTCTCCTTTGTTTTGATCTTTGTTTTGTGTGTTTCGGCGAAGGTACAGATATTCCGTACTCTTTCGGCAAGGGTACAACTTCTTTCTCTCTCATGACTTATTCCCTCTCTCTCCTTTATATTATTGGGACCTTTGATATTGACCCTTTGATCTTGACCCCTTTGAGATTGAACCTTTGATTGAACCTTTGATATTGAACCTTTGATTGATCCTTTGATATTGACCTTTGATATTGAGCTTTTGGCATTAAACCTTTGATTATGACTTGGCACTTATACTTTGATATTGAACCTTAACTACATGACCCTTCAGTATTTATCCATGTATTACTTGTTGTGGAGTAGCCACAACCATAGCATTGATGCACCAATGTTATGTACTTTAGTGTGGTTGGAGAGATGTACCACACCGTCCCTGATTTTGTTATCGACTACTGCTAGTTATGCTTATGATTGGCCTGCAGGGGTGTATGGATGCATCCAAGATTTATTTGATTGATTGATTGTTTGATTGAGACTACTATATTGATTATATACTATATTGTTCGGTGACTGGGTGTGCGTGCATTGCAACCCCTCACATATTGGGAGTTGATCACTCCATATCGGGTTACTATTAGAATGTATTGTATATTGATTGGGCCTGGGGTAAAATATTGATTCCACATACATTACATCTTACATTAAACCTTGATATCTTTTGATCACCCATTTGACACAATATGTGATCCATCTTCATATTCCTTTGATTATTCCTAACTCTATTGTATTGCTTTGTTATTTGTTTGATATCTGTTCACTGAGCTTTTTTATGCTCAGCCGCATTTCTTTCCCTGCGGCAGGTTTAGTAGGAAGCTGGGTTATGGATGAAGATTTTACTTTGGGCTTAGAAGACTTCACCCTGTTAGCTACTTGCTGGACTTAGAGATGACTAGAAGCTTTTTGGGCTTAGTATATTACTGTTGCCCCTTTGTACCTTGTACTTTGTTTAGTTTTCTCTGGCAACCCTTGTAAACTTTGTGTTTGTAATGTATCTCCGTTTCACTTGTGTTCTGATTTGACTCCATAATGTTACACTTTAGCCCTTTTCAGGTTGGGGTGTTACAACTAATATCATCACAAAATTAACAAACCTCCCCGTCCTTAAATATGAATTAATATTGGCAAATACCATCAAAATAATATCATCACAAACTTACTAATATAAACTATAACAAAAACAAGGTCAATAGTCACTCAGAGTGTATTCACAATGGAGAATACCTCCTAAATCAATCTATTACGAAAATTAGATTATCACTTTATCAGTGAAACGATGCACTATTGTTAAATCATAATAATAATAAAAAACAATTAGCTAGAAAATTCAAGAAAATAGAAAATTGACTAGATGCTTGTCCGTTGGCCTAACCCGGTGCGTCAACACATTGCCCAATGGCAATTATGCAACCTCTAATAGTAACTTAGTAAGTATTGATATGAACCTCGTCCAATGTTTCTGGTGCATTAATTTTGCTCTTCTTCTTTTTTTCATTAATAGCAACTTAGAGAAAAGTATAAAGAAATTCAACTGAGAAGATACCCAAGTCAAGGCTATATGTGCTGACTCTTTGATGACATCCCCCAATTGCCCAGTGAGGTGCAGCTCCCCTTTACCCACCATTGATGTAGCTTCAACAAACTGGACTTCTCCACCAAACGAGGTCCAGACTAGCCCAGTTGCAACTCCAGGAGTTGCAATTCTCTCTGCAGCTTCTTTATCATCATACTTAGGAGGCTGCAATGGATTTAATGGCTCAAGTAGTTGTAACCAAATCGTTCATCTACACACACGCGCACACACAAACAAACACACACACACACATGTAGAGAGAAGACATGTTAACTTATGTTTATATAAATAAATGCTTACCCCAAGTACTTTCTCCAGCATATCTTCATCTACAATTAACGGTGACATAACCCTGAATGCAGTTGATATTTCATGATTGTTAACACCCATCGGTATGACTTCCATCTCTACTTTAGCGCCTCCTCCTTTAGCAAGTCTACTCTCAAGTAATGGTGAAGAAACGTGGTGCACATCTTTGTTAAGTGGAACCATATGCTCTTGTTCTGCCACTCTTACTGCTGCCGTACGAGCTAAGGCTGCAATGCTTCTCTCCAGTTTCCTCACACCAGCTTCTCTTGTGTATCGTTGAATAATAAGTTTTACCATCGCCTATCATAAACATGATACATAACGTAAATCTGTCTATAGGCAGTCATATTAATCTAAATAAAAAGAAGAAAAAGAGACTAGTTAAGCCATGCTGATTTAGAATTTAAGCCATGCTAATTTAGAACACATGTGATCAGAAATTCAGAAATTTAGAATTTAAGACCAGTTAGTCATATACCTCAGAAACTTTCAGAAATTCAGAATTTAAGCCATGCTGATTTAGAACAAGTGGGAAAATTGGACTAGCGGCGTAATATTTTCGAATTTAAGCCATGCTGATTTAGAACACGTGGAATATTGGACTAACTTTCAGAAATTTAGAATTTAAGACCAGTTAGTCATATACCTCAGGAACTAATGATCGTTAAAAAATTGGACTAGCGGTGTAATATTTTAGAGATCGTGGACTAAAAGGCAACAATTCCCGTTTTTGGATGTCATATAAAATCAGGCATAAATTTATGGACTAAAGGTGTAATTTACTCAAAATAAAGAAATAAATAAATAAACATGAGGGGTACTTGTAAAATTAGGGGTCGGTCTCCTATCCAAAAAAAATTTATCTGAATGTGCTTGGCATGTGACCGAGATAACAAGCAAAACTAACGATCATTAAAAAATTGGACCAGCGGCGAAATATTTTTGAGATCGTGGACTAAAAGGCAACAATTCCCATTTTTGGATGTCATATAAAATCCGGCATAAGTTTAGGAGCCAAGGGTGTTTAAAAAAGAAATGAAGGGTACTTGTAAAAAATAGGGGTCTCCTATCCCAAAAAACTTTATCTGAATATAAACCGGCCATCTCTCTCCCCCTTACATCAATCAAGAAAATGGGTACACTCTTGAAATCAACTCATATATTCATCAATATACAATCTTATACGGAGTAAAGAATTAATTATAAAAAATTAGGGTTCCGTAATGTTAACACCTGGCGACACGACACCCGTGGCAAGAAGTCCGATGGCAATGAATAAACGTGGTCTCAATAAACCCAAGTGCAAATATTGTGGCAATGTTGCCCGCTCTAGTTATCGTTTTCCTCCATATTCTTATATCTATTTGTTGTGTAATTGTTTTCATATTTGTTGCTGTTTCGCGATAGGAAAAAACCTAGGGTTTTATGCTAAGACAACCTAGTTGTAACTTGTAAGACCTGATTGCACTATGCATTGCTATTAAAGAATGCCAAGTCAGGGGAGGGACTCATCAACCACTTCTAGTGCTTGTGGACGATACCGGTTAGGTAGGCAATTAATGAGTGTGTGTGTTGCAAAATCATTGATTAAAGGCTCAAATGTCCTCCCACATTGGGAACGTGACCACTTTCTTTTTTTGAAACCCCCTACCACCAGGATATCCCCTTGGGTATTGAGGAGTGTATGTGATGTTTATGAGGTTATAGCTGATTAATTAACAATGGTGAAATAGCTTCCTATTTGGATACCGGTAGAGGGTTACCAAAATTCTCGGGAAGCGTGACGATTTCTTTGAGACTGAGAATAATCTATGGCTTTTTACCTAATTCATTTCAGTTTTCTCTGCATTTTACTCGGCTAAACGTTATATACATGGTACATACAGGAGGCTGATCAAATAAACGAATGGAGGTTTTCAAAGCTAAAGGAATACAAGGGCAGGAACATAGAAATAGAAATTGAAGCTTTTGATAGATACTTGCATAATATTGGTCAATTGGAGGAGGTTTTTGCTGTAAGATCCAAATTGGAAGAGCCTGCCAAAGATGATCAGGAAGGAAAGAATGCAGATATCAACTTTGAAAATGAAGCTAAGAACAGACCTAATTGGAACTGAAAACTTCAGAGATAGGATGAGGTTCATCACCAACAATGCTCTAAGAAAGCTCAAAAGTAAGACACCCACTGGCAATGAAGAACCCGAACTTGTTAGCAGGCCTAAAAAGGCAAGACATTCAGATTTAGTTGAACTCAACAAAAAACTGAGCAATGTTCGAACAGATGAAGATCTGAAATCTTGTAAGCTACTGAAATCTCAGCTCTCCAGTCGATCCAAAAGTAAAGGTGAACTATCTGAGAACATAAACACTCCTGATCAACAACACGATGGCAGACCCAGACGAAAATCAGAAAGCTCCCGATCAAATTGGTTTAGCACAATCACAATCGATCAAAGAGCACTTGGTCACATTGATGCACAATTATCTGCCCTTGAGGCGATCCAATATCTCTAAGTTTAACTTTTTACTGACCCTCAACAATGCCATTATTAGTGTAGAGGTGTGATACTTGGTATCTTCTTTACCAGTAATGATGTGCTTGTTTAGTTATCAAATTTACAATATATGATGTGAATAATGAAACTTAAAAAAGAGATAATCTTAGTAGAGAGAGAACTTAATTGAAGGACATAAAAATAAATATTTAACGGTGAGGAGGGATGGTGGTGGTAGGTGACGGTGGTGACAGTGGTGAGGAGGGATGAGGGTTGAAAGAGAGTGGTGAGGTAGAAGAAGGAGGTGGTCGTATTAGATATTGTGTGTTGGTTTTTATGGTGGGACCCATTTAAAAAAAGTACAAAGAAAAAAATTAATAACAAATTAATAAAAAGACAAAAAAGTAAAAGAAAAAAAAGGGTGCTGTTAACCCCACGGGGGTCTACTCCCACTAGGCTGCAAACCCTCCCTAGTGGGGCCCACCTGTTACAGCTTTTGTCCCCCCCCCACCTTTTTTTTTTTTTTTTCTTTTTGCTGTCCAAGTCCTATTTTTTTTTTGTCAAAGCACAAAAGTGCATTTTTTTGGTCCAAAATGATCAAGTCCAAAGTGCAAACAAAACACAAACACAAACAAACACAACTGCAGGCTCGGATCATTATTAAATTCGTCATCGCCAAGTCCTATTTTTTTGTTAAAGAACAAGTGCATTTTTTTTTGGTCCAAAGTGCAAACAAGAAACCACAACAAAGTGATCAAGTCCAAAGTGCAAACATTACACAACTGCAGGTTCACACAAAGACAACACAAAACACAACTGCAGGCTCGGATGAAATGTTAAATTCGTCATCGCCTTATAGGCTCAGATTTTTAGAAGGCTCGGATTTGAAGGTTGCGAAAGTGATAAAAATATCACTCCGCCATCCATTCGGTTTTAAAAACCATTCGTCATCGCCTTGGTTTTAAAAACCATTTTTTTAACAGCTCAACAGCAAATTCCACAATATCACTAGAAAGCAATATATCAACACAACGAGGGCTGTCAAAACAGGAATGTCACAAGCTCAACAGTAAGGATTCCACAAACTGCAAAGCTCAACAGCAGATTCCACACTCAAGTATCACTAGAAAGCAGTATCACAACACAACAAGGCTGTCAAAACAGGCATGTTACAAGCCCAAACAGTAAGGATTCCACAAACTGCAAAGCTCAATAGTAAGATTCCACAATCTGCAGCTTTGGTAGATTATAAACAAAGCTCAATCAACAAAGCAGTATCACAACAAACACAACCATTACAGCAAACACTACAAGCATTGCAACAAACACTACAACCAACCATATCAAGAAACACTATACCACATAACCACCAACCAAAGAAACAGAGAATCATCACAAGGTAATCAATTCTGAGCTACACAAGTCTCGCAAAGAAGCAGAGTATCACAACAAGGTAACCAATTCTGAACAACCAAAGTCTCACAAAGAAGCAGAGTATCACAACAAGGTAACCAATTCTGAGCAACAAAAGTCTCACAAAGAAGCAGAGTATCACAACAAGGTAACCAATTCTGAGCAACCAAAGTCTCACAAAGAAGCAGAGCATCATAAAAGGCAACAATATTGTAACAAGGGTTGGGGCAGAGTAGTACAAAAAAGGCAACAACATTGTAACAAGGCTGCCGAAATGTCTAGTTCACGATTTTACACACAAGAGGTACTAATAAGCTTTACGCTTTTTCAATATTACATCAAGATAACAATTGGCTCAGATTATAAGTAGATTGACATAAGAAAGTCTTATGATATATGGCTGCAACATCAAATTTTGCAAAGTTTTTATTGCCGTCTATTTGGAAATGCCATGCCAAAATCATTTTTTTAAATCATCATTGCCGTATCTCGGTATTTTTTATAAAAAAACCAAGTTTCAAATATGCTTTTAAAACAACAAACTGCTTATCAAGTTTCATCACAAACTGCTTAAGCAGTTTCATCACAAAATTATGCTTAAAACTAGAGCCTTTGGACTGGGGTAGGCCAGAGCAGGTATTCATACCACTCAAAGGTGGCAGATCAAGGTGTTAACCTACCCACAGCCACAGAACCATAAGAACCAGCACCACAGAATCACATAAGAAGCAGCACCACAGAACTAGCACTATTATCACCACAGCTGTCTCACACACAAATCACATAAGAACCAACACTATTAGGGTTTCTTAAAAAAATGTAGATATGATAAATTAAGATCTATCACAGAACCACCATTAAGCACCACAGAACCACCAATTAAGCACCAATCTAGATAAGAACACACAATTAAGCACCACAGAACCACCACTAAGAACCACCAATAAGAACCACCAATCTAGATAAGAACACACAATTAAGCACCACCAATCTATCACAGAACCTGATGCGTAGGGATTGCACCAGGCTTTACCTCTCGAGGGATCTCGAGAAGCTTACAACCCCCACCAGGCAGTGTACCTGATCGATGTAGTATAGTATAATGACAAGTACCGGGGGATTGATCGTTCAGCTAGGAATAGTGTCGCTAGGATTAGAAAACCTAAATACTAGTTCTAGAGATGAGGGATGATTCTTTTTATGTTTTTATATTTTATGAAAAGCAAGTAAATATCTCAGGTTTGAAGGATTTGGGCGGAATTAGTTGCTAGTCAACTAACCCAATACTAAGATGCAATCAAAATAAAATACTAAAAATGAAAATAAACTAATTATACTAAGGTTGTGAGCAATAAGTGGAGAAATATGTGTTTACTTAGATTTCACTACTCCCTAGATATCTTTTACACGTTAATTACTTGTTATAGTTGCATGGATGACGGATTGTATTCCTTAATACCATTCATGGGGTGGCGTACTTACTTCCCCAATCCTATGAGTGCCTACTTCACTCCTATGTCGAGCCTGCAAGAAGCTCCTAACATGGGATCATTAGAATTTACTCATGCATTAAATACAACCAATAAAACCTAGTACACATCGGTTCATGTTTCCTAAGATGTTCAAGCATGTTACCAATTGGAGATCTGCCAGTTTTCTTAAGCCTAACATTGAAATCATTCATCCAATACAACCATAAACAAGTAATCAACACATAATCAACATCTAGGTTTCATTAGATCTAAGCAAACACAAGATAAATCTAGCCTAGCATAGTGGAATTACGACAAGTACAAGATATAGACAACCAACACATAGACATATTGATTGAATTAAAAGAATACTTATCTCAATAACACATGTAAGGGTTCAAGGGCTAAAAACCCTTGAAAAAGCTGTAAAATACGTATATGGTTCGGCCTTAGGGTTTCTCCAAACTTGTTCCTCTTAATGAATGAAAATTAGAAAACTATATATAGATATTAGAGGATGACGGCGTCAAGAACAAATGGGTGACGCCGTCATCTCGCCGCCAAAATAATCCTTGGACTGCCTTGATCTATATTTGACGCCGTCATGTAGTCCACTTTTGCAGGCCGTCACACATTTAACTATTGACGCTCTACTTTGTGATGCCTTCATTTCTGTACTGGGTCGTCATGATCTTTACTCTTGACGCCGTCAGGAAAGTCTTCTTGACGCCGTCACACACTGTTCCCAGCTTGGAAAATTAAGTCTTTGGCGTTTTCTTCACTTTTATGCTCCAAAAACGTCCGAATTGCTTCCTTTTCCAGATTTCACTCCAAAAGTACCTAAAATCACAAAAGGAATGATTTAGGGCAATATTTGATCAAATAAATTCAATTCCGGGCTTAAATGACCCCCTAAAAGTGGTTCATTTTTCGCCTCATCATATACCCTTACACTTGAGATTTGCTTGTCCTCAAGCAAATGCACTTTTATTCTAATCAAAATACAAGTTAGGGGTCATTTAACACTAATATAAAAGTAATTACAACAAATAATCGTTCCACTAAAGACCAAAGACAAGTACAGAGGTCATACACTAGTACCTCACAAATAGTGTTTAGATACTCACATCTCTCGGGTGCAATAAAGTAATATCACATTATGGAAATGGAAAACATCTCTCACTACCTGTCATAGCAAAATAGATTACCATAGGCTTGGGAAAGGATCAAACCTCCACCACATGGCGTAAGCACCTAGGATAAACTATCAAAGAGGTCTTTTAAAGGGTTGTAACGTTAGGTGTAGGGATATGGAATACACGGTTTTGTTGGATATAGGCAGTCTTTACTGGTGGCGAGTTAACAAACTTGGTTAATTACATGTACAATATGGCATTGCTAAGCCAAAACTAGACTCGACTTAAGCTAATAAATCAAAAAGAACAAAAACATAAAATGAACATAGAATGAAAAGGGATGGTAGTCCGTATGTTTTTTTTTTCCTTTTCTTTTTCTATTTTTTTTCTTTTCTTTTTCTTGTTTATTCAATTTTTTTTTTTTCATACTCTCTTACCCTACCATCCAAAATAATACATCATAGGGAATGAAAATTTCCCTTACACTTGAATTTTTACATACTTTACAATAAACTAATCTAATGACTCGAATTAAGATAATCAAAACACTTGGAGTACTTTTAAGATTAACGCACATATGGGGGTAATATATGATGTTCTTCCCCATTACTCCATAACATTAGTACTTTACCCATGAGTCCCAATCGTCCCAAAACAATATGTACAAGGATATGACTCGACTTAGCAACCATGTAATCAATTAGATAGTTAACTTAGGGTTTAACAAATAACAATAATGCACTAAAGATGAGTGCATACACGGAAGGCTAAGGCGATTTGGGTGTACATTTAAGTGGGGTGTAACAAATTCTTCCTTTAAGTAAAATGCTTAAAGTTAGAAACGAAAAGATAGGCTCGGAGGGGTGTACTAGGGGTTTCGTGTACTAAAAATGAGTACAACGCTAAGGAGTGGGAAAAATTAGTTGACTTAACTAGCCAAGTAATATGACTTAAATGGTCAAGTAATTATAATACGGGTTTAACACAAGGGTGATCCTAATGCCTCTTATCATGTAGTAAATCCTACCACACGAATGTAGTCTCACTAGTGGTCTCGGGATGCATCGCTAACGCAAGTTCTAGAATCTAAATGCTACCGGTACACTTATAAGCACTAATAGTAAATGTTTTTCCTATCAAATCTAAAGGCGAACCTCACATGTTTGGGTGGAAAATTTTTCTGAATAGTACGGTTTTGTGCTAGTCATACAATCTACTATCCATGAGACGCTTGTTATGGCTAAAGTTCCACTCCTAAATGTTGTAAAAAATTTTAAATTTGGCGCTAAAATTGCACTAACAAGTATTTCTCATAGTTTTATTACACACCTACCATCAAACAAACAAACTCAAGCAAAAGTGTATCTGTAAGGTATCATCATTTTACCCTCCCCTTACACTTAAGATGAACATTGTCCCCAATGTTCAAGTAAAGAATGTAAAAGTGAAATAAGTAAAACGAATGAAATCAAATACTCCCCTGATTCGCTCGGTATGGATAATAAGGTGGCCAGGTTAGATCTTTGATGAGGCGAAAAATGATCCGTTTTTAGGGGGTCATTTAAGCCCGAATTAGAATTTATTTGATCAAATATTGCCCTAAATCGTTCGTTTTGTGATTTTAGGTACTTTGGGAGTGAAATCTGGAAAAGGAAGCAATTCGGACGTTTTTGGAGCATAAAAGTGAAGAAAACGCCAAAGTCTTATTTTTCCATGCTGGGAACAGTAGGTGACGGCGTCAAGAGTAACTCCCTGATGGCGTCAAGAGCAAAATTCCATGACGATCCAGTACAGATTTGAAGGCGTCACGAAGTAGGGCGTCAAGAGTAAAAGTCATGATGGCCTGGAAATGATTATCACTTGACGACGTCAAATGTAGATCAAGGCAGTCTGAGAATAGTTTTGGTGGCGAGGTGACGGCGTCACAAGCTTGGTCTTGACGCCGTCAGACCCCTTTTCCTATATATAGTTTTCTAATTTTCACATTAAAAAAAGAGAAGTTTTGGAGAAACCCTAAGTACGAACTTGGTGCGAATTTTATAGGTTTTTCAAGGGTTCCAAGCCCTTGATACCTCTCATGTGTAATTGAGATAAGTGTTCTTTTAATTCAATCAATATGTCTATGTGTTGGTTGTCTATATCTTGTTCTTGTATTAATTCCATCATGCTAGGCTAGATCTATCTTGTGTTTGCTTGGATCTAATGAAACCTAGATGTTAATTATGTGTTGATTACTTGTTTATACTTGTCTTGGATGAATGATTTATATGTTAGGCTTAAGAAAACTGGCAGATCTCCAATTGGTAACATGCTTGAACGTCTTAAGAAACATGAACCGACGCGCACTAGGTCTTTAATGGTTGTATTTAATGCATGAGCCACTGTTTACAATCCCTATAGTTGTGCTGGGCATGGTGTAGGAGGAGATAAGAGCTCATAGAATTGGGGAGTTAAGTGTGCCACCCTATGAATGGTATTAAGGAATACGATCCGTCATCCATGCAATTATAACAAGTAATTAACGTGTAAAAGATGTCTAGGGAGTAGTGAAATCTAAGTAAACACATTTTCTCCACTTATTGCTCACAACTTTAGTATAATTTAGTTTATTTTCATTTCTAGTATTTTATTTTGATTGCATCCTTAGTATTGGGTTAGTTGATTAGCAACTAATTCCGCCTAAATCCTTCAAACCCGAGATTTTTAATTGCTTTTCTATAAAATATAAAATACAAAAAAGAATCTTCCCTCACCTTTAGAACTAGTATTTAGGTTTTCTAATCCTAGCGACACTATTCCTAAGCTGAACGATCAGTCCCCCGGTACTTGTCACTATACTATACTACAACGATCAGGTACACTGCCTGGTGGGGGTTGTAAGCTTCTCAAGATCCCTTGAGAGGTAAAGCCTGGTGCGATTCCCACGTATCAAGTTTTTGGCGCCGCTGCCGGGGAAATAGTTATTGTCTAGGTTAGAATTTCTTTTTATTAGGTCTACTTGCTAGATTCCTTTCTAGTAAAATTTTATTTTTATTTTTAGGTTCTCTTTAGTCTATCTTATTTCTTTGTGCCTTTGTTCGTAACCACCCGACATCATGAACAACGGGAACATCTTTGAACCCGTCATCCCACCACAATAAAACCCACCATTAGAACCCCTTAGGCCCCGAACCTTAGGAGAGTATTCCCGACCTAGCCATCAAGGCTACCGAAACACCATTGAGCTCACCGGAGCCAATGTGACCCCCTTGCGATCCGACACCATCCGGTTGGTGCAAAGCGGATGTGCATTCCATGGACTTCGTTCCGAAGATCCAAACCAACATCTTAAGGACTTCCTCAAAATCGTAGATTCTATAGACCTAGATGTTGCAACTAGAGAGACAACCCGATTACGCCTATTCCAATTCTCTCTACGGGATCAAGCTAGTCAATGGCTTGAGCGTTTACCCGCGGGATCCATCACCACATGGGATGATCTCACCACTCGTTTCCTTGCTCAATTTTTCCCATCGGGGAGAACTACTAAGCTTAGAAATGACATCTTGATGTTCCAACAACGTCAAAATGAAACCTTTTATGAAGCATGGATTCGATATAAAGACCTGCTCCGAAAAGTCCCTCATCATGGCATCGAACCATGGCTCCAGATCCAAATCTTTTACGATAAAGTTGACTATCAAACAAGGAGAGCCATTGATTACGCAGCCAAGGGCAGGCTAAATAGACTTAGCATTGACGAGTGCTGGAAAGTTCTTGAGGGGTTGGCACAATACGAAGAAGAAGGATGGGAGGACCCGATGTTCCCAAGCAAGGGAAAACTTGACTACGCATATGCCACCCAAGAACAGTTGTTAGGAAGCATCAAGAAGTAGGTAAAAGAATTAATGAGTATTGAGAAGCTTGTTGCTGAACCCATGTGGAATCCTAATTTACGTAGGAATACGGTTATTGACCACAATTTTCCTGAACGTTCACGACAAGAGGAATTCGAAGGGATAATGGTAACCTTCATGGATAATCAGGAAAAACAAATCCAGCACCTAGAAGCACGCATGGAAAGCACTCACAAAGCTTTTATGAATTTAGCAGACCAATTCATATCAAGGGTCAAAGAAAAGATCAAAGAAAATTCCGTACCTAAAAAAATTGAAAAATTCTTCGAGGTTTCAACCCCTTTGGTGTTTGACCAAGAGGATAGCGGGAAATTTTCCCCAAGTGCTTCACCATTAACTACCCCCCGTTCTCACGAGCATCCCCATGCAGAGAAGAGTTCGCAATTCCATAACATTTTCGTTGGATGCTTACGAACCACATTCCCGAACTTATCCAAGAGACGTTCTTTTGGTTTTAAACCCGGTGTAAAGAGGTTGTACCTCAAAAACACCACTGACTTGAAACCCTCTATGGAACAACATCTCTTCTCACACACCAGTGACCTGTGCACAGCTTACAACTTAGCCAAAACGTCACCCAACCCTTTCTACAACCTTACATCTTTCCGTGACAGAAATGAGACGTTCGACCCTGGCGGACCTCGTTAACGAAATAGCAACTCATGAGTTTTACTAATGTTTAGCTATTCACACAAAGTGTAGGGACTAAACATGGAATTACTCCATTTCTCACCTCACACGGGCATCTGACGGCGTCAGACATAACTCTTGACACCGTCAGCTCGATGGATCAGCAATATTAACGGAATAGCTACTCATGAGTTTTACTAATGTTTAGCTATTCACACAAAGTGTAGGGACTAAACATGGAATTACTCCATTTCTCACCTCACACGGGCATCTGACGGTGTCAGACATAACTCTTGATGCCGTCAGCTCGATGGATCAGCAATATTAACCCAAAACTAATCACTTTCAACCCATACCCCACAAATCTCACCCAAAGTGCTGTTTCTACTCCGGTTCTCCACCGCCTATCATTCACAAACCAATGGCCAAGTCGAAAACACCAATAGGGCTATTAAAAGAATACTTGAAAAAACGGTTAGTCAAAACAGAAAGGACTGGTCATTTAAACTCGACGAAGCCTTATGGGCATTCTGAACCGCCTACAAAACACCTATTGGAACGACCCCGTTCCGCATGGTGTATGGTAAGGCATGTCACTTACCAGTGGAATTAGAACATAAGGCTTATTGGGCGCTTAAGACATGCAACTTAGATTACACAATTGCTGAAAATAATAGGTTCTTGCAATTACACGAGCTTGATGAGCTTAGGCTAGAAGCCTACGAATCCTCCATCACATATAAAGAGAGAGCGAAAAGATGGCATGACCAGAGAATTAAGAAACCCAAAGAATTTTCAGAGGGAGACAAGGTCCTATTATACAATTCTCGGTTGAGATTATTTCCGGGAAAACTTAAGTCTAGATGGTATGAACCGTTCATGGTAAAGAACTCCTCTAAAATTGGAGCCGTGGTGTTACTAGATGATGAAGATAGGGAATTTACTGTTAACATACAACGTGTAAAACACTACCAAGAGAATAACAATGAAATGATTAGTAAGGAGGATGTGACGTTTGATGATGAGGTCACGTAGTAACCCATGACCTTGAGTCTAGCTACAAGACTCGTAAATAAAGAAAAGCGCTTCTTGGGAGGCAACCCATGTTTTGTGTGATTTTATTTTGTTTGTTTGTTATTTGCTTCCGTATGCATGCTTTATTTTTATTGTTGGTAGATCATGTTTCTAAACTAAATAGTGGAAATACTTTACCTTGTTGTTTTGGCCTAGTCTTAACTCCACCTAAAAGTATTTTTGCAAAAGATAAGTGTAAGGGGAAACCCCAAATATGTTTTTAAGAAACAAACCGATCATGATTCTCCACAATATTAAATGAACATGTATATTCGTATTTGTTAGAGTCAAATGCTTGTATTGAGTCATAATGAAGTTTTGCAGGATTTTCCAGGAAGTAGGACCAAGTTTTTCCAGAAATTTTCCGGAAACATAACATAAGGATTTCTGCAGGTCACTTCTGACGGCGTCAAGAGTTTACTCTTGACGGTGTCAAGTGTAAAAATCTGGAAATTTTACCGGTTTTGTTTTTCTAACGGAGTCTTATGGTTTTTGTGAATTATTAAGTTTTATAATCTCCAGGAAATCTCCAAACTTCATTCCACAAGCATTATATCTTATCTTGTTTTCTAGGATTTAGTAACTTATATAGGATGCCGCCGATTTTACGCGAGGTTGTCTTGTCTATTTTATCAGGTTTTACAGGTTATGTATGACAAGAAGATGATTTATATTCTGGAAGGGAAGCTTTGATTGTTCATTTTCTTGGAGGAAGATTTAACCTGGCCATCTTATTATCCATACCGAGCGAATCAGGGGAGTATTTGATTTCATTCTCTTTACTTTTTCACTTTTACATTATTTACTTGAACATTGGGGACAATGTTCATCTTAAGTGTAAGGGGAGGGTAAAAAGATGATACCTTACATATGCACTTTCGCTTGAGTTTGTTTTGTTTAATGGTAGATGTGTAATAAAACTATGAGAAATACTTGTTAGTGCAATTTTAGCGCCAAATTTAAAATTTTTTACAACATTTAGGAGTGAAACTTTAGCCATAGCAAGCGTATCATGGATAGGAGATTGTATGACTAGCACATAACCGTATATTCAGAAAAATTTACCACCCAAATATGTGAGGTTCGCCTTTAGATTTGATAGGAAAAGCATTTACTATGAGTGCTTATGAGTGTACCAGTAGTATTTAGATTCTAGAACTTGCGTTAGTGATGCATCCCGAGACCGCTAGTGAGATTACATTCGTGTGGTAGGATTTACTACATGATAAGAGGCATTAGGATCACCCTTGTGTTAAACCCGTATTATAATTACTTGACCATTTAAAGTCATATTACTTGGCTAGTTAAGTCAACTAATTTTCCCACACCCTTAGCGTTGTACTCATTTTTAGTACACGATACCCCTATTACACCCCTCCGAGCCTATCTTTTCGTTTCTAACTTTAAGCATTTTACTTAAAGGAAGAATTTGTTACACCCCACTTAAATGTACAACCAAATCGCCTTAGCCTTCCGTGTATGCGCTCATTTTTAGTGCATTATTGTTATTTGTTAAACCCTAAGTTAACTATCTAATTGATTACATGGTTGCTAAGTCGAGTCATATCCTTGTACATATTGTTTTGGGACGATTGGGGCTCATGGGTAAGTACTTATTTTATGGAGTAATGGGGAAGAACATCATTTATTACCCCCATATGTACGTTAATCTTAAAAGTGCTCCAAGTGTTTTAATTTTCTTAATTCGAGTCATTAGATTAGTTTATTGTAAAGTATGTAAAAATTCAAGTGTAAGGGAAATTCTCATTCCCTATGATGTATTATTTTGGATGGTAGGGTAAGAGAGTATGAAAAAAAAAAAAAAAAAAAAAAAAAAAAAAAAAAAAATCGAAAAAATCTAGAAAAAGAAAAAAAAATATAGAAAAAGAAAAAGAGAAAAAAACATACGGACTACCATCCCGTTTTCATTCTATGTTCATTTTATGTTTTTGTTATTTTTCAATTATTAGCTTAAGTCGAGTCTAGTCTTGGCTTAGCAACGCCACATTGTACATGTAATTAACTAAGATTGGTAACTCGCCACCAAAAAAAAACTTCCTTTATCCAACAAAACCGTGTATTTCATATCCCTACACCTAACGTTACAACCCTTTAAAAGACCTCTTTGATAGTTTATCCTAGGTGCTTACGCCATGTGGTGGAGGTTTGATCCTTTCCCAAGCCTATGGTAATCTATTTTGCTATGACAGGTAGTGAGAGATATCTTCCGTTTCCATATTGTAATCTACACTTTATTACACCCGAGAGATGTGAGTATCTAAACACTATTTGTGAGGTGCTTGTGTATGACCTCCGTGCTTGTCTATTGGTCTTTAGTGGAACGATTATTTGTTGTAATTACTTTTATATTAGTGTTAAATGACCCCTAACTTGTATTTTGACTAGAATAAAAGCGCATTTGCTTGAGAACAAGCAAATCTCAAGTGTAAGGGTATATAATGAGGCGAAAAATGATCCGTTTTTAGGGGGTCATTTAAGCCCGAATCCGAATTTATTTGATCAAATATTGCCCTAAATCGTTCCTTTTGTGATTTTAGGTACTTTGGGAGTGAAATCTGGAAAAGGAAGCAATTCGGACGTTTTTGGAGCATAAAAGTGAAGAAAACGCCAAAGTCTTAATTTTCCATGCTGGGAACAGTAGGTGACGGCGTCAAGAGCAAAATTCCATGATGATCCAGTACAGATTTGAAGGCGTCACGAAGTAGGGCGTCAAGAGTAAAAGTCATGACGGCCTGGAAATGATTATCACTTGACGGCTTCAAATGTAGATCAAGGCAGTCCGAGAATAGTTTTGGCGGCGAGGTGACGGCGTCACAAGCTTGGTCTTGACGCCGTCAGACCCCTTTTCCTATATATAGTTTTCTAATTTTCACATTAAAAAAAGAGAAGTTTTGGAGAAACCCTAAGTACGAACTTGGTGCGAATTTTATAGGTTTTTCAAGGGTTCCAAGCCCTTGATACCTCTCATGTGTAATTGAGATAAGTGTTCTTTTAATTCAATCAATATGTTTATGTGTTGGTTGTCTATATCTTTTTCTTATCTTAATTCCATCATGCTAGGCTAGATCTATCTTGTGTTTGCTTGGATCTAATGAAACCTAGATGTTAATTATGTGTTGATTACTTGTTTATACTTGTCTTAGATGAATGATTTATATGTTAGGCTTAAGAAAACTGGCAGATCTCCAATTGGTAACATGCTTGAACGTCTTAAGAAACATGAACCGACGCGCACTAGGTCTTTAATGGTTGTATTTAATGCATGAGCCACTGTTTACAATCCCTATAGTTGTGCTGGGCATGGTGTAGGAGGAGATAAGAGCTCATAGAATTGGGGAGTTAAGTGTGCCACCCCATGAATGGTATTAAGGAATACGATCCGTCATCCATGCAATTATAACAAGTAATTAACGTGTAAAAGATGTCTAGGGAGTAGTGAAATCTAAGTAAACACATTTTCTCCACTTATTGCTCACAACTTTAGTATAATTTAGTTTATTTTCATTTCTAGTATTTTATTTTGATTGCATCCTTAGTATTGGGTTAGTTGATTAGCAACTAATTCCGCCCAAATCCTTCAAACCCGAGATTTTTAATTGCTTTTCTATAAAATATAAAATACAAAAAAGAATCTTCCCTCACCTTTAGAACTAGTATTTAGGTTTTCTAATCCTAGCGACACTATTCCTAAGCTGAACGATCAATCCCCCGGTACTTGTCACTATACTATACTACAACGATCAGGTACACTGCCTGGTGGGGGTTGTAAGCTTCTCAAGATCCCTTGAGAGGTAAAGCCTGGTGCGATTCCCACGTATCAATCTTCCTCCAAGAAAATGAACATTCAAAGCTTCCCTTCCAGAATATAAATCATCTTCTTGTCAAACATAACCTGTTAAACCTGAGAAAACAAACACAAAAGCCCAAAGCATCAATCCGAACAAAGAAAACTCACAACTAGATGTAATTCCAGACTTAGGAATAGAAACAAAACAATTAAAGATATAATGCTTTTGGAATGAATGTTTGCAGATTTCCTGGAGTTTATAAAACTAAAGAATTAACAAAAACTTTAAGACTCCGGTATAAACAAAAACTAGCAAAATTTCCAGAATTTTACACATGACGCCGTCAAGAGTAAACTCATGACGCCGTCAAAAGTGACCTGCAGAAATCTTTACGTTAAGTTTCCGGAAAATTTCTGAAAAAAACTTATGTCCTACTTCCTGGAAAATCCTGCAAAACATCATTATGACTCGATACAAGCATTTGATTCTAACAAGTACTAATACACATGTCCATTTAATATTGTTGTGGTTCATGCTCAATTTCGTTCTTATAAACAAATTTGGATCTCCCTTACACTTATCTTTTGCAAAATACCTTTATATGCAATTAAGACGAAGTTAAAAACAAAATAAAGCATTTTCACAATTTACTTTGAAACATGAGCCACAAACAATAAAAATAAAACATGCATACGGAAACAAATAAAATCAAACAAACAAATAAAAACACACAAAACATGGGTTGCCTCCCAAGAAGCGCTTGTTTTTGTTCGAGTCACGAGCCTGACTCTACCCTTATTTAACGGAAATAGGGGAGGTTTTCCCTACACTTAGGATCAAGTGTGGGTGAAAGTAGCGATACACACCCTTAGGGTGGAAATATGCCACGTGAGGTGAAGGGGGTGAGTGAATGGCTTCCTTCATCCTAAAACTACCCGGATAATATTGGTTGATGGGTGGGTCGGTTCCTCTTTTGCCTCCTAGAAATATATCTAAGGATGGAAATTTGTGTAAAGGTTGAGGTTCCGGTTCATCAACATTAGGAAATTCCCTAGAACTAGGAGTAAGGTTATCACTACAAGTATTCAAACCTATATCCTCTAATGGTGCCAGGTCCAAGGGTTCTACTTCTATTGGGGTTCCTATAGTCTCTTCTACTTCTTCCGGGTAAGTCACGGGCGGTGTGTATGCCTCAAATGATGCTAGGACTTGTGGGGTACTTAGTGGGCTTGGGTTTTCTACTATCTCTTCCATCACATCATTTGTTTCCTCAAAGTCTGACGGATACAAACTCATCAATTCATTCAACTTATGGTTCACGGTTAGGAAACTTTCCTCGAAATTCTTCCAAAGGGTCTCACTAAAAGGAATTGATCCTGATAATGATCGTCTAATTGAAATCACACATGCATAAAATTCCTCAAACCCATTTAACTTTACCCCCAACTCCTCTTGGATGTCATAAAGATCACACAAAAAATCATTGGAATGATAGGAATCAAATCTATTAGTGAAATATAGTTGTTCCTCTATTGTCAGTGATCTAAATGGAATTTCATCTGCCATAGTGACAAGTGAAAATGGTTTTACAAACAACGGGCACAAAGAAAAAGATAGACTACAAGAAAGCTAATAATAAAAAAAATAAAAATCTCACTAAAAAGGAACCTAATGAGTAGACCTAATCAAAATAAATTTCAACTTAAACAATAACTATTCCCCGGCAACGGCGCCAAAAACTTGATGCGTAGGGATTGCACAATGCTTTACCTCTCGAGGGATCTTGAGAAGCTTACAACCCCCACCAGGTAGTGTACCTGATCGATGTAGTATAGTATAATGACAAGTACCGGGGGATTGATCGTTCAGCAAGGAATAGTGTCGCTAGGATTAGAAAACCTAAATACTAGTTCTAGAGATGAGGGATGATTCTTTTTATGTTTTTATATTTTATGAAAAGCAAGTAAATATCTCGGGTTTGAAGGATTTGGGCGGAATTAGTTGCTAGTCAACTAACCCAATACTAAGATGCAATCAAAATAAAATACTAAAAATGAAAATAAACTAATTATACTAAGGTTGTGAGCAATAAGTGGAGAAATATGTGTTTACTTAGATTTCACTACTCCCTAGATATCTTTTACACATTAATTACTTGTTATAGTTGCGTGGATGACGGATTGTATTCCTTAATACCATTCATGGGGTGGCGTACTTACTTCCCCAATCCTATGAGTGCCTACTTCACTCCTATGTCGAGCCTGCAAGAAGCTCCTAACATGGGATCATTAGAATTTACTCATGCATTAAATACAACCAATAAAACCTAGTACACATCGGTTCATGTTTCCTAAGACGTTCAAGCATGTTACCAATTGGAGATCTACCAGTTTTCTTAAGCCTAACATTGAAATCATTCATCCAATACAACCATAAACAAGTAATCAACACATAATCAACATCTAGGTTTCATTAGATCTAAGCAAACACAAGATAAATCTAGCCTAGCATGGTGGAATTAAGACAAGTACAAGATATAGACAACCAACACATAGACATATTGATTGAATTAAAAGAATACATATCTCAATAACACATGTAAGGGTTCAAGGGCTGAAAACCCTTGAAAAAGCTGTAAAATACGTATATGGTTCGGCCTTAGGGTTTCTCCAAACTTGTTCCTCTTAATGAATGAAACTAGAAAACTATATATAGATATTAGAGGCTGACGGCGTCAAGAACAAATGGGTGACGCCGTCATCTCGCCGCCAAAATAATCCTCGGACTGCCTTGATCTACATTTGACGCCGTCATGTAGTCCACTTTTGCAGGCCGTCACACATTTAACTCTTGACGCTCTACTTTGTGACGCCTTCATTTCTGTACTGGGTCGTCATGATCTTTACTCTTGACGCCGTCAGGAAAGTCTTCTTGACGCCGTCACACACTGTTCCCATCTTGGAAAATTAAGTCTTTGGCGTTTTCTTCACTTTTATGCTCCAAAAACGTCCGAATTGCTTCCTTTTCCAGATTTCACTCCAAAAGTACCTAAAATCACAAAAGGAACGATTTAGGGCAATATTTGATCAAATAAATTCAATTCTGGGCTTAAATGACCCCCTAAAAGTGGTTCATTTTTCGCCTCATCAGAACAACCACTAAGAACCACCATTAAGAACCACCAATCTAGATAAGAACACACAATTAAGCACCACCAATCTAGATAAATTAAGATCTATCACAGAACCACCATTAAGAACCACCAATCAAGATAAGAACACACAATTAAGCACCACAGAACCACCACCACAGAACCAGCACCACATAACCAGCCACCACGAAACCCTAAATTTCAAAAAATTAGGGTTTCTTAAAAAAAATCTAGATCTGATAAATTAACATATACATCTTTCAATTAACACACTTTATATGAAGTAAATCAAAACAGATTGAAAAAACCCCCAAATATTTTTGAAACCCTAATTTTTGAATAAAAATTAAGATCTATCACAGAATGAGAAAAATCACATAAGAACACACAATTAAGCACCACAGAACCACCACCACAGAAAAACCCCCAAATTACTTTTACGAAACCCTAATTTTTGAATAACCCCCAATTTTTGAGAAACCCCCAACACAGATCACCAACAACATCACCACAAACTCACAAACTCTCTCACAAATCACCAACAACATCACAATATTAGTGATTTTAGATCTAAAAACGTTTTTAGATCTAAAAATAGAGAGAGAAAAGAGAGCAGATAACTTAGAGAGAGAGAGAGAGAGAGAGAGAGAGAGAGAGTTTGTGAATGTGTGGTGTGTGTGAGACAGCTGTGGTGATAATAGTGTGTGGGTGTGAGACAGCTGTCCACCCACGCGTTTTTATTACTTTTTTTTATATATTTATTATAAAAAAGTTAGTTGTAAAATTTGTTAAAAAAGTATTTTGTTAAGTTTATAAAATTTGTTACAAAAAAAGTATTTTGTTATAAAAAAAGTTAGTTGTAAAAAAATGTGAATGAAAAAATGTATTTTGTTAAAAAAAACATTTTGTTATACAAAAAAGTTAGTTGTAAAAAAATGTGAATAAAAAAAAGTATTTTGTTAAAAAAAATATTTTGTTATAAAAAAAACATTTTGTTATACAAAAAATTAGTTGAAAAAAAAATTGTGATAAAAAAAAAACATTTTGTTATAAAAAAAAACATTTTGTTATACAAAAGAGTTAGTTTTAAAAAAAAAACGTCACCATACGCATTTGTAAAAGTATTAATCTTATATACTAAAAGCTTAAGTTGTCTTATAAATGCAAAGTGCTCTCCATAAATGTTTCTTGAATTGATTGTGAAATGTGGATGCTTCATGTGTTAGTACATTGATTTAATAGTCATGCATAAGGGTAAGTACATAGAAATCGTGCACAAAAGTTTGTACGGTACAACATGTTTCAAGCCATCTCTAAACCAATAAATGTTTCATGAATTGAAAGTGAAATGTGGAGGCTTCATATGTTAGTACATTGATTTAATAGTCATGCATAATGGTAAGTACATAGAAATCGTGCACAAAAGTTTGTACGGTTCAACATGTTTCAAGCTATCTCTAAACCTCAAAGAATACAAACCAAAAATGCCATGAATGCATAAATTTAACATACCAATTAATGGTTAGTCTTTTTAGCTTCCCGTCCATGAGTTACAAATATTTTATCCACTATATAATGTGTCAAAAATCACACACAACAAACCACAACTTCATCCACACCGCGTACACATTGGGCTACAACTTATTATGGTGGTAAATTAAGCATCATATCGTCTTACTTATTTAGCATACAAACCACAACTTCCTCCACACCGCGTACACATTGGGCTACAACTTATTATGGTGGTAAAGTAAGCATCATATCGTCTTACTTATTTAGCATATTGATTTATATTATTTTATGTAAATTTCACGTGTATTTTGTGTGTGTAACAATGTAGGACATAAAGATGGTGCTTAGGAACTTTGGTAGTAACATCATCTTCTCTAATGGTTTAAGAGATCCTACACATCGTTTTCTTATCAATTAAGTGGAACATGCACGAACATTTTTACTTTGATCGAAAATGCAATATATTGATTAACAGTATTTAAGTTACTAACGATCAACTATATCTAATTTTTTTGTAGCGCTTCAAGAAGCATTAAAGAATGAGATCGACAAGTCACAAAAATTATATCAAGAACAAAAAATGCAAAAGGTCAATGAACAACAACGACAAAGACAACAACAATAACAAGAACAACAACATCAATAAGAACAACGCCACAGCCACCGGTGGAATGAATACTTAGCATTCATATTAATAGTACGTTACAAATTAAACATGCAATATTTTACTTCATGTAATACCGATAAACGGGCTAATACTATTGATTCGTTAGCAAGTAAGTTTATTGAAAATAATGTGACGAGCATTCAATTTTTAGTCAATAATTATTACTGCACTTTGTTTATGCATTTTAATATTTTTGCTCTTAATGTAGTTTTTTTGTCTTGCGTTGTGTTAATATCACTTTCTTAATTAAACGTCTTGGAATATTGCGTGACTTTGATATTTGATATGACTTTGTAAATTATGTCGATGTTACATATTAAAAATGGTAGTATATAATAAAAATATTTCACACTATCATCATAACAATGAGAATCTTCTAAACCGAAGAAGTATTTAAAGAAGAAGAAAATTGTATTTGAAATGTTATCCTACACCTATCACAAGGTAAGCATTATTCATTTGCGTTTGAGATCATGTGATTCATGTCGTCATACTGTAAATACTTAGAATAAGTTACTAATGAATGCTCCAAATTCGATATTATAGTTTATGGAAAAATGTTGTAATAATGCATTAATTAAAAAATAATTTATGTAACTTACTCATATTAAAAATTACATATGAAAAGCCTCATTTAAATATAACATTTTGCAAAAAACCTCTTCACATTAAAGAAAGAGATCGAGAAGTCACGAAAATTGTATCAAGAACAAAACATGCAAAATGCCAATGAACAACAACGACAAAGACAACAACAAGAACAACGCCACGGCCACCGGTATCAATATAGATGAATACTTAGCATTCATATTAATAGTGCGTTACAAATTAAACATGCAATATTTTACTATATGAATTATAATTTATTATACGAATTATAATTTATAATCTTTAATAAACTAATTACTTTAATGTTTTATGTTTTTATAGTTTTGTTAAAAAGGAAATTTGTTTTATAGTTCGCATTTTATAATGTAATTTATTTGAACAATGAAGTCCGTCTTTCACAAAAAAAAATGAGAGTTTCAAACATGAACCGAAAATTAGTCCCGGACATTACGAAAAAAAACAATTAGATCCAACATGTGTGCATCGCATGGGTCCTAGGGCAGTCCAAACCTGTTTGCATCGCACGGGGATGAATATAAAAGGTCTCCAACATTAATGTCATTGCTTCATATTTAAAATAATTTATGTAACTTATACATATTAAAAATTTACATGTGAAGAGACTCTTTTCAATGTAACATCTTGAAAAAAAAATTCTTCGCATATACTCTTTTAATGTCAATAAAGTATTTTAAATGTGTGTCATGCTTAGAAATGTGATACCATCACAACTTAGATATATAATGACGAAAATAAATTCCGAAGATTACGATATAAAAACTTATATACATCCCATGTGCAACTCATATACAACTAAATAAAGTACTTTATTCTTATAAACCTTAGAAAATGAGTAATAATATGACAACTTTTATACAACATACGTGCCAAATATTAAGATATAAAAACTAATATACAACCCTAAAGCAACAAAGAAAAGTCTATTAAAAACGTTTAAAGGTTAACACATTTGTGATACCATGACAACTAAAATCTAAAACGACAAACATAAACCCAAAAAACCATACTTTGACAGCTTCTACAAAGCCCGTGTGCATCGCACGGGCTATCCCGGATACATCCATTTTAAAAAAAATATAAAGCTTAGAAAATGTGAGATACCATGACAAATTAAATATAAAATACCAAAAATAAAAGTCAACTACTACACTCTCACAACTTCTATACAGCATACATCCCAAATATTACGCAATAAAAACTTATATACAAAACATATGCAACTCAATAAAGTATTTTAAATACGCATAAAGGTAACAAAATTTATGATACTATCACAACTTAAATATAAAATGACGCAAAAAAAATACAAAAAATTACACTTTAATAACTTTTATTAAGCCCGTGTGCATCGCACGGGCTATTCTGCCTAGTTACAATAAAAGTATGGTAGTAGTTTTGTAAAAAAAATTGTTAGTATTAAAAAAAAGGGTAAATTTGTAATGTTTTTTCAGGGGTTCGGTTCTCACGAGCAGTTAACGGATTGGGTGCAAAACATAGCTCGGGAACTCGGTTTTGTCATTGTTAAAAGAAGAACTAAATCAGAAAACGGTATTATGAACGAAATCAATTATGGGTGTACAAAGGGTGGGATTTATGAACCCGAAGGTACTGGAAAACGGAATATCAGTACCTCTAAAACCGGTTGTCCATTCAAATTGGTGGCGAAATATCTTAAAAGAAGATCATATTGGATTTTGAAAGTGAAGGATGATAGTCATAATCATCGTATGTTAGAGTCGGTGCATGGTGTGCCATATGCAATGCGATTAAATGATGATGAGTTCGAGTTGGTTAAAGAATTGACAGAGTATACCGTAAAACCACGTAAAATACTCGCGACAATACAGGGTCGTAATCCGGATAACGTGTCTAGCGTTAGAACTATATATAACGCACAAGTTAAGATCCGGAGAGCCAAAATAGGTAATCTAACTCCAATTCAAGTCCTTTACGCACATTTGACGCAATCAGGGTACACACATTACGATAGGGTAAGTGACAATAATGAGCTTGAGGAACTATTTTTTGTTCACCCTACGTCGTACGCTTTATGGTGTACGTTCCCTGAAATCATGCTAATAGACTCCACGTACAATACCACGCTGTTTAAATTGCTATTTTTGGAAATTGTCGAAGTAACATCAACAAATAAAACATTTTCGATGGCGTTTAGCTTTTTAAACAGTGAAAAAGGGCCTAATTTTGAATGGGTATTGCAACGTGTAAAGATGGTGATAGACGAAAGATACTATCCACGTGTTATCGTCACCAACAGGGATTTAGCCTTGGTTGGGGCATGCAGAGCAGAATTCCCGCATGCTCACAAAGTACTATGTCGATGGCATATTTCCCAAAATATACTTCAGCATTGCAGAGGTAAATGTGGGTCGTTAGAGGAGTACGAGTCCATCAAACACACATGGGATTGGATGGTTAAAGCTCAAACACGCGCTTTATTCGAGTAACATTATCGACGCCTACAACAAAAATTGGTCAACAAACCGGGTACTTAATTATTAATTCAGTGTTTTTATTATTTAACAAATATGCACCCGATTGACCTTGTATTAATTCATCGTTTTTTCAAATATTGCTCGGTATCTGGATAACTGGCTGCGAGATTACGGGAACATGTTTGTCTCGTGTGTTACCGATGAATATGGCAGCTACGGCCAGACAACAACGTGTAGAGTAGAGGCTCAGCACGCGTTGTTGAAATTATATTTGGGCGGCACACAGTCCAACTTAAACACGTTGTTGATTTCGATTGATAATATTCTTACTTCTCAAAAGAGCGCGATACAAGAGAGTTTTAATAGAAGCATAAATGAGAAAATAAATAAATGTGATATACCAATATTTTCAGAGTTGTGGTATAACATTTCCAAATTTGATTTTATACTCATGCACAAAGAACTCCTTCAAACGAAGATCGCCGCAGAAGATTGTAGCCATTAGTTGCGATCAATTTATGGACTACCGTGCTTTTGTCAAATGACTTGGTATCGAATTAATGGTAAGTATATTAAAGTCAATTTTAATGAATGCTTTCATGGAATGCTTTCACGAAATGGTTTTACATAAGTCACTTTTAATAAATGCAGGTGTGCCCATTCCATTGGATAACCTTGATATATTTTGGAGAACCCTGTCTGTACCGTGGCCCGTTGTCAGTACTCTTGTGCTTGATAATGATGATGATGATGATGATGATGATGATGATGATGATGATGATGATGATGATGATGATACAAGAGAGTTTGAAAATGGCGTGCGACAATTCAAGAGTGTTTTTGGCAAAGCGACGTCGTTTGTCAAGAAGAATATGTTGCACAAGTTAAGAGGGATATACCAACCTGAATCTGTTGACACACGTCAACCTGTTGTTCAGGAAAATACCCGTGGACGCCCGAGCACAAAGGACAAAAGGTCCAAGGCTACAAAAGTTCCGGACTTGAATGAAGTACCAATCGTAGATCACCGAAGAAGTACAAATTCAAGATCTACGAAAGTCCCGAACTTGCGGCAAGACCCTCCAAGACATAGTTCTTACACGGGTGATAGTCTACGCCACAGATTATATGTTGGAGATACTGTGAGCAATGATTTTATTGAGGCAATTCCACATATTTACCGTCCATACGTAATAAGTATACATAATGTCGGGGGTGATGGGAATTGCGGGTTTCGGTGTGTTGCTCACAGTATTTTTCAAAACGAAAATAGGTGGGCCGAAGTCAGACATATGTTGTTGCAAGAGTTAGATTATCATAGGCAAACTTACATAAGTATGTGGGGGCAACAAGACTTTGACTTTCTTTGGCATACAATAGACTGGTTCAATAGAGGTGCACCTGACGGTCACTGGATGGTGATGCCAATGACGGGGCTGGTTATCGCTTCAATGATTCACCGACCGGTTGTATTTATATCCGAGCGTGGTTGGAACACATGTTTTCCGCTTTTTTCCGGGCCAAACTTATCACAAGGAATCAACCCCCTTGTGATTGCCCGTGTGGGGGAGAGAGCATGTGCTCACTACATTTACCGACGCTAGAGCCAACTTTTCCACTTCCGCGTAACCACCCACAATAGAGGTTTTTCCGAGAGCCAATTGCAGCCGAATGGATAACTTTATATCAACATCGACTAATGGATTAAATATTATACAGACAAAACATTGTAAATGATTATTGATTTATGTTGTAAATAATTATACCGACAAAACATTGTAAATAATTATTGATTTATGTTGTAAATAATTATACCGACAAAACATTGTAAATAATTATTGATTTATGTTGTGAATAATTATACCGACAAAACATTGTAAATAATTATTAATTTATGTTGTGAATAATTATACCGACAAAACATTGTAAATAATTATTGATTTATGTTGTAAATAACTGTTTGTATTATATAGTAAATGATTAAATATTTATTTAAATTAGTAAATAACATTATTGATTGATTATGCAAATTCTTTTGTCAGGTGGGCCGAAGAAATCCTTTCTGGTGTCGATGTGATAGAGGATTTATTATACAACGGAAATCCTGGCAAGATGGTAGTCGTGGGCGACCGTTTTATGCATGTCCTCTTTCAGTGGTAAATAATCATACGTTTGCTTAGTTATGTAAATAATTTGTTTGTTAAAAATACATTTCTTATTATTTTCTTAACATGTAACAGCCAGGTACAAAAGACTATGGGTGTCGATACTTCAGGTGGAAAGATGAATTTGAAGAAGAGTATTTTAATCAAGCCCCTTCTTCAATAGCCTCTTCTTCAACGCAGTGCTCAAACTGCGTTGCTAAAGATAATGGGAACAAGTTGTTGAAGTCAAGAATAAAGACGTTGGAGATGAGTTAGAATTGGCAAGGAATCCTGAGAATCACGCTTGTCAATCGGGTGCAAGGCTCCATGATCTTTTAACCGAAATGAATAATCTTCATATGTCATAGATATTGTTGTTTTTAAATAATATGTTAACGTTGACGTTTAATTTTATAATAATAGTTGTTTTTAAATAATATAAGTTTATGTGTAAACACTGATCTTGTAGTAGTTTACAAAGGCAAATGAGTCAACGTCATCTTTTTTTATAACGTCATATTTTTTTATAACGTCATATAGGCAATTATTAATTAAGTATACACAACACAAAAACATTACAAACATTACTAACATTACAAAAAAATATACAAAACAAAAACATTACAATAAAAAACAAAAACATTACAAACTTAAAAAAAAAACAAAAACATCAACTACAAGACAAAAGTAAAAAAAAATAATAATAAAAAAAATAATAGTACAAAAAAGTACACCCCTCTATTTAGGGAGGGTTTGTCTAAAAAATAAGGGAGGGTGTGGTCAACACCAACAAAAAAAAACATTAAAATACAAAAGCAATGAAAGGACCAACCTACCTTCATGTACCTGACATGTGACCGAGATAACGAGCAAAACTAATGATCGTTAAGAAATTGGACTAGCGGCGTAATATTTTCGAGATCGTGGACTAAAACGCAACAATTCCCGTATTTGGATGTCTTATGAAATCCGGCATAAGTTTATGGACTAACGGTGTAATTTACTCAAAATAAATAAATAAATTTATCTATATAACATTTATCAGGATTTACTGTAGCAATTGCTACAGTAGCAAACTACAGTAAATCCTCTCACAATGCACAGTGAAATGTACAGTAACCCCCACCACTGTAGCACTGTAGCTGCTACAGTAACTTTTTTTTTTTTTTTTTTTTTTTTTAACGATTACTTTGGCAAAACACCCCGCGACAACGCGCGGGTAATCCACCTAGTAAATAAATAAACATGAGGGAGGGGTACTTGTAAAATTAGGGGTCGGTCTCCTCCTATAAAAAAAAAACTTTATTATCTGAATAAACCGGCGCCTTGCATCAATCAAGAAAATCTTGAAATCAAGTCATATAACCAACCACTTGATTCATCGGAGTATATAAAATTAATTAGGGTTACATAATGGCAACACCTGGCGATGTGGCAAGAAGCCCGATGGCGGCGATGAATAAACGCGGTCTGAATAAACCCAAGTGCAAATATTGTGGAAATGTTGCCCGCTCTAGGTATCCTTCCTTTTCCTCCATATTCTTTCTTATATCGTCTAATTCTTTTCATATTTATTTTTGCTGTTGGAAAACCTAGGGTTTTAAGGTTGTATATCCTCTTACTTACTGTATGTTAAGACAACCTATGCATTGCTATTAAAGAATGCCAAGTCAGGGGAGGGACTCATCAACCACTTCTAGTGCTTGTGGCAGGCAATTAATGAGTGTATGTGTTGCAAAAACATTGATAAACCAATTTCTGTTTTTGAAAGCCCCTACCACTAGGATATCCCCTTGGGTATTGACGAGTCTATGTGATGTTTATGAGGTTATAGCTAACAATGGTGAAATAGCTTCCTATTTGGATACCGGTAGAGGCTCGGGAAATTCTAGCTGTGTTATTTTTCAATAATAATTTTAGTATTAATTTTTAACAACTTGTATTATTATTATTTTTTTTTCAGCTTCTTTCGTTATGTAGTTTGTATAACAAAACTTAGGATTTTAAGGAGGACATGAAGTGATTATACCAAACTTATCTTACTACATCGATTTTATAAAAACCAAGGGTGTTAAAGTTGTATAGGCTTAGGTTATTGGTCGAGAATCTTAGGAAGCTTAAGACTTTCTTCATATTGGATTTTGATCAACCTAACTAATTGTAAAAACCCAAAATTTTCATTAGAGATGTCAATTACAAACTTATAAAACATGAAAGCTTATAGACTAAAGGCATTGAAAATACGAGGGTCAAAAGTATAAAAGTTTTATAAAACTTGATGTTGAAATAGTCATACACGTCAGTTTCGTAACCAGTCCATAACTTCGGCCCATAACCACCAATATAAACCCTAAATCACAATGAGAAAAAGAGGTTGTTGCATGGAGGAAAGAAACGACTGTGAGTGTTGCCAAAGATCAATAGTTCTTCTAGCTGTATAAGGTAACCATCATTCTAGGTTTCCTATTTAGTATTTTGTTAGACTCGTTTTTTTAAAAGATGTCGGTTGGTTGAGTTTTCGAATGTCACCAATGTGTTTTATTTTTACTTCTTTTTTTTTTTTTTTTTTTTTTTTTTTATCAAGTTACATGTCGGGTTTTTGTTTTATAATGAATTTAAGGACTATCAACATCAATTAACATATGAGAAGCGCATGAAATAAACACAACAAATTAATGTGAAGGAAACATGGTGAAAAAGTTTTGATATGATGAAGGATGTGTCGAGAGGTTGGATTCAGAAAAAAAAAAAGAGTTTTGGCAATATATACATGTGCATATATGTGCGTCAAAGAGACGAGATAAAAACATGTCTAAAACTAATTTTAAACTTCCATTATTAAACAAAAAGATAAGAAAAGAAGCTTTTGCTTTATATATATATATATATATATATATATATATATATATATATATATATATATATATATATATATATATAGGGGAGCTTTATTTTCAGAACCCTGTTAAGTTCGGGAACTGCGAGAACTCTAATTTTGCATTAGAAAACATGCATGTTCATATAAAACATGTCTGTTTTCTTACATACACCTTAATACAAATACCTGCGTAACATACATGTTCATATAAAACCATTTTGCATTGATATGTTGCACTTAACAGGGTTTTATATGAACATGTATGTTACGCAGGTATGTGTATTAAGGTGTATGTAAGAAAACATACATGTTTTATATGAACATGCATGTTTTCTAATGCAAAATTGGAGTTCTCGCAGTTCCCGCACTTAACAGGGTTCTAAAAATAAAGATACACTATATATATATATATATATATATATATATATATATATATATATATATATATAATAACAATAGTAATTAAAAGAAAGTTGTAAACGCATGTGCCGGCGAAAGAAAGAAAAAGAAATGTGGCATTAGTTAAGAGAGATTTATTAATGAAGCTGCTGTATGATTCAGCATTTATATATCTCAAAATGTAAATATAGCAAATTTCCCAACTTTTGCATATTATCAAACATCTAAAACATGTAGAAACTTATGACCATTTAAACAAGTTTGCATGATAGTATTTCCTGGAAAAAATGCAACCCAACACATGAAAACTCACCTCATAATCTCTTAGTCGCTTTTACGTCTTGTTCAAACAAAGTCTCCCACAATTCCAATAATATAAACTCTAATAACTTTCTTTAGGATTAGTCTCATATTATCAATGCAGCACCCTAATTGGGTAGTTGAGTTTTTCGTCATAAGTTCTTTGACCTTCAAAAAAGAGGGAAAGTTTAATCTTTGGCAAGTATCTATTCATGTTGGGAGAACACTTTCTAGCACCTGTCTACAATTGAATCAATTATCTCAGGGATATAATTCTTATCATATGTTAGACTCACTAACAATAAGATGTTTGTGGATAAATCTACTAATCTTTGGCATGGTTTGTAACATAGCGGTGGAAACTCTGTTAGTTAATATTTAAACAAATGATATGAAGGATATAGAGAGGAAATGTAGTTGTTGACTCGATTAACGTATTTTGCTCTATTTTCAAAGAGGGGTCTATGTCAAATCTATACCATAGCGATCTAGAATTTAATTATTTCGGTACGTGTCTATGGGTTCACTTGGCCTGTCCCCCAATGCTTGATTCAGTGCTTTTTACTCAAAAAGCTAATACAGGGATTTTAACTTATCTAGAAATTGATGTCAATCGGGGTAAAACTGATTTGGAAAGTGTTAAGCTTCCTGTTTAAAGGCCAGTTTCTCTAAACAGTCTACATGCTTAACACTTATCAGTTATTATTTGTCCTATAATGATGAATGGACTAAACGAGTAGGTGATACCTTGGTGAATGATGTATGCTAATGATATAGTCTTTATCATTAAGATGGCAATATTTTAACTATTAGGAAAGTGTAGAAGCTGTGTTGATGTAAGTTTTTGCTAATGATAGAGTTACAGTGACAGGAAGGAATTCATCTACTGAAATTTTGAACTTATGTGATGTCAATTTGGGTATTATGTGATTCTGAGTGTCTAGCACATAGTGAAGACATGCATTTGTGGCTATAGGCAATCTATATTTAATCAAGCAGCTAAAAGAAATCCCATAGATCACTCGTTAGAGTAGCCTTATCTTATTAAAGTCTGGTTGCATGTCTGAATCTCTGAATGTCACGGATCAATGCATCTGTTTAAAAGGAAATAACTTAATGTCAAACTACATGTTTATCTGGTAATCATCTTATTTTTTTTGAGAATGCTCAAATGTGTGTTGCATTGGATCATGTCTGATCCAACATTAGTTTAGATTTTATTTTCTTTAATATTTGAGATGTTAAGCTTTGTGTGTATTTAAAATTATGCCTTTCTGAAACAAATTTGCAGGTGTCCCTTCCAGGCATGCAAAAATTGCTGCGCGAAAGAACAAAATCTATGCCATATACACGGTATGACCATTTATAGGTTTAGTGAAACCTGTCCTTGCTGCTTGCAATATGGTTGTGATTTATAAGCCACAAGCACACACTTTAGTAATCCTCTTAATATTTGTTCCTATTTTCCTTGAATTTGGATTCTTGATCTAGAAAATTTAGTGTTGAACATTTTGTATTTCTTGACATATGCTTGTAGTTCTAGTTGTCTAGTCATTTCAAACTTGCGGATTCTCACATTATTAACAACAACAACGATACCCAATCCCGCTGGAGCAGGGTATTTGGGGGGTAGAATGTAGATAGCATACCTCAGGGTAAACCCAAGAGGAGTAGGGAGACTGCCGGAAGACCTCCGGCAAGTGTGTGAGTGGGAAGTGTGCTCAAGTATAATGAATATGTAATTCTGAGGAAACATGGATTCCCAAATTATTAGTAACATAAAAATCTAGGCCTTTGCTTTGTAAATGTCGGAGAAGGCTCCACATTGGCCTATTGCAATATTAGGTTAGGATCCTATAAAAAGACATCATTTTCTACAAAGTCTAAATTCTAAAAAGAAAGGAGGGGTGACAAGTGTCCTTTAAAGAACACACCAAAACAAAACAAAAAAAGTTGTCCAAAATTATATGAGATTTTTTTCACACCAAATGAGAGATAGAATGATTTAGAATCGCTGAATAAAGTATTTGTTTATCAATTTTTTGTGTTCATCACTTTTTTTGTTCATCAAAAAGACAAAAACATACCGTTGAATTTGAAAAAATAAAAAATCAGTGATTTAATAATTTCCCAAACTTCCCTTTGTTGTAATTTTTTTAAAAACTTGTTACCGAATGGGTTCTATTTATAAATAGTTTTTTTTTTTTTTTTTTTTTTTTTTTTTTTTTTTTTTTTTTTTTTTTTCTTGCTTTATTAGTTGTTAACTTAATATCAAGGTTCATTTTGAACAGCATCAACCAAATTGCCAGAAAAAACTTTTTTCTCAATAAGAATATGCCAGATGTTATACCATTTTACATTCTTGTATGTAATTCACATGCTGGGATGCCTTTTTTGTACATGTGTCTTTGTATTTTTGTTTTTTCTTTTTTTTTGTTTGTGCAAAAATGAGATTATATTGGTAAGTGATTAAATGATCATTTCAGATTACACTTGAAGGTAGCAAGATGTTGACCAAAAATTACATATTGCTTTAAAACAACATGACCCAAACTACATAAAACTAACATATGATTCAAAATGTGCATCTAGCATACGTAGCCTGCAAACGAATCACTTTCTAATAGACAACACTGTTTTTCTCCATCTTATTGTTATTATTTGTGAAACTCATAGTTACTTATAACTTATGGCGATATTCCATGCGAGACAAACTGCATATAACTTGCAAGTTTAATTTGAGTTTGCTTGCAGTGCTGAAGGGCAATCCAACAGTTCCGGATAAGTTACCATCATCAAGTTCACCTTCGGTTGATCAGCAAACAAAAGAGATACCCTTGTCCGGGTAAGTTGTATGCGTCAGATATCCATTACTCTTATTAGTCTTCCTCTTCTGCTGTTAAGGTGTTCACTTTTCTTTGTAAACTAGCCCTTTTCTACAGGTTTGGGCCAAAAGGTCGAAAAACCATGGTCCCCCCCCCCCCCAAAACCAAAAAAAAAAAAAAAAAAAAGAAAAAAAGAGAACAAGTTTGTGATTAATAAACTAAACTGTTTAGAATTGTAGGCATAGGAGTTATCCTTGAAGAATATCCAAATTGAGGGTTCTTTTTGCAGCCATTGATTGAACCTAGTGGGTTTAAAGGGTTATAATTGTTTGTTTGTTTGTTTTTTTTTCTCCCATTTAAGTTATCTTTTGCTTATGATTAGGACCACATATATTACAGCAGTATTCGAATAAACAAATAAAATGATATCGGATGTATTTTAATAAGCATAATCTGTGTGCAGCATCAGAACTGTTTCACCAGCTCAACCTGTTCTCATTTTAGGCAACCTTTTTTTTTTTTTTTTTTTTTTTTTTTTTTTTTAATTTGACCCATTTAATGTAATACACACGAAACTGGTCCATCCTCCAATAAGTTGGTCGACGTTGTCACCCTGGCTTAAACCATAACTTTGTTAATATTTTATTTAGAAATGCATATAGAGGCGCCACGTACCAGAAGTTCTCCAGCAAATTTTCTCAATTCAACAATTTGCATCCAGTTCGTGCAAAGAAGCCACTGACAATAAAGGTGCGTAAATTTTACCTAATTCTTTTCAGTTTTTCGGCTTGTCAGCTTAAAGTTATATATATATGGAACATACAGGAGGCTTCTCAAATAAATGAATGGAGGTTCTTAAAGTTAAAGGAATACAAGGAGAGGAACATAGAAATAGAAAACGAAGCTTTTGATAGATACTTGCATAATATTACTCTATTGGAGGACATTTTTGCTGTAAATTCCAAGTTAGAAGAGCCTGCTAAAGATGATCTGGAAGGAAAGTGTGAAAGGCTGATATCAGAATTGAAAATGAAACTAAAAGCAGACCCTGTTAGAACTGAAAACTTCAGAGATCGGATGAGGTTCACCGTCAACAACGCTTTAAGAAAGCTTAAAAGTGAGACACCTACTGGCAATGAAGAAACCGAACTTGTTAACAGGCCTAAAAAGGCCAGGTATGCAAGTCTAGTTGAACTCAACAAAAAACTAAGTAATGCTCGAACAGATGAAGATGTGAAATCTTGCAAGCTACTGAAAGCTCAACTGTTTAATCAATCGGATAGTAAAGCTGAACAATCTGAGAACATCAAGACTCCTGATCAACATGATGGCAAACCCGAACAAAAATCTGGAAGCTCACTATCAAATTGGTTTAGCACAATCACGATCGATCAAGGAGAGCTTAGTCACATTGATGCACAGTTTTCTTCCATTGAAGCGATTGAAAATCTCTAATTTGCACTTTTAAATATCCTCAACAATGCCATATATCCATATAAGGATGCAGGTAGCCGATCTATTACCTTGGATGTATGATACCTGGTTATTAAACCGGTAATGATATTAATATTGTGTTGTTTAGTAGCATTGATGTACTGGTTTAGTTAACAGAATAGCTGTAGGTTGCTTCATGAATGATGATGGTTTTGTTTTATTTGCTTTAGCAGGTTAGGCAATCTTTGGTGTTTGTGTGTTTATTGCGTCGTGAATGACGGTTTTCTTCTTCCCCTAGCTTCCACGCCTGCTGCACACACACTTCAAACATACAAATTAAACACCAAACACAAACACAACACAAACATAATACAAACCCAGGAAAAAATAAAAAAAATCATAACTTCAGAACTTTCCGTTTGAAACTTTCTTATCCTTTAATCTATCAGATATTATGTTTATATTGATATTGAACCATATAGGAATCTCTAATTTATTCCATACAAGTTTGAGGTAATTCATGAGAAGTGTACGTTTATGGAGAATGGATGGAGTGATGGATAGGAGAAAAGATACATAATCATGCGACTTATAGTAGATATGGAAAATGAACGTAAATTCCCAATTTCATGATATCTTATTCGGACAATGAATTTTAAATGTATGCAAATTATCACTTTTTACTGAGTTGTATATCATTTCCCCCCACACTAAATTTGCTAATCTTCCATATCTTATACACTTAATCCACTTGTCACGGTTTTTAGCTGAGTTGGCACATTTGACCTACGTTCACCCTGTTATAATATTAAAATAGCAGTTAAAAAACCAAACACGGTGCTTGCATGTTTCCAGGTTTGTCCTTCTTTTATGGATACATGCAAAACACAAAACCACATATTAATCTTTTTTATTAAACCCACACATAAAAAATCCTCAAATCCTATCCTTCTCTTTCAAACCTTAATAACAGATTTAACTTAAAATCACCAACGCTATTTTTCATTTGGATGCTTTGTAAGGTATGTTACATAATATACATTAATTTGATTGCATTATACGCCCCATGTCCCTAAAAAATTGTCCACCTTATTATTTAGTGAATTGATCCGCACACTCCACAGTACAAGCAGACAATATGAGTTTTGTATAATTTATTGAAGTAAGAAAAGAATGTCCAAGTAAATTTGGTGAGTGTGCAAATCACTTGCCTTCTTTACTTTTACTTTTACTTTTCTTTTTCTTCCTTTACTTTGCATTCTAAATTTTTCTTGAGAACACGATTTAATCTTTTTTCTTTTTTTCTTTCACCTCTTTATCTAGTTTCTGCAAAACAACTCAAAAGGGGGTCCATCGGTTGGGGAAAAAAAACTCCAAAAACGGGTTTATTATTAAAACTTAAATAGTCAACTCAGTCTTTTAGTGTTGGAGGTTTATTATTTGAAAGAAGACAGAAGAATAAACTTCATGGTTTGACACTTTGACTTATGATTACATTATTACAAATAATCAGTGTGCTTATATAAGAAACCAATTTAAAAGATTTCCACACTTCCGGTAGCTTTTGATTCGTTATACCAATTTCTCAACTTATTTTGACCCATTTTAGGTGAGCGGGTAAAAAATGGACCTCTAGTTGTAGTTTTAAGCTTTAAGGTTGCATTGTAGCTAAGCGATCTCTATACACAAAATGACTTGTAGAATTGCAAAGACGAGAGGTTCAAAAACTATTTGTACAACCAAAAATTTACCACTTTGCTAGGCTAGTGCATTTTTACATGAATGGATACAATACCTTTTTCCTTCCATTATCTTGACCACACTCTTGTATTGACATCTCTTTCCTTCACCCTTTGAGCTTGTTCAATGTTGATTTTGTTTCTCGTAACTGCAAAAGATTTCCCTGATCTAGTCAATCGTGCAAACGCTTTTGATTGGTCAACACGACGAGCCCCTGGTCTCTTTTCATCAACTGAAGGATCAGAAATCGCAGAGGGTGGAATGAAGGTGTTTTCCACCCCACCTCTGTTGTGAGCATCATGTTTACGCCTCAACTCACGAAGTGACTCAGTACCTCTCACCAAGGCTGATCCATGGCTAGGTAGTCGATTGCTGGACTTTAGAATCTGTCGATTATGAGTCATGACTCCAACTGGAGTGTGAGTTGACCATGTTTTTCGTTCAGATGGGGCAACTTTTGACGTCTCAGATGAAAATGATTGTGTTTGTGCTAAGAAATCCAATTGTTCAACCTGCTGCATTGACTTCTCTTCAAACTCCTTTATCTGCACATTAAGTTAAAAAGAATTAGGGACATTGTTCGCTAGATACAGACCCTAGAAAAGTGTTTTACTATTGTCAATAAATAAACTAAAAGGAGCGCTGTTACAACTTGAAGCTATTATGCTTGAATTACTAATGTAAAAAGTGAGGATTCGTTTAGATGTATAGCCAGATAAGGAAAAACCTTTTGATTCAACATCTGAGAGTCCACTTGACCATCTTGCCTTTCTAGCATGTACTCAAGTTTCTTGATCTGCATCATAAAAATTATAATGAAGTGTTAACATGACCTCGTAAAAACAAGTGTTGTATCGAACATCTCCTAAACAACCTTTTCTTCGGAAATTGACAACTTGTGCTCAAACATTTGTGTTCTCTCTTTCAACTTGTTCTCAAGCTCAATGACCTGTTCCAGCAGAAAAGTAATTAAATCTTTCGCATAGGCATTAACAACACCTTCAGATTAATTACTAATAACCCTATCACATGCAAATTGCAACATTTTCTCTCCTAGAAAAGAAGTATCACATAACCGTAATTACTTACTTGCCAATTATCATCGTTAGAAAAGAAGTATGTTGAATGATCAAACATTATACTTTCACTATATGTCAATCAAACATTGTAATTTCAACTGGTACAATGGAAAATTATAGAAACACTTCAACTCCGAACATTATATAACTCTACAGGATTGACAAATTTACCCTTTTCTGAAGAGTTGAACACATGTCTTGCTTTTCCTTAACTTCATCAGAAAGATGTGAAGTCTGCTTCTCCAGTTGCTTGCATAACTGTACCTTTAACTCAAGTTGGCCTGTAACATCATCAACCTGGTCCTGTTGACTTTTGTGCATCTGATCCTTGACCTTGATCTTGACTTCTAAACTCTGATAATTTTCTTCCAACTTCTTTATAGCCTCGTCTTTCAGTCTCAGATCTTGCTTGGCTTTATCAAGCTACAGATAATACAAGAGTGATTAAAATGAAAGTGAAGATATCAGGAAGCATTTGCTATAAACCTAACATCACATAACTGTTTTAATTAAGCATACCGATGACTTCAACTTTTGAAGCTCGCTAGAGTCTATCTGTTTCTTGGCCGGACCCAACTCAACACCTCGAACACGAGTCGCAAAATTTAAAGAACTTAGAGTCTCACTCATGTCATGCTCTGATGGGCTAATTTGCACATACATAACGGTCTTGGAATCACCACCTGATTCATGTAAGATTCAATTTTTACACATTAGTTTGACCACAAAGACTGCACACATACAAAAAAATGCTAATATTTTCATTTATTGTTTTTCATTTTGGATATCGCATCTCCATTATCCACATATAATGATCAGCACCCGATACCCTGCTATGTCTCCTCACATTATATAAATGGGACCCACATAATTTTTGCCTTATAGCAAACATGATTTCAAAAACAATTGAAAATAATCCATATTGGGGAATGGTAACTCTATTGCAAGTGAGAAATTGGTCAAACTTAAAAGGCTATAAAGTGAGCTATTTCCACATAAAAAAGAACATTCCTTATTCTCATATATGAAAAAGCAAAGTAGACCTTTTAATAGTACTCAGAACTTAAACTTGCAGATTTTACGTGAAGGAGGGAACACTATGTAACATATTTTTCATCATTTTATTTAGTACATATGGCTTACCAAGCGAATCTTGAAGCAGATGTGTTAGCTTGGAATTCCTGCAATATAATTTTAAATAGATAAGGTACTGACTGAACTTTGTAAAGTGAATGCTTACTATCATAACATGCCTCTATTAACATATTAGAAAGTAACCTGTATGGTATATGAGTGCTCTTCGAAGCCAATGCAGATATGACATCGCCAAGTGCCGAAAGTGATCTGTTAATGTTTTGAGCTTCCTTGAGACGGTCTCCTTGAACATTGGTCTTTGCCAGCTTCTCACTGCCTGCTAGATCTACAAGCCAAAGCTTGCTCTTGGTGCACTCACCATTTAACAGATTCTTTGATTTTACTGTTATGCAAATCATACTGCGTGACAGAGAAAAAAATCTTTTCAGGAAGCATATGATGTCATCAGATATACCATTTTTCATTTTTGGAGTTGCAACAGAATGGGACTTCGTAAAAAGAATATGTAAATTGGAACAAGTGAAACGTCAAATATGGGATTGTTCGTTATTTGTTCCACTTTTCATAAAGCGGGTCCATAGAAAATGAATCCCAGAATATTGAAATGATATATGTAGCCTGAAAGAAATTGTACCAGTGAGATCTGCTGCTATGTTCATTTACATTATTTGAACCTACAGCCCTAGCATTGCTACCAGCCTGGAGAGCATTCCAGACCTCATGAATGCTTTCAACCTTAGCTTCCACAATCCCGGGCACATGATGAGCACCTTCACTAGCTTGCCTAACTTCCAATCTGCAATATGAAACAAAGATGAAATATATAAAACATGACCTAATAAGCTTCGCAAGTGCCAATTTTTACACAGAATAATGTTATTTCTTAATATATGTGAGGTTAATATTTCAAATGAGTTTGTTGCATAAAAGGTATGTATAAAACTATAAATAGAGCGTAACTTACTTCTTTGTTGTTCGTGAGGTAGCAAGCAAATCCCTGATTTGCTCATTATACACTTCCAGCACACAGATCGAAATATTAAAGCTAAAAGTATCTTTCCTTTCCTCAACTGTATCAAATAATGCCTCCAATGTTCTATAATTGACTCCTCGATTCTTCTCTGTACCCTCCATTGTAAAAGTCTTTCCTGTCCCTGTTTGCCCATAAGCAAATATGCAAACATTGTATCCATCCAACACCGAGATCACCATAGGTGAGGCATCTGCAAACACATCAACTAAAACAACAAACAAAAACCTTGTTAGCATAACATTTTACTTACTTGCTCTAAGTTTATAATTTATAATAGAGGCATGCTGTAGTCCTTTAGAAAAGGAATAGACAATAAAAATGAAAAGGAATTTGTATTCTCTACAAAATAAGTCCGGTTGTGCATACCTTGACCATCATTTGGGGTGTAGATACGGTCAAATCTGTATAACTTTTTGGTTGAACTGCCTGTAACTATTCCAAGATCTCCATCCTTGCTAGCACTGAAGTCTACAACCATGGTGTGCCCAGCTGAAACTTCATGTTTATCTAGAGGTCGACATCTACAGAAGACTCTGATGTTGCCTGATATAATGATTGTCAACCATCAGGCTACTATTAGTCAAATATCTAAAACAACTAATGGGCATGAATGAAGTCAACGCGAGCATATAAATAAGAAAGAAGAAATTGCCTTTGGCTTCTTCCACTTGGTTGTAAAGTTTTTTCCTCTTCGCCAGCTCCTCATTGTACTTTTGTTTAAGATCTTCAAACTGTGTAACTGCAACATATATATAGTGCATAAGATGATGTCATCAAAGAACTGCAGTAAAGTTATGCCAACTAACCTTGACTTTGAATAGCAGAAAGCATCTTATCCATATCTGGAATCAAATTGGCACATTCATGTGCATCACGAGAGAGCTTGGTTTGTTCTTGCTTCATGATCTGTATATAGGTCACATTGGAGTTTAATTAATACACAAAACTATTGTGGAAAAGGGAATATGCAATTTGAGTTCAGATGAGCATACCTCGATGTTCTTGCCTAGTTCATTGATAGCTTTAACAAAAGATTTCTTTTCATGATCGCGCATACTTAAAGCATCTTTCAACTTTATTTCTTGTAGACCCATACTTTGAACTACACGGATAAGCAAGTTTGTTTTGTTTGTAGTCAGGAATCATTACGAGTACAAGTTTAATTGCACGGTGAAAATTTTATGGAAGTCAAAATTTAAAACCACCCTCAAACCCGTACCCTCATTATCTCATTCCCAAAACCTCAATCATCCCCTAAACTTTCATATTAAAGTGTTTGCAAAACCATATTGTAAAGATAATATGAATTTCAGCTTACTTAGAGAGTGATTTTCGAAGGCCTTTTTGTGAAGTTCCGTATTAACTTTATCAAGTTGCTTATTCAATGCTGCTAGCGCCATCCATGCCTCATAACATTCATTTGACTTCAATTGGCAGCGAGCAGTCAACTCTTCAATCTTCTTCTCATACTTTGAGATGTGCTTCGTTCTAACATTGTTGAACTGCAATTTATGCATTAATATTGGTGACAAGATTCAACAACTATCTAAGGAATTTCGAGTAATTTATTTGTATACCTGATTAGGAGTATCAGTACCATAGCTATGGCCTGTCAAACACCCTTGTTGCAGCTCATATGCTTCAATACAATACATTTGAATCAAGTTAAATCAGACATAATCACCAAGTTTTCATTATTTCTAACAAGAGATAGAGATGGCGATCTGACATTTTAATTATGAAAAGAGTAATTTGGATTGTGTTTTATTTCTAATGGGTCAAATGGGTAAAAATAAATATAAAGGTGAAAAGATGTTGGGTCGAAAGTCGCAAGAATGTAAAATTGAATTCCATCCCACCATTTTGCCACCTCTAAATATAACCAAAACGCAAATACTTATGTACCTGTTACTTTTGGTGCTTCCTTGATACAGATCCCACTGACAATTGGTGTTCCATGAACACCATTAAACTTGATTACCAGCACTCCATCTAGACCTACTGTGATTCTAATATCCATTAACTTCAATGGCCTATTAGCACCAACGTACGAATATATATCAAGCTCCGACACAACCTAATAATTTCCCATGAAAAAAACTATTAAAAAATTATGCGTTGGAAGAATACAAATTACCAAAATCAATAATATTGTAGAAGTGTTGGAGGGATGAAATATTTACTTTTTCATCTTGCACAAGCACATCAAATACCCGCATTCCTTTAGGACCATTTGTATTAATGATTTCAGAAAAATGAAGATCAAGCAAATAGTCTCCACAAGGCAACCCGTCAAAGCGGTAACTGAAGTTCCCAAACCGTGCAGACTGGTACAACGGCGACAAACTACCACAGTTGAGAATGGTTTCATTGGTCCTTAAAGTATCACCTCCTTTGAAAGCTTGATCATGTACAATGTGTATACTTGAATCTCCCTCGTTTTGTAAGTCTTCACCACCAGCATTTACAAACTTCACAACTTTATCTGATTAACACAATAAAAATGATTGGCATATATGAATATCCGTGTCCCAATAAGCATCATATATTAACTGTAATACTGTATTAGAACTAAAAAAACTAGAAAATTTTGAAATATGCATAGTTTTTTTTTAGGTTAAGAAAAAGTTTATATTCCCAAATTACCAGTATCACCCTTTCTTTAAAACTTTATATGTTGATTACCAACTGAGCAAAGGCAACGGTATCAATAGTGAGTTCAGATCTCTACACGGACAAGCATTCATGAGTGTTTTCTGTTCAGCTTTTTTTCAAATATTTTTTATAATTTTAAATTTGTACGCAATTAGTGATAAAATATTAAAAGTTAAATATGCAGAAATAGTTAGAAAGCATGGCCACTAAGAATAATTACCAACGAAACATACATACGGAGTATGATTTTTAAACAAATATTTCTTCCTTCACACAAGTAGTTAAGAAAATTGCCAAAAAAGGTAACTAACGATCCTAAATTCAACAATGCAGGGTTCATGAAATTCCTAGTCATCGAGTCAAAATTATCCATTTTTTTTTTTTACAAAATTAGTATTGCAATGACGGGGGAAATTAATAGTCAAAAATCAATCTCTGACTCCTAAATCAACCATATATCAAACTTTGTGAGCGACAATTTGTCAAAATTTATACTCCTAAACTAGTCAAATATTGAACTTTCTTTGGTTGGTTTACGTCAAAATTCCATCTTTCACTTATTCAGTCAAGTATTGAACTTTCATTCAAATAAATGACACCCACATTGTCAAATTTAGGATCTTCTCTCGGCGAATTTCCCTTTTTTATAAACTTTCACTCCAAAACCCTAAACAAAAAATGAGGAATACACAGAACGCGGATACTTCCGTTATTTAATATTCAACTAATTAAACCGTGATAGTTCAATCTCGACTAAGTTAGAAGCGGAAATTTGCCATGAAAAGTAACTGTCTTTACTCCTAATTTAGTAAAACACTCAAATTAGGCCGCGTACATGTGAGTCAATGACTTGCTCTCTTCGGGTAACCTAAACGCGAAAAACCTCATCTTTTCCTTAAAGAAACAAACATTAAGAACCCACATTGGAAGAAAAAAGAGTAAACCTGAGATATTGTAGTCCGAAACGCGTCTTCGAACAATTTTCGAACCCGAAACGCATAAAACCGAATCATCATCATCAGCATTATCTTCTTGATTGAAAGAAAAAGATGAATCTTTAACATTCGCCATAACCAATGCTGCTTCTTTAACTTGTGAAATGTGAGTTAATGGGAGAATTAGGGCACAGTTTTAATGTTGATTGATTGACTGATTAAAGAAAAAGGGATGTTGTTGTTGATTTAATTTGTGTGGGGAATGAATGATGATTGCATAAATTTTGAATTTCAAATAAGTCACCAAAAGTACAAATTAAGGGTGAGCAAACGGACCGGATGAACCGGACCGACCGACAAAACCGACCGGACCGGACCGGACCGACCACATTCGGTCCGGTCCTCGGTCTAGGCTTTTTGGCTAATTCGGTCCCCGGTCCGGTCCGGACCGACAAAAAACCGAAAAAACGTGCCAAAATATGCCTAAATGGACCGGACCGACCGAAGACCGAACCGGACCGAGACCGGACCGACCACATTCGGTCCGGTCTCGGTCTATGGTTTTTCCGGTTCTCGGTCCTCGGTCCGGTCGGTCCGGTCCGGTTTTTGGACCATGCTCACCCTTAGTACAAATAGCTGTTGACGTGTTGTTGTTGAAATACCCAATGGGTAATGGGTCAATTGTTGTTTTGCTAAGCAATTTTTTTCGGATCGAGATTCTCTCAAGTTGTGGTTAACATGACTCGGCATGTTGAGTTTTCTGTGAGTGAAAAATACATGTGGGCTTATGATTTTTAACTGAAATGAAAACTTTATCTATTTTACTTATTTTGTATTGGTCAAGATGATAGGTCATGTTAAAATCAAGGTTATAAATAGCGTGTGGCGTGATGTGGCGGTATGATCAAGCGTCGCGTTTAGCGGGCAAGGCGAATATTTTGCGTTTTTAAGACGTAGCATAAGGCGGCACAAATTATAAAAATATTTATATCTTTATATCATATTTCATATATATTAAGTTTACAAAAAGCGTTGTACAATGAATAAAGTTAAGAAACTATCCTTACTTGTAATATTCTCCATTTTTTTTTTTAAATATCGGAGTTGAATAAAAGAAATACGCTACGCCTCACGCCTTATCGCGCATTTTTCTGCCTCATCTCACGCCATGCCTAGAGTTGACGCCTTGGTTTCTTTCGTAACGTTGAGGTCACGCCTCACGCCTTAGCGACATCTTGGCGTCGCCATGACACGCCATTTAGAACCATGGTTAAAACCAATTTAAGAGAATCTCAATCCATTTCTCTACCTCAACTCTTTCCCGCAACATAGCACCTTCTCTAACATCCTCTCAAATTTTACTATTTTTTATTATTTAAATAATACTTAATTTAAACAACACAATATATAAAATTGAATATTCATTTATTAATTTAAAGGAAAATGATGTGCATGACTAAAACTTATGCCTAAATACACGTTTAATTTTAAGATCGTGACATGTGTCAAAATCAAAAGTGAAAATTATGAGAGAGAAAATGCATGTTTCATGTGTCATATGATGAATGCTTTAGGCACATGAGTTACGTCTCTCTATCACTAATCTAATTTAAACTAAAAGATTAAAATTTAATTAAAAAAAAAACATGACTTGAAAATTAAAAAACACAAACATAAATAATAAATTTAGTCTTCAAGGTTGTGTTTTTATTGGCGTCACAGTAGGCCTAATTTAGTAAAACACTCAAATTAGGGCACAGTTTAATATTCGCCATAACCAATGTTGCTTCTTTAACTTGTGAAATGTGAGTTAATGGGAGAATTAGGGCACACTTTTAATGTTGATTGATTGATTAAAGAAAAAGGGATGTTGTTGATTTAATTTGTGTGGGGAATGAATGATGATTGCATAAATTTTGAATTTCAAATAAGTCACCAAAAGTACAAGTAGTTGTTGACGTCTTCTTGTTGAAATACCCAATGGGTCAATTGTTGTTTTACTAAGCATTTTTTTTTTCAGGTCGAGATTCTCTCAAGTTGCGGTTAACATGACTCGACAAGTTTTTTTTTAGTTGAAAAATACATGTGGGCTTATGATTTTTAACTGAAATGAAAACTTTATCTATTTTACTTATTTTTTATTGGTCAAGAGGTCATGTTAAAATCAAGGTTATAAATGGTGTGTGGCGTGACGTGACGGTATGATCAAGCGTCGCGTTTAACGGGCAAGGTGAATATTTTGCGTTTTTAAGACGTAGCATAAGGCGGCACAAAATATGAAAATATTTATATCTTTATATCATATTTCATATATATTGAGTTTACAAAAAGCGTTGTACAATGAATAAAGTTAAGAAACTATCCTTACTTGTAATATTTTCTATTTTTTTTTTAAATATCGGAGTTGAATAAAAGAAATTCGCTACGCCTCACGCCTTATCGTGCATTTTCCCGCCTCATCTCACACCATGCTTAGAGTCGACGCCTTGGTTTATTTCGTAACGTGGAGGTCACGCATCACGCCTTAGCAATACCTTGGCGCCGCCATGACATGCCTTTTAGAACCATGGTTAAAACCAACTTAAGAGAATCTCAATCCATTTCTCTACCTTAACTCTTTCCCGCAAGCTAACACCTTCTCTAACATCCTCTCAAATTTTACTCTTTTTTATTATTTAAATATTACTTAATTTAAACAACACAATATATAAAATTGAATATTCATTTATTAATTTAAAGAAAAATGATGTGCATGATTAAAACTTATGCCTAAATACATGCTTAATTTTAAGATCGTGACATGTGTCAAAATCAAAAGTGAAAATTATGAGAGAGAAAATGCATGTTTCATGTGTCATAATGATGAATGCTTTAGGCACATGAGTTACGTCTCTTTATCACTAATCTAATTTAAACTAAAAGATTAAAATTTAATTAAAAAAAAACATGACTTGAAAATTAAAAAACACAAACATAAATAATAAATTTAGTCTTCAAGGTTGTGTTTAGCTTTGATTTCTTCTTTCGTTTTTTTAACATGCCCAAGTCTTTTTCGCGTAAACCTTCAAACTCAGTATAGTAGCATTTGACTAATGATAATGGGGCCAACAAACAATTAAGGTGTGTGATGACATCAAATAAGTACATTATATTGTCATCATATGTCCTATTTAATTGACTTGTTTTATTATATTATATACGAGAATTGGTACTTAATTGTTTACTTTAGTAATTCTCAGGTAAAAACAAGCAATTGGTAAAACTTGACAATTTTAGATGAAATGTAGAGATAAATGATCAAGATGGAAAAAGTCTACTGAACTAAAGGAGATACGTCGTATCATTCTAGACAGATATGTCACATCATCATACTTAGATGAATTCGAAGACCATTACCTGACTTTGAAGCATGCGCCGCATCTGATTATATCATGCGCCGCATATGAAACCTTGGTCAACAAAGAAGAACCAACTTGTTCTACTCCAGATACGCCGCATCTCATTATCAACATGCGCCATATTACTATCAAAACTTCACCTAAACAATCCAAGACGCTGAAGGATATGCGCCGCATAAAGATTCAAGATACGCCGCATCTGAAGACGGTGTACAAATATTCCAGAATATATTAATCTTGGACCCCACGCGAAGTTAAGTACATGTGCCGCATCTACTTAATAGATGCGCCGCATCGGACCCTCAGACAGAAAGTATAAATACCCCATCATACCTATGAATTTTGGGTGCAACCAATCCTTAGAGATACAAATTCAGACGAAAAGGCAACACAAGACACACCCTAAATGAAGATCTTAGAGTAGTAAGAAGGTCGTGCATGTATTTAATTCATTAAGTAGCTTTGTTTTATTGTAATGGTAAACTCTAATCCATCAGGATTGACGGGCTTGTGGTCGCCATACTGCTCCCCCTTAAAATTGTTTTCCCATCGATTATAAGTTTATATGATGTTTTTTTGGTTCTTTTTATATGTGCTTTGATAACCTCTGTGTCTAGCTGTGTTTTGCTTGGGCTACCATACCCCCTCCACGCTTACTTATCTAGCGGCTAGAAAGTGAGATAGGCATAAGTGATCATTAAGGGTTTACTCGCCTATATTTAAGATCCAATGAGAGAGAATAGATTATGATACTCATCATATAAAACTAGCAATAAAACAAGTGACAAGCTACTTAACAATAGGACAGGCCTTCTATCTGTATCTATTATCTATCAGTGTACGTGTTCGCCATTCGTTGATTTGTCTCATTAGTTTTATTTAGTTTAATTAATCTACAAAACTGTGCTAGTCTCTCAGACTAAAACCCCCTTACGTTAGATTAGATTGTAAAACTAAATTAGTATATTTAAAATACTGGTAGGATTACTAGATATTACGTCCCACTCTTAGTGATCAACACTCTGCTTACCACTATATACATATTGATCGGGTACACTGCTCGTTAGTGTGTGTGTGTGTTATAAGATAAGTTGGCTAAATATAAATGTAAAACTTGAATAGGCAACTACACGTGACACAGCATGCATCAGTGTGCTTGGTTCAAACTCGGGAAAGGGAATAGGAAAACCAATGATAATGGTAGGGAAAGAGAAAGGGAAAGAAAAGCATTCCCCCTAATTTATTGAGTAATGGCCCATTACCCACTATTGGGTACTTGGTCATTGCATTATACTTTACCAAACACCTTTATTCATTATCTTTCCCATTCCTCACCCCCACAACCCCCTACCAAGCATGCCTTTAATAAATAAAATCGTTGTTTCTTTGTTTATCTTCATATGCTTTGGCTTGTTTTCGGTGACTTCTACCAACTTTTTTTTATGTTAAGAGGCGATGTTGATGTTCCTTTTTCTTTTACTTTCCTCTTTCGTTCTGAGGCTTGTGAAGATTGAGAATCACCAAAATCATCATCAAACTCTAGATTAAGATCAAATAGAACTGAACATGAGTTAGAATCTAAAGTTTATGACTTTTTAAAAGAACCACCACTAAAATTTGGAATTTCGGTGCGCTTCTGATGAGGCGAAAAGTGTTACACTGTTAGGGGGTCATTTAAGCCCTAAGTCGTGATTATTTGATCAAATATTGCCTCAAATCATTCCTTTTGTCATTTTAGGTACTTTGGAGAAGAAATCTAGAAAATGAAGCATTTTGGACGGTTTCGGAGCAAAAAGTGAAGAAAACGGCAAACTCTCCAAATCAAGCTGGAATTAGTACCTGACGACGTCATGCTTTGGAGGTGACGGCGTCACGTATTGGCACAGAGGTGGATAAAAAGTTACACGAGACGCGCCAGAATGTTTTTGGGACTTAACACGTGACGGAGTCACGCTTTGGGAAGCCAAGGCCGTCAAGAGCAATTTAACACGTGACGGCCAAGAGGTGAATTACACATGACGACGTCAGATCTGGATCTAGGCAATCCGAGGAAAGTATTGGCAGCTAGTTGACGGCGTCACAGGTATAACGTGACGCCGTCAGATTGTATTTTCTATATATATTTTTCTAAATTTCATTCATTAGGGAGAGAACTTTTGGAGGAACTTTACCACAAACCATAGGTCGAATTTTCATCATATTGTAGGGGTTTCAAACCCTTTTTTCATCTATGTTTCAATAAAGATAAGTCTTCCAATAATTATTTAATATGTCTATGTGTTGTTTGATTCTATCTTATGCTTGTCTTTACTTTAACATGCTAGGCTAGGTTTGTTTGTGTTTGCTTAGATGTAATGAAACCTAGCTATTAATTGTTGGTTGATTATTTGTTATTAATTGTATTGGATGAATGATTTCGATGTTAGGCTTAAGAAAACTGGCAGACTTCCAATTGGTAACATGCTTGAACGTCTTAAGAAACATGAATCGGATGTGCACTACGATTTTAATGGTTGTATTTAATGCATGAGTGACTACTAAGGAGGCCATGTTAGGAGCTAGTTGTCAACTCGACATAGGAAGAGGTAGAAACTTATAGAGTTGGGGAAGATCGTACACGGCCCCACGAATGGTATTAAGGAATATAACCCGTCATCTACGCAATTGTAACAAACTATTCAACTAATGAAAGATAGCTAGGGAGTAGTGAAATCTAAGTAAACGCGTTTCTCTCATTATTGTTTTTCTCATATTTACTTTCTTGTTATTTTATTTTCATTGCATTTGTAGTTATTTGGGTTAGTTGACTAGCAACTAATTCCGCCCACTCTTCCAATACCCGAGATTCTTACTTTCTTTCCAAAAAAATATAAAATACAAAAAGAACCATCCCTCACCTCTAGACCTAATTTAATTGAGTTTTGGTCCTGACGACACTATTCCCCGAGAGAACGATCAATCCTCCGGTACTTGCCACTACACTATACTACATCGGTCAGGTACACTGCCTGGTGGGGATTCCAAGCCTCTTGAAATCCCTTGAGAGGTAAAAACTTTTGCGAGGGCGCAATCCCACGCATTAAGTTTTTGGCGCCGCTGTCGGGGAATAGTTATTGTTTAGGTTGAAATTTCTTTTTATTAGGTCTACTTGCTAGATTCATTTCTTGTAAGATTTTTATTTTATTTTTATTAGCTTTATTTAGTCTATCTTTTCTTTGTGTGTTTGTTCGTACAATAATCATTGATTATTCCGTTGGCCACTATGGAAAACGCGAATCCACCCCTTTCACCTAGCGAGGTTGCTTTGTTGCGTGAACAGATTGAGAGTGAGATTAGGGAACTTAGAGAACTCAATAGATTGGTTGATATTGAGCTTGATTATGCGCTTAATGACTTAACAATAGCCATGGACTTAGACAAGGAATTAGAACCCAATGACTTGGCAATTGTGGAAGATGTTAAGGAAAAAGAAGAGGGGGATCTAGATGATGATTATTTCAATCTATATCCCACTAAGGAGGAAATCGCTTACTATAACAATCGATAATCCTTGGCCCCCTTTTGTTAAGATTGACCCTAAGATTAAGAGAGGTAACCCTAGGAATGTGAAGATACCATGCATGATTGGGTACAAATATATTGATCAAGCCTACTTCGATTTCGAATCCCCGATCAACATTATGTCTTCATGTGTTTATAATGCTATAGTAAAAACAAGACTCGAACCTAGGAGAGATCTCAGATACCCCGGTGGAGTCTGTAATTTTGGCGGGAGAATTAAAGTTTTACATGTCTTTGTTGGGAACCTTACTTATATCGTTGACTTTATGGTTGTTGAAGACTTGGTTAATGTTATAGATTGTCGCTTATCCCATGTTGTATTAGGTAAGCCATTTATTGAGGAGTCCTACTTAAAACACGATCGGATAGAAGGAACGGTCCAATTTTCTAATGAAATCGATAGGATCACATATAAGATGCCTAATAAAATGAAGGAAATCGTTATGTGCCTCAACTTGATATGGATAACATTAGTGCAATTTAGGACATTAAAGAAGAAGATAAGAATAAGGGAATGAATTTTGTTTGGGAGAAGAGGAGCCTTTACTATAAAAATTGCTTAACCCTCGGGCCCAAGTATAGAGTTGACATGAAAATAGTTCAAAGGTTAAGAGAATCGATTGAAAAGTGGGAAAGGAAAATGTAGGGCGTGACTTTGAGTCTAGCTACAAGACTCGTAAATAAAGAAAAGCACTTCTTGGGAGGCAACCCAAGCTTTATTTGTTTGTTTGTTTGTTTGTTTGATTTTATTTATTTCCGTATGCATGTTTTATTTTTATTGTTTGTGGCACATGATTCAAAGTAAATTGTGAAAAATCCTTTATTTTGTTTTTAACTTCGTCTTGACTACATATAAAGGTATTTCGCAAAAGATAAGTGTAAGGGAAATCTAAATTTGTTTCTAAGAACGAGATTGAACATGAACCACAACAATATTAAACGAATGTGCATATTAGTATTTGTTTGAGTCAAATGCTTGTATCGAGTCATAATGATGTTTTGCAGGATTTCCAGGAATTAAGGCGTGAGTTTTTCCAGAAATTTTCCGGAAACTTAACATGAAATTTCTGCAGGTCACTTCTGACGGCATCAGGGACGGCGTCAAGCGTAAAATTCTGGAAATTTTGCAAGTTTTGTTTTTCTGCCGGAGTCTTAGAGTTTTTGTTAAATCTTTAGTTTTATAAACTCAAGGAAATCTGCAAATATTCATTCCACATGCATTATATCTTAATTTGCTTTCTAGGATGTTAGTATATATAGAGTTTGCCGCCGATTTTACGCGAGGTTTGCTATGATTGTTTTCTCAGGTTTAACAGGTTATATTGGACAAGAAGATGATTTATATTTCTAGAGGGAAGCTTTCAACTTTCATTTTCTTGGAGGAGGATCTAACCATGTTATTGCATTATCCACACCGAATGAATCAGGGGAGTATTTGTTTCAGTCTTTTACCTTCGTTACTTTTACATTCTTTTTATTGAACATTGGGGACAATGTTCAACCTAAGTGTAAGGGGGGGGGGGGGGGGTAAATAATGATACCTTAGACAATGCAATTGCACTTGATTTTGTTTGTTCAATAGTAGGTGTGTAATAAAACTAAGAAAAACACTTGTTAGGGTAATTTTAGCGCCAAATTTTAAAAAATTTACAACATATAGGAGTGAAGCTTTAGCCTTAATGAGCGTCTCATGGATAGGAGTCGTATAACTAGCACGAAAAACCGTACCACTTAAAATTTCCCACCCCAAATATGTGAGGTTCGCCCCTAGATTTGTTAGGAAAATATGCTTATGAGTGTACCGGTAGTACTTAGATTCTAGAACTTGTGATAGTGATACATCCCGAGACCGCTAGTGAGACTACATTCGTGTAGTTAGGATTTGCTACATGATAAGAGGCATTAGGATAACCCTTGTCCTAAACCCGTATCATAATTACTCAATGATACCCCTAGTACACCCCTCCGAGCCTATCTTTTTCGTTTCTAACTTTAAGCATTTTACTTAAAGGAAGAATTTGTTTACAATCCACCCCCAAATGTACACCCAAATCGCCTTAGCCTTCCTTGTATGCACTCATCTTTAATGCATTATTGTTACATGTTTAAACCCTTAGTTAATTGTCTAATTGATTACATGGTTGCTAAGTCGAGTCATATCTTGTACATATTATTTTGGGATGATTGGGACTCATGGGTAAATTACTATTGTTATGAAGTATTGGGGAAGACGTCAATTATTACCCCCATATGTGCGTTAATATCTTAAAAAGTACTCCAAGTGTTTTGATTATCTTAATTCGAGTAATTAGAATAGTTGATTGTAAAGTATGTAAAAACTCAAGTGTAAGGGGAATGCAAATTCCCTACGATGAATTATTTTGGATGGTAGGGCAAGAGTGTATGAAAAAAAAATTGAAAAAATAAAGAAAAATGAAAAAAAAAAATCGAAAAAGAAAAAGAGAAAAAACATACGAACTACCATCCCGTTTCCTTTTATGTTTGTTTTATATTTTTGTTAGTTTTGATTAGCTTAAGTCGAGTCGAGTCTTGGCTTAGCAACGCCACATTGCACATGTAATTGACCAAGATGATTAACTTGCCACCAGTCTAGATTGCCTTTATCCAACAAAACCGTGTTTATCATATCCCTACACCTCACGTTATAACCCTTTTAAAAGACCTCTTTGATAGTTTATCCTATGTGTTGACGCCAAGTGGTGGAGGTTTGATCCTTTCCCAAGCCTATGGTAATCTATGTGCTATGACAGGTAGTGAGAGATATTTTCCATTTTCATTTGTGATATATATACTTTATTACACCCGAGAGATGTGAGTATCTAAACACTATTTGTGAGGTGCTAGTGTATAATTTCCGTGCTTGTTTTGGTTGAAGTGGAACGATTATTTGTTGTAATTACTTTTATATTAGTGTTAAATAAACCCTAGCTTGTATTTTGATTAGAATAAAAGCGCATTTGCTTGAGGACAAGCAAATCTCAAGTGTAAGGGTATTTGATGAGGCAAAAAGTGTTACACTTTTAGGGGTCATTTAAGCCCTAAGTCATGATTATTTGATCAAATATTGCCTCAAATCGTTCCTTTTGTCATTTTATGTATTTTGGAGAAGAAATCCGGAAAAAGAAGCATTTTGGACGTTTTTGGAGCAAAAAGTGAAGAAAACGGCAAAGTCTCCAAAATCAAGCTGGAATTAGTACCTGACGGCGTCACGCTTTGGAGGTGACGGCGTCACGTATTGGCAAAGAGGTGGATAAAAAGTTACACGAGACACGCTAGAATGTTTTTAGGACTTAACACGTGACGGCGTCACGCTTTGGGAAGCCAAGGCCATCTAGAGCAATTTAACACGTGATGGCCAAGAGGAGAATTACACATGACGGCGTCAGATCTGGATCTAGGAAATCTGAGGAAAGTATTGGCGGCTAGTTGACGGCGTCACAGGTATAACGTGACGCTGTCAGATTGTATTTTCTATATATATTTTTCTAAATTTCATTCATTAGGGAGAGAACTTTTGGAGGAACTTTACCACAAACCCTAGGTCGAATTTTCATCATATTGTAGGGGTTTCAAACCCTTCTTTCATCTATGTTTCAATAAAGATAAGTCTTCCAATAATCATTCAATATGTCTATGTGTTGTTTGATTCTATCTTACGCTTGTCTTTACTTTAACATGCTAGGCTAGGTTTGTTTGTGTTTGCTTAGATGTAATGAAACCTAGCTATTGATTGTTGGTTGATTGTCTGTGTTAGGAATACAAATATTCTTATAAAAGACTCGGTCACCTAAATGTTGTAATAGCATTAAGATAGCTCGTAGTTAGTTTATTATTTAGTTAGAATTAGTTTAAGTAACATCGTGGAAGAAGGAAGGGTCTTTACCCACTGTATGCCTGATCCACAGCCCGGGTGTGGGCGTTTTATTTGTTTTGTAAGAAACTATAAATACCCCTCTCCACATGTGGAGAGGGTTGGTGCTTTTAATTCTCAATCTAATATTCACACATTTTCTCTCATCTCTTTCTCACTCTAGAAACACCCAACTCACTTTCTCTCTCTAAACTTCTCCTTCTTCTTTATTTCTTCTTTAATTCGATTCAACAACACAAAGACCATACATGTTATGATTTAGAGTATATTACAATTGGTATCAAGAGCCAAGGTTTCATCTTAGGGCCTTGTAGAATCAGATTTGGTGTGGTTTTGTGTAGTTTTTGTGAGTTAGAAGAGTTTTCTTGAAAACATCTTGGTTTGATCTTTCTAGTGTTATTTGTTATGTTATGGGTGTACTTTTGTGATCATTGGTGTTAGTACTACATAGTTTTTCAGTTGGTTAGGCTACATCAAACGTGTATTTGAAGTTGGGATTGATTTTGGGTCGTTTGCTTGGTTGCGGTTTGCTATTCTGCCTAGTTTCTTAATTGTGGTTTGCTAAGGAATCTTGTGGTTTGCTTGGTTGCGGTTACTTTATTGGGCATAAGGACAAAACGCAAGATAGTGACTGTTTTGGATTTTAGTAATTTGCGGTTAAATCTTGCGGTTTGTGTTAGCGGTTAGTTGTTTGTGGTTTGCTCAAACTAGCGTTTAGCTCCAGCTAGCAATTACCTCTTTTTAGCGATTTGCTAAAGTTGCAGTTTGACCAAAGTTGACCTTTTACGTCAAAACTTCAAACGGCCATAACTTTTGAACGTAACTCCGTTTTCAGCGAATTAGCTGTCAAAATGTCCGGAACAGGCTGAATATTGTGAGATTTCACCACAAAATCGTGAAACGAATTTTTCGAGGCCCAAATCACCTCTGGAGTGAAGTTATTGAGGTTTTAAGTTTTTAGACGTAATTTTCACCAAATTTTCGAGGCCAAACTTGCATCAACTGAACCAAGATCACAACTAAACAACATCAACTGATCATCAAGTTCATCTCCAGTCTTCGGTGTTTTACGATTTTCTTGATTTTGTAAAATCCCGAGAAAGAATCCATTTCTCGGTTTAAATCATAGAAGTGTAAAATCCCGTGCACGTCCATATCATGTCAAATTCTTCAGATTCAGTCATATCTGAGATACTCAAATTGTACGACATGATCGATCAACATAAGACTTCTGACCCTTCACAACAAATTAATGTGTTTGAGTCTAATAATACTGCAATGGAATCTTCGTGCTCGGATCCTCAAGAGAATGTGAGTCATCTGTCAAGGAAATTACGTGATGATGCAAAGGAATGTCACATAGAATGCTTTCGACTACTTCATTCACACCTCTCGGTACTGTTAAAGGGAACTGGATTCAAAATGGGATTCGAACGTGCATTTACAACTCTCTTCGGTCAAGATGTTCAGACTTTCACAGACACAATGATTCTAAATTTAGATCAATTACGACAACAACTAGACCAAGAAGAATCTTCCAATATTGGACCCATGGCTGCCCTCTGTGTGCTCAACAAACAACTGCAGAGGTTCATCGATTCAAAATCCGCTATGATATATGACTATGAGAGTCAGATGACTATGAAGTGTTTTGCTGACCACACGGAAATTGATGTTGACACATTCAGAGACATATTACTCTAACACATGGATAAAGTTAAGGGGTACATTGAGGAAAGGGCAAAGCACAAACTTAAGTATGAAGAAAAGGTGAAGGCATCTCGGGTACAATCATGTGATGGTATTGCTTATTTGGGTAAAGCATCGGATGTTGGGTCAGACATCACTGAATGCAAGGGATCTGAAACTGATAAGATTGACACTACTGGCAATTTAGTGACATGTGCTACACATGATATTGATGTTGAGTACAGACCGGGTCATGAACTTGGTTCAAGTGATGAGGTACCCGTAATTGATCAAAACAATATGCTTTTTAATGAACATCAGTATGCTGATCAAAGTAAACCTATTTATGGTACAAATCTGTCGGAAAAGACTGACAGTATTACCGTCTCTTATTCAACAAATATGTGTCATAAAGGGGGAGAAAATAATCTGGATGCTGAACATAATGATGCTTCAAGTTCTCTACTTAAGGCTGAGTTTTCTAAAATAAAAGGACAAGGACATGGTTGAAAAAGAAGTTTTTAATCAACTTTTAAAAAGATTTTCACAACTTGAAAAACATTGTATTTCACTTGAAATATCAATACAACAAAAGGAAGAAAGTCTTCAAACTTGCAAACCATGTATGAATCCGGAATTGCCTGAACTTCGTGAATATTTTGTGATAAGCGATTTGAAAACTCAGCTACAAGCCAAGGACTTAACGATCAACAACTTGAAAGATCGAATTAATATATATGAGCAAAATAATTAAGCCAAAATTAAACATGACATTAATGAAATTGAATGTAAAATGGCTAAATTACTTAAGGAGAATGAGACTTTGAAAGTTCAGTATAAAGACCTATGTGACTCAATCAAAGTAACAAAAACTAAGACTGTAGAGCAGACAACCTCTTTGATTGCTAATAATGATGAACTCAAAGCTCAACTTCAGGAAAAGGGTTTTGCAATTGTGGCACTAAGAAATGATTTAAGAAAATTAACAGAAACAGTGTGAACACTAAGTTTGCAAAACCATCAATCTTGGGAAAACTACCTTCACAACCTCTTTGGAAACAAAGTGTTGTTAGGCAACTGACTGCGTTTAGATCTGAACGACCAAAATTTTCAAAATTACGGTTTGCCTCCCAAGTTGATGAGAAACAAGTTTTGTCAAAACCAGTCACTTCACAGTCTAAACCTAAGGAAAAGGAATGTGTTGTTGCAAAACTGCATCATATTTGTGCGTATAGTGCCTCTAGGAATAGTCCAAAGCGCGTGTCATTTGTGACAACAAAGGAACATGTTCGACATAAAAACAGTGTTCATAATCACAACCTAGAGGATACTAAGAAAAACACACATGAAAAGACTATGAATTTTCCTGTTTCTAAGAGTAGTTGTGTGCCAATTAAGGCGATTCCCGTAGCAGATCACTCTAAGAAGCTTAGATCTTTTTCTGAATCCAAACACTTTGTGTGCTCAACCTGTTTGAAATGTGTTTTTAAGGCAAATCATGATACTTGTGCTACAAAATTCCCAAAGGAAGTGAATACTTGCGATAAGGTTCTACCATCTAAGACTAGAAACAACAACAAGCCCGTAGAATCAAAGAATTATATTTAGAAACCTGGTAGGCAGATTGTTTTAGGACAAAGGTCTTCTCTAAACAAGACTTCCACTTTATATAAGAAACCAAACACTCCTAGAACTTGCCTTAGGTGGATACCGACGGGTAGAATTTTTAAGATTGTTGGTCTTAGATGGATACCTATGAGAAAGATGTTCACTGATTGTAAAACCATGGTTGATAGTGGAACCCCAAATGGAATAGATGTTGATTTCACTAACCCATATAAATTCAAACAAACTCTCAATGTCAGTGCAGGTAGTCTTTACTTAAGTGCAGGTACATCATTCAATCCTGTTAAGGAAAGACTTTGGTTGCCGAAAAGAATGATATCTCATCAATCAGGGGTTAATGAAGCTCAACTTTGATGCAAATGATTATGACGTCTGTTCACATCTGTTCAGGCCTCGTTCTTCAACATTATGATGTTTGAACAAATCAGTTCAAGCCTCGGTTCTCAATTTCATCATTATGGCGTCTGCTGACAACACTTCAGGCCCCGTTCATCAAAGTAAAGAAAGGTGTACGATTCAGTGCGCCTTATCTTTGGAAGAAGAGAAATCTTCTTAGTTTTGACCATTCTCAACAACATGCTTCATGCCTCCTCCATGTTCGTTCAGTCATCAAGTGGATCTACTCATCTTTGCTCGAATTCGTATTCACTTGCTTATTCAAAAATGGCAAACTTCGCTTGCAATTTTCGAGGAGGAGAAGGGTGAATAAACTACATGATTGAGTGTATTCTTATTCACATGCTCAATCAAAAATGGCAACCTCGTATGTAATTTTTAAGGGGGAGAAGTGTGAATAAAATAAATGATTGATTGTATTTTTATTCACTTGCCTAATCAAAAATGGCAAACCTCGCTTGCAATTTTTGAGGGGGAGAAGTGTGAATATACCACATGGTGATTGATGCTTGAAGAATGGTCATACGACTCTCCTCCAACACCTAATGTTCTACTTACTAGAGGATCAAAAGTGGCCCTTGGATTAATCTTTAACAAATGGCAGCCTGAGTCCCTGAGATTTTAGAAATTACAATTTAAGTCCTTGTCATATTCTATACTTAAAAACCTTACAAAATTACCACCGGATCCAACTCATTATTTAATAAACCCCAAATCCAATTCTAAACTAACCCAGCTAAATCCAAGCCCAATCCACCTTAAATAACACAACAAGCCCACTTCCCTAGCCATAACCCAACCCAAAACCTACTTCCTCCTAGTCAACCCCCTCACACCCACCAGTCAAAACAATAAAAAAAATCCCCAATCCCATTTACCCGCCACTTCAATTTCACTATTCACGCACCTTCACCAATTCACCCCACCTCATTTTAAACTCACTTAATGCCTTCTAGAAGTTATCTGACACACCTGGCACAAAGAATGACAAGCTGGCAATCCCCTGATGTTTGATTGGTTGATTGGACGTGTCAAGTGATCCTAGGGCCGTGGATAAAGATTGGTGTAGGATACTCATAATATTAAACATGTATGGTACTAGTGACTATGGATTAATTAGTAGGAATTCTAGAGAGAGAAAGATAAGAGAAATTGGAACCTTTAGTGAGAGAAAGGGAAAGTCATGCGATTAATCATTAGAAAGGTCCAACCCCTTCCTTGCTAGGGAAGGGGTATTTATAGTTACAACATAAATGCCCAAGCCTGGGCTGTGGATCAGGCATACAGTGGGTAAAGACCCGTCCTTCCTCCACGATGTTACTTAATCTAAACTAATACTAGCTAATGATAGTAATGACTACGAGCTAACTTAATGCTATTACATACTCGGGGGGATCATTCCAACTTTCATTGTCATAGAGAGCAAGATCTTCTATGAGTTCCCATGATTCTTCAGCACTTCGATCACGTAGCTTGCCACCGGCCGCTTGGTCAATGGTTTGCCTTGTGGAGAGATTGATATGGTCATAAAAGATTTGGACTTGGAGCCAAAGATCTATGCCATGATGAGGGACTTTTTGGAGTAAGTCCTTGAAACGAGTCCGTGCTTCATAAAGATTTTCACCTTGACATTGTTGGAACATCAAGATGTCATACCTTAGTTTGGTGGTTCTCCCCGGTGGGAAAAATTGAGCAAGGAAACGAGTGGTGAGATCATCCCAAGAGGTGATGGATCCCGCGGGTAAACGCTCAAGCCATTGACTAGCTTGGTCACGTAGAGAGAATTGGAAGAGATGCAATCGGTTCGTCTCTCGAGTTTCAACATTAAGGTCTATGGAATCTACGATTTTGAGAAAATCATTGAGATATTGATTAGGATCTTTGGAATGAAGTCCATGGAATGCACATCCGCTTTGCACCAACCGGATGGTGTCGGATCGCAAGAGAGACACATTGGCTCCTTGAGTGAGCTCAATGGTGTTTCGATAGCCATGGTGGCTAGGACGGGAGTACTCTCCTAAAGTGCGGGGTCTAGGAGGTTAGTTTGGTTGTGGTGGGTTTTGTTGTGGTGGGTTGATGGGATCAAAGATATTACCACCTTTCATGATGGCGGATGGTAATGGTTACCAACAAAGGAATGAAGAAATAAGATAAAATAAAGAAAACCTATAAAAATAAAATAAAAATCTCACTAGAAAGGAATCTAGCAAGTGGACCTAATAAAAATAAATTTCAACCTAAAAAATAACTATTCCCCAGCAACGGCGCCAAAAACTTGATGCGTGGGATTGCGCCTAAGCAAAAGGTTTTACCTCTCGAGGGATCTCGAGAAGCTTGCAATCCCCACCAGGCAGTGTACCTGACCGATGTAGTATAGTGTAGTGGCAAGTACCGGGGGATTGATCGTTCTACTTGGGGAATAGTGTTCGTTAGGATCAAAACTTAATTAAACTAGGTCTAGAGGTGAGGGATGATTCTTTTTGTATTTTTTTTTTTTTGAAAGCAAGTAAAAATCTCGGGTATTGGAAGAGTGGGCAGAATTAGTTGCTAGTCAACTAACCCACCTTATAATGAGAGAAACGTGTTTACTTAGATTTCACTACTCCCTAGCTATCTTTCATTAATTGACTAGTTTGTTACAATTGCGTGGATGACGGGTTATATTCCTTAATACCATTCGTGGGGCCGTGTACGGTCTTCCCCGACTCTATAAGCTTCTACCTCTTCTTATGTCGAGCCGACAACTGGCTCCTAACATGGCATCCTTAGTAGTCACTTCTGCATTAAATACAACCATTAAAATCGTAGTACACATCTAATTCATGTTTCTTAAGATGTTCAAGCAAGTTACCAATTAGAGATTAGCTAGTTTTCTTAAGCCTAACATCAAAATCATTCATCCACAACAATTAATAACAAACAATCAAGCAATAATCAATAGCTAGGTTTCATTACATCTAAGAAAACACAAACAAACCTAGCCTAGCATGTTAAAGTAAAGACAAGCATAAGATAGAATCAAACAACACATAGACGTATTGAATGATTATTGGAAGACTTATCTTTAATCAAACATAGATGAAATAAGGGTTTGAAACCCTTACAAGAAGGTGAAAATTCTACCTGGGGTTTGTGGTAAAGTTCCTCCAAAAGTTCTCTCCCTTATGAATGAAAATTATAAAACTATATATAGAGTTTACAATCTGACGGCGTCACGTTGTACATGTGACACCATCAACTAGCCGCCAATACTCTCCTCAGATTGCCTAGATCTAGATCTGATGCCGTCATGTATAAATCTTTTCTTGGCTGTCACGTTATAAATTGCTCTTGACGGCCTAGGCGTCCCAAAGGGTGACGCCGTCACTCTTTAAATCCCAAAAACATTCTGGCGCGTCTCGTGTAAACTTCATATCCACCTTTTTGCCAACACACGACGCCATCAAGTGTAAAGCTTGACACCGTCAGGTACTATTTCCAGCTTGATTTTGGATACTTTGTCGTTTTCTTCAGTTTTTGCTCAAAAAACGTCCAAAATGCTTCCTTTTCTAGATTTCTTCTCCAAAGTACCTAAAATGACAAAAGGAATGATTTAAGGCAATATTTGATCAAATAATCATGACTTAGGGATTAAATGACCCCCTAAAAGCGTAACACTTTTCGCCTCATCCGTGTGTGTGTTATATGATAAGTCGGCTAAATATAAATGTAGAACTTGAAATAGGCAAATCACCCTATACTACACTGTGACACGCTGCACACATCAATATTGCATGTCCATAAGCATTGGTGATGAAACATTGGAAAACCCATGGTTGCTTGGTACTAATGGGGACAATGATCAACACACTTTGGTAAGCGTAAGTTACAGTACTATTACGGTACTAGGCCTGAGGTTGGGTATACAGTCGTTAACTCTTTTAAATGCGGATCTGTATTGGAATTAAGGAAAATAAATAAATGGAAAACAAAAGTTAATGAGAATCTCACCTGAATTCTTTATATGACAATAGAGCCCGTGCGGTTCCATACTTTATATTATTATTACTATAAACTACTACAATCCCCGAAAAAACCGCCAGGCTACACTTGAAGAGCAAAAACTAGTAACTTCATGGAGTTCAATATGCGAGCGTTGTGTGGGGAAATTATGACTTCGGTGGTCGTTGAAATGACTCAAGAAATTACAACGAAATTAGTAGTGGATGCAGAAAAAGATACAACATTAACTAGACTTGTTATAGCCGTTCCATTTATTAAAAATATTGATGAATATATCCAAGATTTGAGTGCAGTACAAATTGGAATTCAAGGGTTTCTATGAAGGTGATAAGATCAAAATAATATTATTGTTTTTTTGTAAGATTTTAAAAAAAATAATAATAAAAAAAAATAAAATAAAAAAAATAAAACCTAGATTAGGAGTGTATTAGCTAGTTATTTATTTAAATATGTTGTTATTATTAGTTTGGTGTAATGGTGCAGTATGTAGGAATTGTTGTGTGATTTATGGTTTTGATTTGTCTCTGTTCTTCAGTTATTTTTATTTTGTTTCTTTATTATTATTATTATTATTATTATTATTATTATTATTATTATTATTATTATTATTATTATTATTATTATTATTATTATTTTATTATAAACCGTCACTTTTCATTGAAACCAAGGAAATTACATGAAATTGGAGGGGAGTCTAGACACAATCTGTGCTCCCACTCCTTTTTGAATGCACAAACTAACGCGATGAAAAATAAAAGCACTGCTCTTAACGTTGTTAGAGTGGCTGCTAGCAATAGTCCCGACACGCGAAAGTGTATTCAAAGTCTAGACACAATCTGTGCTCCCACTCCTTTATTATTATTATTATTATTATTATTATTATTATTATTATTATTATTATTATTATTATTATTATATACTAAAGATTGGGATGTCCTGACAAAAGTTTTGGCACAACTACAGTGTAAAAATAGTTTTTTATTACTCCTTCCTCACACAAAACACACACACACTATCTATTACAAACCACACAAATCACAAACTCTCCCCAAAAAAACAAACTCTCGATCTTTCTGTCAATATATCATCGCCCAATTATATCAACACACACAAAAACACACACGATTTTTGTATGCAGGCGACATAAAAAAGGTATGATTTTAGTTAATGGTGGTTTATTTGTCTTTGATTTTATGGTTTTTAGATTTAGGGTTTTCAAATTTTATGGTTTTTATTATTTATTTTTTTTACAAATTAGGGTTCCATTAATTTGGGGGTTTGGTTAATTTTATGGTTTAGTTTTGCCTAATTCATGATTTAATTTAGATATTTCTTTGATTATGCCAATTGGGTATTTGATTGTCTGGGAATGAAATAAACTGTTATGAATAAGGAAAATGAAGTTGCCTTTTTTAAGAAGTAATAAGTAGTTTTAATAAGTTGTCTTAATTTGTTTCTTGACGCAAAAAGTGAGTGTCGTCAGAGCTTTATGGTGTAGGTATTTGAAAATTTGTAAGTTTTTGAAATGGGAATCTTGCAGATGGAAAATATAGAAATTTTGTAGATGCTTCACATTAGGTCCCTTGAGTTTCGTATAAGGTGTCACAGTTTGCATAATGGAGTCGATGCATTTTTTCAATTTTTCAGGAGCAAATCATAAAAAACCCATTTTGAATTCTTTAGATGTTGTGGAAATGTGTGATTCACATATGCAGTTGTAAACAAACTATTTTCATGGCTCAAACCCTTCATCTTCAAGTCACGGAGAAATAAATATTATATTATATTTTTAACTGTAGTTATGGAAATGTGTGATTCACATATGTAGTTGTAATGAATCATTATGTACGGTTCTTTCTTTTTTTTTGGATCATTTTTTTTAAGAATTTCATCTATAAAAGCATATTGCTTATGCTCTTTTGTTTTCTTATTATAGCCCTTCAAGTTTTAAAAAAAAAAAGGAAATATAATAGGGTTAATGGCATGTAATAGCTATGTACTTTCTCACTTGTGCCATTATCAGATACAAACTCAAAATATTACAACAATACCCATCAAACTTTATAAATTTTTTCTATTATCATACGTTTGCTTACGTGGCTTAACAGGCAATCGGCTACACCGGTAATAAACGATACGTGGATTGTTTTTTCTTTTTTAAGTGTTGACTTAGATGTTGACTGTCATTTAAAAGACACAGACACACACATTTCAACACAAAACCCACACACATATCAAACCCACACATGAACCCTAATTTTCTAAACCTAAAATTGATCTCCCAATTCGTTAAATTTCATAGGGCTTTTTAAAGGTAAGTCTTTTGATTAAGTTATTAATGCATTTGATCAATTCAATTTTGTGTTTTCTGTTGTTACGATCAAGGAAAATAAAAAGCATCCAAGGTTCTTAAAGAATTTACCAAGAGAGCTCATGGAATCAACTCAAACAAATTACTATCAAAGAGACAACCGGACATTTTACCTACAGAGTGTGGACGAAATAACGAAGATTGTGGCAGAGGCAAGAAACCCTCCCCATCATCAAGATCAGTAGGGTATTTTGGTTGGGGAGCAGAACAAGAAGATGAATATGAAAAGAGAGTTAAAGAAGTCCATGCTAGTGGTGAATTTAATGTTGTCTAAGCGCATATGTTTCATATCATGTATTGTTTCATATCTATGGGTTTAACTCAACCCATTTGAAGAAAGTGTGGGTGATATTTAATAATGATTCGAGTTTCGAAAGGTTGTGAAAAATGTGATTGATTGTGGTTGAGGTTACGAGTGAGCCGATTTTCGGTCTTAAGAGATAATCCCAGGAACATGATTTTAGTACAATTGCTATAACTGGTTTTAGTAATTTGGTTTCATTTGTAACATGTTTTATATTAACCATGATTTGACAAAACAGATGAATACTAGTTCTATGGGTTTATGTGGTCCTTTATGTTTCTGAGGTGGAAATAAGAGGTTAAAATAAAAGGTACAAAAAATGACGTGGAATTTACATCTGTCACGTGCTTGAATTTTGTAGGTAAAAAACGTGAATTTGTTGACATCAACACAAAACTTATAAAGTTGGATGGGTATTCTTGTAATATTTTGGGTTGGTATCTGATAATGGCACAAGTGATAAAGTACGTAGCTATTACATGCCATTAATGAAATAATCAGCTAATGGGGTGTTTGGACTTGCTAACTCAAACAACTTATACATATCAGAATAACGAAGGGAGGACTTCATGGAGCAAAAGGTAAGATGCCTTATATATAGTTATATCTAAAAGCCCTTTTTTAAGTCGAGTCTGAGCTTCTTTTTATTCTTTGTACACGTTTATCAGGTTGCAAACTATTTGAGTCGTCGAGAAGAAAAGCAGCAACAGTAAACTATTTAAGCTTTATTAACGACACTCCAAATGTCAGGTACTATCTAAAATTAGTAACTACATTTTGCAGATTACATTGGTTATATACGCAAAATCGACAAGGAAAGGTCAAGTGGAGACACACTCACGAACGTGACCCAAAGAAAAAACATAGAGGTCCAAAACCTCAAGTAAGTTTACCTTTGTTTTCATGAGATAGTCTATAAGGACACAGCACAATGGAGCCTAATTGTTATTGCTGTCATCTCTTGCTACGTTAAGAGATACCAAGGTACATGCCCAACAAAAAACAGGTATACCATACCTCCAGGACTATATTTACTCATGCACAACGTGCTGATTTTAAATTGAATACAGGTTTATGTTTTTGTAGTGATTTTGTTTATAGCTCATTATATGAATAGTTAAACTGTTATAGGATGCTTGAGTTAAAGAAATACATGTTTGCTGCATACACACATGAAAAAGTAGCCACTATGTTATATTTTTAGATTATGTATTGCGTACTTATTCTTGGGAACGCTTACTTTGAAACTGCTTAATTCGAAGGGGAACTAATTAGCCGTTTACTATTTGGTATTGTTGTCGTTCGACGTTGCTTTGTGTGCCATAAGACTTTTGCGCACCATAAGGAAGCAACGTAGTTAGCTACAACTTATACAAACATTGATGGATTTTATCACTATATTTCATGCCTATTCCTCTACTCAAATTTATTTAACGTGATCAATTTATATGGATACAGGGGCCACAACTTAAGAAACACATTGATGCTACTTTGGGTAATGGAAATATGAGGGAAGCCATGAGCATGCCCCCTGGAGAAGATCTTAACGAGTGGCTGCCATAAATGGTAATAAACTTTCGACCGATCCTTGATGTTTATAATTTGGAAATTAGCATATGAATTCTATGTTGTCGAGTTTTAGTATCTGATCGATGAATTATATGTTACTGAGCACTTTTTTTTCTGCAGCTGTTGATTTCTTTGATCAAATGAATGATGTAGCGTGATGCTACAGATTTAGGCAATTAGGATACACGTATTGCCGGACGTCGATAATTAACGTATTATCAAACAAAGGGGGTAATATCGTTTACCTGACGAGGATAAAACACAAGACTTGAGAAAACCTTTCTCAGACTCTTTTCATTAATATCAAAATTCTGGAAGAAAACATAACATACAAAAACCTAAACAATGCACCCTATTTATAAGAAACTAATATTAAACCTATTAGGACTCTAATTATAAGATAATTACTGAAAACTAAACTCATAAAAGATAAATATAATCCTAATTTAATAAAGACTCTTAACGTAATTAAAATACTTCCCTAATTACTTATCCTATACCAACACGTACTGCGTCATTCTCCCCTTCTTGAAAAAAACTCGTCCTCGAGTTTCCACCTAGAAAGAATGGAACATTTTGTTGAAACTCGAACATATCATCCTCACTGAAAATTGGACACAGTGAGAGATGCTTAGGTATATCAATCACATATGCATTGCTACTAATTTTCCAAAGCACTTGGCACGGACGGATCATCTTTGTTCTTAGCTTGTTATAAGTCCCAACTGAAAGCTTGTTCTGTAAATCTATCATAACAAGATCACCAACCTCAAATGTCATTGCCCAACAATGTTTGTAACAAAAATCTTTATCATCCTCGCTGCCGAACTCAACATGTTGTTTCTTTACACGGTGTATAAGCTCCATATTCTGAACCATGCTCTCCTTTTGAGTGTTATGACATGGAACAGTTGGTAGGGTAATATCTTGCATTGGAGATAGTATTGGTTGTAGTTCGTCTGGAATAAGAGCTTGTGAGACTTCGTCTTGCGATTTCAGCTTTTCGGGGATCTTATTCAATGTTTCATCTTGTATCATTGTTGTGGTAATCGTTGAGTTCACTAAGAATTCATCTTTCCGTTCTTCCTCAAAGTCTTGATATCCCATGATGAATGAATTGTTCACGTTCGGTTCTGAAACCTGGTTGCTTTCCATCAATGGCACTAGAATAAACCTACCACCATTATGTTGAAACTTGTAAGTGTTGTCTTCAATGTTGTAAATTGCGTTAAGATCGTACACCCATGGTTTCCCAAGAATAATGTGACAAGCATCCATGTCAACAACATCGAATAGCATCTCGTCCTTGTATTTTCCAATGGAAAACGAAATACTACAACATTTGGTAACCTTGAATTTGCCAAGATTATACGGTAACGGATGCTTTTCGGTAGCTAAATTTAACTGATGGACAATAGCTCTTGTGATAAAATTTTCATGGCTCTCACCATCGATAACAACATCAAATATCTCGTGCTCTACGGTACAACGTGTCCGAAACAAATTGTGTTGTTCGGTTTGCTCGACTCGATCAACTTGTTCCCAGTTAAGATCAAGGACCATGATTTAATTAAAATTATGAGCTGCTTATACTTTCGAGAAAAACATTACTAGGTAACCAGGTGGTGAACAAAAATTGTGAACAGAACGTTTGTAACAAACAAACAAGATTTGCACTTTTATGTTTGCCAAACAGAAGTTACCACTAAAGAAAGTAACTATTGAAGATGAGAAGGGAACCAGAAATCAAAAAGAAAATCACGACAATGTTTACTTTTTTTTTTACCAATCAACAGAAACTTTTTTTTTTCTTTTTTGCACGATAAGCAATTGAGATCTCAACTCCTAGAATGAAACCCGAAGAGAATAACCTGTCTCTGAATACCAACTGATGTAGCGTGATGCTACAGATTTAGGCAATTAGGATACACGTATTGCCGGACGTCGATAATTAACGTATTATCAAACAAAGGGGGTAATATCGTTTACCTGACGAGGATAAAACACAAGACTTGAGAAAACCTTTCTCAGACTCTTTTCATTAATATCAAAATTCTGGAAGAAAACATAACATACAAAAACCTAAACAATGCACCCTATTTATAAGAAACTAATATTAAACCTATTAGGACTCTAATTATAAGATAATTACTGAAAACTAAACTCATAAAAGATAAATATAATCCTAATTTAATAAAGACTCTTAACGTAATTAAAATACTTCCCTAATTACTTATCCTATACCAACACGTACTGCGTCAATGAACCTCCTTTATGGTACTTTTATTCAGTTATGCACGTCATCAACATGCCCAACAATAATAGCTGGAGCAAAGTAAGTTGCTCAAATTCTTCATATTTTGTCAACATTATATTATAACATTCCTTTAGTATCACACACTGATACATGATCTATAGTTTATTGCACAATCGATCAAGTCTAACGTGATCGCTCGAATATTTGCAGATACAAGAACAGGTGGGCTGATGGAGTTACTATCAAGAAACCAATAGTAGTATCTGCTCCTGAGTATGTGGGCTATTTGATGGAGTATATACAAAACTTCATGATGGTTTCTTATGCTTGATTTGCTTATGCCCAAATTTCTTGCTACTTGCATTGCCAATTTAAGGCTTGCTAAATGGGTAAACTGTTGTTTCTTTAAAAATTTACAATTTCATTCTCTTAGAATTTTTATATATCGAAAGGCCTGATTTGTTTACTTAAAATTGTTGCAGGAAGGCGGCTGAGATCTCATATTGCCTGCTAGATGACAACAGTTGCACAAAAAAGGTTCCAGCGAGTAACTTTTATTCAGCATCATCCAAAATTGGCTTTCAAGGTCTGGCGATGGACTATGGTAAGTTATTGAAAGAACTTTTGCAGATTTTACATTATATCCAATTATACGCTGCGATGAACTTAGCGATGAATTTATGAAAATGTCACATTATATCCAGCTATAAGTTTATAAAGGTCCAAAGAGTGAGCTTTTCGGCTTTGCTAAGTTCAAATAATCCAATAAGCAACCTAAATAAGCTGATCCAAACGCCCACTATATAAGGCCATGAGTTTGAAAATAAGTTGGAAAAAAGGGCTTTTAGATATAACCATATATAAGGCAAGATCACATACAAAAATAAGCTGAAACAATGAGGTTAGATACTTGGATTCCGAGTAGCGTTAAGGAAGCAGAAATGGTGGTCTAAACTAGGACATGATGCTTCTGTGCTTGATTAAGGTTCGTTATTAAGGGAAACGTGTTCGCATCACTGATACCTGGTCTCAATATATGGAGTACACCTTTAAAAATATGTTATAGTAGGCAAAAAAAAATTAGCTGAACAGAAACGATGTAAACCTTTTTGGTCAACCACTCTGAGAACTTCTAAAAAGGAATACAAACCAAAAAATCATTTATCTCAGAGTCCCGTAGTTCTTCAACTTTTGTTTGTTAGTTTTTAGTACTTTTGTCTGAATTGTTCCTGGTCATTTTCTTTCTGCAGACCAGAAAGCTTAGAGAGAAGAAAGTGAATGTTTGAAGAAACAAAATGAATAATTAAAAAATTCAACTTAAAAAGTCCAATTTGCGCATTGAAGAAATGACCATTAAGAGAGATGAAGAAGATGTAGGGAATTTGCAAAAGATGTTTGGTTGAGTTTAGGAACTCCTGATCCTTCGGGAGTGTTGCAAAAGGTGTGGAGAATCGAACAATTTGAAATTTTCTAGGCGGTGTCCCGAGATTCGTTGGTGTCAATGCTGGAACTATGCCACAGTTTTTTTGTTGGTTGTTCGCAAAGAGAACTACCTACTGGTACGTTATTGAGACATGACAGGACTGAACATGTGGGATCTGAGCTGAAAACTGAAGGTGAATAACATTCTTTCATTTTCTTATTTATATTTGGTTTTGTCCATCAATAAAGTCACGAAATTTTTTGCTTGTTCTTAGATATGAAATAACATTATAGTCTTTAGTTTTGCAGGTAAGATATGTGAGAGACTTTGCAGACTTAATGTGAACCTTTCTTGATGTTAAAAGTTCGTGTGAAAATATTCTGAACAACCGTGATATCAGTGTACACAAGAGCAGTATAAGCTGTTACCTGAGATCCTTTTACTTTATATAAACATGCTACAAAAATGAGACCTGGGATACTATGAGAAAATTTTGAACTTAGTGGTATAAATTACTTCCATTTTCTACACTCTTCCACTCACCTCTCTTAGAAAAACACAGACACAATCGAATATCGGTGTCTTCTCCCCTGATTCATCAAATACACAGATCTAAACAAAAAATGCGAAGATCCATCAACACCAAAACAAAAAAAAATGTAAGTATCCCACATCTAATCTTTAAAGTTACTTTCTCTTTTCTTAATAATGTTTGATTTGATTATTGGTTCCAGCGATATTCGATTTTGGCCTCCTAATTTCTTAATAATGTTTCTCAATATACATACCTTTGACCTCCTAATGGCTTAGTTGCTAAGAGAAGCATTAACTGGCCAATGGTCGATGTGAGTATGTGGTATACTGGAGTATGATTATTCTTTTGTATGCAATGGTCGGTGCTCTGTCTGTCTTTAACTATGCAATTTTCCCTTTTTTATATAATAAAACATACATAGGCTCACACACGCACACAAGCATTAATCGGATCCCCAGTTCCAAAAAAAATGGTGTTTTGTTAAGTTGGGGGTTTTGTTAATTTGGGGGTTCATATCGATTATCTTGGTTAACCGTTTTGTTTAATTTCGTTTTTCTTTTTTTGGATTTGTTTTGGGGTTTCTGATTTTTATTATTGTAGATTGTTATAGGATTTTTGGGCTACAGTAAAAAACTACTATTATTTTCAGAACCTGTAATGATGAAGAATTATGATTTAATTTTTGGGCTTATATTAGTTTATCATGTTGAACCTTTGAAGTAGTACATGGTAATTTAAATCTATCAAGATCTCATCTCTTTGCGTTGTATCAGGAAAATATTAAAATATTTACTTTTGACATTGGACTTCACCAATGTTTTTTTCTTCAACTGCTAAAAATAGTGGTATGCTAAGCTTTGTTCATTTATTTATTACAGATGCTGGCACAGGTGCTGGAACAGCTGGCATGCGCTCACAGGAAAACAATGATGACATACGGATGTTGCCCGAGGGTAAATTGCCTTCCTGTTATTTATATACTTAGGTTTTCCCATTGTTACTTCTATCTTTTTGCCCATTTTATTTGGTACTGTTTTTCGTTGCACTTGCAGACTCTAAACCCAGTGCTCATGTTATGATCACTCAAGTGACCAACTGTTTGGGAACTATAATCAATGGTTCGCTTTTTGTATCAACAATAAAACATTCGTACATATTTTACATCTTATTATCAATGGTTTCACATGTTTTCTTTATTTCGTGTCTCAGCAGTTGCAAACGCGCCGCCTTCTGAAGCTTCTTTACTCGATTGAGTCTCTTGCAGCTGACATACGACGTCAGTTACCTAGACGGGTATAAATTTTTTTGCCTTCACAGTTTATCATACACATTTCAGATATATCAATATGCTACATTTAATGCTTTTACAATTTTTAATCCCACCCAGCAGATATTGCTGTACCGCGTGAAGTTCCTGTTAGTTTGACGGATAATAAATTAATATATCATGACCGGATTCGAACTCGAGACTTCGGGATTGCACACTTTACGTATGAGTTTCAATGAATTAATAATTATTGTTTTAGTGACGAATAATTATTAAATACACGAAATATAAACTTAACGGTAACTAACGACCGTTAGACAAGACATGAAGGACTAGAGTTGGAAAAGAGTGAAAGTTCGGTTCGGGTTGGGCTTTTGTAACTCATGGCCGGCCACACCCATAACCACATAGGGTTTGGGATAGCTTTTGCTCCAAGCCTCTTGATTAGTATATAATGAGACCCCTCTCATTTATTCTAATCATCCCTTGGTTCTATAGCAACCTAATCTTCTCAAATCTCTTTCTTTGTGTCTAATCGATCTTTGATTGATAGGACCAATAGTTTAATCTTTTCGTGTACTACGAATCTAGCATTTCCATTGAAACGCTTATAGTACGTGTGTGTGAGAACGAAGTGTTAGCATACTTTTGCTAACGGTGATCTTGCCTTGTGACTAGCCCTAGTCGATCCATATAAGCCCTCTCCTAGGGTTTATAAGTTCTTGTTCTTGCTTGAATCAAGAGGTACGTATCCATTTATATTCGGTTAATTTATTATTTGTATTTGATCTATTCCGCTGCGTACTCTTTGATGTTTATATGTTTATTGTTTTATATTATTCATATATTCCAACAGTGGCATCAAGAGCCGTTAATACATTATAATGAATTACCGAAACACATAAAAATTGAATCGTTTGATTAATCACATGCTTGGTGTTCTTATGTTTTTATATTTTTCATAAACCCTAAATTTATTTATTTTTTATAAATGTCGAATTTTTTATTTAAAAGAAATTAGGGTTTGATGAATTATGTGATAAAAACTTGTAGAAACCCTAGGTTGCATGTAATTTATGTGTATATAAATGGATATTGGTTATATATGCCGTTTGGTTGCGTTCCTTGATTGACATGATTATTTGTTATAATATGTGCAATATGGGCATCCTTGACAAACCATGCATGTGTTGTCTTGGATTATGATGATTTAGTTTTAAGATTTCATGCTTATTATGCGATTTTATTATAATTGATAAATTGTTTAGTAAATATTATGTATAAAGATTACTAAAATTTGATTAATTATAATATTAGGGAAGACCCTATTAATCGTGTATTAAATCAATAGTGTGTTTTATATTGATTTTGATTTGCATGACCATTATTGTTGTTGTTTGTTTATTTTATTTTATTACTTTTGTTTTATATGTTTTTAACATGATAGTAACAAAGGGTAATTTCAATAAATAAAATATTAAACGGACTTAATAATGGCGAAATCTTGTTTGAGCTTACTTAATAAATCTTGGACTTTTGGTTGATTGATCGCGACTGTATTAAATGGTTGAAAGGTGGAACTAATTATGACAAACTATTAAAGTGGGTATAAGGATGGCTACGCATTAAATTGCGGCCTTAGTGAGCCTCCATTCTGGCTTACCGCTCGCCTGTGAGTCATATTTTAGTCTTTACCTAACATCCATGATAACTACGAAGCACTTAAGGCAAAGTTGTAAGTTTCTCAACGCCTCAATCAAAAGTTTGGAGATTTAAGCTCGTAAAGAAACTAAATGAGTAAAAGTTTTTTTACATGAAACATATGCTACAAGATGAATGCATGACATCTTTGTACATATATTTGATTACACACATCAAATTTACTACCCTTAAATTTAAGTTATATGCCATCCAATGAAATGGAAACACCTGAAATTGGATCTACGCCAGGGCGTAACCTGACTAGATTACAATGGAAGGGCAAATTACATGATTTCATCACTAGCAGATCAACTGATGTGGTGTCATTATGTAAGGTTGTTGTTTCTTAAATTGGTTAACTTAATTGAGTTGATAGTGGGAACTGATCACTCAAGGCATAAGAAGATGGGGATAAAACATGCTTACATTGCAACTGCGGTTGGCAATTAATGTAAATCCCATCGATTCTAGGAATTGCAATTGAATATTGGCAATTGAGGTTCGACTCGTACCTTATTGAATAACGTCATCACTAGCAGATCAACTGATGTGATGAACTTATGTCAATTTGGATCCTAGTTTTTCAGTGAAAATTAAATGGTTATATGATTATGAACCATGGGTATTTAATTTTCTTGAAAATTTAATTATCAAAAATACTAAAATTGAATTTTGTAATTCTTTTTAACGTATTAATGCAACATTAAAGCCGTAAACGTGGTTTGGTCTTAAATTGGTAAATTGATATAATTCTGCTTTCAAACATAATGTTTGATTGAGAAAAATTTACCGAAATGAAAGAGTCTATTTCCCATGAGAGAAGAATAAGACTCAATCCTATTCCTTTTCATGATTGAGAAAGGTATGATAGGAACGTAAGAATAAGACTCAATCCTAAGTCTATTTTCCATGCGAAAAGAATAAGACTCCATCCTATTCCTTTTCATGATTGAGAAAGGTATGATAGGAACATTAGAATTGTCTACATTCTAATATATAACTCATAGCAATCTTTAATATTTAAGGATATAGCACATCTTATTTTCCATAGAAATTTCATTACACTTATTTGGTGAATGAATTCTTCTATAACAAACAAGGCATTTGGTTAAATGAAAAATATGAGTTATTAGAAGCTGGACAGATTACCGCAAAATTGGTAAAAGGCAAAGCTAGTATTTTATCTAGTTGTTGTGCTTTAAAGGTGCTACATACCATTATGGGGATGGTAGGCCTATTAAGGAAGAAGCTGCATGTTCAAATTCTTCAAGTTAATATCATTGATGATAATCCATCATAAACATAGTAGAATACACATTTTAGAACCTGTGTAAATTATTACGTATGGGTTTTTCTAAATGTGTAGGAAAGTAAAAACAAGCAAATTGTTTTCACTGGTTATGAAACACGTACAATGTTGTCAAATCCAGTGGGAGCTTTGTGTTGTTTACTGAATATAGAGTTATTGTTATGTTCTCTAATTCAGTTGGAGCTACAAGATTTAATTTCTGTGTAGTAGCCCAAATTATCTTCAAGATAATTACTTTCAAATTGTAGACACTCATGGTCTTAGGATAGCCATATGCGTTTCCTGATAAGACAAAGTAGTCCTACATCTACTTATGACACAAATCATATTGAATCACATAAACAAACTTATGTTGTGTTGTTTATATACTACATGATATTGTTCAATGCACAAGTGGGAGAATTGTTTATTGTGTGCAAAGGAACAATACATAGAAATATGATGATAGGATTCTCTTAATTGCAAGGTAAGAGATCAATGTTCTAATAGGACTTATACATTTAATGTGTAAGATTATCTTATGTAGAACATGTGTCATGATTATAAGACTACTTTTATGTCTTATGATATTCAAATTAAAAGAAACACTTGAATTTACAGTTTACGTCAGGGTGTAACCTGCCTAGATTGCAATAGGAAGGTAAACTACATGATTTCATTACTAGCAGATCAACTGATGTAATGGAATTATGTGAGTTTGCAGTTTCTTAAATTGGATAATTCATAAAATGACATAAGCAAATGAAGTAGTAAATTAACTTGAAATTACTATTGAAACCAAGTGATGGTGTTCACAAATACTTTAGTTATTTATGTTTATATCTTCTTATAAACATGAAGTCTTTTAACTATTACAAGACTTATAATAAAGTAATACGTTAAACTTGTTATGTTTCAAACAAGAAATCATTGAGTTGATCAATGATGTACAACGTAAAGTGGGAATATAACAGTTCATGTCTTCTTAAGACATGAACATGAAGTAACTTGTTCAAAAGGTACTTATGTTATATACCATGCAATTGGCTTGAAAATTTTATTGTACCATTAAGTTGACTTAGTTGGTAAATAGGTAAGCCAAAGGGAATAAGTTTATCTTACATATTGTTAGTTTGTCTCACAATATTAATTCTAATGAAACATCACAAATTGGTGGTGTGTTCAGTTAGGAATAATCAAACTCTTGTTATATTGTTTGATTGAAAGATAAATATGACTTCTTTTCTTCCAAAAGTTATCAAGGTTAGAAAATTGAGTATGGATTGAATATACTCAATAAGACTCCAACCTAGAAGATTAAATAAGACATTATGGAATGTGATGAATCACATTAAAGTCTTAAAATGAAGTTCTGATTTTGTTAATAAGTAGTTTTAACAAACAAGAGTCAGGAACTGTAAAATATTTTTGTAATATCCCAAATGAGAACGATTTAGTGTTGCTCATCTTGCTAAAGTATTTATAAAGTACAAAAGGCAAGTGGGAGTTTTGTTTAGATCTTGAAAGATCAAAATTACAAAATATATAATCTTCTAAAACCACACTAGTGAAAATCATGATGAGATTTGAAATGTAAAGGTTAAATCTCAACATGATGAAACTCTCATTCATAGATCCGTAGGGATGTCTCAGATATTTAATTAATATGCTGAGAATTATGAATTACAGGATCAAATGTAAGCCTGTTAATCATAATGACGCATTTACTAATTATGGTAAATTGCTCATACTATGAATGTTAAGATGCTGTCCATAAAGATAAGTCAACTTTGAAAATTTGGTTTATCTTAATGAAGATGAGTTTCTGCAAGAGAAGAAAAAATCCTAGAGGTTTAAATCTTTGCATAAAGAATCATATGGACAAAAACTGTATACATATTTTAATGTATGTCTTATGACAAGATTATTAATCATACTTAAGTAATTAACTATGATTGAATACTCTTTCCTAAGCACATTAAAATACAAAGATGGTAATTGTCATACTCATTTTATGAATATGAAATTTGACAATGGATTATAAAACCTCTTTCTTATATAATTACTTAAGCGAGGACGATGAGTAATTAAGAGTTTTATGAATTCATTTAATCTTTGAAAGTATACAAAATACAAGAATCCAAGTATGGATAGATGCATGCATCAAGGAGATAAATCTTATGTTTAAATATTAAATCTATGTTTTGATTTATAATTTAAAATAAGATAACTCCTAAGTAATTCTGAAAGCTAGTGGGAGTATTATGTTTACTTATTTAAATCATATATGTTGTATAACATATAGGAAGTAACATTCTATATAAGTTAAATGGTAAGTCATAACTTGGAATGAAACTTTACTTGAAAGATTTAATAAGTAAAACATACAACCTTGAATATATGTTTATTGATGTAAACATGTGCGGTAAATGAATCTAATAGAACATGATATATCATTTAGAAAGTTTAAATGGATATGTAGTACATGAATGAAATTTAGTTGGACACGAGAATTTTTCATGTACATCATGTTGTTGTTATATCATGCTTTGATAAAAGATGATTTGACAACATTGATATCTAATTGAAAGATATTAGATAAGTTGTGTAATAAATATTCTAAAGGAATATATTTGGATATAGAATCACATCCTCAGCCTGGAACAAATTTCTAGATTCTATAAAATGAACAATTTGTAAAATTGTCATAGCCAACAAACTTGAAAGTTTGGATGGAATAAAACATTACACATTGAAGTTTACGGAAAAGAGCATATTGTTGTTTGCATACAATGATGCTAATATAAATTGAGATGACACTCAATACTAGTCATGGAAGGATTTCATCCTTGTTAATAGCCATGTGTACTAGTTATGCTTAACGAAAAGCATAGTTGCATTATACGTTAAAGAATAAGAATACTTTAAACTTTAAAGGTTTGGAAGTTTAATTATCATAAATTGTATGTTGAGGATGTCATACACATTTTATGATGTATTATGTGGTTATATCAAATTATTTGAATGCACATATACAAGAATTTCATTATTGAAATAAGTATTCTCAAAATTCCGATAGATCAAAGTTAGTTGAATAATGCCTTGTCAACAAGTATGATTATCATTACTTGAGCATAATTGTCAACAAGTATGATTGTTATTACTTGAGACAAAATTCATTAACAAGAATTTTTCATGCATTGATCTATTTAGTATTTGGATAAAGGATTGTAAACAATAATTATTCGAATGAAATGAAGTATTGTGTTATGTTTATTTCTATTCATAAATATTGTATCCTATATTTGCATGTTTAATCCATGAATAACTTATGTTATGTTATTCTAAATAGTCCGTTGTCAATTAATGATATGGGAGTATCATTGAACTAAGACAAATGTGAGATTTGGTATAATATATAAATTATATTGGTGCGTAGACACGCCAAATTCACATGATATTCAATACTGGAAAAATTGGATATAGGACAAAATCCCAACTACATGATTGTACTTATGGATGTTGTCATTAGAGTAAATCATGAATATTTATCCTCAGACTTGAGATACTAGGTAACTACTGTGGATGTAGCTCATTTTCTGTGAGATAATCTAACGCTATCCGTAACTGGTAGTTATAAGGATTATTTTCAGAGGTGATGCGAAGTTCATAGGTTATGCTTGTAGTCAATACAGGATTTGGTTCCTTCAAATTTGTTTTGAAGTATAATACTGTTTGGCCGCTCGTAGGATTAACAAGATGTTTGCATGGCCATGCCCAAGGTCTATCTGGAATACGTTCAGAAGAGTTGGTAATCTTGCTTAATCATAAATAACGAGAAACACTAGTTAATTATGGAATGACTTCAATCCATATCCAAATTAACATAGTATTAGAATCAAAAGGATAAGTATGATGATGAATCATCAAAGGTGGTTTTTTCCAGGAAACCATACTCAAGATCGTTCTGGGGGCATTGGCGTGTTATGCTAGACTAACCATTGTCATTGTTACATTAATCTATATCCGAGTGGGAGCTGTTAGTTTGACGGATAATAAATTAATATATCATGACCGGATTCGAACTCGAGACTTCGGGATTGCACACTTTACGTATGAGTTTCAATGAATTAATAATTATTGTTTTAGTGACGAATAATTATTAAATACACGAAATATAAACTTAACGGTAACTAACGACCGTTAGACAAGACATGAAGGACTAGAGTTGGAAAAGAGTGAAAGTTCGGTTCGGGTTGGGCTTTTGTAACTCATGGCCGGCCACACCCATAACCACATAGGGTTTGGGATAGCTTTTGCTCCAAGCCTCTTGATTAGTATATAATGAGACCCCTCTCATTTATTCTAATCATCCCTTGGTTCTATAGCAACCTAATCTTCTCAAATCTCTTTCTTTGTGTCTAATCGATCTTTGATTGATAGGACCAATAGTTTAATCTTTTCGTGTACTACGAATCTAGCATTTCCATTGAAACGCTTATAGTACGTGTGTGTGAGAACGAAGTGTTAGCATACTTTTGCTAACGGTGATCTTGCCTTGTGACTAGCCCTAGTCGATCCATATAAGCCCTCTCCTAGGGTTTATAAGTTCTTGTTCTTGCTTGAATCAAGAGGTACGTATCCATTTATATTCGGTTAATTTATTATTTGTATTTGATCTATTCCGCTGCGTACTCTTTGATGTTTATATGTTTATTGTTTTATATTATTCATATATTCCAACAGTTCCAGTTCACACACCTGCAAAGAGACCTGCATCGCAGGTCTTCCCACCTTCTCGGGCCCCTTCTCTTGGCAATACACGGAATTTTTGCTGTCGTGCTTCGGGCAGCCAAATCAACCACCAACGACTTCAACTGGAGAAGATTCCACCTCTGTTCACAATCGAGGTTCACACTTTCACTTATCTTCATATCTTTTATTATTATGGGTTATGAACCTTTTTTTACCGCTACAAATTATTCTTTAACTGTACTATTCCATTCCCTAATATGCCTGTACTCTTATGGTGTGTTAATTTATGCATCCACAGCTATACAGACTCCACACGATTCAGTTTCTATGCAGCAACATGCGAGCTCAGTTACCCAGACCGGTACGTGCTATCGAAAGATGCCTCAGCGAGCGTGATTGGATTGTTGGACTGCTTTGACCAGGCGGTTATCTCAAACTAATAGATATGGGGTTTGAAGGTACGCAACATAATAATCTTTAGATCATTAAAAAGTTACTTAGTACTTTATGCTCATAGAGTATTTGGATACACACTTTTAAGGGATGGAAGAAACATCTGATTCTCTTATCCTTTGGAAAGGCTTCGGTCAGATGTAGCAAGCAGAAACTTTCACAATGGATCGGAGTCATGTTGATAGGTAAAACTGTTTTTTTCATCTCTTAAAATGACTAATGTGTTATCCACGATTGCCTTCAAATACTGATTCGGTCACCAACAAAGTCCTTAGAAACTAATAAATGTTCTAAACTAATCATTTGACACTGCACAGCTTAAAATCACTTTCGTGGAATAATAATAATGATCATACGAAACTAATTTACATAATTCCTATTCTGTATACTAATTAGATACTGCTATTTATTTCACGCTTCTTTTTGTTGTGCATGTTTGCCGGCAACTCAGTTGCAGAGACACTAAGAGGTACAAGCCTGTTGTTTGTGGAAAATTCCTTAAGCAGAAACCAGAGGATGTCGCTGTTTTGGATGCGCCGACCATAGATTCCTGGATGCGTCAAAATGGGTAACTTTTTTTTTACCAACTCATCTTCATATTTATGCATCTGCTGGTGGTTTACTTTTGGTTTGGCGTGGCAACCTATTTGGTTTGCAGGCATGCTGGATTACTTCCCTATCTAAGTCTCATTGGAAAGTAATCATTTACTTAATCATTTTACATATTTGGGATTGATTGGCTTAAATACTTTCGCTACCAAATTTTTTTCCCAGATGAAAGGGTCAAAGGACAACGGCCATTCCCAAATAAAAGCAGCATCGGTAGCTCCAACGATTATTCAACTCAGGACGTTACTCCTCTCGAATGAGATCCAATTTGGTTACTCATATGAAGGTAATTTTTACATCTATTTTACCATATTCTGTCTATATTTTTTGCACTAGCATTCTGATGCGCTCTTTTTTTTAGCAGCATTCGGCGATTACACTGTGGAAGATCCTGGTCGTATGCAGGCCACAAAGGCGGCAGGGTAACAACTACTGGGGTCCCACCAGTGTGATCATGGTAGTCAACGGACCGTCCAACGTTCTGTTATTCACAAAACCTTTCAGCCAGGCGTTTCTGACTCTTAGGAAGACACAAGCGTGGGTTTGAGTCAAGGTAATTTTATAGGCACAAGCATGGGTGTAAGTCAAGGTAATTGTATTTCTGTTCACACTCCTTTAGTAAGTGCACTTGCTAACTTCTAACACATAAATCCGCTTCCAGAAGTAGCTGCTCAACCTCGAACTCAAGTGATACTCGAGGTAAGGATTCTTTGTTTATGGCTTCTTTTTTTTTTTGCTATGCTCTATTTACTATCGCATGTTTTTTAAAATTTTGGATCACGGTATATGGTAGCTAATGATTTCTAGGCTGATGTTCGATCATCAAAGACAGATGCAAGCATAAGTTTTACAGAAAATTTTAGGTTTGTTAACTCTTTTAAAAGTGAGATTCATGAAATAGTCAGGTCCACCGCCCTCTCCCAATTTTGATCATGCTTGATTGTGCTCTCACCCAATAGTGTATCTTCCTTAAGTACATGGATATTTTTCAGGGGGTGCAGCTGCACACGATTGGAAACATTTTAGTTATTGCCTTATTGTGTAGGTAGATATGCCATGCGCTCAGTTTAATCTCCATCTTTTACTGCCCTTGGCATTGTGGCATGTATGAGTCTGCTACCACAGCATACTTCATTTTTGAAAAGATAAACTTTTTAACCTGCTTTTGCTTATAAAATTGATCTATGTTACTTTATAAAACTTTTACCTGCTTTAGCTTATAAAGTCTAAATTTCTGTTTACTTATCAAATTTTCAACCAAAACAATGGGTAATGGGTCGTGCAGGTCAAACGTTATATATAACACTTAAAAAGACAAAAGGGTTATTATTATGTCCAGATTGACATGAACTTTACCTATGGGTTTTTCAGGGTTTATGCGCACCAGGAAACACTGAAGTTCGACGTTGCTGCCATACAAGATAATATAAGTGCTGAGCTTTGTACTTAAATTAGTTGTAAATGTATTCTCACACTTAACTAACTTCTTTCTCTTCTGTAATCAAATAATAACTTTTAAACTATGTATTTAGGAATAAAATGATCAGAAATTGATTATAATAATGTCTTTCTAAACCGCCCCCGCTTTACTGTAACAAACAACTTATTGATATGGAGTTACTTTTTAATATTCATATGGAGTTACTTATTCATATGTAGTTGTATGTTATGAATTTTTATAAACTTGCTACAGCTCAAAATCCGAAACAGATATTGCAGCAAATGCATATAAAGCTTATGTATGCACACCATTGCAATCTTTAAATTTTGCTTGCACCATTTCTACTTTGCAACACTTACTAAAAACTTCTTTAGGAAAACACCCCACAGCAACGCGCGGGTTTTCCAACTCGTATATACTAAAGTTTGGGCTCTTTAGCTCAGTTTCTCTTCCAAACCGACCCGCCAAGCTATCCGTTGATAAACGGGTAAGAACTTAACACCGACCCTGTTCCCTCTCCCTCACATGCACAGGCTTTTTTGGGGTCCGACTGATGAAACTCCGGTGGCCGAGATCCAACACCGATGTTGCCTTGCCCGAACCACTATGCGTAACCCGGTGCAGCTACAGTAGAAATATCGTTTTTTATTCATTGTGTGGTCCAGAGAGTGCCCAGGTGTTCTTGGTATACTGTGGCTCTCTTTTTAGCCACATCTTATACTTCCTGATCTTCATAGTCTCCACTCTTCTTAGAAAAACAAGAGAAAAAAAAAAAAAAAAAAAAAAAAAAAAAAAAAACAGGTTCAGTTGCGCTAAGGTTTGACTTTTTTTTTTTTTTTTTTTTTTTTTTTTTTTTTTTTTTTTTTCTAAATTGTTGTTGCTTTTGTTGTTCCATATGTTGTCCATGTCTGATATGTAGTTGCGATTCAGGCAGTCATTTAGCATTTGACCTTGCCCTTTTATTTAATTTGATTAGTCCTTTCTTCTTTTGCTTTTGCCGTTTTAATTGACTTAGTTGATTTATAGGGTTGTAGCTTCGTAATACTAAATGTGTCTTCCTGTTAGGTTAGATGTGGTTGACCATTTAATGCGCCGATTTAAGAAGGTCTCATTTAATGTTTATTAAGGTATTTGCTATTTAGGGTTGGCCTTTGTTAATCCTTAGATGTACCTGTGTGTTTAATGTGCCAATTTAAAAAAAAACTATTTTTTTTATTTTATTTTTTATTTTTTTTATTATTTATTTATTTTTTTATTTTTTATCTTTAAAATGTAGATGTAAAAATTATGGTTGCTTAAAATTGTGTTTCTGATATCCCAATAGATAGTTTTTATGGATGGTGTAGTCGGTTTATGCTATGTTTATAACTTGATTTAATGCGCCTATTTGCCACGGTTTTTTCCCTTTTGTGTTTTATAAACACTTTCTCCATTTTCCTTCTATGCCCTGACTTTTTTTTTTTTTTTCTTTTTTTTTTTTTTTTTTTTTTTTTTTCCCTTTTTTTTTGCCAAACCATAACTTTGCAATGTATTTGTTAATCATGATAACTTTTTATAGACTTTTTGCCATTATCGTAGCTTTAACATTTTCACGCTATCTCATTGGTCTTCTAATTATGAACTGCACGTTAAAAAATGATCCTAAAAAACAACGGAAACAACTCCTCCAAAATCCACAAACACATAACGCTATCAATCTACATGGGTGTACACAACATCCATCTGGCCCATCTTCGGCCTCTGTTTCTGCTGCTGTTTCTTTCGCTCCAGCTGCTGCACCTGCTTTCAGTTGTGGTTAGTTTTGACTCTTCGCACTATTTATCGGATCTAATAATCTTATACCTTTTTTCCCCTAACTGTTAATGCTATTTTAGGTGAGCCTTATTCAGGCCCGCCGACGTTGGACTTTGCATCACAAACAGTTCGACGTGCTCCATATGAATACTCAGATTTAAATAGATGTTATTCCACCACCATAGGTCCACACCTGTACCATAAAGAAGTGCCTCAGACCAGCCAACCACCGCTACGGCGCTACCGCTCGAAAAAAATTTCAGTTCCCACCGACTAAAAAGATCTGCCTTAAAAACTAGCCCAGGTCATTTTTCCATTTGTTAGAATTGCTGTTTTAGTCTACATTTACTCTTTGCTGCTACACTCATCCCATTTGTGACCATTTTACACATGTAGATACATGTAGTCGCAAAAGGCAGAGGAAGACCAAAATGGCCACCAAAGATGTAGATGACAATGCCATTAGGTCTCTTATTCAACCGTGTTTAGACTCCAATCCAGAGATTGCTATTATCACAGATCAAAATACCTTATCTCAGCCTCTGCATCAGTGTGAGCCAATGACTTTTTTTATAAACAAATTTTCTAATTATTTAACACTTACAATTGATACCTCCTTATATTTGACAATGAACGCTCGCAAATATTATTATGGTTTTTGCTATTACCTACATCAGAAACACGTATACTTGCACGTACAGTTTGCGCTTAAATTTTTTCAAACTTTTCCTTCGACAGCAAAAAGACGCCCAAGTGATGGCGATGAGTTAGGACATATAAATAAGAAAAGATGTTTGGCCCAACAGTCAAAAGATAAACAAATGCCAACCGGTTTGGCCATACACTCCCTTGAACAACATTTGTCATCAGATAGTTTGGAAGGTGCTTCAGCCACCGGCATATGTGATTCCACTCAGCAACTATGTGATGGTACAAACAGGGGTGAGTATCGCCATTTCTGTCCCACCACATTGCATAACAATTTCATAACATCTTTTCCATGTTCACTTCATCTGAAGGTTTTAAGTACTATACTTTATTTTTATTCGTTGCAGAGGCACTTGATTCCAGCACCAATAACAATAGGCCTTTTAGTCGACAGCAAAAGAGCCCTCACCCAGTAAATGATGTGACCAACCGTGCTGTTGCACGCCATTTATCTTCAAGTGATTTACAAAGTAGTTCAGCTAGCGATGTTTGTGACACTATCCAGCAATCAAACGATGAGGTAACCCAAGGTATATACAAAGAAATTTAGTCCACCACAGGCAAACCATGATTGACCTACCTTCTATGCATATTACACTTCGCATATGTATTTTGCTTACCAGAGTTCTGATTCTTACCTTGCAGAAACAAATGATATAAACACAAAATCTAAGGCCCGGAGACCTACTAATATAAAAAATCACCAGCCTAACCATCATCAGAATGCAGGTAAATAATTTTTTTTTTTTTTTTTTACAACTTGCCTTTTATCCGCATCTATTACCTTTAGCTTTCTAATTCGCGGTGCATTTGCGATCGGCGCAGATGAATCACCTATGTATGAGGATTTAGGAGACTGTAATGAGCGATGCCGTTACTGCAATGCTGCCTTTTGGTATGGAGAACGACTGAAAGGCCATCGTCAAACCAAGTATCATTTGTACTGTGGAGATGGTAAAGTCTACATGCGCTCTAAGCTAAATCCACCGGAATACATCAAACAACTGCTTGCAGATGCTACTTTTATGCACAATATACGCGCTTACAACCAGATGTTTGCGATGACTTCATTTGGTGCAAACATTGACAACACAGTCAACCAAGGAAGAGGACCGTACGTCTTTAAAGTTTCAGGTCAGATATACCATCAGATTGACTCACTTTGTCCTACCGGTGATGACAAGCCATGTTTCTTGCAACTATACATCTACGACACAGAAAATGAAGTACAAAACAGAATGAACCACTTTACAGGTTCTGACGAAAGTTCACTGGATCCGGAAATAGTCCAAGGGCTGATAGAATTCTTAGACGCTCACAATGAATTGGTTCAAGTTTTTAGGACAACGCGTGATAAGTGTGCGCAAAATGATGTCCCTGAATTTAAAATTAGGCTTTATAATGGTGATGGTGCAAGAGGTTATGAGCTGCCTACATCACGGGCTGTTGGAGCTATAGTTTTTGATAGTGGCCCGACAACCGAAACAGATTATGATATTATCATTGAGTACAGAGATGGGCCGACAAAAAGGATCAACAAATTTCATCAATCGTACATGTCACTTCAGTTTCCACTCATCTTCATATATGGACAAACAAGATATCATATAAAGTTAATGTTAAGATCGGCAGATCCACATGAGAGAATGCGGCGGGTTTCAATGAATGCATTTTATACATACTAGCTGCATCCAAGGCATGATAGCTACAACTTGCTTTTTCGAACAGGCCGCCTTTTTCAGCAATATGTGGTTAGTGTTTATTGCTGTCTAGAACAGAATAGGATGGATTTCTATAGGACCCATCAAGATGACATTTGTGGCGAATATTTGTCGGGCCTGTATGATGCTATCTCAAGAGGTGATCATAACGGGTCAGATGTCGGGTCAAGAATTATTTTGCCTTCTTCATTCACAGGCGGGCCAAGATACATGTATAGCCACTACTTAGATGCATTGGCTATCTGCCGTGAGCTTGGCAACCCGCAGTTTTTTATAACTTTCACATGTAACGCAAACTGGCCTGAGATTCAATGGTACATGGCTGACTTTCCTCAATTGACCCTAGCTGACAGGGCAGATGTTATATGCCGAGTTTTTGAACAAAAGCTTAAGGCTTTTGTCAAATTTCTTAAGAAAAGAAAACCATTTGGAAAAGTGACTGGAGGTATGTATGTTTTGAAACTTTCTGAATTTAAACTTTTATCTCAATTTCTAGATTCCATGTCTCAATTATATAATGTGTATGTGCACAGTTTTATTCCTAGGTTTTTTACCTTTGCTATTATTTGCTATGCAGTTTTGTACACTATTGAGTTCCAAAAACGGGGCTTACCACATTGTCACACGCTGCTATGGGTATCTTTGTCTACCAGAGTGCAGGATGCTGAAGACATCAACCGATATATTTCTGCTGAGTTGCCTGATCCAGTTAACGATCCACGTGCCTATAAAATTGTTTCCGATATGATGATGCATGGACCCTGTGGAAAAGCCAACTTGAACGCACCATGTATGGAAGGTGACGTGTGCAAAAAAAAATTTCCCTAAGAAATATAATAATGACACTTTCTTCGACGACAAAGGCCGTGTACATTATCGACGAAGGCATGCAAACATTTTTGCAATCAAAAACCACATGAAGATTGACAACACCTACGTTGTGCCATATAACCCGTTCTTTGTGCTTAGCTTTTGAGGCGCATATCAACGTAGAGTACTGTGGATGGAGCATGCTTATTAAATATCTGTTTAAATATATATCGAAGGGAACAGACCGAATATTTGCACAAGTAACCAGGTCTGTTGGTGATGCATCTACTTCAGCATCCCGTCCACATCCAAAAGTTGATGAAATCCAAAATTTTATTGACGGTCGTTTCGTATGCCCTCCTGAAGCCTGTTGGAGGATCCTAAAATTTTACATACACAGCCGAGAACCAGCAGTCGAGCTACTTCAGGTACACCTCGAGAACATGCAGCATATAACTTTTAGAGATGGGAACAATTTGGAAGCAATTGTAAATCGTCCAGACAAGAAGCTGACAACGCTCACAGAATGGTTTACTTACAACATTGAAAACACAGATGGCCAACATTTAACTTACATACAATTTCCATCACAGTTTGTTTGGTACGAGAAAAAGAAAAGCTGGTCAAAAAGAAAAAATAATCGGTCTTCTATTGGTCGTCTAGCATATATGCATCCAACTTCAGGCGAGCTCTTCTATTTCAGAATGTTGCTTTGCCACCAAAAAGGCTGTAAAGGGTTTGAAGATGTTCGAAAAGTTAACCAAACCATATATCCTACATATCGAGCTGCATGTCAAGCTCTAGGACTTCTTGGCGATGACAAAGAATGGGAGACAGCCCTTGAAGAGGCATGTATATCAGCATCATTGCCAGAACTCAGGTTTCTTTTTGCTCAGCTTCTCACTCATTGTGAAGTTGGTAACCCTATACAATTGTGGGATAAGTTTTGGAACGAGATGGGTCATGATATTCCGGGTATTGTTTCGAAGCAGGTACGGATTCCAAATTCCTATGTCAACGATGTTGAATTACAAGGGTACATACTATATGAGTTGGAAATATTGTTAAACAGTTGTGGCAAGTCGGTTGAAAATTATGGTTTGCGCTTACCTCCCAGAAATCTACTAGATCAGCTGAATAATCGGCTACTCATGGAGGAAAAAAACTACAATAGGCCATTGTTAGCACAGGAAAGAGACCATTCAGTCCCTAAACTCAATACAGCGCAGAGAAGGATTTATGATCTTATCATAAATGCAAGCGCAGCAGATCGACAGGAGTTGGTGTTTATCTATGGCCATGGAGGTACGGGCAAAACTTTCCTATGGAAAACTATTATCAGTGGCCTACGCTCAGAAGGTAAGATTGTCCTCGCGGTCGCTTCTTCTGGCATCGCTTCTTTGCTACTTCCATCAGGCCGTACAACGCATTCAAGATTCAAACTGCCACTTGAGCTCACAGATGAGTCACTATGTAGAATTAAAAAAAAAAATACTCTTATAGGAAAGCTTCTTGCAGAAACAAACCTCATTATTTGGGACGAAGCACCTATGAATGATCGTCGATGCTTCGAAGCATTAGACAGAACTCTTAGAGACATACTTGATGCACCCGACATTCTCTTTGGTGGAAAAACAATTGTTTTGGGAGGAGATTTTAGACAAACACTCCCAGTTAAGAAAGGTGCACCAAAAATAGAGATAGTGGCGTCATCGATTGCAAGATCACACCTATGGCCACATTTTAAGCTAATGACACTAAAAGAAAACATGAGGCTATTTCGACCAGGTCTTACCTTAGAAGAAAAAAGCTCGGCACAGTCATTTGCTTCATGGCTTCTTGACATAGGCAATGGAAAAATCGGTGAACCTGATGAGGAGGATAGCAGGAATACATCATGGGTTGAAATCCTAAAAAGATATTGCATAGAAGATAATCAACAAGGTCTCTCTAACCTGATAGATTTCATCTATGACAAGAGCACTCTACAAACACCTTCAGCAATTACTCTCCAAGAAAAGGCAATTGTCTGCCCAAAAAACCAAACAGCAGACACTATTAACACACACGTTCTCACAATGATTGAAAGAGAAACTACAACTTATGCAAGCCATGATGTTGCTATACCGGTGGCTAATAGCGGCGCTGAAGCAGAGATGTTGTACCCTGATGATTATCTCAACACCTTTAAGTTACCAGGATTCCCACCACATCTGCTGGAACTTAAATTAGGAGCACCAGTAATGCTTCTAAGAAATGTTGCTCTGGCAGGAGGATTATGCAATGGGACACGCATGATTGTGACACAACTGATGTCAAGACTTATAGAAGCACAAATAATCACAGGAACAAGAGTCGGCGAAAAAGTGTTTATACATAGGATTCCACTGATTCATAAAGACCCAAATCTTCCATTCGTTTTTAAGCGACACCAGTTTCCAATCAAACTTTGTTACGCCATGACAATAAACAAAAGCCAAGGACAGTCTCTTAACAAAATTGGTGTCTACCTTCCGGAACCAGTTTTTGGTCATGGACAGTTGTATGTAGCGCTTTCTAGGGCTACATCACCTCATGGGCTCAAAGTTCTCATAAAGCACCAGCAGAATCAGAAACCAAATGAGACCAAAAACATAGTTTACAAAGATTTCTTAACACAAATACATGGTGCAAACTTTTTTTAACACTTAGACCACACCTTTTAGTATTTTCCATTTTCCAAATTCCTTTTTTCATTCTTTTTTTTAAACCTTTTTGTTTTTGAATGTTTAACCTGCATTACTTTCCTTTTGTGATGTTCAATCCATACCAATCCTTCTTTAGATATTCAACTTCATTCTCTAAATAGTCACGGTATTTGACATGCACTACTCAATCATCACTAAATGGTTCCTGTATACAGGGTTTTACTTTAACGCTTTCTAATACTGTTGTTTATCATGTCCTGCCAGTAAAATGGACAAACCTGCAGAAGCTGCCTTTTCAGAAGCATCTCAAAGCAAAATGCAAGAACCTCCCAGTACTACACTAGATGAGATCAGCAGTTCATCTGAAAACATGATGATTCAGACCAACAAAGCACCAGAGATTACACCAATCGCTGAGTTACGACCTGTAACAACCCGCATTTTCAGGACAATTCTCCTATTCACTATTCATCAGTTACTATTCATCATTTACTATTCACCGGGCACTATTCATCATTTTACTATTCATCATTTTCGGAGTCAATTTGATATTCTGAGAAGCGTTCAGAAATTTTACTATTCACCTGACACTATTCATTCCCGAGAGAAAAACCACTATTCATGTGCATTACTTATGTCATCGTAAATTTAGTTTACGAGTATTGAAAATCGCGTAACCGTATTGGTTCAGGAACGAATTCATGCATTATCATTGGGACACTTCGTACGGACTAGAAATAGTCTTCATATTATCATTATGGCACTTGCATACTATTCCACTCGTAGGATATTTAAATTAGTACTTTTGGTATAATTAACTTTTACGTATATTTATTTCTAAATAAACGTTAACACGCGTCCAATAACGTGACTAACATGTCCGACACTCCCGACTATGATCCCAATATAATTTTTATATTCATTTTAATAATATAAAAATTATAATATTAATTTACCCGGTGTTTTGGAAATTTATTTAATTTATATCGTACGCCTAATTTATTTACGACGGTTTTCGTAAAAACTAAACAATAATTTTCCAAACACCCAATATTTACACCCATCATATTTTCATAATTTTTACAACTTTATTTTATCCCGGTTAACTCCGTTAAAATTTATTTTTAAATTAACTCGGTACCCGGTACACCTTAAAACTACAAATAACACAAGATATTACACTATCCTTACTAACTTTCTTACACACTCATCCTTTCTTCCTTACACCATCATACCGCCCCCCTATCCCATACCAATCTACTTACACACTTTGAATTATATTACTAACTTCACTTAATGTTGTACTTGTTGTCTACACTTAATACTTAAGTTATTTCCTACACTCATTTCTCTCATTTTACACAAGCTAGCAAAATCTCATTCTCTCTTTCTCTCTTACTCAACTCACGGCAACAACAAGGGGAGGGCAAGACCAAAAAGTTTTCCAAGTTCAAGTATTACACTAGTTCGTTTAAGTCATTCTTGTAAGGTTTTGAAATACAAACTTAAGAATCCTAAGGTTTTACATCATCTAATCACACCGCCTTTCAAAGTAAGTATAAGAAACTCAACTTTATGATTTTATCAAGTTTATACAAGATCCATATGATATATATACTAGATCTACATGCATATGCTATTTATACCACTTTATTTTATAAACTTTTAACTTTGAAAGCCTAGAAAGTGATTATAGTTAGATCCTTGTTAGATCCAATGGGTTTATGATGTTTAGGAACCCATGACACCCTAAGAAGGTGTATGGTAGGATTAGACTAGTTTTGTGGTGATTGAAAGTGGTTTGGTTGAAGTTGGAACAAGTTTGAAACTAGGAAAATGATTTTTGAAAAATATATATTTACCTACTGTCACCATTTTCAAAAAAACGTGGGAAACTCAGTAGGTGATGGGTAAATTTCGACCAAAGATTTAGAAAATACTTTTAAAAACGAAACTTTTGGCGAAAGAACGGACTAAAACAAGCTTATAACGAAGGAGATATGATTTTTGTAAATTTAACGACGAAAACTATTTTTCTGAAAAACTGCATGCTGTTTGACAGTTTTCGACGGGCAAATAGAGATGTTAGACGTAACCTAGAGGAGCCGAGCTATCTAAAATATATTAGTATATACTAAAACGAATCCGTGGATATAAAGAACGAGTAAAATGAGCTTAAAACGACCAAGTTATACACGTTTTAAAGTTGTCAAAACTATATATAAATATATAGTCACTACTAGAAAATAATATAACTACGTACTAAATATATATTTTCTAGATTTCTTATTCAAGGAGTTTATTTTTAACTAACGAAGTACGTACGACTCAAGGTTTATTACGCGACTACTAGACATTATTTTAAGGTTTTCGAGACGAGGAATATAACACTAACATTTTTATACGATATATATTACGACAAGTTTTTATAACTCTATTTGGACTTATTTTTCCTAAGTATGGAAAGTATTTTATTTGACAATAACTAGTATTTCCAAGTTACGAGTGGTATAGGCATCATGCGCATGTGCATTCATTTCATCACGTCATGATCTAAAGTAGATCGTTATTACTCATATTAGGTTGCGGTTAGAGATCGTGCCTCATTTCAGTGTATCCATTCTTGTCATCGTAGCTATCGCTCCAGGTGAGTCATAGCCCCTACTATTTTAACTTGTTTTATAACGGTTTTAGGGGAGAATACATGCTCGTTTCCATCTAAATGTATACTTGATTTAATTGGTTTATGCTACATGCTTAGTCAAACATTTACTTGCTCCATTTATGAATTTCTTACTCATTCGAATGTAGTGTATATTCATTTGCATCATACCTAATCTTTTATCTTCGGACCCAAGTCTTTTCCATTACGATGCACAATTAACCAAATGAACCAGCTTCACCACTATGTACATACATATCCGAATGTACGGGTCACTTAACCGAATGAACGGGTCACATATCCGAATGTACGGGTCACTTAACCGAATGAACAGGTCACATATCCGAATGTACGGGTCACTTAACCGAATGAACGGGTCACATATCCGAATGTACAGGTAACATAACCAAATGAATTGGTCACGTAACCAAATGTATTGGTCAAACTACACTTATCTTTGATTATTGGTCCACATATTACTTTTGTTTCCGTAGACTATAACATATTTGGCAGTGGGTTGTGAACACACAGGTTACAAGTCTTTTATGGCGGGACTTGGAACTGAGTGGATTTACGATGCCTTTGCTGGGCGATCTTTTCTCTATAGGCATTATTTGTTAAACAAACTCTATGAACTCACCAACCTCGTGTTGACACTTTAGCATGTATTTTCAGGTATTAAGCAATGGTACGCTACAGGAGGTTTTGGCAGGGCATGGCATGGTCATAGAAGACTCTGATTATTCATTTGGGGACCGTTTTAAACTATTTTAAGGGCCTACTTCCGCACTACTTTGAACAATGTAAATTCAACATTTTGATTAAACTATTTTATTCTAAATGATTCAAGTGAAAACCATTTTTGAACTTGTGTTGTAATACCAATTGAGTTACACCCCAGCTACATGTATGCTTCCGCTGGACCCGGTTTTGGGGGTGTGACAGATTGGTATCAGAGCTTTGGCTATAGCGAACTAAGTGTTTTTAAAACCTAGACTATAGCTACTTTTACGAAAAACTTAACCCTACGACCGTCAAGTGCCTGCCTGCCAAGCTAAAGCCTTATTTGTGGTTTGTTGCTGACTTAGGTAATGAGATTTGTGTCTCATTATCTGATATACTATATTCATTTATCATAGTTGATTACTATAACTGTCTTTCATATAAGCATGTTCATGTATCATATATTTCACCGCGTTATGTTTTTCCTTGCATAGTTTCATCATTTGACCTCGAGTTTGGTCACCTGCCTTAGTCATTCAGAACGTCTTTGTATTCGTGAAGGACATGGTATTAGTATGACTGAGCTGAGTATTTCAAAATTCATGGAACCTCGGTAGAATATAAACTGGTCATCTATATTCGACTCGGGATAGTGAGATATAGGCTGACCACCTATGTCTGACTCAGAAGTGAATTTTGCAACACTGAGAATGGTTATAATAAGATTATGTCTGGATTGAATCCCCTACTCGATTTCCAAATGTTTCATTCATGTGTGTGTATACTCTCGTTGTTGGAACCTTCATACTTTTCATCACTTCGTAAACCACCGATTGAAAGCATGTCAGCTAGTCATTTTATTTCATGAACTTTCATATTTATGCACGATACACTCATATCACAGTATTTTCTTTTGTCACAATCTCATTTTGCCGCAGTTGTCACAGTCTCTTCCCTTCTCGCCATCACTATCATTTCCTTTCCCCACCCCCATATAAATATAAGGAATTAGCTAACACTCTATAGATTCCGATGTCACTCATCCCTCACTACTCCCTATATTGATAAGTGGATATTATCAATGACCTCCCTAGGAAAGACTTTCCATACCTTCTATGAGGATGATCCCTCGGTACATTAAGACCATTCATAACTCAACAAAAATATCAAGATATCACAAAACCATTCGAATCACTATCACTAGCCTGATCGCCAAAAATTCCATCATCTGGAAAGTATTGGCTTGACTGAATTACAAGATTAGTTTCGATGCGAGTGCTCACTGATCAACACCATAGAGATAAATCCAACCACTTAACCAAGACTATAAATTGAACATGTCCTCACCAATAGGCTTTATTCAAACATGTTAGACACCTATGCATTCGTGCAGACATACATACCTGGCTATTTTATCCTCTTAATACTTTCACTTTTAAATGGATTTTCTCAACTACAGTTATACAAAACATATATCTTGTAAGAAATACTTTTCTGAGGCACTTATTTTGACAAATAAATCCCTTTTGGTTACTCTTTTACAAAACTATTGAAATTTTAAACATCGATCTTTGGTAAATCATACTATCCACCTTATGTTGAAAACTGTCCTATCTTGCATAACTATTAAATTTTGAAACATCAAGAAAAATGTTACTTGGAAAGCCGTTTGCTTAAAATTGTAAATTTATTTAGGGTTTTATATCAAATAGGTTACCCAACTTTGCGTTTTTGTGCACCTAAGTTACCCAACTATTTTTTTGTGCAAATGGGTTACTAGACTATCATTACCGGGTAAAATAGTGACCCAACTACCAAAAACTTGTTATAACCGGTTGGTTGCCATGCTGGCAGCTGACTTTTATTTTTTTAAATAAAAAACATTTTTATTAATACATTAATAATCCCAATAATTAAATTAAAAATATAAACCCTAATTATATCTAATTTTTAACGCACAACACACACTCATCTCAAAACACACACTTCATTAACCCTATAAAATTGAAATTTTCACGTTGATTGAATCCAGTGGCCATCTTCACAAAGAGGTATTATCTCATTCCCAATTATTGTGTTCTGAAGTACAATTAATCCCACTTTTTGTTTTGAAAAATTAGGGCAATTGATAATAATAAATTAGGGTTTTTATGTAAGAAATGTCAATTAACCTTAATCTTGTTTGATATTTGTCACAGATGGCATCGTCATCTAAATCTTCCAATTTTGTGATAAACTTCCATCGTGGTGGTTCATTTGCAAAAAACCCGCTTACATATGACTATGAAATTCTCTCAAAGGTAGAGGAGGTCGATCTCTCTTCTATGGACTTTGAAGCATTAGTTACTTTCATAGGAGAACAATTTTCTGGTGTTGTTAAAAGTTTGTTTTATTTGCTTCCTGGTAAAGATTTAGATAGTGGTTTAAGGTGTTTAAAGTCTGATGCTGATTTAAAGGAATGTGTAGAATGTGGTACAAAAAATGAATGTGTTTTAGATATTTATCTATCAAGTTCTGTGTTTGAGTTAAATGATGCAACTAGTGAAATAGATGGTAGTGATAGTGAACTAGAAGATGATGAATATGATTATTTTAGTGAAGATGATAGTGATACAGCTTCTATTGATCATTTGTCTGATAATGAGGAAGAAGTATTTGAAGTTAGGACTAAAAAGGCAGCCCCTAAACCTAGGCATAAATCCTCAAAATTGTTTGATACAACCTTTTTAACTAGGGTATACAATGCCTTGGAGATGGAGGAATTTGTTGATAAGGATATTGACCAAACCATAGAAGATTATGATATAGAAGGTGAGCAGTACCCAATGCATGATCCAAATATTAAATGGAACTTGATGACACCAGTGCTAGGTGAAAGGTATGAAAGTCCTCAACAGTTGAAAAGAGCTTTGATCTTTTATGCTTTAAGAAATGGATATAAGTTGTATTTTGAAGTTAATAACCCTAGGAAACTACATGCTAAATGTAGTAGAGATGCAGGAGAAAACAAATGTCCTTTTAGATTATGGGCATCATGGATAAGTTTGAAGTAGTGAATGGTTATGAGGGATTTACAGTTGATGAGAGGTTGGGCAGTTGTAGTTGTAGGTCTTGGCAATTATCTGGTATACCATGTCAGCATGGGTGTGCAGCCATATATTTTCTTCGTAAGAATCCAGAAGATTATATTTCAGAATGGTATAGTAAGGCTAGGTTTGTGACTACATACACTCCTTACTTACTGGGAATGAATGGCATGGATCAATGGCCATCAACTAATTATCAAAAACCATTGCCTCCCATAGTTAAAAAGATGCCTGGAAGACCACCCCATAAGAGGAAGAAGGATGCAGGTGAGAAAGATGATGGGAATAGAACAAGGGTGGGAAGAAAAGGAGTAATTATGCATTGTAGTTTATGTAAAGGAGAAGGACATAATGTGAGGGGTTGTCCAAAAAGGAAGGAAGGTGAAAGTGTTGGGGAATCAAGTTGTGGTAAGGCTAATAGGGGTGGTAAAAATGAGTCTGCAAGGGGTTCTGTTAGGGGTGGTAAAACCATGTCTGTGAGTGGTGAGTCTGTTAAGGGTTGTAAACATGGTTCTACAAGTGGCCAGTCTGTTAGGGGGGTGTCAAGACTAGAGGAGGTGGTAAAAGAGCCAAGACTAGAGGAGGTGGTCAAAGAGCCATGACTAGAGGAGGTGGTAAAAGAGCCATGTTAGGGGTAAGTGAACAATAATTTTTAAATTTTTTGTTTTATCCATATACTTGACTATTTAAGTAAATTTTTTTGATTTTTATGGCTGTATGCAGACTGGTCCTGATGAAATACCACTTTCTAATTCACAACCAATGGCATCACAAGAACCAACTCATGCAGCTCTAGTTGTGTTTGCACAACCAGATGTTCCAGCACCAACAATTGCATCACAAGAACCAATTGCACCTGCTCATGCACCTGCTCATGCACTAGGCATCAGGAGAAGGAGACCATTTGTACCTTTCCTGAGGAGGGAGTCTGAAAGAATCAAGCAAATTGTATTCAAAAGGCCAGCACCCCCTGGTCCAGGATTGACACCAGATGATGCAATGCTTGTTGATTAGCTTTATGAATCCATTATCTTAGTTTTTATTGTATGTATACTTAACTGAATTTGCCCCTTTTTTGGTATCACATGGCTTTTATGGGCAATTAACTAAACTGTATGAATGATGGTAACTTACCATTTGTGTCACTTGACTCATCTTTTGTAAACTGAACATATGGTATCAAATGGCAACTTACCATTTATTATGTATCTTTCCCTTTTTTCTTTGGTTCTTATTATTTTCAGATTCATAATGCAAAACAGATGGTACCATAGATACTTCATACCCCATATTTCATAGATACCAAAATACCATTACATTGTGGAATTACATTCTTGCACAAAATACCACATACCATTCCATACCACCATTACATTCTTCAACAAAAGACTACATAAACCTACATCATCCTTACATAAACCTACATTACAACACAATGCTAACCTACATAAACCTAATTAGCAACACAGCCACCACCAAAAGCATCATCATCTTGTTGAAGAATGGAATCCGAGCCCTTTGGCGCACTTGAACCAACTCAGCTTGAGCATTCCTCAACTCATTTTGAGCATCCCTCAGGTTGACATGAAGCTGATACATCTTTCTTTGATACCACTGATTTGGCAATTCAACATCCACCCACATAAAGTAATTACAATTAGTTGTAGGATCCAAGTAGTTAGGGCAACCAAGGAACCTGCGAGCTGGGTTGTTCATTGTCCATGATGTTCTGCAAGTTGCTAATTGTCCACACCAACAAAGATTGGCCATTGATTTTCGAATTTTATTGGGTGGATTTTGGTGTAAGAACCCTAGATTGAAAAGGGGGTAAATTATTTGGGGTGTGGTAGTGTTATGGGATTAGTGTTAGTTATATATAAAAAATTGTGAGTGGAGATCAGATTTGGACAATAGGGCCCACAAAAATCTGACGTGGACAAAGTATTACCTACATCTCCCGGTTACCAGTCATTGGGGTAATCTGAATGAACATGTTTCTGGTTTTGAGTAACCTACATGTCAAACACGTATAGTCTAGTAACCCATTTGCACAAAAAAATAGTTGGGTAACTTAGGTGCACAAAAACGCAAAGTTGGGTAACCTATTTGATATATAACCCATTTATTTATTCAGGGAAGGTTTATGAACAAAACACACAATCTCAAAATAAACTTTGAAAATAAATCACTATATTACATCACTTATACCTTTAGGAGTTGTGATTTGATGACATATAACTTGGGGAAAATCTTAGTAATGGAGACTAAGCATTGTAGGTGGAGAAAGACTCAATTCATGACATCCTGCGGAGGATCACAACCTTATCCCAATCCTAATCTATTATTTTCAACAACACCCTTTGACGGACTTAACCTTGCAAGTCTTTTAAAACAAGATTCATGATATCCATTTCAGTTTTTTCTAATAGAGGAATTTAAATTCATCTCAAACTTCTAGCGATTACGTTAAGATTCCTTTGGAACCACACCAACTATCATCTACAGACCAATGGTCAGAGAACGATTCAAACATAGGAAGATATGCTCAGAGCATGAGTGATTGACTCTAGAAATGGTTAGACTAACCATTTGCCATAAATCAGATTCCTTTATAACCATAGTTACCACACGAGCTTAGAGACTACACCATTTGAAGCACTCTATGGTCGAAGTGCCAACATCCATTGATGGATCGAAATTTGGAAGAGCCCAACTCACTAGTCTAGTAAGTATTCATGAAATAACCAGGAATTTCCTACAAATCAAGAATCAGTTACAAGTTCAATAAGTTGTAAACCCTTAGAATTTCAAGTTAATGGCATGATTATGTTGAAAGTTCTGCCTAGGAAAGGCATGATACCATTAAGAAAAATTCAGAAAATTAAACCCGATACACACTGAACCATTTACTATTCCTGACAGAGTAGGCCTAGTGGCCGTCAGACTTGAACTTTGTTAGAGCCCAATAGCTTACACGATAAAAATCATCACCTTTTCACCAATACAACTTCAGAGACCAACACAAACTGAACTTCGGGACGAAGTTCCTTTTAAGGGGGTGAGACTGTAACAACCCGCATTTTCAGGACAATTCTCCTATTCACTATTCATCAGTTACTATTCATCATTTACTATTCACCGATCACTATTCATCATTTTACTATTCATCATTTTCGGAGTCAATTTGATATTCTGAGAAGCGTTCAGAAATTTTACTATTCACCTGACACTATTCATTTCCGAGAGAAAAACCACTATTCATGTGCATTACTTATGTCATCGTAAATTTAGTTTACGAGTATTGAAAATCGCGTAACCGTATTGGTTCAGGAACGAATTCATGCATTATCATTGGGACACTTCGTACGGACTAGAAATAGTCTTCATATTATCATTATGGCACTTGCATACTATTCCACTCGTAGGATATTTAAATTAGTACTTTTGGTATAATTAACTTTTACGTATATTTATTTCTAAATAAACGTTAACACGCGTCCAATAACGTGACTAACATGTCCGACACTCCCGACTATGATCCCAATATAATTTTTATATTCATTTTAATAATATAAAAATTATAATATTAATTTACCCGGTGTTTTGGAAATTTATTTAATTTATATCGTACACCTAATTTATTTACGACGGTTTTCGTAAAAACTAAACAATAATTTTCCAAACACCCAATATTTACACCCATCATATTTTCATAATTTTTACAACTTTATTTTATCCCGGTTAACTCCGTTAAAATTTATTTTTAGATTAACTCGGTACCCGGTACACCTTAAAACTACAAATAACACAAGATATTACACTATCCTTACTAACTTTCTTACACACTCATCCTTTCTTCCTTACACCATCATGCCGCCCCCCCTATCCCATATCAATCTACTTACACACTTTGAATTATATTACTAACTTCACTTAATGTTGTACTTGTTGTCTACACTTAATACTTAAGTTATTTCCTACACTCATTTCTCTCATTTTACACAAGCTAGCAAAATCTCATTCTCTCTTTCTCTCTTACTCAACTCACGGCAACAACAAGGGGAGGGCAAGACCAAAAAGTTTTCCAAGTTCAAGTATTACACTAGTTCGTTTAGGTCATTCTTGTAAGGTTTTGAAATACAAACTTAAGAATCCTAAGGTTTTACATCATCTAATCACACCACCTTTCAAAGTAAGTATAAGAAACTCAACTTTATGATTTTATCAAGTTTATACAAGATCCATATGATATATATACTAGATCTACATGTATATGCTATTTATACCACTTTATTTTATAAACTTTTAACTTTGAAAGCCTAGAAAGTGATTATAGTTAGATCCTTGTTAGATCCAATGGGTTTATGATGTTTAGGAACCCATGACACCCTAAGAAGGTGTATGGTAGGATTAGACTAGTTTTGTGGTGATTAAAAGTGGTTTGGTTGAAGTTGGAACAAGTTTGAAACTAGGAAAATGATTTTTGAAAAATATATATTTACCTACTGTCACCATTTTCAAAAAAACATGGGAAACTCAGTAGGTGATGGGTAAATTTTGACCAAATATTTAGAAAATACTTTTAAAAACGAAACTTTTGGCGAAAGAACGGACTAAAACGAGCTTATAACGAAGGAGATATGATTTTTGTAAATTTAACGACGAAAACTATTTTTCTGAAAAACTGCATGCTGTTTGACAGTTTTCGACGGGCAAATAGAGACGTTAGACGTAACCTAGAGGAGCCGAGCTATCGAAAATATATTAGTATATACTAAAACGAATCCGTGGATATAAAAAACGAGTAAAATGAGCTTAAAACGACCAAGTTATACACGTTTTAAAGTTGTCAAAACTATATATAAATATATAGTCACTACTAGAAAATAATATAACTACGTACTAAATATATATTTTCTAGATTTCTTATTCAAGGAGTTTATTTTTAACTAACGAAGTACGTACGACTCAAGGTTTATTACGCGACTACTAGACATTATTTTAAGGTTTTCGAGACGAGGAATATAACACTAACATTTTTATACGATATATATTACGACAAGTTTTTATAACTCTATTTGGACTTATTTTTCCTAAGTATGGAAAGTATTTTATTTGACAATAACTAGTATTTCCAAGTTACGAGTGGTATAGGCATCATGCGCATGTGCATTCATTTCATCACGTCATGATCTAAAGTAGATCGTTATTACTCATATTAGGTTGCGGTTAGAGATCGTGCCTCATTTCAGTGTATCCATTCTTGTCATCGTAGCTATCGCTCCAGGTGAGTCATAGCCCCTACTATTTTAACTTGTTTTATAACGGTTTTAGGGGAGAATACATGCTCGTTTCCATCTAAATGTATACTTGATTTAATTGGTTTATGCTACATGCTTAGTCAAACATTTACTTGCTCCATTTATGAATTTCTTACTCATTCGAATGTAGTGTATATTCATTTGCATCATACCTAATCTTTTATCTTCGGACCCAAGTCTTTTCCATTACGATGCACAATTAACCAAATGAACCAGCTTCACCACTATGTACATACATATCCGAATGTACGGGTCACTTAACCGAATGAACGGGTCACATATCCGAATGTACGGGTCACTTAACCGAATGAACGGGTCACATATCCGAATGTACGGGTCACTTAACCGAATGAACGGGTCACATATCCGAATGTACGGGTAACATAACCAAATGAATTGGTCACGTAACCAAATGTATTGGTCAAACTACACTTATCTTTGATTATTGGTCCACATATTACTTTTGTTTCCGTAGACTATAACATATTTGGCAGTGGGTTGTGAACACACAGGTTACAAGTCTCTTATGGCGGGACTTGGAACTGAGTGGATTTACGATGCCTTTGCTGGGCGATCTTTTCTCTATAGGCATTATTTGTTAAACAAACTCTATGAACTCACCAACCTCGTGTTGACACTTTAGCATGTATTTTCAGGTATTAAGCAATGGTACGCTACAGGAGGTTTTGGCAGGGCATGGCATGGTCATAGAAGACTCTGATTATTCATTTGGGGACCGTTTTAAACTATTTTAAGGGCCTAATTCCGCACTACTTTGAACAATGTAAATTCAACATTTTGATTAAACTATTTTATTCTAAATGATTCAAGTGAAAACCATTTTTGAACTTGTGTTGTAATACCAATTGAGTTGCACCCCAGCTACATGTATGCTTCCGCTGGACCCGATTTTGGGGGTGTGACACGACCAACTTCTTATAACAAAGTCATTGAAGTAAGGGTCTGCAGAAAATGGATTTCAATTACCTACGGCAAAAAAAATGAAAGCGGATTAGCTCCAAAAAAAAAAAGGAAACCGCATTCTGCTGCATCTTGATAGACAAAGAGGTATGATAAAACTCAACCCTATCAAAAATAAATATTCCATGCTCACATTTAGCTCACAATAGCCATGCATTGACAGGGCAACGCAATCCAAGCCAACATGAATGTCAAAGAAATCGATTACTTTGATCCAAAAATCAAGCTTGGCTCAGTCTACAGGATTTCAGATTTCATGTGTCAACCCACAGACCCATATCAGCAAACAATCGAGAACAAAACAACCCTTAGATTTGGAAAAATCACCAAATTTAACCCTGTAACAGCACCAGACATACCCCACCACTATTTTAAATTCGTTTCATACAACCAGCTTCAATCAAAAGTACCAAGATAAGACGAAACAGGAAAAACTCGATACCCAGTTCTAACAGGTCACCTCTTAGCATCAATTTTTTTAATAAAAACAAACTATGCAGATACTAACACTGATTTATTTGCAGATTTCATGGGTTACTTGAGATCAGTCGGCCAAGTGGAACGGAAACCAAAGGAGAACCAAGATGAGACTGTCTACAGAAAAGTTGACATTGAGAGTCTAAAGTATACAACAGTTGACCCTGAACTTTTGTTTAAAAAAATAATAGTTGCTTCAGTTTTCACTTTTTCTAATGGCTTGCTCATACTGACAGTGGTAGGATAGTTGAATTCACAATGTGGGATCATATGGCAGAGGATTTCGAAAACCGCAGGCTTGAAACAATGGAACAGCTGATTATAATTGTCGTGAGCTCTTGCCGTGTCACAAGATTTAGAGGTATTTGATTAAATCTATTAAAAACAAATCGCATTTAAACACCAATATATTTACGCATTTTCAAATAACACGATTGTAGAAAGCTATCAATTGACAGCAACTTCAGCAACGAAGTGTTACCTAAACCCACAGATACCAGAGATTGATCAACCAAAAGCGCAGTAAGATTTTTCAAACCAAAAATCAAAATGGCTTCATGTTTACATCAAAACTTGCTAATATACATTTGTTCTAACTTTTTTAAATAAATCAGATATGCACAGAGATACAAAACAACTCCACCACTGCGTATTTGCAAAACTCCATACGCAGATATTGAGAAAGAAAAGTTCCCCAACAGGTTCCCTCTTAAAACACTTCTAAAAGTAGAACCCAAAACTTACCAGGTACCTTTCTTAAAATGCAAAATAAACTTTTACCAAAAATTCTGGCAATATCTTAAGAACCCCACAAACCTTCATAGGGCGTGCAATTCACTACTGAAGCCACAATAGCCGGCATCAACATCAGAAGAAATTGGTTCTACATGTCTTGCGACAAATGCATGGCAAAAGTGTTCGAACAAGATGGAGCATACTGCTGTTTGGACCATGGGACACAAGAAAAACCCTCCTATAGGTAAATGATCTTCAAAATTGCATTTTTTTTATAAGATAGAAGAAAAAACGGAAAACCAGAATCAAAAATAAAGTGACATGATTATTAATATGCAGGTACTGTTTCAAAGGTTTCATCGCAAATCAATCTGCGACAGTCCCTATCACTTTCTTTACTCCTGGAGCAGATGATGTCGTAGGATATACATGTTCAGAACTCATTGCAATGCACAGCGGAGAAGACCCACAAGAAACACCGTCACAGATCTTTGATATTGAAGGACAAAAAAATGTTTTCCAAATCCGTTTCAACCAAACAGGCGACACAACTAGCTTTATCCTGGATCAGGTTTTCGACAAAAAAACGCCCCAGCAAACACAGGCCAAACCAGTGGAAATGATCGAAGGTAACAATCTTTTGCTTCAGAATTTCCCATGATTAAAGATACCATGTGCGATTATAGATATTAAGTGCAATTTAAAAAAACAGGACCATCGGCACCCTTTCTCGCACAGACAGATGAGGAGCACACGCATGAACACCTGCCGGCTACAAGACCAAACACATCACCGGTTCATGATCAAGAGCACACAACTCCAGCAGAGCAACAAACACCAGGTACCACCTACCAACTAAATGATTACTCTTAATTACAAATTAAGCATGCAAATCCATATACTAAATATTTCTCTTTGGAAAACAGCAAAACCACCGTCAGATTTCACAATAACAGAACAACAAGATTCAGGAAAAAAGGCTGATACAGAAAGCAGGACCAGAACAGTTAAACGAGCACTGTTTCAAGATGACCCAGCAGACGCGAAAAAGCAAAAAGGTTAGTTCCAGACATTTACTTTACATATATGACCACTCTTATTGAACATCATAGATTACAATGCACTAGCATAAGCTTCATGCCAACACTGCAACAACAATAAAACTAAAATTAAAAGTGGCTCCCACATTTTTAATTAAAAAACGATCCTTCCAATTAGCAGACAACCTAAACTCAGCACATTTAGAACCCCTGCACATTTTTATTTTCTACCTCTTTATGGACCCACACAAAACCACGTGACATTCTCTTTTGAACACAAACAAACAACAAACACTCATGTGAGAACCCATAATTCAGTGTTGACCAAGCTTTTTCACCCAAAACAAAAAACACACCTGCAAAGCTTTTTGACAGGTTGCTACACCAGTTCTATATCTCCACTCACTTTAAATTGCAACCATAGATTGACAATCATAATGCTTTTCCCACTTGCACAACATCACGGGATCAACTGTTTGTGACCAAGCCAATTGTCTTCACTCATTCACCCGCTCAAAATAAGAAAATCCACTATTAGTGCTCATGTTATTAAACAGTAATAACATCAGATTAAAACAATTATTACAAATTAAAAAAATAAATAAATAGATAAACAAAAAGAGGGCACACAGTTACTAATAATTTTATTCATAAACATAATATATTACAACCGACAATAGAAAAATCCAAACCACAACGAGCACACAACTACTAATACTTTTATTCATAAACATAATATGTTACAATCGACAACAGAAAAATCCAAACCACAACACACACAGAAGTTACACTAAACAAGCCTAAAAACATACACCAAAAGACCTTAACCATGCTGCTCCATTGTGGACACATGCCCAAGCCTCTCTTCTCTCGCTTCATGTGCCAATTCCAGCAAATCATTCAGAGCATTCAGAATAAGACCATCTCTATACTGTCCCTCCGAAGTGCACCGTAACCCATCATCAGCAGCAGTATCAAACCGGCCAAGCAATCTCCCTTCTTGAAGTAAACGCCGATATTTAAGCATCCTGGTACGCACAGCCTCGCATTCTGCCTCCAATCGCGCAATAAACAACTCAATTTGAGCACCATCTTGCATAAACAGGAACCGGAAACAGTACTCAGTTCTATCAGAGTTGCACGAGAATTTCAATTGATCCAACGTAGGAGTCAACGACATTTTCTTTCATAGATCCTTCTTATCAAACTAGAGACATACAAATGGCAAAAAAAATAACCACAAGCATGTCTTTATATACTAACAATATCCACAAACAGTAAAAAAATATTAAAAAACTACTTCTATAGTAGCTATCACAAAAATACAAACTTCCATATTAATATGCCTTTCCAATGCTTAAACATTTGTTTTAAATAAATACTAATTACAGTTTTCTTTTTTTCCTCTCTACTACAGCCATAGCAGATCCTTCAACAGCGGAAAAACCAAGAACCAGGTCAGCCGACAAGAGCAAGGCAACCTAAAACTGAAGTTGGCAATGTAAATATTTGAATGGTTTGCAGCCATTTCTAAAAAATGGTTTGTTTTGTGCAATATTTGTGCTACAGCTGCACAAATATGTGTCAAAACACCTATGTGTCCTTTTGTATAACCTCGCCAACTAAACATGTATCTATGCTTTTGTGTAACTTCCGCAGCACTGCTTTATGTAGCAGATAACATTTAGCTGTGCAAATCCTCTTTTGTGAAACATTTAGCCATCCAATGCAGCATATATCTATGTATTCATAAGTATCTCAACGTATATCTGCACATCTGCTCACAACCTGAGTTACCAATAACGTTTGCTTATTTCTTTGTTAGCAACTTAACCATTCAAACAATGGTTGTCATCCATTGCTCTAAAATCATCACAGGATACCTCTCTAGGAAACCACCCCGCAGCAACGTGCGGGTATCCCAACTCGTTATTATTATTATTATTATTATTATTATTATTATTATTATTATTATTATTATTATTATTATTATTATTATTATTATTATTATTATTATTATTATTATTATTATTATTATTATTATTATTTTGCTACTTGATTTTGTATAGTTTTCTTTAGTTAGTTTAAGCTATAATTATTTTAGATCTGATGGTTTGTGGCTCTTTATGATGGTGAATGATTTTGTTACTTGAACATATAAAGATATAAAAACAAACGATACCAAAAACACGTTGATGGTTTTAATCATCTTTAGAGCTCACGGTAAGGTGCGTTGTGGGGTGGGTTTTCCCGAAAAACGCCATAACTACACCATACGTTGCGTTTTGATGTCTCGAGCCGTGGTGGCTAATCCAAAGGGTTCGGGAAAATGCAAGACACCACACCGTGTCTCACGTTATCGTGCTAGCGTCGTCAGGAATTTTTTTTTTAGTTTTGAACATTATGTACTTGACAGGGGGTTTTATAGCCGTTTTTTTGTTTTTATCATTTTTTTTTCAAATTTTTACCCTTTAAAAATCCTAGAATACCCCATAACTCATCTAATTTTTACACAACACTTCCGTCTTCACTTCCATAGCTAAACTTCTTTACAATGAGCAAACAATGGCTAAACAACTTCATCAACGACCTGAAAAACCAAATACAGAATGCGAGATTACCCAATTCTTCGTCTTCGTCTAATTTAAACACTCCCTCATCCGCAAACTCGGTCACCTCAAATACCAACCAAATTTCATCATTCGCCAACTATAATCAAATCCCAAACCCATTTGCCAACTATAACCAAAACGCTTTACTCCTGATCTACTCAATCTATGTCAACATTTCTCTCAAACTCAAATTTCTCAACAACAATAACAACAACAATTATCGCAAACCCATTTTTTTTTTCACGGGACCAGAATGACAGCACGACTGCACCTTAGGATATTTTTTATCAATAATGTTGTTGCAACACTAGATAACAAACGTTTTGGATCACACCTCCACATTTTTTTTATTTTTTTATTTTTTTGAAAAGGCCACATCTTCACATTGTTTTGGATCTTAAGATACAAAGATGTCTTGACATGATAAAATAAATTTGTATAATGTTTGGTGGTTCACGGTGGATGTTGATTTGAAGATATGAGTATTTGAGCCAATGATTAAATTTGAGTCATAAAAACTTAAATATTTCAGAAGATAAAAAGATTTAAAAGTTATACGAGTATTATTACTTCATAAAAAAGCATGTGTCATCCAAAACTTATAAAATCAAACATTAAAAAAAGTCTAGATTCTAATTTTGGCAATGGGATCAAGACCGACAAAGTAGTACAAAGCGATAGGTAACCGGTGAGCCAATAAACTGTATAGTTTACAGTATGTTACCTTGTTTCTTATTATATGATGAAAGAAATACATTATTGAATACATAAACACAACTAAGATGAAGTATACTTGTGGTCTTTTCATGATAATTCGTTGGTTTGAGGATAAGAAAATAAAAAACAGAGATGTTACAAACTATGTTTGATATTTATAACTCATTTGTTAAAAATAACTAGATATGACAACTTAATTGTTATTAGGTTGGGAACAATACACTAGGATGGGTAGTAGGTAACTACACATAAATTTTAAAGGATTATAACTTTATAAATCATCACACTGGTCCAAAAATACTATTCTGTGTATCGAACAAAATTTTTTGCTTATACGAGTACTGAGCTTTCAATTTCGGACTTTTTAAGGTACTAAACTTTTAATTTCTGACTTTTTGAGGTACTTTTGTGTCATTTTTTCCCCTGGATTTTTAATAATTTGAGGGGCAAAAACGTCACAAAGTACCTCAAAAAGTCCAAAATCGAAAGTTCAGTACCCATATAAGAAAAAAAAATTTGTTCGATACGAGAAGAATATTTTTGGACAAGTATGATGTTTTTAAAGGTATTATCCCTAAATTTAAAAACACATCCATTTCACTGCCCAATACATTAGACTACATCCAAATATCCAATAGTAACTTCGTATCACTTTGTCCAAAGGTTTTCTCTGATTTTCTTTTTTCTTGCTAATTATTCATCTTCTCTCAAGAATTCAACAAAACTTCCCACATGACAAAGTCATTTGCTGCTGTAACTACACACACTTATGATGGCAAACCAACTGGCAACTAAATTGAGATGAATACGTTGATGTACAAGCTTTAATCTTCTTTCCATTTCTTGCATTCTTTCTTCCTCGCATGTCTAAAAACTTTCCTTAAAAGTTAAGTTGTTTAGTAATCTGAAAACTTTCATGGTGCCTTTTGTACAATTAGTAGACTTGACTTATTATGATACCGAAGTACCAACTGAGCCAAATGGTCTTAGATTAGTTTGAATGGTAGTTCATCATATTTATTCATGTATGCTGATTGAAGATTTCATTGAGTAGATTCCCATTATATCATGTGTGCTGATTGAAGATTTCATTGAGTAGATTCCTGTTATATGCTTCTTTTTAAATTAAGACACTGCTACTTCAATGTTTTAAGTTGTGATGAGATCTCTCTTCTAACCTAGCTATTTCAATGTGTTAAGTTGTGATGAGATCCCTCTTCCAATAATGTTGTCACATATCTGAATTGGATTTTAAAAAAAGAAAAGGTAAAATAGGGTGAGTTATAGAGCGATAGGCATTAAACTAAAGACCTTCATGTATTTGTGTTGCCTATGCCTATATATAGTGACTTTATATCAATTTAGACTTTGTATTTGATTGAACGTTAAATTTAGAGAAAACTGCAAAAAATGGCCCTAAATATTCCGAAAATTGCAAGGAATGTCCGCCAAAAAAAGTGCAAGAGATGTCCCTAACGTTTCATTTTTCTGCAAGAATGGCCCATGAAGAGTTACTGTAAGTTGGGTGTTACTTCATGGCACAATAGTTATAACGATAGAAAACGAACTCTAATCGAGTCGTTTTAAAAGATTTATCATTCAAATTATATAAATATTAGAGTATACAAAATAAGTTCCCCGTTGGTTCCATGTTTACAAAATACATCAATATAAAGTCTTTTGATGTTTATCAAATGATAAAATAAGTTATAGCCTTCTTGATTATTTTTGTGCCCCTCCGTGCCATCCTTGATAACTATGTACCTGAGATACATGCTTAAAGATTTGTACAACAAGTCAACAACAAATTACAGTACAATTTTGAAATCATTTTAACATTTATCTGTCATTAAAACAAGAAGAAAACATTCAATTCCAGCTTATTTTTAAACGGCTCAATTTGACCCGAACCCGTGTTGCCTGATCTTGTTTTGACCGGTTACCCAAACCCGACCCGCCTCTTTAGCCACCTCTAGATTCACTAATGAGTTCATTGTTGACCTTGGGATTCACTAAAATCCCTCATTGGCACTAAACCAAATGAATTGTTGAGAGTATCCATATAGGGGTATTTTCTTCTATAATAAATTTTACAGCTTAGTAAAATAGACTTGTTAGAATGTTGGTAATGTGGGGCAAAAGTTAAAATTTCTTTTTTTAGGGCCGCATATTTGATACTTGGTAGTTACAATTTGAAATTTAGGACATCAAATAACCTCTCAAATTATATGTAGGGACATTAAATTTTGCTGCATGATATGTGATTTTGTTGCTAATGCATCTTATATGATATATGCAGGCTGTCCTAACATAAAATCAAATGGATAATCAGAATGCGTGAAACAATTTCCTGAAGGAAAAGGTAAAGCTAAAAGGATCCGAAGTTGTAGATGTACCTAAATTAAAAGATACATGGAAATCTATGCCAAAGGAGGAAAAAGAGAAATATGGGCTGAAACATGAGAAACACGTAGGACCAAGGATTATGTGCTCGAAAAGTGAATTTGTAAATAAATGAAAAGGTTTAGGGGAAGAGAGGTGTAAACTTTTGGAAAACAATTTGAAAAATAACCCATTTAAATGATGCATTAATTTGCAGAACCATGTTTTAACTTTTAAAAAAGTCATTAAATATTCAATGTAAAACAGATGAGATTTAATAAAAATGTCATGTGGTATCTCTTTTAAGACATCCCCTCTATAATTAAAATTCGTTACTTTTCTTATCTTACTTACTTGATTGCTTTACTCTATTATTTACTTAGGTGCTGTCAAATTAATTCAATGTTCATCGGCGTTGACTTGATTTGTAGCAAATCAATTGAATATTTAATGAATCTGTTGCTGGCAGATTTAAGACATAAGACATGTCAGTTGTCACAGTCTTCCCCCGTTAAAAGAATTCCGTCCCGGAATTCAGTTTGTGGTATCCGATGGCGTGGTGTTTGTGAAGAGGTGAGGGTAATTACGTCGGATATGATCTTCACGCTCTCACTAAATTTGGGACCTCTTTTGGAATTCCATCGAACTTCAACGATCGGAATTCGACTCTTTCAACCGGTTAACTTCACAATCCATAATCTCCACTGGTTACTCAATAAGGTTTAGTTTGTCATCAACCTGAATCTCCTCTAGGGAATAACGAGGGTTTCATCCGATAAGCATTTCTTCAGATTGAGACATAGAACATGTCATGAACACTACTAAGTTCTTGTAGAAGTACGAGTCGGCAAGCTACCGGACTAGCTCTTGCCAAATTCTTAAAGGGTCAAATGTATATTGAGTTCACTTTCCTCGTATCACACCCTTCCATGGCGAGACTCTCGATATGACCTTATTTCGAATTTGAAATTCTAACGGTTTATGTCTCACATCAGCGTATCTTTTATGAAAGTCTCGTGCATAACTAAATCCCTCAATCCTCCGAAATGTGGTAACCTACTTCTATCTTCTTTTTTTGCTAATAAACTTAGTCGTGTATAACACTTTAACACGACCAAATCACACACACAAACACATTCTATCTTCTTTCAACCAATCAAATCACACTCTTAGTGACTTTTTTTTGCCCCTCTCGAATAATTGAAGTGTTAATAAATTGAAGGGCAAAAAAATCACAAAATACATACAAGGGACGTAAAATACAAGTTGGGTACATAATATAGCAAAAAAATTAATTTGATGCTTGTTTATCTTACTTAGAGATATAAACATTTATCATGCTGATAACTACTTTAAAGTAATCATGATGAAGAAACATTAATTTGGTGACCTACTTGCTATTATTAGTCATGCTTGTTATTTTTACCATGGTCTTTGTCTGATTAATTTTCAAAGGTTACTTGTCATTCTTATCATAGTCTTTGTTACAAGTACAAAAGGCAACATCAGAATGAATAAACATCAAATTAAAACTAAACATTGTCAAACTACTTTAAATGCATGTGATAAATAAAATCAACAATTAACATAGTCCAACACCTAAAAACCGAATCAACATAGTCATAATCACATACTTCACAACAATCAACATAGTTCAACACCTGTGATTATCAGGTGATTGGTGGACTGCCACAACATCTTAACTTTCTCCATAATCTAGATTTTCTTCTTCTCCAAGATGTTGCCTAAAAAAGGACAAAAAAAAAAGTTAAATTCTATACAAAACTGACAAGTTGAGTTCAAACTCTATTGATTCTATAGTTTTTTGAACATGAATATATAAAAAAATTCTAGCAAGTAGCTAGAGAGTACAAAGACTAATACAACATATAGCAATCCGAAGACAAAACCTTACAAACATCAACCACAAAATGCTACGATGCATCAACATATAGTTAAAACACCTAAAAGAAACAAAAAAACAGATAAAACAAATTGTAAAACGAATATGAAAACATCACCTTTGTG